>CM068367.1:760884107-762365905 GCA_034769895.1 Magicicada septendecula
CAAACAAGAATGAAATCCGTCCATTATTAACTCACTACAACGATTTCACAAATTTTTATGGTGAATCTTAAAATTAATAAGATTATTTCACCAAATCTTATCTAATTACACAATAATACTTCTGATTAAACGTTTTGAGTCCATTTCTCAATTGCTTAATACAAAAATTTGGGAGTAATTATTATTCAAACAATGTTTGATAATGGCGTCTCAAGCGTCCATATTCGATTATTTATAATCGCCCTTAATACTATTATTCCTTATCTAATGACATTTGTTTGTATTCTAATAATAATAAAAACGTTTATTTACATTGTTTACATTTAGTATATGCACAATGTTGTGTTTCATATACTAGTAGTCTTATCTAACTACCTTCTGATCTCTTTTCTTTAAATTGTCACTTTGTTTTTGTTTTTCTACATAAGCATATAATGTTGAACATGCAAATAGTGTACCACTATAGTACCTAGTTCATTTAATATATTTGTTAGTTTTTCGCTATCTGAAAACCTTTCAATTCCTAGTATTGGTTTGTTTACATCAGGTCATGACATGGCAGTCAGTTATTTTTTAATAAATCAATAACTAAATTGTTATTATTATATTTGACATAGATTCTCAAAGTAGTATCAGATATCCTTCTGACTACTGATAACATTTTTATTTACCTTTGAGCAGTTTGGATGGTGCATTTTGTTTAAATAACTTGCTACATAGTGTTTGTTTACATTCTGATTCCACCATCATGGTCATTTAGTTTTCAATAATTTGTCTATAAAATTACTATTCTTATGCCTTATGGTCTGTTCTCACAGTAGTATTAGATGTTCTTCTTACTACTGGTAACACTTTCATTAATCTCTGTGTAAGTTTTAATAAGGTATTTTGCTTAATTAGTTTGTTACATTGTCTTTGCTTACATCTGGCTATTCATTCATAGTCAGTTAGTTTACAATATTTTGATCATAAAACTATTATTATTACACTTATAATCTGTTCTCATAGTAGTACCAGATGTTTTTCTAACTACTGGTAATACTTTCAGTGATCTTTGTACACGTTTTAACAATGTATTTTGCTTAACTAATTTGTCATATTGGGTTCCCTTTCATCTAGCTTTGTGCTATCATATTTAATCTGCTTTATGTGCAGTGTATTTCAATATAAGACATTATTTATTAGCGTGCATCATTATTTATAATGAATCTTTAATTGAAACAATTATTGATGGTTGCTTGGTTTAATTAACATATATGATTTTTTTTGTTTTATAGGTGCATTTCCTATGGGGTTATGTAACAATGTACAACATATTCTTATGCAGCATTTGCTACTACTATTATGACTTCATTATGGTATTCTATTACAATGGTTTAATTGTTGATTATTACACATGTTTACACTATTTTTTCTAAACAATAATACAAATATTCTTGAACTAATGATAATACATTTCTTGTTATGGTTTGTACCTAATTTCTGTTACATCGTTGTTTGATACTTAACAAACTAGTTTGTTTGTTATTATTTTTTCTGGCCTTTCTTTATATTGTATTCTGTTTTGCCGTGGCATTCAGTTACATTGCTTTTAAAATTTACAAAGTTTTTTATTATCAGGTTCTATGAACAATGATTTTACTGTTCTATCTTACATTTCTTGGTGGTCTTATGATTATCTATTTGGGATTACAATCTTCATTAAATTAGTCACACTAACTGTCTGTGTATTTTTGACTATTTAATCTTTGATGTTTCCACTATGAAGGTAACACATTTTCTTCTGCTATAAACCTTATCACTTGAATTGTCTGTGGGGTTTATTAGGTTAAAATTGGTTAACTGGTCACAGGTTCTCACACTTACATTAAGTATTCACTATTACTGTTTGTGATTTCTTAAATATGTTAAACATTGTTTCTTGTTTCTTCATAGTTGACAATCGCTATTCTTCTGGTTACTAGTATTGTCTCTAGTATACTTGATGAATGATGATTTCTTGTATTGTCTATCCATTTTCTTCTCTCTTCATGTCATGTTTCCTTGTCCTTCTTCTTCCTTTCTTCTTTTGGTTTACACGTCTTCTTCAATATTTCCATTGTAGTAGTCGTTGTTCCATAATATTTATATTTGTAAATATATTGGTTTGTCTGCCTTCATTGTGGTTGCTCTTGAGTTGTCTCTTCCTTTTATTTTACATAGTTATTGTTTTGTTGGTTCCCCTCACTGTTGGAATCCTGTTGTCTTCTTTTACATTTTGATATAGTCATTTTATTGTTTTGTTGGTTCCTCTCACTGTTGGAATCCTGTTGTCTTCTTTTACACTTTTATATAGTCATTTTATCGTTTTGTTGGTTCCCCTCACTGTTGGAATCTTGTTGTCTTCTTTTACATTTTGATATAGTCATTTTATTGTTTTGTTGGTTCCCCTCACTGTTGGAATCTATTGGGCCTGGTTTCTAACATTTTATATTGGCTCATGGTCATTTTCTTTCTCTATTTTGTGTACGATGCTGCTATGTTACACTTCCTTCTTCTTTGTTGGAATTTTACACTAATATATCTGTATATACACACTTTTTGTTCACATAATTTTACTTACTTAGAAATATTTTCATGCCTTCCCGTCACTTGACGTAATAATTGCTTACTTTATGTAACTACCAAATTTGGTAACGTTACATATGCCTTCCTATAAGAATTGATTAATTCTGAATCAGTATACTTATTTTTCATTGAAGAATTCATCAATTGTTGTACGTTTCCATGTCGATTCATATGCTTTTTTATATATATCCCTTCACTTTCTTCTATTTGAATCATAATTATTTCTCTTCTATGTAATTATCTCCCTTGTTTATCTAGTTCCCTAATTCCCTAACATAAGCTTAGCTGGGGCAGTTCAGAGCGGCTCACTTTGGCATACAACTCCACTGGCCATACTAATATCAATAAATACGGAGGCACATCATCTCCATCAATAATAATAAATGATTGCTGGCATTATTCATCAGTCAATTCATCTCAAATAATCAAAAAATATAAAGTGGTCGTTCTTTCGACAAATAATAAATATCCTTGGGATTATCTCACGCATCTGTGGTTTATACATTGTTATACTCTCTTCTTCTTGATTCAACTCAACTAAATTCTTCACATATTACAGGGATAGTTTGTTTTACATTTCATCACTGGTATACTCTCATGATCATCTTCGTTAATATATTACTTTTCATTCTCCTTCGTCATCAATTAATCTCTTCTCTTTGTATCACATTAAACGTCATCTCATAATATTCTTTATTTCGGGGTTTACTTCTTTAGATATAATTCATGAATATATTTTCTCATGGTTTCAATTGAGATATAGTCCATGTGGTATTGGCTTTCTTCTAGTAAAAGGCACTAGAAAACATTGTGGTTGTGTGTTGTTTCTTATCTACATTAATGATACTTATTTGGTTTTGTTCCTCCAACTTCTTATTTTCTCCTTCTTTCATTGGTAGTACGGGTGTGATGGTAACTTTACTTGTTGACGTGGCTCTAGGAAATAACTTGTGCCAAGGATGTAATTTGTCGATCTCGTATAGTACTTCTTCCTTTCATTTCATTAGTAGTACGGGTGTGATGGTAACTTTACTGTTGACGTGGCTCTTGGAATTTACATATTTTTATATAGTTATGCCATAGATCTTGGGTGTCCGTCTCGTATAGTACTTTTTTCTTTCATTGGTAGTACGGGTAGGATGGTGACTTACTTGTTGACGTGGCTCTTGGAAATATGGTGCCGTAGATGTTGTGCGTCAGTCTCGTATAGTACTTTTTTCTTTAGTAGTAGTACTATTATTTGTAAATACAATTTTCTTGATCCTTTACATAACTTCTTTGGGAACATATTTTTCGCATTACAAAATTACAATATAGTCAATGTTCATTTCATAGTTATATATTCACTTCTTATTTAATATAAACACACAATAATCTTCATAGCAATATTCCATCCTTTCTTCTTTAGTCAACATTTATTTTCATAATTATATTTTCATTTTTCACTTATTAACAAACAATAATCTTCATCGCAATGTTTCACTTTTTATCTTTATATAGTTAATAGTTATATTCACAAGTATATTTTCATCTTTCACTTAATATCCATAACAAATAATTTTCATCGCTATATTTCACTTTTATCTTATCATTTAATCTTCGATATACCGTTTCATTGAAGCTTGGTTGTATGTGCCCTTTATCTTCTTGGTTATTGGGTCTTGTAACTCATAAGTGTCATTGAGGTTGTTTTGGTTACAGTATATGGGCCTGTGAATAGCAGTAGCAGTTTTTTCGCAATACCTTCAATTGTACTTGGGAGTTCTCGGTTTTTTATGAGTACTCTGTCTCCCACTTCGTACTTTATGACTTTAGGTTGCGATTTCTGGTATTTGAGCCTAAATTTGTCAGCTCGTTCAACTGCGTTATTGTAAAATTTTGTTTTATTGAATTTGAATTCATTTTCTGTTGGAAAGTTTATGATTTCTGTAATCTCCCGGGGTGGTCTTCGCTCATACATAGCCATATAAGGTGTCTCATCTGTTGATTGATGATAAGCTAAGTTCAGGAAGTCTTCAGCCGGGGATAGATATTCCTCCCATTTCCTCTGCTGGCTGTGACAGTAGGTTCTTAAGATCCTTCCTACTTCTCTCAACACTCTCTCAGCAGGGTTGCTGTTGGGGTGATACACAGACGTTTTGTAGGTTTTTATGCCCTGATGGATTAGAGTTTCCCGCCACTTTCGTCCTCGGAATTGTGTTCCATGATTTGTAATTACTGATAGTGGTCTTCCCACTTCGGGTATATATTTGGATATCACAATGTCTAGTATTTTGTTAGTTGTAGCTCGATTTATTGGATAAAGTTTTGTGAATTTTGTGTAGTGGTCGAATATGATTACTACATATTTGTATTGATGCCTTCCACCACTTCGTGGAAATGGTCCACAAATATCTAAAAATACTTTTTCCAACTTTGCTGTTGATGTTATGGGTATCATTATCCCTTCTCGTTTTTCATTACTACACTTAACCAATTGGCATACATGACAATTTTGAATATACCTTCTCACTTTGCGGTTCATGTCTTTAAAGTGTACATGTTCTTGTAGTGCTTTGACTACTTTGACTGCGCCCATGTGACCGTAACGTACATGTTAATCAATTGTTAGTTCTTTTTCAATGGTTTTCGGTATAACAACCTTCCATTGTTCACTATCTTTTTTAGCTTTAGTGAATAGTAATCGGTTGTGAGTACAGTAATATGGTGCTATTTTTTCATCATCGTTTGCCAATCTTTGGATGATTTGTGAGATTTTGGGATCCTTGTTCTGATGAGTGTTTATGTCTGATAGGATGTTGGTTAATTCAGATTTCTTCTTTAATATGTGGTAGACTTTGGCGATGGTTTCTTTTTCTCCCTCGAATGTCTGGGCTATGATGTTCACTCGGGACAACACGTCTGCAGCTATGTTGCTTTTCCCTGGTATGTATTCCCATTGGATGTTATATTCCTGGAGTGTCAGTGTCCACCTTGTTAATCTACCATGTTTCAGTCTGCAATTCTTGAGAAAAGATATAGACTTGTGGTCTGTTCTCACCGTAATAGGATATCCTAATATGAAGGTTCTGAATTTCTCACAGGCAAACACTATACTCAGTAACTCTTTCTCTGTTGTGTGATAGTTTCGCTCACATTTATTTAGAGTCCTACTTGCGAAACTAATTACTTGGTGATTACCTTCTTGGTCCTCCTGATATAACACTGAACCAAGGCTAAGATCACTAGCATCACAGTTCATAAAAAATTGTCTTTCAAAATTAGGATGGTGTAGCATGACTGTATCGAGAAATTTTTTCTTTATTAACTCAAAGGTAGTGTCTTGGTCAGACCCCCACTTCCACTTTTCTTTGAGGATAATTGTGATGAAAATTGAGCCGTTAATTCCGAATAATTGCTCTGGAATTTTCTGTAGTAATTACAAATTCCGAGGAACGACTGTAACTGTTTTTTGTTTTTCGGTATTGGGAAACGCTGGATTGCTTCCATCTTTTCTTGGGCTGGTGTGATTCCAAACTCTGATAAGTTGAACCCCAAAAATTGTACTTCCTTGGCTATCAATTTTGATTTGTCCAGTTTGAGCATGATGTTGTTCTCTTCTAATTTCTTTAACACTTGTGCCACCCGGTTACAGTGTTCTTCCCACTTATCTGATGCTATTAATAGGTCATCGACATACACTGTCGTAAATTTTAAAGTATTATGTCCTAATATTTCATCCATGCATTTAACAAAAATGGCCACAGATTTCACAAGGCCGAAGGGTAACCTTTTAAAATGATAGTTACGGCCTTCGAAGATAAATGCTGTGAATTTCCTGCTATTGGGGTGTAACTCAACCTGCCAATAACCACAGACAGTATCCCATATACTGTAATATCTTGTGCCATAAAATCTCTTTAATATCTCGTCGATTTCGCCAGGCGACGTCCTGTCATTAATTATGGACTTATTAATTTCCCGTGCATCCAAGCAAATCCTCACTGCGCCGTTTTTCTTGGGTACAGCTACAATGGGATTAGTGTACGGGGAATTGCTAACTTCAATGATATCATTCTCAATTAATCTTTGTATTTCTTCACGAACGGCTTCCTTAAGTGAAAAAGCAATTGGATAGGACTTTCTCTTGAATTCAGTTTGGTCCTTAAATTTCAGTTCACATTGAAAATTTTTTATCTTGCCAGGTGTATCGGAGAATACATGACGGTATCGATGGTAGATTTGTATTAGTTTGTCACGCTGTTCATAAGTCAACTCATGGTTAATGTTGTTTGTCTGAAATGCCCTAATTTCGTAAATCTTTTCTACCCATAATACTTCTTCTGGATTGCTGCGAATTTCTTGGTTGATAGACATCTTCTTATGTTCATGGCCTTCCCGTATATAATATATGACATGTTCTGGGGGTGCCTTCCTATGTTCTATAAGATTTGCAGTCCATTCAACTTCATCTGCCTTCAATAACACAGTATCTTTGTCCATATTGATTATGGCTGTATACTTCCGCAGTATGTCGCATCCGATAAGTAGTGTAAATGGCAGTCCACTTGCTACGAGGAAAACCATTGGAATTGTCTTTCCATTACTCGACACTTCCAACTGTACTTGGTGTCGAATGGTTTTATTTTGTCGCCCAGTGGCTCCAATGAGTATTATATTATTGATGGGTAGTGTTGGTATTGTTGTCTGATTTTCTGATTGTATTCGGTTTAATTCTAACTTATCGATTAACGAGACATTAGCTCCTGTATCTACCATAGCGGTGGTACTTATTCCGTTGACTCTTACGGATATATATGCGATTTCGCTGTTAGTTGTGTCTCCGATACTGTCTTCTTTTTCCTCCATTAGGTCCTGCCTAATGTTCTTTAGATAATTATTGTGGTACATTTTATTATAAGCCAATTTTGTTGCCAAAATGTTAGACCCAATAGTCCGGTTCAGTGAGGGTGTTGTTAGTCTTTTCACTGCCGGTTCCCATTTAAAGGCAGGTCACCGTTTGTGTGCCTGTCTTGCGAAGTAGATGCTATTGGTTCCTGGGTTCCTTGCCCGTGTTCGTTGTGATAGGTTTCGGTTGTTCATGTGACTGGTCTGTTACCTTCACTACTGTCGCTCCTGTTTGACCTATAACCCGACTCTCGGTCGCTGTGGTTGGAATTACTATGGTGATTCGGAAAACTTCTCCGTCCTTGGTAGTAATTCCGTCTATTTCCACCTCTGCTAGCGTGGGCGTAGTTCACTCTCCGGAACTGATTATTGTTGTGGTTCCCATTGCCCTGTCGCTGTTGGTTGTTTGGGGATTGGTTTTTGTAGGGTCTATAATAATTATTACCCCATTGGTAATGTCCGTCCCTTTGATATCCACTTGGTCGGGGGTTATTGAAATTTCCTCTGTCCACATGATCACCATGATTGCCACCTCCATTTTGACGTGGTCCTTGCTGGTTCTGGAAACGTGGAGGATTGTTGAAAGTCCTTCCAGAATTGTTTCTGTCATTGTTATTTGTAGGGTTGACATTTCCGGGTCCTCCCCGATCATACACTTGTCCAGGACCCTGGCGGTTCCGCTGGTAGTATCTTTCTCGCTCATGACTCTCCAGTAGAGCACACATTCCCTGGATAGTCTTGATTTGTGAGTTTAGCCTACCTTGTGAGATTCCTTGGTTGAAGTGATATGCTAACTTGGTGACTAAGCATTCTTCCGGGATGGCTGGCTCTAAGTTTCTGGCCAGACAGATCTTGCCTAGAAAATAAGTGGTCATTGATTGTCTGCCGTTTATGTCAAATTTTCCGTTAGTAATATCATCTCTAATTATGTTTTGAGTCGTCTCGGACCAGTATTTCTGTTTGAAGGCTATTTTGAATGCGTCATAACTCTCTACTTCATGTCGAGTCGCCGTCCACCAGTTATCGAAAGTATTCCGGAATGACTCGTCCAGCATTCCTTTGATAATGGACCATCTGTTTTCTCTATTCCGGTTTATAACTTCTTCCATTCTCTCCAGAAATTCCAACGGATTCTTCACATATGCACGGAAGTCTAGTTGCTCTCTACCTTCCAGATGCGTTAGTCCTGACAGAATGTTTGGGAGTGTTCGTAAACGGTGCATTTCATCCCTAATATCATTAAATTCCCTCTGCTGGCATTCTGTCAACTGGTCTTTGTCATTACTTACTTGGTGTTTGATGGCATCCACCTTTACAGAAACCTCCTCACATTTCTCACTCAGTGTAGATTGTGCTACCTTCATCTCGGCTTGCTCCCGCTCTACAACCCCTATCTGGGCGCTGTGTAACTTCTCAATGTCGTTGATTCGGCGGTTGACATCTAATTCCGTCTGTATCAACTTTTGATTATTATTTCCTCCCTCCTTCCGTATTTCTGAGATTTCTACATGAATTTCGGCTGTTAATATGGACATCCGCTCCTCTGTTGCCTCTAAATTTTCTTCTAATTTTCTGTCAACCAACTCGATTGTATTTTTAGCAACTTCTTCCGCCTTGTCATTATTGTTGGCCATTTGTTGCCACATTTTTTCGTTATCGTTTTGCATTAATTCAATATCCCGACTAATCTTCTCATTTATCTCGTCAATTTTCTTATTGGTTTGGTCGATTTTAATCCCCAACTCTGTAGACAGATCCTCCTTCATTATTGCCATTTTCTTCTCTAATAGCTCTTCAGTCTTTTTCTGTCCGTCTTCCATTCTCCTGTTGGTTTCATTTATCTTGTCATTTAACTCCTCCTTCAACAATTCTATATTTTTCTGGCTCTCCCTCTGGCCTTCTTCTATCTTCTGGTTAGTGGACTGACTGGTTTTATCTATTTTGTCATTCAACTCCTCCTTCAGGGATTCTATGTTTTTACTTAACTCCTCCTTAGTGGATTTCTGGCCTTCCTCTATCTTTTCCCTTGTGGATCGGTTTTCCTCCTTCAACGACTCCATCATCTGCCTGAACATTTCTTGCATGAATTCGATTTCTCCTGGTACCATTGGTTTTTTAAGTTGGCTATCCTCCGGTTGAGCTTCTTGGGGTATGACTTCCGGCTCCTCATCAGGTTGCTGAACCTCCTCCGCCGGTTCAAGTTGTTTATCCTTGATTTCTAATAGAATCTCTTCAACATCTTCTGTTGATGTTGCCTCCTTCTCTTCTAGTCTAGCCTCCCTCTCTGCCTCTGCTGCTCTCTTTTTTGAGGTTGATCTTCTAGTATACATCTTGTAGCTCTGGCAATGCACTTGCTGTCTCTCGACGGATTGGGTTAGGAAATTATTGGTTAAATTGTCAATTGTTTTCTCCCTAATCCGCGCTCAGACGTTGGGCGCCACGTTGTAACAGTACAACGATATAAGATAATATGTAAGTGTTTTGATTGTACGTGATTATGATTGATTGCAGATACGCTCCGGTATCCACAACAATATTGTATAGTAAAATTTCCAAAAATGTAATTATTATTAGCGGTTTGATTGTTATTAATAATCGTGTGGGTATTGCCGTTTAAATCTTTTAATTTAAAAAATATTTTCGCACTCCGCTGATCACCTCCCCACTTACCATATGTGGATATTACTGTTCTGTTGGGTGACTGCTTCAGCTGTAACATACACTCTACACATACAAGGGTATATTCTATTTGAATATCATACGTGATAAGCATGCACAATAAAATAAAATAAAACTGAATTATGATTTGAATTATAAGGAATATTCAAATTCTGCTGCCACCTTTTGATAGAACTAGCTATTAAAACTAAACTATTTTAATTTTGAAATTAAACACTTTTTCCACTGGTAAAAAAAAATTGAGGGTTATTAACAGTTTTGGAATGCTATTAAATCTTTTAAAATCAACAATCAATCACTAATAGTTTTACAGAAAAATAATTATTATGAACAATTTTAAAAAGAAACTCTTCTTAACCTCAAGGCTGGTAACACTGTAGGTTAATACAATAATTTTATTTAGAGAGGTTATGTCCTCATTACATAGTTAAATTACCAAGTTCGTGTGATCTTTGAAGTGACATGATGCCAGATACAAGATGTTGTGTTTTATAACAATATTTAATAAAGAATTAATAGAAAACAAACAAACAAATATTAAAATTGAAAGTCAGTACCATATAATCGATAACTATCTTATTATCGTACACGGGATTCAGTACACAGTAGTTACTTTAATAAACACGTGCGTTGACTTGCACTGCTAAAAATTACTATTATTATTTAATAGTTGGCTATAGAAATTATTTATTGACAAGAGAAAAAGTTAATAATAAAAAAAAAACTCTTGTGATAGCTTTCATTTGGTTTGTATTACTTGAGAACAGACTTATGAAAAAAAATGACAAGTTGTTGTTATTATTTCTAGGTTAGCTAATAACGTAAGTAGTTATTAGGGTTAAATATATTATTCATTGATTTCTTATTAATCTAAACATATATATACTATTCATAATACTTCTGATGCGTAAAGATCAGTTAATTTGAATGATTTTTTTGCAAAAAATAAAAATATTTATTTTCATTAGTCAAATCAAAAACGACATGAGTCAATTGAGCGACTATTGCGACACTCATATTTTGTAATATTTAAATTAATCTTGACTCCTTTAATTATGATAAATAGTAAAAACATTTATTTCTTAAGTTAATAACTGCGAAATAATTCCTTCATTAATTCTGATAACTTTCATCAGAATTGCTACACTTCGATACTACTGATTAGAGTAGTATCCAAACAATCATTTACAGAAATTATTATTTCTGTTTTATTTTTTAAATAATGAAAATATAGTACTCCCTGGTTTTTTATCAACACAAAACTCGAAAATACGACCGATATTATACACTGGTCGTATTTTATTATTATATTCACTCCGCACTGTACACTCGTTAATTGTTTGTTATGTGTAGGTTAGGCGTGTGTAGTATGACTCATGTATATGTGTCGCGCACAATTCAAATAAAACTTCTTCATCGATTTTGTCCGTCGAATTATGCGTGTTGACTCCTTGATGATTGAAAGATGACTGTGACGCTTCTCCTAAGCGTCTCTGGCTTGTCTGCCGGTTTTCATTCATTTGATTGGTTAAATTCTTCGAACTCTCCGACCCAAAACACCTTGATTTAGTAAAACTTTTAATTTATTACCAATTTCGTATATGGGTTGGAGACTAAAGTGACGTAAACGCCGATGCACAAAATGATTAAAAAGTTTATAATCGTTATAACTTTATTATTAGTTGTCATATCGTTGAATGGTTGGTGTTAATAAATCGCGGACATCCTGGGCTTTAAATAAAGTCCAAACAAGAATGAAATCCGTCCATTATTAACTCACTACAATGATTTCACAAATTTTTATGGTGAATCTTAAAATTAATAAGATTATTTCACCAAATCTTATCTAATTACACAATAACACTTCTGATTAAACGTTTTGAGTCCATTTCTCAATTGCTTAATACAAAAATTTGGGAGTAATTATTATTCAAACAATGTTTGATAATGGCGTCTCAAGCGTCCATATTCGATTATTTATAATCGCCCTTAATACTATTATTCCTTATCTAATGACATTTGTTTTGTATTCTAATAATAATAAAAACGTTTATTTACATTGGTTTACACTTTAGTATATGCACAATGTTGTGTTTCATATACTAGTAGTCTTATCTAACTACCTTCTGATCTCTTTTCTTTAAATTGTCACTTTGTTTTTGTTTTTCTACATAAGGCATATAATGTTGAACATGCAAATAGTGTACCACTATAGTACCTAGTTCATTTAATATATTTGTTAGTTTTTCGCTATCTGAAAACCTTTCAATTCCTAGTATTGGGTTTGTTTACATCAG
Source organism: Magicicada septendecula (assembly GCA_034769895.1). Classification (NCBI taxonomy): domain Eukaryota; kingdom Metazoa; phylum Arthropoda; class Insecta; order Hemiptera; family Cicadidae; genus Magicicada; species Magicicada septendecula. The sequence goes on from CM068367.1 coordinate 760,896,578, forward strand.
GTCATGACATGGCAGTCAGTTATTTTTTAATAAATCAATAACTAAATTGTTATTATTATATTTGACATAGATTCTCAAAGTAGTATCAGATATCCTTCTGACTACTGATAACATTTTTATTTACCTTTGAGCAAGTTTGGATGGTGCATTTTGTTTAAATAACTTGCTACATAGTGTTTGTTTACATTCTGATTCCACCATCATGGTCATTTAGTTTTCAATAATTTGTCTATAAAATTACTATTCTTATGCTTATGGTCTGTTCTCACAGTAGTATTAGATGTTCTTCTTACTACTGGTAACACTTTCATTAATCTCTGTGTAAGTTTTAATAAGGTATTTTGGTTAATTAGTTTGTTACATTGTCTTTGCTTACATCTGGCTATTCATTCATAGTCAGTTAGTTTACAATATTTTGATCATAAAACTATTATTATTACACTTATAATCTGTTCTCATAGTAGTACCAGATGTTTTTCTAACTACTGGTAATACTTTCAGTGATCTTTGTACACGTTTTAACAATGTATTTTGCTTAACTAATTTGTCATATTGGGTTCCCTTTCATCTAGCTTTGTGCTATCATATTTAATCTGCTTTATGTGCAGTGTATTTCAATATAAGACATTATTTATTAGCGTGCATCATTCTTTATAATGAATCTTTAATTGAAACAATTATTGATGGTTGCTTGGTTTAATTAACATATATGATTTTTTTTGTTTTATAGGTGCATTTCCTATGGGGTTATGTAACAATGTACAACATATTCTTATGCAGCATTTGCTACTACTATTATGACTTCATTATGGTATTCTATTACAATGGTTTAATTGTTGATTATTACACATGTTTACACTATTTTTTCTAAACAATAATACAAATATTCTTGAACTAATGATAATACATTTCTTGTTATGGTTTGTACCTAATTTCTGTTACATCGTTGTTTGATACTTAACAAACTAGTTTGTTTGTTATTATTTTTTCTGGCCTTTCTTTATATTGTATTCTGTTTTGCCGTGGCATTCAGTTACATTGCTTTTAAAATTTACAAAGTTTTTTATTATCAGGTTCTATGAACAATGATTTTACTGTTCTATCTTACATTTCTTGGTGGTCTTATGATTATCTATTTGGGATTACAATCTTCATTAAATTAGTCACACTAACTGTCTGTGTATTTTTGACTATTTGATCTTTGATGTTTCCACTATGAAGGTAACACATTTTCTTCTGCTATAAACCTTATCACTTGAATTGTCTGTGGGGTTTATTAGGTTAAAATTGGTTAACTGGTCACAGGTTCTCACACTTACATTAAGTATTCACTATTACTGTTTGTGATTTCTTAAATATGTTAAACATTGTTTCTTGTTTCTTCATAGTTGACAATCGCTATTCTTCTGGTTACTAGTATTGTCTCTAGTATACTTGATGAATGATGATTTCTTGTATTGTCTATCCATTTTCTTCTCTCTTCATGTCATGTTTCCTTGTCCTTCTTCTTCCTTTCTTCTTTTGGTTTACACGTCTTCTTCAATATTTCCATTGTAGTAGTCGTTGTTCCATAATATTTATATTTGTAAATATATTGGTTTGTCTGCCTTCATTGTGGTTGCTCTTGAGTTGTCTCTTCCTTTTATTTTACATAGTTATTGTTTTGTTGGTTCCCCTCACTGTTGGAATCCTGTTGTCTTCTTTTACATTTTGATATAGTCATTTTATTGTTTTGTTGGTTCCTCTCACTGTTGGAATCCTGTTGTCTTCTTTTACACTTTTATATAGTCATTTTATCGTTTTGTTGGTTCCCCTCACTGTTGGAATCTTGTTGTCTTCTTTTACATTTTGATATAGTCATTTTATTGTTTTGTTGGTTCCCCTCACTGTTGGAATCTATTGGGCCTGGTTTCTAACATTTTATATTGGCTCATGGTCATTTTCTTTCTCTATTTTGTGTACGATGCTGCTATGTTACACTTCCTTCTTCTTTGTTGGAATTGTACACTAATATATCTGTATATACACACTTTTTGTTCACATAATTTTACTTACTTAGAAATATTTTCATGCCTTCCCGTCACTTGACGTAATAATTGCTTACTTTATGTAACTACCAAATTTGGTAACGTTACATATGCCTTCCTATAAGAATTGATTAATTCTGAATCAGTATACTTATTTTTCATTGAAGAATTCATCAATTGTTGTACGTTTCCATGTCGATTCATATGCTTTTTTATATATATCCCTTCACTTTCTTCTACTTGAATCATAATTATTTCTCTTCTATGTAATTATCTCCCTTGTTTATCTAGTTCCCTAATTCCCTAACATAAGCTTAGCTGGGGCAGTTCAGAGCGGCTCACTTTGGCATACAACTCCACTGGCCATACTAATATCAATAAATACGGAGGCACATCATCTCCATCAATAATAATAAATGATTGCTGGCATTATTCATCAGTCAATTCATCTCAAATAATCAAAAAATATAAAGTGGTCGTTCTTTCGACAAATAATAAATATCCTTGGGATTATCTCACGCATCTGCGGTTTATACATTGTTATACTCTCTTCTTCTTGATTCAACTCAACTAAATTCTTCACATATTACAGGGATAGTTTGTTTTACATTTCATCACTGGTATACTCTAATGATCATCTTCGTTAATATATTACTTTTCATTCTCCTTCGTCATCAATTAATCTCTTCTCTTTGTATCACATTAAACGTCATCTCATAATATTCTTTATTTCGGGGTTTACTTCTTTAGATATAATTCATGAATATATTTTCTCATGGTTTCAATTGAGATATAGTCCATGTGGTATTGGCTTTCTTCTAGTAAAAGGCACTAGAAAACATTGTGGTTGTGTGTTGTTTCTTATCTACATTAATGATACTTATTTGGTTTTGTTCCTCCAACTTCTTATTTTCTCCTTCTTTCATTGGTAGTACGGGTGTGATGGTAACTTTACTTGTTGATGTGGCTCTAGGAAATAACTTGTGCCAAGGATGTAATTTGTCGATCTCGTATAGTACTTCTTCCTTTCATTTCATTAGTAGTACGGGTGTGATGGTAACTTTACTGTTGACGTGGCTCTTGGAATTTACATATTTTTATATAGTTATGCCATAGATCTTGGGTGTCCGTCTCGTATAGTACTTTTTTCTTTCATTGGTAGTACGGGTAGGATGGTGACTTACTTGTTGACGTGGCTCTTGGAAATATGGTGCCGTAGATGTTGTGCGTCAGTCTCGTATAGTACTTTTTTCTTTAGTAGTAGTACTATTATTTGTAAATACAAGTTTCTTGATCCTTTACATAACTTCTTTGGGAACATATTTTTCGCATTACAAAAGTACAATATAGTCAATGTTCATTTCATAGTTATATATTCACTTCTTATTTAATATAAACACACAATAATCTTCATAGCAATATTCCATCCTTTCTTCTTTAGTCAACATTTATTTTCATAATTATATTTTCATTTTTCACTTATTAACAAACAATAATCTTCATCGCAATGTTTCACTTTTTATCTTTATATAGTTAATAGTTATATTCACAAGTATATTTTCATCTTTCACTTAATATCCATAACAAATAATTTTCATCGCTATATTTCACTTTTATCTTATCATTTAATCTTCTATATACCGTTTCATTGAAGCTTGGTTGGATGTGCCCTTTATCTTCTTGGTTATTGGGTCTTGTAACTCATAAGTGTTATTGAGGTTGTTTTGGTTACAGTATATGGGCCTGTGAATAGCAGTAGCAGTTTTTTCGCAATACCTTCAATTGTACTTGGGAGTTCTCGGGTTTTTATGAGTACTCTGTCTCCCACTTCGTACTTTATGACTTTAGGTTGCGATTTCTGGTATTTGAGCCTAAATTTGTCAGCTCGTTCAACTGCGTTATTGTAAAATTTTGTTTTATTGAATTTGATTTCATTTTCTGTTGGAAAGTTTATGATTTCTGTAATCTCCCGGGGTGGTCTTCGCTCATACATAGCCATATAAGGTGTCTCATCTGTTGATTGATGATAAGCTAAGTTCAGGAAGTCTTCAGCCGGGGATAGATATTCCTCCCATTTCCTCTGCTGGCTGTGACAGTAGGTTCTTAAGATCCTTCCTACTTCTCTCTACACTCTCTCAGCAGGGTTGCTGTTGGGGTGATACACAGACGTTTTGTAGGTTTTTATGCCCTGATGGATTAGAGTTTCCCGCCACTTTCGTCCTCGGAATTGTGTTCCATGATCTGTAATTACTGATAGTGGTCTTCCCACTTCGGGTATATATTTGGATATCACAATGTCTAGTATTTTGTTAGTTGTAGCTCGATTTATTGGATAAAGTTTTGTGAATTTTGTGTAGTGGTCGAATATGATTACTTCATATTTGTATTGATGCCTTCCACCACTTCGTGGAAATGGTCCACAAATATCTAAAAATACTTTTTCCAACTTTGCTGTTGATGTTATGGGTATCATTATCCCTTCTCGTTTTTCATTACTACACTTAACCAATTGGCATACATGACAATTTTGAATATACCTTCTCACTTTGCGGTTCATGTCTTTAAAGTGTACATGTTCTTGTAGTGCTTTGACTACTTTGACTGCGCCCATGTGACCGTAACGTACATGTTAATCAATTGTTAGTTCTTTTTCAATGGTTTTCGGTATAACAACCTTCCATTGTTCACTATCTTTTTTAGTTTTAGTGAATAGTAATCGGTTGTGAGTACAGTAATATGGTGCTATTTTTTCATCATCGTTTGCCAATCTTTGGATGATTTGTGAGATTTTGGGATCCTTGTTCTGATGAGTGTTTATGTCTGATAGGATGTTGGTTAATTCAGATTTGTTCTTTAATATGTGGTAGACTTTGGCGATGGTTTCTTTTTCTCCCTCGAATGTCTGGGCTATGATGTTCACTCGGGACAACACGTCTGCAGCTATGTTGCTTTTCCCTGGTATGTATTCCCATTGGATGTTATATTCCTGGAGTGTCAGTGTCCACCTTGTTAATCTACCATGTTTCAGTCTGCAATTCTTGAGAAAAGATATAGACTTGTGGTCTGTTCTCACTGTAATAGGATATCCTAATATGAAGGTTCTGAATTTCTCACAGGCAAACACTATACTCAGTAACTCTTTCTCTGTTGTGTGATAGTTTCGCTCACATTTATTTAGAGTCCTACTTGCGAAACTAATTACTTGGTGATTACCTTCTTGGTCCTCCTGATATAACACTGAACCAAGGCTAAGATCACTAGCATCACAGTTCATAAAAAATTGTCTTTCAAAATTAGGATGGTGTAGCATGACTGTATCGAGAAATGTTTTCTTTATTAACTCAAAGGTAGTGTCTTGGTCAGACCCCCACTTCCACTTTTCCTTTGATGATAATTGTGATGAAAATTGAGCCGTTAATTCCGAATAGTTGCTCTGGAATTTTCTGTAGTAATTACAAATTCCGAGGAACGACTGTAACAGTTTTTTGTTTTTCGGTATTGGGAAACGCTGGATTGCTTCCATCTTTTCTTGGGCTGGTGTGATTCCAAACTCTGATAAGTTGAACCCCAAAAATTGTACTTCCTTGGCTATCAATTTTGATTTGTCCAGTTTGAGCGTGATGTTGTTCTCTTCTAATTTCTTTAACACTTGTGCCACCCGGTTACAGTGTTCTTCCCACTTATCTGATGCTATTAATAGGTCATCGACATACACTGTCGTAAATTTTAAAGTATTATGTCCTAATATTTCATCCATGCATTTAACAAAAATGGCCACAGAGTTCACAAGGCCGAAGGGTAACCTTTTAAAATGATAGTTACGGCCTTCGAAGATAAATGCTGTGAATTTCCTGCTATTGGGGTGTAACTCAACCTGCCAATAACCACAGACAGTATCCCATATACTGTAATATCTTGTGCCATAAAATCTCTTTAATATCTCGTCGATTTCGCCAGGCGACGTCCTGTCATTAATTATGGACTTATTAATTTCCCGTGCATCCAAGCAAATCCTCACTGCGCCGTTTTTCTATGGTACAGCTACAATGGGATTAGTGTACGGGGAATTGCTAACTTCAATGATATCATTCTCAATTAATCTTTGTATTTCTTCACGAACGGCTTCCTTAAGTGAAAAAGCAATTGGATAGGACTTTCTCTTGAATTCAGTTTGGTCCTTAAATTTCAGTTCACATTGAAAATTTTTTATCTTGCCAGGTGTATCGGAGAATACATGACGGTATCGATGGTAGATTTGTATTAGTTTGTCACGCTGTTCATAAGTCAACTCATGGTTAATGTTGTTTGTCTGGAATGCCCTAATTTCGTAAATCTTTTCTACCCATAATACTTCTTCTGGATTGCTGCGAATTTCTTGGTTGATAGACATCTTCTTATGTTCATGGCCTTCCCGTATATAATATATGACATGTTCTGGGGGTGACTTCCTATGTTCTATAAGATTTGCAGTCCATTCAACTTCATCTGCCTTCAATAACACAGTATCTTTGTCCATATTGATTATGGCTGTATACTTCCGCAGTATGTCGCATCCGATAAGTAGTGTAAATGGCAGTCCACTTGCTACGAGGAAAACCATTGGAATTGTCTTTCCATTACTCGACACTTCCAACTGTACTTGGTGTCGAATGGTTTTATTTTGTCGCCCAGTGGCTCCAATGAGTATTATATTATTGATGGGTAGTGTTGGTATTGTTGTCTGATTTTCTGATTGTATTCGGTTTAATTCTAACTTATCGATTAACGAGACATTAGCTCCTGTATCTACCATAGCGGTGGTACTTATTCCGTTGACTCTTACGGATATATATGCGATTTCGCTGTTAGTTGTGTCTCCGATACTGTCTTCTTTTTCCTCCATTAGGTCCTGCCTAATGTTCTTTAGATAATTATTGTGGTACATTTTATTATAAGCCAATTTTGTTGCCAAAATGTTAGACCCAATAGTCCGGTTCAGTGAGGGTGTTGTTAGTCTTTTCACTGCCGGTTCCCATTTAAAGGCAGGTCACCGTTTGTGTGCCTGTCTTGCGAAGTAGATGCTATTGGTTCCTGGGTTCCTTGCCCGTGTTCGTTGTGATAGGTTTCGGTTGTTCATGTGACTGGTCTGTTACCTTCACTACTGTCGCTCCTGTTTGACCTATAACCCGACTCTCGGTCGCTGTGGTTGGAATTACTATGGTGATTCGGAAAACTTCTCCGTCCTTGGTAGTAATTCCGTCTATTTCCACCTCTGCTAGCGTGGGCGTAGTTCACTCTCCGGAACTGATTATTGTTGTGGTTCCCATTGCCCTGTCGCTGTTGGTTGTTTGGGGATTGGTTTTTGTAGGGTCTATAATAATTATTACCCCATTGGTAATGTCCGTCCCTTTGATATCCACTTGGTCGGGGGTTATTGAAATTTCCTCTGTCCACATGATCACCATGATTGCCACCTCCATTTTGACGTGGTCCTTGCTGGTTCTGGAAACGTGGAGGATTGTTGAAAGTCCTTCCAGAATTGTTTCTGTCATTGTTATTTGTAGGGTTGACATTTCCGGGTCCTCCCCGATCATACACTTGTCCAGGACCCTGGCGGTTCCGCTGGTAGTATCTTTCTCGCTCATGACTCTCCAGTAGAGCACACATTCCCTGGATAGTCTTGATTTGTGAGTTTAGCCTACCTTGTGAGATTCCTTGGTTGAAGTGATATGCTAACTTGGTGACTAAGCATTCTTCCGGGATGGCTGGCTCTAAGTTTCTGGCCAGACAGATCTTGCCTAGAAAATAAGTGGTCATTGATTGTCTGCCGTTTATGTCAAATTTTCCGTTAGTAATATCATCTCTAATTATGTTTTGAGTCATCTCGGACCAGTATTTCTGTTTGAAGGCTATTTTGAATGCGTCATAACTCTCTACTTCATGTCGAGTCACCGTCCACCAGTTATCGAAAGTATTCCGGAATGACTCGTCCAGCATTCCTTTGATAATGGACCATCTGTTTTCTCTATTCCGGTTTATAACTTCTTCCATTCTCTCCAGAAATTCCAACGGATTCTTCACATATGCACGGAAGTCTAGTTGCTCTCTACCTTCCAGATGCGTTAGTCCTGACAGAATGTTTGGGAGTGTTCGTAAACGGTGCATTTCATCCCTAATATCATTAAATTCCCTCTGCTGGCATTCTGTCAACTGGTCTTTGTCATTACTTACTTGGTGTTTGATGGCATCCACCTTTACAGAAACCTCCTCACATTTCTCACTCAGTGTAGATTGTGCTACCTTCATCTCGGCTTGCTCCCGCTCTACAACCCCTATCTGGGCGCTGTGTAACTTCTCAATGTCGTTGATTCGGCGGTTGACATCTAATTCCGTCTGTATCAACTTTTGATTATTATTTCCTCCCTCCTTCCGTATTTCTGAGATTTCTACATGAATTTCGGCTGTTAATATGGACATCCGCTCCTCTGTTGCCTCTAAATTTTCTTCTAATTTTCTGTCAACCAACTCGATTGTATTTTTAGCAACTTCTTCCGCCTTGTCATTATTGTTGGCCATTTGTTGCCACATTTTTTCGTTATCGTTTTGCATTAATTCAATATCCCGACTAATCTTCTCATTTATCTCGTCAATTTTCTTATTGGTTTGGTCGATTTTAATCCCCAACTCTGTAGACAGATCCTCCTTCATTATTGCCATTTTCTTCTCTAATAGCTCTTCAGTCTTTTTCTGTCCGTCTTCCATTCTCCTGTTGGTTTCATTTATCTTGTCATTTAACTCCTCCTTCAACAATTCTATATTTTTCTGGCTCTCCCTCTGGCCTTCTTCTATCTTCTGGTTAGTGGACTGACTGGTTTTATCTATTTTGTCATTCAACTCCTCCTTCAGGGATTCTATGTTTTTACTTAACTCCTCCTTAGTGGATTTCTGGCCTTCCTCTATCTTTTCCCTTGTGGATCGGTTTTCCTCCTTCAACGACTCCATCATCTGCCTGAACATTTCTTGCATGAATTCGATTTCTCCTGGTACCATTGGTTTTTTAAGTTGGCTATCCTCCGGTTGAGCTTCTTGGGGTATGACTTCCGGCTCCTCATCAGGTTGCTGAACCTCCTCCGCCGGTTCAAGTTGTTTATCCTTGATTTCTAATAGAATCTCTTCAACATCTTCTGTTGATGTTGCCTCCTTCTCTTCTAGTCTAGCCTCCCTCTCTGCCTCTGCTGCTCTCTTTTTTGAGGTTGATCTTCTAGTATACATCTTGTAGCTCTGGCAATGCACTTGCTGTCTCTCGACGGATTGGGTTAGGAAATTATTGGTTAAATTGTCAATTGTTTTCTCCCTAATCCGCGCTCAGACGTTGGGCGCCACGTTGTAACAGTACAACGATATAAGATAATATGTAAGTGTTTTGATTGTACGTGATTATGATTGATTGCAGATACGCTCCGGTATCCACAACAATATTGTATAGTAAAATTTCCAAAAATGTAATTATTATTAGCGGTTTGATTGTTATTAATAATCGTGTGGGTATTGCCGTTTAAATCTTTTAATTTAAAAAATATTTTCGCACTCCGCTGATCACCTCCCCACTTACCATATGTGGATATTACTGTTCTGTTGGGTGACTGCTTCAGCTGTAACATACACTCTACACATACAAGGGTATATTCTATTTGAATATCATACGTGATAAGCATGCACAATAAAATAAAATAAAACTGAATTATGATTTGAATTATAAGGAATATTCAAATTCTGCTGCCACCTTTTGATAGAACTAGCTATTAAAACTAAACTATTTTAATTTTGAAATTAAACACTTTTTCCACTGGTAAAAAAAAATTGAGGTTTATTAACAGTTTTGGAATGCTATTAAATCTTTTAAAATCAACAATCAATCACTAATAGTTTTACAGAAAAATAATTATTATGAACAATTTTAAAAAGAAACTCTTCTTAACCTCAAGGCTGGTAACACTGTAGGTTAATACAATAATTTTATTTAGAGAGGTTATGTGCTCGTTACATAGTTAAATTACCAAGTTCGTGTGATCTTTGAAGTGACATGATGCCAGATACAAGATGTTGTGTTTTATAACAATATTTAATAAAGAATTAATAGAAAACAAACAAACAAATATTAAAATTGAAAGTCGGTACCATATAATCGATAACTATCGTATTATCGTACGCGGGATTCAGTACACAGTAGTTACTTTAATAAACACGTGCGTTGATTTGCACTGCTAAAAATTACTATTATTATTTAATAGTTGGCTATAGAAATTATTTATTGACTAGAGAAAAAGTTTATAATAAAAAAAAACTCTTGTGATAGCTTTCATTTGGTTTGTATTACTTGAGAACAGACTTATGAAAAAAAAATGACAAGTTGTTGTTATTATTTCTAGGTTAGCTAATAACGTAAGTAGTTATTAGGGTTAAATATATTATTCATTGATTTCTTATTAATCTAAACATATATATACTATTCATAATACTTCTGATGCGTAAAGATCAGTTAATTTGAATGATTTTTTCGCAAAAAATAAAAATATTTATTTTCATTAGTCAAATCAAAAACGACATGAGTCAATTGAGCGACTATTGCGACACTCATATTTTGTAATATTTAAATTAATCTTGACTCCTTTAATTATGATAAATAGTAAAAACATTTATTTCTTAAGTTAATAACTGCGAAATAATTCCTTCATTAATTCTGATAACTTTCATCAGAATTGCTACACTTCGATACTACTGATTATAGTAGTATCCAAACAATCATTTACAGAAATTATTATTTCTGTTTTATTTTTTAAATAATGAAAATATAGTACTCCCTGGTTTTTTATCAACACAAAACTCGAAAATACGACCGATATTATACACTGATCGTATTTTATTATTATATTCACTCCGCACTGTACACTCGTTAATTGTTTGTTATGTGTAGGTTAGGCGTGTGTAGTATGACTCATGTATATGTGTCGCGCACAATTCAAATAAAACTTCTTCATCGATTTTGTCCGTCGAATTATGCGTGTTGACTCCTTGATGATTGAAAGATGACTGTGACGCTTCTCCTAAGCGTCTCTGGCTTGTCTGCCGGTTTTCATTCATTTGATTGGTTAAATTCTTCGAACTCTCCGACCCAAAACACCTTGATTTAGTAAAACTTTTAATTTATTACCAATTTCGTATATGGGTTGGAGACTAAAGTGACGTAAACGCCGATGCACAAAATGATTAAAAAGTTTATAATCGTTATAACTTTATTATTAGTTGTCATATCGTTGAATGGTTGGTGTTAATAAATCGCGGACATCCTGGGCTTTAAATAAAGTCCAAACAAGAATGAAATCCGTCCATTATTAACTCACTACAACGATTTCACAAATTTTTATGGTGAATCTTAAAATTAATAAGATTATTTCACCAAATCTTATCTAATTACACAATAACACTTCTGATTAAACGTTTTGAGTCCATTTCTCAATTGCTTAATACAAAAATTTGGGAGTAATTATTATTCAAACAATGTTTGATAATGGCGTCTCAAGCGTCCATATTCGATTATTTATAATCGCCCTTAATACTATTATTCCTTATCTAATGACATTTGTTTTGTATTCTAATAATAATAAAAACGTTTATTTACATTGGTTTACACTTTAGTATATGCACAATGTTGTGTTTCATATACTAGTAGTCTTATCTAACTACCTTCTGATCTCTTTTCTTTAAATTGTCACTTTGTTTTTGTTTTTCTACATAAGGCATATAATGTTGAACATGCAAATAGTGTACCACTATAGTACCTAGTTCATTTAATATATTTGTTAGTTTTTCGCTATCTGAAAACCTTTCAATTCCTAGTATTGGGTTTGTTTACATCAGGTCATGACATGGCAGTCAGTTATTTTTTAATAAATCAATAACTAAATTGTTATTATTATATTTGACATAGATTCTCAAAGTAGTGTCAGATATCCTTCTGACTACTGATAACATTTTTATTTAACTTTGAACAAGTTTGGATGGTGCATTTTGTTTAAATAACTTGCTACATAGTGTTTGTTTACATTCTGATTCCACCATCATGGTCATTTAGTTTTCAATAATTTGTCTATAAAATTACTATTCTTATGCTTATGGTCTGTTCTCACAGTAGTATTAGATGTTCTTCTTACTACTGGTAACACTTTCATTAATCTCTGTGTAAGTTTTAATAAGGTATTTTGCTTAATTAGTTTGTTACATTGCCTTTGCTTACATCTGGCTATTCATTCATAGTCAGTTAGTTTACAATATTTTGATCATAAAACTATTATTATTACACTTATAATCTGTTCTCATAGTAGTACCAGATGTTTTTCTAACTACTGGTAATACTTTCAGTGATCTTTGTACAAGTTTTAACAATGTATTTTGCTTAACTAATTTGTCATATTGGGTTCCCTTTCATCTAGCTTTGTGCTATCATATTTAATCTGCTTTATGTGCAGTGTATTTCAATATAAGACATTATTTATTAGCGTGCATCATTATTTATAATGAATCTTTAATTGAAACAATTATTGATGGTTGCTTGGTTTAATTAACATATATGATTTTTGTTTTGTTTTATAGGTGCATTTCCTATGGGGTTATGTAACAATGTACAACATATTCTTATGCAGCATTTGCTACTACTATTATGACTTCATTATGGTATTCTATTACAATGGTTTAATTGTTGATTATTACACATGTTTACACTATTTTTTCTAAACAATAATACAAATATTCTTGAACTAATGATAATACATTTCTTGTTATGGTTTGTACCTAATTTCTGTTACATCGTTGTTTGATACTTAACAAACTAGTTTGTTTGTTATTATTTTTTCTGGCCTTTCTTTATATTGTATTCTGTTTTGCCGTGGCATTCAGTTACATTGCTTTTAAAATTTACAAAGGTTTTTATTATCAGGTTCTATGAACAATGATTTTACTGTTCTATCTTACATTTCTTGGTGGTCTTATGATTATCTATTTGGGATTACAATCTTCATTAAATTAGTCACACTAACTGTCTGTGTATTTTTGACTATTTAATCTTTGATGTTTCCACTATGAAGGTAACACATTTTCTTCTGCTATAAACCTTATCACTTGAATTGTCTGTGGGGTTTATTAGGTTAAAATTGGTTAACTGGTCACAGGTTCTCACACTTACATTAAGTATTCACTATTACTGTTTGTGATTTCTTAAATATGTTAAACACTGTTTCTTCATAGTTGACAATCGCTATTCTTCTGGTTACTAGTATTGTCTCTAGTATACTTGATGAATGATGATTTCTTGTATTGTCTATCCATTTTCTTCTCTCTTCATGTCATGTTTCCTTGTCCTTCTTCTTCCTTTCTTCTTTTGGTTTACACGTCTTCTTCAATATTTCCATTGTAGTAGTCGTTGTTCCATAATATTTATATTTGTAAATATATTGGTTTGTCTGCCTTCATTGTGGTTGCTCTTGATTTGTCTCTTCCTTTTATTTTACATAGTTATTGTTTTGTTGGTTCCCCTCACTGTTGGAATCCTGTTGTCTTCTTTTACATTTTGATATAGTCATTTTATTGTTTTGTTGGTTCCTCTCACTGTTGGAATCCTGTTGTCTTCTTTTACACTTTTATATAGTCATTTTATCGTTTTGTTGGTTCCCCTCACTGTTGGAATCTTGTTGTCTTCTTTTACATTTTGATATAGTCATTTTATCGTTTTGTTGGTTCCCCTCACTGTTGGAATCTATTGGGCCTGGTTTCTAACATTTTATATTGGCTCATGGTCATTTTCTTTCTCTATTTTGTGTACGATGCTGCTATGTTACACTTCCTTCTTCTTTGTTGGAATTTTACACTAATATATCTGTAGATACACACTTTTTGTTCACATAATTTTACTTACTTAGAAATATTTTCATGCCTTCCCGTCACTTGACGTAATAATTGCTTACTTTATGTAACTACCAAATTTGGTAACGTTACATATGCCTTCCTATAAGAATTGATTAATTCTGAATCAGTATACTTATTTTTCACTGAAGAATTCATCAATTGTTGTACGTTTCCATGTCGATTCATATGCTTTTTTATATATATCCCTTCACTTTCTTCTATTTGAATCATAATTATTTCTCTTCTATGTAATTATCTCCCTTGTTTATCTAGTTCCCTAATTCCCTAACATAAGCTTAGCTGGGGCAGTTCAGAGCGGCTCACTTTGGCATACAACTCCACTGGCCATACTAATATCAATAAATACGGAGGCACATCATCTCCATCAATAATAATAAATGATTGCTGGCATTATTCATCAGTCAATTCATCTCAAATAATCAAAAAATATAAAGTGGTCGTTCTTTCGACAAATAATAAATATCCTTGGGATTATCTCACGCATCTGCGGTTTATACATTGTTATACTCTCTTCTTCTTGATTCAACTCAACTAAATTCTTCACATATTACAGGGATAGTTTGTTTTACATTTCATCACTGGTATACTCTAATGATCATCTTCGTTAATATATTACTTTTCATTCTCCTTCGTCATCAATTAATCTCTTCTCTTTGTATCACATTAAACGTCATCTCATAATATTCTTTATTTCGGGGTTTACTTCTTTAGATATAATTCATGAATATATTTTCTCATGGTTTCAATTGAGATATAGTCCATGTGGTATTGGCTTTCTTCTAGTAAAAGGCACTAGAAAACATTGTGGTTGTGTGTTGTTTCTTATCTACATTAATGATACTTATTTGGTTTTGTTCCTCCAACTTCTTATTTTCTCCTTCTTTCATTGGTAGTACGGGTGTGATGGTAACTTTACTTGTTGACGTGGCTCTAGGAAATAACTTGTGCCAAGGATGTAATTTGTCGATCTCGTATAGTACTTCTTCCTTTCATTTCATTAGTAGTACGGGTGTGATGGTAACTTTACTGTTGACGTGGCTCTTGGAATTTACATATTTTTATATAGTTATGCCATAGATCTTGGGTGTCCGTCTCGTATAGTACTTTTTTCTTTCATTGGTAGTACGGGTAGGATGGTGACTTACTTGTTGACGTGGCTCTTGGAAATATGGTGCCGTAGATGTTGTGCGTCAGTCTCGTATAGTACTTTTTTCTTTAGTAGTAGTACTATTATTTGTAAATACAATTTTCTTGATCCTTTACATAACTTCTTTGGGAACATATTTTTCGCATTACAAAATTACAATATAGTCAATGTTCATTTCATAGTTATATATTCACTTCTTATTTAATATAAACACACAATAATCTTCATAGCAATATTCCATTCTTTCTTCTTTAGTCAACATTTATTTTCATAATTATATTTTCATTTTTCACTTATTAACAAACAATAATCTTCATCGCAATGTTTCACTTTTTATCTTTATATAGTTAATAGTTATATTCACAAGTATATTTTCATCTTTCACTTAATATCCATAACAAATAATTTTCATCGCTATATTTCACTTTTATCTTATCATTTAATCTTCGATATACCGTTTCATTGAAGCTTGGTTGTATGTGCCCTTTATCTTCTTGGTTATTGGGTCTTGTAACTCATAAGTGTTATTGAGGTTGTTTTTGGTTACAGTATATGGGCCTGTGAATAGCAGTAGCAGTTTTTTCGCAATACCTTCAATTGTACTTGGGAGTTCTCGGTTTTTTATGAGTACTCTGTCTCCCACTTCGTACTTTATGACTTTAGGTTGCGATTTCTGGTATTTGAGCCTAAATTTGTCAGCTCGTTCAACTGCGTTATTGTAAAATTTTGTTTTATTGAATTTGAATTCATTTTCTGTTGGAAAGTTTATGATTTCTGTAATCTCCCGGGGTGGTCTTCGCTCATACATAGCCATATAAGGTGTCTCATCTGTTGATTGATGATAAGCTAAGTTCAGGAAGTCTTCAGCCGGGGATAGATATTCCTCCCATTTCCTCTGCTGGCTGTGACAGTAGGTTCTTAAGATCCTTCCTACTTCTCTCAACACTCTCTCAGCAGGGTTGCTGTTGGGGTGATACACAGACGTTTTGTAGGTTTTTATGCCCTGATGGATTAGAGTTTCCCGCCACTTTCGTCCTCGGAATTGTGTTCCATGATCTGTAATTACTGATAGTGGTCTTCCCACTTCGGGTATATATTTGGATATCACAATGCCTAGTATTTTGTTAGTTGTAGCTCGATTTATTGGATAAAGTTTTGTGAATTTTGTGTAGTGGTCGAATATGATTATACATATTTGTATTGATGCCTTCCACCACTTCGTGGAAATGGTCCACAAATATCTAAAAATACTTTTTCCAACTTTGCTGTTGATGTTATGGGTATCATTATCCCTTCTCATTTTTCATTACTACACTTAACCAATTGGCATATATGACAATTTTGAATATACCTTCTCACTTTGCGGTTCATGTCTTTAAAGTGTACATGTTCTTGTAGTGCTTTGACTACTTTGACTGCGCCCATGTGACCGTAACGTACATGTTAATCAATTGTTAGTTCTTTTTCAATGGTTTTCGGTATAACAACCTTCCATTGTTCACTATCTTTTTTAGTTTTAGTGAATAGTAATCGGTTGTGAGTACAGTAATATGGTGCTATTTTTTCATCATCGTTTGCCAATCTTTGGATGATTTGTGAGATTTTGGGATCCTTGTTCTGATGAGTGTTTATGTCTGATAGGATGTTGGTTAATTCAGATTTGTTCTTTAATATGTGGTAGACTTTGGCGATGGTTTCTTTTTCTCCCTCGAATGTCTGGGCTATGATGTTCACTCGGGACAACACGTCTGCAGCTATGTTGCTTTTCCCTGGTATGTATTCCCATTGGATGTTATATTCCTGGAGTGTCAGTGCCCACCTTGTTAATCTACCATGTTTCAGTCTGCAATTCTTGAGAAAAGATATAGACTTGTGGTCTGTTCTCACCGTAATAGGATATCCTAATATGAAGGTTCTGAATTTCTCACAGGCAAACACTATACTCAGTAACTCTTTCTCTGTTGTGTGATAGTTTCGCTCACATTTATTTAGAGTCCTACTTGCGAAACTAATTACTTGGTGATTACCTTCTTGGTCCTCCTGATATAACACTGAACCAAGGCTAAGATCACTAGCATCACAGTTCATAAAAAATTGTCTTTCAAAATTAGGATGGTGTAGCATGACTGTATCGAGAAATGTTTTCTTTATTAACTCAAAGGTAGTGTCTTGGTCAGACCCCCACTTCCACTTTTCCTTTGAGGATAATTGTGATGAAAATCGAGCCGTTAATTCCGAATAGTTGCTCTGGAATTTTCTGTAGTAATTACAAATTCCGAGGAACGACTGTAACTGTTTTTTGTTTTTCGGTATTGGGAAACGCTGGATTGCTTCCATCTTTTCTTGGGCTGGTGTGATTCCAAACTCTGATAAGTTGAACCCCAAAAATTGTACTTCCTTGGCTATCAACTTTGATTTGTCCAGTTTGAGCGTGATGTTGTTCTCTTCTAATTTCTTTAACACTTGTGCCACCCGGTTACAGTGTTCTTCCCACTTATCTGATGCTATTAATAGGTCATCGACATACACTGTCGTAAATTTTAAAGTATTATGTCCTAATATTTCATCCATGCATTTAACAAAAATGGCCACAGAGTTCACAAGGCCGAAGGGTAACCTTTTAAAATGATAGTTACGGCCTTCGAAGATAAATGCTGTGAATTTCCTGCTATTGGGGTGTAACTCAACCTGCCAATAACCACAGACAGTATTCCATATACTGTAATATCTTGTGCCATAAAATCTCTTTAATATCTCGTCGATTTCGCCAGGCGACGTCCTGTCATTAATTATGGACTTATTAATTTCCCGTGCATCCAAGCAAATCCTCACTGCGCCGTTTTTCTTGGGTACAGCTACAATGGGATTAGTGTATGGGGAATTGCTAACTTCAATGATATCGTTCTCAATTAATCTTTGTATTTCTTCACGAACGGCTTCCTTAAGTGAAAAAGCGATTGGATAGGACTTTCTCTTGAATTCAGTTTGGTCCTTAAATTTCAGTTCACATTGAAAATTTTTTATCTTGCCAGGTGTATCGGAGAATACATGATGGTATCGATGGTAGATTTGTATTAGTTTGTCACGCTGTTCATAAGTCAACTCATGGTTAATGTTGTTTGTCTGGAATGCCCTAATTTCGTTAATCTTTTCTACCCATAATACTTCTTCTGGATTGCTGCGAATTTCTTGGTTGATAGACATCTTCTTATGTTCATGGCCTTCCCGTATATAATATATGACATGTTCTGGGGGTGCCTTCCTATGTTCTATAAGATTTGCAGTCCATTCAACTTCATCTGCCTTCAATAACACAGTATCTTTGTCCATATTGATTATGGCTGTATACTTCCGCAGTATGTCGCATCCGATAAGTAGTGTAAATGGCAGTCCACTTGCTACGAGGAAAACCATTGGAATTGTCTTTCCATTACTTGACACTTCCAACTGTACTTGGTGTCGAATGGTTTTATTTTGTCGCCCAGTGGCTCCAATGAGTATTATATTATTGATGGGTAGTGTTGGTATTGTTGTCTGATTTTCTGATTGTATTCGGTTTAATTCTAACTTATCGATTAACGAGACATTAGCTCCTGTATCTACCATAGCGGTGGTACTTATTCCGTTGACTCTTACGGATATATATGCGATTTCGCTGTTAGTTGTGTCTCCGATACTGTCTTCTTTTTCCTCCATTAGGTCCTGCCTAATGTTCTTTAGGTAATTATTGTGGTACATTTTATTATAAGCCAATTTTGTTGCCAAAATGTTAGACCCAATAGTCCGGTTCAGTGAGGGTGTTGTTAGTCTTTTCACTGCCGGTTCCCATTTAAAGGCAGGTCACCGTTTGTGTGCCTGTCTTGCGAAGTAGATGCTATTGGTTCCTGGGCTCCTTGCCCGTGTTCGTTGTGATAGGTTTCGGTTGTTCGTGTCACTGGTCTGTTACCTTCACTACTGTCACTCCTGTTTGACCTATAACCTGACTCTCGGTCTTCTCGGTCGCTGTGGTTGGAATTACTATGGTGATTCGGAAAACTTCTCCGTCCTTGGTAGTAATTCCGTCTATTTCCACCTCTGCTAGCGTGGGCGTAGTTCACTCTCCGGAACTGATTATTGTTGTGGTTCCCATTGCCCTGTCGCTGTTGGCTGTTTGGGGATTGGTTGTTGTAGGGTCTATAATAATTATTACCCCGTTGGTAATGTCCGTCCCTTTGATATCCACTTGGTCGGGGGTTATTGAAATTTCCTCTCCACATGATCACCATGATTGCCACCTCCATTTTGACGTGGTCCTTGCTGGTTCTGGAAACGTGGAGGATTGTTGAAAGTCCTTCCAGAATTGTTTCTGTCATTGTTATTTGTAGGGTTGACATTTCCGGGTCCTCCTCGATCATACACTTGTCCAGGACCCTGGCGGTTCCGCTGGTAGTATCTTTCTCGCTCATGACTCTCCAGTAGAGCACACATTCCCTGGATAGTCTTGATTTGTGAGTTTAGCCTACCTTGTGAGATTCCTTGGTTGAAGTGATATGCTAACTTGGTGACTAAGCATTCTTCCGGGATGGCTGGCTCTAAGTTTCTGGCCAGACAGATCTTGCCTAGAAAATAAGTGGTCATTGATTGTCTGCCGTTTATGTCAAATTTTCCGTTAGTAATATCATCTCTAATTATGTTTTGAGTCGTCTCGGACCAGTATTTCTGTTTGAAGGCTATTTTGAATGCGTCGTAACTCTCTACTTCATGTCGAGTCGCCGTCCACCAGTTATCGAAAGTATTCCGGAATGACTCGTCCAGCATTCCTTTGATAATGGACCATCTGTTTTCTCTATTCCGGTTTATAACTTCTTCCATTCTCTCCAGAAATTCCAACGGATTCTTCACATATGCACGGAAGTCTAGTTGCTCTCTACCTTCCAGATGCGTTAGTCCTGACAGAATGTTTGGGAGTGTTCGTAAACGGTGCATTTCATCCCTAATATCATTAAATTCCCTCTGCTGGCATTCTGTCAACTGGTCTTTGTCATTACTTACTTGGTGTTTGATGGCATCCACCTTTACGGAAACCTCCTCACATTTCTCACTCAGTGTAGATTGTGCTATCTTCATCTCGGCTTGCTCCCGCTCTACAACCCCTATCTGGGCGCTATTCAATTTTGTATATACTGTTAGTTGTTGTATTATCTTTGTTGTGAGCTATTTAGAATTTGTAATTTATTTTTATTAGTTTTGTATGCTATTTTTATATCTGTGTTTTTAAATAGTTTTGTTAGTTTTGTCATTTTATTATTTATGTATGTGAATGTGGCCCATTTTTTGTTGTTGTTATTATTTATGTGAATGCCAAGATTGCAATAAATGTTACATAGGACAAACAAAAAAACAGCTGAAAAAACGTTATTTTGAACACCTAAACGCATACAAAAAACCAGAAATATATAAATCCAATTTAGCCACACATGCAATAAACACAGGACATGAATTCCCAAACATAACCAACGTATCACTAATAAAACATATACCACACAAAGGCACCATAATGAACATTTGGGAAAATTTACAAATATACAAACATTAAACACAAAACAAACTAATACCAGAACAAATACAAATCAATACAAAACATGACACAATATTCAAAGCACTCAATATTGAAAATACACAAAATACAAAAACATATACCACAATCACACACAATAATACAACTTTAAAAGACCAAAGACCAACAAACTACCTTAATAACATCCAGCAGCCAACACACAAATACTTAACCAGAAACAAGATGGCGAAGGCTGAAGATGAGAGAACAGGAACTCTCGAAACATGTTCCAAATAAGGAAAAGAACATCTTGAGGTAATATAATATAAATTTTAAATACTTTATATATATCAAGAAACGAACTGTAGCAGAAAGTGATTGAAAATATATATATATTTATATAATATATGTAATATATATAATATCATATTATATATAATATATATGTAATATATATATAAAATATCATATATATTGTAACGTATCGTCTTTCTGAGGTACTTTCCGAGGAGTCTTTGGATGTGACCTATTGTGTGCTCGTCTTATTTAATTACACCCCACTGTTGTAAGCGCCAATCTGTAACATAATCTTAAAGTAGGTTTGACGTCCGTCTTTTGACAGTCTCGGAGCGGTCAGAGTACCTTTTCACGATCGTCACTTATGAATTATAATTATTAATGTTTAAATCAATCGGATTTGAAGTTTACCAAACGAAACAGAAATCGAGCGTGTGTGATTTGGTAGAGATTAAGGAAGTTGTTTAATCTTAGTTAGAAGAGAGAGTAAGAACAATTTGGTTACACCCAGAGTATACAATTTCTTATTTTTAAATATTCGCTGTTCATAAGATCAGCTGATTTTGACATCAACGTCAAAATGTTAGGTTAACCAAACACCACTGTCCGGTAATACTCCCCATTGGATAGTCCTCTTCTTGGCTTACTAAAAATCTACAACAACTACCCTCTACAATAAAGAATACACATTTGATTATTTAACATAAAATATTCAGGGTATTTATTTGTATAATATTGATTTCCTCTTCTTCCAGTATACAAATATTATAATCGATCTTTTTCAGTCAATAATACATTGGATCGATTTAGTTAGGTAAACATTTAACTTATCATAAAATATATTTTTGATGATTTTATAATTTTATCCTTAATTAGACATTAACCAACATATAATTCATTTTTATTAATTTCCCCAGGGTTAAGGGTAAGTTCTTTGTGTTATGAGATGGTCAGAAATGGATAATTATATACTACGCTTTACAAGATAAAAATAATCAATTTCGAATTTTTTGTTTATCTCGTAGTACGTAGTTCCGGATTTGTCCGCAAGAGTGCAGATTACTTCTTTATTAGACACATGAAATCATTTACGAAATTTCTGAACTGCACAACGATTTGATATGAGGTTTTCTTGGTTAATAATTATTAAAAAACGTTTATATTACCTCTTTCCTCGAAGTTCTTACTTGCATGGAGCCGTTTCTTGTGTTGTAGTTCTAGTTGTTTTGTAATTTCATTGAATGTCTCTAAGATACAATCTCGCTAAAAACTCGAAGTGCGGTTCGGCTAGGCCAGATCTTGGAATTGGTTATTTCACTGTTTTATCGGGTAAAGCAAGTTACATTTGATATCTGAAGGAGTTTGAACATAAGGTGGATACTGTGAGTTAATTTTGTTCCATTTTTGCACCGTTTCCGAAAGTTTTAAAATGTTTTTAATACAATTTTTGTGTCATCACTTTTTCTCAACCGAACGGTTTCCAATCCTTTTTAACAATTAAATTATATGTTGTTATCCCGTTACTCTTAGTAACCCATAATTTCTATATCATTTTTTATTGGTGCCTCTATTTACTTTTGAGTATATAGGCTGTTTTTAATTATTATAAATTTATTTCTTATTTATAGAAAAATAATTCTTTTAAACTTTGGTTTATTATATAATTTGATTTATATAAAGTTTTTTCGTTTATTTTCTTATAACCTTAGATATAAGTCTTTAATATTATTATTTCCTTTAATTGAATTTATATATTATTTATTAATTTCTTATTGTGTCCTTATACTGCACTATTTTCTTCTGCCATTTTCCTCATACAGTATTATTTTATTTTTTATTATCATCTTATATTTAACTCTTTTATTTTTAACCCTGGGTTATCTTATATTCAAACATAATTATTTTATTAAATATAAAATTAAACCTAGGTACTAAATTTTAGTTGCCTACACAATACAAATCATACAATAATTAAACAAAATACAACTGGTTAGTAGCATCACAGTCTACTATTATAATCAATATTTTCTACATCTACAGCACAAGTCTGTAAGATGCTCCCTTCAAAGTCACTATTTATTCACTGGGTACACTATAACTCACTTGTCACACTTTATATCAATTAAATATAGTTTATAATGTTTGGTGATATAAAGTAATTTAGAGCGAGGTATATTATACCCATTTCTGACCTTTATGGTAGGATAATTAAGTTATCATTTTTGGGACTGGGTTATGTAACGTTACATAAAGCCTCCCCACTAGAACAAATTTATTTTCGTTTTACTTGTTTACAAAATAAATTGTTGATTGCTTCAATTTTCATAATATTCCTGGTTTATATCTTCATAATATCTTCCTTCATTTCAGACTGGTTATATACTGACTAGTAATTCAGACTGGTGGTAATTGCTGTTTTCTTACTCAACTCTCTCTCTCTAGGAGGCATATTCATCAATGATTTATTTCTCTGGGTAGTGGTACTTCCACATTTTACTTGAAAAGGACTGGTCACACTAATCATATTAAACTTGTTTTAACACTCATTTCTATTTACTTCTATAAATTCGCTTAATCAATTAAGCTTCGGTCTGCTGTCTTCCTTCTATTTTCTTCATCTATACTTCTGGAATCTAATATCACTCTTTTCAGCTATTTTATAATTATTATCCCTTAAATATTCAATTTCCCTAACATTTTCCCTATCCTGTGCGGTGGTACCAGTCGGGTGGCCACTTTTGGGTCCATAACTCCGCTGTCCATCCTTACACCTTCTTAGACCAGGGGAACATCATCCCTGCTCAGGAAAATTATTGCCGGAACATTTCTACGGTCAATTCGTTATAATAAAAAAAATTACAAGTAGTCGATTAGCGACTAATACTAAACACTTTTGGGATTCTTCATACTGTTGCTGTTTGCATTAAATTATATATTTCCTTTTCTTCTTGATTCCTTCTTCTTTATCATTAACTAATAGCATATAACATTATTGATAGGCATTATTTTAAAATCCTTTTGACTTTCCTTCTTGTGACATATTTTCTCTGTATCATTTCTTCTTATATCATCTTCAATTCCGAGAGATTCTAAATTATTGTTGTATTAATTATTATCCTCCTTCAGCTTCATTGTAGTCATTAAATTATTCGTTATTCTTCTTATTTGAGCACATTACCATCAATTGTTTTTATTCATTTATTCTTCTTTTTGTTCCCATAAAAATATTACTTTTTCCTATTATTTCATTTTAAATCAATTCCTTATAAATATTATTTAATAATCTGTTCTTACATACTCTTGGTGTTTTACTGTTTGTTAAATCAAATTGTTGCAAAATGTTTTAAGTAAGTTGTCCTTACACAGTTTTTGAATTTTGGGGTTTTTAGTCTTTCAATCCTTTTTCTTAATTATTTAACATTAGTTAAATCGTTTTCGGTATCATTCACAACACGGATTGATCCACTCTTATATTTTTCCCGTGGATTCTGTTGATTAAACTTGTCAATAAAATTCGCTATTGGATTGCCCCATTGTGGATCACTACCATACATTTCAATATTATCGTATGTATATAGTCTCTCATCTTTATTACTGGGACCAGGATTAGACCCTTGGTTTTTCCCACGGTCAACTCGTTTGTCCACTTTTCTTTGTTGCTGTTCATCTGGTCTCCTCGAATCCCTCTCATCGGCCATTATATAATTTACTTGGGCTTGATTAGTTCCCTGATTGTCATTTGGTGGATCTCCCGAGGGTATGTCCCTATTTCTATCCCCACTTCTGGACCTCCTATATTCATCATGATCATTCCATTGTTGTCTGTTGTAGTTGTTTCTCTCATCTCTTCGATCATAATTTTGTCTCTGGTTAAAATACGGACGTTTTCCTTGGTAACGATTACTGTAATAATTGTTGTTGGCACTGACATAATTTACTCTAGGTCGATTATCTCTAGGTGGTTCATTTTTCCGCTCCTCGGTATTCCCTGACCTCCGTCTACTCCTCCTGTAATAAGATTCTTGCTCATAATTCTCTAGTAGCGTTTCCATGCCTCCAATAGTTTTTATTTGTCCACTTAATCGTGCGCTTATAATCTTTTCCTCGAAGTGATACGCAATCTTGGTTACCAAACACTCTTCAGGGATCTTTGGGTCTAAATATTTTGCCACACACACCTTCCCCAAAAAATAAGCAGTAGGTGTTTGTCCTATATTGCAGTCATACCTACCATGACAGATATCGTCTCTAATAATGTTTTGCACTGACTCCGACCAGTTCTTAAGTTTGAACATTGTTTTGAAACTCCCATAATCACACACCTCGTTCCTGATTACAGTCCACCAATTATCGTTAATGTTTTTGAAAGATTCGTCTAATATCCCTTTGATCATGTTCCATCGGTTCTCCTTTGATCTATTCAAAATTTCATCTACTCTCCCTAAAAATTCGAGTGTGTTTCTGCGATAATCCCGAAAGTTTACACTTTCCCTACTATCTTGGATAACATGATGAGTGTTGCATGTAGATCTGGAACCTATTCTATCTACATCCCCTTGTAAGTTTGTTTGTATTTGTTGCAAATTATCTAATTTCTCTGCTTGGCTATGGAACTGATTCTTGACATTCTCTACCGTTTCGTGAAAATCTGTGAATTTACAGTTTAGACTGCTTTTTATACTATCTAACTGGTCATTGTTTTCTTGGCGTATGGCCATTATACGAACTTGATTACTTTGTTCCTCCTGTTCCATTCGGGCATCTATTCCTGTTTTAATTTGTTCCATCTTTTCTTCTGTTTTATCCAATCTTTGATTGGTTTCTATTAATTTCTTTTCTGACTCTTCCTTATATTCATCTACTCTTTGGCTGAGTGTATTACTGACCATTTCAATTTTCTCATGAATTTGTTGTATATTTTTATTATTTTCTTCAAATTTGGTGTTCATCTCTTCCCTTTGACCATTAATAATTTCTCTCAATTCCTGGTTTTGTTCATTCATGGTTTCTCTGATATTTCCATGAATGGTCTCTATTTTTTCGTTTAGTTGTTTGACTAAACTTTCCTGAATGCTATCTATTTTGTCATTGGTTTGTCTGTTTTGTTCCTCCTGTTTCCTAAAGTTTTCATCTATTTTATCATTGGTTTGCTTGTTTTGTTCCTTCAAAGTTTCGTTTTGTTTCTTTGAAGTTTCCTCCTGTTTCCTAAAATTCTCCTTATTTTCCTCATTGGTTTGCTTCGAGTTTTCCTCCTGTTTCTTAAAATTTTTATCTATTTTATTAAATTTTTCGCTCAAGGTTTCATTTTGTTTCCTTGAGTTTTCATCTATTGTTTGTTTATTGCTTTCCTTAATGCTATCAATTTTCTCCATCATCATCCTCATCATTTCTTGCCAATCTGGTTCTCTTCTGGCTTCCGCTTTTTCTGGTTGGTCCCCTTGGGCATCCTCTTCAACTATTTCCTTTTCCGTGTTCATAATTGCTTCAGTTTCTTCCTTATCACCCATTGGTTGTTCCATTTCATTGTCCGTAACTATTTCTATCTCTCATTCCTGTCCACCTTCTTCCTTCTCCTTTTCTTCTGCCCTCTTCTTCGATCTGCCTCTGGTATTAGGCATTTCTTGTTTTCTCATAATTGCCGACGATAATTAGGTTTTTTGGTATATTAACTTGTTGAATATCTCAAAATTCTTTTCTAATTACAGCCCTTTTACGTTGAGCGCCATTTTTGTAACGTATCGTCTTTCTGAGGTACTTTCCGAGGAGTCTTTGGATGTGACCTATTGTGTGCTCGTCTTATTTAATTACACCCCACTGTTGTAAGCGCCAATCTGTAACGTAATCTTAAAGTAGGTTTGACGTCCGTCTTTTGACAGTCTCGGAGCGGTCAGAGTACCTTTTCACGATCGTCACTTATGAATTATAATTATTAATGTTTAAATCAATCGGATTTGAAGTTTACCAAACGAAACAGAAATCGAGCGTGTGTGATTTGGTAGAGATTAAGGAAGTTGTTTAATCTTAGTTAGAAGAGAGAGTAAGAACAATTTGGTTACACCCAGAGTATACAATTTCTTATTTTTAAATATTCGCTGTTCATAAGATCAGCTGATTTTGACATGAACCTCAAAATGTTAGGTTAACCAAACACCACTGTCCGGTAATACTCCCCGTTGGATAGTCCTCTTCTTGGCTTACTAAAAATCTACAACTACCCTCTACAATAAAGAATACACATTTGATTATTTAACATAAAATATTCAGAGTATTTATTTGTATAATATTGATTTCCTCTTCTTCCAGTATACAAATATTATAATCGATCTTTTTCAGTCAATAATACATTGGATCGATTTAGTTAGGTAAACATTTAACTTATCATAAAATATATTTTTGATGATTTTATAATTTTATCCTTAATTAGACATTAACCAACATATAATTCATTTTTATTAATTTCCCCAGGGTTAAGGGTAAGTTCTTTGTGTTATGAGATGGTCAGAAATGGATAATTATATACTACGCTTTACAAGATAAAAATAATCAATTTCGAATTTTTTGTTTATCTCGTAGTACGTAGTTCCGGATTTGTCCGCAAGAGTGCAGATTATTTCTTTATTAGACACATGAAATCATTTACGAAATTTCTGAACTGCACAACGATTTGATATGAGGTTTTCTTGGTTAATAATTATTAAAAAACGTTTATATTACCTCTTTCCTCGAAGTTCTTACTTGCATGGAGCCGTTTCTTGTGTTGTAGTTCTAGTTGTTTTGTAATTTCATTAAATGTCTCTAAGATACAATCTCGCTAAAAACTCGAAGTGCGGTTCGTCTAGGCCAGATCTTGGAATTGGTTATTTCACTGTTTTATCGGGTAAAGCAAGTTACATTTGATATCTGAAGGAGTTTGAACATAAGGTGGATACTGTGAGTTAATTTTGTTCCATTTTTGCACCGTTTCCGAAAGTTTTAAAATGTTTTTAATACAATTTTTGTGTCATCACTTTTTCTCAACCGAATGGTTTCCAATCCTTTTTAACAATTAAATTATATGTTGTTATCCCGTTACTCTTAGTAACCCATAATTTCTATATCATTTTTTATTGGTGCCTCTATTTACTTTTGAGTATATAGGCTGTTTTTAATTATTATAAATTTATTTCTTATTTATAGAAAAATAATTCTTTTAAACTTTGGTTTATTATATAATTTGATTTATATAAAGTTTTTTCGTTTATTTTCTTATAACCTTAGGTATAAGTCTTTAATATTATTATTTCCTTTAATTGAATTTATATATTATTTATTAATTTCTTATTGTATCCTTACACTGCACTATTTTCTTCTGCCATTTTCCTCATACAGTATTATTTTATTTTTTATTATCATCTTATATTTAACTCTTTTATTTTTAACCCTGGGTTATCTTATATTCAAACATAATTATTTTATTAAATATAAAATTAAACCTAGGTACTAAATTTTAGTTGCCTACACAATACAAATCATACAATAATTAAACAAAATACAACTGGTTAGTAGCATCACAGTCTACTATTATAATCAATATTTTCTACATCTACAGCACAAGTCTGTAAGATGCTCCCTTCAAAGTCACTATTTATTCACTGGGTACACTATAACTCACTTGTCACACTTTATATCAATTAAATATAGTTTATAATGTTTGGTGATATAAAGTAATTTAGAGCGAGGTATATTATACCCATTTCTGACCTTTATGGTAGGATAATTAAGTTATCATTTTTGGGACTGGGTTATGTAACGTTACATAAAGCCCCCCCACTAGAACAAATTTATATTCGTTTTACTTGTTTACAAAATAAATTGTTGATTGCTTCAATTTTCATAATATTCCTGGTTTATATCTTCATAATATCTTCCTTCATTTCAGACTGGCTATATACTGACTAGTAATTCAGACTGGTGGTAATTGCTGTTTTCTTACTCAACTCTCTCTCTCTAGGAGGCATATTCATCAATGATTTATTTCTCTGGGTAGTGGTACTTCCACATTTTACTTGATAAGGACTGGTCACACTAATCATATTAAACTTGTTTTAACACTCATTTCTACTTACTTCTATAAATTCGCTTAATCAATTAAGCTTCGGTCTGCTGTCTTCCTTCTATTTTCTTCATCTATACTTCTGGAATCTAATATCACTCTTTTCAGCTATTTTATAATTATTATCCCTTAAATATTCAATTTCCCTAACATTTTCCCTATCCTGTGCGGTGGTACCAGTCGGGTGGCCACTTTTGGGTCCATAACTCCGCTGTCCATCCTTACACCTTCTTAGACCAGGGGAACATCATCCCTGCTCAGGAAAATTATTGCCGGAACATTTCTACGGTCAATTCGTTATAATAAAAAAAATTACAAGTAGTCGATTAGCGACTAATACTAAACACTTTTGGGATTCTTCATACTGTTGCTGTTTGCATTAAATTATATATTTCCTTTTCTTCTTGATTCCTTCTTCTTTATCATTAACTAATAGCATATAACATTATTGATAGGCATTATTTTAAAATAAATTTTGAATTTCCTTCTTGTGACATATTTTCTCTGTATCATTTCTTCTTATATCATCTTCAATTCCGAGAGATTCTAAATTATTGTTGTATTAATTATTATCCTCCTTCAGCTTCATTGTAGTCATTAAATTATTCGTTATTCTTCTTATTTGAGCACATTACCATCAATTGTTTTTATTCATTTATTCTTCTTTTTGTTCCCATAAAAATATTACTTTTTCCTATTATTTCATTTTAAATCAATTCCTTATAAATATTATTTAATAATCTGTTCTTACATACTCTTGGTGTTTTACTGTTTGTTAAATCAAATTGTTGCAAAATGTTTTAAGTAAGTTGTCCTTACACAGTTTTTGAATTTTGGGGTTTTTAGTCTTTCAATCCTTTTTCTTAATTATTTAACATTAGTTAAATCATTTTCGGTATCATTCACAACACGGATTGATCCACTCTTATATTTTTCCCGTGGATTCTGTTGATTAAACTTGTCAATAAAATTCGCTATTGGATTGCCCCATTGTGGATCACTACCATACATTTCAATATTATCGTATGTATATAGTCTCTCATCTTTATTACTGGGACCAGGATTAGACCCTTGGTTTTTCCCACGGTCAACTCGTTTGTCCACTTTTCTTTGTTGCTGTTCATCTGGTCTCCTCGAATCCCTCTCATCGGCCATTATATAATTTACTTGGGCTTGATTAGTTCCCTGATTGTCATTTGGTGGATCTCCCGAGGGTATGTCCCTATTTCTATCCCCACTTCTGGACCTCCTATATTCATCATGATCATTCCATTGTTGTCTGTTGTAGTTGTTTCTCTCATCTCTTCGATCATAATTTTGTCTCTGGTTAAAATACGGACGTTTTCCTTGGTAACGATTACTGTAATAATTGTTGTTGGCACTGACATAATTTACTCTAGGTCGATTATCTCTAGGTGGTTCATTTTTCCGCTCCTCGGTATTCCCTGACCTCCGTCTACTCCTCCTGTAATAAGATTCTTGCTCATAATTCTCTAGTAGCGTTTCCATGCCTCCAATAGTTTTTATTTGTCCACTTAATCGTGCGCTTATAATCTTTTCCTCGAAGTGATACGCAATCTTGGTTACCAAACACTCTTCAGGGATCTTTGGGTCTAAATATTTTGCCACACACACCTTCCCCAAAAAATAAGCAGTAGGTGTTTGTCCTATATTGCAGTCATACCTACCATGACAGATATCGTCTCTAATAATGTTTTGCACTGACTCCGACCAGTTCTTAAGTTTGAACATTGTTTTGAAACTCCCATAATCACACACCTCGTTCCTGATTACAGTCCACCAATTATCGTTAATGTTTTTGAAAGATTCGTCTAATATCCCTTTGATCATGTTCCATCGGTTCTCCTTTGATCTATTCAAAATTTCATCTACTCTCCCTAAAAATTCGAGTGTGTTTCTGCGATAATCCCGAAAGTTTACACTTTCCCTACTATCTTGGATAACATGATGAGTGTTGCATGTAGATCTGGAACCTATTCTATCTACATCCCCTTGTAAGTTTGTTTGTATTTGTTGCAAATTATCTAATTTCTCTGCTTGGCTATGGAACTGATTCTTGACATTCTCTACCGTTTCGTGAAAATCTGTGAATTTACAGTTTAGACTGCTTTTTATACTATCTAACTGGTCATTGTTTTCTTGGCGTATGGCCATTATACGAACTTGATTACTTTGTTCCTCCTGTTCCATTCGGGCATCTATTCCTGTTTTAATTTGTTCCATCTTTTCTTCTGTTTTATCCAATCTTTGATTGGTTTCTATTAATTTCTTTTCTGACTCTTCCTTATATTCATCTACTCTTTGGCTGAGTGTATTACTGACCATTTCAATTTTCTCATGAATTTGTTGTATATTTTTATTATTTTCTTCAAATTTGGTGTTCATCTCTTCCCTTTGACCATTAATAATTTCTCTCAATTCCTGGTTTTGTTCATTCATGGTTTCTCTGATATTTCCATGAATGGTCTCTATTTTTTCGTTTAGTTGTTTGACTAAACTTTCCTGAATGCTATCTATTTTGTCATTGGTTTGTCTGTTTTGTTCCTCCTGTTTCCTAAAGTTTTCATCTATTTTATCATTGGTTTGCTTGTTTTGTTCCTTCAAAGTTTCGTTTTGTTTCTTTGAAGTTTCCTCCTGTTTCCTAAAATTCTCCTTATTTTCCTCATTGGTTTGCTTCGAGTTTTCCTCCTGTTTCTTAAAATTTTTATCTATTTTATTAAATTTTTCGCTCAAGGTTTCATTTTGTTTCCTTGAGTTTTCATCTATTGTTTGTTTATTGCTTTCCTTAATGCTATCAATTTTCTCCATCATCATCCTCATCATTTCTTGCCAATCTGGTTCTCTTCTGGCTTCCGCTTTTTCTGGTTGGTCCCCTTGGGCATCCTCTTCAACTATTTCCTTTTCCGTGTTCATAATTGCTTCAGTTTCTTCCTTATCACCCATTGGTTGTTCCATTTCATTGTCCGTAACTATTTCTATCTCTCATTCCTGTCCACCTTCTTCCTTCTCCTTTTCTTCTGCCCTCTTCTTCGATCTGCCTCTGGTATTAGGCATTTCTTGTTTTCTCATAATTGCCGACGATAATTAGGTTTTTTGGTATATTAATTTGTTGAATATCTCAAAATTCTTTTCTAATTACAGCCCTTTTACGTTGAGCGCCATTTTTGTAACGTATCGTCTTTCTGAGGTACTTTCCGAGGAGTCTTTGGATGTGACCTATTGTGTGCTCGTCTTATTTAATTACACCCCACTGTTGTAAGCGCCAATCTGTAACGTAATCTTAAAGTAGGTTTGACGTCCGTCTTTTGACAGTCTCGGAGCGGTCAGAGTACCTTTTCACGATCGTCACTTATGAATTATAATTATTAATGTTTAAATCAATCGGATTTGAAGTTTACCAAACGAAACAGAAATCGAGCGTGTGTGATTTGGTAGAGATTAAGGAAGTTGTTTAATCTTAGTTAGAAGAGAGAGTAAGAACAATTTGGTTACACCCAGAGTATACAATTTCTTATTTTTAAATATTCGCTGTTCATAAGATCAGCTGATTTTGACATGAACCTCAAAATGTTAGGTTAACCAAACACCACTGTCCGGTAATACTCCCCGTTGGATAGTCCTCTTCTTGGCTTACTAAAAATCTACAACAACTACCCTCTACAATAAAGAATACACATTTGATTATTTAACATAAAATATTCAGAGTATTTATTTGTATAATATTGATTTCCTCTTCTTCCAGTATACAAATATTATAATCGATCTTTTTCAGTCAATAATACATTGGATCGATTTAGTTAGGTAAACATTTAACTTATCATAAAATATATTTTTGATGATTTTATAATTTTATCCTTAATTAGACATTAACCAACATATAATTCATTTTTATTAATTTCCCCAGGGTTAAGGGTAAGTTCTTTGTGTTATGAGATGGTCAGAAATGGATAATTATATACTACGCTTTACAAGATAAAAATAATCAATTTCGAATTTTTTGTTTATCTCGTAGTACGTAGTTCCGGATTTGTCCGCAAGAGTGCAGATTATTTCTTTATTAGACACATGAAATCATTTACGAAATTTCTGAACTGCACAACGATTTGATATGAGGTTTTCTTGGTTAATAATTATTAAAAAACGTTTATATTACCTCTTTCCTCGAAGTTCTTACTTGCATGGAGCCGTTTCTTGTGTTGTAGTTCTAGTTGTTTTGTAATTTCATTAAATGTCTCTAAGATACAATCTCGCTAAAAACTCGAAGTGCGGTTCGTCTAGGCCAGATCTTGGAATTGGTTATTTCACTGTTTTATCGGGTAAAGCAAGTTACATTTGATATCTGAAGGAGTTTGAACATAAGGTGGATACTGTGAGTTAATTTTGTTCCATTTTTGCACCGTTTCCGAAAGTTTTAAAATGTTTTTAATACAATTTTTGTGTCATCACTTTTTCTCAACCGAACGGTTTCCAATCCTTTTTAACAATTAAATTATATGTTGTTATCCCGTTACTCTTAGTAACCCATAATTTCTATATCATTTTTTATTGGTGCCTCTATTTACTTTTGAGTATATAGGCTGTTTTTAATTATTATAAATTTATTTCTTATTTATAGAAAAATAATTCTTTTAAACTTTGGTTTATTATATAATTTGATTTATATAAAGTTTTTTCGTTTATTTTCTTATAACCTTAGGTATAAGTCTTTAATATTATTATTTCCTTTAATTGAATTTATATATTATTTATTAATTTCTTATTGTATCCTTACACTGCACTATTTTCTTCTGCCATTTTCCTCATACAGTATTATTTTATTTTTTATTATCATCTTATATTTAACTCTTTTATTTTTAACCCTGGGTTATCTTATATTCAAACATAATTATTTTATTAAATATAAAATTAAACCTAGGTACTAAATTTTAGTTGCCTACACAATACAAATCATACAATAATTAAACAAAATACAACTGGTTAGTAGCATCACAGTCTACTATTATAATCAATATTTTCTACATCTACAGCACAAGTCTGTAAGATGCTCCCTTCAAAGTCACTATTTATTCACTGGGTACACTATAACTCACTTGTCACACTTTATATCAATTAAATATAGTTTATAATGTTTGGTGATATAAAGTAATTTAGAGCGAGGTATATTATACCCATTTCTGACCTTTATGGTAGGATAATTAAGTTATCATTTTTGGGACTGGGTTATGTAACGTTACATAAAGCCCCCCCACTAGAACAAATTTATATTCGTTTTACTTGTTTACAAAATAAATTGTTGATTGCTTCAATTTTCATAATATTCCTGGTTTATATCTTCATAATATCTTCCTTCATTTCAGACTGGCTATATACTGACTAGTAATTCAGACTGGTGGTAATTGCTGTTTTCTTACTCAACTCTCTCTCTCTAGGAGGCATATTCATCAATGATTTATTTCTCTGGGTAGTGGTACTTCCACATTTTACTTGATAAGGACTGGTCACACTAATCATATTAAACTTGTTTTAACACTCATTTCTACTTACTTCTATAAATTCGCTTAATCAATTAAGCTTCGGTCTGCTGTCTTCCTTCTATTTTCTTCATCTATACTTCTGGAATCTAATATCACTCTTTTCAGCTATTTTATAATTATTATCCCTTAAATATTCAATTTCCCTAACATTTTCCCTATCCTGTGCGGTGGTACCAGTCGGGTGGCCACTTTTGGGTCCATAACTCCGCTGTCCATCCTTACACCTTCTTAGACCAGGGGAACATCATCCCTGCTCAGGAAAATTATTGCCGGAACATTTCTACGGTCAATTCGTTATAATAAAAAAAATTACAAGTAGTCGATTAGCGACTAATACTAAACACTTTTGGGATTCTTCATACTGTTGCTGTTTGCATTAAATTATATATTTCCTTTTCTTCTTGATTCCTTCTTCTTTATCATTAACTAATAGCATATAACATTATTGATAGGCATTATTTTAAAATAAATTTTGAATTTCCTTCTTGTGACATATTTTCTCTGTATCATTTCTTCTTATATCATCTTCAATTCCGAGAGATTCTAAATTATTGTTGTATTAATTATTATCCTCCTTCAGCTTCATTGTAGTCATTAAATTATTCGTTATTCTTCTTATTTGAGCACATTACCATCAATTGTTTTTATTCATTTATTCTTCTTTTTGTTCCCATAAAAATATTACTTTTTCCTATTATTTCATTTTAAATCAATTCCTTATAAATATTATTTAATAATCTGTTCTTACATACTCTTGGTGTTTTACTGTTTGTTAAATCAAATTGTTGCAAAATGTTTTAAGTAAGTTGTCCTTACACAGTTTTTGAATTTTGGGGTTTTTAGTCTTTCAATCCTTTTTCTTAATTATTTAACATTAGTTAAATCATTTTCGGTATCATTCACAACACGGATTGATCCACTCTTATATTTTTCCCGTGGATTCTGTTGATTAAACTTGTCAATAAAATTCGCTATTGGATTGCCCCATTGTGGATCACTACCATACATTTCAATATTATCGTATGTATATAGTCTCTCATCTTTATTACTGGGACCAGGATTAGACCCTTGGTTTTTCCCACGGTCAACTCGTTTGTCCACTTTTCTTTGTTGCTGTTCATCTGGTCTCCTCGAATCCCTCTCATCGGCCATTATATAATTTACTTGGGCTTGATTAGTTCCCTGATTGTCATTTGGTGGATCTCCCGAGGGTATGTCCCTATTTCTATCCCCACTTCTGGACCTCCTATATTCATCATGATCATTCCATTGTTGTCTGTTGTAGTTGTTTCTCTCATCTCTTCGATCATAATTTTGTCTCTGGTTAAAATACGGACGTTTTCCTTGGTAACGATTACTGTAATAATTGTTGTTGGCACTGACATAATTTACTCTAGGTCGATTATCTCTAGGTGGTTCATTTTTCCGCTCCTCGGTATTCCCTGACCTCCGTCTACTCCTCCTGTAATAAGATTCTTGCTCATAATTCTCTAGTAGCGTTTCCATGCCTCCAATAGTTTTTATTTGTCCACTTAATCGTGCGCTTATAATCTTTTCCTCGAAGTGATACGCAATCTTGGTTACCAAACACTCTTCAGGGATCTTTGGGTCTAAATATTTTGCCACACACACCTTCCCCAAAAAATAAGCAGTAGGTGTTTGTCCTATATTGCAGTCATACCTACCATGACAGATATCGTCTCTAATAATGTTTTGCACTGACTCCGACCAGTTCTTAAGTTTGAACATTGTTTTGAAACTCCCATAATCACACACCTCGTTCCTGATTACAGTCCACCAATTATCGTTAATGTTTTTGAAAGATTCGTCTAATATCCCTTTGATCATGTTCCATCGGTTCTCCTTTGATCTATTCAAAATTTCATCTACTCTCCCTAAAAATTCGAGTGTGTTTCTGCGATAATCCCGAAAGTTTACACTTTCCCTACTATCTTGGATAACATGATGAGTGTTGCATGTAGATCTGGAACCTATTCTATCTACATCCCCTTGTAAGTTTGTTTGTATTTGTTGCAAATTATCTAATTTCTCTGCTTGGCTATGGAACTGATTCTTGACATTCTCTACCGTTTCGTGAAAATCTGTGAATTTACAGTTTAGACTGCTTTTTATACTATCTAACTGGTCATTGTTTTCTTGGCGTATGGCCATTATACGAACTTGATTACTTTGTTCCTCCTGTTCCATTCGGGCATCTATTCCTGTTTTAATTTGTTCCATCTTTTCTTCTGTTTTATCCAATCTTTGATTGGTTTCTATTAATTTCTTTTCTGACTCTTCCTTATATTCATCTACTCTTTGGCTGAGTGTATTACTGACCATTTCAATTTTCTCATGAATTTGTTGTATATTTTTATTATTTTCTTCAAATTTGGTGTTCATCTCTTCCCTTTGACCATTAATAATTTCTCTCAATTCCTGGTTTTGTTCATTCATGGTTTCTCTGATATTTCCATGAATGGTCTCTATTTTTTCGTTTAGTTGTTTGACTAAACTTTCCTGAATGCTATCTATTTTGTCATTGGTTTGTCTGTTTTGTTCCTCCTGTTTCCTAAAGTTTTCATCTATTTTATCATTGGTTTGCTTGTTTTGTTCCTTCAAAGTTTCGTTTTGTTTCTTTGAAGTTTCCTCCTGTTTCCTAAAATTCTCCTTATTTTCCTCATTGGTTTGCTTCGAGTTTTCCTCCTGTTTCTTAAAATTTTTATCTATTTTATTAAATTTTTCGCTCAAGGTTTCATTTTGTTTCCTTGAGTTTTCATCTATTGTTTGTTTATTGCTTTCCTTAATGCTATCAATTTTCTCCATCATCATCCTCATCATTTCTTGCCAATCTGGTTCTCTTCTGGCTTCCGCTTTTTCTGGTTGGTCCCCTTGGGCATCCTCTTCAACTATTTCCTTTTCCGTGTTCATAATTGCTTCAGTTTCTTCCTTATCACCCATTGGTTGTTCCATTTCATTGTCCGTAACTATTTCTATCTCTCATTCCTGTCCACCTTCTTCCTTCTCCTTTTCTTCTGCCCTCTTCT
Organism: Magicicada septendecula; assembly: GCA_034769895.1. Taxonomy (NCBI): domain Eukaryota; kingdom Metazoa; phylum Arthropoda; class Insecta; order Hemiptera; family Cicadidae; genus Magicicada; species Magicicada septendecula. The sequence continues at coordinate 760,934,237 of CM068367.1, forward strand.
TCGATCTGCCTCTGGTATTAGGCATTTCTTGTTTTCTCATAACTGCCGACGATAATTAGGTTTTTTGGTATATTAATTTGTTGAATACTCAAAATTCTTTTCTAATTACAGCCCTTTTACGTTGAGCGCCATTTTTGTAACGTATCGTCTTTCTGAGGTACTTTCCGAGGAGTCTTTGGATGTGACTTATTGTGTGCTCATCTTATTTAATTACACCCCACTGTTGTAAGCGCCAATCTGTAACGTAATCTTAAAGAAGGTTTGACGTCCGTCTTTTGACAGTCTCGGAGCGGTCAGAGTACCTTTTCACGATCGTCACTTATGAATTATAATTATTAATGTTTAAATCAATTGGATTTGAAGTTTACCAAACGAAACAGAAATCGAGCGTGTGTGATTTGGTAGAGATTAAGGAAGTTGTTTAATCTTAGTTAGAAGAGAGAGTAAGAACAATTTGGTTACACCCAGAGTATACAATTTCTTATTTTTAAATATTCGCTGTTCATAAGATCAGCTGATTTTGACATGAACCTCAAAATGTTAGGTTAACCAAACACCACTGTCCGTTAATACTCCCCGTTGGATAGTCCTCTTCTTGGCTTACTAAAAATCTACAACAACTACCCTCTACAATAAAGAATACACATTTGATTATTTAACATAAAATATTCAGAGTATTTATTTGTATAATATTGATTTCCTCTTCTTCCAGTATACAAATATTATAATCGATCTTTTTCAGTCAATAATACATTGGATCGATTTAGTTAGGTAAACATTTAACTTATCATAAAATATATTTTTGATGATTTTATAATTTTATCCTTAATTAGACATTAACCAACATATAATTCATTTTTATTAATTTCCCCAGGGTTAAGGGTAAGTTCTTTGTGTTATGAGATGGTCAGAAATGGATAATTATATACTACGCTTTACAAGATAAAAATAATCAATTTCGAATTTTTTGTTTATCTCGTAGTACGTAGTTCCGGATTTGTCTGCAAGAGTGCAGATTATTTCTTTATTAGACACATGAAATCATTTACGAAATTTCTGAACTGCACAACGATTTGATATGACGTTTTCTTGGTTAATAATTATTAAAAAACTTTTATATTACCTCTTTCCTCGAAGTTCTTACTTGCATGGAGCCGTTTCTAGTGTTGTAGTTCTAGTTGTTTTGTAATTTCATTGAATGTCTCTAAGATACAACCTCGCTAAAAACTCGAAGTGCGGTTCGGCTAGGCCAGATCTTGATATTGGTTATTTCACTGTTTTATCGGGTAAAGCAAGTTACATTTGATATCTGAAGGAGTTTGAACATAAGGTGGATACTGTGAGTTAATTATGTTCCATTTTTTGCACTGTTTCCGAAAGTTTTAAAATGTTTTTAATACAATTTTTGTGTCATCACTTTTTCTCAACCGAATGGTTTCCAATCCTTTTTAACAATTAAATTATATGTTGTTATCCCGTTACTCTTAGTAACCCATAATTTCTATATAATTTTTTTTTGGTGCCTCTATTTACTTTTGAGTATATAGGCTGTTTTTAATTATTATAAATTTATTTCTTATTTATAGAAAAATAATTCTTTTAAACTTTGGTTTATTATCCAATTTGATTTATATAAAGTTTTTTCGTTTATTTTCTTAAACAAAATACACCTGGTTAGTAGCATCACAGTCTACTATTATAATCAATATTTTCTACATCTACAGCACAAGTCTGTAAGATACTCCCTTCAAAGTCACTTATTTATTCACTGGGTACACTATAACTCACTTGTCACACTTTATATCAATTAAATATAGTTTATAATGTTTGGTGATATAAAGTAATTTAGAACGAGGTATATTATACCCATTTCTGACCTTTATGGTAGGATAATTAAGTTGGCATTTTTGGGACTGGGTTATGTAACATTACAATATATATATATATATATATATATATATTGTAACCTAAATGAATCGTAACGATGTGTGTGTTGTAACTTCAAACTCTCGCCTAATTACGCCCAAATATTTATAATATAAATAATCTTATAAGTATAATATAATCACTCCTGTCAATCAATGTTAATTATAAAAAAATTATTTATTAAGTATTTGATATTATTCGGTTATTGACCATATGCCTGTGTTAAGTGGTTATTAAGTGTTTTACCAGAGAAAAACGCTATATTACAGTTATTATAGTGAATAATTCTGTAATTTTCTCCAACCCTAGTCAGTATGTATTATTTAAATTGGAAAGAGATTAGCGCAGAGAATAAGTTAGTTCTCTATTCTCCCGTATTCACCAGCTGTCTGCAAACAAGCGCTGTTATTGGCGATTGACCCGTTCTTATAGGTTAAGTCGTTCCACTTGACGCTTTTATCACTTTCTTTCCCTGTAAAATACACCCTATTCGAAATACAATAATTATTCTACAATAACACAAAATCGTCAATACAAGAAGGATTCTTTATTTTATATTATTTTAAAATTCCAACAGTTGCTCTCTCCGACTATTAAAACATCATATCGATCCTACAATACAGAATCAATTTGTTATTGAACTCTTGTTTAGATGTTACAATTAAATTATAATTTTCAGTTTATCATTTATCTCAGGGTACATGTAGTTCTTTTAACTATTAGTAAGGCCCGGTAATGCAAATTCAGGTTACTAGGTATTACAATTTAAATTAAAATCTTATTATATAAAGTGTCAACATAAGCAGGTTTTTTTACCAAACGTTTACAAGATACTCGTTCAGGCAGTGTTCCACTAACGATGACAGATAGCCGAGTGAAGAAGAATGGCTCGAATTTTATCCAACTCCAGCTTCTCAATAAAAGTTGGTGTTAGTGTCCCCGGATGTAATGGAAAGTTCAGTTTTTGATCTTTGCTGATTTTTTCGTTTCTGGTGGTCACAGGTCCCGATGGAATTAGTGTAGTATTAAGTTCTTGCTCTGTAGTCAAAAGTGACGGTCAGTAGGTAAATTTAATTCTCTTTAATTTTGTTGCATGGTATTTATTCACTTCTACTTCTCCAGGTCTGGGTTTATTGTTTCCCTTATTACTCATTTGATGTTAGGTTTAGTTAATTTATTCTTTAGATTTTTGATTTGAATTCTGTTTATAGGTAATTTATATTCTCGAAGTGAGAGTGGGAAGTCGTCCAATTCGTCTTTTCAATCAGTAATTATATATTAATTTGGATTTATTATATTTTAATTCATGAGGTTTCGTGGTTTTTTCCGAGATTTATAATGATTGAACTGTCCTCGTTTATATATAACAATTGAATGTCTAAATCAACAAGATATCTTGTATTTTGTTGCCCTAACAACCATTGCTTCTTCTGTCATTGGATAATATTTGTTATCCTAGAGCCAGAATTAGGAAATATTCTTACACTTATTTAATAAAATACTCCCTACTTGGAATTACATTAAATCACATAAAACTTTCACTTAATCTGCCTTATTAAACCGTATACATTTTACTACATTTTCTTCTTAATTGACTTATTTTAAAAGGTATTAATTTCCTTTTACAAAATACTAAATTTAGGCCTATTGGTTTTATTACATGTGTTATAATTTTTTTGTTTTTAATTTAATTTTTCTTACCTGACCTACTGTACAAAGAGTCACTGGCTTATAGCCAATTATATCAATTTTAATTTCCTGATTTCAATTTATTATTATTATTATTTAGTTAATCATTGAACCCTTCATTGGTTTTTAACATAATTATAATGACCACTTGACAATCTATTAACAATTATTGTCTTCCTGGCCAAGTTTACAAATATTATTTTAAGACATCTTCATTAATTATTTAAAATAAATACTCTTAACATGATACCATACATAATAAATATACTTGTATTTAACAACTTAAATACAAGTTTAACATGAATGAAATGAGTACCCATTACTTAGTACTTCCTTAAAGCAATGGCTCCACACCTGCTACATACAAAACACAAAATAAATATCATGTAAACACAATATCATGATAAAGCACAACAACAAGTACATCTTTATAAAACATTAAATATTAATTAAACAGTCTATTATATTCAAACTCATCCACAGTAAACTCATCTCATTAGACACAGTGTTTATAGTTTACATCTTACTATGATCACTCCATATTTTATTTAGATACACTTTTAATATTTTATTACCTAGTAACCTAACTAGGTATCATCAATACATTTTTTAGGTGAGATTGGCCCTCTTGACCTTAATTATGGCATACCTTGGGCATTGTTTTCAGTTATTTTGACAAAGTTTTTATGTAACGTCGGGGACCTCAACTTTGTTACGTTACATAATACTCCCCCTCCGAAAGAAGTTTATTTTGGCTGAATATAGTTTAGTTGAAATAAACTTATAGTTTCTTCATGCCTTGGAGTTGTTTATTTAATAAAATTATCAATTTATAATGGTTTCAGTTTTTCATTGTTTCTGTTTTAATACGCAATTCAATGGGTTCTTTGGGGTTTATTTTCTCTTTCTATTCGTTAAACTTTTAATTGCACTGGAAAACTGTGTTGACACTCATTGTATATCTGGTCATTAATTCTCTACTGGTACCTCCCTCAGTTGTAGACCTGTCCTTTTCTCTGGAACTCATAACTTCTTCTAGCTTATTACGACATCATTTCTTATTATCATGTTTATATTTAATTACCTCGCTTGGTGTATAATCCCTAAAATACTATATTTCCCTAACATTTTTCCCTAATATCATAGCTGGTACGGAATCAGAGGGGCACTATTGGCTTCCATTACTCTGCCGTTTCCCTAACTATATCTTCTGAGATCAGAGGAACTTCATCTCTGTCCGGAAAAAAAAATAAACGTTGCACGATCGCAACACAATACATATAATTATTACCTATAAGGTAGCTCCTTCGCTACAAGCTTATATTCAAGGGATGATTACTATTATCTCTGAGGTATCCTAATACTTTTCTTAACTTATTTATCTCGTTGTTCTGTAGTTCCATTTATCATATCATTCACCAGTATAGTAGTTAAAGCTGTTCAATATTTATTTTAAATTCTCCTTAGTTCCGTGCTGTCAATTAATTATTCTTTAGCATACGTATTTTACTATTTTTAATTCACTCCCATTTACTTCTGCAATTAAACACTGAATCTCCTCCTTATCATAAATTGTATGGCATATTCTTCCTTCATCTAACTCATTTCTAACCCTTCTTTCTCTTCTTTCATGTTTATTAGTTTAAAATAATTTCTTCTGAATTATATAGTAAGGTGTTCTTACTTATTTTTGAATTTGGTGGTTTTTATCTTCAAAATTCTCTTTTTTATATTGCTCATAAATTGTTTTCTTAAATACTCGTTTGTAAGGTGAACTTACTTCATTTTTTTAATTTTGTGGTTGTAAAATTGATTCCAACTAATTCCTCTGAAGTATCATGTAATTAGTTTATTTCATTTAATAGTTAGTTTATATATTTTAATTAGTTTCTCCTTATTTTCCTTTGGTTTGCTTTATTTGTTATCCATAAAATCCGTCCCTTTTCTCTATATTCTGTTTGGAATCTGTTTAACCGTGGTCCATTATTTCCTCTGTACTGATTGTTCGGGTTTCTCTAGCGTATAGAATTATTTCCGTCCTTGTGACGTGTCTCACTATCATCTGGTCCTGCCATCTTGTCGCTATAAAATTTTCATTTATGCTAAAGTTTACCATCGTCTTTTGAATTGATTCTTCCGTACTGTTTCTTAATCGTTCGAATGGTTCATACATAATCTCCATAAGTCCTCCATGCTTCTCGGTTAGTTTTGGCTTTTTCGGTCCTTCTAATCTATCTGGGAACTCAATTGTGGTTCGTTTAGAGTTTCTTAATTGCCTTACTTCTCTTGATTCTGTAATTAGTATATTCTGCAGCTTAACTAATCCCCCCTTAATCATCTCCAATCCTTCCCGTGTATTCATTAATTTCCTTTGACGTTTTTGCCTTATTTTCATTGTCTTCATTTCATTGTTAACCCGTTCTATTCTTCCAGCTATGTTGATTCGTACTTTGTTTAACTTTTCTTGGGTTTTCACTTGTATCTCCTTTACTCCAGTATCGTTATGGTTTCCTATTTGGTTTATTTTGGCCTCTACTTCCACTCTGAGTTGTATGATGGTTTCATCCGTCTTTTCTAGACCTACCTTAGTTTTAGTTATTTGCTGTCCTACTTCCTTTTCGTAATCATCCACCCTTTTGCTAAGTGTTTCATTGACATTTATAATCCTTTCATTGATGACTTCCCTCAACGCTTGGTTTTGTTCATTGATGATTTGCCGCAACTCCTTATTATTGTTTTCAATTCTTTCGTCTCTTTGTTTGGTATTTTCCTGAATCTGCTTTAAGCTCTCGTCGTTCCTGTCAAGCCTTTCGTTAATTTGGTTTAATCTTTCCTTTATCTGCCAGTTATTCTCATCATTTTCCTCTTTATTTTTGTCAAACTTCTCATTCATTAGTTTGATTAAATTCTCACTCAAAATTTCGTTTTGTTTCTTTGAGTTTTCGTTAATACTGTCTATTTTATTTTCCAGCTTTTCTGAATTTTCTTCAAGCCTTTCAAACATTTGTTTGTTTTTCTCATTAGTTTGTTTATTTTCTTCTTTAATTAATTCCCATAATTTTTGTAAATCTAGGCCTCCTCTGGCTTCCTCTTTGTCACCCGCCTGTTGTTCCTTTTCGATGTCTGTAACTATCTCTGCTTCTTACTCCCGTCTATCTTCTTCCGTTTCTTGGTCTTTTGCCATCCTTTTAGAAACGCCTCTTGTATGCATCCCTGTGCCTCTAATAGTTGCCTGCTTCAGTTAAGTAATAGCGATATAGTTGATTTTTTTATTTAACTAAAGCCCACTCGTTGAGCGCCAATTTGTAACCTAAATGAATCGTAACGATGTGTGTGTTGTAACTTCGATCTCTCGCCTAATTACGCCCAAATATTTATAATATAAATAATCTTATAAGTATAATATAATCACCCTGTCAATCAATGTTAATTATAAAAAACATTATTTATTAAGTGTTTGATATTATTCGGTTATTGACCATAGACCTGTGTTAAGTGGTTATTAAGTGTTTTACCAGAGAAAAACGCTATATTACAGTTATTATAGTGAATAATTCTGTAATTTTCTCCAACCCTAGTCAGTATGTATTATTTAAATTGGAAAGAGATTAGCGCAGAGAATAAGTTAGTTCTCTATTCTCCCGTATTCACCAGCTGTCTGCAAACGAGCGCTGTTATTGGCGATTGACCCGTTCTTATAGGTTAAGTCGTTCCACTTGATGTTTTTATCACTTTCTTTCCCTGTAAAATACACCCTATTCGAAATACAATAATTATTCTACAATAACACAAAATCGTCAATACAAGAAGGATTCTTTATTTTATATTATTTTAAAATTCCAACAGTTGCTCTCTCCGAATATTAAAACATCATATCGATCCTACAATACAAAATCAATTTGTTATTGAACTCTAGTTTAGATGTTACAATTAAATTATAATTTTCAGTTTATCTTTTATCTCAGGGTACATGTAGTTCTTTTAACTATTAGTAAGGCCAGGTAATGCAAATTCAGGTTACTAGGTATTACAATTTAAATTAAAATCTTATTATATAAAGTGTCAACATAAGCAGGTTTTTTTACCAAACGTTTACAAGATACTCGTTCAGGCAGTGTTCCACTAACGATGACAGATAGCCGAGTGAAGAAGAATGGCTCGAATTTTATCCAACTCCAGCTTCTCAATAAAAGTTGGTGTTAGTGTCCCCGGATGTAATGGAAAGTTCAGTTTTTGATCTTTGCTGATTTTTTCGTTTCTGGTGGTCACAGGTCCCGATGGAATTAGTGTAGTATTAAGTTCTTGCTCTGTAGTCAAAAGTGAGGGTCAGTAGGTAAATTTAATTCTCTTTAATTTTGTTGCATGGTATTTATTCACTTCTACTTCTCCAGGTCTGGGTTTATGGTTTCCCTTATTACTCATTTGATGTTAGGTTTAGTTAATTTATTCTTTAGATTTTTGATTTGAATTCTGTTTATAGGTAATTTATATTCTCGAAGTGAGAGTGGGAAGTCGTCCAATTCGTCTTTTCAATCAGTAATTATATATTAATTTGGATTTATTATATTTTAATTCATGAGGTTTCGTGGTTTTTTCCGAGATTTATAATGATTGAACTGTCCTCGTTTATATATAACAATTGAATGTCTAAATCAACAAGATATCTTGTATTTTGTTGCCCTAACAACCATTGCTTCTTCTGTCATTGGATAATATTTGTTATCCTAGAGCCAGAATTAGGAAATATTCTTACACTTATTTAATAAAATACTCCCTACTTGGAATTACATTAAATCACATAAAACTTTCACTTAATCTGCCTTATTAAACCGTATACATTTTACTACATTTTCTTCTTAATTGACTTATTTTAAAAGGTATTAATTTCCTTTTACAAAATACTAAATTTAGGCCTATTGGTTTTATTACATGTGTTATAATTTTTTTGTTTTTAATTTAATTTTTCTTACCTGACCTACTGTACAAAGAGTCACTGGCTTATAGCCAATTATATCAATTTTAATTTCCTGATTTCAATTTATTATTATTATTATTTAGTTAATCATTGAACCCTTCATTGGTTTTTAACATAATTATAATGACCACTTGACAATCTATTAACAATTATTGTCTTCCTGGCCAAGTTTACAAATATTATTTTAAGACATCTTCATTAATTATTTAAAATAAATACTCTTAACATGATACCATACATAATAAATATACTTGTATTTAACAACTTAAATACAAGTTTAACATGAATGAAATGAGTACCCATTACTTAGTACTTCCTTAAAGCAATGGCTCCACACCTGCTACATACAAAACACAAAATAAATATCATGTAAACACAATATCATGATAAAGCACAACAACAAGTACATCTTTATAAAACATTAAATATTAATTAAACAGTCTATTATATTCAAACTCATCCACAGTAAACTCATCTCATTAGACACAGTGTTTATAGTTTACATCTTACTATGATCACTCCATATTTTATTTAGATACACTTTTAATATTTTATTACCTAGTAACCTAACTAGGTATCATCAATACATTTTTTAGGTAAGATTGGCCCTCTTGACCTTAATTATGGCATACCTTGGGCATTGTTTTCAGTTATTTTGACAAAGTTTTTATGTAACGTCGGGGACCTCAACTTTGTTACGTTACATAATACTCCCCCTCCGAAAGAAGTTTATTTTGGCTGAATATAGTTTAGTTGAAATAAACTTATAGTTTCTTCATGCCTTGGAGTTGTTTATTTAATAAAATTATCAATTTATAATGGTTTCAGTTTTTCATTGTTTCTGTTTTAATACGCAATTCAATGGGTTCTTTGGGGTTTATTTTCTCTTTCTATTCTTTAAACTTTTAATTGCACTGGAAAACTGTGTTGACACTCATTGTATATCTGGTCATTAATTCTCTACTGGTACCTCCCTCAGTTGTAGACCTGTCCTTTTCTCTGGAACTCATAACTTCTTCTAGCTTATTACGACATCATTTCTTATTATCATGTTTATATTTAATTACCTCGCTTGGTGTATAATCCCTAAAATACTATATTTCCCTAACATTTTTCCCTAATATCATAGCTGGTACGGAATCAGAGGGGCACTATTGGCTTCCATTACTCTGCCGTTTCCCTAACTATATCTTCTGAGATCAGAGGAACTTCATCTCTGTCCGGAAAAAAAAATAAACGTTGCACGATCGCAACACAATACATATAATTATTACCTATAAGGTAGCTCCTTCGCTACAAGCTTATATTCAAGGGATGATTACTATTATCTCTGAGGTATCCTAATACTTTTCTTAACTTATTTATCTCGTTGTTCTGTAGTTCCATTTATCATATCATTCACCAGTATAGTAGTTAAAGCTGTTCAATATTTATTTTAAATTCTCCTTAGTTCCGTGCTGTCAATTAATTATTCTTTAGCATACGTATTTTACTATTTTTAATTCACTCCCATTTACTTCTGCAATTAAACACTGAATCTCCTCCTTATCATAAATTGTATGGCATATTCTTCCTTCATCTAACTCATTTCTAACCCTTCTTTCTCTTCTTTCATGTTTATTAGTTTAAAATAATTTCTTCTGAATTATATAGTAAGGTGTTCTTACTTATTTTTGAATTTGGTGGTTTTTATCTTCAAAATTCTCTTTTTTATATTGCTCATAAATTGTTTTCTTAAATACTCGTTTGTAAGGTGAACTTACTTCATTTTTTTAATTTTGTGGTTGTAAAATTGATTCCAACTAATTCCTCTGAAGTATCATGTAATTAGTTTATTTCATTTAATAGTTAGTTTATATATTTTAATTAGTTTCTCCTTATTTTCCTTTGGTTTGCTTTATTTGTTATCCATAAAATCCGTCCCTTTTCTCTATATTCTGTTTGGAATCTGTTTAACCGTGGTCCATTATTTCCTCTGTACTGATTGTTCGGGTTTCTCTAGCGTATAGAATTATTTCCGTCCTTGTGACGTGTCTCACTATCATCTGGTCCTGCCATCTTGTCGCTATAAAATTTTCATTTATGCTAAAGTTTACCATCGTCTTTTGAATTGATTCTTCCGTACTGTTTCTTAATCGTTCGAATGGTTCATACATAATCTCCATAAGTCCTCCATGCTTCTCGGTTAGTTTTGGCTTTTTCGGTCCTTCTAATCTATCTGGGAACTCAATTGTGGTTCGTTTAGAGTTTCTTAATTGCCTTACTTCTCTTGATTCTGTAATTAGTATATTCTGCAGCTTAACTAATCCCCCCTTAATCATCTCCAATCCTTCCCGTGTATTCATTAATTTCCTTTGACGTTTTTGCCTTATTTTCATTGTCTTCATTTCATTGTTAACCCGTTCTATTCTTCCAGCTATGTTGATTCGTACTTTGTTTAACTTTTCTTGGGTTTTCACTTGTATCTCCTTTACTCCAGTATCGTTATGGTTTCCTATTTGGTTTATTTTGGCCTCTACTTCCACTCTGAGTTGTATGATGGTTTCATCCGTCTTTTCTAGACCTACCTTAGTTTTAGTTATTTGCTGTCCTACTTCCTTTTCGTAATCATCCACCCTTTTGCTAAGTGTTTCATTGACATTTATAATCCTTTCATTGATGACTTCCCTCAACGCTTGGTTTTGTTCATTGATGATTTGCCGCAACTCCTTATTATTGTTTTCAATTCTTTCGTCTCTTTGTTTGGTATTTTCCTGAATCTGCTTTAAGCTCTCGTCGTTCCTGTCAAGCCTTTCGTTAATTTGGTTTAATCTTTCCTTTATCTGCCAGTTATTCTCATCATTTTCCTCTTTATTTTTGTCAAACTTCTCATTCATTAGTTTGATTAAATTCTCACTCAAAATTTCGTTTTGTTTCTTTGAGTTTTCGTTAATACTGTCTATTTTATTTTCCAGCTTTTCTGAATTTTCTTCAAGCCTTTCAAACATTTGTTTGTTTTTCTCATTAGTTTGTTTATTTTCTTCTTTAATTAATTCCCATAATTTTTGTAAATCTAGGCCTCCTCTGGCTTCCTCTTTGTCACCCGCCTGTTGTTCCTTTTCGATGTCTGTAACTATCTCTGCTTCTTACTCCCGTCTATCTTCTTCCGTTTCTTGGTCTTTTGCCATCCTTTTAGAAACGCCTCTTGTATGCATCCCTGTGCCTCTAATAGTTGCCTGCTTCAGTTAAGTAATAGCGATATAGTTGATTTTTTTATTTAACTAAAGCCCACTCGTTGAGCGCCAATTTGTAACCTAAATGAATCGTAACGATGTGTGTGTTGTAACTTCGATCTCTCGCCTAATTACGCCCAAATATTTATAATATAAATAATCTTATAAGTATAATATAATCACCCTGTCAATCAATGTTAATTATAAAAAACATTATTTATTAAGTGTTTGATATTATTCGGTTATTGACCATAGACCTGTGTTAAGTGGTTATTAAGTGTTTTACCAGAGAAAAACGCTATATTACAGTTATTATAGTGAATAATTCTGTAATTTTCTCCAACCCTAGTCAGTATGTATTATTTAAATTGGAAAGAGATTAGCGCAGAGAATAAGTTAGTTCTCTATTCTCCCGTATTCACCAGCTGTCTGCAAACGAGCGCTGTTATTGGCGATTGACCCGTTCTTATAGGTTAAGTCGTTCCACTTGATGTTTTTATCACTTTCTTTCCCTGTAAAATACACCCTATTCGAAATACAATAATTATTCTACAATAACACAAAATCGTCAATACAAGAAGGATTCTTTATTTTATATTATTTTAAAATTCCAACAGTTGCTCTCTCCGAATATTAAAACATCATATCGATCCTACAATACAAAATCAATTTGTTATTGAACTCTAGTTTAGATGTTACAATTAAATTATAATTTTCAGTTTATCTTTTATCTCAGGGTACATGTAGTTCTTTTAACTATTAGTAAGGCCAGGTAATGCAAATTCAGGTTACTAGGTATTACAATTTAAATTAAAATCTTATTATATAAAGTGTCAACATAAGCAGGTTTTTTTACCAAACGTTTACAAGATACTCGTTCAGGCAGTGTTCCACTAACGATGACAGATAGCCGAGTGAAGAAGAATGGCTCGAATTTTATCCAACTCCAGCTTCTCAATAAAAGTTGGTGTTAGTGTCCCCGGATGTAATGGAAAGTTCAGTTTTTGATCTTTGCTGATTTTTTCGTTTCTGGTGGTCACAGGTCCCGATGGAATTAGTGTAGTATTAAGTTCTTGCTCTGTAGTCAAAAGTGAGGGTCAGTAGGTAAATTTAATTCTCTTTAATTTTGTTGCATGGTATTTATTCACTTCTACTTCTCCAGGTCTGGGTTTATGGTTTCCCTTATTACTCATTTGATGTTAGGTTTAGTTAATTTATTCTTTAGATTTTTGATTTGAATTCTGTTTATAGGTAATTTATATTCTCGAAGTGAGAGTGGGAAGTCGTCCAATTCGTCTTTTCAATCAGTAATTATATATTAATTTGGATTTATTATATTTTAATTCATGAGGTTTCGTGGTTTTTTCCGAGATTTATAATGATTGAACTGTCCTCGTTTATATATAACAATTGAATGTCTAAATCAACAAGATATCTTGTATTTTGTTGCCCTAACAACCATTGCTTCTTCTGTCATTGGATAATATTTGTTATCCTAGAGCCAGAATTAGGAAATATTCTTACACTTATTTAATAAAATACTCCCTACTTGGAATTACATTAAATCACATAAAACTTTCACTTAATCTGCCTTATTAAACCGTATACATTTTACTACATTTTCTTCTTAATTGACTTATTTTAAAAGGTATTAATTTCCTTTTACAAAATACTAAATTTAGGCCTATTGATTTTATTACATGTGTTATAATTTTTTTGTTTTTAATTTAATTTTTCTTACCTGACCTACTGTACAAAGAGTCACTGGCTTATAGCCAATTATATCAATTTTAATTTCCTGATTTCAATTTATTATTATTATTATTTAGTTAATCATTGAACCCTTCATTGGTTTTTAACATAATTATAATGACCACTTGACAATCTATTAACAATTATTGTCTTCCTGGCCAAGTTTACAAATATTATTTTAAGACATCTTCATTAATTATTTAAAATAAATACTCTTAACATGATACCATACATAATAAATATACTTGTATTTAACAACTTAAATACAAGTTTAACATGAATGAAATGAGTACCCATTACTTAGTACTTCCTTAAAGCAATGGCTCCACACCTGCTACATACAAAACACAAAATAAATATCATGTAAACACAATATCATGATAAAGCACAACAACAAGTACATCTTTATAAAACATTAAATATTAATTAAACAGTCTATTATATTCAAACTCATCCACAGTAAACTCATCTCATTAGACACAGTGTTTATAGTTTACATCTTACTATGATCACTCCATATTTTATTTAGATACACTTTTAATATTTTATTACCTAGTAACCTAACTAGGTATCATCAATACATTTTTTAGGTGAGATTGGCCCTCTTGACCTTAATTATGGCATACCTTGGGCATTGTTTTCAGTTATTTTGACAAAGTTTTTATGTAACGTCGGGGACCTCAACTTTGTTACGTTACATAATACTCCCCCTCCGAAAGAAGTTTATTTTGGCTGAATATAGTTTAGTTGAAATAAACTTATAGTTTCTTCATGCCTTGGAGTTGTTTATTTAATAAAATTATCAATTTATAATGGTTTCAGTTTTTCATTGTTTCTGTTTTAATACGCAATTCAATGGGTTCTTTGGGGTTTATTTTCTCTTTCTATTCTTTAAACTTTTAATTGCACTGGAAAACTGTGTTGACACTCATTGTATATCTGGTCATTAATTCTCTACTGGTACCTCCCTCAGTTGTAGACCTGTCCTTTTCTCTGGAACTCATAACTTCTTCTAGCTTATTACGCCATCATTTCTTATTATCATGTTTATATTTAATTACCTCGCTTGGTGTATAATCCCTAAAATACTATATTTCCCTAACATTTTTCCCTAATATCATAGCTGGTACGGAATCAGAGGGGCACTATTGGCTTCCATTACTCTGCCGTTTCCCTAACTATATCTTCTGAGATCAGAGGAACTTCATCTCTGTCCGGAAAAAAAATAAACGTTGCACGATCGCAACACAATACATATAATTATTACCTATAAGGTAGCTCCTTCGCTACAAGCTTATATTCAAGGGATGATTACTATTATCTCTGAGGTATCCTAATACTTTTCTTAACTTATTTATCTCGTTGTCTGTAGTTCCATTTATCATATCATTCACCAGTATAGTAGTTAAAGCTGTTCAATATTTATTTTAAATTCTCCTTAGTTCCGTGCTGTCAATTAATTATTCTTTAGCATACGTATTTTACTATTTTTAATTCACTCCCATTTACTTCTGCAATTAAACACTGAATCTCCTCCTTATCATAAATTGTATGGCATATTCTTCCTTCATCTAACTCATTTCTAACCCTTCTTTCTCTTCTTTCATGTTTATTAGTTTAAAATAATTTCTTCTGAATTATATAGTAAGGTGTTCTTACTTATTTTTGAATTTGGTGGTTTTTATCTTCAAAATTCTCTTTTTTATATTGCTCATAAATTGTTTTCTTAAATACTCGTTTGTAAGGTGAACTTACTTCATTTTTTTAATTTTGTGGTTGTAAAATTGATTCCAACTAATTCCTCTGAAGTATCATGTAATTAGTTTATTTCATTTAATAGTTAGTTTATATATTTTAATTAGTTTCTCCTTATTTTCCTTTGGTTTGCTTTATTTGTTATCCATAAAATCCGTCCCTTTTCTCTATATTCTGTTTGGAATCTGTTTAACCGTGGTCCATTATTTCCTCTGTACTGATTGTTCGGGTTTCTCTAGCGTATAGAATTATTTCCGTCCTTGTGACGTGTCTCACTATCATCTGGTCCTGCCATCTTGTCGCTATAAAATTTTCATTTATGCTAAAGTTTACCATCGTCTTTTGAATTGATTCTTCCGTACTGTTTCTTAATCGTTTGAATGGTTCATACATAATCTCCATAAGTCCTCCATGCTTCTCGGTTAGTTTTGGCTTTTTCGGTCCTTCTAATCTATCTGGGAACTCAATTGTGGTTCGTTTAGAGTTTCTTAATTGCCTTACTTCTCTTGATTCTGTAATTAGTATATTCTGCAGCTTAACTAATCCCCCCTTAATCATCTCCAATCCTTCCCGTGTATTCATTAATTTCCTTTGACGTTTTTGCCTTATTTTCATTGTCTTCATTTCATTGTTAACCCGTTCTATTCTTCCAGCTATGTTGATTCGTACTTTGTTTAACTTTTCTTGGGTTTTCACTTGTATCTCCTTTACTCTAGTATCGTTATGGTTTCCTATTTGGTTTATTTTGGCCTCTACTTCCACTCTGAGTTGTATGATGGTTTCATCCGTCTTTTCTAGACCTACCTTAGTTTTAGTTATTTGCTGTCCTACTTCCTTTTCGTAATCATCCACCCTTTTGCTAAGTGTTTCATTGACATTTATAATCCTTTCATTGATGACTTCCCTCAACGCTTGGTTTTGTTCATTGATGATTTGCCGCAACTCCTTATTATTGTTTTCAATTCTTTCGTCTCTTTGTTTGGTATTTTCCTGAATCTGCTTTAAGCTCTCGTCGTTCCTGTCAAGCCTTTCGTTAATTTGGTTTAATCTTTCCTTTATCTGCCAGTTATTCTCATCATTTTCCTCTTTATTTTTGTCAAACTTCTCATTCATTAGTTTGATTAAATTCTCACTCAAAATTTCGTTTTGTTTCTTTGAGTTTTCGTTAATACTGTCTATTTTATTTTCCAGCTTTTCTGAATTTTCTTCAAGCCTTTCAAACATTTGTTTGTTTTTCTCATTAGTTTGTTTATTTTCTTCTTTAATTAATTCCCATAATTTTTGTAAATCTAGGCCTCCTCTGGCTTCCTCTTTGTCACCCGCCTGTTGTTCCTTTTCGATGTCTGTAACTATCTCTGCTTCTTACTCCCGTCTATCTTCTTCCGTTTCTTGGTCTTTCGCCATCCTTTTAGAAACGCCTCTTGTATGCATCCCTGTGCCTCTAATAGTTGCCTGCTTCAGTTAAGTAATAGCGATATAGTTGATTTTTTTACTTAACTAAAGCCCACTCGTTGAGCGCCAATTTGTAACCTAAATGAATCGTAACGATGTGTGTGTTGTAACTTCGATCTCTCGCCTAATTACGCCCAAATATTTATAATATAAATAATCTTATAAGTATAATATAATCACCCTGTCAATCAATGTTAATTATAAAAAACATTATTTATTAAGTGTTTGATATTATTCGGTTATTGACCATAGACCTGTGTTAAGTGGTTATTAAGTGTTTTACCAGAGAAAAACGCTATATTACAGTTATTATAGTGAATAATTCTGTAATTTTCTCCAACCCTAGTCAGTATGTATTATTTAAATTGGAAAGAGATTAGCGCAGAGAATAAGTTAGTTCTCTATTCTCCCGTATTCACCAGCTGTCTGCAAACGAGCGCTGTTATTGGCGATTGACCCGTTCTTATAGGTTAAGTCGTTCCACTTGATGTTTTTATCACTTTCTTTCCCTGTAAAATACACCCTATTCGAAATACAATAATTATTCTACAATAACACAAAATCGTCAATACAAGAAGGATTCTTTATTTTATATTATTTTAAAATTCCAACAGTTGCTCTCTCCGAATATTAAAACATCATATCGATCCTACAATACAAAATCAATTTGTTATTGAACTCTAGTTTAGATGTTACAATTAAATTATAATTTTCAGTTTATCTTTTATCTCAGGGTACATGTAGTTCTTTTAACTATTAGTAAGGCCAGGTAATGCAAATTCAGGTTACTAGGTATTACAATTTAAATTAAAATCTTATTATATAAAGTGTCAACATAAGCAGGTTTTTTTACCAAACGTTTACAAGATACTCGTTCAGGCAGTGTTCCACTAACGATGACAGATAGCTGAGTGAAGAAGAATGGCTCGAATTTTATCCAACTCCAGCTTCTCAATAAAAGTTGGTGTTAGTGTCCCCGGATGTAATGGAAAGTTCAGTTTTTGATCTTTGCTGATTTTTTCGTTTCTGGTGGTCACAGGTCCCGATGGAATTAGTGTAGTATTAAGTTCTTGCTCTGTAGTCAAAAGTGAGGGTCAGTAGGTAAATTTAATTCTCTTTAATTTTGTTGCATGGTATTTATTCACTTCTACTTCTCCAGGTCTGGGTTTATGGTTTCCCTTATTACTCATTTGATGTTAGGTTTAGTTAATTTATTCTTTAGATTTTTGATTTGAATTTTGTTTATAGGTAATTTATATTCTCGAAGCGAGAGTGGGAAGTCGTCCAATTCGTCTTTTCAATCAGTAATTATATATTAATTTGGATTTATTATATTTTAATTCATGAGGTTTCGTGGTTTTTTCCGAGATTTATAATGATTGAACTGTCCTCGTTTATATATAACAATTGAATGTCTAAATCAACAAGATATCTTGTATTTTGTTGCCCTAACAACCATTGCTTCTTCTGTCATTGGATAATATTTGTTATCCTAGAGCCAGAATTAGGAAATATTCTTACACTTATTTAATAAAATACTCCCTACTTGGAATTACATTAAATCACATAAAACTTTCACTTAATCTGCCTTATTAAACCGTATACATTTTACTACATTTTCTTCTTAATTGACTTATTTTAAAAGGTATTAATTTCCTTTTACAAAATACTAAATTTAGGCCTATTGGTTTTATTACATGTGTTATAATTTTTTTGTTTTTAATTTAATTTTTCTTACCTGACCTACTGTACAAAGAGTCACTGGCTTATAGCCAATTATATCAATTTTAATTTCCTGATTTCAATTTATTATTATTATTATTTAGTTAATCATTGAACCCTTCATTGGTTTTTAACATAATTATAATGACCACTTGACAATCTATTAACAATTATTGTCTTCCTGGCCAAGTTTACAAATATTATTTTAAGACATCTTCATTAATTATTTAAAATAAATACTCTTAACATGATACCATACATAATAAATATACTTGTATTTAACCACTTAAATACAAGTTTAACATGAATGAAATGAGTACCCATTACTTAGTACTTCCTTAAAGCAATGGCTCCACACCTACTACATACAAAACACAAAATAAATATCATGTAAACACAATATCATGATAAAGCACAACAACAAGTACATCTTTATAAAACATTAAATATTAATTAAACAGTCTATTATATTCAAACTCATCCACAGTAAACTCATCTCATTAGACACAGTGTTTATAGTTTACGTCTTACTATGATCACTCCATATTTTATTTAGATACACTTTTAATATTTTATTACCTAGTAACCTTACTAGGTATCATCAATACATTTTTTAGGTGAGATTGGCCCTCTTGACCTTAATTATGGCATACCTTGGGCATTGTTTTCAGTTATTTTGACAAAGTTTTTATGTAACGTCGGGGACCTCAACTTTGTTACGTTACATAATACTCCCCCTCCGAAAGAAGTTTATTTTTGCTGAATATAGTTTAGTTGAAATAAACTTATAGTTTCTTCATGCCTTGGAGTTGTTTATTTAATAAAATTATCAATTTATAATGGTTTCAGTTTTTCATTGTTTCCGTTTTAATACGCAATTCAATGGGTTCTTTGGGGTTTATTTTCTCTTTCTATTCTTTAAACTTTTAATTGCACTGAAAAACTGTGTTGACACTCATTGTATATCTGGTCATTAATTCTCTACTGGTACCTCCCTCAGTTGTAGACCTGTCCTTTTCTCTGGAACTCATAACTTCTTCTAGCTTATTACGCCATCATTTCTTATTATCATGTTTATATTTAATTACCTCGCTTGGTGTATAATCCCTAAAATACTATATTTCCCTAACATTTTTCCCTAATATCATAGCTGGTACGGAATCAGAGGGGCACTATTGGCTTCCATTACTCTGCCGTTTCCCTAACTATATCTTCTGAGATCAGAGGAACTTCATCTCTGTCTGGAAAAAAAAATAAACGTTGCACGATCGCAACACAATACATATAATTATTACCTATAAGGTAGCTCCTTCGCTACAAGCTTATATTCAAGGGATGATTACTATTATCTCTGAGGTATCCTAATACTTTTCTTAACTTATTTATCTCGTTGTCTGTAGTTCCATTTATCATATCATTCACCAGTATAGTAGTTAAAGCTGTTCAATATTTATTTTAAATTCTCCTTAGTTCCGTGCTGTCAATTAATTATTCTTTAGCATACGTATTTTACTATTTTTAATTCACTCCCATTTACTTCTGCAATTAAACACTGAATCTCCTCCTTATCATAAATTGTATGGCATATTCTTCCTTCATCTAACTCATTTCTAACCCTTCTTTCTCTTCTTTCATGTTTATTAGTTTAAAATAATTTCTTCTGAATTATATAGTAAGGTGTTCTTACTTATTTTTGAATTTGGTGGTTTTTATCTTCAAAATTCTCTTTTTTATATTGCTCATAAATTGTTTTCTTAAATACTCGTTTGTAAGGTGAACTTACTTCATTTTTTTAATTTTGTGGTTGTAAAATTGATTCCAACTAATTCCTCTGAAGTATCATGTAATTAGTTTATTTCATTTAATAGTTAGTTTATATATTTTAATTAGTTTCTCCTTATTTTCCTTTGGTTTGCTTTATTTGTTATCCATAAAATCCGTCCCTTTTCTCTATATTCTGTTTGGAATCTGTTTAACCGTGGTCCATTATTTCCTCTGTACTGATTGTTCGGGTTTCTCTAGCGTATAGAATTATTTCCGTCCTTGTGACGTGTCTCACTATCATCTGGTCCTGCCATCTTGTCGCTATAAAATTTTCATTTATGCTAAAGTTTACCATCGTCTTTTGAATTGATTCTTCCGTACTGTTTCTTAATCGTTCGAATGGTTCATACATAATCTCCATAAGTCCTCCATGCTTCTCGGTTAGTTTTGGCTTTTTCGGTCCTTCTAATCTATCTGGGAACTCAATTGTGGTTCGTTTAGAGTTTCTTAATTGCCTTACTTCTCTTGATTCTGTAATTAGTATATTCTGCAGCTTAACTAATCCCCCCTTAATCATCTCCAATCCTTCCCGTGTATTCATTAATTTCCTTTGACGTTTTTGCCTTATTTTCATTGTCTTCATTTCATTGTTAACCCGTTCTATTCTTCCAGCTATGTTGATTCGTACTTTGTTTAACTTTTCTTGGGTTTTCACTTGTATCTCCTTTACTCTAGTATCGTTATGGTTTCCTATTTGGTTTATTTTGGCCTCTACTTCCACTCTGAGTTGTATGATGGTTTCATCCGTCTTTTCTAGACCTACCTTAGTTTTAGTTATTTGCTGTCCTACTTCCTTTTCGTAATCATCCACCCTTTTGCTAAGTGTTTCATTGACATTTATAATCCTTTCATTGATGACTTCCCTCAACGCTTGGTTTTGTTCATTGATGATTTGCCGCAACTCCTTATTATTGTTTTCAATTCTTTCGTCTCTTTGTTTGGTATTTTCCTGAATCTGCTTTAAGCTCTCGTCGTTCCTGTCAAGCCTTTCGTTAATTTGGTTTAATCTTTCCTTTATCTGCCAGTTATTCTCATCATTTTCCTCTTTATTTTTGTCAAACTTCTCATTCATTAGTTTGATTAAATTCTCACTCAAAATTTCGTTTTGTTTCTTTGAGTTTTCGTTAATACTGTCTATTTTATTTTCCAGCTTTTCTGAATTTTCTTCAAGCCTTTCAAACATTTGTTTGTTTTTCTCATTAGTTTGTTTATTTTCTTCTTTAATTAATTCCCATAATTTTTGTAAATCTAGGCCTCCTCTGGCTTCCTCTTTGTCACCCGCCTGTTGTTCCTTTTCGATGTCTGTAACTATCTCTGCTTCTTACTCCCGTCTATCTTCTTCCGTTTCTTGGTCTTTCGCCATCCTTTTAGAAACGCCTCTTGTATGCATCCCTGTGCCTCTAATAGTTGCCTGCTTCAGTTAAGTAATAGCGATATAGTTGATTTTTTTACTTAACTAAAGCCCACTCGTTGAGCGCCAATTTGTAACCTAAATGAATCGTAACGATGTGTGTGTTGTAACTTCGATCTCTCGCCTAATTACGCCCAAATATTTATAATATAAATAATCTTATAAGTATAATATAATCACTCCTGTCAATCAATGTTAATTATAAAAAACATTATTTATTAAGTGTTTGATATTATTCGGTTATTGACCATAGACCTGTGTTAAGTGGTTATTAAGTGTTTTACCAGAGAAAAACGCTATATTACAGTTATTATAGTGAATAATTCTGTAATTTTCTCCAACCCTAGTCAGTATGTATTATTTAAATTGGAAAGAGATTAGCGCAGAGAATAAGTTAGTTCTCTATTCTCCCGTATTCACCAGCTGTCTGCAAACGAGCGCTGTTATTGGCGATTGACCCGTTCTTATAGGTTAAGTTGTTCCACTTGATGCTTTTATCACTTTCTTTCCCTGTAAAATACACCCTATTCGAAATACAATAATTATTCTACAATAACACAAAATCGTCAATACAAGAAGGATTCTTTATTTTATATTATTTTAAAATTCCAACAGTTGCTCTCTCCGAATATTAAAACATCATATCGATCCTACAATACAAAATCAATTTGTTATTGAACTCTAGTTTAGATGTTACAATTAAATTATAATTTTCAGTTTATCTTTTATCTCAGGGTACATGTAGTTCTTTTAACTATTAGTAAGGCCAGGTAATGCAAATTCAGGTTACTAGGTATTACAATTTAAATTAAAATCTTATTATATAAAGTGTCAACATAAGCAGGTTTTTTTACCAAACGTT
This sequence comes from Magicicada septendecula, assembly GCA_034769895.1. Lineage (NCBI taxonomy): Eukaryota > Metazoa > Arthropoda > Insecta > Hemiptera > Cicadidae > Magicicada > Magicicada septendecula. Next base: position 760,956,817 of record CM068367.1, read on the forward strand.
TACAAGATACTCGTTCAGGCAGTGTTCCACTAACGATGACAGATAGCCGAGTGAAGAAGAATGGCTCGAATTTTATCCAACTCCAGCTTCTCAATAAAAGTTGGTGTTAGTGTCCCCGGATGTAATGGAAAGTTCAGTTTTTGATCTTTGCTGATTTTTTCGTTTCTGGTGGTCACAGGTCCCGATGGAATTAGTGTAGTATTAAGTTCTTGCTCTGTAGTCAAAAGTGAGGGTCAGTAGGTAAATTTAATTCTCTTTAATTTTGTTGCATGGTATTTATTCACTTCTACTTCTCCAGGTCTGGGTTTATGGTTTCCCTTATTACTCATTTGATGTTAGGTTTAGTTAATTTATTCTTTAGATTTTTGATTTGAATTTTGTTTATAGGTAATTTATATTCTCGAAGCGAGAGTGGGAAGTCGTCCAATTCGTCTTTTCAATCAGTAATTATATATTAATTTGGATTTATTATATTTTAATTCATGAGGTTTCGTGGTTTTTTCCGAGATTTATAATGATTGAACTGTCCTCGTTTATATATAACAATTGAATGTCTAAATCAACAAGATATCTTGTATTTTGTTGCCCTAACAACCATTGCTTCTTCTGTCATTGGATAATATTTGTTATCCTAGAGCCAGAATTAGGAAATATTCTTACACTTATTTAATAAAATACTCCCTACTTGGAATTACATTAAATCACATAAAACTTTCACTTAATCTGCCTTATTAAACCGTATACATTTTACTACATTTTCTTCTTAATTGACTTATTTTAAAAGGTATTAATTTCCTTTTACAAAATACTAAATTTAGGCCTATTGATTTTATTACATGTGTTATAATTTTTTTGTTTTTAATTTAATTTTTCTTACCTGACCTACTGTACAAAGAGTCACTGGCTTATAGCCAATTATATCAATTTTAATTTCCTGATTTCAATTTATTATTATTATTATTTAGTTAATCATTGAACCCTTCATTGGTTTTTAACATAATTATAATGACCACTTGACAATCTATTAACAATTATTGTCTTCCTGGCCAAGTTTACAAATATTATTTTAAGACATCTTCATTAATTATTTAAAATAAATACTCTTAACATGATACCATACATAATAAATATACTTGTATTTAACCACTTAAATACAAGTTTAACATGAATGAAATGAGTACCCATTACTTAGTACTTCCTTAAAGCAATGGCTCCACACCTACTACATACAAAACACAAAATAAATATCATGTAAACACAATATCATGATAAAGCACAACAACAAGTACATCTTTATAAAACATTAAATATTAATTAAACAGTCTATTATATTCAAACTCATCCACAGTAAACTCATCTCATTAGACACAGTGTTTATAATTTACATCTTACTATGATCACTCCATATTTTATTTAGATACACTTTTAATATTTTATTACCTAGTAACCTTACTAGGTATCATCAATACATTTTTTAGGTGAGATTAGCCCTCTTGACCTTAATTATGGCATACCTTGGGCATTGTTTTCAGTTATTTTGACAAAGTTTTTATGTAACGTCGGGGACCTCAACTTTGTTACGTTACATAATACTCCCCCTCCGAAAGAAGTTTATTTTGGCTGAATATAGTTTAGTTGAAATAAACTTATAGTTTCTTCATGCCTTGGAGTTGTTTATTTAATAAAATTATCAATTTATAATGGTTTCAGTTTTTCATTGTTTCTGTTTTAATACGCAATTCAATGGGTTCTTTGGGGTTTATTTTCTCTTTCTATTCTTTAAACTTTTAATTGCACTGGAAAACTGTGTTGACACTCATTGTATATCTGGTCATTAATTCTCTACTGGTACCTCCCTCAGTTGTAGACCTGTCCTTTTCTCTGGAACTCATAACTTCTTCTAGCTTATTACGCCATCATTTCTTATTATCATGTTTATATTTAATTACCTCGCTTGGTGTATAATCCCTAAAATACTATATTTCCCTAACATTTTTCCCTAATATCATAGCTGGTACGGAATCAGAGGGGCACTATTGGCTTCCATTACTCTGCCGTTTCCCTAACTATATCTTCTGAGATCAGAGGAACTTCATCTCTGTCCGGAAAAAAAATAAACGTTGCACGATCGCAACACAATACATATAATTATTACCTATAAGGTAGCTCCTTCGCTACAAGCTTATATTCAAGGGATGATTACTATTATCTCTGAGGTATCCTAATACTTTTCTTAACTTATTTATCTCGTTGTCTGTAGTTCCATTTATCATATCATTCACCAGTATAGTAGTTAAAGCTGTTCAATATTTATTTTAAATTCTCCTTAGTTCCGTGCTGTCAATTAATTATTCTTTAGCATACGTATTTTACTATTTTTAATTCACTCCCATTTACTTCTGCAATTAAACACTGAATCTCCTCCTTATCATAAATTGTATGGCATATTCTTCCTTCATCTAACTCATTTCTAACCCTTCTTTCTCTTCTTTCATGTTTATTAGTTTAAAATAATTTCTTCTGAATTATATAGTAAGGTGTTCTTACTTATTTTTGAATTTGGTGGTTTTTATCTTCAAAATTCTCTTTTTTATTTTGCTCATAAATTGTTTTCTTAAATACTCGTTTGTAAGGTGAACTTACTTCATTTTTTTAATTTTGTGGTTGTAAAATTGATTCCAACTAATTCCTCTGAAGTATCATGTAATTAGTTTATTTCATTTAATAGTTAGTTTAATATATTTTAATTAGTTTCTCCTTATTTTCCTTTGGTTTGCTTTATTTGTTATCCATAAAATCCGTCCCTTTTCTCTATATTCTGTTTGGAATCTGTTTAACCGTGGTCCATTATTTCCTCTGTACTGATTGTTCGGGTTTCTCTAGCGTATAGAATTATTTCCGTCCTTGTGACGTGTCTCACTATCATCTGGTCCTGCCATCTTGTCGCTATAAAATTTTCATTTATGCTAAAGTTTACCATCGTCTTTTGAATTGATTCTTCCGTACTGTTTCTTAATCGTTCGAATGGTTCATACATAATCTCCATAAGTCCTCCATGCTTCTCGGTTAGTTTTGGCTTTTTCGGTCCTTCTAATCTATCTGGGAACTCAATTGTGGTTCGTTTAGAGTTTCTTAATTGCCTTACTTCTCTTGATTCTGTAATTAGTATATTCTGCAGCTTAACTAATCCCCCCTTAATCATCTCCAATCCTTCCCGTGTATTCATTAATTTCCTTTTTGACGTTTTTGCCTTATTTTCATTGTCTTCATTTCATTGTTAACCCGTTCTATTCTTCCAGCTATGTTGATTCGTACTTTGTTTAACTTTTCTTGGGTTTTCACTTGTATCTCCTTTACTCTAGTATTGTTATGGTTTCCTATTTGGTTTATTTTGGCCTCTACTTCCACTCTGAGTTGTATGATGGTTTCATCCGTCTTTTCTAGACCTACCTTAGTTTTAGTTATTTGCTGTCTTACTTCCTTTTCGTAATCATCCACCCTTTTGCTAAGTGTTTCATTGACATTTATAATCCTTTCATTGATGACTTCCCTCAACGCTTGGTTTTGTTCATTGATGATTTGCCGCAACTCCTTATTATTGTTTTCAATTCTTTCGTCTCTTTGTTTGGTATTTTCCTGAATCTGCTTTAAGCTCTCGTCGTTCCTGTCAAGCCTTTCGTTAATTTGGTTTAATCTTTCCTTTATCTGCCAGTTATTCTCATCATTTTCCTCTTTATTTTTGTCAAACTTCTCATTCATTAGTTTGATTAAATTCTCATTCAAAATTTCGTTTTGTTTCTTTGAGTTTTCGTTAATACTGTCTATTTTATTTTCCAGCTTTTCTGAATTTTCTTCAAGCCTTTCAAACATTTGTTTGTTTTTCTCATTAGTTTGTTTATTTTCTTCTTTAATTAATTCCCATAATTTTTGTAAATCTAGGCCTCCTCTGGCTTCCTCTTTGTCACCCGCCTGTTGTTCCTTTTCGATGTCTGTAACTATCTCTGCTTCTTACTCCCGTCTATCTTCTTCCGTTTCTTGGTCTTTCGCCATCCTTTTAGAAACACCTCTTGTATGCATCCCTGTGCCTCTAATAGTTGCCTGCTTCAGTTAAGTAATAGCGATATAGTTGATTTTTTTACTTAACTAAAGCCCACTCGTTGAGCGCCAATTTGTAACCTAAATGAATCTTAACGATGTGTGTGTTGTAACTTCGATCTCTCGCCTAATTACGCCCAAATATTTATAATATAAATAATCTTATAAGTATAATATAATCACTCCTGTCAATCAATGTTAATTATAAAAAACATTATTTATTAAGTGTTTGATATTATTCGGTTATTGACCATAGACCTGTGTCAAGTGGTTATTAAGTGTTTTACCAGAGAAAAACGCTATATTACAGTTATTATAGTGAATAATTCTGTAATTTTCTCCAACCCTAGTCAGTATGTATTATTTAAATTGGAAAGAGATTAGCGCAGAGAATAAGTTAGTTCTCTATTCTCCCGTATTCACCAGCTGTCTGCAAACGAGCGCTGTTATTGGCGATTGACCCGTTCTTATAGGTTAAGTCGTTCCACTTGATGCTTTTATCACTTTCTTTCCCTGTAAAATACACCCTATTCGAAATACAATAATTATTCTACAATAACACAAAATCGTCAATACAAGAAGGCTTCTTTATTTTATATTATTTTAAAATTCCAACAGTTGCTGTCTCCGAATATTAGAACATCATATCGATCCTACAATACAAAATCAATTTGTTATTGAACTCTAGTTTAGATGTTACAATTAAATTATAATTTTCAGTTTATCTTTTATCTCAGGGTACATGTAGTTCTTTTAACTATTAGTAAGGCCAGGTAATGCAAATTCAGGTTACTAGGTATTACAATTTAAATTAAAATCTTATTATATAAAGTGTCAACATAAGCAGGTTTTTTTACCAAACGTTTACAAGATATTCGTTCAGGCAGTGTTCCACTAACGATGACAGATAGCCGAGTGAAGAAGAATGGCTCGAATTTTATCCAACTCCAGCTTCTCAATAAAAGTTGGTGTTAGTGTCCCCGGATGTAATGGAAAGTTCAGTTTTTGATCTTTGCTGATTTTTTCGTTTCTGGTGGTCACAGGTCCCGATGGAATTAGTGTAGTATTAAGTTCTTGCTCTGTAGTCAAAAGTGAGGGTCAGTAGGTAAATTTAATTCTCTTTAATTTTGTTGCATGGTATTTATTCACTTCTACTTCTCCAGGTCTGGGTTTATGGTTTCCCTTATTACTCATTTGATGTTAGGTTTAGTTAATTTATTCTTTAGATTTTTGATTTGAATTTTGTTTATAGGTAATTTATATTCTCGAAGCGAGAGTGGGAAGTCGTCCAATTCGTCTTTTCAATCAGTAATTATATATTAATTTGGATTTATTATATTTTAATTCATGAGGTTTCGTGGTTTTTTCCGAGATTTATAATGATTGAACTGTCCTCGTTTATATATAACAATTGAATGTCTAAATCAACAAGATATCTTGTATTTTGTTGCCCTAACAACCATTGCTTCTTCTGTCATTGGATAATATTTGTTATCCTAGAGCCAGAATTAGGAAATATTCTTGCACTTATTTAATAAAATACTCCCTACTTGGAATTACATTAAATCACATAAAACTTTCACTTAATCTGCCTTATTAAACCGTATACATTTTACTACATTTTCTTCTTAATTGACTTATTTTAAAAGGTATTAATTTCCTTTTACAAAATACTAAATTTAGGCCTATTGGTTTTATTACATGTGTTATAATTTTTTTGTTTTTAATTTAATTTTTCTTACCTGACCTACTGTACAAAGAGTCACTGGCTTATAGCCAATTATATCAATTTTAATTTCCTGATTTCAATTTATTATTATTATTATTTAGTTAATCATTGAACCCTTCATTGGTTTTTAACATAATTATAATGACCACTTGACAATCTATTAACAATTATTGTCTTCCTGGCCAAGTTTACAAATATTATTTTAAGACATCTTCATTAATTATTTAAAATAAATACTCTTAACATGATACCATACATAATAAATATACTTGTATTTAACCACTTAAATACAAGTTTAACATGAATGAAATGAGTACCCATTACTTAGTACTTCCTTAAAGCAATGGCTCCACACCTACTACATACAAAACACAAAATAAATATCATGTAAACACAATATCATGATAAAGCACAACAACAAGTACATCTTTATAAAACATTAAATATTAATTAAACAGTCTATTATATTCAAACTCATCCACAGTAAACTCATCTCATTAGACACAGTGTTTATAGTTTACATCTTACTATGATCACTCCATATTTTATTTAGATACACTTTTAATATTTTATTACCTAGTAATCTTACTAGGTATCATCAATACATTTTTTAGGTGAGATTGGCCCTCTTGACCTTAATTATGGCATACCTTGGGCATTGTTTTCAGTTATTTTGACAAAGTTTTTATGTAACGTCGGGGACCTCAACTTTGTTACGTTACATAATATATGTTAGATATATGTAATATCTTCAAATAAATACACTGCAAATAGGTTTATTTTCACCTGACACGTTTCACAGAAGTTTTCTGTATCTTCAGAGGTTTGTTTGAATTGTAATTGAATGTTTCGCTTACAATACAGATAATGGATATTCAAATTTACTTCAATTCTATTTTCGATTGTTTTAATGTTTATGTAGTAGCTATTATTCTATTATTCTAATAAATGTATGATTTTAAATAAATCATCTTGTTCTGTTTTTATTTGTATTTGTTCTTTAATTAGTAGATTATTATTATTGTGTTTGTAAATTAAGATTTTCCCAGATATTCATTTTGTTTATGACATATGACATTTTGAAAGATATTGTTTAAACAGTGTGTGGCTAAATTACATTTGTAAATATTAGGTTTTAGATACACATTGCAGTGTTGAATTTATCTCTTGACAATTTTTTCTTCTTTTAATTATGAAAGTTTTGTTAGTGGTTATAATCACAAACAGAATTATCAATGTTGCACACCACTGTAGAAAATTATTCCGATTAGCGCTTTCAAGTTTCACAGCTCATAGGAATAATTTTTTTATAGTGGTGTGCAACAGTGATAATTCTGTTCGTTTTTTCTTTGTCTGGCCTATGTAAAATTTATTGCAATCTGGGAATTACATTTCTGTGAAACATGCGTCAAGTGAAAATAAACCTACTTGCAGTGTATTTATTTGAAGATATTGTATAGGAGACCTGCAGAAAATTCAACGAGTAATTTTCAGAAAATTATATACATAGTAATTTTAAAATTTATGTTTATATTACCTCAAGATGTTATATTTTTCCTATTCGGAACATGTTTCGGGACGCCATTTTATACAACAATACATATACAAAAACTTGATATAATGTAATTTATGTGGCCCCACGCTTTTTGGAGACAATTTACAACAATACAAATTGATGTATTTATTTATATATTGTGTATTGAATTCATAGGTAGGTGTAATCGTAATAAGAAGATGATACGTTATTTACGTTTAAAATCGTTCCATTATTTATTTATTTAAACAACATCTATCATATAGGATATTAAACAATAACTCATTATTAAATCGTTTGTACGACGTTTTCATACATACCTTATTGCTAACACATTACATACATAAATTATATACAACTCTTATTGTTAACTAATTTTTCTTTTTTATTTATTTATTAATAAACTTTCTTTACAACTACCTACTTTCGGCTAGTGCAGCCGCCATGTTGTCTAATACCAACTCAACCTTTTTACTCACCATGTCCAGGATCTCTAATTAGACGTGTTGAAAAATAACAAGATAGTTGCTTGAAATAACTACTAATTCACATTTAATTATTCTAATCAATATTACTTTATTAGATTCTAAAAGAAAAACACCATTAAGTTATATTTTTTTGGTCAAAATACAAAATTTCCCTTCTCTCTCTTACATTTTAATTTTAGTAATATTCAAGAATAAGTATTCATAAAATAGATCATTTGTTTAAGTAGTATTCAAAGTAAGATATAATATAAATACAAAATAATTCGCTACAACTACGATATAACGAAAACCAGCACTTTCACTCACACACACTTATCTACCCCCAGATTTTAAGAGCTCTATTAATTGTGAAAATATTAACCTTTTGAATATTTAAACCAAAAAAAATTGTAAGTTTTGTTTTTATTCTTGTAGATTACTTAGCTGTTAATTTTTTAGTCCAGAAGACGTTACTTGGCTCTACACGCACACATTCTTTATTTTAACTGTTAATTTCCGAAAACTGTTCATTTTACGTTATTTAGGTATAATTTCGATTTTACGTCACCTTTAAAAACTGTTATTTACATTTTCTGTTTTGCAGGCGCAACAAAAACCACGCCTAGCCGGCGGACGCGCTGATTACTTGCGTCCTTAGTTGTTAGATGTTCCTTGCCGACTGACTAGACGAACGGCACTATTTTGTGTAGTTGCCGCGGTTGTTTACCAAGTTTTCATTGTCTTAAGTCCTGGTATCCCTACGCCAGAAGTAGGGGCACCTGACACTCCTGAATTCCAACGCTGGGATCGTCTCTGACGTAAGATCGTTCGATTTTGTTACATAATCGGTTAGTCACTGGTTCTCAAAATAACTGCTTTACTCGCGTCTGGAGCTGACCTTGACACATTTTCGCTTGTTTGTCTTCTACGTCTTTATGATTCATGAACAATATTTACAATCACTCCTGCCAATTTCGCTACCAATAAAATTTACCTTTATTTTCAATTTATGTTCATATCTCCCAAAATTATTATTACATCATAAAAATGCTATTTATTTTTATTAAAATACAAATTTATTTATTTCCCCGGGTAGGCCAAAATGTCCCGTTACAATACCCCCTCAATGAGAGGTTTTATGCCGAAGCATAAAAACTCTCATTGACACACTCATACTTGCTAAAGGGATCAGCCAGGATATGTCGCCACAACCCCCTTAACGGTTTACAAACAAAAAATTATAATTAACTCACCCTTGGTCCAGTGACTGTGACCACACCTGAATGACCTTACTGGACTTCTGTCTCGAGATTCCAACACCATAAAGTCAGCCAGGTACTTAACGCCCCTGCTCTGACGCGCTGGCCAGCTCAGGACTGCCGCCACAGCATCACCAGACTCTGAAACAACAAATCAAAATATCAACTAGTGGCCTTGCACAATACTATATCCCTAACTGATCTGTTTCCCCTTAGCTGTGCTGGTTTGTGTTAAGAAGCACTGGTTTTTCCTCTTAACCTCTAACATATATATGAATACATAACCTAACATGATACATATTTTAAAATTCCATAATCTCATTCTGCTTACTTTCTCTTGTTAACTTTGATCCCTAAATTCAAAATTATTGCCCTGATTCCCATCAGAATTTAAATAAACATTTCCCATTACAATATTACACATCTCTCATCCCCAATTTACATCTCAAATATTTAAATTCATAAAATTCTCTTAAACATTAACAAACATAATACAACATAATAAAACATAGTATATTCACAATTCACCTTGTTATTATTACCTTAAAATAAACAATTCGCATTTAAGTTTGACCAAAAATTTCACACTTTACATCTAAAATTTGCATATAAAATTATAAAAATTATATTTTAATTCCAATTGAACTTTTATTAATTAATCATCAATTATTTATCACTTACTATGCCATTAACTTTTCCAATTTTTTTTTCAACTATGAATTTTCTATTGTTTATTTTCATCATTTATTAATTTGGGTGATTCTCAGTTATTCATACAAAAATCACTTTATCAACTTGGCATTTACTTATAATCTTACCCCTTTTATGACTCTAACGCTCACTTACAAATTCTTTATCTAGTATGACACCCATCTACCAAAATATCTACCAACCCTTCTCTACCTCCAACTTACTACTCTAATTCATTTCACATCATTCTACCCTTATAACAAAATACTCTCTACCCCTTTGTACTCAGGATGTGTGTTCCCTTCCCACTGCTCATTCCCTTATGTTGGTTCCTGGACCCTCCCTAGGTAACCCTTTCCGGCGCATAACGGTTCACCTCCCGCCACAACGCTTTTCGTTGAGGACTCCTTATCACACCACCCCCTTACAAAATTCCTCTATCAACTAATTACTCTCCAATTACATCATTTTCATCTACAAAATATCTCCATTTATTTATTACTTCAATATATCAATCATTACTCTACATATTTTCCCCATAGCTACTGTGCCACTATTAATATTCAAATTCTACATTATTTGTATTTAACCTCTTATTCTCTCTAACACCCATCTATACTCAACTTGGACTGACTCAAATGTCTTACTTAAATAATCATCCTTACCCAAATTCTATCTTTTACAACTTTATATTTATTCACTATTTCTTATCCAATTTAAATCTCATAAAGTTATTTAAATTCATCATCAAAATTTAGTTGTACAACATCTTAAATCAATCAAAATGTTTTAAACATCTCAAATTATTTAAATTCCATCAATTATTCAAGAACACAACATATTTCAATTATTATCAAAACAATTACAATTCATTAATTACTTTTCTAATTATTCTTGTTATTTATTTGGTCTACCAAAATATTATTATTATTATTAGTACACCAATTTCTACTACATACACACATTGTTTACATTACATACTTGTTACAACATAGACATAATAAATTTCACTATTATTTATTTACAAATCTTTGTCATTAATTTTCTGTTTACCACACTTCATTTTCTAAGTTAGCAAGGTCATAACCACAAATTAAAATTGTTCATACACTCTTTTTAATTTCAACCTCCATCATCATATATATATATATATATCTAACATTTTTATAACATAAATCATTGTTATACACATACAAATTATTATTATTATTATAATAGCCATTATCAACATCATCTATTAATTCATATAACCTGCCTACATTTGTGATTTTAGTTCTGTCTCCATCAGTAGTTTTATTCAATATAAAGTCAGTTATTTTATCATCATCATCATCAAAATAATTATCCATCTCTATTTTACAAGGTAAGTATTTTATATCATCTATTTCCTTCAATTCTAACCTCTCTTTCAACTCATTATAATTTCTCTTTAACTGAAATAATTCTATCTCTCTATCAATACACAACTCTCTACCTAAATCTCTCTCACCATAACACCATATCACACTTTCTCTACCATCCCACACAGAGGGTACTAACTCATCAAAATTCGGGGAACAACTCAAAGACCTCATGTCTTCCAATAATAAGGGACTCTTGCCCTTCAACAACAACATTTGTAAACACCTTGGTTCACAATAAACCTGGGGAAAATTTACCCTCTGCCACCCTTCTACCTCTACACTATCTTTCCACTTTCTCTCTGACTCATAAACACACATTAACATTCCATTATTACATTCTAAAACTTCATCAGTACTCTCAATATTTACCCCATTATTCTTTAACATCATATTTTCACTTATATTGTCATAATTCTCACTCCCACATACCTCAGAATTGTAATTAACATCATTATCATCACTAGTCAATACTTTACTATCTAACACTACCTTTTCTACTATTTTGTCATCATTAATATTTGTCGTAACTATAACGTCGTCACATAACTTCTTGTTTATTATCTGCTTTAATTTACTTTCAATCTGTTCCCCTACTGACTTTACCACTTTCTCAACACTCTGTTCTAATCTGTTAAAGTTAGATTCTATTATTTCATTAGTTTGGTTTAAATGCTTATTAATTTCATTCATATGGTTTTTTAACTCATGGAATTTAACATTCTGTTCATCGAACTTGCTATTAATTTTATTAAATTTAACATCAGAATCACTCTTTTGTTCTTTATTTTGTTCTTTCAATTCATTTAGATTACTACTTATATTTTCGGACATTGTTCTTATTAAGTTAAACATATCATCCATCGACAATTCTTTAACTCTTGTTGTCATTGGAGTCGATTGTGCTTCTATCATTGACTCTGTAAGAGTCTAAATTTAATTCTTTATTTTCCATTTTGTAATGGTAAAATTATTACTTTTATATCAAAATACTAACATCTAGTATCACACAATTCTTTCTCTAACAAAGGGTTGTACTTACTTATATTACATATACTCGTAACATAACCTCATCTTTTATTTTCTATGTTTTTAATTATATATTAGTTACCCGCAACCATATTGTTCCTTCAACAGGTCCACATTTGCATAATTATATTTATGCAAACGGTCCAGCTGCTTCGGGCGCCATTGTTAACTAATTTTTCTTTTTTATTTATTTATTAATAAACTTTCTTTACAACTACCTACTTTCGGCTGGTGCAGCCACCATGTTGTCTAATACCAACTCAACCTTTTTACTCACCATGTCCAGGATCTCTAATTAGACGTGTTGAAAAATAACAAGATGGTTGCTTGAAATAACTACTAATTCACATTTAAGTATTCTAATCAATATTACTTTATTAGATTCTAAAAGAAAAACATCATTAAGTTATATTTTTTCGGTCAAAATACAAAATTTCCCTTCTCTCTCTTACATTTTAATTTTAGTAATATTCAAGAATAAGTATTCATAAAATAGATCATTTGTTTAAGTAGTATTCAAAGTAAGATATAATATAAATACAAAATAATTCACTACAACTACAATATAATGAAAACCAGCGCTTTCACTCACACACACATATCTACCCCCAGATTTTAAGAGCTCTATTAATTGTGAAAATATTAAACTTTTGAATATTTAAACAAAAAAAAATTGTAAGTTTTGTTTTTATTCTTGTAGATTACTTAGCTGTTCATTTTTTAGTCCAGAAGACGTTACTTGGCTCTACACGCACACATTCTTTATTTTAACTGTTAATTTCCGAAAACTGTTCATTTTACGTTATTTAGGTATAATTTCGATTTTATGTCACCTTTAAAAACTGTTATTTACATTTTCTGTTTTGCGGGCGCGACAAAAACCACGCCTAGCCGGCGGACGCGCTGATTACTTGCGTCCTTAGTTGTTAGATGTTCCTTGCCAACTGACTAGACGAACGGCACTATTTTGTGTAGTTGCCGCGGTTGTTTACCAAGTTTTCATTGTCTTTAAGTCCTGGTATCCCTACGCCAGAAGTAGGGGCACCTGACACTCCTGAATTCCAACGCTGGGATCGTCTCTGACGTAAGATCGTTCGATGTTGTTACATAATCGGTTAGTCACTGGTTCTCAAAATAACTGCTTTACTCGCATCTGGAGCTGACCTTGACACATTTTCGCTTGTTTGTCTTCTACGTCTTTATGATTCATGAACAATATTTACAATCACTCCTGCCAATTTCGCTACCAATAAAATTTACCTTTATTCTCAATTTATGTTTATATCTCCCAAAATTATTATTACATCATAAAAATGCTATTTATTATTATTAAAATACAAATTTATTTATTTCCCCGGGTAGTCCAAAATGTCCCGTTACATTATTATCTAATTGTAATTACTTTAAAAGGTTTATTTTGCTCTTGGCTTACTCATGGTGTGTTCATATTTATGCAATTGCTGATTCATGAGCTTCAAAAAAATGAATTTACTTCTATTCAAACTTCTTTATATTACTTTGTTTTACGTTCTACTGCATATGCATTTTTTTGTTTCTTTATCATCAAAGACTTTACTAATTACATTAATTCAAAAATTACTTATTTCTCTTATCATTTACGTTATAAATTTCTAAATTTGATACAAGAAATACTATTCTAATTTTTACTGCTTTTACATTTTTGTATCATTTATTATTTTTAATATTGGTTGAATGTCTTCCATTCAAACTTTAATTAATGTCTTTAAAATGTTTTTTTATCACCTCCTTTGACGTGGTTATTCATCTGTACATCCTCCATATCCTTCTGGTCGTGTCCTCTGCATGTGCTTCAGGTCCTCCAGTCGTGTCCTCTGCATGTGCTTCAGGTCCTCCGGTTGTGTCCTCTGCATGTGCTTCAGGTCCTCCGGTTGTGTCCTCTGCATGTGCTTCAGGTCCTCTGGCCATGTCCTCCGTGTGTGTTGATTAACAGTCGTCTCGTCTCACGTCATATGCTGCCGGTGTGTCCATAGACATCATCGTATGTATTTTGCAGCTCTGGCTGTATATCTAGTTGATCTGGTGACTCTTACGATAATTATGAATTTGTGCCATCGACTGACATAGCCTCATGCGGCAATGGTTGAATCGAGAAGAAGAAACTTTATTAGCGCGGCCTGGTATTTATAGTCAGGTCATGTAAAAATTCCAGTCTGAACACTTTTCAACTTGTCAGATTCTGTCGAGGCGTCACTCCCCCCACTCTGGTTCAATTCACTATTTTCGTCTATTTTCGCGAATTACGAAGTTTGTTTCACCTCACTCGATGTTCAGTCAATCACTTAATTTTTATGTGATTACTATACGTAAATTGCACTTCTTTATGGTATTCACAAAAAGAGTTATTCATTTTTTACATATAGTAATTGCACTTTTTGTCCCCTCTGTATGGTTTTTTAACATTTTATGTATCTATAAATTCTACACACTTTGGTGTCTTTTGTTTTATCCTATCGTACATAATTTTCTTATAATTAACAATAAACATATAACTATTCTATTTGAAAAGGGTTGGTTACATTTCAGGAACAGACAGGTTTCACACACACTAACAACATACGCGCGTACACAACGCTAGCGACAGGTGTGTCAAAACTGCATGTCCATGCATGAATCTTTTGTACTCCCTATTTTTACTACGATTCAGCTTATGCAATCTGAATCATGTTTATTAATTTATATTTATTCATTTTTATTATTTATTTTATTTATTTGGGCAATGCACAGTATACATTACTGTTGCACTATGTACAACATATACAACACTATGTTGTAGTGTGTACTGTTGCATTATTCCCCAGCTTGGTGAAAATTTTTTTTTTAATACAAAATTAAAAATATATTTTTTCTCTCTGCCTTTTTATTAGATATATAATATGTATTATTTTTATTTTTATTTATCGACATATTTATTTATTTTATGTGCGATTAATAATTAGTATTCGATTTTTCAATTGTACTCTTATTTGGAGGTTTTTAAAACAAATATTCCTCCCTCTATGCGAGTAGAGTTGATGTAGGTACAGTCGCCGTGTTGTTTCGTTACATCCGCTTTAATCATTGTTCCCCTTTATTCGTTCTAGTGACCCAGTTATTTATGAATGGAATTTTCTTAAAGAGCTCGTATGGTATTTACCCATCTCTTCTTGTCTCACGCTGTCATACACTATGAATGTCTGTTTACCAACTTGTCGTACTAGTGTATATGGTCCATCATACAACCTGAAAAATTTCTTAGCTGTATTGTCAACTCTTTTTCCTACTGGATTAGTCTTTAATAATACCTCTTCTCCCACGTTGAATTGTTGTAGTTTGTGTGTTCTGTTAAATTTCTCAACTCTCTTGTTACCTCTTTCTATTATCCGTCGCTTTGCGTACTCAGTTTTCACACTTATTGGTACAGGTACATTCTGGTTGTCGGGTTTGTTTATGTACTTCGTCCAAAATCTGTTCGGCTTTTTATCTTCTTCTAATTCTATTGGAGTATAACTGGTTGCTTCACTGTAGTTCTCGTTGATGGCTTTCTCGAGAAATGGTAAATATTCTGCCCATTTATTGCGCTGATTATGGCAGTATATCCTTAAATATTTACCTAGTTCCTTGTTAACCCTTTCTGCAAGGTTTCCTTGAGGATGTCTTATGGATGTGAGTACAGGTTGTATTCCATTTTCTCTCAAAATTCTCTCTCATTTTTCACTCTGGAATTGTATACCCTGATCACTCAAGACCTTTTTCATCTTACCAAATGCTGGAATATATTTCTGCAGTAGTATCTTTAGAACAACCTTCGTGGTGGGTCGCATAATTGGGTACAGTTAGACTGCCTTGGAAAACACATGATACATACCAATATGTGTTTCACTCCTCGACTTGATCGTGGTAGTGGTCCCAGAAAATCTACTGCAATTAGCTCTCCCTTATTTTCTTTCTGGATGCTCTGCATTTCTACATATGTGTGTAAATTCGGTCCTTTCGCCGTTTGACACTCATAGCATTTCTTCACCTCTTTCTTGATTTTTCAAAACATATTATTAATAGTAATATCCTCTCGCAGACTCAGGTAACATTTCAGAGCAGCAGCATGCGCTAAGGTCTCATGTGCTGGTCGGATTAACTTCTGCAACATTTCGTTAGTCAGTACTATCTTCCAGTCTTGTCTTACTAACTTGAAAAGGATTCCATTCAGTACCTTATAATGATCCAGTAGCTGTTCTCGATCTTGCATCTCCCTTATGGTAACGTCCAAACTTTGTTGTTGTGCTAAATTTTTTAGCATTTGTTTTACCTCATCGTTCGCTTTAAATTTAATTGATAGCAATTGTACTTCTTTCTTCTTGTTCTCGTATACTTCTTCACATTCCTCTGTGATGTATTGGCTTGATGTATCAGCTACAATATTGTCTTTACCTTTACAATATTTAATGGTGAATGAGTATTCACCGATGGCTAGAATCCACCTTAATAATCGGGCATTTGTTACTTTGCATTTCAATAGAAAGGATAATGCTTGATGGTCGGTGTGTATCTCAAAGTGAGTACCGTAAATATAATATCTGAATTGTTTCAGAGCGTATACTATTGCTAGGATTTCTTTTTCTGATGTGGAGTAGTGTCTTTCTGCTCTTTTGAAGACTCTACTGGTGTATGCGATGACTCGATGCTCTCCCGTAGTATCTTGTTGATACAAGATAGTCAACCAAGATGTCCCTATGGCGTAGTCACTGGCATCAGAGTAGATTACGAACTTTCCTTCATGTTGAGGATGATGTAACATAATATTTTCCATGAATAATGTTTTCACTTGATTGAAAGCATTTTGGTGTTTCTTCTCCCACTTCCACTTCTGTCCTTTCTTCGTCAGCTCCAGTAACGGTTGCGTATTCTTCGCATACAATGGTGAAAATCTTCTGTAGTATCCCGTTAGTCCTAACAATGCTCTTAACCCTTTGAGATTTCTAGGTATAGGAAAGTTAGTTATGCTGGATATTTTTGTAGGATCGGGTTGAATACCAGAGGAAGAAATAATATGACCTAGGAATTGAATAGAGGATTTGATAAATTCACATTTGTCTAGGTTCGCTAGTCTAAACTTGTGGAATATCGTGCTTAGATGTTCTGTATGTTCGTCTAGTGTTTTAGATACTATTAGAATATCATCTACAAATACTATGGTGTACGGATCCACCTCAGATCCTAATGCTCTCTCCAGACACTTTACTATTGCAGCTAAACTCGTGCTTAGTCCGAAGGGTACCACCCTGTGTTGGTAGCATTTACTTTTACACAGGAAGGCTGTATACTTTCTGTCCTCTTTACGAATTGGAATCTGCCAGAAACTTGAGCGTAAATCCAGCTTCGTCAGATACCGAGCTCCCTCACATTTGGAAAATAGCTCATCCGCAGTAGGCGCACAGTCATACTCTTTTAATACACTGTTGTTCAGTTCCCTCATGTCAAGGCATAGACGTATCTCACCACTCTTCTTCTTCACCACCACCAGAGGATTCAGGAAGTTGCTGTTCGATCGCTCTATGAGTCCATTTTCTATCATTCGACGAATTTCCAGTTCAACCTCTTCCTCATATCGCATTGGGATAGGATACGTTCTCCTGATGACTTTCGTAGGGTCTGACACAACTATAGAGTGCTCGTATACTGTCGTCTGCGTCGGTACTTCACTAAATACTTCACTGTACTCTTCTATTAATTCGTGCAGTTTCTCTTCTTCCCGTCTCGTCATCCCTTCATCTGCTGCATTCACATGTCAAGTTGGACCATACTGTATTTGTGGTTTGGATAAAACAATAGGTGTTTCACTTACCTTAGATTGCTCATGTTCTTCATTCATATTTATCTCATACTGAGTGCCTGTATAATTACACTCTATCTTATTCTTATTAATATTTATCTTAGCATCTAGCATATTCAACAAATCAATTCCTAAAATACCATCGTATATTAATTTATTCACAATAATCATGGGGTATGCCAATTCTAGATTTTTATATGTTAGAGTTACATATGCTTGTTGTCTAACTTTTTCTTTTTTATTTGTGGCTGTTGTAATGTTCATATTATTTACGGGTAATATCGCCATATTTTTAAAATATTTCTTATTTCGCTGTATCCATGCAGAATTTAAAACTGACAACTGACTACCTGTGTCTACTAACAGTTTTATATCACAATTATTTATTCGAACAGTAACAATGGGGCATTGTGTTTGTTGCTCCACTTGCTCTACATCCTGTTCAGTGCGTAGCAGTTCGTTGCGTATATCGCTAGGGTAAATATTGTTTATTGTAAAGTGCTTTTTTTGTCCCTCTGTCATTGTGCAGATGTTGACGGTTTATTGTTCGCTTCCATTGTTCCTCGCTGCATTGAATTGTTGCCGCTTCCTTTCATTGCACTCACGCCTTTGTCGTATGATTTTGGAAAACGTTTACAATTAGACGACCATACACCGCCTCGTTGTTTAGCCGTGTTCATTCGTTCGGTCTCTGAAGCTGTGCGCGTCGTTGTGTTGTGTATTGGTGGCGTATAATTCATTTTATAATTATCACGGTTTTGTTAGCGTTTTGTGTTGATGTCTTGTCATCATGGTGATAATTATAGTGGTGATTAGTGTGTTTTGGTTCCCAGTGTTGTGTGTTCTTACCTTTATTGATATTCTCCGACTGTGTCAAAAGGATTAAAAATTCTTCTATGGTTTTAATCCCCTGATGTTATCTCTAATAATAGAGTACCATTGACTGGCTGAATCTTTAAGATATCGCGGGACAAAGTCTATCTTCTCGTCGTCATTTATCGCACTGCCAATCTTCTCTATTTCTTTCTCCACTCTAGCTAGGAATTCCATACTGTTCTCCCATTTACCACCTGAGAACTTTATTCTGCTCCTTTCTTCCATTGGTGTAGGACATATCATCATTTGATGCTGTCGTCTTCTCAATTCACCTCGTAGCTGGTTCATTTCCTCTTGGATCTCCTCTTTCATATAGGATACCTCTCCCGAACGGTCTTTCGTAGTCTCTTCAATTTTATTTTCAATAACTACGGTACGCTTTTCTATTTCTCTAATTTTACTGGTATTTGCTTGTGACATATTATTTACAGTTTGGATTTTATCATCCTGTTCTCGCGTTATAGTAGTTAAATTATCATTTATTTGTTTATGTGCTTCTTTTATATCTCTTCTCCACTCAAGACGTAATTCTTTTTGTTTATTTTCAATCCTCACTGCTTCTTCATGTAAGGCTTGTTTAAAATTATTCTCTAAAGTATCAATACGTAAGTTGGTATCAACAATTTTTTTTGTTAATTCTTCTAGCTCTCCGTGATTTTTATGGTGTCCTGTTTAAAATTTTCAGACTGTAATTCTAATTTATTTTCTAAACTTTCTGTTTGGTTCTTATTAAATTCTTTTAATTCACCATTTGTTTATTTGATTTTTATTCATTTAATTGTCTATTCACTTTACAGTAAAATTAGAATGTACAGCAGTGACATAAAAGCAATATATTAGAATGATACTCTTAGACACTTATTTTTGCACATATGCTGTTACTCATTTGTGCGTACTTACCCACGTCTCGAAGGTATACTCTTCTTCTGCAGTATTTATCTTGATGTTTCCCAGCTAGGTCGCAGGCTTTGGTAGTTGTTTGAGTGTGGATAAGCACGTGAATGTCGTTATACAATTGTAATACAAGTAAAAGAGTACAGAGGATTTAGTATTGGTTGTGAAATTAGTACGACTTTGTTAATAAAATCATATTCATTTTGTTTATTATTTAAAAAATTCAAATTGTCATATTAATTATTGTGTGGGTTAATTACTATTGGAACCCTTATATTCAATACGAATATAATATAATTATAACGTGGTTAAAATCTTATCTCTTATATTCTAAGAAATATTATACACAAACATAAGACATATATGACCTGGAATATTTACACAGACATATAATACATAACACATATATTATTATAATACGTGATTAACATGTACGAAATTGAATATTCATCTTGTCTTAGCAAATATGGTTTTTATTATATACCACTTAATTAAAAAATTAATTAATTAAACATTTATTAAAAATACTAATAGAGACCATTCTATTACTTTAATTAATTATATTACTAATTCAAATTGTCATATTAATTATTGTGTGGGTTAATTACTATTGGAACCCTTATATTCAATACGAATATAATATAATTATAACGTGGTTAAAACCTTATCTCTTATATTCTAAGAAATATTATACACAAACATAAGACATATATGACCTGGAATATTTACACAGACATATAATACATAACACATATATTATTATAATACGTGATTAACACGTACGAAATTGAATATTCATCTTGTCTTAGCAAGTGTGGTTTTTATTATATACCACTTAATTAAATATTAATTAATTAAACATATATTAAAAATACTAATAGAGACCATT
This sequence comes from Magicicada septendecula, assembly GCA_034769895.1. Classification (NCBI taxonomy): domain Eukaryota; kingdom Metazoa; phylum Arthropoda; class Insecta; order Hemiptera; family Cicadidae; genus Magicicada; species Magicicada septendecula. The sequence goes on from CM068367.1 coordinate 760,977,527, forward strand.
CTATTACTTTAATTAATTATATTACTAATGTCTCAATTAATTAAAAATCTTCAATTAAAGTAACTCTCATACTTGAATTTAATTATCTAATAAAATATAAAAATATAATAAAATATGGTTTCTATACTGACCATTTATTTATGAGATTAATAAATTTATATTCTCTGTTATCAGTTATTATTCTTTGAACATTTATTGATTATTCATTATGAAAAATAAAAATATAATAATGTTTATGTAAACTTGTATTATGGAATCTAGAGCCTTCTTTTGATAGACCTCAGGGTCATTTATAATATTAAATAAATGTCTGACTTCACCTGCATATTTCTGCAACCATTTAAGTGTGTCGTTACCGTCACCTGGACTCTCGAGTTTGGGATCCTATTCGGGTATCACCTTCTCTGTCTCTGCGTCGTTTAAATTACTCTCTCCATCTACTGGGTGCTGAGTTCTGACGTGAACCTCTGGTCGTGATGATGTACGGCTGGATGTGGCTGTCCCTGTGTCCTCTAGTATTTTGCTCTGGTTCCTCTTCTCTCCTCATCTTGTCCCTTGTGGATGTCTCGAAGTTCTATATGGACTTCTTGAAGTTCATCAACGTTATGACTCCTCGTAGATTATGATATTATAGTCTTTTAAATAAATCGTGTATCACTAATACTTTCACCGACGTACTGCCGGTTCCATTGCACTTCAAGTTACATAATACGGCTTAAAAACATTACTTAACTTTGTAAAATTCGCGGTTGCGAGATGCGTGGATTTCACGTAGTGTCTGTTAATGATCTGAGAAAGCGTGTGTCGCTTGCTGGGGTTTTATACTCCTACCGTCGTTCCATTCCTGTTGGAAACTGTTTGGACAAAATTGAACAGGTCTGCGCGTCGATTTAATTGCTAATTACAACCTACGCGTCTTTCTATGAAGCGCACCTTTTTTATAAATATTATTTTACAAATCGTTAGGCACATTATTAAACTTAACTTATGCAAATTATGAACATTAAGGTGTGTAAACTATGGAAGTTTATGGCAAAATTTCACACGGTGGCTGAACGGTTCCCACGATCATAGACCACTTAATGTCTAATTGTAGCGCCAGGCGCCAGCTTTATTTTTACGTATGTCTCTGATTCGTGTGACATCTGATTTTCGTTCAGTACTTAAAAAACTGTGTAAAATTTTCCACAATCGTATGCATAATTCAACTTGTTCTTCATTTACACACTAACACTAACACACACACACACACACACACACACACACAAATACAGACTGATACACATGCAGCTGCTTGTCGCTATGACGTCACCCTTGCCGGTTGGTGCGTGTTTCTTTCTCCCCTTTCCTGCATTTAAAAACCAACTAGGCTTTTAATTCCATATGCAGGCTCACTTACAATTATTTATTTATTTAAAATTAATTAATATGTTTATTTCTTTTATTATCTCTTATACCTAACGCTTAATTATTACATTATTTTTACTATTTACATCTTTTACATCTCATACGTGCGTTCGTATGTTATCATACCTCAGTCAGGGGTTGATACATAGACTTATGCTAAACGTATCGTTGCTATAAATATATATATATATATATATATATATATATATATATATATATATATTCAAACACTTTTTGCTACAGTCCGTTTCTTGATGTATATATTATATTTAATTTTTATAATGAATTTACCTCAAGATATTTTTTTTCTTATTAGGAACATGTTTCGGAAGGCTGAGGATTGGTACACAATGGTACCCGAAACAAGTTCCTAATAAGGAAAAAAATATCTTGAGGTAAATTCATTATAAACATTATATATATATATATATATTATGTTACAACACAAATAAGCCAACCCAATACCAGGGATGAACAAGATAATATTGAATCTAAAATAATACTTCATGTTAAATAAAATGATTAGTTTAAAATAAAATATAAAAACTATGACTCGACAAACGACGACATGACCTAACCCAAGTGATTGACCCAACAAAAGGAAACAAAAGAAGAAGGGAACCACGAAAAACAAACGAGAATAAAACCAAAGAAGAGAAGAAGGTGATTAACCAAACCAAAGGAAGAAGGGAAAAAACCGAAACCCAAACAAGAATGAAACAAGTTCATGGAATTAAATGACTCAATGTAACACGTTAAAATGAACCCAAAGGAGAAGGTGGAAAAACCAAAGTATTATCCAAATACAATGAAAATGAAGAAGGAGGGAAATGGAAAGAAATGAAAACCAATAATGATACACAAACAAATAATAAAGCATAGGAGAAGGAGAAATAATGCACTCAAAAGTAATAGTGGAACCAAGACCAATAATTAACCTATGAGAAAGGAAAAAGTAAATGTCATTATCCATTAATGGACAATCATAATCTAGTGAAGACACCCTATTAAAATATGTTAACGATAAAAATAATAAAAAAGCAAACTAACTCACAATTTAGAGTTAGATGTAAGAATAGAAAGGTAAGGACATAAAATTGTTAATAGTATTAAGGAAATATTGTAATGAAAGAGATAGTACAGTAGTGAGATAATAATTAGAGGGATTACCCATTCAGAAACACTTAAAAAACAAAAACATTTGTGACATTTGTGAAGTGCAAAATGGAAGTGTAAAAACCCCAAAGGGTAGTGATAAAGAAGGTACACTAATTAAATTGTAATTAACTATAAATAATTTAAAAGTGAAGGTGATGATTGAATGAAAATAGTGTAAAGTATAGAATGAAAATATAGTGAAAAATAGTGAATGATAAAATCATTAACAATTAATAAATCCTAAAGAACACTAAAGGTTTAACAGTGAAAAATAATAGTGAATAAGTATGTTGTGAAAAATAGTATTAAGTATAAACTATAAAGTAAGAGGTATTGAACACTGGAAAGTGATAATCACAATAGTAATCAAAACAAAAAAATATAGTTAATAAGTTTAAAAATATGTAATCATATTTAAAAGGGAGAATCCCAGGAAAGAGTAAATTGAAAGTGTTAACATGGAGGTAAAGTAAAGATTGTTTAAAAGTTAAGGAGTTAGAAACAAATCAAAAAACACCCATGTTATAAGGGATCATTATAAGTTCATAAAAGTGATGTTGTTTGTCACACTAAAAAATAATATAAATTAAGATGTATTGTGAACAAACATCAGCAAATAATAAGTTAGTTAAATAATTATTCAAGCAAGTTTATGAATTGGATATGGCTGTAAGAACCATACAGACCATAGGCCTACATGTTATATTTAAATAAGATCAAAAAAGTAGTAAATAATAGCCACCTTGTTATTATTGGCAAAGGAAATAAATAAAAATGTTAAGAAATGTATGACTAGAAAACATGGAAACCAAAGAGTAAATAATTGTGTATAAAATAATAGTGACAATAATAACACATAAACAGACTCAAAACACAACACAACCACTATAATAACAAAATAAAGCCCATTAGGCTGAAATGAAATGTAATTTAAATGAAATAAGTCAAATACCATAATGGCTACTTAGGCCTATGAAAATGCTTAACTGTCAGAAACACACAAATACAAATTATAACAAATTAACAAAGAAATTAGCAAATCCGAGGTGAAGGATTCACCAAGAATAAATGGTAAATCATTTATAAAACAAAATATTATAATAGGCATTTGTATACAAAAAGAAATGTAATTAACAAGTATTAACATAATTGTAAAAACATAAAATCTAAAATTACCCAAACTTGTGGGGTATCAAAATAATCTATGAAAGGAAATGAATACTATAGTGACAATATTTAATAACCAGGAAGGAAGATAGAGGAAGGACAGCAGTCAGAAGATATACGAAAAATTCGAATTTTGATAACAATACATCATATCCAAAATCAGCCAATCAAAATCATTCAGTTACCATAGAAACGACAGTTGAAGATAGAATTACAGTTGAATACCGTTACACTAGTGAAGCGTCAGTCAAGCAGTACAGAAGCCAATGTTTGGAAGACCGATTTTCTAATAAAATAATGTAAAACAGTAATCGGAGTTCATAACCATGACGGTATAAGAAGCAGACGACCCATTTATAGCAGTCCACCCAAGATCCAGGATAATTAAACTGAAAATTAACCGAAAAGTATGACCAGATACTCTATGAAAAGGACGCCCGACCTATTGAAGTCCAAAAAATTAATGAAAAAAGAACTTATTGCAGCCAAATCCTACCCGATCAAATGAACGAAGACACCAAGTCATGCTGAGGTGTTAAGTACAATTAAATTACCTATTTCCAAAAACCTAATCACTCTAAATTTTACTAAAGGTAAATTTATCTCACTATAAACAGAATATTTCTCTTTCACAGATTATTTAAGTAAAATAAAACTCACTGAAAATTTGTTAATATAAAACATAACCTATTATTTAAACACGAACTTTCAAAACACATTTAACGACACTACAGAACAGATTGTAACATCACACTTTATTATTTATGTACACTTAGAATAAGGTAAAATATTTTTATTGTAACCATAGGAATTCTTTAGCTCATAATCACAAGAATCCCACGATTTTGGAACGAATCTAATTGTAATAACAAAACTTTCCGCAGCCATATGGATGCGAGCATATCGTTCCATAATCGATTTTTCGTCAACCTTGGGAAAGAAGTGTTTCATGTAAAAAGTCGGTGCAGATTTATTATAAAAAATTGTCAAATTGAATATTTTAATTATCACCCGTTAAAAAATAACTAGTACAGGGAGTAACCGTTGTTATTATTTCATAGGGAGTGCAATACATTATTTGTGTTTATTTATGAAGAAAAGGTTTGATGAGCAGCGAACAAGTCGTCATTTGCACAGCAGTATAGACAATTCAGACGGCCGTACGAGCGGGAATTATTTGAACGCCCTGACCGCCACCGCTGAAAACTCATTATACAATAGTTTTAATTGTTTTAATAAACGATTTGGCGCCACCCGGGATTAACACGCCACTATAAGTAAACAGGTAAGGTTACTGCCGTGTTATACTGGTGATTACCGCAACGCTACGGACATCGTTAGCCGCGAACATTGATGTAACGACCCCGGTGCGAGACAAACACACTAACATTTAAGACACATACAAAATTGGTGTACATTTTAGAGATATGCACCTAGCGATTAGTTAGATTGACGACTCCAATGTGAGGCTTAAACGAAGACGAGGACGACATTTATTATTCGTTATATATATATTGTTACAACACGAAAAGCCACCCCAATACCAGGGAAAAACTATGAATCAACTATGTTTAAATAAAGAAAATAAAATGACTATGACGAGACAAATGACTATGACCCAACCCAAGTGATTGACCCAATGAAATGAGAAGATATAAAAAGACACAAACAAATAATAAAGAAAAGGAAATGAGAAATATTAAACTCAAATGATAATGAAAAAGAATCAAATAAATAATAAATATAAATGATAAATATTAAAATCAAATAAAGTAATGACAACTAAAGTACACTAACCAAAGAAATAGAGATTAAATGTTATGAATAACTCTATAATGATATGAAACTTGTTACAGTATAACTAACAATTATGAATAAAGCAATAAAAAACCCAGAAGTGAGGGATAGGTAGGGAGTGAACATGATTAAGTGAGAAAAGAGAAATTAATATTAGGGAATACCCACTAGTAACACTCAAGTACCATAAAAAAGTGCAAAGTGCGAGTGTAAACCCTAAATAAATATGAAACCCTACAGATAAGCATAGACACCTAAAAACCAGTGATAAACAATACAGTTTAATGGTGAACAGTGCCAGAGAGTAAGAATATTATTGTTATTAGAATTAAGAGTGATTGTAGATTAGGAATACAATGGAATTCAGTGTAAAAATCCCATAATGATTCAAAATATTAGTGTTACCATGGTTAGGTAGAGAAAAAATATATTCTTGGATTTCGTTGTCCATGATGTGTCCGTTACTTAACTAAATACCACTATTGTATTAACGACTCGGAACACGAAGTTTTTTATAAGTAAAAGCATAAAGTTTTACCTTACAGCCTGAACCGGTTTTCACCTTTAAAAGGCTTCTTCAGAGGCTGCCGCTGGTAGCGCTGTCCGTCCTGTTGTGGGCGACGGAATCGAATTTCGAAAGATTGTAACGGTACAGAATTGAGTGCTACCCCAGTTTTAATTTCAATCAGTTTTAATTTTTATTGTCAGTATCCACCTGTGAGGTGCCCCAGTGCAACACAATGTTAGCATAAACAACTGATGTCTAGACAGCTAGACTAGACATATTACGCAATAGCCCCAGCAGCAGTCTTCTTTGTGAATCACAGTATGCAGATTAACATCAGACAGTAAGGAGCAGCATACAGTTTGTTAAGTAAAACGGTGGCCTCGGGTGCAAGATAGGCCGTAAAATGGAAACGGCCTATCTAATAAAAATAATTATAAACGATAAAAGTGTACAAACGATATAGAGCAGCCAATTAACTATTTAAGTGTTCGAGCGAACTTAAAGCCGGCTATATAAATGTATACATATATTTCCAGTGCATAAAAATATGAAATAATACGTTCTGGTATGTAAAGCTCAAAGGAAGTGACAATAACTAAACAATGTAAAATCAGTGCGAAGTGCTCGAGTAAATGGCAATTTACACGGGGTGGTGGTGAAAGTAACGAGAACTTCACAGGAGTTGGTTAAGTACCAATAAACAGACTATTAATTAAAAAATTTCAAGCAAAATTTATTAATATTATCTAATAAAAGTATAAAGAGCTCTATAAAAGAAAATAATAAGGGGAAAAGATATACAGTAAACGTATTGGTTCATATAACAACTAAGTAATTTGTAAGAGGTTAGAAGTAAGAAATATTCCATGGGTTAATCTGAATTGTCATCGAAGTAGTTTAAACTGTATTAAATATATAACTAAACTTGTTTAATAAACTAGAAGTATTTGTTTTAACATAAATTGCGTATTTCTATATGTACCGGTCACCTTCAAATAATCCTTTCTGCAGCTGTGTTCGTCTGTAGAACCTTGGAGAAACCCCTAAGGTAAGAGTTTAATAATATTTGCAATAGTTTATAGAGTTTCAGTGGTGCCCGAACAGGGACGATTTGTGTGATTTATATTAAATCACACAGATCGGACCTAATTAAGCTGCAGAACAGGTTATTTGGAGGTGAGGGTGTGGTTAGAATGTTTTAGATAGTAGCCAGAGAGTAAATTTACGAAAGTAAAATTGATAAATTTTAATAACTGTGTATGCAATTGATACATTTTAATTGAAAAAGAATTTCATAATGGAGACAGTAGAGAATAAAATAAATGAAAATGATGTAGTTGTCGGCAATGAGGCCGAAAATAAATCGATGTATGAAAATATGTCAACTGAGTCGGCCAATAAAGGCGATTCAGGTATTCAAGCAGAGTCACTGTCAATAAGTGACAGTAATGTAGATGGATCTGTATTAATTAGCGAAGCAGAAGCAAAATCGACTCCAGTGATAACTAAAACAAAAGAAAAAGAGTATTCAATGAATGATATATTCAATTTTATGAGAGCAATGTCCGATGATATTAAGCAGAGTGTGAATATTAAGTTAGATAGTCGTTTTGATAATAATGATATAAAATTTAATGAACTGAAAAGTGATATTAATGAGGTCAAAATTAAGTGTGAGAGTAACTTTAACGAATTGAAATACGAATTAAATGAAACATTGAGTCATTCATTAAAAAGTATGAATAATAGAACTGATGAAATAGAGAGTAGTATGGCAGAAAAAATCGATAAACAAATACAGGAGGTAACTGAAAATTTTGAATGTAAAATAAATGAATGTAATGCTGGTAGTGAGTATAAGTTCAATTATGTAGTTGATAAGATTATAACATATGAAATAGAAAGCAATTGTGAAAGCAAAATAAATGAAATATGTAGTGAAACAAAAAGAGAAATAGAGGAGTTAAGAGAGTTTGTGTGTGTGTGTGGTAGACAATAAAACAGACATAAATAAAGCGGGTAATAAATTTGAAAATGGGGTATCAAAAAGTGATACAGTAGACAATAGTAGTGAAAATGAGAGTAGAATGAGAGTTGAGGTTGATCAGGGATTGCTAGTTAGTGCTTATGATTTAGAAAGGGAGTATAGTGACAGTTTCAGTGTAAAGAATGAACAGAGGGCAAATTTTTCTTGTAGTATATATGAAGTAAATGCTTCACAAGTGTTGTATGAGGACAAAGGTTCCTTATTAGTTTATTTGGGAGACAAAAGGTCTGCAAATAATAGTCCCTTTATGTATTATGGTTTCCCTGGTAAGGCCAGGGTGTGTTGTAATAATGTTGTGTTGCCCTCTGTATGGAATGAGAGAGTAAAAAGGGGTTAGGAAAGGTATGAAGAGAGAGAGAGAGTGGTAGAAATATTTAAGGTGAATAGAGATTATGAAATATTAGTGCAGAGTTTATGTATTGAAAGGGAGGAACAAATTGACTCACTTTGTGAAATAAAGATTGATGATTATATTGATGATAATAACATATACTTACCTGTAGAGAGGGTCAGCGTATTAGTAACAGCTGACGTCTATTGTGATAAAAATTTAAGTGATATGATTGTAATAATAAATACTGATGGAGACTTGACAAAAAACAATAATGTGGACTTGATTTATGATGTAGTAATAATGAGGGGTAACCCTATGTATTATTATTGTGGTACAATGGAAAAAACAAATTTTTACGAGTATTACACAAATGATATCCATATGAGACTTATAAATAAAAATGAGAAATGTTATGTGAAGAAAAGACTAATTTTTGATGATGGGGGTTGAGCAATACTGAATGAACACTTAATTATGTGAGTAATGGTAAAATGACCTGGCTGATTTAAGGTATTGAAGTGTGGTAAATAATAAATTATGACAAAAATTTGTAAATAAATGAGTTAGTGTTAAATGTATTGTGTCAATATTATCTTGTTGTAGTGTATATTATAGCTTATGTGCAAAACATGTTTGTAATAAGAATGAAGTTTAGAATAATATTTTATTTTACTAAAATAATGAACAAGAGACAGTAAGGAATTTTATTTTGCATTGTGCGTGTAAATTACAAGTGTTTTAAATACTGTAACTAAAGCTAAATTATTTTGAGTGGAGGTGGAATTAAAGTAATTTAAAAATGTGAATTTTAATGAAGTCAAACTAATTTTGATTTAAATTTTGCTTTGAATTGTAACAAATAGTGATTAATATGTCAGCACTAAAAGATTTATAGAAACCAAAAATTTGTAGGAAGTATATGTGTCAGTAGTGTCGTAATCAGAAGGTTGAGACTGAGATGGTGTTTATAAAACAAGTCTGGCATACAACTGTTTATGTAAACAGGTATGTTGTGTGTTGTGTGACCAATGTTTACAGTCATGCTGAGTTGACAACAACCAGAATGTTGTAGTTTAATGAATCAGTGTTATGAACAAATTTTATTATGAAACACAAGAAGTGAAAGATGTGTTGAAATGAAGGTAATTTTTAATAAATAACAAAAGAAAATAACGTAGTGTTTTGATTGTAATGCAGTTAATATTTATGTGAGAGAATGTTGTCAATGTAAAATCATTTTGAAAAATGTAATTAAAGCAAATGAAACTGTTTGAACAGATGAGATTGATATAATGAGGTAATTACTGTAACCTAGAGTTTTGAGAAGTAATAAAAAATGTTTGTATAATCAATGTGTTATTTTGGAGGGGTAATATTGTACGGGGAATATTATTTAATTTGTATGGAATTAGCTGCAAGCAGACATCATCATCATCATTATTCCTGCATCTCCTAAGTGGAGCATAGGGCATCAATGAACTTCCGCCACCGGACTCTGTTCCGCGCCATCGTCTTGATCTCGGGCCAGGTCTTCCCTCCTTTCTCCATCCCTTCCGCTATTACACTCCTCCTCCATGTGTTCCTTGGTCTGCCTCTTCTCCTGCTACCTTGTGGGTTCCATTCCAGGGCTTGTCTTGCTATGTTGTCTCCATGTCGTCGTAATGTATGCCCAATCCACTTCCATTTCCTACGACGCATCTTAATGTCAATGGGTGTTTGATGGGTTCTTCTCCACAGCTCTTCATTGGAGATAACTTGTGGCCACCATATCCTCAGGATATTCCGCAAACTTCTGTTCACGAATGTTTGGAGTCTGCTAATCAGTTGTTTGTTAGTCTTCCAAGTTTCACACCCATAGAGCAGTACCGACTTGACATTTGTATTGAAGATGCGTAGTTTGGTATTGGTGTTAAGTTCCCTTGATTTCCAGATTGGTCTCAGCATTGCAAATGCTCCTTTAGCCTTATTTATTCTATTTCCTATATCCTCTATGGTTTGCAAGCAGACAGTTAGGTTATATTTTGTAATAAATATGAACCAGTACTTTGAAAATGAACCTGTATTACTAAGAGGATACAAATCAGTTGTGGATATGGAGTGATGGAAGGCCATTTGTTAATCTTCTAATTGGATGTTTTAGAGTCAGGTGATACTGTGGCGGGTATCGGTCCGAGCTTATGATGTTGGGATCTCAAGTAGGGAAGTCCAGTAAGATCGGATAGGTGCTGCCACAGTCACCAGACTAGGGGGGTAAGTACCCATGATTTTAGTAAAGAGTTCAGGGGGGTTGCGGCGCCATATCCTCACTGATCCTCTTAGGTTTTAGGCAATGAGAGTTTGTATGCTTCGGCATCCAACCTCTCATTGGGGGGGGGGGTATTGTAACATTGTAACGGTACAGAATTGAGTGCTACCCCAGTTTTAATTTCAATCAGTTTTAATTTTTATTGTCAGTATCCACCTGTGAGGTGCCCCAGTGCAACACAATGTTAGCATAAACAACTGATGTCTAGACAGCTAGACTAGACATATTACGCAATAGCCCCAGCAGCAGTCTTCTTTGTGAATCACAGTATGCAGATTAACATCAGACAGTAAGGAGCAGCATACAGTTTGTTAAGTAAAACGGTGGCCTCGGGTGCAAGATAGGCCATAAAATGGAAACGGCCTATCTAATAAAAATAATTATAAACGATAAAAGTGTACAAACGATATAGAGCAGCCAATTGACTATTTAAGTGTTCGAGCGAACTTAAAGCCGGCTATATAAATGTATACATATATTTCCAGTGCATAAAAATATGAAATAATACATTCTGGTGTGTAAAGCTCAAAGGAAGTGACAATAACTAAACAATGTAAAATCAGTGCGAAGTGCTCAAGTAAATGGCAATTTACACGGGGTAGTGGTGAGAGCAACGAGAACTTCACAGGAGTTGGTTAAGTACCAATAAACAGACTATTAATTAAAAAATTTCAAGCAAAATTTACTAATATTATCTAATAAAAGTTTAAAGAGCTCTATAAAAGAAAATAATAAGGGGAAAAGATATACAGTAAACGTATTGGTTCATATAACAACTAAGTAATTTGTAAGAGGTTAGAAGTAAGAAATATTCCATGGGTTAATCTGAATTGTCATCGAAGTAGTTTAAACTATATTAAATATATAACTAAACTTGTTTAATAAACTAGAAGTATTTGTTTTAACATAAATTGCGTATTTCTATATGTACCGGTCACCTTCAAATAATCCTTTCTGCAGCTGTGTTCGTCTGTAGAACCTTGGAGAAACCCCTAAGGTAAGAGTTTAATAATATTTGCAATAGTTTATAGAGTTTCAAGATTGATGCTGTGTGTGTGGGGTGAGATATGTTCGAATAATGCGTGCGATTTGAATTGTGTCTGTTCGTTTAGGATGTCGTTTTTATTTGTTTTCGTGTGTTTGTATATTTCCAATTGTTCTAGAGTGTCTAGTTTTCGGCCTTTTGTGTGTACGTGTAGAATGTTCATGTTATTGTTGATGTTTTTATATGTGTGATTTGCTTCAATGAGGTGGTTTGCAAAGGTGGATTCTGTAGTGGAGTGGATTCTGTAGTGCCTTTGTGTGTTCAATGTATCTGGTTGAAGCTACGTCCTGTCGAGATACATTGAACACACAAAGGCACTCCACTCCACTACAGAATCCACCTTTGCAAACCACCTCATTGAAGCAAACCACACATATAAAAACATCGACAATAACATGAACATTTTACACGTACACACAAAAGGCCGAAAACTAGACACTCTAGAACAATTGGAAATATACAAACACACGAAAACAAATAAAAACGACATCCTAAACGAACAGACACAATTCAAATCACACGCATTATTCGAACATATCTCACCCCACACACACAGCATGGATCTTTCGAAATTCGATTCCGTCGCCCACAACAGGACAGACAGCGCTACCAGCGGCAGCCTCTGAAGAAGCATTTTAAAGGCGAAAACCGGTTCAGGCTGTAAGGTAAAACTTTATGCTTTTACTTATAAAAAACTTAGTGTTCCAAGTCGTTAATACAATAGTGGTATTTAAAAAATATATAGTAAAGTTTAGAAGAAAAATATACTAAAGAAAATAAATGCAAAATAAGTAAAACATACTATGTTCAAAGGGATAATTAGTAAGATAAAATAAATGGTGTTATAATGTTAGTCACCAAAATAATTAAGAATAAACTATGTAAATATAAAAAGATTAGCATAGTAACTGTTAAAAGATTTGTTCAATTAAGTTTATGAGAAGGAATATGGCTGAAAAAAGTATACAGACCATAAACCTAGATGTTGTGTTATGTTTTATAAGTAATAGTAAATAATAGACAAAGTTATAAAAAATGGCAATATAGATAAGTAAGGAGATAAATTCTTACAAACCTAATAATACTGGAAAAGCAATTAGAAAATAATAGACAAGCCATGATTTTGTAAAGTAATGAGAACATACAATTATTATAAAACAACCCAAATCAATTCAAAAGGTAAACAAGTCATAAGTGACACCCACCAAAACCTATGTAAAGGAAAACTAATCTTTAATTTGTGTAAAATAAGAAAATATAGCCAATTACTACTTAGGCCTATAAAATGCCTAACTGTATAAACCAAAATCAACAAATTATAAGAAATTAACTATTGTATTAGAAAATTTAGGGCAAGTAACTAGTTAAATACAATTAGTGAATCATATTAAGATGTCAAAGTTAAATTAAGAACATAAAATAAGAAAGAAATGTAATTACATAATATTAACATTATTGTCAAAATTTTAATACATAAACAAACCCAGCTTTGTGGGATGTCAAAATGATCTTTGAAAGAAAATATAAACAATTGTGATAATATCTCATACAAAGATAAGAAGACAGAAGAATAATAGCAATCAGAAGATATTTAGTCATTTTGAATAAAAATTCAAATATCAGTAATAATTTAAAACAATAATATCCGAAATAATATCCGAAATGTCTGGTTTTGCAGAAAACATTGGACCATGGCCAAACAGCCTGGAAAGGAATTTTATCAACAAACTACTTCATCGTTGCTGATAACGTAGTACACATATAAAAAATTATTTACTGATATCAAAATATAAAATATAAAATCAATAATATCAAAAATAATTTAAAACAATAAAAAGCAATCAAAATTTATAACATGAAGACGCAAGAAGTCTGATGAGGAACTAGTCCATTCAACCGAGGCCACAGACCAGATTATTAAATTCTAAATTAATTATTTAGACCAATATATACAAAAAAGAAGCCAGGCGTAATTTAAATTCATAAATGATGGAAGATTGATGACCAAAAGGACCCAACCTATTTCGAACTGAGTAACTCTTCACCCTAATTCAACAGATTTGATAAGTATTGCTGAATTACTCGAATTTATGGAATAAATTCTTATTAACTTTTTCTCACAACACAATTAACTCTCACTACGAACTGATAAATTTTTTTCAAGGATTAATTAAAAATAAAACACTAAACTTGTATGAAACCAGAAAATATCCTGGGTAAAAATTACCAACTTTTAACACACACTTTTTAACACTTCAGGAACAAATTGTAATTAAACCTAATAGTATGTAAGTACCAGCAATGTAAGGTAGTGTACTTTATTATAATCATATTAATATTTTTTTGTAACCAAAAGAACTCAGATTTATTGAACGAAAGAAAAATAAACATTTGTCGACGCCATGTCTAAATAAAATCGTTCTGAATCAGCTTTCGCCAACCTTGAGAAATAATTGTCTTTTTATTGCCGGAGCAACTTTGTTTAATAACAAGATAGAATTTTGTATATTATTGAAGAACAATAATTACAAGTTAATAAACTAGTACAGAGTTGTAACCACCATTCTTTATTTCATAGTAAATTGCATTATATGATTTGTGTACTTTAGCGACGAGCGAAAGTGACGGTAAGCGCTAGACGTCTTAAACTCGGTGAACTACCAGTGAGATTAATAACCCCGCCAATTGCGTGGGTAATTCGAATCCACCATACCGTCTAGAATAGGGTGACCAGACGTCCCGTTTTTAATGGGATTGTCCCTTTTTTTCATTATGTGTCCCGTTGTCCCGGCAAATGTCCCGTTTTTCCGTACTTGCAATAACGGATAACCTAATCTTTTATCTTCGCTTCGTTTTGAGTTTTTATTTGTTTTTGTGCCATTTTGGTCTCGTTCGTTTAAACTTTCTTACTGAGGTCAAGACGGGTCTCGAATGGTTAAGGGAACGCAATCACGAAAAGAAATGATGATCTCTGGTTTCTGCCAGAGTGCGTCAAGGGAGAGTGAGGCAATCAAGGTAAACTTTTTTTGTTTGGTTAATTTTAACGCTTGGCGTGGCGAGCTTGCTCCATTGTCTGTTGTTCGCTTGGTTCGATATACACGTGCATATTAATATAGGGAAAAGAAAGTGTACTTTCTCCAAAACCCTGAAAGAAGAGTTTCCTTTCTTGAAGGACAACACCATATCTACAAAGGTAGAATGTACTTTATGTCGTTCAGTTTTGTCCACTGAACATGGAGGACGTGCTGATATTACACAGCACATTAAGAAAAAGAAACACATGTTGGCAGTTTCCGCGAGAACTTCCAGTAGTATAACTTCCTTTGTAAGTAGGAATGGACTACAAACTGAGGAAGATAAACGTATCGCTGCTGAAGAAGGGCTGTTTGCATTTCATACTGCAAAACACAACCATTCTTTCTGTTCAATGGACTGCACATCTCTTATCATCAGAGAACTATTTGAGAAGAAATTCACGTGTTCCAGGACAAAGTGCGAGTCGATTTTAGTGAACGTTTTATCGCCATATGCAATGCATGAAGTGCAATCAGAACTTGAAGATGCTAAGTATGTGTCTGTGATGGTTGATGCATCAAATCACAAAAGCTTAAAATTAGTGCCGATTCTAGTTAGGTATTTCATTCCTACCAAAGGTGTTCAGTGCAAAGTAATCTCTATTTTATTCAGTGCTGTTTTCAGAACTTTGGTGGAGAAACAGCAGAATTATTAGCTAATCATGTTCTGGACATCTTAAAGAAACATCATTTAGTTGACAAGATCATCGCGTTTTGTGCAGATAACTGTAACACTAACTTTGGTGGGTACAAGAGGGCCGGAACAAACAACGTTTTTTCTAAATTGAACAGTGTGCTCAAAATGAATTTCAAGGCACTGGTTGTGCAGCTCATATGGTACACAATGGTGTACAAACAAGTGCAGACATTCTTCCTATCGACATAGAAACAGCAGTGAATAAAATATTTCAATATTTTCACATTTATACCGTGCGTGTGGAGGAATTGAAATTATTTTGTGATTTTGTTGCTACTGAATATAAGCAAGTTCTGGGTAGTGTTAAAACTAGATGGTTGTCATTGTTGCCAGGATTTACAAGGGTTATTGATATTTATGAACCTCTAAAGTCTTATTTCATGTCTCAGGATAGGTGTCCTACATTGCTAAAACAATTTTTTGAGAACCCACAGTCACTTCTTTGGCTTCATTTCATACAAAGCCAACTGAAAATGTTTTCAAATTCAATCCAAAAGTTGGAAAGAACCAACATTTCAGCCACTGAAGTAGCTGAAGAATTAGAATTGCTTACAGAAAAAGTCAATAACAGGAAATGTAGTAAGTTTCAAACTTCAGTAGTTTCTTCAATTTTAATTAACTTAGAAAATGAAGGTCTTTTCACCCAATCGAAATATGAAACGATTACCAATTTATTTTATGACACTTTTTTAAGTTATTTAAACAAGTGGGTTTCTCCATATCATCCTCTGAAATCATTTCATTGTATAACATTGAAAAATTCTGTATCTTGGGATGAGGTTTTGAAAAGTCTGAAAATTCTTAAGACAGTAGATTCATGTTCAACAATTCAGGTACCTGAAGATGAATTATTTGATGAGATAGGACATGTGAACAAAGTTTTATCCAGAAAATTTGAGGAATGGGAAAAAGTTAATGTGGAGATTGATAAGAAATGGTGTGATGTCTTCCACATACTTAAAAGTATAAGCATTCCATGTAAAAACATAGAGGTGGTTGTGAATTTTGCTCTGGCTGTACCAGGCACAAATGCTGTTGTGGAAAGAGTCTTTTCAATTGTGAAGTCCCTTTGGATTGATGAAAGAAACCGTTTTACTACCAAAACTATTCAAGCAATTGTAATTTTAAAAACTCATTTTCAAGACCTTAGCTGTAAGGAATTCTACAACCTGCTATTAAGTAATTCAAAGCTCTTGCGAGATATCAGGTCTTGTGATAAGTACAAATTTAATAGTGATGTTCCTGATTCAGAAGCCACAAGTTAATGTTCAGCAGGTTGTTGATATCTATGAATCACATCCATGTAATTTTATAGTTGTTAAGAATTTGCATATTTATATTTGAATAATTATAATTTTATAATTCTTGAAAAAACTTGATCAATTATAATATGATCCAGTGCCATGATAAGTATGTTTTTAAGTTGGTTATTAAAGTATATGTCTTTTTATGTGTAAAAAGTAGTTTTTATTTGTCTTAGTGAAGCAGTGCAGTCATATATGAAGCACATTTTCTTTGTAACTCGTGTCCTGTTTTTTTATTTCCATATTTCAGAAATGTCCTGTTTTACGTCATAAAAAATCTGGTCACCCTAGTCTAGAACGACCGCTCGATAGTCATATTTTTTAATTGTTTTCAGTTTAAACAATTTGGCGCCACCCGGGAATTACAACCACATATTAAAGGACAGGTAAGGTTCACACTCGCAAGTACTGGTAATTCGTAAGATCGCAACGGACATCGTCAGCATGTAAAGTAACGACTACACCGTGTGAGGCGAACACACGAAACACATTTTTTCAGAGATGATAAGAGTCTGATCGTTACAAATTGACGTCCACAACGTGTGGCTTTAAGAGAGAAAGACAACGATCGTTACAATATATATTGCAACAGAACACAGGATGATAAGCTATGTTGTTTATATCAGAGCACATGAATGACGAGCATTTTCTTGTTTAAATTGGGTTTGTGTAACATTTTGTCTTTTAGCCGTAAGTTTTGTATTTAGAAATGGATAAGCATTTAGGGTATACCAAACTCTTCATAAAAAGGTGTTCTATATTGTCATGTATTTTTTGTGTGAATTTGTGCGCATGTGCGGGTGTGATAATCTGTGATAGCTATAGCTTCAGTGGTAGTTAACCGATTGACGTGAAACTTTGACAAGGAATTATTTAGGTAAATTGCTTCAATTGGTGTGTACTCTGAGGTTCATAACTATTTTAGAAATATGGTTTTTTAAGTAAAGAAAAACTGAATTGTAACTCTTATCAATGATAGGGTAATAAAATTTGTAGATAATTTCCATGCAGGACTTTGCTAAATTATACAAAGTTTTTCATGAAATTTGTATATCTGTTTGTTCCATCAATCATGTGACTTGGGCTTTGCCTATCAGAATACACTAAATTCAGTGAGATTAATACGCTGTAGAGCTAGGATGGACACAGTCTGTCTGTAGAAGTTGCAAGGGGAAGTTGTGCACGGTGAAGAGAGTTGTTCTCTTACGAACGTAGAAATATCGTATATAAAATAAACCTTGGAAATTCTTAAGAAGTTTTGCGTTAAGAACCGAGAGGATAAAATATTTAGATAAAATTTAAAATATAATACAGTTCTGTTTCGTGTAAGTTAAGGTATCCGCTTAGGGAATTTAAAGACACTTCAAGATATCGTGGAAGGTGTACATTAAACGCACCGCATTAAGTAATACCCAGATTAATCCTGAGATTAAGAAAATATAAGATATAAATTAATAATAAACTGTACGAGTGGAATTTATAAGCATTGTGAGTGAACAATTTATGAAGAAACTAATTAATGTTAGCAGTCAAACATAACAACGAGACTCATTGAAATATCGCTGCTGGAGCCTCCTGCCGTAGAAGAGGATGACAAGACGAAGAGGACGCCAGGACGAAGAGGACACCAGGAAGGAGTGACACTGTAGAAGAGGACGACGAGACGAAGAGGACGCCAGGATGAAGAGGACACCAGGAAGGAGTGACACTGAAGAAGAGGACGCCAGGACGGGAGCGACGAAAGGAGAGGAGGACGTTGCAGAAACCAAGTAAAATCGATTTATATTATCGAACAATACAAACAATTATTTCTATTATCAATACATGACAATTTATATTATAATATACATCTTTAAAAACAATATTTGTGTATAATAAATAATTTTTTACCTCCTCCATAATAGACTTGTTTGTGATTTTTACACACTCACTATATCCTTATTAGTATAATAAAATTTGATCTGTTGCAATTTATATTACAACACGACAAAATGTTGTTGTATTTATATTTGTGGAGCCCCTCGTTCTTGGGACGCCATTTTTATAACAATACATATACAAAAATTTAATATAATGTAATTTATGTGGTCCCACGCTTTTTGGAGACAATTTACAACAATACAAATTGATGTATTTATTTATATATTGTGTAAAGAATTCATAGGGTGGTGTAATCGTAATAAGAATATGATACGTTATTTACGTTTATAATCGTTCCATTATTTATTTATTTAAACAACATATATCACATCGGATAATAAACAATAACTCATTATTAAATCGTTTGTATGACGTTTTCGTACATACCTTATTGCTAACACATTACATACATAAATTATATACAAATCTTATTATCTAATTGTAATTACTTTAAAATGTTTATTTTGCTCTCGGCTTACTCATGGTGTGTTCATATTTATGCAATTGCTGATTCATGAGCTTCAAAAAAATGAATTTACTTCTATTCAAACTTCTTTATATTACTTTGTTTTACTTTCTACTGTATATGCATTTTTTGTTTCTTTATCATCAAAGACTTTAGTAATTATGTTAATTCAAAAATTACTTATTTCTCTTATCATTTACGTTACGAATTTCTAAATTTAATACAAGAAATACTATTCTAATTTTTACTGCTTTTACATATTTGTATCATTTATTATTTTTAATATTGGTTGAATGTCTTCCATTCAAACTTTAATTAATGTCTTTAAAATGTTTTTTATCACCTCCTTTAACGTGGTTATTCATCTGTACGTCCTCCGTATCCTTCTGTTCGTGTCCTCTGCATGTGCTTCAGGTCCTCCGGTCGTGTCCTCTGCATGTGCTTCAGGTCCTCTGGTCGTGTCCTCTGCATGTGCTTCAGGTCCACTGGTTGTGTCCTCCGTGTGTGTTGATTAACAGTTGTCTCATCTCACGTCATATGCTGCCGGTGTGTCCATAGACATCATCGTATGTATTTTGCAGCTCTGGCTGTATATCTAGTTGATCTGGTGACTCTTAAAATAATTATGAATTTGTGCCGTCGACTGACTAGCCTCCTGCGGCAATGGTTGAATCGAGAAGAAGAAACTTTATTAGCGCGGCCTGGTATTTATAGTCAGGTCATGTAAAAATTCCAGTCTGAACACTTTTCAACTTGTCAGATTCTGTCGAGGCGTCACTCCCCCCACTCTGGTTCAATTCACTATTTTCGTCTATTTTCACGAATTACGAAGTTTGTTTCACATCACTCGATGTTCAATCGATCACTTAATTCTTATGTGATTACTATACGTAAATTGCACTTCTTTATGGTATTCACAAAAAGAGTTATTCATTTTTTACGTATAGTAATTGCACTTTTCACCCCTCTGTATGATTTTTTAACATTTTATGTATCTATAAATTCTACACACTTTGGTGTCTTTTGTTTTATCCTATCGTACATAGTTTTCTTATAATTAACAATAAACATATAACTATTCTATTTGAAAAGGGTTGGTTACATTTCAGGAACGGACAGGTTTCACACACACTAACAACATATGCGCGTACACAACGCTAGCGACAGGTGTGTCAAAACTGCATGTCCATGCTTGAATCTTTTGTACTCCCTATTTTTACTACGATTCAGCTTATGCAATCTGAATCATGTTTATTAATTTATATTTATTCATTTTTATTATTTATTTAGGCAATGCACAGTATCATTACTGTTTGTACTGTTGCAATATATATATATATATATATATTTAAAACAAACATAAAACACAAAACAAACTAATACCTGAACAAATACAAAACATGACACAATATTCAAAACACTCAACATCGAAAATACACAAAAAACTAACACATACACCACAATCACACACAATAAAACCAATTTGAAATACCAGAAGCCAACAGGAAGCCACAATAATAATAGTCAACCAACACATATGTACTTCAGCAGACACAAAACCCGGAAGGCTGAGGATGGGTACAAGATGGTACCCGAAACATGTTCCTAATAAGGAAAAAAATATCTTGAGGTAAATTCATTATAAATGTTAAATGTAATATATAAATATATATATATATATATTGTGACGTCCTATTTTATCACGAGGCGTTCACCACTTACGAGTGTATTGCAATTACCAGCTTTGTTAATTCCGTCCCACAGTTGTACGCCAAATCTGTAACGTACCGCTTTTATGTGAGGCACTTTAGCGAAACGTACACCTTTAGTCAAGCCCCAAATGTTGGGTTCGCCAATCTGTAACGTACCGCTTTTTTTCGTGAGGAACTCTAGCGAAACGTACACCTTCAGTCAAGCCCCAAATGTTGGGTTCGCCAATTCTATAACGTACCGCTTAATGTGAGGTGTGCACTTGCGAAAGTGTTATTATATGCCTCACGCAGTATGCGTCACTTTTGAATTATACTAACTGACGTTTTAAACGGTATAAATAAAGGATTTTGTTTATCTTGTTTTACTCAATCTAAAAGAAATCGAGAGTATGTGATTTGGGGTCAAGGAGGTAATTTGTTCAGCCTTATGCAGAAGAGAGAGTAAGTATCATTATTGCCCCTCTGTTGTGACGATTTTTTCTGTATGTTGTGCTGAAATTTTCATTAACTACCCACTACAATAAATTATAACACGTTATAATTCAATATTAATTTTCAATAATATTGCTTTATTGATTATTGACTTTTGTCTCCAGCCACCAAAGGATAGGTATCACAATTAATCTTTTTAAAAAGAAAACATCCTCTTACCTTTACCGAGTAAACATAGATCTGTCTAAAGAACAAAACATATATGTTGTTATTTAACCAATATTACGCTATAATAAAATACATCAGTTATTACATAATTCTTATTAATTCCCCAGGGTTCAGGGTGAATTCTTTGTGTTATGAGATTGTCAGAAATGGCTAAATGCTACGCTTTACAAATATAAGAAATTAATAAATAATTTTGGTTTATTTTTCACATGTTACGTAGTTTCCGGAATTGCCGTTAGAGAGCAGCATGTATTTGTTTACTTTTGAAATAAACATATGATACAATTAATATTTTTTGTTCTATTTTCACTATTAAAAAACGAGTTTTCTTCGGGATTTATTACGAAAAATGTTTATATTACCTCGCTCCGTGTTGTCCTTACTGGATTGAAGTTTTATTCTGTGATGAGGTACGTCTTGCGTTATTATTTCCTTTTCATTTGGATGATTTTCTGATTGTCTACTAGACGTAGGCCGAATTATATTGGATCCTCAGAATGGTTTCATCCACTGGTTTTTAATGTATAACACCTTTTAATTTGGATTCCTCAGGTATAATTGGTTAGTATTCACTTTGTTTATTACTCTTGCGTGAATCTCGCCTCCTCCAACGTCCAAAAAAGGTTATTTTTTATAATTTTTGTCGCATCGATTCTTCAACTCTCTGGTTCAGTTCAAAATTTTTTTTTATTAACAATACTTGTTATTTTCCATCACTCTTAGTAACACATAGTATTTTTATTATGTAGGCAGTTTGTGATTATTATAAATTTATATTTTTATTTATGGAAAAATAATTCCCTTCCATTCCGGTTTATTTACTAATTTAATTCACATAATATGTTTTGGTTAATTTTTTTATGACCTTGTATATAAATATTTTATCATTTTATTATCATTAAATAAATTTATATATTATTTATTTAATCTCGAATAGTGTTCATACCCGGTACTACTTCCTGTTGTCACTTCCTTCATAGGATTATTTTAATTTTATATTATCTTTGGTAGTTAAAATTTTTATGTCCTTTAAAATTAAACCCTGGGTTTTCTTACAATCTAACATAATTATTTGAAACAATATAATATTAACTGGGGTATAACAAATTGTGGTTCATACAATATAAATTACAGTAAATAAATAAAATTACAAAAATCAATTAGTATTATTACATACTACTTCCATAGTTTTATCCTACCAAAACATACAGCACAGTTTAGTAATACATTAGTTTCACTTTGGTTTTTCACCTCAATGGGTACACTATCACTCACTTCGCACTATATACCACTCGAATTGTTTATTATGTGGAGTGATATAATTAAATTTTGAACGAGCTTTAGTTCTACCCATTTCTGACTTTTATTCTCATTAGTTACTTTATTGGGACCGGGTTATGTACCGTTACATAAAGCCCCCCCACTAGAACAAATTTATTTTAGTTCAACTCGTTGATAGAAATAAATTGTTAATTGGTTCAAGTCTCCTAATGGTCTTGACTTTGTTTTCATAATAATGTTTCATTGCTGACTGATTATAAACTCTGGTAATTCAGACTTGTGGTAATTGTCGTTTTCTTACTTAACTCTCTCTCTCTTGGAGGCAAATTCATCAATTATTTCTCGGGGTTAGTGGTACTTCCACATTTTATTTGATAAGGACTGGTCACACTAATCATATTAAAATTGTTTCAACACTCATTTCTATTTACTTTTATAAACTCGCTTTATCAATTAAGCTTCGGTCTGCTATCTTCCTTCTATTTTCTTCATTTATACTTCTGGAATCTAATATCACTCCTTTCAGCTATTTTAATTATTATCCCTTAAATATTCAATTTCCCTAACATTTTTCCCTATCGTGTGCGGTGGTTCCAGTCGGGTGGCCACTCTGGGTCCATACACCGCTGTCCATCCTTACACCTTCTGAGACCAGGGGAACATCATCCCTGCTCATAAAAATTATTGCCGGAACATTTCTACGGTCAATACATAAAAATAAAAAAATTATAAGTAGTAGTCAATTAGCAACTAGTACCAAACACTTTTGGGATTCTTCATACTGTAGCTGTTAGTATTTATTTATATATTTCTTCTTCTCCTGGATTCCTTCTTCTTTTCCATTGACTAATAGCATATAACATCATTGATAGGCCTTAGGTTAAAATTCTTCTGACTTTACTTCTTGTGACATATTTCTCCGTATCATTTCTTCTTATAAAATCTTCAATTCCGAGAAATTCTAATTATTGTATTAATTATCATCCTCCTTCAGTTTCATTGGAGTCATTAAATTATTCGTTATTCTTCTTATTGTACCTTCTTATCTGAGCACATTACCATTAATTGTTTATTTATTTATTCTTCAGTTTGTGACCATAAAATATTATTTTTCCTATTAGTCCATTTTAAATCAGTTCTTTATAAATATTATTTAATCTGTTCTTACATTTTCTTGGTGTTTTGTCTTTTTATTTTAAATTATTGTTCGAAATACCTTGAGTAATATGTTCTTACACACTTTTATTAATTCTAATGGTTGCAAAATATCTTAAGTAAGTTGTACTTACATACTTTTTGAATTTTGGGGTTTTTATTCTCTTCACTTTAAATTATATGGTTTCCAAAATAACTTGAGTAAGTTGTTCTTACGTGATTTTAGAATTTTGGGGGTTTTTTTATTTGCAATGGGTTGCTTGGTCCTGTATCCATAAAATCCGTCCCTTTTTTCTGGTTTGTTTGGAGTCTGTTTAACCGTGGTCCATTATTTCAGGTACTCCATGTTCTCGGATTGCTGGGGTGTTCATAATTAATCTCTCCTTGATAACCTTCTTACCATCCGGCTCTCCCACTTTGCTGCTATAAAACTTTCACTTAAGTACCGGTCTTCCGTCACAATTCGTTCCTTTTTAACGAACCAGTATTGTACCTCCTCTAACATAACATAGTTGCTCATATTTAATCTCATTCCATTCCCTTTTACCTTTGGATTATTTGCCCAATATTTGCATGTTGTCTTCCGTCTTGAAGATACGGCTGATATTGTCTGATACACTTCCATCGTTGACACATTTAACTGAAATGTAAACTTAATTAACTCCCTCTGTTCGTTAATTGGAAGGTTGAGTACATTAATTAATCCACCTGTAATCATCTCCCATTCTTCCTTGGTATTTATTATTTTCTTTCTACTTGTTTTTATTATTTCCTTGGTCTTCTTTTCCACGGTTTGAACATCCTTTTTGTTGTGGCTATTTTTATTTTCAGATGGCTCTGCATTTTGGTCTTCTCTAATTTCTGTTTCCTTTCTACCTTCAGAAGTAGTTTCTAGTGTTTTATTCATATTCTTTATACACCTATCCATTGTTTCCGCTACCTTTTTGAAACCTTCATCCATTGTTTTCCTTAGTCTCTTTGAGTTTTCCTCCTGTTTTCTAAATTGTTCGGCCATAAAATCCATGACATCCTGACAGGTCACTTTCTTTGGTTGTTCTGGCGTTTTCTTCTGTTGCTTCACTTTGACTATTTTTACTTCTTTTTGTACATTGGGTTGTTCTATCTTTTTATTATTTGGCATCTCTCTAAATCCCCATATTTGATTATGTTTCTTCCTCCAGTGACACATATCTTCTCGGGATAGTTCAAACATCACCCTGATCCATTCCCTTAATTCTGTGTTTTCTGTTTGTATTGGATTTTCAGGTGGTCTTATTTCTCGTTTCCATTGTTCATAATCTTCCTGAGTATATTGTTCTGTCACCTGGGCGTATACTCCTATTCTTTCGGTTTTCATTTGTTCTTCATTATCATCCCATCTTTCCCAATCTTCTTCAGTCATCCTTTCCACCTTGTTATCATCTTTTTCGTTAGTCGTCCCAATAGTCTTTTCTTTATTACACCTGGCATCTAAGTCCCACAATTCATCATAAATCTCTCTCAATGTCATTTTGTCGTCTGGTGTTCCCAACGCATTCGCGCGACTCATTTGCGCTCTTTCGTGGTCATTGGTATTCTTTTCTATGTATCCCATCTCTTTGCTGAATTTCTTAAATAGCATCGTCATCCATTCCGCATAACTCAATCGTCTCTTTTTTTCGGACATTTTCGTTTCCTGTGGTATCATAGCTCTTTATCGCATTTCTTGTTTTCTCATAACTGCCAACGATAATTAGATTTTTTGATATATATTTTTATTAAATATCAAAATTCTTTTCTAATTACCGCCCTTTTACGTTGAGCGCCAATCTGTGACGTCCTATTTTATCACGAGGCGTTCACCACTTACGAGTGTATTGCAATTACCAGCTTTGTTAATTCCGTCCCACAGTTGTACGCCAAATCTGTAACGTACCGCTTTTATGTGAGGCACTTTAGCGAAACGTACACCTTTAGTCAAGCCCCAAATGTTGGGTTCGCCAATCTGTAACGTACCGCTTTTTTTCGTGAGGCACTCTAGCGAAACGTACACCTTCAGTCAAGCCCCAAATGTTGGGTTCGCCAATTCTATAACGTACCGCTTAATGTGAGGTGTGCACTTGCGAAAGTGTTATTATATGCCTCACGCAGTATGCGTCACTTTTGAATTATACTAACTGACGTTTTAAACGGTATAAATAAAGGATTTTGTTTATCTTGTTTTACTCAATCTAAAAGAAATCAAGAGTGTGTGATTTGGGGTCAAGGAGGTAATTTGTTCAGCCTTATGCAGAAGAGAGAGTAAGTATCATTATTGCCCCTCTGTTGTGACGATTTTTTCTGTATGTTGTGCTGAAATTTTCATTAACTACCCACTACAATAAATTATAACACGTTATAATTCAATATTAATTTTCAATAATATTGCTTTATTGATTATTGACTTTTGTCTCCAGCCACCAAAGTATAGGTATCACAATTAATCTTTTTAAAAAGAAAACATCCTCTCGCCTTTACCGAGTAAACATAGATCTGTCTAAAGAACAAAACATATATGTTGTTATTTAACCAATATTACGCTATAATAAAATACATCAGTTATTACATAATTCTTATTAATTCCCCAGGGTTCAGGGTGAATTCTTTGTGTTATGAGATTGTCAGAAATGGCTAAATGCTACGCTTTACAAATATAAGAAATTAATAAATAATTTTGGATTTCGTTGTCCATGACGTGTCCGTTACTTAACTAAATATCACTATAATATATAATATCACTAAATATCACTATAATATCTCGTCGCCAACAACATGACGAGCAGCGCTACTAACGACAGCCTCTGATGAAGCCTTCTATAGGTGAAAGCCGGTTTAGGCTGTAAGGTAAAACTTTACGTTTTTACTTATAAAAAACTTTGTGTTCCGAGTCGTCAATATTATAGTGATATTTAAATAATTTTGGTTTATTTTTCACATGTTACGTAGTTTCCGGAATTGCCGTTAGAGAGCAGCATGTATTTGTTTACTTTTGAAATAAACATATGATACAATTAATATTTTTTGTTCTATTTTCACTATTAAAAAACGAGTTTTCTTCGGGATTTATTACGAAAAATGTTTATATTACCTCGCTCCGTGTTGTCCTTACTGGATTGAAGTTTTATTCTGTGATGAGGTACGTCTTGCGTTATTATTTCCTTTTCATTTGGATGATTTTCTGATTGTCTACTAGACGTAGGCCGAATTATATTGGATCCTCAGAATGGTTTCATCCACTGGTTTTTAATGTATAACACCTTTTAATTTGGATTCCTCAGGTATAATTGGTTAGTATTCACTTTGTTTATTACTCTTGCGTGAATCTCGCCTCCTCCAACGTCCAAAAAAGGTTATTTTTTTATAATTTTTGTCGCATCGATTCTTCAACTCTCTGGTTCAGTTCAAAATTTTTTTTTATTAACAATACTTGTTATTTTCCATCACTCTTAGTAACACATAGTATTTTTATTATGTAGGCAGTTTGTGATTATTATAAATTTATATTTTTATTTATGGAAAAATAATTCCCGTCCATTCCGGTTTATTTACTAATTTAATTCACATAATATGTTTTGGTTAATTTTTTTATGACCTTGTATATAAATATTTTATCATTTTATTATCATTAAATAAATTTATATATAATTTATTTAATCTCGAATAGTGTTCATACCCGGTACTACTTCCTGTTGTCACTTCCTTCATAGGATTATTTTAATTTTATATTATCTTTGGTAGTTAAAATTTTTATGTCCTTTAAAATTAAACCCTGGGTTTTCTTACAATCTAACATAATTATTTGAAACAATATAATATTAACTGGGGTATAACAAATTGTGGTTCATACAATATAAATTACAGTAAATAAATAAAATTACAAAAATCAATTAGTATTATTACATACTACTTCCATAGTTTTATCCTACCAAAACATACAGCACAGTTTAGTAATACATTAGTTTCACTTTGGTTTTTCACCTCAATGGGTACACTATCACTCACTTCGCACTATATACCACTCTAATTGTTTATTATGTGGAGTGATATAATTAAATTTTGAGCGAGCTTTAGTTCTACCCATTTCTGACTTTTATTCTCATTAGTTACTTTATTGGGACCGGGTTATGTACCGTTACAATATATATAAACGGGCCTATTTTGGGGTAATAAAGCAGTTTGTATTTTTTTTTCATAAAACAATAACATTTTTCGAATAATAGGGACAAACACAAGCAGAGGTAAATTTATTGTTAGCGACAGTGATAGCGACGGTGGCAGCACTGCTGGTGATATTATACGTGACCATTATTCAGAGACAACCGACGGAATTGTGCCAAGGTCAACCAATGACACACAAAACTGTCAACAAGTTATGTAACGAATCATCATACCACATTACGTCAGAGACGAACCCCATGATGGAATTCGATGTGTAATGCAGTTATGTAACGAAAACAGTCTACTGGCGTAGTGATACAAACATAAAACAATAAGACTTGATCATCCAACCATGGCCGCTTCACAAAATAGTGCCGGTAGCCTGTTGCCAGTCTAACTCCACCATCACTCGCGAGTGGTACATACACAAAGTTCCGGAACGTAATTGCGGGCCCGCATACACGTAAAAATGTAAAAAAAGTGAAGTATTAAAATTTTAACTTAATCAGAATGGAATAACAGTTTTAAAAAAACATGTAAAGGCAGTGAAAGTTAAAAAATAGTCGATGTAGTGCGTGTGGAGCAATGTGACGTCTTTTGGACTGATTGGCAGATAAGTAACCAACAAGGGTTAAATCTAAAACCTTTTAAAAGCAAATTTTTGAGAATGTTTACCAAAGAACTGGCAGCCAAAAAATAAACTTAAACTAATGAATTAATTAAACAGGGGAGGGGTATGGAAATGTAGAGAGAGAGAGAGAGAGAGAGAGCGAATATAGAAATTTAAAAGAAGTGCTGGTTTGTGTAGATATATAATTATTAAATATAATTATTGGTTAAATATAATCAAAGAAATATAATTAATAAATAAGACCAAATCAATAATGGAAAAGATGTAAGGAAATTAATTTTAATGGCATTCATTTCATGAGTTTATAGCTAAATTGGCAATAGTATGTAAGTGTAGGAAAAGAAGTTTTATTTTTTTGTTGTGTGCATTATAGAGTAAATAAACCTTTTGTTCATTGCCAATGTGAATTAAATTAATTATTACCAATAAACCATTCTGCTCCTGTGTTCGCCGAAAAGGACCCGAAAATGGTAAGTACACATATTTTTTCACACGTAGTTGGCAGTACAAGATGGCGCTCGACAAAATTAAACAGAAAAAATTGAATAAAAATAAAATCAATCATGTTTTTATTTATTTTATTAATATGAATAAATTAAAACGTATCAATGGCTTCTGAACAGGGACAATTTTATATAAAGAATTTTATATAAAATACGGCCTACTGGAAGAGCAGAGTGGTTGTTTGAGGTAAAGAATAAACTTTTTTTTATATGTAAAAAAGACGTAAATATTGGTTATGTTTTGATAAAGGTAAAATATTGATGTTGATGTTTTGTAGTGGACAAGATGGCTGTATTTAATTAAAATAAAAAGGGTATTATATAAATAAATTTTGAAATGAATGAAGTATAAATAAGGTGCATAGGAGGTTACGTGAAGTAACACAAAGCGTTATGTAAGTAGAATACATTGTTGTGTGAAAAGTAGATATGATATATTAGTATTTTTGTTTAAAGTAATAATTGTGATATTACAAAATGGAGAAGCAAGAATTAAATTTAGAAAGCACTCTTACAGAGTCAATGCTAACTGCCAATGTATCGGCACAATCTACCCCGTCGACAACACGAGTTAGAGAGTTGTCGATGGATGATATGTTTAACTTGATAAAAACAATGTCTGAAAATATAAATAGCAACTTAAATGCAAAATTTGAGGAACAAAAAAGTGATTCAAACGACAAATATGACAAAATAGATGTAAAATTTGCTGAAATCAGAAATGAAATTAATTAAATTAAGCAACAGAATTTCCAGTTTAGTGAGCAAGTGAATGCAATCAATACACGTTGTGATAATATTAAAGAACAAATATTAGAATCAGTAGATGAGAAAATTGACAAACAAATTTGTGAAATTACACTAAATATCGAAAGTAAAATCAGTAATATAAATGAGCAGATGGCAGACCAAATTAAAACTCAAATTGAAGAGCAGTTCGTAGAAGTAGAAAATAAATGTGTAACTAAAATTAATGAAAGTAATAATGATATAGAATTTAAAATAATGGAAGTAAAAAGTGCATGTAAACAATCTATACAAGAGAGTGTGGGGGTTATTAATAAACATAACCTTCGATATGCAAATAAATGTGATAACAAATTTAGCATGATAGAGCAGAATATCATAGAAATGAAAGATGAATTACATGTGGCCGTAAGCCAAAATTTAAATAATGTTGCGGAGCGAGTGGTATATACTCGCGAAGCAAAAGATGAGATAGAATTAGAACAGTTTAATTGTGACAATCGTAGAGTACACCCAATGCAATTTTTAAATAGGGTAAGGGAGTTTAATCGGTTTAATAGTAGTAGTTGGGAGGTTAAATTGCTGAAGATTATAAAATGTTTTAAAGGTAGTGCTGAGATATGGGCGGAAGTACACCATACCGAATGGGGTAGTTACGAGGATTTTGAAGTAGCTTTTCGAAACAAATATTGGTCAGAAGAAGACCAAGAAATCTTAAGAAGTAAAATAATGGGTACTGGGAATTTTGGTAGGATTAATAACCACCTAACCATATATGTGATGACGATATATAACGAAGCTAAGTATCTAGAACCGCCGTTGCCATTCCGGTCATTTGTAAGACATATTAGCAAACACCTGCCCAGAGAGGTGCAAATCACGTTAATGACTAGAGAGATTACAAATATAAATGAGTTAGAGAGCATGTTAGACGTGCTACAGAATATAGGGGAACGCGACATAGGGCGACGTCCAAACACACCAGTAGTACCACACCATAATAATAATAATAATTACCATCAGAACAGGGGTACACAGAATTTTCATAGAGGAGCGCGGGGAGGAAGTTTTGATAATAGGGGCGAGAGTTGGAGGTGTAGAGCCTGTGAAACTGATAACTATGCTAATCGAACAAATTGTTTTAGATGTCATCGAACCAGGGAGTGCGCCAGGAACGAGAGAACGAACCCACCACCAAATCAACAGTCGAGGGGAGGAGAATTTTATAGAGGAGGGCCCCGAGGAGGAGGACATTATAATAGAGGTAGAGGAGGAAATCATCTAGCTGTAGCAGGTCCATCCACGGAAAACTAAGGAAGACAATGGAGAAGCGGGCCCAACCATTGTCAACGGAGAACCGGGTCCAAGTAATCAACGAATACGCAAACAACGTTATCAAGATGAACATGGCGAAAGAATTGTTAGAAGAAGAGGAGAACAAGGTGATGGAACGCAGAACAGGATTGACAGAGGTAACAATTAACATTGAAGGTAAGAATTATAAAACTTTAATTGATACCGGTAGCGAGATATCAGTAATTTCTGAAAATGTTATGGGTGAATTGAAAGAGTTAAACAAGAATATACCGTCATTACCAGTTGCCGGGGTTACAGTAGTGGGGGTAACTGGGGTGAGAAGTAAGAGGATAACCAGACAAGTACAATTAAATATTTTAATAAATGAAGTTGAATTTGCCCTTTCCTAGTAGTTAAAGGGTTGAGTCTAGATGTAATATTGGGAAATGATTTTTTGGAAAGAAACGGAGCAGTAATAGATTTTAATGAACAAATAGTCAAATTTGAAAAGGGGAATAAACCAGTCAGAATAGAGTTTAAGAAAGTAGTAAATGAAGCTAAAGTAACGGGAATAAAAATGTTACATAAGCAGATAGGCGATAGAGAGATAGAGACCAAGATAAATATATGTCTAGAGAGTGAGAGCTTAGAGAATGAGGAGGGAGAAATGCATGAGCGTAATGGGAGTGTGTGGGCCGATAGAGCCGACAAGTTTTTTAATGAAAATACAGTTGTAGGAAATACTCAGCGAGAGGAGCTGTGGGCAGTTGTGGAGCGGTTCAGAGAGGTGTTTGATGAATCACCAGGGAAAGCGAAGGACTACATCTGCGAGCTGAAAGTTCGGGACCACGCACCATACATGCAGAGGAGCTACCCGGTGCCGTTTTCGAAGAGGAGGGCTGTACAGGAGGAACTAGACCGGATGATGCAGGGAGGCATAATTGAACGCTCAGTATCACCCTATTCAAACCCTTTGGTAGTAGTGATAAAAAAGGATGGCAAGGTAAGGTTATGTTTAGATGCTCGGAAAATTAATCAAATCATTATACCTGACAGGGAATCTCCGGAACCCATAAATGAGATTTTACAGAAGTTCAGCGGAGTCAAATACATGACGTCCTTAGACCTGACAGCTGGATACTGGCAGGTACCATTAGCAACAGAGAGCAGGAAATACACAGCTTTTCTTTTCAACGGTGAGAATTACCAGTTCAAACGCTTACCTTTTGGATTAAACACCAGTGTTGCCAGTTTTATCAAATGTTTAGATAATATTTTACAACCTAAGGATTTAGACTTTTTAACTGTATATGTCGATGATATCTTGATAGCTTCTAGAACATTCACTGAACATTTAGAACACATAGAATATGTATTAGATAAGCTACAAAGAGGGGGTTTAACAGTGAATTGGGACAAGTCTAAGTTTCTGCAGACAGAAATACATTTTTTAGGATTTATTATTACACAGGAGGGGATATTAGCCAACCCTGACAAAGTAGAAGCCATAATGCGATTCCCCGAACCTAAAAACATTAGGCAGTTACAGAGTTTTTTAGGCCTATGCAATTTTTACAGGAAATTTCAGGAGAACTACGCACGCACAACATCCAAACTGAGTGCTGTACTGCAGAAGAATAAACAGTGGAGATGGGGCGATACAGAACGAAATGCGTTTAATGAAATTAAGAGAAAGTTTAGTCACATGATCATGATGAATCATCCTGATTTTAATAAGACTTTTTATTTGCAGACCGACGCCAGCAATGTAGCGCTAGGGGCAGAGTTATACCAGGAGAGCTGCGACAAGGAACACCTGACGATCGCCTTCGCCAGTAGATCGCTGCTGTCGGCTGAGAAAAATTATACTACAACTGAAAAAGAACTTCTAAGTATTGTGTTCGCCGTGGGTAAATTCCGGACCTACATCTTAGGTAATACCACGATAATCCGGACGGACCACAAGGCATTGTCCTTTCTTAATTCATGTAAGCTGACACATAGCAGATTAACCAGGTGGGTATTAGCCTTACAAGAATATAACTTTTCATGGGAGTATATAAAGGGGTCAGATAATAAGGTACCAGATACACTTTCTAGAGTAGATGTTATAGACAATAAAACTGGTAGGGATCTTAAAGAAATAGAAATCTTTAGACTAACTAGAGAAGATAGAATTTTTGGTGAGGAATTAAGTGATATTAAAAACATGCAAAGATCTGATAGCAAACTGGGTAAAATAATTGTTAGTTTAGAAACAAATGTAGAGGGATCTGAATATAATGAGCGATTTCAAGTATATCAAGGTATTT
Source organism: Magicicada septendecula (assembly GCA_034769895.1). Classification (NCBI taxonomy): domain Eukaryota; kingdom Metazoa; phylum Arthropoda; class Insecta; order Hemiptera; family Cicadidae; genus Magicicada; species Magicicada septendecula. The sequence continues at coordinate 761,011,229 of CM068367.1, forward strand.
TGTTTAAAAAAGTAGATGGTGGGGAGTGTGATTGGAGGTTGGTTATACCCGAGGGATTAATAGATAAAATTGTTTGGGATTGTCATATAAGGTATGGTCATTTTGGTGCGAGAAAGTGTGCTAATGTTTTGAAAGAGTCATGTATATTTAAGAATATGGAGAGGAGAGTGAGAAAAGTGTTGAGTGTGCGATTTATGTCAGAAATCGAAAGTAGTGAATTATAAAATTGAAGGAGAGATGAATTACATAAAAGTAGAGAAACCTTTTGATCTAGTTGTGGTTGATTTGTATGGACCATTACCCAGAGGTAGACGGGGTGTGTTATATGTATTTGTAATTCTAGACACTTTTTCCAAATTTGTGAAGTTATAGCATTAAGAGAGCGATGAGTAAAGTACTTAGTGTGAAAATAGTAAAAGACTACATGCTTAATGTTGGAAAACCGAAAATTATATTATCTGACCACGGTCCACAGTTTATAAGCGGCAAGTGGCGGCAGACGCTTGGATGGGAAGGCATCATACCCAAGCATACGGCAGTATACCATCCTCAGTCGAACCAAGCAGAACGGGTGATGAGAGAGATTGGCAGGATATTTCGGGCGTACTGTCACGCCAAACACACAGAATGGCCATCCTACGTAAAGAAAGTAGAGGAGTGGCTGAATTGTACCACCCATGAGTCCACGGGATTTACGCCGCATGAGTTGATCAAGGGAACAAGGCCGCCCAGAATATTGGAACAACTTTTCGAATACCCACCAGGAGGTCAAGTTTTGGACAGGAACATGAAAATCAGATTGGCAAATGAGAACTTACTTACGAGAGGAGAGCAAAGAAAACAGAAACATGATGCCAAGGGTAAATGGACCAAGTACGAGGTAGGTCAGTTAGTGTTAGTAAAAAGGCATGATTTGGCCAGTGCTCAAGATAGAGAAATAAAGAAGTTTTTCTTGTTATATGAAGGTCCTTATGAAATTGTAGAAATAAAAATGCAGAATGCGTATGTGCTGAGGAACCCAGCGACGCAGGAAATAGTAGGTACTCAAAATGCAACGAATTTAAAATTGTATCAGTCACTTTAATTATGTTTATAATAAGATTTCTAATATTGTTGTATGTTTACAGAAGGGATCCTCCCCCATTTTCGGGCGGTCACGATCTTACCAGTCCTGGCCGTGGAATTCGGAACTCGGAGGCGGGCCATGGTTGGCGGATCTTCCTTCGGGCGGTGAAAACAACGATGGTCCGGCTCCACCAAAATTGGTATAAAGTAGAAAACTTAACTACACATTTGAACAGGGAGGGGGACCCCAACAGGTACGTGACACAAATTAAATTTTTGTTTTAATACACTCCAGGTGCAGCGGTCTCGGTGTACCTGTCACGTGCCTGCACTGCCTTAGAGTGTTGTATATAATGGAGGCTGCAATTAAGTATAAGGCAGTGCGTACAAATTTAAAAGTTTCAGAACCAATGGCAAAATTGAAATTAGCCATTGGTTATAGTTTCTGTTTAGTCTGAAAGGACGAATTTTTGGGCAAGAGGGGTTGGCGCAAGGTAGAAAGCGGGTTTGAAAAAATGGTGGGAGAGGGGGAGTAGTGTGTTTCAGAGGGGGAACGTGAATTCACGTAGTGGATCTACCTTGTTCCTATTCTTTTTGCAGCAAGACCCGGCATTTCAGGCGACTGCGACCTTCCTAGACGTGTTGAAAGTTAAGATAGAGTCAGCCTTCAATGTACATAGAATTTTGAAAAAAAAAAAATACCAAAACAATTTTGGATGTGTATAATTTTAAATTTAAATAAATTTTAGAATTAAGTGACCAACTATAATTGTCAAGTTTTAGTATCAGTGAGTATGGGTACGCTTTGAAAAGATGTGTAATAAAATAAAAACTTGTTATCAATACATGATGTTGGGATAATTTTGGTGGGTAGATTGGTGCCCAAAGAAGTGACATAACAGTGTAGTGTGGAACTGCAATGGTGGGAGGTTGTAAATTTTGTATTTAATATTTTATGTTCATGATGGTTAAGCTTACATATAAAGGGGGTTAAAACACCATCCAAACTAATAATGTCATTTAAGTATAAATTATTAAGTTTAGTGTTACAAAAGATATTTTACTTGTGATTCCCCAACTTTTTGGGCGGTCACGGCCTCACCGAACCCTGACCGTGGAATTGGTTTAGCTTTAACAGCTATGGTTGGGGCACATTACGATTACGCGCTGACCATACTGGCCATAGCTGTTATCGTTGTCAAGGTGTATTTTGAAATTGATGGGGGGTGAAATTAAGGGGAATCACCAAACTAGGGAACAGCGGCTGCCACTCTGTCCGAGGAGGGACAGCAGAGCCAGGTGGTAGACCCGCATTAAGGGCGCATAACTATAGACAAAGATATGTTGATATCTAGTATTTTAAAATGTAACGCAGAAGCAAGGACACGGAGATGTCAAATTCCTCCAAAACTTCAGTCCTTGTGGACGCAACTGGACGCCACAGTCCAGGGGGGGTCATAGTGTGTGTGGCAGGGAGGTTATCCAGGGGGATAACGTATTAGAAATTTGTTGTATTTTAATAATGATGACTCGTTACTAAATAGTTTTGTTTTTGGTTTGCAAAATAAATACACTAGATACTTCCTATATTGTTTTTATTATGTCTTATTGTGTTAATTGCATTTAGTATGTTAGGAATAAGGATTATAAAAATATGATAATATGTTTTCAATGTGTTTATAGATTTTAAAATAAAATGAAAAATAGTTGTGATAGGTAAAATTTTCAATGGGTTGCAAAAGATAGAAGTGGGTGATAGTAATTATTTGAGTAAAATGTTTGAGTCAGTCCAAGTTGAATATTTGTGGGACATATAGATCTGTCCAAGTTGAAGTAAAAGTTAAAGAAATAGTAGAGATGAAAATAATGTAATGTTGTTTTGAGTTAATGTATGTTATAGAATTTTGAGAAGTATTGATGTTGACACAGTAGTAATGGAGAATAATTGTAGAGTTTTGATTGATATATTGTTGTTTATAATTGATGTTGTTATTTTGTTGTAGTTGTAGTAAGGTAATGAGATTGAGATTTTGGGGATGGCAATTTTGTAGTAGGGGGTAGTGTAATGTGGGAGTCCGCAACATAATGATAAGTTGGGACGGGATTAGGTACCGATTTTAGTGAGGAGGGGCCGCCTTAGGTAGAATCCAGGGGCCAGAGAACGGGAATTGAGCTTTTTTGGGGGGGGAAACACATATCCTATGTACAAAGGGTTAGAGAGTATTTTTTTTTATATAAGAGTAGAAGGTGGCGAATTGAGTTAAAGTAGTAAGTAGTTAGAGGTAGAGAAGGATTAGTAGATTTTGATAGAGGGGTGTCATACTAGTTAAAGATTTTGTAAGGGAGCGTTAGAGTAATAAAAGGGGAAGATTATGGGTAAATGCCAAGTTGATACAGTGAATTATAATGAATAACTGAGAATCACCCAAATGAATGAAATGGAATAATAATTGCAATGTTCTGAAAAAAAAAAAATTTGAGAAACGAATTAATAAAAGTTAAATGGAGATTTATATATTTTATTATTAAAAGGTAATTTTATGATTTTATATGCAAATTTAATGATGTAAAGAGTGTAAATTTTAAATACAAATTGTTTACTTTAAGATAATGATAACAATGTGAATTATGAATGTACTATGTTTTCTTATGTTATATTGTGTTGTTAGGTATTTTGATATATATGTTAGAAATAAGTAGAAAACAAAACCAGTGCTTCTTAGCGCAAACCAGCACCGCTAGGGGGAAACAGATCAGTTGGGGATATGGCGTTGTATAAGGCCACTATTTGATATTTTGATTTGTTGTTTCAGTGTTTGGTGATGCTGTGGTGGCGGACCTGAGCTGGCCAGCGCGTCAGAGCAGGGACGTTAAGTATCTGTCTGACTCTACGGTGTTGGGATGTCGAGAGAGAAGTCCAGTATTGTCATTCAGGTGCGGTCACAGTCACCGGACCAAGGGTGAGTTGATTTTTTTTTTGTGAACCATAAAGGGGGTTGTGGCGACATATCCTGGCTGATCCCTTTAGCAAGTATGAATGTGTCAATGAGATTTTTTATGCTTCGGCATAAAATATCTCATTGAGGGGGTATTGTAACGGGCCTATTTTGGGGTAATGAAGCAGTTTGTATTTTTTTTTCATAAAACAATAACATTTTTCGAATAATAGGGACAAACACAAGCAGAGGTAAATTTATTGTTAGCGACAGTGATAGCGATGGTGGCAGCACTGCTGGTGATATTATACGTGACCATTATTCAGAGACAACCAACGGAATTGTGCCAAGGTCATCCAATGACACACAAAACTGTCAACAAGTTATGTAACGAATCATCATACCACATTACGTCAGAGACGAACCCCACGATGGAATTCGATGTGTAATGCAGTTATGTAACGAAAACAGTCTACTGGCGTAGTGATACAAACATAAAACAATAAGACTTGATCATCCAACCACGGCCGCTTCACAAAATAGTGCCGGTAGCCTGTTGCCAGTCTAACTCCACCATCACTCGCGAGTGGTACATACACAAAGTTCCGGAACGTAATTGCGGGCCCGCATACACGTAAAAATGTAAAAAAAGTGAAGTATTAAAATTTAACTTAATCAGAATGGAATAACAGTTTTAAAAAAACATGTAAAGGCAGTGAAAGTTAAAAAATAGTCGATGTAGTGCGTGTGGAGCAATGTGACGTCTTTTGGACTGATTGGCAGATAAGTAACCAACAAGGGTTAAATCTAAAACCTTTTAAAAGCAAATTTTTGAGAATGTTTACCAAAGAACTGGCAGCCAAAAAATAAACTTAAACTAATGAATTAATTAAACAGGGGAGGGGTATGGAAATGTAGAGAGAGAGCGAATATAGAAATTTAAAAGAAGTGCTGGTTTGTGTAGATATATAATTATTAAATATAATTATTGGTTAAATATAATCAAAGAAATATAATTAATAAATAAGACCAAATCAATAATGGAAAAGATGTAAGGAAATTAATTTTAATGGCATTCATTTCATGAGTTTATAGCTAAATTGGCAATAGTATGTAAGTGTAGGAAAAGAAGTTTTATTTTGTTGTTGTGTGCATTATAGAGTAAATAAACCTTTTGTTCATTGCCAATGTGAATTAAATTAATTATTACAAATAAACCATTCTGCTCCTGTGTTCGCCGAAAAGGACCCGAAAATGGTAAGTACACATATTTTTTCACACGTAGTTGGCAGTACGAGATGGCGCTCGACAAAATTAAACAGAAAAAATTGAATAAAAATAAAATCAATCATGTTTTTATTTATTTTATTAATATGAATAAATTAAAACGTATCAATATATATATATATATATATATATATATATATATATATATATATATATTGCAACAGCACAATAGGGTACTGTGCATTGCACAGATTAATTAAGATAATTAATTAAATAAATCATATTTGTTAGTAATAATAATTCATCTTTCAATCTGAATTGTACAAGGAACAACAAAATTAATGCTTGGACAGGTTAATCATGCCATGCCGCTGTGTCGGTGTGTACACATGTATTTTACGTGTGTGTGTGTGAGACCTGTTGATTCCTGCAAAGCGTCACCCCTTAATGAATGCTATTAATTATATGAATTATTTAAATTGAAAATAATGTGTGTATAATATCACAAAACCAAATATGCCACAGTGTGTATAAAATAAAGACGCACATGTGTCTAAAAAATAGTGTGAAAATAATAAAAAGTGCGATTATAGTGAAAATAAATATAAATAAAACTTATATTAATCAACATAGGGAACAATGGTTTATACACAGTGAACACAAAAATTACCGACAAGATGAATATTGGGTAATGTGCAAAAGACTTCGCATATGGCGAAGACAAGCGAAATAAGTGTGAAAATAATCGTGTTTAGAAAGGGACACCAACGACAGACTGAGACCTGCAGAATATTGTTGAAACATGATGTTTGCGCCCTAGGGTATAAATACTCGAGACGCGCTAACTTAATTCTTTTTCTCGAGCAACTACCGTGGCAGCCGGAGGCTCTGCCCAACGACAACAACTCTGTGTCTATCAACCACAGCAGCAGCCGGAGGTTCTTCACGACTACTTATCACTTTCATGAGAGCACCTGCAACCTGAGACCATGACGGGATACGAGGGAGCAGCCAAGTACATGGAATAGAGACCAGCGTACGGGATTGTGGAGAGGATCTGAAGGACAAGGATCAAGGACTCCAGGACTACACGACTACAGAGGAGCATCCAGGATCGAGGACCTAGGACCGAAGAGGATACGCTGAGTATTACCACGACCAATAAGGTGAAACAAAACCATGTATTTGTAAAACAAAGACTCACGTAGAGACAATATAATTATGTAAAAAGAAAGACAATATAATTCAAAGTTGAATTAATAAATTTTGAAAATGTAAATATTTATTTGTATAGTAGTTAGAGTAATGTTTAAAAGTATGAAACTATAATTTTGAATAAATAACTTAGTCAATGATATTTAAATTAATATAAAAGTAAATTAGTAAATTTTTATTAGAAAACAAAGCAATGCATATGCAATATAATCAAAAGAAAATAGATTAATTAAAAAGAGATTAGATAATCTAATAGTTCTCAGAGTAATGAGCAAGTAGAGAGCAATATTATATAATTACAAATATTTATTGTAGTATAAGAGTGTATATTATGTCTATGTGTAATACGAGATTATTACTTATATGTTAATAACTAGATGTGTGCTACAGCTACACACATGCGAATAATAATGATATTTTTAAATCACAACAAAATAGAAAAGTATTGATTAATAAATTTTTAAATGATTCCAAAGCCATATTTCGTTTTGTTATTATTATTATTATTACACCTGTCATAATTTTATACTATAAAACAGGTTAATTACCTTCTGTCACGTTTCTTTGAATCCAATTGCGGGATTACTCGAGTTTCGATCACAACTGTGTCATCATCAGATCTTATATACAAATATGGTTAAAACTCCATTTTTCGATGTTTGTACATCGCGTCAGATAATAAAAACAACATGTACATGGTATAAAACATTAAATAAAATAACACACAATAAATATAAATATAAAACAAAACGTAATAACACACAAAACATGCGGCCGTCACGAACCTGTACAGGAATGCCTCCACGGTAAAACTAATCGATGCCGGCTTGACCTTCGTTCAATTTTATCGATCTGATATAGCTGATTTCTCGTTCTATATGATTGATTCTATTAAACAAAATATTATTTGTATGTACTGATTTTTTGTTTAGGACGTGATTGTAATCCTCCTTTATAGCCTTATATATCTCAAACCGTTCGAGAGTGTCTAGCTTTAGTGATTTCTTACATTTATGTAAGATGTCTAAATTCTCACCAATACTCTTTAGGTTATGGTCATGTAAGCTTAAATGTTCAGCAAATGTAGATCTTCCTAAATTTAACTTGGAGCTTGGGATGTGTTCTTTATAACGTAATTTGAACGAACGACCCGTTTGTCCTATATAGAATTGTGTGCAATCCGAACAATTAAGCCTATGTACACCAGTACCGTCAAATACATCGGAAGGTTTATTTTTGTTTGTAAACATAAGTTTTTCCTCGAGCTTATTATTTGCCTTTGAAGCCAAAATAATATTTTGCTTTTTTAATTGGTTTTTTTAAAGTATGATGTAATATTTCACCATATTCTATTGCAATATATTTTTTTACTTTTTCTTTAGACACATCAATATTTATTGGTCTATTTTGTTTTTTATTAATTATTCTATCTACTATGTGACTTTTATACCCATTGGCTGTCGCTATGTCCATTATCGAGTAATCCCGCAATTGGATTCAAAGAAACGTGACAGAAGGTAATTAACCTGTTTTATAGTCTCAACCGTTTCTGGAGGCAAATAAAATATTTAAATAATTTTATAGCGTAAGTAATGTTGCAAAATAAATGGCTCACAAGACGTTGGGGGCTTCACAAATACTTAACATTGTAATATATATATATATATATATATATATATATATATACCGTATTCTAAAGTCCTTTTTATCTAACACACATATATTATATATTTAATGATAGATAAAATGTTACTTACCCGTGACTTTTACTTTACCTGGGCGCCAGAACAAATCCCAGATACAAATGACATGGATTCAGCTTAGCTCAGAGCATAGACACACTATCTCAGGATTCGTTCAGTGAATGTGGAATTCAAGGGGAATCGTTACAAATAACACTTTAAAATTTTCTTGAGTTTGTTTAATTAACGATTAAATGTTATTTTATTAATGTTCTTTCAAAGCTAAGTTAAGGACTTATTGCTAACCTAACTCTTATTATTAATGAGTGTGCGTGAAAAGTGAAGATTAAAACGTCCAAATGACCAATTGTTCTTATCTGGTTTAATTAAGAAAATTTATATCTCCCAAACCAGTGCTAAAGAACAGGTCTGCAATAATTTGCACATTCAATACTACACCTCACCTTCCATTCAACACTCCTATATTAATTTATAGCTAATCTTACTAATTAAATACAAGTTATGAATTTACTTAGTGTCTTTTAAAAAATTGTTTATTGCTTTTTATTATTTATCTTGTTTCTTAATTTCATTGATCAATGAATCTATTTCTTACTGACTGATGCGTCGACCTTAGATAGAAATCCGTAGTGATCCTCCTTTTAATGGTTCGGCACAGAAGAAATGATGTTGACCAAAACGTTGACCGATGATACTGGGTAATTACAGATGCTGTAGCTCTCTGTTGCACAGGTCACTTCACAAATAAATAAATTATTAATTAATTAATTAATTAATTTTTTATTAATTAATGCGTTGTTACACAGCGAGAGTTGTTATCGAACTTTACTAGTTCCTCTGCAACTGCGACTACTTCCCGAACGGTTTATTTAAATAAGACTTTGCGTGGTTTGTGAAATTTAGCACGTATTTAACACACGTCTTGCTCATTTAAGATTCGAACGAAGAGTGTCGATTCCCCAAGTCTGAGTTGGCGTCTCTTCTGAATACAGCTTTGTGATTGGTTGTTCCAAATAAATCATGCGTTTTCCATTTGAAACAATATCGAACAAGTCGACCAAACGCCCCTTAACAGGTATGAGATGGTAGAGAATTACTGGCTAATTTCATACTTCCTCTGTTTGCAAATCGTTTGATTATGGGTATTTGCAAACGTGATTTCACAGATCTGACCACAGAATATTATTGCTTAGGTCTTTCTCTGTAAGTGTGTGAAAACACCTAATTCGTACCTAGCCTAATTCTCTAGTTATTTCTCTTGGCGTTCTTCTTCTGTATAACTTCTGTAAATGTTAATTATATTGGTTGATATTTTGGCTACTTATAGAGCTTTAATTGCTGAACACTATGCAGGTTTCAGAATTGCTGTATATTTATTAGTTTTGAAGATATTGCAGTTTTAACTAATAAAAATAATTGAATAAAAATTCATGTCTATGCCGGCAACATTCATAGCAGTGGCGATGTTAGACAGAGATAGCTGTGATTATACCCTCTCTCTAATGCTTATGCCTCCATACTCGCACAGTATGACACTTTCATATAGCGCTCTGATGGGTCGGCTTTATGAATTATTATTATATATACCCCCACTTGGTATAAAAAAATTGATTATTTAAGAAATACATTAATTTTTTTTCTTATTGCAAAGTTACGCACTTTTTTTTTTAATTTTAAAACTTGCACTGTTTGTTTTGCTCGCACACATTTTGCACTATTACAATTTTGCTTACTTCTACCTTATAACTAAGTATTACAATATGTTACTAAACCTACCATGGCATACACATATTACAGATTTATACGAACATTAATGCTTTAATCACAAGTTTGATTTAATTGATGGCAATGATCAAAACGACAATACTAACATTTATGTAACTACTACTTATTAACATTGACATTGCTTCAAAGACATTTATAAATATTTGTTTGACTACGTTTGATTCACATACCACATTGGCTCAAACCATTGTTTCTTTATTGCTCTATATTTTGTTTATATTTCCTCAAACTATCCCCATGGTACTTTCCTATAATTTTGTTTTTTATATAATTTCCACCTATTGGAACATAGCTTATATAGTTTCCCTTCATATATGGAAAATCCTGGTTTGGTGTTGGTAACCGCACTTCTCCAAGCTACACTAATCCTAGGGTCTTGTTGTTGATGAGTCCCTATTTCCTTAAGTCGTCTAACTACTTCAGGTTTTGTTACATGCTTTACCGCGTAAATACCTATATCGGTGCTACTACTTTTACTGTTTACTGTATCCATGTTGTTTTCTGATGGTTGATTTCTACTGAGTACATCTGCTACCAAGTTGTCTTTCACTTTACAATACTGTATTTCAAACTGGTACTCTTGTATAGCCAAGATCCAACGAGTCAGACGAGCACCTAGCAATTTACACTTTAATAAAAATACTAACGCCTTATTGTCAGTGATTATAGTAAGTTTAGCACCCAGAATATAACTTCTAAACTTTGACAGGCTATGCACTATCGCTAATAGCTCTTTTTCTGTCGTAAAATAGGTTAATTCCGCCCCTTTTAGTGTGCGACTTACAAATCCTAATACCGCTTTTTGGCCCTTTTCATCTATCTGATACAAGTGTGCTCCTATAGCAATATTGCTGGCGTCTGTTTGCAAATAAAATCTTTCTCCTACCCTCGGATGATGTAATACAACAGTTTTTATAAAAAGACTTTTCACTTGTTGTAGCGCTTCATCGTGGTCCCTTGTCCACCTCCATTTAATCCCTTTGTTTAACAACTTCAACAATGGAACAGTACTTTCCGCGTATTTACTTGTAAACCTCTGATAGTAGTTAGCTAAACCTAGAAATGACTTTAGCTGCTTGCAGTTCTTTTATGACACTTACCGACTTCCAATGCTTAAATCCTTTAATGTTTACATTGATTTTATTAGTATCAATTTCCATCGTGATGGTATTTCTTTTGAAATTTATTTCTGCCTTCCACTCAAGTAATGTATCTACCCCAATAATACAATCGTGAACGAGTTTCGGGACTATAAGAGCTACAATTTGGGTTTGGGTACCATTTAAATTGACAGGTAAATAAATTTGTTCAGTTATCTTTTGCATTTTGGCTCCATTGGCTCCCTGTACATTACAATTTTTTGACGGGTAGTCTGGGACAATTACGCAACTGACTATTATTTTCTACAAACTTTGAGCTGACACAGGTTACCTCACTGCCGGTGTCTATCAGCGCTCGAACTAGTAGATTACTGATTTCACAAATTATTTCCGGACATTTGGGATAATGGCTTCTACCCACTTCTTGCTCTTCTTTGAACAAGAACTCCCTATCGCTCACTTGTTTTATATTATTTGTTACTTTCTTTTTACCTGTTTTCGTGGGTTGTTTCACTGCAGGTAATGGTAGATTTAGTTTTGTTTCTTTTCTACCTGCAGTGGCTTCCCGTTTCCCGTATTTGTTTTACTAGTAGATGGTTGCGGCTCGGTAGATGTTATGGCTGTTTTACATACCTTATACCCTTTATTTTGTCAGGTTTCAATGCTCCTACTTCTACCCTTTTCTTCCAGTTCCTGCCGATTTTGGGGTTTGTTACCCGGATATGGGGTAAACCTTTTTTCTTTTGGGCGTTCATTGTCTCTTCTTTTCGTTGGGTAGAAAGTTGGTTCCTGCTGATCGCCTCTAGAGTGGTTACTCAGCTGATTATTTACACGCTTCAGGTCCCTCTCTAGGTCTTGACATTCATCCACGACCATTATAAACTTTTCTAGAGTATCCACTCCTCTAGTAGTGGTTGCTACTCTAGGGCGTTCCGAGAAATGACACGCTAGCTTGTACACTAGGTCTCTTTCCTCTATTGGTGGTGTTAGATGCTTTACTTGTGCCATTACGTTTAGCACATAGTTGGTTGTTGTCATATTCATTGACGGGTGATAATTACCAAATTCCAGATGATCGTGTATCCTTCTTTGGATCTGAATGTTCCAGTATTGAGCAAAGAATTTTTCTCTGAAGTCGGCGTAGGTTTGGACTCTGTCCGAGATGACTTTCCACCACGTACCTACCCAATTCTTGAGAAATCGGCCTAACATGTCCTTCTTATCCTCGTCGTCCATCATTGGGTTTACGCGAGTTACATAAGCCTCAAACAGCCTTAGAAATTCCACAGGATTCTCATGTGGGTTTCCTGAGAATACAAGGTTTCCGGTTCTTCCTTATAGCTGCCACACCTCATGACTTTGGTTTGCTGTGACTTCATTGCCTTAGTCAGATCTTCCTGCATTACCTTTAATTGCTGTTCTACGTTTTGATGAACTTCGTCTCGGTCAGCCTTACTCTCTACTTGTTTCTTAAATTCCTTAATATTTTCACCCAGTTGGGTGCACTCTACCCTAGTACTCTGGATTTCTTCTTTATTTAGAAGCGTTTGTGTTGTTAACTCAGCAGTTACTTCGCTGAATTGGTGGTTAATAAAGGTTACTTTCTGTTCTAACCAATCATGAAATTCGTTTCTAAATTTATTTAGTTTTTCGTCTTGGCGGTGAAAATTAGTATTTACTTGTTTCTTAAATTCCTCTATGGTAGCTTTAACCTCTTCGGTATGCTTATCAAACTTAAGATTACTTTCATCTATTTTACTAGCTAAATGAGTTATTTCTTCATCTATTTTAAATGTAGTTTCTTTACTACTTTGTTCTATTTGACTAGTTAAATTCTCATTTATTTGTTTCATTTCGCTAGACAAGTATTTATTAGTTTGCTTGATTTTATTATTAACATCATTTATTAATTTTTTATTACTTTCTTCTAAATTTTGATTATTTTCTTCAATTTTACTTTCAAGTTTACTATTTGTATCTTTTATTTCACTAGATATTTGACTCTTTGTACTTTCAATTTTACTATTTAATTGACTATTATTTTCATCCATTTTAGTGGTCAACTGCTTAAACATCTGTTCAATTGCTGCCATATCTACTGCTGGTGATTTAGCCATCTTTTAATTTTATTATTATTTAACAAACTTTATTTTAATATTTAACCCTTCAACAGTTATTTGTAACCTTAAATTCCACTTCGTTTCAAATTAAATATTATTACAATTCAAACTAGTCACTTGGGTTAATAGTTGCACACCAAATTTATATATAACTTATTTACCTGTACATAAATTTGTGAGTTTAATCGGGCCCATTAAGTTGCGGCACCAAATTTCTATATAACTTATTTATTTATATACAAATTTGGGAGTTTAATCGTGCCCATTAAGTTGCGGCACCAAATTTCTAACGGCCTTTTTAACTAATACACATATATTATATATTTAATAATAGATACAATGTTACTTACCCGTGACTTTTACTTTACCTGGGCGCCAGAACAAATCCCAGATACAAATGACACGGATTCAGCTTAGCTCAGAGCATAGAGACACTCTATCTCAGGATTCGTTCAGTGAATGTGGAATTCAAGGGGAATCGTTACAAATAACACTTTAAAATTTTCTTGAGTTTGTTTAATTAACGATTAAATGTTATTTTATTAATGTTCTTTCAAAGCTAAGTTAAGGACTTATTGCTAACCTAACTCTTATTATTAATGAGTGTGCGTGAAAAGTGAAGATTAAAACGTCCAAACGGCCAATTGTTCTTATCTGGTTTAATTAAGAAAATTTATATCTCCCAAACCAGTGCTAAAGAACAGGTCTGCAATAATTTGCACGTTCAATACTACACCTCACCTTCCATTCAACACTCCTATATTAATTTATACCTAATCTTACTAATTAAATACAAATTATGAATTTACTTAGTGTCTTTTAAAAAATTGTTTATTGCTTTTTATTATTTATTTTGTTTCTTAATTTCATTGATCAATGAATCTATTTCTTACTGATTGATGTGCCGACCTTAGATAGAACTATAAAATAGGTTATTTACCTTCTGTCGACGTTTCTTAAAATCCTTTTAGGATGACTCGAGTTTCAACACCATTTGGTGTCATCATCAGATCGGTGAATTAGGTTAAAACATTTCGATGCATATGCATCTCGTTAGATATTTAAAAGATTAAAAACAACACATAACATTATATAAAACAATAAATAAACTATATCACAATAAAATAACATTAATAAAAGAATATAAAAACAACGCGGCCGCAAACGATCCTGCACAGGAATGCACCCCACGGTAAGATTAATCAATGCCGGTTTGACCTCGGTTCAATTTCATCGATCTGATATAGCCAATCTCTCGTTCCATAAGATCGATTCTATTAAATAAAACATTATTGTTATGTATCGCTTTTTCATTTAGGACACGATTGTGATCCTTCTTTATGGCTTTGTATATCTCGAATCTTTCAAGGGTGTCCAGCTTTAGTGACTTTTTACATTTATGTAGGATATCTAAATTATCGTTGATACTTTTTATATTATGGTTATATGAGCTCAAATGTTCTGCAAATGTAGATCTTGTTACATTAGACTTGGAGCTTGGGATATGTTCTTTATAGCGTAATTTGAAAGAACGACCTGTTTGTCCTATATAGAACCGTGTGCAATCAGAACAATTAAGTCTATATACACCAGTACCATCAAATATATCGGAGGGTGTATTTTTGTTGGTAAAAGTGAGTTTTTTCTCAAGTTTATTACTTGCCTTTGAGGCCAATGTAATATTATGCTTTTTTAATAGGTTTTTTAAAGTATGGTATAGATTTTCACCATATTCTATAGCAATGTATTTGTTTTCTTTGGATACATCAATATTTATTGGTTTGTTTTGTTTTTTATTAATTAATCTATCTACTATACGACTTTTGTATCCATTGGCCAATGCTATGTGCTTGATAATGTTTAGTTCACTGTTATAATCATCTGTAGATAAGGGCAATGCCAGCAATCTATGAATCATGCAGTTAAAAAAAGCCATTTTATGTGACATAGGGTGATACGATGAGGCGTGAATAGCATGATCTGTGATTGTTGGTTTTCTGTAAATATTATAGCTAATTTTATTATTTATTTTAGTTAAAGTTAAATCTAAAAAATTAATTTTATTATTCATTTCAGTTTCTAATGTGAATTGTAAATTATTTGTAATAGTGTTCATATATTTTTTAAGCATTTCTAATTGTCTGCAATTGCCATTGTAAATCATTATTGTGTCATCCACATATCGTCGGTAAAATAAAATTTTTGTATAATGTTTGTTTTTAGTTGATAAAATTTCATTTGTTTCAATATGATTTAGGTAAATTTCAGCCAGGATGCCTGACAATGGGGATCCCATAGCTAAACCATCCCGTTGTAAATAATATTTGTTTTCGAAAGTAAAGTAATTTTGTTCTAATATTACTTTTGTCAAATTGATTAACTCATCAACTGCTTCATAATTTAATGTGGATTTAGATAGTAATAAATTTTTAGCTATTTCTAACGTTTCGGTAATAGGAATGTTCGTGTATAGATTTACTATGTCGAATGAGGCGAGAGTGTGTCTCGGTTCGATTGTAATAGTTTTTGTAAGTTTGACCAGTTCTAAGCTGTTTTTTAAACTGTAATTTTTATTAAACGTTATGTGTTGTCTAAAAATTTTTTCAAGTTTTTGGCAATTTTATATGAAGGTGCAGACATAAAATTAACTAAAGGACGGATAGGCATATTATTTTTATGTATTTTTGGAAGGCCCTTAAGTCTAGGGGCCTTGGGGTCTATCATTTTTAAGTGTTTTTTCTCATCGTGCGTAATGACATATTTTGATTTATTCAATATTGATTTCACTTTATTGTTAAATGTAAGAGTGGGATCGCTATGAATCTCAATAATGTTATTGTTTTTAATGAAGTCCAGTATCTTATTTTTATAATCATCATAAGTTAAAATTATGAGAGTTTGACCTTTGTCCGCTTTGGTGACGATTGCGTTATGGTCTATTAATTTCGTCTTTATCTCGTTAAACACCCTTGTTTCGCTATGGTAAATAGTTTTTGTATTCTTTATGTTTTCGGCTTTTAAAACGTTTTTTATTTTATTGTCAATTGCATGTCTTATTACTGTTTTCGTTTCTTCATTAGGTATGGAATTTATTGCGGTTTCAGCGTTTAATATTTCGTTACAGAGTGATTGTTTGGAACTATTGTTTTTAAGATTGTATTTTAAGCCTTTATTCAATAAGTTGGTTTCTTCGTTGTTGAACTGTATTCCGGTAAGATTAACAATACGTGGGTAAAACTGGTGATTTATTACATTGTTCTCTTGCGTGTCGTTCTGTTTTTTCAATAAGTTACGAATTTTTTTACTTTGCGTCTTCTTTTTACAAACCAATACAAAGCCATAAAGAAGGATCACAATCGTGTCCTAAATGAAAAAGCGATACATAACAATAATGTTTTATTTAATAGAATCGATCTTATGGAACGAGAGATTGGCTATATCAGATCGATGAAATTGAACCGAGGTCAAACCGGCATTGATTAATCTTACCGTGGGGTGCGTTCCTGTGCAGGATCGTTTGCGGCCGCGTTGTTTTTATATTCTTTTATTAATGTTATTTTATTGTGATATAGTTTATTTATTGTTTTATATAATGTTATGTGTTGTTTTTAATCTTTTAAATATCTAACGAGATGCATATGCATCGAAATGTTTTAACCTATTTCACCGATCTGATGATGACACCAAATGGTGTTGAAACTCGAGTCATCCTAAAAGGATTTTAAGAAACGTCGACAGAAGGTAAATAACCTATTTTATAGTCTTAATCGTTTCTGGAGGCAAGAAAAATGCTTAAATAGAAATCCATAGTGATCCTCCTTTTGATGGTTCGGCACAGAAGAAATGATGTTGACCAAAACGTTGACCGATGATACTGGGTAATTACAGATGCTGTAGCTCTCTGTTGCACAGGTCACTTCACAAATAAATTAATTATTAATTAATTAATTAATTAATTTTTTTATTAATTAATGCGTTGTTACACAGCGAGAGTTGTTATCGAACTTTACTAGTTCCTCTGCAACTGCGACTACTTCCCGAACGGTTTATTTAAATAAGACTTTGCGTGGTTTGTGAAATTTAGCACGTATTTAACACACGTCTTGCTCATTTAAGATTCGAACGAAGAGTGTCGATTCCCCAAGTCTGAGTTGGCGTCTCTTCTGAATACAGCTTTGTGATTGGTTGTTCCAAATAAATCATGTGTTTTCCATTTGAAACAATATCGAACAAGTCGACCAAACACCCCTTAACAGGTATGAGATGGTAGAGAATTACTGGCTAAGTTCATACTTCCTCTGTTTGCAAATCGTTTGATTATGGGTATTTGCAAACGTGATTTCACAGATCTGACCACAGAATATTATTGCCTAGGTCTTTCTCTGTAAGTGTGTGAAAACACCTAATTCGTACCTAGCCTAATTCTCTAGTTATTTCTCTTGGCGTTCTTCTTCTGTATAACTTCTGTAAATGTTAATTATATTGGTTGATATTTTGGCTACTTATAGAGCTTTAATTGCTGAACACTATGCAGGTTTCAGAATTGCTGTATATTTATTAGTTTTGAAGATATTGCAGTTTTAACTAATAAAAATAATTGAATAAAAATTCATGTCTGTGCCAGCAACATTCATAGCAGTGGCGATGTTAGACAGAGATAGCTGTGATTATACCCTCTCTCTCTTGCTTACGCCCAGGCCCGGATCTATAGGGCGCAAAACCCCGCAATGCGGGGGGGGCCCGGATCCCTGGGGGGCGCCAGGCCATGTCGGAGCAAAATTTAAACACTGCATTAGTAAACATCAATCAGTAATAAAAAATTTCCAAATATGGAATTTCAAAAATTGATCCAACCTCGAAGACTGGGAAAGAGAAATTTTGCTCCGGAATATTTGATGAGTGGTTACACTGTTACTGGTTTAGGCAAAGAAGATAGACATGTTAGAATAGAAGGCTCATGCTGTACGTTTGGGTGAGGCAACTTTAGAATAGTTGGCGTCCCCGTTTAGGTTGTTATTTTTCCAGCTGCGACTCGCTAGGTTATGTTTGTTATGTGTATCTTCCTTAGTGTTTTGTGACAAAGTAAAAGTGTTTTGTACCTTAACAAGGGTTTTAAGTGTTTGTGTCTCGTAACAAACAATAACAAAATACTGATGGAGCTAAGTGAAACAAGTGGTGCGGGCAAAAGACGAAAACGACGTTTACAGACAGAAACATTACATAGAACAAACAAAAAAATTACGTTGTTTCTTGTTCCTAGTCAAACCTCATTGGGAATCACGGAAACTGGACCTACACCAGGTGAGTTAGATTGAGATTCAACCGTTTTATTCCGTCATTTGTAGATTGATAGTTTTCTGAACAAGTATCAAAAACCTTCACGAAGAAGACTGGCCAGCTTGATCAGAACACGTGAAAACTCATTTTACTCCAATTTCGACGTACGGTATTGTTCATGTGATGGTGGTGATTAAAGGTGCTAATAGTGTAATTTAATCTAAGTACCTATACATTTAATGCCATCAACATGTCTGGCTTAGTACCAGTATGTGCAATGTAAATTTTACTGAGAAAACTAAGGGGAGACGTCAATGAACGTGTTTCCATAAGAAATACATGTAATATGTAGGTACATTTATCTAAGTAACGGTATGGAATTTTTCTATGAAATTTTTACCACATATTCACTGTATACATATGTGTACTCAGTAGGTAAATAACTGATATATCTTTAAAACCTTACCTTGCAGAAATTATCTTGTACAGTGAAAAGTAATAAAATAATTTTACAAAAAAAATATGATGGTAAACAATTTTTTTAATTTTATTTTTGAACAAAAATTATTTATTTTGGTACAGTTTATAGAAAACATATATCTTTATATACATACCAAATTCCAATGCTCTATGTTAGATACTTTAGGAGATAAATGTTCCTAAATATAAAAAACAACACTTTTGGGAACTAACAAAAAACCAAATAAAGTGCAATAAATGCTTATTAAAATTGTCCACCACCATAGGAAATAGGAAGTATCTTTTTCTGCATCTCTTTCGTCTTTTTAGAACTCTTCTTTTTTGTTTAGCCTCCTTTGTTAGTTCCAATATAGCTTTTTCAGCCTTTTTGATTCGAAGGTTATCTTACCTTTATTCGATATAACCTTTATAACATCTAAATCTGTATTAGGAAAATAATGTATGTAAAACTAATAAATATAACATATAACACACCAAGAGGCGCAGCGTTGTGTTATTACTAAAAAATCAGCCTGCATGTACACATTTTAATATTCTTTTAAGTATGTTAAAAACATAATTCATATGTAAAACTTACATATTCTTACTCAAAAAAAGTCGTAGAATAAGAAAAAAATAAAATTGAAAATTGCTAAAATAAAATTGAAATTGTCCGATCACGTTCACCAATACCAAAAGAAAGCCTTGAGAAGATAGTAAGGGAAAAAACCTTCCTCTGTAATGAAAAATTAATAATTATTATGATATTGTATATACGTAGGTATATATGCCAAACCTTTAAAACTATTTTATAAATTTTATTACTCCATGTTCGCTAGGTAGCAACACCGTCACTTTTTCGCTTCTCTCACCGTGCTTTAACATAGTACTGTCCTGTCTTTCCGACTGAAGGTTTTTGCAAGGATCCTCTTACTGACCAACCGACCATTATTAATTTGAAATTCGTATTCATAAACTGCATTTTCCATTAAACCAATCTGTGGCTTTGTTTTTTTTCAGGCACTGAAACTTCCACTGCTTATGACATGACATCTGGCCTTGACACATTCCATCCTAGCAGTGAGACTTCTGTTCCTGTCTCCAAAACCTCACCAGCTATCCAGAGATTTGATCCTGATTTTAAGACCGGTAGTGTGATAGAAGATTCTCTCTCCACATCCACTAGAGACTTTAATTTTGATGACATCCAAGACGTTGCCACCATATCCACGAATAAGTCAAATTTGAGTGATGAATATTTCATTACTTGTTTGTTGAAACAGGAGAATCCAACTGATAAAGCTCATTTTGAAAATATTAATTTATCTGACAAGCTCAAGAATTTTATTGTTAAAACTGGAAGCTGCCAACCAAATGGTCCATTTTCCAAGGATGAAAAGAAAAGAGGATTCTCTACTGTCTACTACAAAACAGTTGCAGCAGCAGGACAGTCTTTACAAGTGAAATGGTTAAATTACTCAAAAAAGTTGGATTGTGCGTATTGCGTGCCATGTTGGCTATTTTCTGGTGGTGAAAGTAAGAGTGGATGGGCCACTGGTATCAGAGACTGGCAAGGTTTGTCAAAAAAAATCAAAGTACACAGCAAATCTCAACAGCACATTTCAGCCTGTTTGGTCTTCCATGAATGGGAAGTACGTAAAAGAATTGATGAGTTCTTGGAAAATGAAAGAAAGTCTGAAGGTGAGTTTTGGGCCCAGGTTTTAAAGAGACTTTCTGATATTACGCTTATGTTAGCAAAAAACGGTCTCGCATTTAGAGGCTCGAAGGAGCATAGTGGAAACTATGATGGCAACTTTCTATCATTGGTGCCGTTACTAGCCAAATATGACACTGTGATGGCACGAGTAATCAGTTTACCAAAGGGACATATCAAGTATCTCAGTCATGACATCCAAAATCAAGTGATTCATTGCATGTCTTCACACTTGCAAGGCAAACTGTTGCAGAAAATTAATAATGCACCTTTTTTTTCTTTAATTATTGATACAACACAAGATCTGTCAAAAAAAGATCAAATGAGTTTTGTTATTCGGTATGCAAGTTTCACTGAACCTGAAGTACAAGAGGGCTTGGAAAAAGAGAACTGTCGACAAATCAAGATTGAGGAAGTTTTTCTGGGATTTTTATAAGTGAGAGATCCAACTGCATCTGGACTCGCAACGCTAGTGTTAGATCATTTGCAAAAATTGGGTTTAGACTTTAAAAAGTGCAGAGGCCAGGGATATGATGGAGCTGCTGTGATGAGTGGTGCTTACTTAGGAGTGCAGAAGAGGTTGCGTGAAAAGGAGGGACTAGCTGTGTATGTGCATTGTACAGTACACAACTTAAACCTAGTCATCAACGATGCAGTCAGAAGTGTAAGAGAAGTGGCTAATTACTTCTCAGCTCTGCAGGATTTGTATGTTTACTTTGGTCATAGTATCAACAGATGGGACATTCTCTCTTCCATGACAGGTGAATCTACTGTCACACTAAAAAAGCTCAATCCAACTAGGTGGGCATCAAGGCATCAGTCCATTGTAGCTATCAAGGTGAGGTATCTTGATGTTATGAAGACCCTGAGAAAAATTTCACTCGTAAGTAAAAATAAGGACGAAGTGTCGGAAGCAAATCGACTGGCAAAAACTATGGAATGCTTCCAGTTTGTCTTTCTGACTGTGATCCTGTCAAAGATATTTTCTGAAGTGAATGTAACTTCACAGCTTCTCCAGAGAAAAGAGACAGACCTAGGGAAGGCGTTAAGCACTCTTCAGGAAAGCAAAGAAACTCTGAAACAGATGAGAGGCGAATATGATAGCATGAAAGAGGAAGCCACAACTGTTGCTGCAAAATGGAAAGTGGAGCCTGTATTCTTACAGAAGAGACATCCAAAAGTGAAGAAGCCCTTCGACGAACTGGCAGAGGATCATACATTTTCCGACTCGGAAACTTGCTTCAGGGTGAATGTTTTTAATGCCCTTTTGGATGTTGTCAACAGCCAAATAGACAACCGTTTTTCTGCCCTGGAAAACGTGGTAGAAAGCTTTTCTGTACTGTTCCCCAAAGTTCTTCTTCAACTATCAGAAGATGAAATTTTAGCCAGAGCTGAAAAACTTCAAAAGAATTATGAAAAAGACATTGGTCCATCCCTACCGCTAGAGCTTATCTCCCTTCGCTCAGGATTAAAAAATCAAATTTCTAAACTCAATACAGTTTCTGAATTGGCAGCTCTTGTTTACATTGAGTTTGACACCATCGCATCAAGTTATCCTGAGGTCCTGAGGTCAGGAGGTGAGGTTACTGCTCTGGCTTTATTCCTGACTCTACCTGTAACTGTTGCATCTGCTGAAAGGTCATTCTCTGTCTTGAAGAGGGTTAAAAGCTACTTAAGGAGCTCGATGGAGCAGGAGAGAGTCAGTGAGCTTGGAATGTTAGCTATCAACCACGCAGAAGCCTCAGTTTTGGATAAGAGAGCACTGATAAGGGACTTTGCAGAAATGAAATCAAGAAGGAAGAATTTCTTTTGAAGGGTTTGTGACATTCAAGCTATTTGATTAATTTTGAATGATGTGGTGTAATCTGGACTGATCGTACCAATCTCTGCGTAAAGTTAAATGATTCTAATATCTGAACTGTTTAACATATTACTGATATTTTTGAAATCTGAAAACTTGCAAAGACTTATGTCATAACTGATCCTTCTGTTCAATGTAGCTGTAAATAAACTTATTAGTGATCTTAACTGTTTTTATTCCTATTCCAAGTTTCCACCGAAAATGCCGTAATTTGGTACAAACTAATTTTGTTGTTGTTAAAGGGGCCTTTTAAGGTTTTTGCGGGGGGGGGCCAAAATTTCTAGATCCGGCACTGCTTACGCCTCTATACTTGCACAGTATGACACTTTCATATAACGCTCTGAGTTTCGGCTTTATGAATCGTTATAATATATATATATATATAATACAGTATAATAATATAATAGTAGATAGCGGCATCTCATCAGGGAAGGCAAGGGAGGCTAAACCTCCTCAGTGAAATTTAGAAACATACTGAAAAATAAACAACTAGTAATAGGCCCTATTTTTTATTGCAACTGAACCTATAATCAATCTGTAATCACTATTTGGCATTTTAAATTATCTGATTATTTACAAAAAAATACTTTTTAATTGTGCATTATCAATAACAGCGCAGAATAGTAGTAGACAGAGGCAGGGGTCTGAGTAGCTGCTGTAGTATTCGTACGGCTACGTGAGAATTATGCCCAGCAATAGGTGGGGGGGGGGCTAGTGTATCTGTAACTATGCCTGGGAGGTTAAGAGTGAATTAGCCTATAGGCACAGTTTAATGTGGTTTGTGTTAGTTTTCCCAGGCTTCACGTTCTCGTACTCCTTGTGCATCTCTTTTTGGTAAAAACCATTTTCCAAGTTGAGTGATTTTGAGAGAGTGAAATACTGAAACATGGTCTACTACCCCAAAATTTGTATTTCTTAAAATGTACAGAAATCAATCTAGAATTTTCCAGTCGTTATTGTACAATTAACATAAATGGCTATGTGGTAGTAGAGTAAAGGCAAAGTTATTCTGCTGGCTCTGCTTACTGTTTAGCACAAATAAGACTATATGGTCTGCTGTAGGTTCCATGATTTAAAGAATTTGTTTCGGACGTTGGTTATGCATGCATCCTTTAAATACCATTTAGATTCATTTTATCATTATATAGCCTATCGATATGGGTGCTAAAAGTAGCCTATTTGAACTTTTAAATGAGCATAGTAGATTACAAAAAATAAAATATAACCAGGAAGTTAAAGACAGTAGGGAGATTTCTAAAAATTTCAATATACGTTACTAGTTTACTATGAAAACAAGAACTTTCTGGGATTATGACGAATTTGAGAAGTTGATTAACTATAAAACTAAAGCTATTTTTGAGCTCATACTGAGCAGGATTTCATATTTAAACCAACACTTGGGCAATAAGGGTTATTTTAGAGAACTGTCCAAAAACCATACAAAACGAGCTTATTGAATGCTTTCATGATGAGGTAAAAAATTGTATTGAAACAAGTGTCAGCCATGCACCTCTCTTTGTTTGCATGGTTGATGAAACCACTGACATATCTGAGAAAATACAGTGTTCCATAGTCATAAGATTAGTAGACTAACAGTAACAGTAGGTATTCAAGAGTACTTTTTGGGAAATAATAATATTAATGAAGACAGAACAGCTAATGGCTTATGTAGTGTTTTGTCTAAGGCTCTCTTAAAAAATTTAACATACAAAATAAATTAATTGCAGCATCCTGCATCACTCAGACTATCCAGTAGAACCTTGGTGAACCAACTCACCTTGTCCCATACAGTTGCTCCAACATTAGCATCTTGGAGATATCATTAATTGAACACACACAAAATTTGTATTCTGTCTGAGGTGTTCACATAAGTAAATATAAAAAAATCAAGAAACAAATAAAACCGATGACAAATGGAACTGTCTGTGAATTACAGCAGTACTGTTTTTGATCAAATATGAGGATCTTAAAGTGAAGCAGAGTGTGTGACAGTGGAATTTATCAGCAGTTCAACATTAGTGACCATCAAGTGGGTAAAAACTTTATATACACCAACAGAAAGACCATACAGAATGCAAGTTTAATAAGGTACAACAAGTATTGTTCCATGAGAACACAGGGAAGAATTTGGTTCAGAAACAGAGGAAATTGTGCACATTGCAGTAATGAAGTTGTTGAAGGTTGTGCTCACTGATCCAGGTCCAGATTCAGGTGACCTGCCGCCCCTAGGCACTTCTGTATATTCAATTCTCCTTGACTGCTGAAATGTAAATATTTACTGAAAGTTGCTGAAAATAGTCATTTCAACTATCTCTATTGCAAATATCTCACTTGATCTTAAATCTAAAAGGGAAATCTGATGGAAATGTGAAAAAGACTACATTTTTTAACTTTTATTAATATTGTTACAACACAAATAAGCTCCCCCCAACACCAGGGAAAAAACAATGAATCAACTATATAAAATGTTTAAACTAAAGAAAATAAAATGACGATGACGTGACAAACGACTACATGACCCAACACAAGTGATTGACCAAATAAAATGAAACCAAATGAGAAGGTGAAAACCAAAATATAAATGAAATAAAATGAAATGAAAGGAGAAGGTAAATGAAAATGAAACTAACAAAATAAAATGAAATCAAAGGAGAAGGTAAATGAAAATGAAACAAACAAAATATAAATGAAATAAAATGAGAAGAAATGAAAAGACACAAACGAATAATATAGAACAGAAAAGGAGAAATGTTACACTCAAATAAAGTAATGGAAAAGAAACCAATAATTAATAAATGTAAATGATAATTATTAGTATCGACTAAATAATCAATGTAAATGATAATTGATAAAATCCAATAAAGTAAAAACAAACAAAGTACACTAACCAAATAAATAGAGAGTAAATATTATAAATCACTCTATAATGACATGAACTTGTTAACAGTATAACTAACCATTGTAAAGTGAGAGATAGAGAGATAGATAGATAGTGAACAGGAGTAAGTGAGAAAGAAAATTTAACGTTAGGGAATACCCACTAGTAACACTTAAATAAAATATAAAAAGTGCAAAGTGACAGTGTAAACCCCCAAGATAAATAGAAACCCTATTGATAGGTATAAACACCTAATAATCAGTGATAAACACTAAATGTTAATGGTGAAAAGTGATAGTAAATAATAATATTGTTATTATTAGGATTAAGATTAATTGTAGGTGAGGAATACAATAGTATTCAGGGAAGGAATCCCATGGAGAGTCAAAATGTTAGTGTTACCATGGTTAGAGAGTAAAGTTTATATAAGAAAAAATGTGATAAAGAATATAAAGGCAAAATCAATAAACATCCTATGTTCTAAGGGATAGATAGTGTAACATGACATAAGATAGCGCAAAATACCACTAGTGGTTAATAAAAGAAAAAGCTGAAGGTAGAAAGAAATGTTAAAAAACTTATAACTTGAAGATTAATGACCCAACTACGAAATAACAATTGACTAAGAAACCGACTATGACTTGACCCAATAGATTGAGAAAACAAGAAAATAGAAACAAGAAGGAAGGAACGAGAAACCAAGAAGTAACCCAAAGTATGACCACGATCATTGTAACCCCAAGATGTAACTAACAAATAATATGTAAAGTAAATGCACTAAAACAAATAGGGCATAAATAAGATGTAAAAAATATAAACTATAAAAAATAAACTAGAGATATTATGTACGTTAAATGAAAAGAAAAGAAACATGAATTTATAAATATAAGATAGGAAGTTAGAAATAAAAAATACCCTATTAAACAATAAACTAGTCAAAAGCAAGTAAAAAAATATAATTGAGCTGAATAAAGACAATCATTCAAAACAAAAGTGACCAATGTGAAATCAGAATAAAACAAATATTAATGACCAATAACCACACAGTGATACTAAACGAAATAAACAAACAATATGTGAAATATCAAGTGAAGGATATAAATAAATAAATAGAAATAAGTGACAACGATCTATGTAAATAACATAGTATAAAAGTGAAAGTGATGATAAATAAAGAAACCTCATATGAAAGGAAAAGTGCAGTGTAGGTGTATACAGTATAAAATACTATAAGAAGCAGACTATAGTAATATAGCAAAACAACCTAAGAGAATATTATCTAAAAAGTATGAAACTAATTGTACCATTATTAATTTAAATGATAGTAAGAATTACAAAAAATAAGGTAAAAGTTAAATTATTAGAGTGGAAGATAGGAGAAGCAGACACTATATTTTAGTGAAGGAATTTGTAAGTGAGTTATATTGTGTAAGGAACTGTTAAAAATTATTATTATAAGAGTTTCGTTATTGTAAAAAACCATAGAATTAATTAACTTAGCAGATAGGTGAGATAGAAGTAAGAAACCAATAACAGTTAGAAGTTTAATTTCAGGCTTGAACCTGGTAAGAAATATTTTAATAATAAAAGGTGTGTTGTTAAAAGCACCAATGTTTTTTTGTTTATCCGTTTCTATAAAAAAAATGTTCAATGAACCAATAAATAAAGTCTATGAATTGTAAAGAATGTTGAATAGGAGTATTGGGAAACCTAGGATTTAGGCCTAGCATGAAGGAAGGAATTTTGTAAGTTTAAAAAGAAAACCATAACCAAGGGTCAATTAGAGTATATAAAATGTTTAAGTAATTAAGTGAGTATATCAGATATAAAAATGTATAAATATTATTCAGTTTAAAGATAATTATAAAAGAAATATCAATAAGAAAATAAGGAAAATGTTATTAACTAATCAAAAGTAACCATGAGATATCAAAATAATCTTTAGTAAAAAAGCAGAACAATGGTGTTAGTATAATTAATATTACTACTAGCATAAGGAAGTAATCATAATTTAAAGGATTTTTACATTCTTGGATTTCGTTGTCCATGACGTGTCCGTTACTTAACTAAATATCACTATTGTTTGACGACTCGGAACACTTAAGTTTTTTATAAGTAAAATCGTAAAGATTTACCTTACAGCCTAAACCGGATTTCACCTTTAGAAGGCTTCATCAGAGGCTGCCGTAGGTAGCGTTGTCCGTCTTGTTGTTGGCGACGGGATAGTTTTCCGAAAGATCGATGCTGTGTGTGTGTGGTGAGATGTGTTCGAATAATGTGTGCGATTTGAATTGTGTTTGTTCGTTTAGGATGTCGTTTTTATTTGTTTTTGTGTGTTTGTATATTTCTAATTGTTCTAGAGTGTCTAGTATTCGGCCTTTTGTGTGTACGTGTAGAATGTTCATGTTATTGTCGATGTTTTTATATGTGTGGTTTGCTTCATTGAACACAAAAAGGCACTCCACACCACTACAGAATCCACCTTTGCAAACCACCTCATTGAAGCAATCCACACATATAAAAACATCGACAATAACATGAACATTCTACACGTACACACAAAAGGCCGAATACTAGACACTCTAGAACGATTAGAAATATACAAACACACAAAAACAAATAAAAACGACATCCTAAACGAACAGACACAATTCAAATCGCACACATTATTCGAACACATCTCACCACACACACACAGCATCGATCTTTCGGAAAACTATCCCGTCGCCAACAACAAGACGGACAACGCTACCTACGGCAGCCTCTGATGAAGCCTTCTAAAGGTGAAAGCCGGTTTAGGCTGTAAGGTAAATCTTTACGATTTTACTTATAAAAAACTTAGTGTTCCGAGTCATCAAACAATAGTGATATTTAGATTTTTACATATTTGAACATAAATAAAACGTTAGATTATAACAATGCTATAAGATGTTGACCAATGAGAACTAGTATAATTTGAAAATTATAATTTGACAACTCATGCTTGTTACATAGAATGACCGTTGAAATCTATTTACTTCATTATTGACTAACATAGAGGGTGGACGTATGTAGCCCTTGAAGCCAAATTAATTTTAAAAGCTTTAAATTTTTCCAAATTTGAAAGAAGAAGTGTAAGAAGAATATTTTAAACAACCATTGATGAGATGACCAGTAATTAAAACATTTATACAACAAATATCATGGCCAAAACTTGAAAGGAAGTAAATTAAATTAATACCCGACCAATTCTGGAGGAAGAACTGGAGGTGTGTGTGGTGGGGGTTGCTGGTGGGAGGGAATAGGCGCTGGGATACAAAGTGTGTGTTTGAACAAGTGTATCAAAAAGTATATGTGATCTATAGTGTAATTGGTCATTTAATATGTTGTTTGGTTGTAGTGAGTGATGTCTGTATATTTCATATTGTTCTGCTGTGTTTAGTTTTCTAACTAAAAACATACTGTGTATGAAATATACAGACATCACACACTACAACCAAACAACATATTAAATGACCAATTACACTATAGATCATATATACTTTTTGATACACTTGTTCAAACACACACTTTGTATCCCAGCGCAAATTCCCTCCCACCAGCAATCCCCACCACACACACCTACAACCCATAACGGTTACTTTGTACTGACACTCTGTATTTCAAATCCCACTGAGGAAGACGGACACCACGTCGAAACGTTTGGGACATAAAACCAAAAGTAAGTGTTCACTAGTGAAAGTTTGAGTATATATATAATATTTAAAAAAGTGAATGAAGAGGATGTATCAACAAGACAATTCAACATAACTGTCAAAATATTAATACATAAGCAAACGCAGCTTTGTGGGATGTCAAATGATCTTTGAAAGAAAATACGAACAGTTGCGATAATATCTCGTACTTAGATAAGAAGACAGAAGAATAATAGCAATCAGAAGATATACAGTCATTTTAAATACAAATTCAAATATTATAACAATGGGCTTAAGTCATGTACAGCCAATGAGAGTCAATCAGTTACCATGACAACTGAACGTTATTTATGAATATTCCGTTAGAAACTGTTAGTCCATTATTGAAGCTCAAGAGGAATAGACGCCAAGCCATAAATGACTCAAATTTTGATTTAAAACAATTTAAAGTAATCCAAGGTTAATGACATGAACAAGTAAGAAGATGATGAAGAACTAGGCCATCCAATTGAGGCCAAATACCAGATTAATAAATGCTAAATTAATAAATTTTGATCAACTTATACGAAAAAGACGCAAGGCATAATTAAATCCCAAAATGATGGAAGATTGATGACCAAACGATGACCCAACCTATTTCGACTGAATGACATTATACCTTAAGTCAACTGATTTGATAAGTATTGCTGAGTTACACGAATTTATGAAATAAATTCTTTTTTAATTTTTTCTCACAACACTTTGAACTCTCATTATAAACTGATATTATTTCTTTCAAAGATTAATTAAAAAATAAAACACTAAACGTATAACCTGTGTAGAAATTACGAACTTTTGAAATACACTTATTAACACTTCAGGAACAAATTGTAATTACACCTTATAGTATATAAGTACCAGTAATGTAAGGTAGTGTACTTTATTGTAATCAAATTGACATTTTTTCGTAAACCAAAAGAATCCAGAATAACTGAACGATATGAAAACAAACTGTTGCAGACGCCATGTCTGACTAAATAATTCGTTCAGAATCGCTTCGCCGAACCTTGAGAAATTTGTCTTATAATAATTGCCGGTGCAAATTTGTTTAATAACAAAATATAATTTTGTATATTACTGAATAATTACTAATCACAGTTTAATAAACTAGTACCGAGTTGTAACCACTGTTCTTTATTTCATAGGAAAGTGCTTTATAGGAGTTGTGTAATTTAGCGAAGAACCAAGGCGACGGTAAGCGCTCGACAGCGGAAACTCGGCGAACTATCAGCGAGATTTATAAACCCGTACAGGTGGGAGTAATTGAATTCACCATACCGTCATAGCCACGAACGCTCAATCGTCCTATTTTTTATTTTAATTGTTTTCAGTTAAAACAATTTGGCGCCACCTGAGATTTATGCATACATACTAAAGAACAGGTAAGGTTCCCACATCCGTGTACTGGTAATTTGAGAGATCGCTACGGACATCGTCAGCGTAAACATAAAGTAACGACCACCCAACGTGTAAGGCGAATACACGATATACACAATTTTTAGAGACGATCAGAAGAAACACGTTACAAATTGGTGACCAACTAGTGTGGCTAGAATAGAAGACTAGCGGCGGTTACAAAAAAGTATGAAACATTTCATGACCACCAGGGGAAAATCTAAGAAGGGAACTGAGGGTACCGACGAAGAAGAAATGGAAATGATTGAAGAAATGATCAAGGAAATGATTGAAGACGATACCCAAGGGTACCAACCAGAAAACCCAACCCAAACAACACCGGAAGTAGAAGTAATAGACGACAACCAACCGGAGAAACGAAGTCAAGATAGTGAGAGGGAACAACAGGCGGGAGATCATGAAAAAGCAATAGGAGGTCCGAGCATGCAAGACCTGATGAATTTCATCAAAGAAACAAAACGAGGTGTTGAACAGACAAATAAGCCAAATCGATGGAAAATCGACCAAAACAGTGAAGAATTGAAGAAAGTGAAGGAAGAAACTAGAGAACAAAGAAAAGAAGACAAGGAATTCTTAAACGAAAAACTGGACAGAAACAATGAAGAATTAAGGAAACAACTCAAGGAGGACACAGAACTTCTGAATAACAAGATGGAAAGTAACCATGAAGCCTTGAAGAGAAACCAAGAGATCTTAGAAGAGAATAGTGAGGAGTTAAAGAGACAGATCAAGAAAGATCTAGAAATACTGAATAATAAAATCGAGAATAATAATGAAACACTCCAACGACAATTGAAGGAAGATAGCAAGAAAACCAAAGATGAATTGAGACAACAGTTGGTAGAATGTCGGGAAGAAATAAAACAAACCATCACAGAAACGAATGAAACTGTAGTACAAGTCCGGGAGGAGTTAATCAACAAAATAAGCAATGTCGAGGAGGAAGGAAAAAATAGATTTGAGGAACTTCATCAAATAACAACCATAGAGTGCACAAAAAATAAACAGGAGGTGCTGAAAAATCTGGAAGAAAAACACCAGGAAATACAGACAGATGTAAGTGAACGTGTGGAAAGGGTATACACCAACCTCAACAAAGTAGACGGATAGGTCCAAGAAAACAAGGAGAAGATCCAGGGAATAAGCCAAAGGGAAAGACAAATGCAGGAAGAGCTGGCCGCACTGAGGGAGAAACCCTGTCACAAAACCCACATCCTCACCAGCGAGAACCGGGAGATAATAAACTTTTGCAGCTACCGGCGTAACCATATGGAATTCCTCAAAAGAGTGGAGGAACTAATTGAAAAGATTAGGAAAACGAGATGGACAATGGTGAGAAGCCTCATTGATGAGATGTTCAAGGACACCCACAACAATTGGTGGATGGCCACCAGACCAGAAATAAACAGTACCCAAGAATTCAAAACACAGTTCCGAGATAAATATTGGTCTGAGTCCACCCAAAACATAGTCAGAAATGATATAAGCAACGGGAGGTACGAACCGCAAGCAGGACACACCCTAATGTCGTACTTCCTAGGGAAGGTGTGTTTAGCAAGAAATTTAGAACCGAGGATACCGGAGGAATCATTGGTGATACAGTTAGGATACCATTACGAGGATGCGGTCCAAAAAGCCAGGAGACAGGGTCAAATAAAAACTATCCAAGGAATGGCGAGCTTATTGGAGGACGACGAAAATGATGGCCAATATAAAAGGAACAGAATGGTCAATCTGAGGTACAACAGATGGAGTGAGATCAGAATACGCCTAACTACAACCCGTCGAACAACAAACCCCAAAATAACAACCGGAATAACACGAACCGGAATGTCAACGACAATCAGTATCGGGGGAACCAAGCAAATTACAATCAAGGTAACCAACCGTATAACAGGAACGACCCAAACAACAATTCCACCAAGAACAATTACTGGGGATCGGGACCAAACCAACGTCCTAGCGGCCACCCCAATAATAGCAATTACCACGGCAACAACTTTAACCCGAATTACCATTACAATAGGGGAACCGGGAATAATCAAAATAGAGGTGACTTTCGACGACAAGTCAACTTCATTAATGGGAGGAGTCAGCCAAACCAGAGGATGTACTGCCCAAATACACAGGCAAACTCCTGGTACAATACAACGACTTCAAATCATAATCCATTCCAAGAGAATAGGACTACAGAAGCGTCAAGAAATCAAATAAGCGTTCAACCAGGACCTATAAATGAAACGGCGACGAACCAGTCCGATAGTCTGGCCAACAATGTGCAACCACCTTTAAACTAACAAGGTCAGTGAAAACCAAAGAACGCCCTTCACATGACCAATCACTTGGGTTACTACGACAAATGATGCAACAACACAAGCATAAAATTATAACAATCGTCTCCAGCAATTACCTAAAAAATATAAGCAAAGAACTCCTTGAAGAAGAGGACAACCAGCTGCCAAGAATGAACAGTGAAATCGTGCACATACAGGCTACTATAAACTAACTTTAGGCTAAAAAATATCTAACTTCAACTGAAGAATTTTTGAATATAAGTTACCACCATTTCATTGAAAACACATCAAACAAAAACATCATTCTATGATGTTCGGAAGGAAGCCACATCGAGGGATACAGGAGTTAATAGACTTTCCAACCAACCCAGAAGACCCGTATGAAGAAAATAAATGTTACAACCGAATCATGGAGAAAATAGAGAAACAAAAAACTAAATATTCCCAGAACTAGACCAAAATAATTAAATATAATTTAGGAGAAAAGGTATTAAGCAAAAATCGTGAACTACCCAGTACATTTGAAGGTATAGCCAAAAACTATTATTATTATACATAGGACCCTATGTCATAACAAAGGACAATGGCAACAATACATACGAAATAAGCAATATAACAACTAAAAAGATAAAGGGAGTATATAACCAAGTTTCCATCAAGAAGTTTTACGAGGAAACATGAACAATCATAAAAAATAATGAATTACAAAATTCAAAAAAGATGTAAGATCAACTTACAATAATATTTAGATAACATATGAGGTAAAATATAAAATAAAGGAATAAATTACAAAAATTCCTAAATAGGAAGAACAACAAACTTACTATAATATTTAGACAATATATGAGACGAAACAAAATAAACAAATAAAGTGAAAACAAGAACTAATAACATAAAATAATTAGAAAGGAGACCATCGTCAGGGTAAACATAAAGTAACGACCACCCAACGTGTAAGGCGAATACACGATATACACAATTTTCAGAGACGATCAGAAGAAACACGTTACAAATTGGCGACCAACTAGTGTGGCTAGAATAGAAGACTAGCGGCGGTTACAAAAAAGTATGAAACATTCCATGACCACCAGGGGAAAATCTAAGAAGGGAACTGAGGGTACCGACGAAGAAGAAATGGAAATGATTGAAGAAATGATCGATGAAATGATCGAAGACGATACCCAAGGGGACCAACCCAAACAACACCGGAAGTAGAAGTAATAGACGACAACCAACCGGAGAAACCAAGTCAAGATAGTGAGAGGGAACAACAGGCGGGAGATCATGAAAAAGCAATAGGAGGTCCGAGCATGCAAGACCTGATGAATTTCATAGCCGAAACATCAAAGAAACAAAACGAGGTGTTGAACAGACAAATAAGCCAAATCGATGGAAAAATCGACCAAAACAGTGAAGAATTGAAGAAAATGAAGGAAGAAACTAGAGAACAAAGAAAAGAAGACAAGGAATCCTTAAACGAAAAACTGGACAGAAACAATGAAGAATTAAGGAAACAACTCAAGGAGGACACAGAACTTCTGAATAACAAGATGGAAAGTAACCATAAAGAGAAACCAAGAGATCTTAGAAGAGAAGAGTGAGGAGTTAAAGAGACAGATCAAGAAAGATCTAGAAATACTGAATAATAAGATCGAGAATAATAATGAAACACTCCAACGACAATTGAAGGAAGATAGCAAGAAAACCAAAGATGAATTGAGACAACAGTTGGTAGAATGTCGGGAAGAAATAAAACAAACCGTCACAGAAACGAATGAAACTGTAGTACAAGTCCGGGAGGAGTTAATCAACAAAATAAGCAACGTCGAGGAGGAAGGAAAAAATAGATTTGAGGAACTTCATCAAATAACAACCATAGAATGCACAAAAAATAAACAGGAGGTGCTGAAAAATCTGGAAGAAAAACACCAGGAAATACAGACAGATGTAAGTGAACGTGTGGAAAGGGTATACACCAACCTCAACAAAGTAGACGGATAGGTCCAAGAAAACAAGGAGAAGATCCAGGGAATAAGCCAAAGGGAAAGACAAATGCAGGAAGAGCTGGACGCACTGAGGGAGAAACCCTGTCACAAAACCCACATCCTCACCAGCGAGAACCGGGAGATAATAAACTTTTGCAGCTACCGGCGTAACCCTATGGAATTCCTCAAAAGAGTGGAGGAACTAATTGAAAAGAATAGGAAAACGAGATGGACAATGGTGAGAAGCCTCATTGATGAGATGTTCAAGGACACCCACAACAATTGGTGGATGGCCACCAGACCAGAGATAAACAGTACCCAAGAATTCAAAACACAGTTCCGAGATAAATATTGGTCTGAGTCCACCCAAAACATAGTCAGATATGATATAAGCAACGGGAGGTACGAACCGCAAGCAGGACACACCCTAATGTCGTACTTCCTAGGGAAGGTGTGTTTAGCAAGAAATTTAGAACCGAGGATACCGGAGGAATCATTGGTGATACAGTTAGGATACCATTACGAGGATGCGGTCCAAAAAGCCAGGAGACAGGGTCAAATAAAAACTATCCACGGAATGGCGAACTTATTGGAGGACGACGAAAATGATGGCCAATATAAAAGGAACAGAATGGTCAATCTGAGGTACAACAGATGGAGTGAGAATCAGAATACGCCTAACTACAACCCGTCGAACAACAAACCCCAAAATAACAACCGGAATAACACGAACCGGAATGTCAACGACAATCAGTATCGGGGGAACCAAGCAAATTACAATCAAGGTAACCAACCGTATAACAGGAACGACCCAAACAACAATTCCACCAACAACAATTACTGGGGATCGGGAAAAACCAACGTCCTAGCGGCCACCCCAATAATAGCAATTACCACGGCAACAACTTTAACCCGAATTACCATTACAATAGGGGAACCGGGAATAATCAAAATAGAGGTGACTTTCGACGACAAGTCAACTTCATTAATGGGAGGAGTCAGCCAAACCAGAGGAGGTACTGCCCAAATACACAGGCAAACTCCTGGTACAATACAACGACTTCAAATCATAATCCATTCCAAGAGAATAGGACTACAGAAGCGTCAAGAAATCAAATAAGCGTTCAACCAGGACCTATAAATGAAACGGCGACGAACCAGTCCGATAGTCTGGCCAACAATGTGCAACCACCTTTAAACTAACAAGGTCAGTGAAAACCAAAGAACGCCCTTCACATGACCAATCACTTGGGTTACTACGACAAATGATGCAACAACACAAGCATAAAATTATAACAATCGTCTCCAGCAATTACCTAAAAAATATAAGCAAAGAACTCCTTGAAGAAGAGGACAACCAGCTGGCAAGAATGAACAGTGAAATCGTGCACGTACAGGCTACAATAAACTAACTTTAGGCTAAAAAATATCTAACTTCAACTGAAGAATTTTTGAATATAAGTTACCACCATTTCATTGAAAACACACCATATTCTATGATGTTCGGAAGGAAGCCACATCGAGAGATACAGGAGTTAATAGACTTTCCAACCAACCCAGAAGACCCGTATGAAGAAAATAAATGTTACAACCGAATCATGGAGAAAATAGAGAAACAAAAAACTAAATATTCCCAGAACTAGACCAAAATAATTAAATATAATTTAGGAGAAAAGGTATTAAGCAAAAATCGTGAACTACCCAGTACATTTGAAGGTATAGCCAAAAACTATTATTATTATACATAGGACCCTATGTCATAACAAAGGACAATGGCAACAATACATACGAAATAAGCAATATAACAACTAAAAAGATAAAGGGAGTATATAACCAAGTTTCCATCAAGAAGTTTTACGAGGAAACATGAACAATCATAAAAAATAATGAATTACAAAATTCAAAAAAGATGTAAGATCAACTTACAATAATATTTAGATAACATATGAGGTAAAATATAAAATAAAGGAATAAATTACAAAAATTCCTAAATAGGAAGAACAACAAACTTACTATAATATTTAGACAATATATGAGACGAAACAAAATAAACAAATAAAGTGAAAACAAGAACTAATAACATAAAAAAATTAGAAAGGAGACCATCGTCAGCGTAAACATAAAGTAACGACCACCCAACGTGTAAGGCGAATACACGATATACACAATTTTCAGAGACGATCAGAAGAAACACGTTACAAATTGGCGACCAACTAGTGTGGCTAGTATAGAAGACTAGCGGCGGTTACAAAAAGGTATGAAACATTCCATGACCACCAGGGGAAAATCTAAGAAGGGAACTGAGGGTACCGATGAAGAAGAAATGGAAATGATTGAAGAAATGATCGATGAAATGATCGAAGAGGATACCCAAGGGGACCAACCAGAAAACCCAACCCAAACAACACCGGAAGTAGAAGTAATAGACGACAACCAACCGGAGAAACCAAGTCAAGATAGTGAGAGGGAACAACAGGCGGGAGATCATGAAAAAGCAATAGGAGGTCCGAGCATGCAAGACCTGATGAATTTCATAGCCGAAACATCAAAGAAACAAAACGAGGTGTTGAACAGACAAATAAGCCAAATCGATGGAAAAATCGACCAAAACAGTGAAGAATTGAAGAAAATGAAGGAAGAAACTAGAGAACAAAGAAAAGAAGACAAGGAATCCTTAAACGAAAAACTGGACAGAAACAATGAAGAATTAAGGAAACAACTCAAGGAGGACACAGAACTTCTGAATAACAAGATGGAAAGTAACCATAAAGAGAAACCAAGAGATCTTAGAAGAGAAGAGTGAGGATTTAAAGAGACAGATCAAGAAAGATCTAGAAATACTGAATAATAAGATCGAGAATAATAATGAAACACTTCAACGACAATTGAAGGAAGATAGCAAGAAAACCAAAGATGAATTAAGACAACAGTTGGTAGAATGTCGGGAAGAAATAAAACAAACCGTCACAGAAACGAATGAAACTGTAGTACAAGTCCGGGAGGAGTTAATCAACAAAATAAGCCAACGTTGAGGAGGAAGGAAAAAATAGATTTGAGGAACTTCATCAAATAACAACCATAGAATGCACAAAAAATAAACAGGAGGTGCTGAAAAATCTGGAAGAAAAACACCAGGAAATACAGACAGATGTAAGTGAACGTGTGGAAAGGGTATACACCAACCTCAACAAAGTAGACGGACAGGTCCAAGAAAACAAGGAGAAAATCCAGGGAATAAGCCAAAGGGAAAGACAAATGCAGGACGAGCTGGACGCACTGAGGGAGAAACCCTGTCACAAAACCCACATCCTCACCAGCGAGAACCGGGAGATAATAAACTTTTGCAGCTACCGGCGTAACCCTATGGAATTCCTCAAAAGAGTGGAGGAACTAATTGAAAAGAATAGGAAAACGAGATGGACAATGGTGAGAAGCCTCATTGATGAGATGTTCAAGGACACCCACAACAATTGGTGGATGGACACCAGACCAGAGATAAACAGTACCCAAG
The DNA here is from genome assembly GCA_034769895.1 of Magicicada septendecula. Taxonomy (NCBI): domain Eukaryota; kingdom Metazoa; phylum Arthropoda; class Insecta; order Hemiptera; family Cicadidae; genus Magicicada; species Magicicada septendecula. The sequence goes on from CM068367.1 coordinate 761,049,488, forward strand.
AATTCAAAACACAGTTCCGAGATAAATATTGGTCTGAGTCCACCCAAAACATAGTCAGAAATGATATAAGCAACGGGAGGTACGAACCGCAAGCAGGACACACCCTAATGTCGTACTTCCTAGGGAAGGTGTGTTTAGCAAGAAATTTAGAACCGAGGATACCGGAGGAATCATTGGTGATACAGTTAGGATACCATTACGAGGATGCGGTCCAAAAAGCCAGGAGACAGGGTCAAATAAAAACTATCCAAGGAATGGCGAGCTTATTGGAGGACGACGAAAATGATGGCCAATTTAAAAGGAACAGAATGGTCAATCTGAGGTACAACAGATGGAGTGAGAATCAGAATACGCCTAACTACAACCCGTCGAACAACAACCCCCAAAATAACAACCGGAATAACACGAACCGGAATGTCAGCGACAATCAGTATCGGGGGAACCAACCAAATTACAATCAAGGTAACCAACCGTATAACAGGAACGACCCAAACAACAATTCCACCAACAACAATTACTGGGGATCGGGACCAAACCAACGTCCTAGCGGCCACCCCAATAATAGCAATTACCACGGCAACAACTTTAACCCGAATTACCATTACAATAGGGGAACCGGGAATAATCAAAATAGAGGTGACTTTCGACGATAAGTCAACTTCATTAATGGGAGGAGTCAGCCAAACCAGAGGAGGTACTGCCCAAATACACAGGCAAACTCCTGGTACAATACAACGACTTCAAATCATAATCCATTCCAAGAGAATAGGACTACAGAAGCGTCAAGAAATCAAATAAGCGTTCAACCAGGACCTATAAATGAAACGGCGACGAACCAGTCCGATAGTCTGGCCAACAATGTGCAACCACCTTTAAACTAACAAGGTCAGTGAAAACCAAAGAACGCCCTTCACATGACCAATCACTTGGGTTACTACGACAAATGACGCAACAACACAAGCATAAAATTATAACAATCGTCTCCAGCAATTACCTAAAAAATATAAGCAAAGAACTCCTTGAAGAAGAGGACAACCAGCTGCCAAGAATGAACAGTAAAATCGTGCACGTACAGGCTACAATATACGGAACAGTAACCATCATAATGATCGACACGGGATCAAACAGATCCCTGATAAACCAGACAGAGCTAGAGTGGATCCAAGCTAACTCCAAGATACCAATTCCCACTTTACCAATCAATAATATCATTATAATTGGGGCAACTGGTAAACAAAACAAAACAGTATGAAAACAAGTATCATTGGAATTGAACAGTCAAAACTTAACAATACCTATTGTTTTTTCTGGTATCGAGTGGACTACCTGTCAATATGGTCATAGGTTGCGATGTGTTACGACAACACTCGGCAGTAATCAACCTACAACAAGGAATAGTGTTGTTAACCTCTGAAAGAGGAATATGGTCAGCAAACATAATAAACTGCAACCCTACACCAACAGCTTTGAATCAGGATCCAGGCTTAAAAAATTATTATTGCAGAACACATGAACCATCTATAATTGTGAATGATGAAGAGGAAAATAGGGAACTATGGGAAAAGAAAATCGAGGAAATAAGAATATTCCAAAGAAACCGACCAAAACAAGAAATAACCAAAGCACAGGTTGAAAATCTAATAACAATATATAAAAAATACCAGCACGTTTTCTCCAATACTCCAGGCAAGGTCAAGGGATACCAATGTAAGATTAATTTCCGGGAACCAGTAGGCTTCCATACAAAATCCTACCCCATTGCATACTCCCTGAAAAACGAAGTCAGAGCGGAGATAAATACAATGATGGAGGAGGACATCATTGAGTATAGCCAATCTCCATACACAAGTCCCATAGTAGCTATACCCAAAAAGAGTGGTAAGGTCCGGATCTGCTTAGACGCCCGGGAAATCAATAAAATGATCATTAACGACCGAACTTCGCCTGGGGAAATTGAAGAGATTTTGAAAAAGTTCCATGCACATTAGTACCTGGGATACCGTATGTGGGTACTGGCAGGTGAAGCTGCACCCACACAGTAGACAGTATATGGCGTTTATCTTCGACGGGAGGAATTATCAGTTTAAGAGGTTACCTTTCGGCCTCATCAACTCTGTCGCAGTGTTCGTAAAGTGCATGGACCAAGTCCTAGGTCAAGAGGCTCTGCAGTTCACAACAGTATATGTGGACGACCTATTAATAACATCATCAGACTGGGATAAACACTGTGCACAAATAGAACAAGTGTTGAAAAAACTCTCCAACAACAACATAACTCTAAAGCTGGATAAATCAAAGTTCATAGCAGAAGAAGTAAAATTCCTGGGATTTAACCTAACAGAGCAGGGAATATCTCAGTCCCAAGAAAAGGTAGAAGCCATTCAGAAATTCCCCACACCTAAAAATAAGAAGCAGTTGCAATCCTTCCTAGGTATTTGCAATTACTACAGGAAATTTCAAAATAATTACTCTTATCTAACTGCAAAATTTTCCAAACAGCTCTCATCAAAAGACAAGTTGACCTGGGGAACTGAGCAGGATGAAGTACTGACACTCATAAAACAAAAATTCATAGAAACAGTGATGCTGCATCACCCCAACTTTGAGCAACCCTTCTATTTGAATTGCGACGCCAGTGACGTCAGTCTGGGCGCTGAACTGTATCAAGAAGATAAAGAAGGACACCACCAGGTCATCAGCTTTGCCAGCAGAGTATTAAACAGTTGTGAGCGTAACTACAACGTTACGGAAAAGGAGTTGCTCAGCATAGTGTTTGCGTGCGGAAAATTTAGAACATACATCTTAGGGTACCACATTACAGTCAGAAGCGACCATAAGTCAGTATCATTTCTCAAGCAATGTAAATTGAGTCATGGTAGACTTACCCGTTGGATCCTTGCTCTGCAAGAGTACCACATCACGTGGGAATATATTCCAGGCCGGAAGAACGTAGCGGCGGATATATTATCCAGAATAAATGTAGATAATCAGACATTTGAAGGAGAAAAGGAGAAAATTGCCAAGGTGTATTATATATTAAAGGATAGGAAGGACCTGGAAGAAATCGTAAATGAGATCGTACAACAGCAGAAACAAGATACCAAATTAGCAAACATACGAAGGAGACTGATGGAATCCGAAGAGATTATTAATAACTTTTACTGCATACACAAAGATGTATTATTCGTGAAAACAAAAGGGAATCATGGAAATTGGAAGCTAGTAGTTCCAACACCTCTAGAAAACAAATTAATTAAAGACTACCATGTCAGATACGGACACATGGGAACATTAAAAATGGTTAAAGCTTTAGAAGAAGAACTGTTCATTAAAAGTATAACAAGGAAAGTAAATAAAAATATTAAAACATGCACTATATGCCAAATGGTCAAAACCAATAACGAAAGAAAAGATGGAATGATGATACCCATCACATCAAATAAAAAACTCGAAAAAGTGTTTCTTGACATATTTGGACCATTGTAGCGGAGGGAGACATAGATTCAAGTTCATTGTGATTCTATTCGACCGTTACACCAAATACACCAAGTTATACGTTAAAACAGAGCAACAACCAAGAAAATATTAGAAATAATAAAAAACAAGTACTTAACAGAAATTAGAAAGCCGTATACGATAATAACCGACCACGGAACACAATTTAAAGGAAGAAAGTGGAGAGATGAATTACTGAAATTAAATATAAAAACATATAAAACATCCGTATACCACCCAAGCAGTAATCCCGCAGAAAGAGTATTAAGAGAGGTGGGACGCATTTTAAGAACGTACTGCCATGATAATAAAAAAGAATGGCAAAAATATCTAACTTCAACTGAAGAATTTTTTAATATAAGTTACCACCATTTCATTGAAAACACACCATATTCTATGATGTTTGGAAGGAAGCCACATCGAGAGATACAGGAGTTAATAGACTTCCCAACCAACCCAGAAGACCCGTATGAAGAAAATAAATGTTACAACCGAATCATGGAGAAAATAGAGAAACAAAAAACTAAATATTCCCAGAACTAGACCAAAATAATTAAATATAATTTAGGAGAAAAAGCATTAATCAAAAATCATGAACTACCCAGTACATTTGAAGGTATAGCCAAAAACTATTATTATTATACATAGGACCCTATGTCATAACAAAGGACAATGGCAACAATACATACGAAATAAGCAATATAACAACTAAAAAGATAAAGGGAGTATATAACCAAGTTTCCATCAAGAAGTTTTACGAGGAAACATGAACAATCATAAAAAATAATGAATTACAAAATTCAAAAAAGATGTAAGATCAACTTACAATAATATTTAGATAAAATATGAGGTAAAATATAAAATAAAGGAATAAATTACAAAAATTCCTAAATAGTAAGAACAACAAACTTACTATAATATTTAGACAATATATGAGACGAAACAAAATAAACAAATAAAGTGAAAACAAGAATTAATAACATAAAAGAATTAGAAAGGAGACCATCATCAGCGTAAACATAAAGTAACTACCACCCAACGTGTAAGGCGAATACACGATATACACAATTTTCAGAGACGATCAGAAGAAACACGTTACAAATTGGCGACCAACTAGTGTGGCTATAATAGAAGACTAGCGGCGGTTACAAAAAGGTATGAAACATTCCATGACCACCAGGGGAAAATCTAAGAAGGGAACTGAGGGTACCGACGAAGAAGAAATGGAAATGATTGAAGAAATGATCGATGAAATGATCGAAGAGGATACCCAAGGGGACCAACCAGAAAACCCAACCCAAACAACACCGGAAGTAGAAGTAATAGACGACAACCAACCGGAGAAACCAAGTCAAGATAGTGAGAGGGAACAACAGGCGGGAGATCATGAAAAAGCAATAGGAGGTCCGAGCATGCAAGACCTGATGAATTTCATAGCCGAAACATCAAAGAAACAAAACGAGGTGTTGAACAGACAAATAAGCCAAATCGATGGAAAAATCGACCAAAACAGTGAAGAATTGAAGAAAATGAAGGAAGAAACTAGAGAACAAAGAAAAGAAGACAAGGAATCCTTAAACGAAAAACTGGACAGAAACAATGAAGAATTAAGGAAACAACTCAAGGAGGACACAGAACTTCTGAATAACAAGATGGAAAGTAACCATAAAGAGAAACCAAGAGATCTTAGAAGAGAAGAGTGAGGAGTTAAAGAGACAGATCAAGAAAGATCTAGAAATACTGAATAATAAGATCGAGAATAATAATGAAACACTCCAACGACAATTGAAGGAAGACAGCAAGAAAACCAAAGATGAATTGAGACAACAGTTGGTAGAATGTCGGGAAGAAATAAAACAAACCGTCACAGAAACGAATGAAACTGTAGTACAAGTCCGGGAGGAGTTAATCAACAAAATAAGCAACGTTGAGGAGGAAGGAAAAAATAGATTTGAGGAACTTCATCAAATAACAACCATAGAATGCACAAAAAATAAACAGGAGGTGCTGAAAAATCTGGAAGAAAAACACCAGGAAATACAGACAGACGTAAGTGAATGTGTGGAAACGGTATACACCAACCTCAACAAAGTAGACGGACAGGTCCAAGAAAACAAAGAGAAGATCCAGGGAATAAGCCAAAGGGAAAGACAAATGCAGGAAGAGCTGGACGCACTGAGGGAGAAACCCTGTCACAAAACCCACATCCTCACCAGCGAGAACCGGGAGATAATAAACTTTTGCAGCTACCGGCGTAACCATATGGAATTCCTCAAAAGAGTGGAGGAACTAATTGAAAAGAATAGGAAAACGAGATGGACAATGGTGAGAAGCCTCATTGATGAGATGTTCAAGGACACCCACAACAATTGGTGGATGGACACCAGACCAGAGATAAACAGTACCCAAGAATTCAAAACACAGTTCTGAGATAAATATTGGTCTGAGTCCACCCAAAACATAGTCAGAAATGATATAAGCAATGGGACGTACGAACCGCAAGCAGGACACACCCTAATGTCGTACTTCCTAGGGAAGGTGTGTTTAGCAAGAAATTTAGAACCGAGGATACCGGAGGAATCATTGGTGATACAGTTAGGATACTATTACGAGGATGCGGTCCAAAAAGCCAGGAGACAGGGTCAAATAAAAACTATCCAAGGAATGGCGAGCTTATTGGAGGACGACGAAAATGATGGCCAATATAAAAGGAACAGAATGGTCAATCTGAGGTACAACAGATGGAGTGAGAATCAGAATACGCCTAACTACAACCCGTCGAACAACAAACCCCAAAATAACAACCGGAATAACACGAACCGGAATGTCAACGACAATCAGTATCGGGGGAACCAAGCAAATTACAATCAAGGTAACCAACCGTATAACAGGAACGACCCAAACAACAATTCCACCAACAACAATTACTGGGGATCGGGACCAAACCAACGTCCTAGCGGCCACCCCAATAATAGCAATTACCACGGCAACAACTTTAACCCGAATTACCATTACAATAGGGGAACCGGGAATAATCAAAATAGAGGTGACTTTCGACGACAAGTCAACTTCATTAATGGGAGGAGTCAGCCAAACCAGAGGAGGTACTGCCCAAATACACAGGCAAACTCCTGGTACAATACAACGACTTCAAATCATAATCCATTCCAAGAGAATAGGACTACAGAAGCGTCAAGAAATCAAATAAGCGTTCAACCAGGACCTATAAATGAAACGGCGACGAACCAGTCCGATAGTCTGGCCAACAATGTGCAACCACCTTTAAACTAACAAGGTCAGTGAAAACCAAAGAACGCCCTTCACATGACCAATCACTTGGGTTACTACGACAAATGACGCAACAACACAAGCATAAAATTATAACAATCGTCTCCAGCAATTACCTAAAAAATATAAGCAAAGAACTCCTTGAAGAAGAGGACAACCAGCTGCCAAGAATGAACAGTAAAATCGTGCACGTACAGGCTACAATATACGGAACAGTAACCATCATAATGATCGACACGGGATCAAACAGATCCCTGATAAACCAAACAGAGCTAGAGTGGATCCAAGCTAACTCCAAGATACCAATTCCCACTTTACCAATCAATAATATCATTATAATTGGGGCAACTGGTAAACAAAACAAAACAGTATGAAAACAAGTATCATTGGAATTGAACAGTCAAAACTTGACAATACCTATTGTTTTTCTGGTATCGAGTGGACTACCTGTCAATATGGTCATAGGTTGCGATGTGTTACGACAACACTCGGCAGTAATCAACCTACAACAAGGAATAGTGTTGTTAACCTCTGAAAGAGGAATATGGTCAGCAAACATAATAAACTGCAACCCTACACCAACAGCTTTGAATCAGGATCCAGGCTTAAAAAATTATTATTGCAGAACACATGAACCATCTATAATTGTGAATGATGAAGAGGAAAATAGGGAACTATGGGAAAAGAAAATCGAGGAAATAAGAATATTCCAAAGAAACCGACCAAAACAAGAAATAACCAAAGCACAGGTTGAAAATCTAATAACAATATATAAAAAATACCAGCACGTTTTCTCCAATACTCCAGGCAAGGTCAAGGGATACCAATGTAAGATTAATTTCCGGGAACCAGTAGACTTCCATACAAAATCCTACCCCATTGCATACTCCCTGAAAAACGAAGTCAGAGCGGAGATAAATACAATGATGGAGGAGGACATCATTGAGTATAGCCAATCTCCATACACAAGTCCCATAGTAGCTATACCCAAAAAGAGTGGTAAGGTCCGGATCTGCTTAGACGCCCGGGAAATCAATAAAATGATCATTAACGACCGAACTTCGCCTGGGGAAATTGAAGAGATTTTGAAAAAGTTCCATGCACATTAGTACCTGGGATACCGTATGTGGGTACTGGCAGGTGAAGCTGCACCCACACAGTAGACAGTATATGGCGTTTACCTTCGACGGGAGGAATTATCAGTTTAAGAGGTTACCTTTCGGCCTCATCAACTCTGTCGCAGTGTTCGTAAAGTGCATGGACCAAGTCCTAGGTCAAGAGGCTCTGCAGTTCACAACAGTATATGTGGACGACCTATTAATAACATCATCAGACTGGGATGAACACTGTGCACAAATAGAACAAGTGTTGAAAAAACTCTCCAACAACAACATAACTCTAAAGCTGGATAAATCAAAGTTCATAGCAGAAGAAGTAAAATTCCTGGGATTTAACCTAACAGAGCAGGGAATATCTCAGTCCCAAGAAAAGGTAGAAGCCATTCAGAAATTCCCCACACCTAAAAATAAGAAGCAGTTGCAATCCTTCCTAGGTATTTGCAATTACTACAGGAAATTTCAAAATAATTACTCTTATCTAACTGCAAAATTTTCCAAACAGCTCTCATCAAAAGACAAGTTGACCTGGGGAACTGAGCAGGATGAAGTACTGACACTCATAAAACAAAAATTCCTAGAAACAGTGATGCTGCATCACCCCAACTTTGAGCAACCCTTCTATTTGAATTGCGACGCCAGTGACGTCAGTCTGGGCGCTGAACTGTATCAAGAAGATAAAGAAGGACACCACCAGGTCATCAGCTTTGCCAGCAGAGTATTAAACAGTTGTGAGCGTAACTACAACGTTACGGAAAAGGAGTTGCTCAGCATAGTGTTTGCGTGCGGAAAATTTAGAACATACATCTTAGGGTACCACATTACAGTCAGAAGCGACCATAAGTCAGTATCATTTCTCAAGCAATGTAAATTGAGTCATGGTAGACTTACCCGTTGGATCCTTGCTCTGCAAGAGTACCACATCACGTGGGAATATATTCCAGGCCGGAAGAACGTAGCGGCGGATATATTATCCAGAATAAATGTAGATAATCAGACATTTGAAGGAGAAAAGGAGAAAATTGCCAAGGTGTATTATATATTAAAGGATAGGAAGGACCTGGAAGAAATCGTAAATGAGATCGTACAACAGCAGAAACAAGATACCAAATTAGCAAACATACGAAGGAGACTGATGGAATCCGAAGAGATTATTAATAACTTTTACTGCATACACAAAGATGTATTATTCGTGAAAACAAAAGGGAATCATGGAAATTGGAAGCTAGTAGTTCCAACACCTCTAGAAAACAAATTAATTAAAGACTACCATGTCAGATACGGACACATGGGAACATTAAAAATGGTTAAAGCTTTAGAAGAAGAACTGTTCATTAAAAGTATAACAAGGAAAGTAAATAAAAATATTAAAACATGCACTATATGCCAAATGGTCAAAACCAATAACAAAAGAAAAGATGGAATGATGATACCCATCACATCAAATAAAAAACTCGAAAAAGTGTTTCTTGACATATTTGGACCATTGTAGTGGAGGGAGACATAGATTCAAGTTCATTGTGATTCTATTCGACCGTTACACCAAATACACCAAGTTATACGTTAAAACAGAGCAACAACCAAGAAAATATTAGAAATAATAAAAAACAAGTACTTAACAGAAATTAGAAAGCCGTATACGATAATAACCGACCACGGAACACAATTTAAAGGAAGAAAGTGGAGAGATGAATTACTGAAATTAAATATAAAAACATATAAAACATCCGTATACCACCCAAGCAGTAATCCCGCAGAAAGAGTATTAAGAGAGGTGGGACGCATTTTAAGAACGTACTGCCATGATAATAAAAAAGAATGGCAAAAATATCTAACTTCAACTGAAGAATTTTTGAATATAAGTTACCACCATTTCATTGAAAACACACCATATTCTATGATGTTTGGAAGGAAGCCACATCGAGAGATACAGGAGTTAATAGACTTCCCAACCAACCCAGAAGACCCGTATGAAGAAAATAAATGTTACAACCGAATCATGGAGAAAATAGAGAAACAAAAAACTAAATATTCCCAGAACTAGACCAAAATAATTAAATATAATTTAGGAGAAAAAGTATTAATCAAAAATCATGAACTACCCAGTACATTTGAAGGTATAGCCAAAAACTATTATTATTATACATAGGACCCTATGTCATAACAAAGGACAATGGCAACAATACATACGAAATAAGCAATATAACAACTAAAAAGATAAAGGGAGTATATAACCAAGTTTCCATCAAGAAGTTTTACGAGGAAACATGAACAATCATAAAAAATAATGAATTACAAAATTCAAAAAAGATGTAAGATCAACTTACAATAATATGTAGATAACATATGAGGTAAAATATAAAATAAAGGAATAAATTACAAAAATTCCTAAATAGTAAGAACAACAAACTTACTATAATATTTAGACAATATATGAGGCGAAACAAAATAAACAAATAAAGTGAAAACAAGAATTAATAACATAAAAGAATTAGAAAGGAGACCATCATCAGCGTAAACATAAAGTAACGACCACCCAACGTGTAAGGCGAATACACGATATACACAATTTTCAGAGACGAACAGAAGAAACACGTTACAAATTGGCGACCAACTAGTGTGGCTATAATAGAAGACTAGCGGCGGTTACAAAAAGGTATGAAACATTCCATGACCACCAGGGGAAAATCTAAGAAGGGAACTGAGGGTACCGACGAAGAAGAAATGGAAATGATTGAAGAAATGATCGATGAAATGATCGAAGAGGATACCCAAGGGGACCAACCAGAAAACCCAACCCAAACAACACCGGAAGTAGAAGTAATAGACGACAACCAACCGGAGAAACCAAGTCAAGATAGTGAGAGGGAACAACAGGCGGGAGATCATGAAAAAGCAATAGGAGGTCCGAGCATGCAAGACCTGATGAATTTCATAGCCGAAACATCAAAGAAACAAAACGAGGTGTTGAACAGACAAATAAGCCAAATCGATGGAAAAATCGACCAAAACAGTGAAGAATTGAAGAAAATGAAGGAAGAAACTAGAGAACAAAAAAAAGAAGACAGGGAATTCTTAAACGAAAAACTGGACAGAAACAATGAAGAATTAAGGAAACAACTCAAGGCGGACACAGGACTTCTGAATAACAAGATGGAAAGTAACCATGAAGCCTTGAAGAGAAACCAAGAGATCTTAGAAGAGAAGAGTGAGGAGTTAAAGAGACAGATCCAGAAAGATCTAGAAATACTGAATAATAAGATCGAGAATAATAATGAAACACTCCAACGACAATTGAAGGAAGATAGCAAGAAAACCAAAGATGAATTGAGACAACAGTTGGTAGAATGTCGGGAAGAAATAAAACAAACCGTCACAGAAACGAATGAAACTGTAGTACAAGTCCGGGAGGAGTTAATCAACAAAATAAGCAACGTCGAGGAGGAAGGAAAAAATAGATTTGAGGAACTTCATCAAATAACAACCATAGAATGCACAAAAAATAAACAGGAGGTGCTGAAAAATCTGGAAGAAAAACACCAGGAAATACAGACAGATGTAAGTGAACGTGTGGAAAGGGTATACACCAACCTCAACAAAGTAGACGGATAGGTCCAAGAAAACAAGGAGAAGATCCAGGGAATAAGCCAAAGGGAAAGACAAATGCAGGAAGAGCTGGACGCACTGAGGGAGAAACCCTGTCACAAAACCCACATCCTCACCAGCGAGAACCGGGAGATAATAAACTTTTGCAGCTACCGGCGTAACCCTATGGAATTCCTCAAAAGAGTGGAGGAACTAATTGAAAAGAATAGGAAAACGAGATGGACAATGGTGAGAAGCCTCATTGATGAGATGTTCAAGGACACCCACAACAATTGGTGGATGGCCACCAGACCAGAGATAAACAGTACCCAAGAATTCAAAACACAGTTCCGAGATAAATATTGGTCTGAGTCCACCCAAAACATAGTCAGATATGATATAAGCAACGGGAGGTACGAACCGCAAGCAGGACACACCCTAATGTCGTACTTCCTAGGGAAGGTGTGTTTAGCAAGAAATTTAGAACCGAGGATACCGGAGGAATCATTGGTGATACAGTTAGGATACCATTACGAGGATGCGGTCCAAAAAGCCAGGAGACAGGGTCAAATAAAAACTATCCACGGAATGGCGAACTTATTGGAGGACGACGAAAATGATGGCCAATATAAAAGGAACAGAATGGTCAATCTGAGGTACAACAGATGGAGTGAGAATCAGAATACGCCTAACTACAACCCGTCGAACAACAAACCCCAAAATAACAACCGGAATAACACGAACCGGAATGTCAACGACAATCAGTATCGGGGGAACCAAGCAAATTACAATCAAGGTAACCAACCGTATAACAGGAACGACCCAAACAACAATTCCACCAACAACAATTACTGGGGATCGGGAAAAACCAACGTCCTAGCGGCCACCCCAATAATAGCAATTACCACGGCAACAACTTTAACCCGAATTACCATTACAATAGGGGAACCGGGAATAATCAAAATAGAGGTGACTTTCGACGACAAGTCAACTTCATTAATGGGAGGAGTCAGCCAAACCAGAGGAGGTACTGCCCAAATACACAGGCAAACTCCTGGTACAATACAACGACTTCAAATCATAATCCATTCCAAGAGAATAGGACTACAGAAGCGTCAAGAAATCAAATAAGCGTTCAACCAGGACCTATAAATGAAACGGCGACGAACCAGTCCGATAGTCTGGCCAACAATGTGCAACCACCTTTAAACTAACAAGGTCAGTGAAAACCAAAGAACGCCCTTCACATGACCAATCACTTGGGTTACTACGACAAATGATGCAACAACACAAGCATAAAATTATAACAATCGTCTCCAGCAATTACCTAAAAAATATAAGCAAAGAACTCCTTGAAGAAGAGGACAACCAGCTGGCAAGAATGAACAGTGAAATCGTGCACGTACAGGCTACAATAAACTAACTTTAGGCTAAAAAATATCTAACTTCAACTGAAGAATTTTTGAATATAAGTTACCACCATTTCATTGAAAACACACCATATTCTATGATGTTCGGAAGGAAGCCACATCGAGAGATACAGGAGTTAATAGACTTTCCAACCAACCCAGAAGACCCGTATGAAGAAAATAAATGTTACAACCGAATCATGGAGAAAATAGAGAAACAAAAAACTAAATATTCCCAGAACTAGACCAAAATAATTAAATATAATTTAGGAGAAAAGGTATTAAGCAAAAATCGTGAACTACCCAGTACATTTGAAGGTATAGCCAAAAACTATTATTATTATACATAGGACCCTATGTCATAACAAAGGACAATGGCAACAATACATACGAAATAAGCAATATAACAACTAAAAAGATAAAGGGAGTATATAACCAAGTTTCCATCAAGAAGTTTTACGAGGAAACATGAACAATCATAAAAAATAATGAATTACAAAATTCAAAAAAGATGTAAGATCAACTTACAATAATATTTAGATAACATATGAGGTAAAATATAAAATAAAGGAATAAATTACAAAAATTCCTAAATAGGAAGAACAACAAACTTACTATAATATTTAGACAATATATGAGACGAAACAAAATAAACAAATAAAGTGAAAACAAGAACTAACAACATAAAAAAATTAGAAAGGAGACCATCGTCAGCGTAAACATAAAGTAACGACCACCCAACGTGTAAGGCGAATACACGATATACACAATTTTCAGAGACGATCAGAAGAAACACGTTACAAATTGGCGACCAACTAGTGTGGCTAGTATAGAAGACTAGCGGCGGTTACAAAAAGGTATGAAACATTCCATGACCACCAGGGGAAAATCTAAGAAGGGAACTGAGGGTACCGATGAAGAAGAAATGGAAATGATTGAAGAAATGATCGATGAAATGATCGAAGAGGATACCCAAGGGGACCAACCAGAAAACCCAACCCAAACAACACCGGAAGTAGAAGTAATAGACGACAACCAACCGGAGAAACCAAGTCAAGATAGTGAGAGGGAACAACAGGCGGGAGATCATGAAAAAGCAATAGGAGGTCCGAGCATGCAAGACCTGATGAATTTCATAGCCGAAACATCAAAGAAACAAAACGAGGTGTTGAACAGACAAATAAGCCAAATCGATGGAAAAATCGACCAAAACAGTGAAGAATTGAAGAAAATGAAGGAAGAAACTAGAGAACAAAGAAAAGAAGACAAGGAATCCTTAAACGAAAAACTGGACAGAAACAATGAAGAATTAAGGAAACAACTCAAGGAGGACACAGAACTTCTGAATAACAAGATGGAAAGTAACCATAAAGAGAAACCAAGAGATCTTAGAAGAGAAGAGTGAGGATTTAAAGAGACAGATCAAGAAAGATCTAGAAATACTGAATAATAAGATCGAGAATAATAATGAAACACTTCAACGACAATTGAAGGAAGATAGCAAGAAAACCAAAGATGAATTAAGACAACAGTTGGTAGAATGTCGGGAAGAAATAAAACAAACCGTCACAGAAACGAATGAAACTGTAGTACAAGTCCGGGAGGAGTTAATCAACAAAATAAGCAACGTTGAGGAGGAAGGAAAAAATAGATTTGAGGAACTTCATCAAATAACAACCATAGAATGCACAAAAAATAAACAGGAGGTGCTGAAAAATCTGGAAGAAAAACACCAGGAAATACAGACAGATGTAAGTGAACGTGTGGAAAGGGTATACACCAACCTCAACAAAGTAGACGGACAGGTCCAAGAAAACAAGGAGAAAATCCAGGGAATAAGCCAAAGGGAAAGACAAATGCAGGACGAGCTGGACGCACTGAGGGAGAAACCCTGTCACAAAACCCACATCCTCACCAGCGAGAACCGGGAGATAATAAACTTTTGCAGCTACCGGCGTAACCCTATGGAATTCCTCAAAAGAGTGGAGGAACTAATTGAAAAGAATAGGAAAACGAGATGGACAATGGTGAGAAGCCTCATTGATGAGATGTTCAAGGACACCCACAACAATTGGTGGATGGACACCAGACCAGAGATAAACAGTACCCAAGAATTCAAAACACAGTTCCGAGATAAATATTGGTCTGAGTCCACCCAAAACATAGTCAGAAATGATATAAGCAACGGGAGGTACGAACCGCAAGCAGGACACACCCTAATGTCGTACTTCCTAGGGAAGGTGTGTTTAGCAAGAAATTTAGAACCGAGGATACCGGAGGAATCATTGGTGATACAGTTAGGATACCATTACGAGGATGCGGTCCAAAAAGCCAGGAGACAGGGTCAAATAAAAACTATCCAAGGAATGGCGAGCTTATTGGAGGACGACGAAAATGATGGCCAATTTAAAAGGAACAGAATGGTCAATCTGAGGTACAACAGATGGAGTGAGAATCAGAATACGCCTAACTACAACCCGTCGAACAACAACCCCCAAAATAACAACCGGAATAACACGAACCGGAATGTCAGCGACAATCAGTATCGGGGGAACCAACCAAATTACAATCAAGGTAACCAACCGTATAACAGGAACGACCCAAACAACAATTCCACCAACAACAATTACTGGGGATCGGGACCAAACCAACGTCCTAGCGGCCACCCCAATAATAGCAATTACCACGGCAACAACTTTAACCCGAATTACCATTACAATAGGGGAACCGGGAATAATCAAAATAGAGGTGACTTTCGACGATAAGTCAACTTCATTAATGGGAGGAGTCAGCCAAACCAGAGGAGGTACTGCCCAAATACACAGGCAAACTCCTGGTACAATACAACGACTTCAAATCATAATCCATTCCAAGAGAATAGGACTACAGAAGCGTCAAGAAATCAAATAAGCGTTCAACCAGGACCTATAAATGAAACGGCGACGAACCAGTCCGATAGTCTGGCCAACAATGTGCAACCACCTTTAAACTAACAAGGTCAGTGAAAACCAAAGAACGCCCTTCACATGACCAATCACTTGGGTTACTACGACAAATGATGCAACAACACAAGCATAAAATTATAACAATCGTCTCCAGCAATTACCTAAAAAATATAAGCAAAGAACTCCTTGAAGAAGAGGACAACCAGCTGCCAAGAATGAACAGTAAAATCGTGCACGTACAGGCTACAATATACGGAACAGTAACCATCATAATGATCGACACGGGATCAAACAGATCCCTGATAAACCAGACAGAGCTAGAGTGGATCCAAGCTAACTCCAAGATACCAATTCCCACTTTACCAATCAATAATATCATTATAATTGGGGCAACTGGTAAACAAAACAAAACAGTATGAAAACAAGTATCATTGGAATTGAACAGTCAAAACTTAACAATACCTATTGTTTTTCTGGTATCGAGTGGACTACCTGTCAATATGGTCATAGGTTGCGATGTGTTACGACAACACTCGGCAGTAATCAACCTACAACAAGGAATAGTGTTGTTAACCTCTGAAAGAGGAATATGGTCAGCAAACATAATAAACTGCAACCCTACACCAACAGCTTTGAATCAGGATCCAGGCTTAAAAAATTATTATTGCAGAACACATGAACCATCTATAATTGTGAATGATGAAGAGGAAAATAGGGAACTATGGGAAAAGAAAATCGAGGAAATAAGAATATTCCAAAGAAACCGACCAAAACAAGAAATAACCAAAGCACAGGTTGAAAATCTAATAACAATATATAAAAAATACCAGCACGTTTTCTCCAATACTCCAGGCAAGGTCAAGGGATACCAATGTAAGATTAATTTCCGGGAACCAGTAGGCTTCCATACAAAATCCTACCCCATTGCATACTCCCTGAAAAACGAAGTCAGAGCGGAGATAAATACAATGATGGAGGAGGACATCATTGAGTATAGCCAATCTCCATACACAAGTCCCATAGTAGCTATACCCAAAAAGAGTGGTAAGGTCCGGATCTGCTTAGACGCCCGGGAAATCAATAAAATGATCATTAACGACCGAACTTCGCCTGGGGAAATTGAAGAGATTTTGAAAAAGTTCCATGCACATTAGTACCTGGGATACCATATGTGGGTACTGGCAGGTGAAGCTGCACCCACACAGTAGACAGTATATGGCGTTTATCTTCGACGGGAGGAATTATCAGTTTAAGAGGTTACCTTTCGGCCTCATCAACTCTGTCGCAGTGTTCGTAAAGTGCATGGACCAAGTCCTAGGTCAAGAGGCTCTGCAGTTCACAACAGTATATGTGGACGACCTATTAATAACATCATCAGACTGGGATAAACACTGTGCACAAATAGAACAAGTGTTGAAAAAACTCTCCAACAACAACATAACTCTAAAGCTGGATAAATCAAAGTTCATAGCAGAAGAAGTAAAATTCCTGGGATTTAACCTAACAGAGCAGGGAATATCTCAGTCCCAAGAAAAGGTAGAAGCCATTCAGAAATTCCCCACACCTAAAAATAAGAAGCAGTTGCAATCCTTCCTAGGTATTTGCAATTACTACAGGAAATTTCAAAATAATTACTCTTATCTAACTGCAAAATTTTCCAAACAGCTCTCATCAAAAGACAAGTTGACCTGGGGAACTGAGCAGGATGAAGTACTGACACTCATAAAACAAAAATTCCTAGAAACAGTGATGCTGCATCACCCCAACTTTGAGCAACCCTTCTATTTGAATTGCGACGCCAGTGACGTCAGTCTGGGCGCTGAACTGTATCAAGAAGATAAAGAAGGACACCACCAGGTCATCAGCTTTGCCAGCAGAGTATTAAACAGTTGTGAGCGTAACTACAACGTTACGGAAAAGGAGTTGCTCAGCATAGTGTTTGCGTGCGGAAAATTTAGAACATACATCTTAGGGTACCACATTACAGTCAGAAGCGACCATAAGTCAGTATCATTTCTCAAGCAATGTAAATTGAGTCATGGTAGACTTACCCGTTGGATCCTTGCTCTGCAAGAGTACCACATCACGTGGGAATATATTCCAGGCCGGAAGAACGTAGCGGCGGATATATTATCCAGAATAAATGTAGATAATCAGACATTTGAAGGAGAAAAGGAGAAAATTGCCAAGGTGTATTATATATTAAAGGATAGGAAGGACCTGGAAGAAATCGTAAATGAGATCGTACAACAGCAGAAACAAGATACCAAATTAGCAAACATACGAAGGAGACTGATGGAATCCGAAGAGATTATTAATAACTTTTACTGCATACACAAAGATGTATTATTCGTGAAAACAAAAGGGAATCATGGAAATTGGAAGCTAGTAGTTCCAACACCTCTAGAAAACAAATTAATTAAAGACTACCATGTCAGATACGGACACATGGGAACATTAAAAATGGTTAAAGCTTTAGAAGAAGAACTGTTCATTAAAAGTATAACAAGGAAAGTAAATAAAAATATTAAAACATGCACTATATGCCAAATGGTCAAAACCAATAACAAAAGAAAAAATGGAATGATGATACCCATCACATCAAATAAAAAACTCGAAAAAGTGTTTCTTGACATATTTGGACCATTGTAGTGGAGGGAGACATAGATTCAAGTTCATTGTGATTCTATTCGACCGTTACACCAAATACACCAAGTTATACGTTAAAACAGAGCAACAACCAAGAAAATATTAGAAATAATAAAAAACAAGTACTTAACAGAAATTAGAAAGCCGTATACGATAATAACCGACCACGGAACACAATTTAAAGGAAGAAAGTGGAGAGATGAATTACTGAAATTAAATATAAAAACATATAAAACATCCGTATACCACCCAAGCAGTAATCCCGCAGAAAGAGTATTAAGAGAGGTGGGACGCATTTTAAGAACGTACTGCCATGATAATAAAAAAGAATGGCAAAAATATCTAACTTCAACTGAAGAATTTTTGAATATAAGTTACCACCATTTCATTGAAAACACACCATATTCTATGATGTTTGGAAGGAAGCCACATCGAGAGATACAGGAGTTAATAGACTTCCCAACCAACCCAGAAGACCCGTATGAAGAAAATAAATGTTACAACCGAATCATGGAGAAAATAGAGAAACAAAAAACTAAATATTCCCAGAACTAGACCAAAATAATTAAATATAATTTAGGAGAAAAAGTATTAATCAAAAATCATGAACTACCCAGTACATTTGAAGGTATAGCCAAAAACTATTATTATTATACATAGGACCCTATGTCATAACAAAGGACAATGGCAACAATACATACGAAATAAGCAATATAACAACTAAAAAGATAAAGGGAGTATATAACCAAGTTTCCATCAAGAAGTTTTACGAGGAAACATGAACAATCATAAAAAATAATGAATTACAAAATTCAAAAAAGATGTAAGATCAACTTACAATAATATGTAGATAACATATGAGGTAAAATATAAAATAAAGGAATAAATTACAAAAATTCCTAAATAGTAAGAACAACAAACTTACTATAATATTTAGACAATATATGAGGCGAAACAAAATAAACAAATAAAGTGAAAACAAGAATTAATAACATAAAAGAATTAGAAAGGAGACCATCATCAGCGTAAACATAAAGTAACGACCACCCAACGTGTAAGGCGAATACACGATATACACAATTTTCAGAGACGAACAGAAGAAACACGTTACAAATTGGCGACCAACTAGTGTGGCTATAATAGAAGACTAGCGGCGGTTACAAAAAGGTATGAAACATTCCATGACCACCAGGGGAAAATCTAAGAAGGGAACTGAGGGTACCGACGAAGAAGAAATGGAAATGATTGAAGAAATGATCGATGAAATGATCGAAGAGGATACCCAAGGGGACCAACCAGAAAACCCAACCCAAACAACACCGGAAGTAGAAGTAATAGACGACAACCAACCGGAGAAACCAAGTCAAGATAGTGAGAGGGAACAACAGGCGGGAGATCATGAAAAAGCAATAGGAGGTCCGAGCATGCAAGACCTGATGAATTTCATAGCCGAAACATCAAAGAAACAAAACGAGGTGTTGAACAGACAAATAAGCCAAATCGATGGAAAAATCGACCAAAACAGTGAAGAATTGAAGAAAATGAAGGAAGAAACTAGAGAACAAAAAAAAGAAGACAGGGAATTCTTAAACGAAAAACTGGACAGAAACAATGAAGAATTAAGGAAACAACTCAAGGAGGACACAGAACTTCTGAATAACAAGATGGAAAGTAACCATAAAGAGAAACCAAGAGATCTTAGAAGAGAAGAGTGAGGATTTAAAGAGACAGATCAAGAAAGATCTAGAAATACTGAATAATAAGATCGAGAATAATAATGAAACACTTCAACGACAATTGAAGGAAGATAGCAAGAAAACCAAAGATGAATTAAGACAACAGTTGGTAGAATGTCGGGAAGAAATAAAACAAACCGTCACAGAAACGAATGAAACTGTAGTACAAGTCCGGGAGGAGTTAATCAACAAAATAAGCAACGTCGAGGAGGAAGGAAAAAATAGATTTGAGGAACTTCATCAAATAACAACCATAGAATGCACAAAAAATAAACAGGAGGTGCTGAAAAATCTGGAAGAAAAACACCAGGAAATACAGACAGATGTAAGTGAACGTGTGGAAAGGGTATACACCAACCTCAACAAAGTAGACGGATAGGTCCAAGAAAACAAGGAGAAGATCCAGGGAATAAGCCAAAGGGAAAGACAAATGCAGGAAGAGCTGGACGCACTGAGGGAGAAACCCTGTCACAAAACCCACATCCTCACCAGCGAGAACCGGGAGATAATAAACTTTTGCAGCTACCGGCGTAACCCTATGGAATTCCTCAAAAGAGTGGAGGAACTAATTGAAAAGAATAGGAAAACGAGATGGACAATGGTGAGAAGCCTCATTGATGAGATGTTCAAGGACACCCACAACAATTGGTGGATGGCCACCAGACCAGAGATAAACAGTACCCAAGAATTCAAAACACAGTTCCGAGATAAATATTGGTCTGAGTCCACCCAAAACATAGTCAGATATGATATAAGCAACGGGAGGTACGAACCGCAAGCAGGACACACCCTAATGTCGTACTTCCTAGGGAAGGTGTGTTTAGCAAGAAATTTAGAACCGAGGATACCGGAGGAATCATTGGTGATACAGTTAGGATACCATTACGAGGATGCGGTCCAAAAAGCCAGGAGACAGGGTCAAATAAAAACTATCCACGGAATGGCGAACTTATTGGAGGACGACGAAAATGATGGCCAATATAAAAGGAACAGAATGGTCAATCTGAGGTACAACAGATGGAGTGAGAATCAGAATACGCCTAACTACAACCCGTCGAACAACAAACCCCAAAATAACAACCGGAATAACACGAACCGGAATGTCAACGACAATCAGTATCGGGGGAACCAAGCAAATTACAATCAAGGTAACCAACCGTATAACAGGAACGACCCAAACAACAATTCCACCAACAACAATTACTGGGGATCGGGAAAAACCAACGTCCTAGCGGCCACCCCAATAATAGCAATTACCACGGCAACAACTTTAACCCGAATTACCATTACAATAGGGGAACCGGGAATAATCAAAATAGAGGTGACTTTCGACGACAAGTCAACTTCATTAATGGGAGGAGTCAGCCAAACCAGAGGAGGTACTGCCCAAATACACAGGCAAACTCCTGGTACAATACAACGACTTCAAATCATAATCCATTCCAAGAGAATAGGACTACAGAAGCGTCAAGAAATCAAATAAGCGTTCAACCAGGACCTATAAATGAAACGGCGACGAACCAGTCCGATAGTCTGGCCAACAATGTGCAACCACCTTTAAACTAACAAGGTCAGTGAAAACCAAAGAACGCCCTTCACATGACCAATCACTTGGGTTACTACGACAAATGACGCAACAACACAAGCATAAAATTATAACAATCGTCTCCAGCAATTACCTAAAAAATATAAGCAAAGAACTCCTTGAAGAAGAGGACAACCAGCTGCCAAGAATGAACAGTAAAATCGTGCACGTACAGGCTACAATATACGGAACAGTAACCATCATAATGATCGACACGGGATCAAACAGATCCCTGATAAACCAGACAGAGCTAGAGTGGATCCAAGCTAACTCCAAGATACCAATTCCCACTTTACCAATCAATAATATCATTATAATTGGGGCAACTGGTAAACAAAACAAAACAGTATGAAAACAAGTATCATTGGAATTGAACAGTCAAAACTTAACAATACCTATTGTTTTTCTGGTATCGAGTGGACTACCTGTCAATATGGTCATAGGTTGCGATGTGTTACGACAACACTCGGCAGTAATCAACCTACAACAAGGAATAGTGTTGTTAACCTCTGAAAGAGGAATATGGTCAGCAAACATAATAAACTGCAACCCTACACCAACAGCTTTGAATCAGGATCCAGGCTTAAAAAATTATTATTGCAGAACACATGAACCATCTATAATTGTGAATGATGAAGAGGAAAATAGGGAACTATGGGAAAAGAAAATCGAGGAAATAAGAATATTCCAAAGAAACCGACCAAAACAAGAAATAACCAAAGCACAGGTTGAAAATCTAATAACAATATATAAAAAATACCAGCACGTTTTCTCCAATACTCCAGGCAAGGTCAAGGGATACCAATGTAAGATTAATTTCCGGGAACCAGTAGGCTTCCATACAAAATCCTACCCCATTGCATACTCCCTGAAAAACGAAGTCAGAGCGGAGATAAATACAATGATGGAGGAGGACATCATTGAGTATAGCCAATCTCCATACACAAGTCCCATAGTAGCTATACCCAAAAAGAGTGGTAAGGTCCGGATCTGCTTAGACGCACGGGAAATCAATAAAATGATCATTAACGACCGAACTTCGCCTGGGGAAATTGAAGAGATTTTGAAAAAGTTCCATGCACATTAGTACCTGGGATACCGTATGTGGGTACTGGCAGGTGAAGCTGCACCCACACAGTAGACAGTATATGGCGTTTATCTTCGACGGGAGGAATTATCAGTTTAAGAGGTTACCTTTCGGCCTCATCAACTCTGTCGCAGTGTTCGTAAAGTGCATGGACCAAGTCCTAGGTCAAGAGGCTCTGCAGTTCACAACAGTATATGTGGACGACCTATTAATAACATCATCAGACTGGGATAAACACTGTGCACAAATAGAACAAGTGTTGAAAAAACTCTCCAACAACAACATAACTCTAAAGCTGGATAAATCAAAGTTCATAGCAGAAGAAGTAAAATTCCTGGGATTTAACCTAACAGAGCAGGGAATATCTCAGTCCCAAGAAAAGGTAGAAGCCATTCAGAAATTCCCCACACCTAAAAATAAGAAGCAGTTGCAATCCTTCCTAGGTATTTGCAATTACTACAGGAAATTTCAAAATAATTACTCTTATCTAACTGCAAAATTTTCCAAACAGCTCTCATCAAAAGACAAGTTGACCTGGGGAACTGAGCAGGATGAAGTACTGACACTCATAAAACAAAAATTCCTAGAAACAGTGATGCTGCATCACCCCAACTTTGAGCAACCCTTCTATTTGAATTGCGACGCCAGTGACGTCAGTCTGGGCGCTGAACTGTATCAAGAAGATAAAGAAGGACACCACCAGGTCATCAGCTTTGCCAGCAGAGTATTAAACAGTTGTGAGCGTAACTACAACGTTACGGAAAAGGAGTTGCTCAGCATAGTGTTTGCGTGCGGAAAATTTAGAACATACATCTTAGGGTACCACATTACAGTCAGAAGCGACCATAAGTCAGTATCATTTCTCAAGCAATGTAAATTGAGTCATGGTAGACTTACCCGTTGGATCCTTGCTCTGCAAGAGTACCACATCACGTGGGAATATATTCCAGGCCGGAAGAACGTAGCGGCGGATATATTATCCAGAATAAATGTAGATAATCAGACATTTGAAGGAGAAAAGGAGAAAATTGCCAAGGTGTATTATATATTAAAGGATAGGAAGGACCTGGAAGAAATCGTAAATGAGATCGTACAACAGCAGAAACAAGATACCAAATTAGCAAACATACGAAGGAGACTGATGGAATCCGAAGAGATTATTAATAACTTTTACTGCATACACAAAGATGTATTATTCGTGAAAACAAAAGGGAATCATGGAAATTGGAAGCTAGTAGTTCCAACACCTCTAGAAAACAAATTAATTAAAGACTACCATGTCAGATACGGACACATGGGAACATTAAAAATGGTTAAAGCTTTAGAAGAAGAACTGTTCATTAAAAGTATAACAAGGAAAGTAAATAAAAATATTAAAACATGCACTATATGCCAAATGGTCAAAACCAATAACGAAAGAAAAGATGGAATGATGATACCCATCACATCAAATAAAAAACTCGAAAAAGTGTTTCTTGACATATTTGGACCATTGTAGCGGAGGGAGACATAGATTCAAGTTCATTGTGATTCTATTCGACCGTTACACCAAATACACCAAGTTATACGTTAAAACAGAGCAACAACCAAGAAAATATTAGAAATAATAAAAAACAAGTACTTAACAGAAATTAGAAAGCCGTATACGATAATAACCGACCACGGAACACAATTTAAAGGAAGAAAGTGGAGAGATGAATTACTGAAATTAAATATAAAAACATATAAAACATCCGTATACCACCCAAGCAGTAATCCCGCAGAAAGAGTATTAAGAGAGGTGGGACGCATTTTAAGAACGTACTGCCATGATAATAAAAAAGAATGGCAAAAATATCTAACTTCAACTGAAGAATTTTTTAATATAAGTTACCACCATTTCATTGAAAACACACCATATTCTATGATGTTTGGAAGGAAGCCACATCGAGAGATACAGGAGTTAATAGACTTCCCAACCAACCCAGAAGACCCGTATGAAGAAAATAAATGTTACAACCGAATCATGGAGAAAATAGAGAAACAAAAGACTAAATATTCCCAGAACTAGACCAAAATAATTAAATATAATTTAGGAGAAAAAGCATTAATCAAAAATCATGAACTACCCAGTACATTTGAAGGTATAGCCAAAAACTATTATTATTATACATAGGACCCTATGTCATAACAAAGGACAATGGCAACAATACATACGAAATAAGCAATATAACAACTAAAAAGATAAAGGGAGTATATAACCAAGTTTCCATCAAGAAGTTTTACGAGGAAACATGAACAATCATAAAAAATAATGAATTACAAAATTCAAAAAAGATGTAAGATCAACTTACAATAATATTTAGATAAAATATGAGGTAAAATATAAAATAAAGGAATAAATTACAAAAATTCCTAAATAGTAAGAACAACAAACTTACTATAATATTTAGACAATATATGAGACGAAACAAAATAAACAAATAAAGTGAAAACAAGAATTAATAACATAAAAGAATTAGAAAGGAGACCATCATCAGCGTAAACATAAAGTAACTACCACCCAACGTGTAAGGCGAATACACGATATACACAATTTTCAGAGACGATCAGAAGAAACACGTTACAAATTGGCGACCAACTAGTGTGGCTATAATAGAAGACTAGCGGCGGTTACAAAAAGGTATGAAACATTCCATGACCACCAGGGGAAAATCTAAGAAGGGAACTGAGGGTACCGACGAAGAAGAAATGGAAATGATTGAAGAAATGATCGATGAAATGATCGAAGAGGATACCCAAGGGGACCAACCAGAAAACCCAACCCAAACAACACCGGAAGTAGAAGTAATAGACGACAACCAACCGGAGAAACCAAGTCAAGATAGTGAGAGGGAACAACAGGCGGGAGATCATGAAAAAGCAATAGGAGGTCCGAGCATGCAAGACCTGATGAATTTCATAGCCGAAACATCAAAGAAACAAAACGAGGTGTTGAACAGACAAATAAGCCAAATCGATGGAAAAATCGACCAAAACAGTGAAGAATTGAAGAAAATGAAGGAAGAAACTAGAGAACAAAGAAAAGAAGACAGGGAATTCTTAAACGAAAAACTGGACAGAAACAATGAAGAATTAAGGAAACAACTCAAGGCGGACACAGAACTTCTGAATAACAAGATGGAAAGTAACCATGAAGCCTTGAAGAGAAACCAAGAGATCTTAGAAGAGAAGAGTGAGGAGTTAAAGAGACAGATCCAGAAAGATCTAGAAATACTGAATAATAAGATCGAGAATAATAATGAAACACTCCAACGACAATTGAAGGAAGATAGCAAGAAAACCAAAGATGAATTGAGACAACAGTTGGTAGAATGTCGGGAAGAAATAAAACAAACCGTCACAGAAACGAATGAAACTGTAGTACAAGTCCGGGAGGAGTTAATCAACAAAATAAGCAACGTCGAGGAGGAAGGAAAAAATAGATTTGAGGAACTTCATCAAATAACAACCATAGAATGCACAAAAAATAAACAGGAGGTGCTGAAAAATCTGGAAGAAAAACACCAGGAAATACAGACAGATGTAAGTGAAGGTGTGGAAAGGGTATACACCAACCTCAACAAAGTAGACGGATAGGTCCAAGAAAACAAGGAGAAGATCCAGGGAATAAGCCAAAGGGAAAGACAAATGCAGGAAGAGCTGGACGCACTGAGGGAGAAACCCTGTCACAAAACCCACATCCTCACCAGCGAGAACCGGGAGATAATAAACTTTTGCAGCTACCGGCGTAACCCTATGGAATTCCTCAAAAGAGTGGAGGAACTAATTGAAAAGAATAGGAAAACGAGATGGACAATGGTGAGAAGCCTCATTGATGAGATGTTCAAGGACACCCACAACAATTGGTGGATGGCCACCAGACCAGAGATAAACAGTACCCAAGAATTCAAAACACAGTTCCGAGATAAATATTGGTCTGAGTCCACCCAAAACATAGTCAGAAATGATATAAGCAACGGGAGGTACGAACCGCAAGCAGGACACACCCTAATGTCGTACTTCCTAGGGAAGGTGTGTTTAGCAAGAAATTTAGAACCGAGGGTACCGGAGGAATCATTGGTGATACAGTTAGGATACCATTACGAGGATGTGGTCCAAAAAGCCAGGAGACAGGGTCAAATAAAAACTATCCAAGGAATGGCGAGCTTATTGGAGGACGACGAAAATGATGGCCAATATAAAAGGAACAGAATGGTCAATCTGAGGTACAACAGATGGAGTGAGAATCAGAATACGCCTAACTACAACCCGTCGAACAACAAACCCCAAAATAACAACCGGAATAACACGAACCGGAATGTCAACGACAATCAGTATCGGGGGAACCAAGCAAATTACAATCAAGGTAACCAACCGTATAACAGGAACGACCCAAACAACAATTCCACCAACAACAATTACTGGGGATCGGGACCAAACCAACGTCCTAGCGGCCACCCCAATAATAGCAATTACCACGGCAACAACTTTAACCCGAATTACCATTACAATAGGGGAACCGGGAATAATCAAAATAGAGGTGACTTTCGACGACAAGTCAACTTCATTAATGGGAGGAGTCAGCCAAACCAGAGGAGGTACTGCCCAAATACACAGGCAAACTCCTGGTACAATACAACGACTTCAAATCATAATCCATTCCAAGAGAATAGGACTACAGAAGCGTCAAGAAATCAAATAAGCGTTCAACCAGGACCTATAAATGAAACGGCGACGAACCAGTCCGATAGTCTGGCCAACAATGTGCAACCACCTTTAAACTAACAAGGTCAGTGAAAACCAAAGAACGCCCTTCACATGACCAATCACTTGGGTTACTACGACAAATGATGCAACAACACAAGCATAAAATTATAACAATCGTCTCCAGCAATTACCTAAAAAATATAAGCAAAGTACTCCTTGAAGAAGAGGACAACCAGCTGGCAAGAATGAACAGTGAAATCGTGCACGTACAGGCTACAATAAACTAACTTTAGGCTAAAAAATATCTAACTTCAACTAAAGAATTTTTGAATATAAGTTACCACCATTTCATTGAAAACACACCATATTCTATGATGTTCGGAAGGAAGCCACATCGAGAGATACAGGAGTTAATAGACTTTCCAACCAACCCAGAAGACCCGTATGAAGAAAATAAATGTTACAACCGAATCATGGAGAAAATAGAGAAACAAAAAACTAAATATTCCCAGAACTAGACCAAAATAATTAAATATAATTTAGGAGAAAAGGTATTAAGCAAAAATCGTGAACTACCCAGTACATTTGAAGGTATAGCCAAAAACTATTATTATTATACATAGGACCCTATGTCATAACAAAGGACAATGGCAACAATACATACGAAATAAGCAATATAACAACTAAAAAGATAAAGGGAGTATATAACCAAGTTTCCATCAAGAAGTTTTACGAGGAAACATGAACAATCATAAAAAATAATGAATTACAAAATTCAAAAAAGATGTAAGATCAACTTACAATAATATTTAGATAACATATGAGGTAAAATATAAAATAAAGGAATAAATTACAAAAATTCCTAAATAGGAAGAACAACAAACTTACTATAATATTTAGACAATATATGAGACGAAACAAAATAAACAAATAAAGTGAAAACAAGAATTAATAACATAAAAAAATTAGAAAGGAGACCATCGTCAGGGTAAACATAAAGTAACGACCACCCAACGTGTAAGGCGAATACACGATATACACAATTTTCAGAGACGATCAGAAGAAACACGTTACAAATTGGTGACCAACTAGTGTGGCTAGTATAGAAGACTAGCGGCGGTTACAAAAAAGTATGAAACATTCCATGACCACCAGGGGAAAATCTAAGAAGGGAACTGAGGGTACCGACGAAGAAGAAATGGAAATGATTGAAGAAATGATCGATGAAATGATCGAAGAGGATACCCAAGGGGACCAACCAGAAAACCCAACCCAAACAACACCGGAAGTAGAAGTAATAGACGACAACCAACCGGAGAAACCAAGTCAAGATAGTGAGAGGGAACAACAGGCGGGAGATCATGAAAAAGCAATAGGAGGTCCGAGCATGCAAGACCTGATGAATTTCATAGCCGAAACATCAAAGAAACAAAACGAGGTGTTGAACAGACAAATAAGCCAAATCGATGGAAAAATCGACCAAAACAGTGAAGAATTGAAGAAAATGAAGGAAGAAACTAGAGAGCAAAGAAAAGAAGACAAGGAATCCTTAAATGAAAAACTGGACAGAAACAATGAAGAATTAAGGAAACAACTCAAGGAGGACACAGAACTTCTGAATAACAAGATGGAAAGTAACCATGAAGCCTTGAAGAGAAACCAAGAGCTCTTAGAAGAGAAGAGTGAGGAGTTAAAGAGACAGATCAAGAAAGATCTAGAAATACTGAATAATAAAATCGAGAATAATAATGAAACACTCCAACGACAATTGAAGGAAGATAGCAAGAAAACCAAAGATGAATTGAGACAACAGTTGGTAGAATGTCGGGAAGAAATAAAACAAACCGTCACAGAAACGAATGAAACTGTAGTACAAGTCCGGGAGGAGTTAATCAACAAAATAAGCAACGTTGAGGAGGAAGGAAAAAATAGATTTGAGGAACTTCATCAAATAACAACCATAGACTGCACAAAAAATAAACAGGAGGTGCTGAAAAATCTGGAAGAAAAACACCAGGAAATACAGACAGACGTAAGTGAACGTGTGGAAACGGTATACACCAACCTCAACAAAGTAGACGGACAGGTCCAAGAAAACAAGGAGAAGATCCAGGGAATAAGCCAAAGGGAAAGACAAATGCAGGAAGAGCTGGACGCACTGAGGGAGAAACCCTGTCACAAAACCCACATCCTCACCAGCGAGAACCGGGAGATAATAAACTTTTGCAGCTACCGGCGTAACCATATGGAATTCCTCAAAAGAGTGGAGGAACTAATTGAAAAGAATAGGAAAACGAGATGGACAATGGTGAGAAGCCTCATTGATGAGATGTTCAAGGACACCCACAACAATTGGTGGATGGACACCAGACCAGAGATAAACAGTACCCAAGAATTCAAAACACAGTTCCGAGATAAATATTGGCCTGAGTCCACCCAAAACATAGTCAGAAATGATATAAGCAACAGGAGGTACGAACCGCAAGCAGGACACACCCTAATGTCGTACTTCCTAGGGAAGGTGTGTTTAGCAAGAAATTTAGAACCGAGGATACCGGAGGAATCATTGGTGATACAGTTAGGATACCATTACGAGGATGCGGTCCAAAAAGCCAGGAGACAGGGTCAAATAAAAACTATCCAAGGAATGGCGAGCTTATTGGAGGACGACGAAAATGATGGCCAATATAAAAGGAACAGAATGGTCAATCTGAGGTACAACAGATGGAGTGAGAATCAGAATACGCCTAACTACAACCCGTCGAACAACAACCCCCAAAATAACAACCGGAATAACACGAACCGGAATGTCAACGACAATCAGTATCGGGGGAACCAAGCAAATTACAATCAAGGTAACCAACCGTATAACAGGAACGACCCAAACAACAATTCCACCAACAACAATTACTGGGGATCGGGACCAAACCGGTAAAATCGTGCACGTACAGGCTACAATAAACGGAACAATAACCATCATAATGATCGACACGGGATCAAACATATCCCTGATAAACCAGACAGAGCTAGAGCGGATCCAAGCTAACTCCAAGATACCAATTCCCACTCTACCAATCAATAATATCATTATAATTGGGGCAACTGGTAAACAAAACAAAACAGTAAGAAAACAAGTATCATTGGAATTGAACAGTCAAAACTTAGCAATACCTATTGTTTTTCTGATAGCGAGTGGACTACCATTCAATATGCTCATAGGGTGTGATGTGTTACGACAACACTCGGCAGTAATCAACCTACAACAAGGAATAGTGTTGTTAACCTCTGAAAGAGGAATATGGTCAGCAAACATAATAAACTGCAACCCTACACCAACAGCTTTGAATCAGGATCCAGGCTTAAAAAATTATTATTGCAGAACACATGAACCATCTATAATTGTGAATGATGAAGAGGAAAATAGGGAACTATGGGAAAAGGAAATCGAGGAAATAAGAATATTCCAAAGAAACCGACCAAAACAAGAAATAACCAAAGCACAGGTTGAAAATCTAATAACAATATATAAAAAATACCAGCACGTTTTCTCCAATACTCCAGGCAAGGTCAAGGGATACCAATGTAAGATTAATTTCCGGGAACCAGTAGGCTTCCATACAAAATCCTACCCCATTGCATACTCCCTGAAAAACGAAGTCAGAGCGGAGATAAATACAATGATGGAGGAGGACATCATTGAGTATAGCCAATCTCCATACACAAGTCCCATAGTAGCTATACCCAAAAAGAGTGGTAAGGTCCGGATCTGCTTAGACGCCCGGGAAATCAATAAAATGATCATTAACGACCGAACTTCGCCTGGGGAAATTGAAGAGATTTTGAAAAAGTTCCATGCACATTAGTACCTGGGATACCGTATGTGGGTACTGGCAGGTGAAGCTGCACCCACACAGTAGACAGTATATGGCATTTATCTTCGACGGGAGGAATTATCAGTTTAAGAGGTTACCTTTAGGCCTCATCAACTCCGTCGCAGTGTTCGTAAAGTGCATGGACCAAGTCCTAGGTCAAGAGGCTCTGCAGTTCACAACAGTATATGTGGACGACCTATTAATAACATCATCAGACTGGGATGAACACTGTGCACGAATAGAACAAGTGTTGAAAAAACTCTCCAACAACAACATAACTCTAAAGCTGAATAAATCAAAGTTCATAGCAGAAGAAGTAAAATTCCTGGGATTTAACCTAACAGAGCAGGGAATATCTCAGTCCCAAGAAAAGGTAGAAGCCATTCAGAAATTCCCCACACCTAAAAATAAGAAGCAGTTGCAATTTCTACAGGAAATTTCAAAATAATTACTCTTATCTACCTGCAAAATTTTCCAAACAGCTCTCATCAAAAGACAAGTTGACCTGGGGAACTGAGCAGGATGAAGTACTGACACTCATAAAACAAAAATTCCTAGAAACAGTGATGCTGCATCACCCCAACTTTGAGCAACCCTTCTATTTGAACGCAACGCCAGTGACGTCAGTCTGGGCGCTGAACTGTATCAAGAAGATAAAGAAGGACACCACCAGGTCATCAGCTTTGCCAGCAGAGTATTAAACAGTTGTGAGCGTAACTTCAACGTTACGGAAAAGGAGTTTTTCTTTTATAAAATTGCTAAACTGCTATAATTGTTATTATTTAGACAAAGCTTTTCGTCATCACTGACATCTTCAGGTCTTAAACAACGTCTGTCAATTGTACGTTGTAAGCTTTTATACTTTAGGCCCCTCCCCTTATGTCATCGCCCCTCCTATTGGTTCTAGCTGCTACCGCTCTTCACGGGAACTTTATCTACATTTTTCCATTAGGCATTTTACTATCGTCCGTCAAATTGTTTTACGAATCTCCCGTTAATTTCTTCATGCAATATTTTACTTTCTGACTTATAATCTTTTCATTTCGTAATTTTTAGTGTGTTATTCTTATTATTTTAATTTATTTTTGTTTATTGTTTAATATGTAATAAAATATTATATTAAAATATATTATAAAAATATTTTATTATATATTAAACAATAAACAAAAATAAATTAAAATAATAAGAATAACACACTAAATATGACGAAATGTAAAAGATTATAAGTCAGAAAGTAAAATATTGCATGAAGAAATTAACGGGAGATTCGAGAAACAATTTGACGGACGTTAGTAAAATGCCTAACAGAAAAATGTAGACAAAGTTCCCGTGAAGAGCGGTAGCAGCTAGAACCAATAGGAGGGGCGATGACATAAGGGGAGGGGCCTAAAGTATAAAAGCCTACAACGTACAGTTGACAGATATTGTTTAAGACCTGAAGATGTCAGTGATGACGAAAAGCTTTGTCTAAATAATAACAATTATAGCAGTTTAGCAATTTTATAAAAGAAATGTAAGGATGGCTGATAATTTAAACAATACGAAGGAAAAGGAGTTGCTCAGCATAGTGTTTGCGTGCGGAAAATTTAGAACAGTAAATTGAGTCATGGTAGACTTACCCGTTGGATCCTTGCTCTGCAAGAGTACCACATCACGTGGGAATATATTCCAGGCCGGAAGAACGTAGCGGTGGATATATTATCCAGAATAAATGTAGATAATCAGACATTTGAAGGAGAAAAGGAGAAAATCGCCAAGGTGTATTATATATTAAAGGATAGGAAGGACCTGGAAGAAATCGTAAACGAGATCGTACAACAGCAGAAACACGATACCAAATTAGCAAACATACGAAGGAGACTGATGGAATCCGAAGAGATTATTAATAACTTTTACTGCATACACAAAGATGTATTATTCGTGAAAACAAAAGGGAATCATGGAAATTGGAAGCTAGTAGTTCCAACACCTCTAGAAAACAAATTAATTAAAGACTACCATGTCAGATACGGACACATGGGAACATTAAAAACGGTTAAAGCTTTAGAAGAAGAACTGTTCATCAAAAGTATAACAAGAAAAGTAAATAAAAATATTAAAACATGCACTATATGCCAAATGGTCAAAACCAATAACGAAAGAAAAGATGTAATGATGATACCCATCACATCAAATAAAAAACTCGAAAAAGTGTTTCTTGACAAATGTGGACCATTGTAGCGGAGGGAGACATAGATCCAAGTTCATTGTGATTCTATTCGACCGTTACACCAAATACACCAAGTTATACGTTAAAACAGAGCAACAACCAAGAAAATATTAGGAATAATAAAAAACAAGTACTTAACAGAAATTAGAAAGCCGTATACGATAATAACCGACCACGGAACACAATTTAAAGGAAGAAAGTGGAGAGATGAATTACTGAAATTAAATATAAAAACATATAAAACATCCGTATACCACCCAAGCAGTAATCCCGCAGAAAGAGTATTAAGAGAGGTGGGACGCATTTTAAGAACGTACTGCCATGATAATAAAAAAGAATGGCAAAAATATCTAACTTCAACTGAAGAATTTTTGAATATAAGTTACCACCATTTCATTGAAAACACACCATATTCTATGATGTTTGGAAGGAAGCCACATCGAGAGATACAGGAGTTAATAGACTTTCCAACCAACCCAGAAGACCCATATGAAGAAAATAAATGTTACAACCGAATCATGGAGAAAATAGAGAAACAAAAAACTAAATATTCCCAGAACTAGACCAAAATAATTAAATATAATTTAGGAGAAAAAGTATTAATCAAAAATCGTGAACTACCCAGTACATTTGGAGGTATAGCCAAAAACTATTATTATTATACATAGGACCCTATGTCATAACAAAGGACAATGGCAACAATACATACGAAATAAGCAATATAACAACTAAAAAGATAAAGGGAGTATATAACCAAGTTTCCATCAAGAAGTTTTACGAGGAAACATGAACAATCATAAAAAATAATGAATTACAAAATTCAAAAAAGATGTAAGATCAACTTACAATAATATTTAGATAACATATGAGGTAAAATATAAAATAAAGGCATAAATTACAAAAATTCCTAAATAGTAAGAACAACAAACTTACTATAATATTTAGACAATATATGAGACGAAACAAAATAAACAAATAAAGTGAAAACAAGAATTAATAACATAAAAGAATTAGAAAGGAGACCAATTAAAATAAACAAAAATAAAACCAAGCAAGAACTGCTAAGACAAATACCTAAAATTATAAAGAATATAGAATATTCAGTAAAAAAATATGAACTGGTACAAGAAAGAAAAAGAAATAATGTATAAAATAAATATACAGCAAATGGCTGAAGCAAAATAATGGTAATCAACAAAAAAGAAGAAGAGAAAAGATGTCTAAAATAATTAAAATGATCACAAGAAGAAAAGAAAAACAAATTAATTAAAAGTTAGAAAGAATGAAATTAACAACTAAATAAATAAAAATAATCGAATGTGTGAGTAGATAACGGAATATAGCAAAGGTACAGCGGAAGGAAGAATGAGTAAAATGTTAAAATGATCTAAAAAACCACGAAGTGGACAATCCCCAAAATATTATTATTAATGATAGTCACAAGATGACAAAAAGGTATTTAAGATTGACTGAGAATAGGTCCAGCAATCAATTAACTGAACAGAGATGATGTTCCTCTGGTCTCAGAATAAAAGGTAGTATTGGAAGAAACCAGCTACTAAAAGTTAGGGAAAAAATTATATAACAGGGAGAACGCACTAATGGAAATAAATAAAAACGGATCTAAATAAAAAGGAGTGGAACAAGTAAGAAGAGAAGCAATAAAGAAGAAATAAACAAGAAGAAAAAGGAAAAAAATGATAATTTCATAAAAAACTATGCTAGTGTTTTACCAAAATGATCATTTTTGAAGGAGGCATTATGTTACAACACAAATAAGCCACCCCAATACCAGGGAAAAAACGAATCAACTATATAAAATGTTTAAACTAAAGAAAATAAAATGACGATGACGCGACAAACGACTACATGACCCAACCCAAGTGATTGACCAAATAAAATGAAACCAAATGAGAAGGTGAAAACCAAAATATAAATGAAATAAAACGGAAAAAATGAAATCAAAGGAGAAGGTAAATGAAAATGAAACTAACAAAATATAAATGAAATAAAATGAAATCAAAGGAGAAGGTAAATGAAAATGAAACAAACAAAATATAAATGAAATAAAATGAGAAGAAATGAAAAGACACAAACGAATAATATAGAACAGAAAAGGAGAAATGTTACACTCAAATAAAGTAATGGAAAAGAAACCAATAAATAATAAATGTAAATGATAATTATTAGTATCGACCCAATAATCAATATAAATGATAATTGATAAAATCCAATAAAGTAAAAACAAACAAAGTACACTAACCAAATAAATAGAGAGTAAATATTATAAATCACTCTATAATGACATGAACTTGTTAACAGTATAACTAACCATTGTAAAGTGAGAGATAGGTAGATAGTGAACAGGAGTAAGTGAGAAAGAAAATTTAACGTTAGGGAATACCCACTATACCCTGATTAACAAAAGAAAGTAACTGGCGGAGCGGCCGTGCGGCGACTGAGTTTGTAGTAAAAACATTCCAATTAATAACCTCGTGGAATTGTAAAATACAGGGCTAGAAATGTCTAATGAACTGTATTGTAATCATCAATTAAAGACGTTTTTAACAAACTTCTCTAATTTTTTAAATCTTTTTTCAATTATTTTACATTGAGAGTTAAATAAAAAAATACACGAATTTGAATTAAAAATTTAGGGTTTATCATTTTTATTACGTAAGAACTTAGAGGTTAATCATCGGAAAAACATTTCTTGTAGACAAATGGTAGTCCACCTTCTTTAGTAGAATATATCAAAAATTGAGATTCCTACGATTAAAATTAACGACGTTATTAATTGTTTTCTAATGTCCTGTTAACTCAGTTGTTAAAAGTTGTACATGAATGAGATTTGCGTGACGCTCTCTTTAGATAACTAAATGTAGAAGACATATACAACTTACACCTTGTACGTGATAGGAATACTACAATGGATTAATATATAAAGTGAATTTCACAGAGAGCAATGCGCGGTGCTTTGCGGCGGAAGTACAGTCAGAACCTAGTGGACCCATTTTATTCGTGCGCTACCGTCAACTCCAGCGTCTCGGCCTCTCCTTTATATCTACAAATACGTAGCACACTCTTCCAGGAAAACTGAACCGTTATACGCACACTAAGGGTAAGGGAAACTTCCAGCTTTCAGTTTAGTTGATGTGGTGGTTGAGTGATGTCCGGTTGTTGGTTATCTTGATTTTAAGTGTGAGTTTCTTGTGCTTTCATTATAAATTGACGTGTTTTTAAGTTATTTTGTGTGAATATACTTCGGTGGCTGAGCATGGAGCAACGTAACGAGGCTGAACCAAGGAAACATAGGGGAAGACCTAGGACTCGAACTCCAAAGAAAAGACAAACTTCGGGCCGAGGCGTACCTATGAAAGGACAGTCAAGAGAAATTGTGTTCAAAGTGCGAGAATATTTTGATAGAGAAAAGGCGAACAAAGGTCCTTTGATTCCGGTTAATAATGCAATACAGCGAACTGCAGATGCTCTGAAAATACATAAAAATACAGTTGTGCGAGTTTGCAAGGAAAAAGAATTGAAAGAAATACAAGATGACAGTAATAGCCAACTTTCAACTCCGGGCAAACAGAGGAAACGGGAGAAAACTGTGACAAAACTTGACACTTTTCAGGAAGACACTATACGAAGACATGTATATCAATATTACTTAAGAAAAGAATATCCCACTTTGAAAAAACTCTTATCATCGTTGGAAAATGAAGAGTTGTTTAATGGCAGTCTGTCTTCGATTAGACACGTGCTAAAAGGTTTAGGATTTACGTGGAGAAAATTTTCGGGCATAAAAGTGATTATGGAGAGAAGCGATGTCGCTGCCTGGAGGTGTCGTTTTCTTCGCCAAATCAAAGACGAGAATTTCGATAATATAATTTGGCTCGATGAGACCTGGGTCAATGCTGGGCATTGTTTGAAACAAGGATGGACTGATGAGTCACTTCAGGGGACAATGTTAACACCTATAGGGAAAGGTGAACGATTAATAATATGTCATGCAGGTTCTTCAAAAGGGTTTGTTCCAAATTCCCTTCTACTATTTAAATCGAAAAAACCGGTGACTACCATGAAGATATGGATCACGAGAAATTCTTCGGTTGGTGTTCTGAAACTTTGCTAAATAACCTAGAAGAGCCTGCAGTAATAGTCATGGACAATGCTCCCTACCATTCTAAGCAAATTGATAAAGCTCCCACAAGCAAAGATAAAAAAGCTTTTGACATACTTGCATGGCTGGATAAATACAACCGACTTGAAACTTTTGGAATTAGTGAAATGGCACAAGCCCCAGAACAAAAGGTATTTTGTTGATGAATTGATAGAGAGCAGAGGTCACAAAGTGATATGGCTACCACCTTACCATTGCCATCTTAACGCCATTGAGCTTATATGGGCTCAGGTTAAGGGGTATGTTGCCGAAAACAACAAAATGTTTACTTTAAAAGAAGTTGAACGACTGACTAAAGACGGATTTAATCGAATTACTGCTGAGAGGTGGAAGCAAGTAGTGGACCACACCAAAAAAGTTATTATCGATGCATGGAATAACGAAGGACTAATGGAAGAAGCTGTGGAGGAAATGATTATATCTATGGGAGACAGCAGTAGCTCCGAGGATGATAATTGTTCAGAAGATGATAATAGTGATGACGATCAAATGGAGGGTATCAGAGAACTTTCGTTTGAAGACTGCTAACTCATAGCTATAAGTGTTTTTTATAGAGTGTTTTAATAGTGTATTTTTATGATTTATACACATATTTTATGAGCGGATTCCATAAAAGCTGAAGAACACTACAATACTTGTAAGTACCGTACTGTCTTTATTATTTATTTGTCAATGCTAATAACAAGTAATTTACTAATTGTTTTTACATTTCAATACATTATAACAGTAAAATACTGTTATAATTATGCAATATCTGGTAGACCGAAATTTGCTCGGTAGTTTTAAACTGTAAACTGTATTTCATAGTTAAATAATTAGTTATTGAGAAATTTGAATGGCATTAACAATTTCCCAGTAATTACATTGCACTTCAATTAGTAGTATTAAAGCT
Organism: Magicicada septendecula; assembly: GCA_034769895.1. Taxonomy (NCBI): domain Eukaryota; kingdom Metazoa; phylum Arthropoda; class Insecta; order Hemiptera; family Cicadidae; genus Magicicada; species Magicicada septendecula. Next base: position 761,088,266 of record CM068367.1, read on the forward strand.
GATCACAAAACAAAAACAGTTTATTAACAAGAAAACAATAAATACCGTACCGCAAAAGAGTGATAAACAATCATTCAAGACACTCCATCTGTTATAAAAAGCATGTAGTTCAACTAAACCACAAAAGTCTGGTCAGATGTAAGTTTTTGACAGATCTCCAGGTAGAAGATTAGATTAAATAAGTAGACAGACAACTAAGTATATACTTATGAGAGGTTGGTGACTCGTAGTAAGTTGGCTATGTGTCAATGTGTGAGCCGTGAGCGTATGCACCACTTTCTTTGGGCTGTTACTGTACCTTGACTCGATCGCGCGCCGTTGAGCGATGTTAGTTCTAATTTTCCTATATTAACTGATTGCGGTTATATTTCATAATATATGAAGGTTACATACCTCTTTGTATTGATGAATACAGTTTTGTTATGCTTATTGTGAAAAAACTCAATGAAAAAAATTATTAATAACGGAGTTAACAGTACATTTGGAAAAAATTAATAACGTCGTTAATATTAATCGTAGGAATCTCAATTTTTGATATATTGTACTAAAGAAGGTGGACTACCATTTGTCTACAAGAAATGTTTTTCCGATGCTTAACCTCTGAGTTCTTACGTAATAAAAATGATAAACCCTAAATTTTTAATTAAAATTCGTGTATTTTTTTATTTAACTCTCATGTAAATTAATTGAAAAAAGATTTAAAAATTAGAAAAGTTTGTTAAAAACTTCTTTAATTCATGATTAAAATACAGTTCATTAGACATTTCTAGCCCTGTATTTTAGTTGTCTTGATTAGTTAAGTGCCTGTATTTTACGTTTCAACGAGGTTATTAAGTGGAATGTTTTTACTACAAACTCGGTCGCCATGCAGCCGCTCCGCCAGTCACTTTCTTTCGTTAATCAGGGTATAGTAACACTTAAATAATATCTAAAAAGTGCGAAGTGACAGTGTAAACCCCCAAGATAAATAGAAACCCTATTGATAGGTATAAACACCTAATAATCAGTGATAAACACTAAAGGTTAATGGTGAAAAGTGATAGTAAATAAAAATATTGTTATTATTAGGATTAAGATTAATAGTAGATGAGGAATACAATAGTATTCAGGGAAGGAATCCCATGGAGAGTCAAAATGTTAGTGTTACCATGGTTAGAGAGTAAAGTTTATATAAGAAAAAATGTGATAAAGAATATAAAGGCAAAATCAATAAACATCCTATGTTCTAAGGGATAGATAGTTAGATAAAGTAAATGGTGTGATGACGTTTGTCACCGAAAAAATAAGTAAGAATAAACCAAATGTAAACAAGAGTAGCATAATAACTGTTAAAGAATTGTTTGATTAAGTTTATGAATAGGAATATGGCTGAAAGAATTATACAGACCATAAGCCTAAATGTTATGTTATATTTAATAGAGAATAGTAAATAATAGACAAATTATAAACAATGGCAATATAAATAAGAAAAAAGATAAATTAATATAAATCTAATAATACTGGAAAGGCAGTTAGAAAATAATAGACAAACCATAATATGGAAACTAATGAAAACATACAATTATTATAAAACAGACCCAAAACAATTCAACATTTAAACAAATCATTTGTAACACAAAACAAAACATGTACAAAGATAAAATAATGTGTAATTTGAATAAATTAAGAAAATATAGCCAATTACTACCTAGGCCTATGAAATGCCTAACTGTATAAAACCAATAACTACAAATTGTAAGAAATTAACAAGAAAATTAGCAAATCCAAGGCAAGTAACTAGTCAATGATAATTAGTGAATCATATTAAGAGATAAATGTTAAATTAAGGACATACAATAAGAAAGAAATGTAATTAGACAATATCAACATAACTGTCAAAATATTAATACATAAGCAAACCCAGCTTTGTGGGATGTCAAAATGATCTTTGAAAGAAAATATGAACAGTTGTGATAATATCTCATACTTAGATAAGAAGACAGAAGAAGAATAATAGCAATCAGAAGATATACAGTCATTTTGAATAAAAATTCAAATATTATAACAATGGGCTTAAGTCATGTACAGCCATTGAGAGTCAATCAGTTACCATGACAACTGAACGTTATTTATGAATATTCCGTTAGAAACTGTTAGTCCATTACTGAAGCTCAAGAGGAATAGACGCCAAGCCATAAATGACTCAAATTTTGATTTAAAACAATTTAAAGTAATCCAAGATTAATGACATGAACAAGTAAGAAGATGATGAAGAACTAGGCCATCCAATTGAGGCCAAATACCAGATTAATAAATGCTAAATTAATAAATTTCGATCAACTTATACGAAAAAGACACAAGGCACAATTAAATCCCAAAATGATGGAAGATTGATGACCAAACGATGACCCAACCTATTTCGACTGAATGACATTACACCTTAAGTCAACTGATTTGATAAGTATTGCTGAGTTACCCGAATTTATGAAATAAATTCTTTTTTAATTTTTTCTCACAACACTTTGAAATCTCACTATAAACTGATATTATTTCTTTCAAAGATTAATTAAAAAATAAAACACTAAGCTTATAACCTGTATAGAAATTACGAACTTTTGAAATACACTTATTAACACTTCAGGAACAAATTGTAATTACACCTTATAGTATATAAGTACCAGTAATGTAAGGTAGTGCACTTTATTGTAATCAAATTGATATTTTTTCGTAAACCAAAAGAATCCAGAATAACTGAACGATATGAAAACAAACTGTTGCAGACACCATGTCTGACTAAATAATTCGTTCAGAATCGCTTCGCCGAACCTTGAGAAATTTGTCTTATAATAATTGCCGGTGCAAATTTGTTTAATAACAAAATATAATTTTGTATATTACTGAATAATTACTAATCACAGTTTAATAAACTAGTACCGAGTTGTAACCACTGTTCTTTATTTTATAGGAAAGTGCTTTATATGATTTGTGTAATTTAGCGAAGAACCAAGGCGACGGTAAGCGCTCGACAGCGGAAACTCGGCGAACTATCAGCGAGATTTATAAACCCGTACAGGTGGGAGTAATTGAATTCACCATACCGTCATAGCCACGAACGCTTAATCATCCTATTTTTTATTTTAATTGTTTTCAGTTAAAACAATTTGGCGCCACCCGGGATTTATGCACACATACTAAAGAACAGGTAAGGTTCCCACATCCGTGTACTGGTAATTTGAGAGATCGCTACGGACATCGTCAGCGTAAACATAAAGTAACGACCACCCAACGTGTAAGGCAAATACACGATATACACAATTTTCAGAGACGATCAGAAGAAACACGTTACAATATTTATTTACGTGTATACTTTAGTAACAGTGTTACTACTACTACTAAAACTAATCAGTTAGTAACTACAATTTGATCAGTTAGTTAATATAAAACTAAATTAAAGGTATCAAGTTCTTCCCTTCATTTAAACAACATTCTCTATTATGCTTTGAATATATGATCATGCGCAGTAGGGATTTACTTCTAGATCGAGGCGCCCCAAGCGATATCGAAACAAACTATTTTAGTCGGCAAAAAAGCAGACAAGAATTTGTATCCTCTCCAGACCTGTATATACGACCGTGCTCCGCTCCGACCACCGCTATTGATAGGCCCAGTGTCAATACTGTGTTATTCAATGATATAATTAAAGGTTATTTCAAAACAATTTTCTTCAATTTGGCCATAATGCAAGTGCCCAATACAAATAGTGTAATTAAAAAACCGAAAACATGAAATTTTAACAAATAAATTCCACCTCGTGCCGCTCCCCTGAGCCTGCCGCCCTTAGGCACGTGGCTAGTGTACCTAGTGGGAAATCTGGGCCTGCACTGATCCAGATATGCAAACCGAAGTAATTACCATACATTATATTGTTTTCAAAGAGAACCAGATAATGGACTTGTGAGTTAATCAGATCACCTTGGATTTCACTCTGTTGATCACCACTTGCTATCTCCATTGTCACCTGGAAGTATCTCAAATGCTTTAACATTATGCCTCCTTTCTTTAGAACAATGAACTGTAATAAAATATTAAACAGTTCATAAAAATAAATGATTCATAAATAGTAAACACAGTAAATTCACAAAAGGATAACCAGAGATGGTCCAATTCTGAAGCTTTTTAATGAATAGCAGATGGCAACAGGTGATTACTGGACATATTGGCAAAGCTTTTGTGAATGACGACAGTTCCTTGAAAACAGTTTTTTGAGAAATGCTGGTGGTGACAGAGGAAACTCAAGAAGAGACCTCATTGATGCTTCTGCTGAAGGTTTGATGATGAGAAGCACCATGGAGAAAGGAAATGTGCCAGTTTACAGTAGGTTTTTGTGTCAGACTTTACTGAAGGCTCTATCACATCTATCAGGACATCAATAATGTGATATTTAAAATGTGCCTCTAATGCGTGTTAACGGCAGACATGAGAAAAGAACAAGGCTGACCACGGTAAAGAGAGGTATAACTATGAGAGGGAGAGAGAGAGAGAGAGAGAGAGAGAGAGAGAGATGAACTATGAATGTGTATAACAAATTGGAATATTTTGTAACATAACTCGTGAAAGAGAGGATCTCAACTCAAAAAAATGAAAGAATAAGATTATCCCAATTACATTTATTAACGGCCTGAGAAGCAAGTGATGGTGGTATCTAAGAGATGGCTGGCCCAGTATGCAACAGTAGTGTTTAATTACTTGTCACAACCTTGGTGGGTCAAAATAGCTGGGCTGTGGATATGATATAATCCTTAAAAGGACCAAAGAAGTACCCTCACTGTCATTTGTGATCATGCTGCTATTAGCAACCTTCTGTCTGAGATAATACTTTCATAGCAGAATATGACCTGTTGCTGTGTCACTCTGTGAATCATCTGCCCTTTCCACCATAGCTGTTCCTTTTGCCCAAGTTCACTATGTCGTCCTTACTAAAAGAAAACTTGCTCACATAATAATTTCTCTTAGACTCATATCCCTCTAGTGACAGTGCCATTTGAGTGTCGTGTGTAGATGTCTGGGAGGTTGGACATGTTTTCAGCATATCTACCACCCAGACAGAGACATCTTTTCCTTGATCATTGTTTACCAAAAATTGTAATGCCAAGCATTCATCTTAATAAGCAGATCATTCAATCCCTATTCTATATCATTCCATAAGTTGTAACCACACGTATTTGTGTCCCTTATCAATATCTTCTAAAGCCCCACTGTTGTGAGCGCCAATTTGTAACTCCACGTGATTTTTCCCCTCTGTTGTGAGCGCTAATCTATTACCCTTCAGGACTTACGGGTTCTTTATGTCATATACCTTGGATGTGTCAAATTACCACAAGACGGGTTTTAAATTAATTTATCCCTCGCTTTGTGTACATCCATTAGTAAACCTTGTTAATTCTATATAAATAAAAACACATGGAATAGTATCTGGTAATAATAATAATGTTGTATTTTTATTCAAAAAATTTCTATAGTCTATTCAGTGTAACTATTAACATAATTTATAAATCTCAGGGCCGATTCTCTTCTCTTTGTTTATTATTTTTAGGTTCTTTTAGCTGATATAAAGGTTCAGTAATTATAAAGGAAAAACAAGTATAGAAAGTACATTACATTACAAACAATAATAATAATGAATAATATAAATTAAGTATTAATTATAATAATAAATATACGTTACACAATGTGTATCAGTTCAGTTCAGTTCACATAGCCTTCTGGTATCTGTGATGGAAAATTCCAATGTTAGTTTGTTTATGTTGTCAAAATGAAGGAATCCACTTCTTTTGGTGTTCAATAAATGTTTATTTTCTCCTTTTCGTTGTCCGAAGCCTTATGGTGGAATATTAGGATTGAAGTCCAGTGTCCTGTTATTAATTCAATCCAAGTGTAGTTGTTCTTCTGTTTGTGTCATCAGTAAGATTTAAAGGCTGGTTTGTTAAGCTGTTTCTTTAATTACTTGAATCTTATATTCTGTTATAGTTTGGTATAAGGTTTTTTTACTTTCTATTATATTATTTTTTAATAATATTCATATGTTTCTTGTATAAATATTTAGCTTGTTTTCAAAATTTACACTCAACTCTCCTTCTTGGCTTATTATCTTTTTTATAATAATCAACAACATTCTTTTTCTCTCTTTTGGTTTCCTGGATACACATAAATACTCTGGTCATATCTGTTCAAATTGAGATTTAGTTGTCATAGGATATTATTTTTATATAATACATTATTTTACCTTCTACATACAAGTTGCTTTTTAGTTAGTACATCACAATACTTAATACAATTTACATATTATTTTATCTGAAAAAACTATGAACAATTTTGATATCAAATATTATAGTTATTTGTAATTTGACAAATATTTTTGAATAATTTATTATTTACTGAACATAATCATCTAGGCCTATGTTGACTGATTATATTTTTATATTGGAAGACTCATAATCGATCCTGCTTACACTTGTTTTATATTAATTAATTTCTTTAAATATAAACAAACTGTTAATTAACAATTATATTTTAATTACTATAATTCCCTTCAGGGCTTAACTGAATGCACACTTTTAAACCATTGTCTGTGTGATTAATATCTATTAAACTTATATAACTCAAACAATAATAATAAAGAAAAAACTAAATGTTAATGTTAGTATCATCTGGTACTATGGATTAGTATTTCATTTCATTAAATAATTGTTTATAATTACTATCCACTCACAGTTCTTCTTAATTGAATATCACTGTATCTCACATCCTCTTACCAATTAATTACACTTGTTTTATATTTCATTTGTAGCACATCTTATTTATATTTTACATTTACTTATAAATTTGTATTGTACTTTATATGACTTTCTAATTGATTCATACATTATTCATTAAATTTATTATCATTATTTATTTGTTTATGGACTACTCCAAATCTAACTAGGTACTGTTTATATAGTATAGTAATCTGTCACAGTAATGTCTGTTGTAGGACTCTTGGTTTTTACATAGGTTCACACTTTTATTAATTATTGTTTCTTCTTTCAAATTATTTTGATTTCGATTTGTTTAGATAACTTGTTGTTTTTGCTTGCTGATGTCTTCAACAGTTGAAGTTTATGATATTATTATGGTATTAATATTGCTTGGTAATAAGATAGACATTTATGAAACAAATTCTTCATTATTATAGGCAAATTGAAACCTACCTTTCTTATCGATACCAATTATTTTCTTCTTTATCTCTGGAGTTTATTTATTTGTATTGGTGGCTTTAACGAATTGTAATTCTTGAGTTTTCTCTTGGTTCATTGTATATTTTATTCATATATTCCATTCTTTTATTAAAATTGATTCCATACTAATGTTAAATGATTCCCCCTATATTAATATGGTATTATGAATGAATATCGGCGTTGAGTGGCCCTTTTACGTCCAATTGCTCATCCGAACATTCACATACCTGGTACAGTGCACATTGGCTGCTGCCCATAAAATAATTCTAAAGTGGCGCCTTAGCTTTCTCACTCTACAAATAAAATAATTATAAATCTTATCATTATACACATCATTGGAATCTTTTATCTTCTGAATATTTTTTCTTATTCTACATTGCCTTCCAATAACTCCATTTATTTATTATATTCAATATTACTGTTGGTATATTTTCTTAAGTAGATTTCTTTCTTTTTTATATAACTTCACTTCAGAATTCAATGATTTATTAGCCTTAATGTCATTCACCTTTGTTATTCAGTACCTCTTGCAATATAGTAGTTTTATAGTTGTCTTGATTGTTCATCTCTTCTTTCACAGCACTATCACTTTACTAAAAATGAACTTTATCTTGTGAAAAACTTACTTTTTTCGTCGGACGCGTTTCGGCTTAAGTATCCGCCTTCTTCAGCTTTTTGGTCAGACTGCCATCATTTCATAACGGTTTTTGTGTGGAAGGTGTAGTGGGGGTGGTGTGTGGAGGAAGGGGATTGGTGCAGGGATTCAACTTGATGTTTGTTTTTTGTAAAATTGTGTCAAAAAGTGTATGTGATTTATATTGTAATTGATCGTTGAGTATGTTGTTTGGTTGTGTTGTGTGGTGTTTATATATTTCGTATTGTTCAGTTGTGTTGAGTTTTCGGCCTTTAGGTAAGTAATGTAAAATTTCGAGATTGGTGTCTATGTTGGTGTAATTGTGGTTTTCTGTGTGTATGTGTGTGGCAAATGCGGAGTGTATATTGTTGTTGGTTAGAGCTTTTAAATGTTCAGAATAACGGGATGAAAAAGATCTTCCTGTCTGGCCGATGTAGAAACTATTGCAGTCATTACATTTTAATTTGTAAACACCTGTTTTGTTATATTTGTCTATGTCTGTGTTTGTATTATTGATGTGTTTTGTAATGGTATTGGTTGTTCTGTATGCTATTTTGTATTTGTGTTTTCTGAATGTGTTGGCGATTTTGTGTGTGTAGGAGTTGTGGTATGTGAGTGTGATGTATTTATTGTGTTGTGTGCTGATGGTATTTTGTGTTTTGTTGTTTTTGTTTTTGATGCGTTTGTGTAGTGTGTTTATTAAATTAGGGTTGTAACCGTTTTTGATTGCTATGTATTTTATTGTGTTCAGTTCGTCGGTGTAATCTTGTTTATTTAAGGGTATTTTAGTTAGTCTATGGAGCATATGGTTGAAGGCCGCATGTTTATGTTGTGTTGGGTGGTTTGATGTGTTGTGTATAACCATGTCAGTTGTGGTTGGTTTCCTGTATATTTTGTATGTGTGTGTGTTGTTAGTTTTGTTAATTGTTAGGTCTAGAAAATTTATACTATTGTTTTGTTCAATTTCCAGTGTAAATTTTAATTTGTGGTGTATAGTGTTTATGTATTTGTGGAAGTTTTCAACTTGTCTTGTGTTGCCTTTGAATAAAAGTAATATATCATCTACATACCTGTGCCAATATATAATTTTGTTAGTGTATTTGTTGTTGTTTATTATGTGGTTCTGTTCTATGTTGTGTATATATATTTCTGCTAGTATTCCTGATATGGGGGAGCCCATTGGGAGACCTTCTGTTTGTGTGTATATCTTGTTATTGTATGTAAAGTAATTTTGTTCAGTTATTAGTTTGGTCAGTGTGATGATTTCTTGTATGTGTGTTTCAGGTGTGTTGTTTTGTCTGAGTAGTTGTTCTAGTGTTTGGATGGTTTCTTTGATGGGGACATTAGTGTATAAATTGGTTATATCAAAAGATGCCAGAGTTGAGTTATGTGGGATGTGGATGTGTTCAGTTTTCTTGACTAGGTCTATGTTGTTTTTGATAGATGTGTTGTTACTGAGATTAATATTTTCTCTGATTATTTTGTCTAGTTGTTTTGCGATTTTGTGGGAGGGTGCCTGTGTGTTGTTTATTAATGGTCTGATGGGAATGTTCGGTTTATGTATTTTTGGTAATGCATTTAGTTTAGGGGGGTTAGGTTTTATTTGTTTAAGGTATTTGGCGCTTTCTGGTTTGATTATATGTTTTGTGTTGTTTATAAACTTATTAATCTGTTTATGAAATTTTAGTGTGGGGTCTTTATTTATTTCCGTTATATTATTTTCGTTGAAGAAATTTTCGATTTTAGTGTTTAATTGGTGTTTGTCCATTATGACGCTAATGTTACCTTTGTCAGCTTTTAGGATTGTTGTGTTGTGTTCAAGTAACTTGTGTTTTACATTGTTAAGTGTTTTTATTTCATTGTTGTGTATTTTTGGTTTTGTATGTGTGTTTAGAAGTTTTCGTTTTATTTCATGGCGAATCGGGTCCTGGTCATTAAAGTGCGTTTGTACAGCTGTTTCTGCGTCTATGATTATGTCACGTGTGTGTTTATTGTGATTTTTGTTAGTTGTATTGTTATTTAAATTATGTTTCAGTCCTTTGTTTAATAAATCCATTTCATCCTTTGTGAAATTAATGGTTGTTGTATTAACTACGCGTGCGTGGAATTTGTATGCCGGTTCAGGGATAGATTCAATTGTGGGTGTTGTGAGGTTAGTTATTTTTTTGTTGTGTCTAGCTTGTATTGTCAATTTGAGTTTTTCTATGTTGTCTTGTGTGTGTTGTATTACATTTTCAAGTTCCGTGTGGTGTAATATTTGTGTGAGTTTCATGTGTAAACACCACACAACACAACCAAACAACATACTCAACGATCAATTACAATATAAATCACATACACTTTTTGACACAATTTTACAAAAAACAAACATCAAGTTGAATCCCTGCACCAATCCCCTTCCTCCACACACCACCCCCACTACACCTTCCACACAAAAACCGTTATGAAATGATGGCAGTCTGACCAAAAAGCTGAAGAAGGCGGATACTTAAAAGCCGAAACGCGTCCGACGAAAAAAGTAAGTTTTTCACAAGATAAAGTTCATTTTTAGTAAAGTGATAGTAGTTTTAATTATTCTTCTATTATTCTATCTCTTTTTATACTGCAACTCTTCTTCAGCAAGTTCATTTTCTAATTAGTTTATTAAATTTCTCTTAGGCCTATTGTCATTAATATTGTGCTCCATTATTATTATTATATTACTATATATATATTATTTAAGCTTGATTTAAATAGATGCGCTTATTTCTTTTAGATTTTTGATGTCGTTACAAAGTTTATCATGGATGATCAACAAATTCTCAACATCATCCCATAGCCATGAAGGAAATTGCTTCCAGCAGTTTATACTGTCATTATCACAAAATATCACTACTAATAACTTGGACTTACTCAAACATAATGTACATAATGGAATGATTTCCCATAATCTGTATGAAATATAAGCTCAAAGAGTTTGAAAAATGCATTGTACATAACGTGTAAACTATTATTTCTGTGTGATAAGTACACATACAAACATGTTGTTAACTTTAATCTAGCAATTTCTGGTGGTATATTCTTGTAACAATACAGTTATAAATTAAAAATATAGGTAGTGTTTTTCATGTCCTCTGTTAAAAAATATGATTTTGTATACATGCGGAATAAGTGATATTAAATTCATGCTTCCAGTATCCAAGCCACTTATATGTATATGAATAGAATAAAATTTATCTCTTTTATCCGTCTAGTAGTTTTCCTTTTTTATATTTCACTATGCGTTTCTGGACATATGTCCCATCTTCAGGTGTAATCCCTCAGTAAAGTTTGTCAGATAATTAAAATGCAATTAAAACTATCAACACGGATAATGTTATCGTAGTGCTCACCAACAATATCATGTGTGTTCCGTGTTCATATATTTTATATTTATTTACAACATGTGTATAAATTATACATAATTTGTATTAATTATCTGATGAACTTTACTGAGTGAATACACCTGAAGATGGGACATATGTCCAGAAATGAGTAGTGAAATATAAAAAAGGAAAAGCCACTAGATGGATAAAAGAGGTAAATTTTATTCTATTCATAAAGTGATATTAAAAATAATACCTGTATTTCAATCTAATTAAGTTTGATTCTTTGTTAATTGAAAACTGTTCACATGGGGAGATATCAGAACAAACCTTAATGCATGGAAGGTAGCCGATGAGTTTTTATAATACTGTGAACAATATATAAAAACTAATATAATACATAAGTGCATACAAATATTGTTAGATACAAAGTAATACAATATTATTGTTATAGGTTCAAGTATTGGGTCTTGAGGCTATTTGTACATCTGTTTGGAAGAAAAAAATTTTTCCTGAATTATTAAAATTTTCAGAGGGTGTAGCAAGTACTTTCCCTTCTTATACTGTTGTAAGTACAAAACTATTTACTTTTAGCCTAGAATATAAATTCAAAGGAAATTGTGTTATAAATAAATGTATAAGACCCAAGATGTAATGTAGCACAATGCAAGTAAAGTCTTGTGTCAATAATAATTCTCACCTCATTAAATGGTGTACTAAAAAGCAGTAGTATATTCTGAGTGTAACAAAAAATAACACATTGCCTCCTTTATATAATTAATACAGTATTAAAAAAAATATTTTGAGGGATAGTTTGAAAACATGAAATGTAAGTTTGTAGAGCTACAAACGTAGGGAACAATGCTGTCACGATGTTTGGCACTGCATTGTGTACTAGCAGTGAGTAACAGTACGAAGGCTGTCTGAAAAGTTCTTGGTCTAACAGTGAAAAACGAATTTATAATTTCAAAAATATTTTTATTTTTCAACATAATGTCCTTTTAGCATAACACATTTATTCCAGCAATATTCCAATACCACTATATTGTCCCTGAAGTGGTTTTATTTAAGGTCTACAAAATACCCCTCTACAGCTGAAATCACCTCTTGATCCAATGAAAAACGCTTACCAGCAAGAAAGAGTTTGAGTTTTGGAAAAAGATGGAAGTCTGAGGGAGCCAAATCTGGGGAATAAGAGATATTCTAACAATTCATAGTGGAGATCTCTTAATTTTCCCATTGCCAAAATAATTTTGTTGGCAGGTGCATTGTCTTGGTGAAAAATGATTTTTTCTTCTGCAAACAGGGTCTTTTTTCACAAATGTTTTGTCTGGTTTCGATAAAAGGTTGGAATAATATTCCTCAGTTATTGTTGCACTGTTTTCAAAGTAACTGATGTACAAAACATCTTTAACATCCCAAAACACTGACGCCATGACTTTTCCTGCTGATGGAATTGACTTTGCTTTTTTTGGTGCTGAACAACCAGCTTCTGTCCACTGCTTTGACTGTTGTTTGGTCTCTGGTGTGCATCCAAGTTTCATCTATCATAATACGCCGACACACAAAATCTGCTTTGTTCTTGTAAAAACGCTCCAAGCACTGTTCAGATACTTTCATGTGCAAGCGTTTTTGATTTGTTGTGAGCAATCGCAGCACCCACCTAACACAAAGCTTTTTCATTTGCAATTCCTCATGGAAATATATCTGACATGTTCTTTTGAAATACCTATAGTCTCAGCAATTCCATGCACTTTAATTTGACAATCATTAAAAACCATATCGTGGACTTTTTTGATGGTTTCCTGTTTTGTTGCTGTTTTTGGACTTCCTTCATGTGGTTCATCTTCCAGGCTAAACTTGGCAGCCCACTATTTAATTGTTGAAAATAAAGGAGAAGAGTCCCCATAGACTTTAACGAATCTTGAATACATTTTGTTTGGTGTTAAACCTTCTTTCACAAAGAACTTTATGACCACAAAATACTCTGTTTTCTCCATTTTAAGGAATACGGACAACACTTCTGTTTCAAATGGCTATATAATACAACTTATTTGGTAGAATGACCAGAAATTGTACACGCATGCTCACAATAGACGTAATACCAACATAAGAAAAAAATTTGTGATAGTGCTGCCACCTGTGGTCAAGGCCGAGAACTTTTCAGACTGCCCTCGTAATGGCAACAGAGAAGTTACAAACAGCTGTCTGCTACATTTCTTTGTATCACAGTGGATGAAGAAATAACATACTAAACTTAATCAAAATCCATCATATATATGTCTTGATGGATTTATATATCCAATATGTAAACTACAAAGTAGTACCACATGCAAACATAAACTTGACAAACAACTGTAATGGTGTCCCACATTAAAAAAACAGAAGCACTAGGATCAGATAAAAATTTTAATCTTTTATGATAAGAAATTTCATTCTGTAAACTATTCTATGCTTCTAAATTCAATCAAAACTTAAAGCTTGTATAAGATTGTACCAAAATGAGAAATACTGACATTACACAGTGTTTTTCAAAATACGTGCTAGGGGCTTTTGACCAATAAAATGTAAAGTTTTACATAAAAACATAAGGAAGATAATATTATCATGAAGTCATCCAACTGTTAGAACAAAGATATGTTGTAAAATCTTGATACAAGAAATCTCTTTGTGTTAGTAGTAGTAAGTGTTAATGTCAAAGCAGAAAATTGCTTTATAAAATTGATGTATAAATACATAAAGTTGATATACAGATAAAGTTGCTTATAATATTTATAAATTTAGCTAGAGGTGCTGACAAGAAACTTTTGTTAAGTATGTAACCATTAGTTAAGATTAGATTAAAATAGCTCATTTGTCTTAGAAAGTATGTATTACCAACGTTATCTTAAAAAAACTGAAACAATGCTATGATCATAACAAACTACTGTATAATTAGGTATAAATCTATTAATCTCTTGTATCTGTTTCTGATATTTGTCATAAATCAGAATCTGATATTATGTTACCAGCAAAGTTTATTAACCTTTTATAATGTTAGGTCTATCTACTTTAGAACACAGTGAACTACTTATGTGAAACATAATACTTTATACATAAATGAGTTTAATTAATATTAGACTGCATAAAATTTTGCAAAACTATAAGTATTTCAAGAACAAGTCACAATCAACTTTAAAAGTATAACAGTTTCCTGTCAATTGTAAGTAGATTAGAAGCATAAAGTGTTTAGTAATCTGTTTTTAGCTCTACCATGAGAGTACGACATTAGGTCTGCTTCAGACTATTCTATACCACTCAGAGAGTTGTGAAAGTTTACAGGATGCTGCTATTGATATGGTAGACTACTGCATCTCTAATATTACTCACATTATAAATAGGTAATTACAATATAAAAAAAATTATTGCAATATTTTATACCTATACTTGTGTAATAAAATTCATAAGATTGAGTAAAATACAGCATTAATGTTGTTAGGTCTTTTGTGTGTGTGGGGGGGGAGGTCATTATAGGATTATAGGGGGGAGAGTGACTGTCTCTCTCTCTCATAGAGGGTTAAAAGGGCAGTATGCTTATAGATTTGGTTCTTTCATTGTGTAGTGTTATCAGAAAATATACAAATTAAATCAGTTTCTTTTCTTTGTGTTTTTTTTGTATACAGTTCACTATTAAATACATCATTGGGCGGAGCCTGATGAGTGTAGTGATCCATGACTCGGTGCACAACTTAGGCCGCAGACTCCTCCAAAACTACTCAACCGAATGTTATAAAATTTTGCATACATATCTGGACTGTATTGTATAGTGCACACATGTAATTTTTATTTCTCTAAATTATTTGGTTCAAAAGATATTACGATGTTTTTTAAATCTTAGCTTAAACGTGTAAGAGGAATAGAGATAGAGATATCGTGGCCCAGCTACGGCACTCTGTCTCACTCGCACTTACGGGGTGCTAGGCGACTCACCGGTCACCAGCCGATTTTGGCCCTCATGTGCTGGTGCATGTGCGTGTATGGCTTCCGCCGCCCGCGTTGGCTGTCGTCCGATAAGATAAGATTTTGTTGTATCACAAATGCCGGTGCATGTGCGTGTGCGGCTCCCGCCGCCTGCGATGGCTGTCGCTCGATAAGATAAGATTTTGCTGTATACACTTTGTATTCGTGTCTCACATGTGTTTAATTCAAATAGTGGTAGAGCATTGTTCTATGGTGTAGCCAGATGTACGGATTGGACTTAGGTGTTGAACAAGTGTCAATTTTTAGACAAGAATCTGCGTATGTAGTCGCTGATACAACTGCAACTTTCCGTTACATATTGCAACAAATCACAGTTCAGGTAAATTTTAATCCAAATTCTATTAAAATTATTATTCTTATACTTCTTATTCAATTTTGTACTTTTTATTTAAGTTCTTTTTCTGTTATATGCATATTCTATACATTCTTATTCATCAATTTATATATTCGTAATATTTATAGTATGCCTCAACAGAGAAGAGGTCCAAACATTGGTCGTTTAACTACAAATCAAAGACAGATGAGACAGCGACAAAATGTTGCTGCAGCAACTGTTGAAGGCCCTGCAGAACATAACATGAATCATGTGTTATATGATCAAAACAACACAGGATATAGGAATCTTCAGAATTAATTTGAAGATAATTTATGATCTCTAGAATTCTGTGAATGTATAAATTGTTCTCGAGTGTCGATGCAGCAAACATTTTTTGATGTGTCCGCAGTGTAAGCGAAACTCAAATAAGTTTACTGCAGTTAATCATATGGATCCTAAAGATGTACCTATAGAACTGATGGATCTCATTTATGTAGAACAACTCTTGATAGCAAGAGTACAACCAGTAATGCATGTGTATAGGGTAAAATTGAGAGCCTTTCCCGGTCAATATGCTTATAAGGGAAGCATTATAAATATTGGTCAAAATATAACGGAGATTGTTAGTTCCTTGCCTCCTACTCCCGTTTCCCTGAGCACTATAGTTGTAAGAAGAGAAAGTATTAATGGACATCGGGATTTTCATGTAAGACGTGACAAAATTTTAGAAGCACTCAAATTTTTGAAAATAAATAATCCATTCTATAGTGATATCATCATTGATATGGAACAAATATATCTACTTCCATTAAATGATAGTACAGTATTTATGGAATGATACCCACTGTTGATTTACCTGCGGTGAATACAGATGAAAAGAACTTTTCTGAATAAATTTATGAAAGTATGAACCCGAAGAACAATTACAGAAGTTGATCGACTCCAATTTGCAGTGAATAATGTAATTCCATGGCCACAAGGTACTGATATCATAAATTAATTCTTGTGTGAAGGATATGTAATCATGGCATTTTCCGCTTTACTACCTTATGGATCTGCTGAACTAAACGATAATACTCAAGCAAGTACTATGAAACTTACAGCACTTGAATATTTTCAATTTTTGATGCAATATAAAGACCGACATTTTGTACAAGATCCTAGGTTCAGATTTTTTGCATTGAACACTGTTCAGCGTCATCAAGCTATTCAACGAGGGACAATATTTGCTAGAACATCTCATTTCAATGGAACAATACAGCAACTGAGAAACACGCTGTCGAGTAATCCTCAAATAATAAGAAGTTTATATTATTGGTGTGGAAAAATAAGAGGATCAAAATCTTGCTGGTTTCAACGAAGGGATGAACTTGAATCAATGATTGGGCAGTGTGATAATCTTCCTCTGGTTTTTTTTACTTTGAGTGCAGCTGATCTTTGGTGGCCTGATCTGGCACGACTCATGGGTTGTAATTTTGTGCAAGAGGAAACGTTAGATGAATCTAGAATCACTCAGCAAAGGCAAAAACTTATAAATGAGAATCCCTCAATTGTTAAAGATTATTTTTCGTTTCGTGCAACTTTATTCATAAAAAATGTCGTCTGTAAGATATTCTCAGTTTCAGATTATTGGTTTCATTTCGAATTCCAGCATCATGGATGGTTGATCATAGAGATGATTTGCAAAGGTTGTGGAATATGTCTAATGACAATTAATGTATATTGTACTATAATGTAGTGTATTCAATAAAAAGTGTGTATCATAAAAGTGTATACATTTTGTTGATTGTAATAATATTGATAAATAAATTATTATGAATCTATTTATCTAACGGATCAAGGACGGTTGATTGTAAAAATATTGGTAAATAAATTATTACGAATATCAAATGCTCTGCCCATTTGTGTCAGTGACACTCCTAGTGTAACATTATTTGGTCCTCCGGGCCGGATACCATGAATTCAGAGAAAAAGTGTTTACATAACGTATGTATGTGTAAGTACTGTACAGTGATAAATAAAATGAGAGTGATGACTAAACAGTGTGTGATAATAATGTAAATATCATGACTAAAAATATAACCAAAAAAGTGCAAAATATTGATGTTTCAACAGTAACAATTAGTGATACAGTGCAGAGAAAAAGTGTTCCTAACAAAGGAAGTGGACAGCTTGTGCATGTATCTGAGTGACCTTCAACTCACGTCAACGCAGGTCTTCATCAAAGAGCAGATAAATGACTCATTCATTCCTTAATACCAGTCCTTATTATCAACAAAATTAATCTACCATCATTATATTGCTTGCTTATCTCTCTCCTACTGATATTCATGCTTTAAATTTTCTCTGTATACTTCTATAGTGTAGTTTGTGTTATTAATTGAATCGTTTATTTCAGAAATAACATAAGTCACTGTTTTGGCAAAATTGAGTTAACACTGTATTTGAATAGTTTATTTCAGAAACAACATAAGTTTCCAACCCCTAATTTTGAGTAATTAAAAAAAACTGTTTGGTTTTTAAATGAGTGCAGATAAAAATTGCAAAAAATAGTCGTACAGTAAAATTTCGCCCTGGAAATGTACCCGAACAAAGATTTACAATAAAACAAAAAAATAAGGGTCGTGTACCCTTTACAAAATGCTAGACTTATGTTGTTTCTGAAATAAATGCATTTTTTAACTCTTCAAACTTGTTTTTTACTATTTTTTTCATAGGAATAAGCAAATAAATACAAAATTTAATTTGAAAAACTATTTTTACTATCAAAGAATATGAAAGAAATTAAAAAAGCTTAATTTACTTAAAAATTACACTACATTTGCATGTTAACAAAATTTTTATTTTATTCAATATTTTCTTTATCGCACGTGGGCCAGGAATAAATTTCATTATAAAAACCTTTAATTTCTTCATCTTGTGGAAGGTACTGTTTCAGCTTCACCAAATCTTCCATTTTCTTTTTATTTATTGGGATTCGTCCATCTGCATATACTGGGGTGCTTGGCATCGAAAGAGATGCTGGGTCTGAGCCCAGTATTCGAAATGTGTGGCACTAAAGGCCACCGACAAAGTTTCTTGCAGTGACAACACCCTTGTTTTCACAAGAATGAGTATAATGCATGAATTGGCTTACTTTTAGCTGCACTTTTTCACCTCTAGGTGTTTGCTTCCCTGCTGTTTCAACGGAAAGCACATTTTTTTTATAAAACTTCGGCCACCAGTTCTTATAATCTATTATATCCTGTGAATCAGGTATTATAACTAAAAATTTATTCTTGTTACTGGAGTGTAGAATAAGTTCAACATATTCTTTTATGGTGTAAATGCGATCGCACTTCTTAATCTTCCTTTTGACGACGGAGAAATCTCTGTTGCAAGGTAAAAAGGAATGCCCTCTTATAGGAAAGTATTTTGTATTTTCTAGAAGCACAGGATATTTCGTATACATATGTACTACCTCTATCTGGCTTATTTGAATCACTAAGGTCTTTTCTTCTCCGTCTTTGTTTTACTGGTATTGTCAATCGTTTTGTATTTTCCCAGTGATACTAAAGATGACAGAACTCTCATTAATGTGTTATATTTTTATTTTGTGCTCCACACCCATCTGAAAAAATGTGGAGGTTTTCAATGCCTGCCATAGACATATCTAGGTATTTCAGGATGAAATTTGCAACTTCATTAGGGCTTTTGGTAGCTATTCCTTCATGATAAATAAAAACACAACGCTGTCATCTTTTAAATTGTGAATACAAAAAACATTGACCGTTAGTTGCCTAAGATAAAAGGTTTCTTGTACTGCAATACACAGAAGTTGTACATTTTGCATGTAGTCTATGCATATTCCTCCTGCAGTTGCATTAGTCTTTGCAAGAACTGAAATTTCCTGTATTTTCTTATAAAATTTTTTTGCTCTCCGAATATGAACAAGTTTTTCGGCAATATAAACTCTCTTAGTGGCATCATTTAAAAATTTACTTTTAATTGTTACCTCCAATTCCTCGCACGTACAACAGGTATCGATCTGCAGACGTTCAAATGTAAGAGAAAAGTGTTCTACAAAGACTTTTCGATAAAAATTATAATTTACATTAAGGTCAGGATATTTTTGCACAGAAAGCTTGTGCATTTCAAGGAGATTAAGTCTTTTGCTTAAATAGTAGTATAGTTTATTAGTGTAATGTCCAACTTTAGCGGGGAAAGATGATATATGTTGTTTAATATTATCTATCATGAAACCAGGTTTTGCATTCCCAAATTTATTTTTACCACGTATATCCACTGGTGATTTCCCTTGAGACAGTAAAGTGGTCAACCAACGAACTCGTTCATTGGTTATACCATGGATGTTAATAAAGGCTTTCTTACATACTTTGTATTTTCCAGAAGCACAGGATATTTCGTATACATATGTACTACCTCTATCTGGCTTATTTGAATCACTAAGGTCTTTTCTTCTCCATCTTTGTTTTACTGGTATTGTCGAAATCATTCCTTGTAAATAACAATCTTGTTAATTTTTTGTTTGTAAGCTTCTAAATTTTTGAAATATGTTAGTACGTTCCTCTTCGCATATCAAATCATAACACATCTTTTTACATCTGCAAAAAATGACAACATTGTTCATTAGTCTAAAACAAAAAAAAAAAGAAACAGAAACACAAAATAGGTTTCTAGTGTAAATTTTATACTAGTATTTAAAATATTAGTCAAATACAATGAGAGAATTTTATTTCTCTTGCCTTATATGTAGCTGCTACCTTACTTTATTTTTCATATTTCATAAATTTAATTCATATCGAATGCTGTCGATGAGTTACTTCATAAGAATGTTTTTCATAAATTAAAATTTATAATATAAATTATAAAATTTATATCGAGATGACAAAAATACATATAACGTAAGAGAAATTAATTCATTGATTGTTGTAGTTCAATACTTTAAGAGCTGGAATTTTGTAATTTATTAGTGTTTAAAGTAATAATTTATCATAAGTTTGTAATGTATTATTGTTTAAAATAATAATTTATTAAGTCAGTTTTACCAAAAATATTAGAAACCCATCATATTATAGTATTTAAGAGTAGGCATAGCATAGATTACGTACCTAATTTAACCTCTTTTTATTCTAATTTCAACTTACTTGCAATGCTCTCCTTATACTATTAGAGGTTTATCTTCACCTTTCCAATTCTTATAAGGTAATCCTTTCACTCTAGCATGTTTAATAACATTTCTTTTATAAACACTATCATTTGTTACTCCTCATTTTCTTTTATTTTCTTTAATTGTTACATTATCTGTCTGACTTTCATCGCTTGAAGTATCCATTTTGCTACAGTAACAACAACCTCTGAATAATATACTGCGCATGCTCGAATAGGTAGACTTGCTGAGATCCTTGCCCAATCTTCACCTGTTTACAGCAGAAACAACACAAGTCGCTGACTAATGTTGTTTCTGAAATAAACAAGCAATTCAAACACAATGAAAATAGTGTAGATTATACCTGACTGATGTTATTTTTGTGTATAACATGTATTTATGTATATACAATATAAAATTTATATTTTATATTTATTTATATTTATATTACTGGGCAGAGAGTGAAATAACAATTATAATGTCTGACATTAAAAAATTCATTAAAGAACATGCTACAATAAAACCACGATTAACAAGATTTAAGAATTATTTTAATACTTTGAAATGTGCAGATGATGTACCTCTACTAAAATTAAGATTCATGAGGTTTGAAGTGTGTGTTATACAGAATTTGATGGATAAGTCAGAAACATGAGTGGGATGTCACCTACGGGATTGAGAGGCAATATAGACGACGGCGACCTTTTTCTTAAGCATTCCGCCGTCATTGGGAAAATTACTAGAAAGGCAGGAATCGATGGCGGTGTTTGGGTAAAGGTGTTGGCATTACCCCAGAAAGACATGCTGGAGACAATTCTAACCTGTAACGGGCAGAAAGATAGGCTAGGGAATTCTAACCTCCGAATGGGCGGAATTCTCACTAGCAGTCTAGTGAGAATTTTAACCTCCAAACAAATGGAAAGGGGGGTGAGTGAGAATTCTAACCTCCGAACGGGTGGAAAGGTGGGTTAACGAGAATGCTAACCTCTGAACAGACAGAAAGATAGGGTCTTAGCCTACCTTTCTGCTCGACTATCTGCCCACTTGGAGGTTACATTTTTTTGCTAGCCTTTCAAAAGACACAAAAACACACACACATGCACAAACGTGTGAAAACACATGCATGCACACAAATATGAAAAAATTAAATAATCTGTAGGGGGCTTCGGGTTTTCTACAGCCTAAAGGCCCCCAAGATGGTTAATCCAGCATTGGATGTGATATTTCACGGGGAAGTTCTTTATTTTAGCAAGTGGTTAACTTTACATTACATATATCATAGCTTGAATAAGTTAAACTACGTAAGAAAACTAGATTTGAAAAGTCTTCCAATGCCTTGTCAAATACTGCACAAAGCTATGGCTCATTGATTTGTAATTTACTTGATAAATATTGGAGGGGGCAAGTGCCTCCCTTGCCACCCCCGAATCCTGCCTGTGGTGAGAAGAGTGTCTTAGTAAAAGAGTCAGTTTTGAGGATGTATTTTTTAGTCTTGTAGTACCTGTAGAATCATTTATGAAACTTAATGAAGAAAAATTATCTAACAATCAGACAGTACAAGCAAGTTACCTGTGATTAATCTTCCTATGTTTAGTGGTAATTATGATGAATGGCTGTCTTTCAGTGACATAATTAGATCAGTAATAGACACAAGTGAATCCCTTACAAGTGTACAGAAATTTCATTACTTAAAATCAATGCTAGAAGGTGAAGCCACACTTGTTTAGTTCAGTGTTTAGAATGTACAGATAGCAGTTAACAAATTGCATGGCAGTTATTAGAAAGTATGTTTGAAAACAAGAAATATTTAGTGAAAAAACATGTGAAAGCAATGTTTAACCTTGCTAAGGTACATACTGAATCACCTACAGCTCTTAGACAATTACCTGATAATACTATCTAGATAATCTAGCTTCAGCAGTTCTGGCAGATTGAAGCGTGTTTGGAATCTGTGAAGAGGACACAGTCTAAGATTGAAAACATTTTTGAGAAACCTACACCAGAGATTCAACAGGTTGGTTTGTAGTGAAGCTTCCAATAAATGAGAAATCTGATAAGTTTGGTGATTCTAAGGCAACAGCACTCTGACATTTTCTATGCTTAAAAGATCAATTTCATATGCAAGGTTGATGAATATGTCAAATTTATAACAGAATATGACCAACTCAGTCACATGCACCAAGCTGAAAACTTTGACGCTACAGATGAGCAAGTAGCGTCATCTGCCACATCATTGTGTAATAAATGAAGCTAGCATGACTACCAAACTAAGAGTAATGTTTGACGGTTCTTGTAAAACATTAAACAGTATTTAATTGAATGATACCCTATTGGTAGGACCACTGGTGCAGAAACTATTTTCATTCAGGAAGCATCAGTATGTGATGACTGCTGACTTAGAGAAAATGTATAGGGAGATAAAGGTACATCACATAGATATTAATTTTCAGAGGATTTTCTGGCATAATTTCTCAGATGAACCTATAAGAACATACTATCTAACTACAGTTACATATGGCACACCAGCAGCTTCATTTCTTGCCACCATGTGCTTGAAACAATTGGCAATAAAATAACAGCAAAACAACCAGTGATTCCTTTGGCATGGGCAACCACATTATCAGACTTTTATGTTGATGACTTCTTGACAGGATCAGATTCAGTAGCAGAAGCACTACAGTTACAGCATGAACTAATTGCTATGTTGAACTGTGAGGGGTTTAACTTCAGAAAGTGGTGTTCAAATGAAGCACAGTTACTAGAAGTAGTACTAAGAGAAACAGAAAGAATACAGGGTGCATCCAGTAGAATTTGGTACAATCAAAACACTTGGGGTCTGGTGGAATCCAGAAAAGGATTCGTTTTCATTCTCAGTAAAAACATCCAATCAACAACAGTGGATTTCAAAGCGAGTTATAATTTTTTGGACCCATTGGTCAACCAAGTAACTCAACAGTCTTCTAATTGAAACAAATGAGAAAGTTCACGTAAAATCTCAACATCGGTGACCTCATCCTTATACGAGAAGGCAACCTTCCTCCATTGAAGTGGGATCTAGCACACATTGTTGAACTTCACCCAGGTAGTGATGGATTGGTGCAAGTGGCGAGTGTTAAGACATCATACCTTCAAATGACCAGTTACAAGACTTTGTTAATTTCCAAAAGAGACCAATGACAAAAACTGACTTTTGTTGTACTTTTTATTTCTTAAATTTCCCCATGTTTACTTATTTTTTGTATGTATTATTTAGAATGTGGTTGAAGTAAAATCCTTCAAGGTAGGGGGCATGTTAGGTCTTGTGTGTGTGTGTGTGTGTGTGTGTGGTCATTATAGTGGGGAGAGTGACTGGCTCTCTAATAAAGGGTTAAAAGGGCAGTGTGCGTATAGAACTGGTTGAGTTGATATGTGTGTGCTGCTTTCATTATGTAGTGTAATTAAATCAGTTTCTTTTCTTTGTTTTTTTTTTTGTATACAGTCCATTATTAAGTACATCACATAACAAATGTTGATATTCACTCTTTGGTCAGAGAGTTGCTCAAACATACAGATGGATATTCAAGAGAATAAAGTTAACAATAACTATCTCTCATGGCTGGAGCTATCATTAATATTAAATTGAACTAAGCTGTTACGCTATTGTCAGTCATGTCCAATGTAATTCCTGCCAGACATTTTCATTTTCTGAGCGACATTCATCTGAACCAATACAAATTAGTTTATTGCTAGTAGTCTTCATACATTTTACCAATAATAACTCCTTTGACATGAAGGCTTTTTGAAAACAACAACTCTTTGCAAGACACCAGTTTATTTACAAAGCAAAATAACTTTGTGTTTAGACACGTCATGGACAACAAAATCCAGGAAGTCAAGAATCATTATGTGTTGATCTACTTAACTTATGTTCATTTTTTTGTTTATATGTATGTTTACTAAATCATGTGTTACTTAGTAAAACTTTTGTCTATTTAATTGTATTCAGTTTTTTTAACATGACTTGTTCAGCATTGAAAGTAAAAAATATTCTTGTATGTCTCATGTTTGTGATTTTCTGTTTATAGCAGTCCAGAAAATACAAATAAAATCAGTTTTTTGTAGTTATAACTTTAAGTTCATAATAATTAATTTTTGGTTTCCCATGATAAGTATCTTATTGATTATAATATATTTCTAAATATAATTAAGTCACTACTGAGTCGGAACACAAAGTTTTTATGGGTAAAAACGTAAAAGTCTCTGAAGAAGCCTTTTAAAAGCAAAAACCGGTTCAGGCTATAAGGTAAAACTTTTAAGTTTCTACCCATAAAAATCTTTGTGTTCCGAGTCGGTAGTGAATTAGTTATATTTAGTTAAGTAACAGACACATCATGGGCAATGAAGTCCAAGAATATATTTCTAGTAACTATTTGTGTTGTTGTGGTTACACTTTAATTTCTTAAGGTTAATTTCTTATTATAGTAAATAAAAGATGTGGTATTGTAATTAATAGTTTTCATACTACAATGCTTGTTCTATTATTAAGTGTTGTTTAATTTACTTGTTAGGAATTTAAGTGTCTGTAAGTGGGAATAATGTGAAAATGTATTTTCTCAAGGTATTCTTTGAAATTAACCCAAGTTAATCTACTAATGCTAATATGATCCTACTACCTCACTACTATTATTAATACCGCTGCTGCTGCCCTGCTAGTATTATCAACTCATTATTAAAAATATTAAAATACCGTGCTTCTGATAATTTTTATATATACATTTTTGTAGTGAAAACAGACCACCAGTTCATACATTTGTTTCTACAGCAGAAATTTCTGTTACTGAAGAACTGATAAAGCATGAAAAATTTATTACATTTGATGTTGCTATACACAGTATTTCTGTTCTCAGATACCTCATAGAAAATCTGGATGTGTAAGTAAAAACATTGCTTATAACTGTTGTGAATAAGATTAGATTAACTTTAATATACTACAGGGTGATTCAGATAAGTCAGAACTCCAACACTTATTTACCAACATCATTTAATATCAATATCATTTAATATATTTTTAATGTATTTAATATATTTAAATACCTTTATAAAAGATGCTGAAATTGTACAAAGATGCCTCCATTTTACTACAAAATGGAGGCATTTTGTAGTAAACACATATCGACTCGACGGCACATGTTTACTCGTCTCAGTACATCAACTGTGACTTCCCTTACAGCAGCGGTAATGTTATTCTTTAAATCCTCCAGCGTTCTCGGATTATTGCAGTATACCTTCTCCTTAAGATGGCCCCACAAAAAGAAATCTGGGGAAGTCAGGTCTGGTGAGCGTGGGAGCCACAGATTGTTAGAGATTAATCGATCATCGACGAGCTCACGAAGCATCGTCATCGTGTCATTGGAGGTGTGACACGTTGCACCGTCTTGTTGAAACCAGCAATAACGTTCATTCACTTCAAGCATGGCTATAAATTGCTGTATGATGTCTGCATAAACAACTGAAGTAACAGTTGTGTTAAAAAATAAAAAATATTGGTCCAACAATTCGCTGCCTAGACATGGCACACCACACTCCAATTTTTTGTGGGTGAAGTTGGGTCTCATGTAATGTGTGAGGATTATTGGCAGCCCAAATTGCGAGTGTTCTAGCTGTTAACATATCCATTTAAGTGGAACCATGCTTCATCACTGAAAAACGTATTGTTCAGCTTATTATTCATATCGTTAAGAGTGAATCTCTTAAACCACTGACAATAGGCGACACGCTTATCTGAATCCAAAGGACGCAGTTCTTGAACTACTCGAACTCTGTATGGCCGCAACCTCAGACGTTTAGTGGCTCTGTGGCAGGTTGAATAAGATGCTCCAAGCTGTTGAGACAACCGACGAAGTGATTTATCGGGAGATCGCAGCAGAGACTGCTGAACACGCTCCGTAAATTCCGGAGTTAACACATCAGGCTGACGGCTTCGAGACCTTTTATTAACACTTCCTGTTTCACGATAACGTTTCACAGTGTCATAAACTGTTGTTTTCCCTGGAATAGGGACATCAGTGAACTTCTCGTGGAACAACTCAACTTGTAAGATGTTACCGCGAAGTAAGCTTCCAATAATGCGACCCTCTGCTCTTACGTGAGCATCGTGGCGGACTGACTAGCCGCCACCTAAGACCAGCGCGCGAGTGGGGGAATGATGCATTACTACACAACGTTTCCCAAGGTCAAGGTCAACGCTGTGAATAACAATCTAACAATCAACAATCAACAACACAGAGAAATCATTATTACTTTTAAAACAAACTGCATAAACATTTACGGTTCGGTATTAAATGATGTTGGTAAATAAGTGTTGGAGTTCTGACTTATCTGAATCACCCTGTATATTCAAACACTTTTTGATACAGTCTATTTCTTGATGCATACCGTATGTAATTTATTTAATATTTATAATTTCTTTAACTCAAGAATGATTTTCCCTTATTTGGAACATGTTTCGGGAATCCTATTGTTCCCATCCTCAGCCTTCTTAATTTTGTATCTTGTTGAGTACTTGTGTTTTGGTTGGTTGTTTTTATGGTTTCCTGTTGATTTTTGGTATTTTAAATTGGTATTATTGTGTGTGATTGTGGTGTATATATTAGCTTTTTGAGTATATTCGATGTTGAGTGCTTTGAAAATTGTTCCACATTTGGTATTGATTTATATTTGTTCAGGTATTAGTTTGTTTTGTGTTTTGTACCTATATATTTGTAAATTTTCCCATATGTTCATTATGATGTCTGTGTGTGGTATGTGTTTTATTAGTGTCATGTTGGTTATGTGACAACAACAACATAAATAATAACAACAATAAAAAATGGGGCACATTCACATACATAAATAATAAAATGACAAAGCTAACAAAACTGTTTAAAAACACTGACATTAAAATAGCATACAAAAGTGATAAAAATAATTTTTGAAAACTAAATAACCCACTCAATAAAGATAATACAACAACCAATGGTATATACAAAATCGAATGCCAAGATTGCAATAAATGTTACATAGGACAAACAAAAAAATTACTGAAGAAACGGTATTTTGAACATCTAAATGCATACAAAAACCCAGAAATATATAAATACACTTTGGCCACACATGCAAGAAACACAGGACATGAATTCCCAGACATAACCAACATGACACTAATAAATCACATACCACAGTTCACTGTGTGTGATCGTAGTGTATATATTAGCTTTTTGTGTATTTTCGATGTTGAGTGCTTTGAAAATTGTGTCATGTTTTGTATTGATTTGTATTTGTTCAGGTATTAGTTTGTTTTGTGTTATGTGTCTGGTAATTTATCAATTTTCCCATATTTTCATTATGGTGCCTTTGTATGGTATGTGTTTTATTAGTTTCATGTTGGTTATGTCTGGGAATTCATGTCCTGTGTTTATTGGATGTGTGGCCAAATTAGATTTATGGATCAAGAAACAGACTGTAGCAATAAGTGTTTGAATATATATATATATATATATATATATATATATATATATATATATATATAAATTACTGTAATTAAATTTGTATTTTAAAAACTAATACAACCTATTAAACTTTATGTTTTAAAAAGAGCACTCCAACAAATTATTGGAAATGTATTCCGTAAACTCCATTGCAAAATATTTTTGACCAGTTTACTAATTTTTTGAATATGATTTAATTGCTTATGTTATTAAAAAATTATTATATACATTATAAAAAACTATTTATAACAAGAGACTATTAATTATTCAACCTGTATGTTACATACTTAAACGTAAGTAAGGATATTTGTGAGACAAATAAATAAATAGAATTAACCGTTTCAGTGAACAAAATAATATGTACTTCAGTTAAATAAAAGTGGTCCTTCAAACCAGTGGCAAGGCATCCTTGTGGCAATGCAAATACAGCAGTGATTATAAAAAATTATGATAAGGGTAAATGTTTGTGTTTAACTAGAGTTTTATATGTTCTAATTAATAAACTGTAAAGAATGTGTCAAAATCTGCATAAATTAAATTAAATGAAAAAGTACCATTGTTAAAAAAAAAGGAAGGCAGCTGTTCATTTAATAAGATCAGTACTGTTATTTGAATGATCTGTATTTCATCTGCACTTACACACTGATAAACTCATTGTTTGTAATGGTTGTATACACTTTTCCACCATGGAACATTAGTATTTTAGGTAAACAAATTTCTTATAATTTAGATGAAAATTTCAATCTAAAGAATTTAATCTGAAGTATCAAGTGTTTCATGTTGGGAAAGTATATAAATATCACTACTGAAACTTGGAACATCATGGACAACAAAAATCCAATAATTCATTTTAGCTTCTCTGCATCTCAACACTATTTGAGTTTAACCATATAGTTACCTTAATTATTTGTACTTTATAAGTTTTATAAATGGAAACATATAAGGAAGTAGGCATTCACAGTGAGGTTTTAGAAACAGTATTCACAACTAAAATATTGAACAAAGTACAGTGGATTCCAATTAAGCCCTATTATCCAAAATTTCTAAGGAGAAAGCAACAAGCCTTATAAATCAAAGTTTCTTAAATAACAGAAAACCTTTATAACTCTTAAATACAGTAGACACCACAATAAGATCTGTTACTAACAAAGTACGTCTAGTTAAATACAGTAATAAGTATATAATAATACTGTTATATAATTAAGGAACCTTCTCAAACAGCTGAAAGCGTCCTCCAACCACCTGCCCACTGCTAGTTGAGCGGGTGTAGCTTCAGTCAAGGGTGCACACAAGTATGTTCCTGATCCTTCAAGAGCACACTTGAAATACGCATTAGCTGGGACACCTAAGTAAGGATGGAAAGTTTATTCTAGAACACCTACGCGACCTCAAAAACCACAGCAGCTGGCTTTGTCAATCAGTTGACAGTGAGCGATTTCCTTAGCGAAGATGGAGCGTTTGTCAAAGTATTGTGAGAAGTGTTATTGTGTTATAATTAATGTGAACTCTATTATTTGACATTGTTATTGTGTGTGGACAAATTTAACTTCTGTACGAGCTATTATTGTACCAGCTGATTACAAGTTGTTATTTGTGATTAATTAAAGCTGGTTATTAGTGACTTCATTGGTGTCTGTATTTTGTTTTTCCACTGTACCATATGATGATTGGTGAGAACCATTAACAGTGGAAAACAGTGGTCATTTTGTACAAGACTAGTGTAATTTGTAATTAATTGGTAAACAATGGATACCATTCAGATGATGAAAGCTTTCCAAGCGCTTCTACTACAAACAGAAAAATAACAAGATGTGAAAGCGGAAGAGAGACAGAAAACCCTCCTGCTGGAAACGCAACAATGCCAGAAAGCATTACTGCTGGAAACAGAAGAAAAACAAAGAACACTGTTGCTTGAACCGGAAGATTGACAAGACAAGAAACATAGGCAGAAAGCAGATAAAACGGAAGCTCTTTTTGAAGCTATGCAAAAACAGTTGCAAGAACATATTTTCATTGAGTTGGGTCTCCTACATGGTGACTTGGGTGAATTACACAGTGATCTGAATGTCAAGAGGTAAGATTGTCTACAGTCAAAAAATCTGTTTCAAACATAATGTGAAAATGTATTTTCTCAAGGTATTCTTTGAAATTAACCCAAGTTAATCTACTAATGCTAATATGATCCTAACAATGTCAGCAAAAAATCTGTAGTAGAAGACTCAATTGCAAACATAAAAGAGCAAATAAAAAATGAAGTTGAGCAGTTAATGAAAATACAGCCAGGCGTTCCTAAACAAATTTCTGAACAGACTGTACCAATGATAAAGACAGAAAAGACGATAGAGAAAGTCACTTTGCCTGTGGTTGGGGCAGTTCTTACCAAGGCCTTTGATGGAAGCATTCACTGGGCAATGTACCTTCGGCAATTTTAAGCCGCTACATCCGCAAATAATTGGGCAGAGAAGGCAGTTTCACTCATTCTTGCTTTAAAAGGACCTGCTCCATAGCTACTAGAGAAAGTGGCACCTGACAGCCAGAACATGTATGCCGAATTGATAAAAGCTTTAGAATTATGGTATGGTGGTAAACAATTGCATGATGTGTACTACGCTCAGTTAAGAACAAGGCAACAACGTTCCAGGAAGAGTCTTCAAGAGTTTGAAGCAAGCATCGCAGACTGATTAGACTGGCCTACCCTGAAGTACCAGAAGATTTTCGAATGAGGTTCGTGGCGCAGACATTTATTGATGGTATCGGAGATTGTGAACTTCAGCAAGTATTACAAATGACAAGACACCGAAATAGCTCAGAAGCTCTTGTTCACACACTCGAGTTTGAAGCTGCCAAGTCAGCTACATTAATGGGTTTATGTCATCACACAGTAGTCAGAAGATCCCAGTGTCACGTTGCCATTACGATGGGTGCAGAACAATGTTGCTGGACAAACAATTTTGAAGTTCAAGAGCGCCACTATGATTTGAACAATGGGAAAAGACAGAAGACCGAAGTACTACTACTACTATGGAAAACGTGGCCATCTACGTTGGAAGAAGACTGTTGGGAGAGAAAAAATACCGAGAGACTATGAATGTCTATGGATTCATTGTGGACTTAAGAGAGAATGTCCTGAAGTTTTTCCAAGAGGAAGTAAAGTTTTGAATGGCTAAAATAACAGGATCCACCAACCATTCAATCAAGCGAGTGACATTGGCCGAAGAAGAAGTCAACAGGTGTGGCAAGAGGAACCCTTCCTATTGCGGGTGGAAATGGAAGAAGATCTAGCAGAGGAAGTACCAATATGTGTAACAACAAAAGAAGTAATAATTGGAAGCCAACTATTGATGTCGAGGAAAGGCCTTTGTTTGTTCCTGAATTAATGGAAGTGCCTGGGGAAATGTTGCTAAAGATGAAGTTATGCAAGAGGTTGTTGTCGAGAAACAGACTTGGAGCAGCTAATGGCTTATAGCTCATCAGTACATGATGCAATGGGAGTGATTCCAGCAAAGCTAGTGGTTGAGTGGAAAGTTTGTCTTCCTGGAAACTTGATGTTTGGATTACATGAGACTGAATTTGAAGAGCCAGAGAATTATCCTTCACAAGTAGACCAACTATGTAGATCACCTGGCCAAGTATTACTTCAGAGACGGTTTGCCAGTTTGGGACGAACAGGCTTAAGGAGGGGGCAATGTTACACAATTAAGGAACCCTCTCGAACCCCCCCTATTCTAGCAAGTGTAGCCTCAGTCAAGGCTGCACTAAAGTATGTTCCAGATTCTTCAAGAGCACACCTAAGGAAGAATGGAAAGTTTATTGTAAAACACTTATGCAACCTATATAAACTACAGCAGCTGGCTTTGTCAATATTTCCTTAGCATGGATAGAGTGTTTGTCAAAGTATTGTGAGAAGTGTTATTGTGTTATAATTAGTGTGGAACTATATTATTTGACATTATTATTGTGCATGGACAAATATAATTGGAATTATTGAATGATTACAGTGACTTTTTTGGTGTCTGTATTTTGTTTTGCCACTGTACCATTGGTGAGACCGTAACAATACTATAATTACAGCATATTGAAGTAGCATGGATAGGCCTATTTTTAAGAAAATCAGGCATACCTGTATTATTCTTTTACAAAAAATTCATCCTGTTTTCATTGGCATTTTCTTTTTAATGACCGAAGTTCTACAAAATTTGAACAAATTTCCAATTCTTGCATAAAGGTGTTGTCATTGCCTTCTTGCATAAAATATTACTGATGTCCAGTATTGTTGCCTGCTCAATTTCTAGTTCATCTTCATCATCACCATTTTTGTCCTCTGCATTTAGGCCTACCCTTAATCCTTTCTAGTTAAAACATTGTGTTTTTTCCGGATGAATTCTTCTTTATTTTTAACTTGTTGTAATAAGCAGCTTGTGACGCAAGTCTTCATCCATAACTGTTGCCTCTGGTATCAAAAGACTCTCTTGCTGATCAAAAGAAAAATCATAGTAGGCAAAGCAATTTTGAATTTTAGCTGCACATACTACCTTCCAAGTGTCTGCCATAAACCTATACTACTTGGTGTAATGTGACCCTTGCACTGAATTCTGTAGCTGTAGAGGATGGAGTTAAAATGTTTTCTTCTATTTCATGCAAAATATGATTCACTGATTTACTCCTGTAAACTGATTTTATTGTATCCACGTCAAGTGGTTGAACCAGGCTTATGGTTGGTATTAGGTGGTAAAAACTTGATGTTTTTTAAACAATCTATTTGTGGATGTGCAGCACAGACGTGTATAATCAGAATAATTTTTTTGTAACTCTGTGTCCCAGTTTACAATCCACTCCTGAAAAATTGTGCTTGTCATCCAATTATTTTTGTTAAAATAATAATGAACTAGTAAACTGTCCAGTCTGAGCCATTTAAAACAATGGGACTTAGCAAACATGAGTAACTTGTGTTTATCACTACCGGACATATTCATACAACAGAGGACAGTGGCATGGTCCATAGTGTTTTTGAGCCTGATAATTTTATATTCATAACACA
This sequence comes from Magicicada septendecula, assembly GCA_034769895.1. NCBI lineage: Eukaryota > Metazoa > Arthropoda > Insecta > Hemiptera > Cicadidae > Magicicada > Magicicada septendecula. The sequence goes on from CM068367.1 coordinate 761,121,525, forward strand.
TGTATAACCTTATATAAGTTTATAACACAGAGGACCGTCTGGTGTAGCCCAATAAAGAAACCAGTTTAATCAGCATTTAAATATCATCGCCAAAATTTCTGTAGCATTTTGGGTAGTGTATTCTTCCAGTTGTCAGCACTTCTGACATCAGCACTAGCTTTTCCCCATGGGCTTTTTTAAGATGAATTTCTTTCCTACTTTTGGAGTGGGATAGCCAACCACCTGTGGCTTTAACACCATAATGGTTTCATTTCTTGACAAATTCTTCTGCTTTAAATTTAAGCATTGGGCTGCTAACAGACAAACCTTAGCAGTGATAGTGGAGAACCATTCATTTAAAGCATCCTCAATACGTGGATACTTTCCATTACTATTCTGTTTTTGAGAAGCCCCTTAAGTCTGTCCCTTAAAAGCCACTTTGTCATAATTTTTCTTCTCTTAGCAAAACATGACACATTGTAGTTTTCAGTATTCCAGTTAGTTCTGAGAGTTCTTGTTGACTAGTGTTACGCAGGTAAGTTTTGATCATGTCAAGTAACTTAATTCTTTCAGCTAAAGTCAAATCATTTGTAGTTCGTAATTTTAAAAAGAAAAAGTGTAGGTCAGAAAATTTACAAGACAAACTGACAATTAAAACAAAGAAAGTTACTATATTATAATTAAAATATAAAAAATACTCACCACACAATGACAAAACAAAAAAAAGGCACTACCCTCCTATACGTGTAACAGTAACGATCTGAGACAGCATATGTTTACCCAAAATGATGAACGATACAGAAATGTGTTGTATCTAATGACCTGTGTTGAGAACATCGGGTACCATAGTTGAAGAGAATGATACAAAGAGACAAAACAGCCCGTTACTAGACGTTACAATCCTGTAGGCCCTAGTGGTGGCTGTAGTTGGTTTATCGTATGCTGCTAAGGACAAATACAGAAAGTTTGAAACTGAACACATGTCGTCGGGTTAACTCACTAATATGGGTGTCACTCTCACTAATATACTCCTGTAAATTAAGTACTAAAAAATATGGCTTATTACTTCTGTTTAAGAAGAGAAAACCCAAGGCATTACTGGACCAAATAACTGGTGGTCTACACCTATTAAGTGGAGCAACTTTCTATGTGTAACCGTGTTATGTTTTTGTTTTTTAAATATTGACCCAATAAAGCGGCTGGCCCTAATAACCAGTGGCCCCATTAACTGGAATACACTGTACCATTTGCCTTATTAAAGTGGACAAATCACCTTTTCAGGTACAGGTGATGTTATGTGAATTCTGCTTTATGTGGAGAAAGTTTAAAACACGTGTGTGTAATCAGATGCTGTCTTTTAAAATAGAGCCTGTTAGGAAAGGTTTTCCATGCTACTGTCTCGTCATAACACTAATATACCAGAACAGCTTAATTTTACAGCATGCTATTAATGTAAAATAGTAGTAATTAAATGTATAATTAACAATATTAATAAACTCATGGCATATTTTAGTTTGCCATTAGGTGTCACAGCTAGAGTTTATTCAAATCATGATGTTCCACTGCTAATGTGTCATCTTACTGAATGCAAACCATGGGAAGTTACTGATGAAAATGAACAAACATACGCATTTGTTGGTAATTATTACAGTAATTATTTATTATTATAATGAATAATATATTGTAGACTACAGTTTTAATCTTCTGATAGCAATGTGCAGTTTGCTTTTACATTATCCGAATTAATTATGTTTAAATTTTTTGTTAATAAGACTGTGTCAATGATTTTCATATGTTCTTAAATATTATTTCTGTTTATAAATTATACTTATTAAATTAATCCATGTCTATCTGTCTACCTTTAAAGTGTAAGAAAATACAATTACATAAGTTATAATAAATAATAATTAACAATAAATTATGATTATTGATAAGTATCGTCAGCTTCATTTAAGCGCTTCATGTACAATACCAGAATTTTTGGCTGATGTCAATAGGTTCCAAGCAGTGGCGGCTCGTCTATAAGGTTCAGTGATTCAGTGAACCCCTTAAATAATTTAAAAGTGTTTAAGGTTTTGTTGAGACAATGGTTTTTTCATATTTAAATAACAAGATTTGCGATATTAATCTTGTTGACTCAACAGTAATAAATCCGTATAATAGGCTAATTGTTTGCTACTATTGCTTGAGGTGCAAAACAACTCTCAACACCTCCTAGACTGTGTAGACAGCTTTGGAGGGAGAAATCAGTATACACAAAATTACAATCAACAGTCTCTAATCCTGAGTGTTAGCGACAGAGACGAATAGTTCTGATGAGGGCCGAACCACACCGACAGGGAATTTTAACATTTTCATAATACTGTACTGCCATTCTCCATTATTATGATTTTTACCACATGATTTGTCCATTTACCTTTAGTTTTGTGTCAGATTTCTCTGTTTCATTTAGAATGCAATGAAAATATATGCAGTAAAGTCTTAAAATCAAATAAAATAGTGAAGTAATTTTATTACAAAAATAAAGTGTCTTTAATGTATTGATTAAACAATTATATTAAATCAAATATATTGCAACTTACCGTCTGCGGCTTCCAGAAACAACGTCTTCACAAAGTTGACATGTTTCGGGACACTTGTCCCATCATCAGAACTTAAAATAATCGTGTATCATTTAAGTTGATACATTTGTCAATTAATTAAAATATTAAAATGCAACATGAAATAAATAGTTTAAAACAATATGAATACTTAAATGTCTAAAAGCGAGCGCGAAGGTTTAACGATGTACATCGTACGGAGATTGACCGCGCTCTGAATTACGTTTTGCTCCCACCACGACAATAGCGCAAGGCAGTCAAAGGGTTGAGGTACATCGTTTAAACAAGTCTGCAGCTTGTCTGCCAATTTCCATTCATACGATTGGCTGAAATGTTTGAACTCTCTAACCCAAAGTACTTTATTTTCTTAAAATTTTTAATTTTTTACCAATTTTGGCGTTTGCGTTGGAGATTATATGACGTCAGCACTGGTACAAAAAATAATTAGAAAGTTTAAAATCGTAATAACTTTCTTAATATTTGTCTTATCGTTAAACGGTTAGTGTCAATAAATTGCGGACATCCTGCGCTTTAATTAAAGTCCAAACAAGATTATTATCCGTCCATTACTTAAATCACTATAATGATTTTATCGATTTTTATGGTGCATCTTATATTTAATAAGTTTATTACACCAAACTTAATTATTTACACTAAAACACTTTTAATTAAACGATCTGAGTCTATATCTCAACTTGTTTAATACAAAATTTGGGAATAATTGTTACCCAAACAATATCTAGTTATGGCGTCTTTGGGCGTCCATATTTGATTATTCACAGTTGTACTTAAAACTAATTTTTCTTATCTAATAACACTGATATTGTAACCTAATAATGATAGAAACGTCTATTTACATGAATTTGTACTTGAGTATATGTACAGGGCTGTATTTCATATACTATTTACATTGTTTCAGTACCCTTCTATCTCTTTTCTTACAATTGTCACTTTACTTCTGGTTTTTTCTACACAAGGTATATTATGTAATAAATGCAATTAGTGTACACTTATAGTACCTAATTCCCTTCATATATTTGTTAGCTTTTAGCTATCTGAGAACCCTTCAATTTCTAGTAATGGGTTTGTTTACATTATGTCATAGCATGGTAGTCAGTTATTTTTGTTAAAACAATAATTAAATTGTTATTGCTACACTTGATTTAGATTTCCAAAGTAGTATCAGACATTCTTCTGATCCTTGATAACATTTTTATCTACTTTTAAACAAGTTTGTATGTTGCATTTTGCATAAATAACTTGCTCCTTATTGTTTGTTTACATTCGGATTCCACCATCATGGTCATTTAATTTTTAATAATTTATATATAAAATGACTATTCTCATGGTCATGGGCTGTTCTCAAAGAAGCATTAGGTGTCCCTCTTACTACTGGTAACACTCTTATCAATCTTTGTTCAAGCTTTAATAAAGTATCTTGCCTTACTAGTTGGTTACATTGTTTCTGCTTACTTCTGGCTATGTATTCATAGTTAGCTAGTTTACAATATTTTGGTTACAAAACTATTGTCATTATATTTATAATCTGTTCTCATAGTAGTACCAGATGTTCATCTAACTACTGGTAATACTTTCATTAACATTGGTACTTGTTTTAATACTGTATTTTGTCTAACTAATTTGGCATACTAGGTTCCATTTTTCCTATCTTTGTGCCATCATATTTGATCTGTTTTATTTGTATTGTATTTCAATATAATACACTGTCTACTATGGTGTATCATTACTTATAACAAATCCTTGATTGATATTACAGTTGATGGTTATTTGGTTAAATTAACATGTATGATTTTTTGTTTCATAGGTGTCTTTCCTATGGGGTTATGTAACAATGTACAACATGTTCTAATGCAGCATTTTGCTACTACTAACATGACTTCAGTATGGTATTCTATTACAATATTTTAATTGTTTTAATACGCATGTTTACACTACTTCTTCTTAAACAATAATACAAATCTTTTTGTACTAATTACAATATCTTTCTTGTCATTGGTTGTATCTAATTCCTGTCACATTTGTTTGATATTTAACAAAGGTTTTTATTGTCAGTTCTCTATGAACAATAATATAATTGTTCGATTTTATATTATTTTGGTGGTCTTATGATTATCTATATGTATCACAATCTTTATTAAATTAGTCACACTAATTGTCTGTGTATATTTGACTATTTAATTCTTGATGTTTTCACTATGAAATAACACATTTTCTTCCACTATAAACCTTATCACTGGAATTGTTTGTGTGGTTTATTAGGTTAAAATCAGTTAACTGGTCACAGGTTTTCACATCTATATTAAGTACTCACTGTAATTGTTTGTGGTTCCTTAAATGTTAAACACTGTTTCTACATAGTTGATAATCACTATTCTTTTGGTTACTATTATTGTCTCTAGTACACTTGATGAATGATGAGTCCTTGCATGGTTTATCCATTTTCTTCTCTCTTCATGGTATGTTTCCTTGTCCTTCTTCTTTCCCTCTTCTTTGGGTTTGAACGTCTTCTTCAATATTTTCATTGTAGTCATTATCTTCATTTGTTTCCTTCACTGTTGGATTTTATTGGTCCTTATTTTGTTGGTTCCCCTCACTGTTGGATCCTATTGGGCCTGGTTACTAATATTTTATTTTGGCTCATGGTCATTTTCTTTCTTCATTTCGTATTTGATGCTGCTATGTTAACACTTTCTTCCTCATCGTTGGATTTTTATACTAATATATCTGTAGATACACACTTTTATTCACATAGGTTTATTTATCTAGAAATACTTTCATGCTTTTCTGTTACTTGACGTTATATTAGCTTATTTTATGTAACTACCATATTTGGTAACGTTACAATATACCTACTAAACTGTAAATAATTAATAATATATTAGAAATAAGCATGTCAGGGATTGCAAGCTTGGCTCAGACAAAAATATGAACAGGTGTTTCGACCTGAATCGACGTGCACACACACACAAATGTAACTGAAAGTGTGTACACCAGTATTTTGCTAGTGTGTGTGAACGCAGGTCTATGCAGGCACATTTACCACCCCAAGATGAATAATTGCATAATTACTGTTTTTCCATAATTATTCATAAACTATAATTAAGAAGTAAAATCTAAAAACACAATAAAATGTAATAAAATTTACTAAATACTGTGTACAAAAACCATGTGAAAGTGACACACCGTACGAGTGTAGTAGTGAAATAACTGTGTACAAATCGAAAGGGTTAAGTTGCAATGTCCAAAATTACAGTGAACATGTGTAGTGAAAATAGTTATAAGATGAGTATAAGAGTATACTTACAGGACTCTGCAATTCGCAGAAATATAAGAAATAGCGAAATTGACAAGGAGTGGGGGAACTGAATCCAGAGACAGTTTCTGACATGTCGATTTCGTACAACTGCAGGTGTTGACCAAGACATTGGTATAAATAGGACACACACGCTACAGTTGTTCTCTTTCTTAAATCACCCACAGTGCAGCGGGAGCTTCTGCCCGTCCGCACAGAATAATTTAAATTTTTGTAAATAGTTTCATCCTTCCAGTTACATACAGTTATGTAACTGGATTGTAAAACAAACCATTTTTAAGTAGTAACAAAATTACATAAGAAGATCAACTAACGTCCGAAACAGCACCGAGGAGAAGTTCCAGAGAGCGATACGACACTGGACAGAGAGAGAGAGTCGACGCTGGACAAGAGGAGAAGAGCGAGGCGACGCTGGACAAGAGAGGAGTGACGCTGGACAAGAGGAGACGACGCTGGACAAGAGGAAGTGGTGCTGAAGTTCGAGACGAGGACGATTACAGAGGGATCCAATGATTGAGTATGATTGACGACAATAAGGTGATAAACAACTTATTTATCTTTTAATCGAACAATTAACTCAAAGACAATTAAAGACATTCTTGTTCTATTTAAAAGTAAGAGCCAATGTTTATTGTAAATTAGAATTAAAATCATAGATGTTATTGAAGTAAGATTAACGTAAACAAGAGCTCAAATTAGTATTGCAATGAAAAGAATACAAAGCATTTAAGTAAAATTAGCGTTTGATATAGATCAGTACTGAGAAACAAAAGATAAATTCAGTAACTATTGATATTTTTGAGTTACATTACAATATATAAGAAGATATTTAAATGTTGATATTTTGAAACACACTAATTGACTGAGTAGTCTGGAAATGAGATTTTTCTTTAATACAATAATTAGTAGAATAGAATATTTAGTCAGTAAGGATGTATATAGCATAAGCCTTACGGCATAGTAACAAAATAATAACGAATGTTTTAAGTCGAAGTAAGTGCCATGTGCACAATTTTATTAATATCAAATAAATTTGAAATACCGTTACAAGTTACATAGAGTTCTTATTACAGATACACCTGAAACCCAATTTAAATTGTACTTATGCAGTTGTAGCGTTGCATAAAAATGTCGCTTCCAACGTGGGGCATCACAAATTTAAATTAAATTATATTTGCAATGTTATATCGTTGTATAAAAATGTCGCCCTGGACGTGGGGCACGACATGCCTAAATTTATGTAAAAAAATTTGTTACATAAATTGTAGCCCATGAACGTATGGCCCAATCCCCACCATTTAACTATTAAAATTTTTTATGTAGCTAAATGGTTGCTCTAAAATATAAGAGTGTGTTAAATAAAAAATGTATTATATGTAATAATTATTTATATTAAACAGTAACTGAATGTAATGTTAATTGTTGTGTAATAACACAGCTGGCGCCCACAAATAATATTGTTTGTCTATGTAACAGGTGTAACTGTAATGAGTATTAATAATAACTATTAATAAAAATAAAGAAATAAATAAATAAGTAGGGAACGGTTATCAATAATAAGTGTTAAAGAATAACTACTAAATAAATATTTTAATAATCATACTTCGACATGGCAATATCAGGAAGTATTAGTATGGAGGCAATCATTAAAGTGATGGGAAACCTTATGGACAAATATGGAATAAGACAAAATGTATGTGCTAGATTAGATACACAAATAGAAGAATTTAAAACTCATAAGTCACCATTAGGTAAAAAAGTAAAAGAATATAATACAATACTAAGAGAAGGAACAAAAGAGAAAATTAGCGACACAAATACGCACATAGTGTCAGTAGAAGGTGAACAAACCATAGTAGTTGAAAATACGTGTGTAATTACTAACGATAATTATAAAGTAATTAACATTAAGGAAGAGAAGCAAATTAAGGTTAATAAAACGTACCTTATTAATAGCGATATCCCAAGTGTGAGACACACACACAATAGTAAATCACACAAGATGACACATGTGAAACACTTAAGACACCACACTTACGGAGATAAATATCACTGTAGGCCTAACAAGAAACGTAGAAAATTATCTAGACGAAACACTACACAAAATTGTGGTAAATATGACGGTAGGTATATTGTAACAAAAACGGTTACAATTTAATAATTAGTTTATATTTAAAAATAATGTTTGTGTAAAAAAAATTTGTTGTTTATAAAAAAAATTTTTTTTTTCTATAATTTATTTTATAATCAATTAATTAATTATGTTCTGTGGTGTTCCGAATCGTTTGTTACTTGTTTTAATGACTTTTCTGTATTTTTAAATTCTCTCGCCATTTGATAGAATTGTCTCCAATAACAATCGATTTGTGTAATTTTCTTATTTGTAGGTTATCTTCCTTCAGGGTGGTGAGATTCTGGTAATTAACTCTATTAAATTTACTTATTGTGTTAATTATAATTTAAGAATGAAAAAGGTTCAATTATGTAATATATAAGAAATTTTGTTAACAATTAATTATCTTTCGACTCTTTATCGATATGTCAATCGATTCTTAGGGTGTCGTTAAATCGTACAATTATTTATATAAGGATTCTTTTAGCAGTTATTTTAGGCAAAGTCAGAGAAATAAGGGCAAAGTTTATAAAGTATAACATTACAAATATATCACCTTAAAGATTAAAATACAGATATAATAGTATATATATATAATGGTAAGTGAGCAGTTTTCAAACCATTCAGTTGTCAAGGCAGTGTTGTGTTGTATTGTGGGTAATCAGTTATGGCTGCCGCTCGTAGTCCAGACGTAAGACGAAGTCACCTCGCTATTTCGAAGTTCAATAAAAGATGCTTTCCCTCTGAATTTTCGTCCTTGTGGCAGCAATTCTTCCTTCTTGTGTTGGTGGAGTGTCTCTGGTTCAGTTTTAGTGTTGTACTTGGAAAAATAGTGTAGTAATAAGTCAATCTCACTTTTGTCTGTTAGGCCGATATTCGCACTTTTGTGTGGTGAAGTGTAATTACTGTTTTAATGGTTTAAATGTTATATTCACTGGTGTTCTGTTCTGTGTAGTGTTAATTCAATGTCTGTAGATATTTATTTCACTGGGTTTCCGTTTAAAAATGTGTTTTTACCGTGTAACATAACAAAATGTTACCTAACCTGAATGTATGTTATCAGATTTTATAAGGACAAAACAACAATGTAAATAGGAATATAATAGTAAAAAGAACCAAGAAAGGAGAAACCAAGAAAGAAGAATGAAGCAGAAGTGCCACATGAAACAGTAACCCAAAGGCTGTTTGACACTACAACTAGACTAAGACTAAGACAAACTGATGGACAGAGTAAATTTACGTTCAGCTGTCAATCCAGTCAGTAGTTGATGTAAACCGAATGTCATATGTAAACAAAAAATGAATTAATAAGCAGTTAAATACTGTGAAATCAGAATTAGCATTTTGCTGATAATAAATTTGACAATGACTAGTAGATTATGAATGCCAAAACTAATATTAACAATGGCTACATAGTGAGAACAAAGATGTATTTCAGCATCAAATATACTTGTGAGAAAAGAGGACTATTTTTAAGAGAGAATCTTATACAAATAAGATATCTCCACAATTTACCGGATTGAGAACCAATAAGCATTATTAAGGCAAAATTCCAATATAGGCGATATGTCTTAGCAACGCTTAGACCAAACATTAGTCAGTAAATTGACTATTGAGAATTAACACAAGTGTAAATTAAAATACACCGAACAATGGTTATGCCCTGACATAACAAAAAACATTATTAAAACAATAGGTTTAATCATAATTTTAATTGTTAAACAGTAGATTAGAACGAGTTAGCATAAAACAAAATGTCATAGTAAGTAGGATCATTCATTACAATGTATAGAGTTTAGGCGTGCACATAATGTTCAGTAAAAAATGTCAGTACAGCATTAATGGTGTTCGCACATAAACATTTGAATAATAAAATGATATGTGAACACAAACAATATTAACCAAAAGTGTAAAATCGGCGACTCAGAAAAAGCAGACGACAGTGAAAGTGATGTACCCGAACATTGGTTTTATAACAATGTCGGTCAAAGTGAAAGTAATTCGATATCGAGTGATATCAAATTAAAGAAGAAAAAACGATCTTTAATTTGATGGTGATATCAACCCAATCGCAACTGTAATTAGTGCGGGAGAGATGTTAGCATCATTTTCAAAATGGGCATCAGAATTTTGTTTATGAATAACAACAACAAGGACAACGATCTGTCACATCAACGTTTGACGGTTAGAAAAAGCCGTTATCAACTGCCAAAAAATGATATGTCATACTGACACACCTGCCAGAGCCAATCAGAAAATTAGTTAGTAATTAACATTTTTAGCTAAGACCGATCAAAGAACGGGGTATATAAGAACGAAGCAGCCAATTTTGAGGCAGACTCTTACCAACCAGCATATAGCACAGACGTGCTCCCGTCATCTTTACATTTTTAATAACTGTTAGTGTCATCTACATATTACATCGAAACAAATAGTTCAACAACAAGAAACGACTACTTCAAGTTCATATACAGCAAACAACAGTGATTAAGTGCAGTATCATTTTAATTTCGTGCGGGAAATAATGAACAGGAATAATTAATTGTTATCATTCACGATCCATTTTAATCAGAAGAGGATCGCATTATTCTGTTCTTGTGCGAGTGTGCCAAAACCCAGTAATCACTATAATCCGATTACTGAAGTGATTAATAAGTTTTAATTAAATCATTAAAACTCAAAAGGTAACAGTGCAATTATCATTAAATTTTATCTGAGCGCCATAACCTGTACTTTTTTCAACACTGGTCTGTACTGACGCAAAACACAGAAACATTTCAAGATTACACCACGTCTCAATTTATTATACAAATTTGTTATTATTAATTAAGCTATATGTTAGTTGTAAGGGTTCTCACTTGATAAACTTTGTCAATCAAAAAGCAAGCGTTGATGAACGCGCGATCTTTCAACAGATCATTTTTATTTTGTTTACTTTACGAAAGTAACCTAAAAAACTTTGTTGATCAATTTTTATATCAAAAAGATTATTGGATATTGTGTAGGCATAATTGTTTTTTTTTCTTCGTGTCTCAAAGAATTCACATCTGAGATTTTCATAATTTTAAAGTTAAAAATAAATAACATCTGGACTTAGCCAGATTTATAATTCATGTTCTGAGCAAGCCGTATAAGGCATATAATAACTGACTTATAATTGTACAACTTTGTATGTTTGCATTATATTTGTTTTTGAATTCTCTATGAGGGTGTAAATAAACCCATTATTAACAGCATCACTTGATTTGATTTATTTCTATAGGATAATTAAATATTTTATTTTAAAAAACTTAAACAACCTTCTGTTGTGTTTAATATTTTGGAATAACATTGCCAAAAGGTGACACACAATTATATTAAATTTGCTAATCATTCAGTAATTCTATGTGTGGGTTTTACACGGGATTTTCCCTGAATAAATCCGTGTGGCGCCCACTAATTAATAAACAAGGTAATCTAACCTTGCAACCAAAGTGAGTTGGTGTTTGTAAACTGAGTTGACAGTTTAGTGAACTTCTAGTAAACACGACCAGGTACGTAAAAGTATATTCTTGTTTGTGATACTGTCCAGACATTACGAGATGTGACACACTCAGACTACCTGCAATCTGGAGAAGAAGTTTTACTGCGAGTTTCAACCAGACGATAACCATTATCATGCAACCAACTGCTGTACTTTACGTTTCAACTTAAGCTAATTTAGCATTTAATTATTATCAATCTCACTATTTTATTTATTTAATATAAGGGAATTTTTTTTAAACAAGTATAGTTAAACCATTGTAAACACACTGTGAGTAACTTTGAATGTTTCATTTTAAATTACTTTACTACATTAGTAACCTTCGATTAGAAACAACTATTCCAAACATTGATTTATCTCAAAGGAATATTTCACACATAATTGAACTTTGTTTTAACGAGACCTTTAATATTTTAAACACGAATATAATTTTAAATAACAACACTTTTATTTTATTGCAAGTTAACGTAAACACCGTGTTCGGTATTCTTATTTACAGTATAAACTACAAAATAAACACACGATTTTTATTTCGTTATAAATTGGCGCACCAACTAGTGTGGCTTAAAAAATATTAAATAAAAATATTTTTTATATTTTATATCCGCCCGGTAGACACGAAAAAATTAACATGCTGCACACCCACCAATATGATACGAGATATAAGGACAGTAGGGTAGGAGAAATGCAACGGGATGTAGATACATACGAAGCGCAACCCACAGACGAGATGGAAGTTATTACAATCAATAATATCGAAACTAGTACCGACGAAATACCTCATGTAGAACCAGAGATGGGAATAATTGTCAGCGACCAACCAGACAGACCATCCGAAGAGGCAAGATGGGATTACATGATGAGAATGATGATGGAACAATTCGGACAGGTTAAAGAAGACAGCCAGAAAAATATGGAAGCATTACAGGAAGATGGTAGGAAATCCCGGGAAGAAAATCAAAGGAATGTCGAGGTATTAAATAGAAATATAGAGTCAATAAAGGAGGACCATCGGGACTTAAATCAAAATATGGAATCACTTAGTAAAAATATGGAATCGTTAAAAGAGGACCTAAATAAAAGGATTGACAATACTCATAAGTCCATGGACGCGCTGAACAGTAAAATCGACGATAACAGTCAGGCCATTAGAGAAGAATTGAACACCGCCTTAATGAAAATTAGCCAAAAAATGGATGAAATGAATAACCGGAAGTGGAGAGAAGAACGGAATGTATCTGAAGACAAAAACAGGGAACAAATGAGTCCAGAGCCCGAGAATAATGATGAAAGAAAGGACGACGACAAACCAGCGATAGAAGAAGTACCAAATGATGAAACCATGGAAGAATCAACTCTACAATCTGAAGACACTGGTAAACAAACTGAGAATAAAGAAGACTCGAAAGCATTGGTGCCTGAGGATACACACCATAGGAATGAAGAGAACATTCAGCATAAAGAAGCTATCATTAAAAATGTAAGGAACAAGATAATTAAGAAGACAGGAGAGAAAGAGACAAAGATAAAAAGAATAATACGCTCTAAGAAGACAAGGATTACAAAGGAAATATTAGAAATGACTAGGAGTGGATTAATTAACTTCGTGGACAACCCAAGTATTCGTCATAGAGCAAGAATCAACGGTAAGCATAAAAATGTTAAAAGTAAACCACCGTAAAACCACGGGTAAAAACTTAAATAAGAATCCAATTAAATTAAATATACCAATAAATGAAATACACCAAACAAGGTCAATTGATTCCTTAATAAATAACCAACCATTAAACTATTTAATTAATGACCCAGATGACGGAACGATTAAGACAGTGTTACATGCCAGTAACTATGTTATGAAGGAGAAGGTTATAAACAACGAGGTATTTAAAGGGAATACTCCTAGAAGAAAGAAGCTTCACAGGGAGAAAGAAAATGATCAAGAACGACTGGACCAGCTTATTGAAAGGTACGCTCAAAGAATAAGGGAAATGCGGAAGAAGAGGGACCAAGCGATGGAAGAATCCAACCAGGAAATGAACAAAGGTCAACCCGGATTAGAAGAAGGGCCAGACATCAATAATAGCCAAGGCCCAGAGTACAATGAACACAGGAATACCAAGGATGATGAGAGGAAGAAGGCAAGGAAACGGGGGGCCAATGACTATCTGGTAGCCGCCAAATGGAAAAACCGCCTGATAGGAAAGTATCTCCAAGACCACTAGTACTGAACATATGTAAGGTATCCCCAATCATAGACCCAATAGAGTGGAAGAGCACAAATAACCCCATGAATATCGACTATAAAAAAAAAAAAAAAAAAAAAAAAAAAAAATTAAAAAAAAAATATATATATATATAATTACTATTAAGAAAGGATAAGATGTAGTAGTAAGCAACAATCATCACCCGAATGTTTAGGGTATACATAGAAAAGATATATATGTTTAAAAACCATTAATGTAAACAAACTCATTTCACGTTAAACTACAAATGGTTGAAGGTAACTAAGTGACTATAACTAATCAATTTGCCTTATCAAGTTACAAAAGTGTGTAGATTTAAGATGTAAGCCAAACCATTTGTTACTGATGAAAACGTACCAGATCTATCACACCAAAGGATAGAAAATTATGTAATGTCAATCAAATGATTTAATAAGAAAAAGACATCTATTATGTCACAAAGAGCCAGTAGTGGCATATAACTACAATTACTATACTATACTTAGAGAAAAAATGTGTATCCAAATGAATATTCTATGTAACCTAATGTTTATAAAATGACTATTGTGTACCTCTCATAAAGCTCAAATATTATATAAAATCGTCCAGAATAAAGGTTCACCCAACTAACCTTTGAAGGAGTAGAGAGGCAGTATAACAAAGTGTGTAAAATAAAAGAAGGACATTATTATGGAATGTAAGGAAAGAAAATAATGTTTGTAAAACAAACCATGTAAACCCCAAGAATGTCTATAAAAGTAGATATTAGTATGTTATTGTATTGTCAAATGAAATTGTAATTATAGAATATTGTATATTGTATAAAATCATCCAGAATAAGTGAAAACCACCATCACTTGAAGGAGTAGAGAAGAAAAATAACAAAGAGTGTTAATTGTAAGGATAACTATTGTTATAATGGAATGAAAGGAAAGAAAAATGTTTGTCAATTAGCAAATATTGTACATCAACAGAGTATGTCAGAGAACATCAAACAAAAAAGCATTTAGTATACAAACAATGTAAGCCCTGATAATTCAGGATGAATATAACTTGTTAAGAAAGATTTAATGAACTATTGTGAAAACAAAAATATTGTAGACTCTAGATAGAACAAACCAAATGCATAAGTACTATAAGCATCAAAATAAGAGTATAATCTTAAGAATATTCAAGCGAACCAAAGCAAATGGTCAACTAGTACATAAGTAACTATATAGCTGATAAAAGCATAGCTAAAAATATCAAGTCTAAAAGAAATAATTACCTGTAAGAAAGAAAGTATGTTAGCTAGTATAAAGATGGAAATGTGAACTAAATGAAAACCTCTGATACCTTGAATATTATAGTGAATATATTATGTTATTGAATATGAATGATATGTGGTATTTTTTTTGAGTTGTGATAGTGCAACTATTGCCAGGTGCAATGTTTATTTTTTTCTCAGACAGAGAAGAGTAATGCCTCTGAATCTGAGAATGTGTAGTGAGGAACGGCAGAGGATGTTAGCCATAGTGAGCCACCCTGATTCCGAAACCTCTACAACAGTTAGGGAATTATATTGTATTAATGTATCAAGGACTATTATGAAAGAATCTGTGAGGTATGAATTATAATAACCATTAAGATAATCACGAATGTAAAGATATGTGATAAGAAAGTAGAATGTGAATAAAACAGGAAATTGTTAACTTAAGAAACGAGATCTATTGTAGTTAAATGACTTAGAAAGTAAGCAACTTGAAAATACTAGTAAGTAAAGAGTTCTATCACTAGATAAAAAAAAATCAAGCTAGAGTAATACACCAATAGTATGTTTAAGAAATCAAAGAGTACAAGAAAAAAAAACTATAAGAGTATACTAAGAAACTGACATGAATTGATAATTTTACAAAAAAAAAAAAAAAAAAAAAATTTTTCTCAAATGATCAATTTTAAAGAGGGTGTATATGTAACATAACAAAATGTTACCTAACCTGAATGTATGTTATCAGATTTTATAAGGACAAAACAACAATGTAAATAGGAATATAATAGTAAAAAGAACCAAGAAAGGAGAAACCAAGAAAGAAGAATGAAGCAGAAGTGCCACATGAAACAGTAACCCAAAGGCTGTTTGACACTACAACTAGACTAAGACTAAGACAAACTGATGGACAGAGTAAATTTACGTTCAGCTGTCAATCCAGTCAGTAGTTGATGTAAACCGAATGTCATATGTAAACAAAAAATGAATTAATAAGCAGTTAAATACTGTGAAATCAGAATTAGCATTTTGCTGATAATAAATTTGACAATGACTAGTAGATTATGAATGCCAAAACTAATATTAACAATGGCTACATAGTGAGAACAAAGATGTATTTCAGCATCAAATATATTTGTGAGAAAAGAGAACTATTTTTGAGAGAGAATCTTATACAAATAAGATATCTCCACAATTTACCGGATTGAGAACCAATAAGCATTATTAAGGCAAAATTCTAATATAGGCGATATGTCTTAGCAACGCTTAGACCAAACATTAGTCAGTAAATTGACTATTGAGAATTAACACAAGTGTAAATTAAAATACACTGAACAATGGTTATGCCCTGACATAACAAAAAACATTATTAAAACAATAGGTTTAATCATAATTTTAATTGTTAAACAGTAGATTAGAACGAGTTAGCATAAAACAAAATGTCATAGTAAGTAGGATCATTCATTACAATGTATAGAGTTTAGGCGTACACATAATGTTCAGTAAAAAATGTCAGTACAGCATTAATGGTGTTCACACATAAACATTTGAATAATAAAATGATATGTGAACACAAACAATATTAACCAAAAGTGTAAAATCGGCGACTCAGAAAAAGCAGACGACAGTGAAAGTGATGTACCCGAACATTGGTTTTATAACAATGTCGGTCAAAGTGAAAGTAATTCGATATCGAGTGATATCAAATTAAAGAAGAAAAAACGATCTTTAATTTGATGGTGATATCAACCCAATCGCAACTGTAATTAGTGCGGGAGAGATGTTAGCATCATTTTCAAAATGGGCATCAGAATTTTGTTTATGAATAACAACAACAAGGACAACGATCTGTCACATCAACGTTTGACGGTTAGAAAAAGCCGTTATCAACTGCCAAAAAATGATATGTCATACTGACACACCTGCCAGAGCCAATCAGAAAATTAGTTAGTAATTAACATTTTTAGCTAAGACCGATCAAAGAACGGGGTATATAAGAACGAAGCAGCCAATTTTGAGGCAGACTCTTACCAACCAGCATATAGCACAGACGTGCTCCCGTCATCTTTACATTTTTAATAACTGTTAGTGTCATCTACATATTACATCGAAACAAATAGTTCAACAACAAGAAACGACTACTTCAAGTTCATATACAGCAAACAACAGTGATTAAGTGCAGTATCATTTTAATTTCGTGCGGGAAATAATGAACAGGAATAATTAATTGTTATCATTCACGATCCATTTTAATCAGAAGAGGATCGCATTATTCTGTTCTTGTGCGAGTGTGCCAAAACCCAGTAATCACTATAATCCGATTACTGAAGTGATTAATAAGTTTTAATTAAATCATTAAAACTCAAAAGGTAACAGTGCAATTATCATTAAATTTTATCTGAGCGCCATAACCTGTACTTTTTTCAACACTGGTCTGTACTGACGCAAAACACAGAAACATTTCAAGATTACACCACGTCTCAATTTATTATACAAATTTGTTATTATTAATTAAGCTATATGTTAGTTGTAAGGGTTCTCACTTGATAAACTTTGTCAATCAAAAAGCAAGCGTTGATGAACGCGCGATCTTTCAACAGATCATTTTTATTTTGTTTACTTTACGAAAGTAACCTAAAAAACTTTGTTGATCAATTTTTATATCAAAAAGATTATTGGATATTGTGTAGGCATAATTGTTTTTTTTTCTTCGTGTCTCAAAGAATTCACATCTGAGATTTTCATAATTTTAAAGTTAAAAATAAATAACATCTGGACTTAGCCAGATTTATAATTCATGTTCTGAGCAAGCCGTATAAGGCATATAATAACTGACTTATAATTGTACAACTTTGTATGTTTGCATTATATTTGTTTTTGAATTCTCTATGAGGGTGTAAATAAACCCATTATTAACAGCATCACTTGATTTGATTTATTTCTATAGGATAATTAAATATTTTATTTTAAAAAACTTAAACAACCTTCTGTTGTGTTTAATATTTTGGAATAACATTGCCAAAAGGTGACACACAATTATATTAAATTTGCTAATCATTCAGTAATTCTATGTGTGGGTTTTACACGGGATTTTCCCTGAATAAATCCGTGTGGCGCCCACTAATTAATAAACAAGGTAATCTAACCTTGCAACCAAAGTGAGTTGGTGTTTGTAAACTGAGTTGACAGTTTAGTGAACTTCTAGTAAACACGACCAGGTACGTAAAAGTATATTCTTGTTTGTGATACTGTCCAGACATTACGAGATGTGACACACTCAGACTACCTGCAATCTGGAGAAGAAGTTTTACTGCCAGTTTCAACCAGACGATAACCATTATCAAGGAACCAACTGCTGTAATTTACGTTTCAACTTAAGCTAATTTAGCATTTAATTATTATCAATCTCACTATTTTATTTATTTAATATAAGGGAATTTTTTTTAAACAAGTATAGTTAAACCATTGTAAACACACTGTGAGTAACTTTGAATGTTTCATTTTAAATTACTTTACTACATTAGTAACCTTCGATTAGAAACAACTATTCCAAACATTGATTTATCTCAAAGGAATATTTCACACATAATTGAACTTTGTTTTAACGAGACCTTTAATATTTTAAACACGAATATAATTTTAAATAACAACACTTTTATTTTATTGCAAGTTAACGTAAACACCGTGTTCGGTATTCTTATTTACAGTATAAACTACAAAATAAACACACGATTTTTATTTCGTTATAAATTGGCGCACCAACTAGTGTGGCTTAAAAAATATTAAATAAAAATATTTTTTATATTTTATATCCGCCCGGTAGACACGAAAAAATTAACATGCCGCACACCCACCAATATGATACGAGATATAAGGACAGTAGGGTAGGAGAAATGTAACGGGATGTAGATACATACGAAGCGCAACCCACAGACGAGATGGAAGTTATTACAATCAATAATATCGAAACTAGTACCGACGAAATACCTCATGTAGAACCAGAGATGGGAATAATTGTCAGCGACCAACCAGACAGACCATCCGAAGAGGCAAGATGGGATTACATGATGAGAATGATGATGGAACAATTCGGACAGGTTAAAGAAGACAGCCAGAAAAATATGGAAGCATTACAGGAAGATGGTAGGAAATCCCGGGAAGAAAATCAAAGGAATGTCGAGGTATTAAATAGAAATATAGAGTCAATAAAGGAGGACCATCGGGACTTAAATCGAAATATGGAATCACTTAGTAAAAATATGGAATCGTTGAAAGAGGACCTAAATAAAAGGATTGACAATACTCATAAGTCCATGGACGCGCTGAACAGTAAAATCGACGATAACAGTCAGGCCATTAGAGAAGAATTGAACACCGCCTTAATGAAAATTAGCCAAAAAATGGATGAAATGAATAACCGGAAGTGGAGAGAAGAACGGAATGTATCTGAAGACAAAAACAGGGAACAAATGAGTCCAGAGCCCGAGAATAATGATGAAAGAAAGGACGACGACAAACCAGCGATAGAAGAAGTACCAAATGATGAAACCATGGAAGAATCAACTCTACAATCTGAAGACACTGGTAAACAAACTGAGAATAAAGAAGACTCGAAAGCATTGGTGCCTGAGGATACACACCATAGGAATGAAGAGAACATTCAGCATAAAGAAGCTATCATTAAAAATGTAAGGAACAAGATAATTAAGAAGACAGGAGAGAAAGAGACAAAGATAAAAAGAATAATACGCTCTAAGAAGACAAGGATTACAAAGGAAATATTAGAAATGACTAGGAGTGGATTAATTAACTTCGTGGACAACCCAAGTATTCGTCATAGAGCAAGAATCAACGGTAAGCATAAAAATGTTAAAAGTAAACCACCGTAAAACCACGGGTATAAACTTAAATAAGAATCCAATTAAATTAAATATACCAATAAATGAAATACACCAAACAAGGTCAATTGATTCCTTAATAAATAACCAACCATTAAACTATTTAATTAATGACCCAGATGACGGAACGATTAAGACAGTGTTACATGCCAGTAACTATGTTATGAAGGAGAAGGTTATAAACAACGAGGTATTTAAAGGGAATACTCCTAGAAGAAAGAAGCTTCACAGGGAGAAAGAAAATAATCAAGAACGACTGGACCAGCTTATTGAAAGGTACGCTCAAAGAATAAGGGAAATGCGGAAGAAGAGGGACCAAGCGATGGAAGAATCCAACCAGGAAATGAACAAAGGTCAACCCGGATTAGAAGAAGGGCCAGACATCAATAATAGCCAAGGCCCAGAGTACAATGAACACCGGAATACCAAGGATGATGAGAGGAAGAAGGCAAGGAAACGGGGGGCCAATGACTATCTGGTAGCCGCCAAATGGAAAAACCGCCTGATAGGAAAGTATCTCCAAGACCACTAGTACTGAACATATGTAAGGTATCCCCAATCATAGACCCAATAGAGTGGAAGAGCACAAATAACCCCATGAATATCGACTATAAAAAAAAAAAAAAAAAAAAATTAAAAAAAAAAAAATATATATATATAATTACTATTAAGAAAGGATAAGATGTAGTAGTAAGCAACAATCATCACCCGAATGTTTAGGGTATACATAGAAAAGATATATATGTTTAAAAACCATTAATGTAAACAAACTCATTTCATGTTAAACTACAAATGGTTGAAGGTAACTAAGTGACTATAACTAATCAATTTGCCTTATCAAGTTACAAAAGTGTGTAGATTTAAGATGTAAGCCAAACCATTTGTTACTGATGAAAACGTACCAGATCTATCACACCAAAGGATAGAAAATTATGTAATGTCAATCAAATGATTTAATAAGAAAAAGACATCTATTATGTCACAAAGAGCCAGTAGTGGCATATAACTACAATTACTATACTATACTTAGAGAAAAAATGTGTATCCAAATGAATATTCTATGTAACCTAATGTTTATAAAATGACTATTGTGTACCTCTCATAAAGCTCAAATATTATATAAAATCGTCCAGAATAAAGGTTCACCCAACTAACCTTTGAAGGAGTAGAGAGGCAGTATAACAAAGTGTGTAAAATAAAAGAAGGACATTATTATGGAATGTAAGGAAAGAAAATAATGTTTGTAAAACAAACCATGTAAACCCCAAGAATGTCTATAAAAGTAGATATTAGTATGTTATTGTATTGTCAAATGAAATTGTAATTATAGAATATTGTATATTGTATAAAATCATCCAGAATAAGTGAAAACCACCATCACTTGAAGGAGTAGAGAAGAAAAATAACAAAGAGTGTTAATTGTAAGGATAACTATTGTTATAATGGAATGAAAGGAAAGAAAAATGTTTGTCAATTAGCAAATATTGTACATCAACAGAGTATGTCAGAGAACATCAAACAAAAAAGCATTTAGTATACAAACAATGTAAGCCCTGATAATTCAGGATGAATATAACTTGTTAAGAAAGATTTAATGAACTATTGTGAAAACAAAAATATTGTAGACTCTAGATAGAACAAACCAAATGCATAAGTACTATAAGCATCAAAATAAGAGTATAATCTTAAGAATATTCAAGCGAACCAAAGCAAATGGTCAACTAGTACATAAGTAACTATATAGCTGATAAAAGCATAGCTAAAAATATCAAGTCTAAAAGAAATAATTACCTGTAAGAAAGAAAGTATGTTAGCTAGTATAAAGATGGAAATGTGAACTAAATGAAAACCTCTGATACCTTGAATATTATAGTGAATATATTATGTTATTGAATATGAATGATATGTGGTATTTTTTTTGAGTTGTGATAGTGCAACTATTGCCAGGTGCAATGTTTATTTTTTTCTCAGACAGAGAAGAGTAATGCCTCTGAATCTGAGAATGTGTAGTGAGGAACGGCAGAGGATGTTAGCCATAGTGAGCCACCCTGATTCCGAAACCTCTACAACAGTTAGGGAATTATATTGTATTAATGTATCAAGGACTATTATGAAAGAATCTGTGAGGTATGAATTATAATAACCATTAAGATAATCACGAATGTAAAGATATGTGATAAGAAAGTAGAATGTGAATAAAACAGGAAATTGTTAACTTAAGAAACGAGATCTATTGTAGTTAAATGACTTAGAAAGTAAGCAACTTGAAAATACTAGTAAGTAAAGAGTTCTATCACTAGATAAAAAAAAATCAAGCTAGAGTAATACACCAATAGTATGTTTAAGAAATCAAAGAGTACAAGAAAAAAAAACTATAAGAGTATACTAAGAAACTGACATGAATTGATAATTTTACAAAAAAAAAAAAAAAAAAATTTTTCTCAAATGATCAATTTTAAAGAGGGTGTATATGTAACATAACAAAATGTTACCTAACCTGAATGTATGTTATCAGATTTTATAAGGACAAAACAACAATGTAAATAGGAATATAATAGTAAAAAGAACCAAGAAAGGAGAAACCAAGAAAGAAGAATGAAGCAGAAGTGCCACATGAAACAGTAACCCAAAGGCTGTTTGACACTACAACTAGACTAAGACTAAGACAAACTGATGGACAGAGTAAATTTACGTTCAGCTGTCAATCCAGTCAGTAGTTGATGTAAACCGAATGTCATATGTAAACAAAAAATGAATTAATAAGCAGTTAAATACTGTGAAATCAGAATTAGCATTTTGCTGATAATAAATTTGACAATGACTAGTAGATTATGAATGCCAAAACTAATATTAACAATGGCTACATAGTGAGAACAAAGATGTATTTCAGCATCAAATATATTTGTGAGAAAAGAGAACTATTTTTGAGAGAGAATCTTATACAAATAAGATATCTCCACAATTTACCGGATTGAGAACCAATAAGCATTATTAAGGCAAAATTCCAATATAGGCGATATGTCTTAGCAACGCTTAGACCAAACATTAGTCAGTAAATTGACTATTGAGAATTAACACAAGTGTAAATTAAAATACACCGAACAATGGTTATGCCCTGACATAACAAAAAACATTATTAAAACAATAGGTTTAATCATAATTTTAATTGTTAAACAGTAGATTAGAACGAGTTAGCATAAAACAAAATGTCATAGTAAGTAGGATCATTCATTACAATGTATAGAGTTTAGGCGTACACATAATGTTCAGTAAAAAATGTTAGTACAGCATTAATGGTGTTCGCACATAAACATTTGAATAATAAAATGATATGTGAACACAAACAATATTAACCAAAAGTGTAAAATCGGCGACTCAGAAAAAGCAGACGACAGTGAAAGTGATGTACCCGAACATTGGTTTTATAACAATGTCGGTCAAAGTGAAAGTAATTCGATATCGAGTGATATCAAATTAAAGAAGAAAAAACGATCTTTAATTTGATGGTGATATCAACCCAATCGCAACTGTAATTAGTGCGGGAGAGATGTTAGCATCATTTTCAAAATGGGCATCAGAATTTTGTTTATGAATAACAACAACAAGGACAACGATCTGTCACATCAACGTTTGACGGTTAGAAAAAGCCGTTATCAACTGCCAAAAAATGATACGTCATACTGACACACCTGCCAGAGCCAATCAGAAAATTAGTTAGTAATTAACATTTTTACCTAAGACCGATCAAAGAACGGGGTATATAAGAACGAAGCAGCCAATTTTGAGGCAGACTCTTACCAACCAGCATATAGCACAGACGTGCTCCCGTCATCTTTACATTTTTAATAACTGTTAGTGTCATCTACATATTACATCGAAACAAATAGTTCAACAACAAGAAACGACTACTTCAAGTTCATATACAGCAAACAACAGTGATTAAGTGCAGTATCATTTTAATTTCGTGCGGGAAATAATGAACAGGAATAATTAATTGTTATCATTCACGATCCATTTTAATCAGAAGAGGTTCGCATTATTCTGTTCTTGTGCGAGTGTGCCAAAACCCAGTAATCACTATAATCCGATTACTGAAGTGATTAATAAGTTTTAATTAAATCATTAAAACTCAAAAGGTAACAGTGCAATTATCATTAAATTTTATCTGAGCGCCATAACCTGTACTTTTTTCAACACTGGTCTGTACTGACGCAAAACACAGAAACATTTCAAGATTACACCACGTCTCAATTTATTATACAAATTTGTTATTATTAATTAAGCTATATGTTAGTTGTAAGGGTTCTCACTTGATAAACTTTGTCAATCAAAAAGCAAGCGTTGATGATCTTTCAACAGATCATTTTTATTTTGTTTACTTTACGAAAGTAACCTAAAAAACTTTGTTGATCAATTTTTATATCAAAAAGATTATTGGATATTGTGTAGGCATAATTGTTTTTTTTTCTTCGTGTCTCAAAGAATTCACATCTGAGATTTTCATAATTTTAAAGTTAAAAATAAATAACATCTGGACTTGGCCAGATTTATAATTCATGTTCTGAGCAAGCCGTATAAGGCATATAATAACTGACTTATAATTGTACAACTTTGTATGTTTGCATTATATTTGTTTTTGAATTCTCTATGAGGGTGTAAATAAACCCATTATTAACAGCATCACTTGATTTGATTTATTTCTATAGGATAATTAAATATTTTATTTTAAAAAACTTAAACAACCTTCTGTTGTGTTTAATATTTTGGAATAACATTGCCAAAAGGTGACACACAATTATATTAAATTTGCTAATCATTCAGTAATTCTATGTGTGGGTTTTACACGGGATTTTCCCTGAATAAATCCGTGTGGCGCCCACTAATTAATAAACAAGGTAATCTAACCTTGCAACCAAAGTGAGTTGGTGTTTGTAAACTGAGTTGACAGTTTAGTGAACTTCTAGTAAACACGACCAGGTACGTAAAAGTATATTCTTGTTTGTGATACTGTCCAGACATTACGAGATGTGACACACTCAGACTACCTGCAATCTGGAGAAGAAGTTTTACTGCCAGTTTCAACCAGACGATAACCATTATCAAGCAACCAACTGCTGTACTTTACGTTTCAACTTAAGCTAATTTAGCATTTAATTATTATCAATCTCACTATTTTATTTATTTAATATAAGGGAATTTTTTTTAAACAAGTATAGTTAAACCATTGTAAACACACTGTGAGTAACTTTGAATGTTTCATTTTAAATTACTTTACTACATTAGTAACCTTCGATTAGAAACAACTATTCCAAACATTGATTTATCTCAAAGGAATATTTCACACATAATTGAACTTTGTTTTAACGAGACCTTTAATATTTTAAACACGAATATAATTTTAAATAACAACACTTTTATTTTATTGCAAGTTAACGTAAACACCGTGTTCGGTATTCTTATTTACAGTATAAACTACAAAATAAACACACGATTTTTATTTCGTTATAAATTGGCGCACCAACTAGTGTGGCTTAAAAAATATTAAATAAAAATATTTTTTATATTTTATATCCGCCCGGTAGACACGAAAAAATTAACATGCCGCACACCCACCAATATGATACGAGATATAAGGACAGTAGGGTAGGAGAAATGCAACGGGATGTAGATACATACGAAGCGCAACCCACAGACGAGATGGAAGTTATTACAATCAATAATATCGAAACTAGTACCGACGAAATACCTCATGTAGAACCAGAGATGGGAATAATTGTCAGCGACCAACCAGACAGACCATCCGAAGAGGCAAGATGGGATTACATGATGAGAATGATGATGGAACAATTCGGACAGGTTAAAGAAGACAGCCAGAAAAATATGGAAGCATTACAGGAAGATGGTAGGAAATCCCGGGAAGAAAATCAAAGGAATGTCGAGGTATTAAATAGAAATATAGAGTCAATAAAGGAGGACCATCGGGACTTAAATCGAAATATGGAATCACTTAGTAAAAATATGGAATCGTTGAAAGAGGACCTAAATAAAAGGATTGACAATACTCATAAGTCCATGGACGCGCTGAACAGTAAAATCGACGATAACAGTCAGGCCATTAGAGAAGAATTGAACACCGCCTTAATGAAAATTAGCCAAAAAATGGATGAAATGAATAACCGGAAGTGGAGAGAAGAACGGAATGTATCTGAAGACAAAAACAGGGAACAAATGAGTCCAGAGCCCGAGAATAATGATGAAAGAAAGGACGACGACAAACCAGCGATAGAAGAAGTACCAAATGATGAAACCATGGAAGAATCAACTCTACAATCTGAAGACACTGGTAAACAAACTGAGAATAAAGAAGACTCGAAAGCATTGGTGCCTGAGGATACACACCATAGGAATGAAGATAACATTCAGCATAAAGAAGCTATCATTAAAAATGTAAGGAACAAGATAATTAAGAAGACAGGAGAGAAAGAGACAAAGATAAAAAGAATAATACGCTCTAAGAAGACAAGGATTACAAAGGAAATATTAGAAATGACTAGGAGTGGATTAATTAACTTCGTGGACAACCCAAGTATTCGTCATAGAGCAAGAATCAACGGTAAGCATAAAAATGTTAAAAGTAAACCACCGTAAAACCACGGGTAAAAACTTAAATAAGAATCCAATTAAATTAAATATACCAATAAATGAAATACACCAAACAAGGTCAATTGATTCCTTAATAAATAACCAACCATTAAACTATTTAATTAATGACCCAGATGACGGAACAATTAAGACAGTGTTACATGCCAGTAACTATGTTATGAAGGAGAAGGTTATAACAACGAGGTATTTAAAGGGAATACTCCTAGAAGAAAGAAGCTTCACAGGGAGAAAGAAAATGATCAAGAACGACTGGACCAGCTTATTGAAAGGTACGCTCAAAGAATAAGGGAAATGCGGAAGAAGAGGGACCAAGCGATGGAAGAATCCAACCAGGAAATGAACAAAGGTCAACCCGGATTAGAAGAAGGGCCAGACATCAATAATAGCCAAGGCCCAGAGTACAATGAACACCGGAATACCAAGGATGATGAGAGGAAGAAGGCAAGGAAACGGGGGGCCAATGACTATCTGGTAGCCGCCAAATGGAAAAACCGCCTGATAGGAAAGTATCTCCAAGACCACTAGTACTGAACATATGTAAGGTATCCCCAATCATAGACCCAATAGAGTGGAAGAGCACAAATAACCCCATGAATATCGACTATAAAAAAAAAAAAAAAAAAAAATTAAAAAAAAAAAAATATATATATATAATTACTATTAAGAAAGGATAAGATGTAGTAGTAAGCAACAATCATCACCCGAATGTTTAGGGTATACATAGAAAAGATATATATGTTTAAAAACCATTAATGTAAACAAACTCATTTCACGTTAAACTACAAATGGTTGAAGGTAACTAAGTGACTATAACTAATCAATTTGCCTTATCAAGTTACAAAAGTGTGTAGATTTAAGATGTAAGCCAAACCATTTGTTACTGATGAAAACGTACCAGATCTATCACACCAAAGGATAGAAAATTATGTAATGTCAATCAAATGATTTAATAAGAAAAAGACATCTATTATGTCACAAAGAGCCAGTAGTGGCATATAACTACAATTACTATACTATACTTAGAGAAAAAATGTGTATCCAAATGAATATTCTATGTAACCTAATGTTTATAAAATGACTATTGTGTACCTCTCATAAAGCTCAAATATTATATAAAATCGTCCAGAATAAAGGTTCACCCAACTAACCTTTGAAGGAGTAGAGAGGCAGTATAACAAAGTGTGTAAAATAAAAGAAGGACATTATTATGGAATGTAAGGAAAGAAAATAATGTTTGTAAAACAAACCATGTAAACCCCAAGAATGTCTATAAAAGTAGATATTAGTATGTTATTGTATTGTCAAATGAAATTGTAATTATAGAATATTGTATATTGTATAAAATCATCCAGAATAAGTGAAAACCACCATCACTTGAAGGAGTAGAGAAGAAAAATAACAAAGAGTGTTAATTGTAAGGATAACTATTGTTATAATGGAATGAAAGGAAAGAAAAATGTTTGTCAATTAGCAAATATTGTACATCAACAGAGTATGTCAGAGAACATCAAACAAAAAAGCATTTAGTATACAAACAATGTAAGCCCTGATAATTCAGGATGAATATAACTTGTTAAGAAAGATTTAATGAACTATTGTGAAAACAAAAATATTGTAGACTCTAGATAGAACAAACCAAATGCATAAGTACTATAAGCATCAAAATAAGAGTATAATCTTAAGAATATTCAAGCGAACCAAAGCAAATGGTCAACTAGTACATAAGTAACTATATAGCTGATAAAAGCATAGCTAAAAATATCAAGTCTAAAAGAAATAATTACCTGTAAGAAAGAAAGTATGTTAGCTAGTATAAAGATGGAAATGTGAACTAAATGAAAACCTCTGATACCTTGAATATTATAGTGAATATATTATGTTATTGAATATGAATGATATGTGGTATTTTTTTTGAGTTGTGATAGTGCAACTATTGCCAGGTGCAATGTTTATTTTTTTCTCAGACAGAGAAGAGTAATGCCTCTGAATCTGAGAATGTGTAGTGAGGAACGGCAGAGGATGTTAGCCATAGTGAGCCACCCTGATTCCGAAACCTCTACAACAGTTACGGAATTATATTGTATTAATGTATCAAGGACTATTATGAAAGAATCTGTGAGGTATGAATTATAATAACCATTAAGATAATCACGAATGTAAAGATATGTGATAAGAAAGTAGAATGTGAATAAAACAGGAAATTGTTAACTTAAGAAACGAGATCTATTGTAGTTAAATGACTTAGAAAGTAAGCAACTTGAAAATACTAGTAAGTAAAGAGTTCTATTACTAGATAAAAAAAAATCAAGCTAGAGTAATACACCAATAGTATGTTTAAGAAATCAAAGAGTACAAGAAAAAAAACTATAAGAGTATACTAAGAAACTGACATGAATTGATAATTTTACAAAAAAAAAAAAAAAAAATTTTTTTTCTCAAATGATCAATTTTAAAGAGGGTGTATATGTAACATAACAAAATGTTACCTAACCTGAATGTATGTTATCAGATTTTATAAGGACAAAACAACAATGTAAATAGGAATATAATAGTAAAAAGAACCAAGAAAGGAGAAACCAAGAAAGAAGAATGAAGCAGAAGTGCCACATGAAACAGTAACCCAAAGGCTGTTTGACACTACAACTAGACTAAGACTAAGACAAACTGATGGACAGAGTAAATTTACGTTCAGCTGTCAATCCAGTCAGTAGTTGATGTAAACCGAATGTCATATGTAAACAAAAAATGAATTAATAAGCAGTTAAATACTGTGAAATCAGAATTAGCATTTTGCTGATAATAAATTTGACAATGACTAGTAGATTATGAATGCCAAAACTAATATTAACAATGGCTACATAGTGAGAACAAAGATGTATTTCAGCATCAAATATATTTGTGAGAAAAGAGAACTATTTTTGAGAGAGAATCTTATACAAATAAGATATCTCCACAATTTACCGGATTGAGAACCAATAAGCATTATTAAGGCAAAATTCCAATATAGGCGATATGTCTTAGCAACGCTTAGACCAAACATTAGTCAGTAAATTGACTATTGAGAATTAACACAAGTGTAAATTAAAATACACCGAACAATGGTTATGCCCTGACATAACAAAAAACATTATTAAAACAATAGGTTTAATCATAATTTTAATTGTTAAACAGTAGATTAGAACGAGTTAGCATAAAACAAAATGTCATAGTAAGTAGGATCATTCATTACAATGTATAGAGTTTAGGCGTACACATAATGTTCAGTAAAAAATGTCAGTACAGCATTAATGGTGTTCGCACATAAACATTTGAATAATAAAATGATATGTGAACACAAACAATATTAACCAAAAGTGTAAAATCGGCGACTCAGAAAAAGCAGACGACAGTGAAAGTGATGTACCCGAACATTGGTTTTATAACAATGTCGGTCAAAGTGAAAGTAATTCGATATCGAGTGATATCAAATTAAAGAAGAAAAAACGATCTTTAATTTGATGGTGATATCAACCCAATCGCAACTGTAATTAGTGCGGGAGAGATGTTAGCATCATTTTCAAAATGGGCATCAGAATTTTGTTTATGAATAACAACAACAAGGACAACGATCTGTCACATCAACGTTTGACGGTTAGAAAAAGCCGTTATCAACTGCCAAAAAATGATACGTCATACTGACACACCTGCCAGAGCCAATCAGAAAATTAGTTAGTAATTAACATTTTTACCTAAGACCGATCAAAGAACGGGGTATATAAGAACGAAGCAGCCAATTTTGAGGCAGACTCTTACCAACCAGCATATAGCACAGACGTGCTCCCGTCATCTTTACATTTTTAATAACTGTTAGTGTCATCTACATATTACATCGAAACAAATAGTTCAACAACAAGAAACGACTACTTCAAGTTCATATACAGCAAACAACAGTGATTAAGTGCAGTATCATTTTAATTTCGTGCGGGAAATAATGAACAGGAATAATTAATTGTTATCATTCACGATCCATTTTAATCAGAAGAGGATCGCATTATTCTGTTCTTGTGCGAGTGTGCCAAAACCCAGTAATCACTATAATCCGATTACTGAAGTGATTAATAAGTTTTAATTAAATCATTAAAACTCAAAAGGTAACAGTGCAATTATCATTAAATTTTATCTGAGCGCCATAACCTGTACTTTTTTCAACACTGGTCTGTACTGACGCAAAACACAGAAACATTTCAAGATTACACCACGTCTCAATTTATTATACAAATTTGTTATTATTAATTAAGCTATATGTTAGTTGTAAGGGTTCTCACTTGATAAACTTTGTCAATCAAAAAGCAAGCGTTGATGAACGCGCGATCTTTCAACAGATCATTTTTATTTTGTTTACTTTACGAAAGTAACCTAAAAAACTTTGTTGATCAATTTTTATATCAAAAAGATTATTGGATATTGTGTAGGCATAATTGTTTTTTTTTCTTCGTGTCTCAAAGAATTCACATCTGAGATTTTCATAATTTTAAAGTTAAAAATAAATAACATCTGGACTTAGCCAGATTTATAATTCATGTTCTGAGCAAGCCGTATAAGGCATATAATAACTGACTTATAATTGTACAACTTTGTATGTTTGCATTATATTTGTTTTTGAATTCTCTATGAGGGTGTAAATAAACCCATTATTAACAGCATCACTTGATTTGATTTATTTCTATAGGATAATTAAATATTTTATTTTAAAAAACTTAAACAACCTTCTGTTGTGTTTAATATTTTGGAATAACATTGCCAAAAGGTGACACACAATTATATTAAATTTGCTAATCATTCAGTAATTCTATGTGTGGGTTTTACACGGGATTTTCCCTGAATAAATCCGTGTGGCGCCCACTAATTAATAAACAAGGTAATCTAACCTTGCAACCAAAGTGAGTTGGTGTTTGTAAACTGAGTTGACAGTTTAGTGAACTTCTAGTAAACACGACCAGGTACGTAAAAGTATATTCTTGTTTGTGATACTGTCCAGACATTACGAGATGTGACACACTCAGACTACCTGCAATCTGGAGAAGAAGTTTTACTGCCAGTTTCAACCAGACGATAACCATTATCAAGCAACCAACTGCTGTACTTTACGTTTCAACTTAAGCTAATTTAGCATTTAATTATTATCAATCTCACTATTTTATTTATTTAATATAAGGGAATTTTTTTTAAACAAGTATAGTTAAACCATTGTAAACACACTGTGAGTAACTTTGAATGTTTCTTTTAAATTACTTTACTACATTAGTAACCTTCGATTAGAAACAACTATTCCAAACATTGATTTATCTCAAAGGAATATTTCACACATAATTGAACTTTGTTTTAACGAGACCTTTAATATTTTAAACACGAATATAATTTTAAATAACAACACTTTTATTTTATTGCAAGTTAACGTAAACACCGTGTTCGGTATTCTTATTTACAGTATAAACTACAAAATAAACACACGATTTTTATTTCGTTATAACCGAAACTCTCGTTTTTCACTTTAGGCTTAGAAAACGTTCGCCATTACGGTATTAGCAACTAGGTTAAGGTTTTCAAGTACACGTATCAAGTGTATCATTCAACGTTCAATAATCAACTCATTTACTTCCTCCGTCTTCGGTTAAAGTCTTAGCCCAACCAATATTATTCAATACATTGTTCCAAATTTATTTGCATCCTATGCATGTGAGAAAGTTACATTATATAACTGATTATATTTTTGTTATTCTTCAAATTTATTAACTAGTAAATACTTAATCTTCTTCTTCAGTTCATTCTGCGTAATTTGATACCAAATAATGTAGTTTTATTAAGTTTTTGATCTAAAATGGTATTTTTTACTTCATTTTGTAATGGTAAGTTTTTTAAAAGCACTTCCTGTCCTTGTCTTTCAAATGAAGCCATATTATAAGTTATATTAATGATTATATTAAATTTCAGATTGTAATAAAATGTTTATCTTCCCTTAATTTCTTGCAATTAGATTAATCGGTCATGTTTTAAAATATTATACAGTAATATATGACTCCCCTCTCTAAATTTTGAGTTTTTACATTTCCATTTTTAACAATAATTCTGGCTATAATTTTACAAAATCTTCCTTATTTATATTTCCAATTACATGACTTTATTACTGATTTACCTTATGTAAATTCCTTCAGTTTAATTGTATTTCTATACTTATTTAATCAAATTTGATGCTGTTTAGTTTTTAACATTTGGCCTAGATTTCTAACAGTTTTTACATACAAAGTTTTTTAAATAATACTTATTGATTTATACCCTCTCTGACTTTCATTGCTATTGTGACATAAATTAACATTTTCTTATTTTAACAAGTTAACAATTAGCATATGGTTCATACTATTAATACATAACATATAAATCAAATTAACATTTGTCTTTTCAACTCAGACATTTTATACTTATTGATTAATAAAAATACATAATGTTACGTAATACAACGATATAGTAAAATAAGGTTTAGAATTGAAATTATTATTAATAGTGTGATTTATTATTAGTATGATTGTGTTGTTGGTGTTCATGTTTAATTTTTTCAGTTTAAAAAAGTATTTAGCACTTCACTGTTCACCTCCCCACTTACCATATGTGGACGTTATCTATGTTCTGTATGGTGACTTCTTCTGCTGCAACATACACTGTATACACATATGCGGATATTCTATTTGAATATCCTAAGTAATACACATGCACAATAAAGTAAATAATGACTTAACTGTAAATTTGAATTGTACTGAACATTCAAATTCTGCCACCACCTTCTGATAGAACTAGTTATGAAAATTAAATTATTTAAAAAAAAAATTAAAACTTTCCACTTTTTAAATAAATTCAGATTTATTAACAGTTCTGAAATGCCATTAACTCTTTTAAATAAACAATCAATCACTAATGTTTTTACAAAATAATAATTATTATGAACAATTCTTGAGCTCTTTTAACCTCAAGGCTGGTAACACTGGGGTCTGGTACAATAATTTTAGTTAACGAGGTTATGTCCTCTTTACACAGTTACATTACCAAATTCGTGTGTTCTTGGAAGTTGCATGATACCAGGTACAAGATGTTATCTTTTCTAACAATATTTAATAAAGAATTACTACAAAAAACAAACAAACATTAAAATTAAAAGTCGGTACCATAAAACCGATATATATCGTACGTTGAGTTTAGTGGATACAGCAGTCGTTTTGATAACACGTGCTTTATGCTGCACTGTTAAAAATTATTATTATTATTTATTTGTTAGTTATTAAAATCATTTATTGGCAAGAGAAAAAATTTATAATAAAAAAAAACTCTTGTGATAGCTTTCATTGAATTGAACTTACTTGAGAACAGAATAATGAAAAGGTGACAAAGTTGTTGTTGTTATTTCTAGGTTAGTTAACAAAAGTAAGTATTTATTTTGAATAATTAAATTATTCATTGAACATTTAATAATATAATCACATATATTTTATTCATATTGCATCTGATGTGTAATTATCAGTTGATTAGAATATTTTTCGCAATAAATTCTTTATTCGTCAGTTCAAACGAAATGAGTCAAATGAGCGACTATTCATTACACTCATATTTTCGACATTTAAATTAATATTGATTTCTTTAATTACGATAAACTCGTAAAACATTTATTTTTTAAATTAATAAATGCGAGATAATACTTTTATTTAATTCTGATAATTTTCATCATAATTAATACACTTCGGTACTTCTGACTAGAGTGGTACCCAAACAATATTCTTCGTTCACTAACGAAAATTATTATTTCCATTCAATTTGTTAAATACTAAAAATAGAGTACTCCCTGTTTTTTATAAAACACGAAAACACGACCTTTATTATACACTGGTCGGTTTTTTATTTTAATTCACTTCGCACTGGACACTCGTTATTACTCTGTTGTGTACAGGTTATGTGTGTATAGCATAACTTATGAACATGTCGCGCACAATTTAAATAAATCTTGATACATTTCTTCATCAACCTTGCTCGTTGAAATTGCTGGTAGACTCCTTGACGACTGAAAGATGACTGAACGCTTCACCTAAGCGTCTCCTGCTTGTCTGGTTATTTTCATTCATTTGATTGGTTTAAATTGTCGAACTCTCTACCCCAAAACACCTCAGTTAAAGAAAACTTTTAATTTTTTACCAATTTTTGTTTGGGTTAGAGATTAAAAGTGACGTAAGCATTGATACACAAAATAACTAAAAAGTTTATAATTGCTATAACTTTTTTATTAATCATCGTATCGTAGAATGGTTAGTGGCAATAGATCGCGGACACTTGCGGCTTTAAATAAAGTCTAAACAAGGATAAAATCCGTCCATTATTAACTCACTACAACATTTCACAAAACCCATATGGTGAATCTTAATATTAATAAGTTTATTTCACCATATCTTGCTCTAATTACCCTATAACACTTATTATTAAACGTCTTGAGTCCATTTCTCATCTGTTTAATACAGAAAATAGGTGTAATTACTACTCTAACAATATTTGGTAATGGCGTCCTCAAACGACCATATTCGATTATTTATAATCGCTTATAACTCTATTATTTCTTATTTAATTACATTTGTTTGGCATTCTAACAATGCTATATACATTTATTTACATCTGTTCACATTTTGTTTTATGAAAAATGTTGTTTTTCATATACTAATAGTCTTATATCAAAAAACCTTCTGTTCTCTTTTCTTTAAATTGTCACTTTTTCAATTATTTTACCACATAAGGTATATTATGTTACAAATTAAAATAGTGTACAAATATAGTACATTGTTTATTTAATGTATTTATCAGTCTTTCTTTATCTGAAAGCTTTCCAATTCTTAATATTGGGTTTGTTTACATCAGGCTTTGCAATGGCAGTCAGTTAGTTTCTAATAAATCAACTACTAAATTGCTATTATTACACTTGATATGTGTTCTCATAGTGGTATCAGATATCTCTCTAACTACTGATAACATTTTTATTCACCTTTGAACAAGTTTGGATAGTGCATTTTGCTTAACTATCTTGGTATATAGTGTTTGTTTACACTTGGTTCCACAATCATAGTCAGTTAGTTTTCAATAATTTGATTATAAAACTATTATTATTATAATTGTTATCTGTTCTCATAGTAGTACTAGATATTTTTCTAACTACTGGTAACATTTTCAGTAATCCTTTAACAAGTTTTAATAATGTATTTTGCTTAACTATCTTGTCACATAGTTTCTGTTCTTCTAGCTTTGTGCTATCATATTGAATCTGCTTTATTGGCTGTGTATTTCAGTATAAATATTATTTATTAGTTTGCATTATTATTTATAATTAGTCTGTGATTGAAACAATTGTTGATAGTTGCTTGGTTTAATTAATATATATGACTTTATGTTATAGGTGCACTTTCTATGAGGTTATGTCTCATGTTATCTGGTCACAATTGTGCAACATATTCTTATGCAGTATTTGATTCTACTATTATGATTTCACTATGGTATTCTATTACAATGGTTTAATTGTTAAGTAATACACATGTTTACACTATTTTTCTAAACAATAACACAAGTATTCTTAATCTAATAGTATTACATTTCTTGTGGTGTTGAACCTAATTTTTGGTACATTGGTTGTTTGATACTTAACAAACTAGCTTATTTGTTATTATTTGTTCTGGACTTTGTTTATATCTTAGTCTATCTTGCCATGGCATTCAGTTATATCTCATTTTAAAGTTTACAAAGCTTTTATTATCAGTTTCTATGAACAATTATTTTACTGTTCTATCTCACATTTCTCTTGGTGGTCTTATGATTATCTATTTTGGATTACAATCTTGATTAAATTGGTCACACTAATTGTCTGTGCATTTTAACTATTTAATCTTTGATTTTTCCACTATAATGGTAACACATTTTCCTCTGTTATAAACCTTCTCACTTGTATTGTCTGTGGGGTTCATTTGGGTTAAAAATGGTTAACTTGTTACAGGTTCTCACACTTACATTAAGTTTTCACTATTACTGTTTGTGATTGCTTAATTATGCTAAACACTGGTTTCTTCATAGTTGATAATCGTTATTCTTCTTCCGGTCACTAGTATAGTTCCTTGTATACTTGGTGAATGGTGATTTCTCGTATTATCCATATATTATCTTCCTTCTTCATGTTTAATTGTTGTTCATTATCGGTGTTCTCCTGGGTTGTGCATTGCTTGTTATAATCAATGTTCACTTGTTCTCGTCATCTTCTTCAATATTTCCATTTGTGGTAGTCATCGTTCCATAGTATTTATATTTATAAATAAATTGGTTGTTTTACCATCATTGTGGTTGTTCTTGAGTTGTCTCTTCTCTTCATTTTAATGATTATGATTTTTGTTGCTTCCCCTCACTGTTTGGAATTCTGTTGTCTTCTCTTCATTTTACATAGTTATCATAATTTTTGTTGCTTCCCCTCACTGTTTGGAATCTATTGGGCCTGGTTTCTAACATTTCATATTGGCTCGTTGTCATTTTCTTTCTTCCTTGTACTCGATGATGCTATATTACTCTTCTTTCTTCTTTGTTGGAATTTTACAATAATATATCTTTGTAGATACACACTTTTTGTTTACATTATTTTATGTACTTTGAAATATTTTCATGATCTCCTGTCACTTGACGTAATAATTGGTTACTCTATGTAACTACCAAATTTGGTACGTTACAATAAGAAATATTATAAATAATGAATGTTAGATTCTGACATGTTTAAATTTAATTATTTATAACACCTTATTCTATATAAACAAACATAATTATTATAATCTTATACTATATTTCTTATACTAGGTTTGATTATCAGTTTTCATCTGTTTTTGGTTTTTTGGGGTAATGATACCTTGTCACTTCACTTTTATTATGGCCTGCTCTTGTTTTATTTCATTCATTCTAATGAATGTTATTTAAAAAGTGTGGCAGTTATCTACAACAAACACATGTATTATAGGTCATGATAATACTCTATTTACATTATTCATGAACACAAATTAAAGCACTTTAAAGTTGTAGTATTTCATCATCTACTCAGTTTGTGAACATCAATATTGAAACATAAGGTTTATTTTCTATAACACTAAAACTTGCACTGATTCTCTTTATATTCCTTGATTTTAATTCTAAATAGTTATATAGTTCTACTAGAATCAAGAAATCTATTTATAGAGTATAATGAAGATTTGTTTTTTGGTATTATATTATTACCTCACATTGGTTCACTTTCAATTCTTACTCTATACACTTTTTGGCTTACATCTATTGTACATGTGGTTTTTACCTTTGATATCTTGTTATACTTTTATTTTTTATTATTATATTTATTTTTGGGATTTGGTTTTTATTTTATAAGAGCATTCCTTCTTCTTGTGGATGCTATCTTGTTCTTGTTTCTTCATTGATCCCTTCTGTTCTTCTTGTTTCTTATAAAATTATTTCTTTCATCTTCTTGTGGATGTCATCATGTTTTGGGTTTCTTCCTTACCTACTCTTCTTGTTTCTTACAACATATTTTCTTTTCTTGTTGTGGATTTAGTCATTTTCTGGGTTTCTTCCTTACCTACTCCTATCCTACCTGGGTATTACCTTTTTTCTCATTTTTAGTTTTTAAATTGGTTTTGATGATTCATCACTCCTTGTAACATTTATTTTACATGAACTTTTATTTTAATCAATGATTGTATTCCACGGTGGTTCTTAATTAATTCTTTATATTATTTTGCTTTCTCGGATTTAACAATGTTATTATTTTATTTTTTATGATCCTTTTACCATTCATTTTTATGGGCTTATCTGTCATGCTACAATATACACGAGAAATACAAAGCGAACGATAATTATAGTATCGATAATTATAACTGTACGTATAAAAACTACAAAGATTATTATAGGCGATGCATGAGAGCAAAACGCATACGAACTAGTAAAAAATGCATTCGTCAAGAGCAGCTACGCGGAGAGAATGAGAGAATTATAGAATGCGACCATTATGAGAGAAAGAGGGGAGACTTTGTGTGGCCGTCAGGCAAAATGAAAATGTTGCACTATAAACAGGTGAATTATGCAGTCACAGCGGGACAATGGAATGTTAACGTCGCAGTAATACAATGGAAATTTGTCGCGAGGGTGAGCACAATGAATTTCCTGTGTACAACAACCAATTGTTATAATAAGAGGGGTGTCAGATCTAATGACACTGCAACTCAGAACTCAAGGCAAATGAAAATAAATAATTATTTTTAAATGAGAAAAATAATATTACTATTAATTATTGATAATAAGATAAGAGAATATAATTAAGAAATGTTATTTATTAAGGATATGATAGCAAATAAAAAGAAATATTAGTGAAAAGAAATAAGGAATATTATTTTAAAGGGTTAATTAAGAAATGTATTATTAATGATAAGGAATGATAGTGTAGAGAAATATTTAAGAAAGTAATGGTAAAAGATGTTATTGTTGTTATTGGTAAAAAGAAAGGATTAGGGATGAGTAATCAATGCTATAATTGTCAGAATGACTGATCAAGTGAACACGTAATGGAGATACAAGGACACAGAAGAAAGCGAGAGTGAAAAGTCAAAAGGGCAGAGACTACTTAGGATTAAAGACTTCGAGAAAAATATCGTTGTTTTCCAAGACAGTTCCTCTGTAACCGATCATGCGACACACTACAAAGCTAAAAGAGTATTCTGTTATGGAAGTGTATTTCAGGAAAGTAGTAGCGATCAGAAAGGTAATGTTAAAGAAATGTAATAAAATGTAATGAATGTTAATGTATTGTATAAGTAATATAAGAATAGTTAAGAAAGATAAAGTAATGTCATGTTAAGAAAAGAATTAAGGAAGATTAGA
Organism: Magicicada septendecula; assembly: GCA_034769895.1. NCBI lineage: Eukaryota > Metazoa > Arthropoda > Insecta > Hemiptera > Cicadidae > Magicicada > Magicicada septendecula. The sequence goes on from CM068367.1 coordinate 761,161,051, forward strand.
AGCGAAGGTAAGAATGTATGAGTAAGATAATGTAAAATTAAGGACCGAATTTACACACATACGTAGAAATGTAGAGCATCCAGAAGGAGAACAAGGGACAGCTAATTGCAGTGGATTTTCTGGGACCACTACCACGATCAAGTCGAGGTGTGAAGCACATATTGGTATGTATCCATGTGTTTTCCAAGGCAGTCCGACTGTACCCAATTATGCGACCCACAACCAAAGTTGTTCTAAAGATACTACTGCAGAAATATATTCCATCATATGAAAAAATGAAGAAGGTACTCAGTGATCAAGGTGTACAATTCCAGAGTGAAAAATGGGAGAGGACGTTAAGGGAAAATGGAATACAACCTGTACTCACATCCATAAGACATCCTCAAGGAAACCTTGCTGAGAGAGTTAACAAAGAATTAGGTAAATATTTACGAATATACTGCCATGATCAACACAATAAATGGGCAGAATATTTACCATTTCTTCAAAAAGCCATCAACAAAAATTATAGTGAAGCAACAGGATATACTCCAATGGAATTAGAAGAAGATAAGAAGTCAAACAGATTCTGGAATAAGTATATAAACAAACCTAATAACCAGAATGTACCTGTACCAATAAGTGTAAAAATTGAATACGCAAAGCAACGGATAATAGAATGAGGTAACAAGAGAGTAGAGAGATTTAATCTAACTCACAAGCTACAACAATTCAATGTGGGAGAAAGTGCACTACTCAAAGCCAATCCAGTGGGAAAACGAAGTGATAATACGGTGAAGAAATTCTTCAGACTTTATAATGGACCGTATACATTAAGACAGCAAGTAGGACAACACACTTTCATCGTATATGATGAGATACAGAAGAAAGAAATTGGTAAATTCCACGCAACGTCATTTAGGAAGTTCTACACATAAAAACAACAAGGTCAATGAAACCAGTCAGATCAGCTGTTTGTTAAAGCCACCCTACTACAAGGTCACGAGCAGTGAGCGTGTGAAGAGGGGAGGTAAGACATTTGTATACGCTCCAATTAAGGGTGAAATGACGAATATTATTCTTTATTATTTGTTACATTTTTTCAAGTGTAATAATAATAATAATAATAATAAAAAAAATTTAATAAATAAATTTATTAAATTTTTTTTTTACCAAGCAGAGGGATAATGCGACAGTACAAATAAGTGATGTACTGAGCATTGAATATAAAAATTTAAATATACCTACTAAACTGTAAATAATTAATAATATATTAGAAATAAGCATGTCAGGGATTGCAAGCTTGGCTCAGACAAAAATATGAACAGGTGTTTCGACCTGAATCGATGTGCACACACACACAAATATAACTGAAAGTGTGTACACCAGTATTTTGCTAGTGTGTGTGAACGCAGGTCTATGCAGGCGAGATTACCACCCCAAGATGAATAATTGCATAATTACTTTTTTTCCGTAATTTAATTATTCATAAACTATAATTAAGAAGTAAAATCCAAAAACACAATAAAATGTAATAAAATTTACTAAATACTGTGTACAAAAACCACGTGAAAGTGACACACCGTACGAGTGTAGTAGTGAAATAACTGTGTACAAATCGAAAGTGTTAAGTTGCAATGTACAAAATTACAGTGAACATGTGTAGTGAAAATAGTTATAAGATGAGTATAAGAGTATACTTACAGGACTCTGCAATTCGCAGAAATATAAGAAATAGCAAAATTGACAAGGAGTGGGGGAACTGAACCCAGAGACAATTTCTGACATGTCGATTTCGTACAACTGCAGGTGTTGACCAAGACATGGGTATAAATAGGACACACACGCTACAGTTGTTCTCTTTCTTTAAATCACCCACAGTGCAGCGGGAGCTTCTGCCCATCCGCACAGAATAATTTAAATTTTTGTAAATAGTTTCATCCTTCCAGTTACATACAGTTATGTAACTGGATTGTAAAACAAACAATTTTTAAGTAGTAACAAAATTACATAAGAAGATCCACATAAGAAGATCAACTAACGTCCAAAACAGCATGAGGAGAAGTTCCAGAGAGCGATACGACACTGGACAGAGAGAGAGTCGACGCTGGACAAGAGGAGAAGAGCGAGGCGATGCTGGACAAGAGAGGAGTGACGCTGGACAAGAGGAGACGACGCTGGACAAGAGGAAGTGGTGCTGAAGTTCGAGACGAGGACGATTACAGAGGGATCCAATGATTGAGTATGATTGACGACAATAAGGTGATAAACAACTTATTTATCTCTTACTCGAACAATTAACTCAAAGACAATTAAAGGCATTCTTGTTCTATTTAAAAGTAAGAGCCAATGTTTATTGTAAATTAGAATTAAAATCATAGAGGTTATTGAAGTAAGATTAACGTAAACAAGAGCTCAATTTAGTATTGCAATGAAAAGAATACAAAGCATTTAAGTAAAATTAGCGTTTGGTATACATCAGTACTGAGAAACAAAAATTAATTCAGTAACTATTGATATTTTTGAGTTACATTACAATATACAAGAAGATATTTAAATGTTGATATTTTGAAACACACTAATTGACTGAGTAGTCTGGAAATGAGATTTTTCTTTAATACAATAATTAGTAGAATAGAATATTTAGTCAGTAAGGATGTATATAGCATAAGCCTTATGGCATAGTAACAAAATAATAACGAATGTTTTAAGTCTAAGTAAGTGCCATGTGCACAATTTTATTAATATAAAATAAATTTGAAATACCGTTACAAGTTACATAGAGTTCTTATTACAGATACACCTGAAACCCAATTTAAATTGTACTTATGCAGTTGTAGCGTTGCATATAAATGGCGTCCAAGATCGTGGGGCTCCGCAAACAAATAAATTTATATTTGCAGTTGTAGTGTTGCAATATATATATATATATATATATGTATATATATAGTCACCGGCCAAAAGGCTTGCCGCATGACAAATGGCGCCAATCGTACACTCTAGTGTTTTTGGTGGCCCTAAAAAGGACCTGGTGGCGAGAAAGCTGATGTTGGTTGTGCCGCGCTGAGATGTTCGGCGGCTGCGCCCGCTGTTCGTGGCGCACTGCAGTCCTCCTCTTCTTTCGGCATCGGTTGTAGAGTCGGCTGCCGGCCCATGAAATCCATCGCTGGCGCGGAACTGGAGGGCGAAGACGCAAGAACGCCGGTTCTATTCTTCGGCCGTTCCTTCCGGCTGACTCCGCGTCGATGTCGTCCGAGAGAGGAGAGGAGATGAAGTGCGTCCGATGGCGTGGCGATGAAGAGTGCGCAAAATTACACGACTGGGGGTTGCGCGGGTCGCGAGTAGTCCAGTGTCCCGAGTCTCAGAAAGGACTCCTGCCACTGGGTCTATTGGAGTTCATTTTATATCTTTTTACCTAATTGTCGGGGGGGGGGGTCTGAAGCGACCTGCAATTGGTGGATTATACCCCTGGGACTAACAAACGAGGTCGCTTCCAGGACTCACCTGGTCGCGGGGTGCATTTACCAGGTCCGGCAATGAGGGAATTGTGGGTCACTCTGTCGGAACGAACATAGAATCTACGCGCCAGGCGTCTCACGGTGTCATCAAGAGAGCGGACACCGAGTCCTCTCCTCAAAAGACGAGAAGAGTACTTCCGGGAGACTTTACACGCAAGCTTCAGTCCCTGGTCGAGTACGCGCTGGAGCGTTGTTCTATGACCACGAGCCAGGTATCCCCAAACGGGACAGGCGTAGGTAATCACGGGCAACACGTACGAGTTGACTATGAGCTTACCTAGCCGGGGGGTCATTGCCGGATTAGATAGCACGGGCCAGAGTCTACTGAGTTGCGCCGAAGCGCGTTGTCTGATATACTGTGTATGGGTACGCCAGGTGAGTCGGGAGTCCACGTGGAGCCCGAGGTACTTGACGCTGTTAGTCCAGGGTACCTCGACGGGGCCTACTTTAAGCGGCCGAGGCCGCTTGCGTTTGCGCGAGAATATTACCGCGGCGCTCTTGGAAGCGTTAACGGCAACTCTCCAGTCATCGGTCCACCCGACATACGCGTCGAGTTGACGCTGGAGCTTAATTGCCGCATAACTTGCGTTCCGCTCTGAGGCAAAAGCCGCAGTGTCGTCCACGAACAGCGACAATTTAACTCCAGGAACTCGGGGTGTGTCATTGACAAACAGCGAGAACCGGAGAGGCCCAAGGACACTTCCCTGAGGGACGCCAGCGGTAATACGCCTCTCCGAAGAGAGAGCGTGGTTTATTCTCACTCGAAAGCTACGGTCTTGCAGAAAGCTGCCGATCAAATGAACGTAGCAATCTGGAAGAAGGACTTCCGTGAGTTTGTAAAGGACACCCTCGTGCCACACGCGGTCAAAGGCTTTCTCTACGTCTAGGAAGATCGCAGTCGTCTGTTTGCCCTGGCAGCCAGCCTCGGTAATGCATTCCACGAGTCTCATCAGCTGATGAGTCGAGGAGTGCAGCTCACGAAAGCCGAACTGTTCGGGGATCAGCACGTCTAGTCTTTCTAGATGGTCGCGGATCCTACGCTGGATCAATCGCTCGAAAACCTTGGACGTCGCGGACAAGAGGCTGATGGGTCTGAGGTTTTCCACGCGAGAAGAATTCTTTCCCGGCTTGGGTATCACTATTACTGTAGCCGTTTTCCATTTCACCGGAAAGTAGGCCAGTCTGAGGCATGAATTGAACAGGTCAGAGAGGAACTGTGTTCCTCGCTCCGGAAGGCGATGGAGGGCGGAATTCTTAACTCCGTCCGGGCCAGGCGCCTTCCGGGGCTTGAGCTGAACAATACTCTCAGAGACCTCCTCCGGGGAGATGGGCTCCGGCTGGACTGTGATACCGGCCGATAGAAAGCGCTCTACCTCGCGGCAGATTTGCTCAGTGAAAGCCGGGTTCTTGGATGGGTTGGGAGCGAACTGTCGCTCTAAACTGTCAGCCAAGAACTCTGCCTTTTCGAGGGGGCGGCCAAGGGGTTGACCGCCGGGCCCGACCAGTGCGGGGAGAGACGCGCGTTTACGCTTTCCCGTTAGGGCACTGGGAATCCGCCAGACATTACGGTTCTCGGCAGGGCCATCCATCTGTGTTACAGCTAGCTCCCAGTTGCGTCTACGGAACGCCAGCATGTCGCGACGCAACTTGCCGGACGCTCTGTTGAACGCAGCCTTGTCAGCCGGGTCACGAGTCCTCTGCCAGCGTCTCCGGAGGCGATTTCTCTCGCAAGCGAGCTGAGACACCTCTTTGGGGATACGCTGATAGTCGGGCGTGAGCCCCGGCTTCATCCGGGAGGACACGTCTACCGCCGAGACTACGGCTGTGTCGAATAAGGCAACTGCCTCGTCGACATGCTGCGTAGTGTCGAGAGGGATATGCTTAGGTAGGCGGCGACTGAACGCCGGGCCAAAACGTTCCCACTCGATTACCCGCCGCTCGTCGCTGATGGTAGAGTGCTGGGTAGCTATATGCACACTGATGGGGCAATGGTCCGAGGACAGTTCCGAAATGACGGAGACGTGGACCGGGCAATAAACGCCCCTGACCGCGGCAATGTCCAGTACATCAGGGCGGGAGTTAGCCCTTGAGGGATAGTACGTAGGTCCAGTAGGACCCATGACTGTGACCCGAGCCGCATCAGCATACTGCGTAAGCGGGCCCCGTTTGGGTTCACCAAGCGGCTCCCTCAATCAGGGTGCTTACAGTTCAGGTCGCCCGCCAGGACTACCCTTCTCTGTGCGCCAAAGACGGCCTCCAGATCGTTCGACAGGAGCTCCGTTTGTGGAGGCTTGTATGCGGAAACGACGAGTAGACCGCCGAGAGCACCATGGAGCTCAACCGCGGTGCACTCGAGGTTCCGCCGCTGAGGCAGGACAACGCGGTGATGGCGAATACTCGCCTTCACCGCGATGGCTGTGCCCCCTCCTGCGCGATCCGACCGGTCATCCCGGTAGCACACGTAGTTGGGTAGTCGGAATCGACGATGCGGGGTCAGGTGCGTCTCTCCAATAAGAAGCACATCGGGCTTGTGACGGGCAACGAACTCTAAGAGCTCAGAATGCCGGGAAGCGAGGCCGTTGGCGTTCCACGCCACGAGCTCGAGGTCTCGCTTGAGGGATTGCCGTGGTTGTCCGTTCATAGCAAACCAATAATACGGCAGGCTTCCACCAAGAGGAGGAATTTATCTTGGGGCGAGGCTGATGCCAAGCGTTCATTGATTTTGCGGAAAGTTTGGGCTACTTTCTGCAAGTCGTAGCTTGTCAGAAAGTCGGAAACGACGGCGAGATCATCGGTAGATGAGGCCTGGGGAGAACGCTTGACGGCAGCTGCATAGCTGCGGCGGAAGCCTTGGGGGCAGGTTCTGGAGCGGGTGGTCGCTCTGGCTTTCGGCGGACAGGCTTGGGTCCAGTGGCAGGTTTTGGCTGGCCCGTGGTCTACCTTGCTTTTTGCCTGATCTGGGGTAACGACGCTTGGGTGGCGGCGGCAGTGGAGGATCAATTTCCTCGTCATCCTGCGGCAACGGGACTTTAGCGTAGGCTGGTATCTCGCGTTCCGGTTTCGAGGGCGCGGCTTTTGGTGTGGCCTGATTAGTTACGCTCGGGCTCACTGCACTTGGTGGTGGTTTCGGAACCGGAGCAGACCTTGGGACTGGTTTCCGTACCACAGGTTCAGAGGCTTTGGCCGTTTTTACTGGTTGAACAACTTGTCGAGGCTTAGGCTGGACTGGCTTTACAAGTTTGTCCAGCTACTCTTTGTAAACTGGGCAGCGACTGTTATTTGCAGCATGGGCGCCGCCACAGTTGATACACTACCTGTGGTTGCCAGGAACAGCGCAGGCCTGCGTTAGGTGGTCATTTCCACAGCGGACGCAGGTCGGCGCGTTCCGACAACCGAAGCTTCTATGGCCGAACCTCTGACACCTGTGGCATTGGGAAATTCGCCCGGTCTGACGGCAGGCCTCTACGCTAACGCAGAGCGCGAAAAGCCGTTTTAACTCTAAGAGGGCCTGGGTGGATTCGCCCTTCTCTACCTGGAGTCTGATCAGGGGAAGTGGTCGACGCGATCCATAGGTTGTATACAACCGAGAGGCTGCCACAACCTTGTAGCCCGCGTCGCACAGTTCGTCAAGGACGACCTGCTGATCTGCCTGTATGTCTAGCCCCCGAAGGACGAGGGCTACAGGCGTGATTCGGTTCAGGGTGTAAGTGTGGAACTGGAACGATTCTCGTTCCAACCACTGGATTACTCCCAAGTGTTCGGATGCGCTGCGGCAGGTAACGCGTACAGTCTCACTCGCTAGGAGTTTGACAGAAGCGTTATCTGCCAGAGCAACGACCTTGGGGAGTCGGCGACTATAGCCGATAATGTCCCTGACGTTCGTGACGAACACCGGCGGGATCCTTCCTTCGGAGGTGCGGCTAGGCGCAACCTCAGCGGAGGCTTGGAATGCCGCCGAGTCCGTAGCCGAACTCAGGGAAGCCAGTGAGGGAGACTTTCTCGGCTTGCCACCGTGCCTTACTACCACCCAGTCGGTGGAAGCCGAGGTCTCCATGTCTGGGGAGTCAGACTCCGGGAGAGGATTGGGGCTGCCTGGCCTACTAGCGGCCGTGCAGCCGGAAGGTCCGGCCTTTACGGGCTTTGTCGGCCCTAACAAGGACCGATTATTGTCACGTACCTGCGCGGGTTGAGCAGGGATCCCGCGCAAGTCGTAGGGTTCCCGGCTGGTCCAAGTGGCCGGCCGGGGGGCTCGTCGCTGTCGCACAGTTCTTCAGGGACACTAACAGCGGGACTAATGCTGACTAGCTCAGCTCTTTGCCCAGCGGGTATCCGGGGGCCGAACTGTGACACCGTCACAGTGGCGGCACAACCCGCATCTCTATTTGTCAGTCCTGATCTCGGACTCCCCGGATTCCGCTGGGTAGTGCTACCTATACGACTTACCGGCACTGTGCGGCAGGTCCCAGTCGTGTTTGGTGTGCTGTCTTCGCCTTGGCAAGGCGGCTGGTCCACTTCCATCGCAGCTGGATGTTGGCGCTGGCGATGAGTTGAGGTTGGTCTGGCGGCTTCTTCTTGACTGCCGCAGTGGCTTGTTGAGATGGCCTCTTCATAGCAGGTGTTCCGAGGTCGAGGCGGTCCTCTTCTGTGTTGTCAATGCTGTAGCTGTAGATGTATCCTATTCGAGAGCAAGCAGTCGAGTCACGACGAAGTGGTCTCTTGTGCTGCCAGTCATTCTCTGTCACCCTTCCTTTTGTCATTGCGCAAATTTTTTTTTTCGCTCTGGGCTGTGCGGTTGTGCGTCGCAGAGACGAACCGCTCGGGATCTGAGTTCCGAGCTACCTTCTGGAGCTCCTGCCTCGTGGCCTTGCCCAAGTAGGGCGTGTGCTCTATAACAGGCCGATTCTCGGCTGTTGTGCTAGACTACACTAGCGCAGTATACACCGAGGGCGTTTCCACGAATCACCTGGACGTATACGGTACCTTCCCAGCCCAGTCACTAGAGGATTGTCTGGGAACCTCGCCGCACGTGCATAAAATTTGCGTGCAAGCCGCCTGAAAGTGTCGTCTAAGGAGCGGACGCCAAGTCCTCTCTTTAGAAGGCGTGATGAAAAGCGACGGGGGACTTTGGCCGCTAGCCGAAGACCCCTGTCGAGGACGCTCTGCAACTTCTTTTTATGCATTGCAGCGAGGTAACCCCAGACCGGGCAGGCGTAGGGAATGACCGGCAGCAGTGCGCAAAATTTTTTTTCTGCCGGCCCGGATTTTATGCACTAACCGGGATCGCTAATTGGCTCGCTCCGAACACGTAGTTGGTCATGTCTCGGCGGCTGCTGATCCCGGATGGGCTCACCTCGTATTCTTCAGCTGTCACGCGCCGTGTCGCTGGTACCGGTGAGCAGACGTAATGAATCGCTGTTGCCACAATATATATATATTGTAACGTTACATAACCCAGTCCCAAAAATGATAACGTAATCACCCCACTATAAAGGTCAGAAATGGGTATAATATACCTAGCTCTAGATTACTTTGTATCACAAAACATTATAAACTATAATTAAGTGATATAAAGAGTACAAAGTGAGTTATAGTGTACCCAGTGAGAAAATCAGTGGTTTTAAAAGGAGCATCTCACAGACTTATGCTGTAGATGGAGAAACAATTGATTATAATAGTAGACTATATTGCTACTGACCAATTATGTGTTTTGTTTGAATGTTGTATAATTTGTATTGTGTAGGCCACAAAGATTTTGTACCTAGGTCTAATTTTATATTTAATAGAATAATTGTGTTTGAATATAAGATAACCTAGGGTTAAATATAAAAGGGTTAAATATAAAATAATAATAAAAATAAAATAATACTGTATGAGTAAAATGGCAGAAGAAAATAGTTTAGTGTAAGGATACTATAAGAAATTAATAAATAAATACAATTAAAGGAAATAAAAATATTAAAGACCTATGTATAAAGTTAAGAGGAAATAAAAGGAAAAACCTTATATAAATCAAATTGGATAATAAACCAAAGTTAAAAAGGATTATTTTTCTATAAATAAGAAATAAATTTATAATAATTAAAAACAGCCTATATACTCAAAAGTATATAGATGCACCAATAAAAAATGATATAAAAATTATTGGTTACTAACAGTAACCACCTAACAAGATATGAATTAATTGTTAAAACGACTGAAAACGGTTCGTTTGGAAAAAGTGGAATGCCATCAAAAATTTAATAAAACCTTATGAAAACTTTTGGACAGTGCTAAATTTAATAAAAATTAACTAGTAGTATCCACCTTATGTTAGAACTCTTCAAATATCAACTTTAATGTCCTTTATTCGATGCAAATTTGAAATAACCCAGCTACCAGATCAGGCCTAGTTGGACGGCACTTCGAGATTTTGGTGAGATTGTATCTTATGAAAGTTTAACGAAATTACAAAACAACTATAACTCCAGCACTAGAAACAGCACCATCCAAGTAAACACTTCGAGAAAAGAGGTAAAATAAACTTTATTAATAATTGTTAACCAAGAAATCCTCATATCGAATCTTTGTGCAGTTTCAATATTTAGTAACTGATTTCATGTTTATAATAAAGACATCACCTGTACTCTAGCGGATAAACCCGGAACTACATACTACGGAAAAACCAAAAAATATAAATTTTTTTTTTCTTGTAAAGCGTAGTATAATATTATTCATTTCTGACCGTCTCATAACACAAAGAACTTACCCTTAACCTTGGGGAAATTAATAAATGAATTCTTTATTGTTTAATGTTTAATCAAGGATAAAAAAATAATTTGTTATAATTCCAGTGTTTACCTTATTAGATCGAACCAATGTGGTGTTGACAGAAAAAATCGATTATAATATTTTTGTACTGGGAGAAGAGAAAATCAGTGTATTCCATAAATAAATACTCTGAATATTTTGTTATAAATAATAAAACGTGTATTATTTCTTGTAGAGGGTAGCTGTTACAGAGTTTCAGGAAGCCAAGAAGAGGACAAACCGCTGGGAAGTATCACCGACAATTGGTGTTTGTTTAACGTAAAATTTGGAGACAAACGTCAAAATCAGCTGGTCTTATGAGCGGCGAATATAAAATAAGTAATTGTATACTCCGGGGTTAATATCCTTGGTCCTCCTCTCTCTCCTAACTACGATTAAACAACTCCATTGATCTCTCCCAAATCACACACACTCGATTTCAGTAATTTTGGTAAACATAAAATTTAACCGCTTTGAACATTAGCAAATATAATTCATAAGTGACGATCGCAAAAGGTACTCTGACTGCTCCGAGACTTTCACGATAAAAACCCGCGACACGTTACAGAATGACGTACTAACGTGGGGCTTAATTAGGAAAGCTTAACAAATAAACGATACTTACGGATACCAGCGGGACGTTACAATATATATATATATTGCGACAGTACAATCATATGCTGTACTGTGCATGTAATAGATTGTATAAATATTTAAAATAAATTAATAGATATGTAATAAATAAGCAGGTCTGAGATTGAAAGCTGAGTTGTTGTTAAAAATATGGCATATAGACATGCAGAAACCGACCTGCACGATCACGAGATTGCCACTGAGAGTGTGTACAGTAGTAAAAAATGTGTGTGAGTGAGGCCGGTTCGAGCATGAAAGTTTGCAATCTCACCCTAAATAGGTGTTAAATTATAGTTTTTATTTAATTATAAGAAAACCATAAATGGTAGAAAAAATTCAAAGACTCCTAAATATGTATAAAATTAATACACATGTGTAGTGAGAAAACGGCATGAAAAGGACGGGCAGTGCAAATTCAGTGCGATTTTAAGAGCGTAGTAATTACACGAATTATGCTATTACAATGGTAATTACATTGAACATGTGTAATTAAATTATCCATTTTAGAGCACCCTGTAGTGCACAGTAGACATTGCCATTGGCAGAAATGTGCGAAAATATGAAATTGGACGATAGTGGGGGAAGTGACGCCTCCAAGCAATTTATGACAACCAGAATTCTGTCCCAACAGGTGCGGTACGATGCTCGAATATAAATAAGGGCACGGAAGAAGCCAAGTTCTTCTCAATCAGTCTTCAGTAGCGGCAGGACGCTATGTCCAGTATCGATGCGAATTTTAAATTTTCTTAATTGAACAGTAAAGGCGGATGGACGCTATGTTCATATAAGTATCAAACATTAACTCTTAGTCTGGTTACAAATACGATTATAGAATGTACTTGACGATGTCCTACATACAAACGTCCGTCACTCAAAACAAGCTATGAGGGTTACGTCATGTAGAGGAACACTATGTTGAACAGCAGAGGCGTCTGATAGAGCAACAGCAGCTGGTGCAGAGCAACATATCACTCTACACTACAGCAACCATGAGGGACGAGTAACTGGAGGACGACAAGTGGAACCGGGGGAACGTGCAGGGAACTCCATCAGAAGAGGACCTATGGATCAGCGGAGGACATGGGTACGATCTACAGAATCGAGGTGACATATAATCAATTTATAATTTGTAAATGAGAGACTAAAGACATTGAAAAGACACTTTGAAATTTAAAAATAAATAAGGGTTAATTATGTAAAATGTAGATATAGAGATAAGAGAATCTAATTTAAATTCAATAAATATTTTCTTTGATGATTAAAAATTAATTTAGTCAATTAAAATTTTAATTAAAGTTTGTAAAGCAATCAATGATTAAGATGTATGCAATGCATAAAGTAATGTAGTTGGAAGTTATATAAAGAAAATAAAACAAAACTGCAGTAAAGCACACAGTCAGACTGAGCAGTCGAGATTTAAGATAACAAATAAATATTTAGAATATACCTTTGTTACTATAGAAGATAAGATTTATTTTATGATAAATGTACTGCAACAATTGAACTTTTGTGCAAACAATAATGAATATTTATGGCGAAGTAAATGAGATTTTTTTTAAACACGCTTGTGATTTATGAATAAAATTATGAAAACTCGTTACAATTCAATCAATGACTACTCTTATTACCATTACACCCAAACCCCATTAATTGGTACACTTTACCAGTAATGTTATATACATTTTGGCACAACACAAATTAATTATTTTTGTTTTGCTATTTGTCTTGTTATAAATTGGCGCTCCAAAGTGTGGGGCTATCCAAATTAAATTACATTTAAATTTGTTAAACAATTTAAAATTTACAAACAATTTAAAAACAATTTGTAATGTTATAAATTGTCACCCATTACGTGAAGCACGACACGCCTACATTTAATAAATAAATGTATGCTCTATTGCTAAAAGTGTGCATAGGATTGTATGTATAAATATTTTTGTACGTTATTTTGTTGTGTTTAATGACACAATGGCGCCCACCAATACATTGATTTTCTATGATAACAGGTGTAATTGTAACAAGAGTAATAATAATAATCACTAATAAAAATAAACAAATAAATCAGTAAAAGTAGCGAACGGTTGTACAATAATAATAATAATTTTAAAAATAAATTTAAATACATCGTATTCATTATGGCAGCACCAGGAAGTATTAGTATGGAAGAGGCGATCGCAAATATGATGCGACCCATATTAGAAAAATATTGTAGAAAACAAACAGAAAATTTGAATGCTCAATTCGACGAATTAAAAGAATTTTATAAGAAACAAACAGAAAATATATGTGAAATAATTGATAAACGAACCATAATAATTGAAAGTACGAAAGAACAGACGTTTGTAATTAATAATGATAATTTTGGAGAGGTAATTAACACTAGGGAAGAATTCAAAATAAAAATTAAACAACCGTAACTGGGTAGCAAGAATATGAAATTAGCAGGATACACACACAGTATTAAAACACGTAAGAAAACAATACGTGTAAAACAATTAAAACGCAACATTTGCAACGAGAACACACAACACTGTGAACCAACACACACTAATTATCACCATAACTATAACCGTAGTGATAAATCACCAATATGAAACACTACGCAAAATTGTGATAATTATAATATTAATTATACGCACGGTAAGTACCGAACGAGTGATAATTATAGTAACAATAAATGTGACTATAATTATAAAAACTACAGAGATTATCATAAACGATGCACAAAAATATGTTAACTGTGTATATAGGCCGCATACAACAAACTACTAATATGGAACAGGTGAGTTATGCAGTCACGCACAGTCGCAGCGTTACAATGGAATGTCAAAACAAGGGGAGAACAATGCTAAACGCGACGGCGACTATGGTCAAAGGAACTTTGTATTTCCTGTGTACGACGAACAATTGTTAACTAAGGAGGGTGGAATCAAATTGCACTCAACTCCCTAATATAAATAATTATTTTAAAAATATTACTGTTAGTCATTAATAAGATAAAGAATAAATAAAAAGGAATGTTATGCTAAATAAATATTAAAGAAATGTAAGGAATGTTCTTGTTAATGTTAAGAAAGGGTTAGGAATGTTAATGTTGAGAAAGAGTTAGAAATGAGAAAGAAATGTTATGATTGTCAGACGGCTGATCAATTGAAAACTTCATACTTATGTGGAAATGCAAGGACAGAAGAAAGCAAAAGTGGAAGTCAAGGGCAGAGACTACTTAGGACCCAGTACTACAATAAGTCGAAAGGGTTAAAAACATAATAGTCTTTATATAGACGTGTTTCTAAGGCAGTTAATCTGTAGCCGATCATGCGACCCTCTACAAAACTATAAAATATTCTGTTACGGAAGTGTATTTCAGCACATGGTAAGAATGAAGAAAATTATGAGAGATCAGAAAATAAATGTAAGAAATGTTAAGCAATGTAAAGATTGTTCATGTTAAGAAAAGATTAAAGAATGGTAGGAATGTTATGATTATGGAAATGTAAAATTCCAGAGTGAAGGATGGCATAAAATGTTAAGATGCAAAATATTTACCATTGTTCGAGAGAGCCAACTCATTTAGGAAGTTCTACACATAAAATAAATAGGTCAGTGGAACTAGTTTAAAGGCGAACAATTGTTAAAGTGGGGCTACGACTAACTTGAACAACAACACCTGTACGAGGGAGGGGAAACATTACTTGCTCAACCCTCCAACTAAGGGTGAATTGAAACAATTACTATTCATTATTATTTTTTATTATTATTATAAGTGTAGAAATAAATAATATGAAATATAAAAAATATGATGTGTCTAATGATAAAAGAAAAAAATTGTAATAAATGAATTTATTAAATTTTTTTTTATCAAGCAGAGGAATAATGCGACAGTACAATCATATGCTGTACTGTGCATGTAATAGGTTGTATAAATATTTAAATTAAATTAATAAATATGTAATAAATAAACAGGTCTGAGAGTCAAAGCTGAGTTGCTGTTAAAAATATGGCATATAGACATGCAGGAACTGACCTGCACGATCACGCAATTGTCGCTGAGAGTGTGTACAGTAGTAAATAATGTGTGCGAGTGAGGCCGGTTTGAGCATGAAAGTTTGCAATCTCACCCTAAATAGGTGTTAAATTATAGTTTTTATTTAATTATAAGAAAACCATAAATGGTAGAAAAAATTCAAAGACTCCTAAATATGTATAAAATTAATACACATGTGTAGTGAGAAAACGGCATGAAAAGGACGGGCAGTGCAAATTCAGTGCGATTTTAAGAGCGTAGTAATTACACGAATTATGCTATTACAATGGTAATTACATTGAACATGTGTAATTAAATTATCCATCGTTAGAGCACCCTGTAGTGCACAGTAGACATTGCCATTGGCAGAAATGTGCGAAAATATGAAATTGGACGATAGTGGGGGAAGTGACGCCTCCAAGCAATTTATGACAACCAGAATTCTGTCCCAACAGGTGCGGTACGATGCTCGAATATAAATAAGGGCACAGAAGAAGCCAAGTTCTTCTCAATCAGTCTTCAGTAGCGGCAGGACGCTATGTCCAGTATCGATGCGAATTTTAAATTTTCTTAATTGAACAGTAAAGGCGGATGGACGCTATGTTCATATAAGTATCAAACATTAACTCTTAGTCTGGTTACAAATACGATTATAGAATGTACTTGACGATGTCCTACATACAAACGTCCGTCACTCAAAACAAGCTATGAGGGTTACGTCATGTAGAGGAACACTATGTTGAACAGCAGAGGCGTCTGATAGAGCAACAGCAGCTGGTGCAGAGCAACATATCACTCTACACTACAGCAACCATGAGGGACGAGTAACTGGAGGACGACAAGTGGAACCGGGGGAACGTGCAGGGAACTCCATCAGAAGAGGACCTATGGATCAGCGGAGGACATGGGTACGATCTACAGAATCGAGGTGACAAATAATCAATTTATAATTTGTAAATGAGAGACTAAAGACATTGAAAAGACACTTTGAAATTTAAAAATAAATAAGGGTTAATTATGTAAAATGTAGATAAGAGAATCTAATTTAAATTCAATAAATATTTTCTTTGATGATTAAAAATTAATTTAGTCAATTAAAATTTTAATTAAAGTTTGTAAAGCAATCAATGATTAAGATGTATGCAATGCATAAAGTAATGTAGTTGGAAGTTATATAAAGAAAGTAAAACAAAACTGCAGTAAAGCACACAGTCAGACTGAGCAGTCGAGATTTAAGATAACAAATAAATATTTAGAATATACCTTTGTTACTATAGAAGATAAGATTTATTTTATGATAAATGTACTGCAACAATTGAACTTTTGTGCAAACAATAATGAATATTTATGGCGAAGTAAATGAGATTTTTTTTAAACACGCTTGTGATTTATGAATAAAATTATGAAAACTCGTTACAATTCAATCAATGACTACTCTTATTACCATTACACCCAAACCCCATTAATTGGTACACTTTACCAGTAATGTTATATACAATTTGGCACAACACAAATTAATTATATTTGTTTTGCTATTTGTCTTGTTATAAATTGGCGCTCCAAAGTGTGGGGCTATCCAAATTAAATTACATTTAAATTTGTAAACAATTTAAAATTTACAAACAATTTAAAAACAATTTGTAATGTTATAAATTGTCACCCATTACGTGAAGCACTACACACCTGCATTTAATAAATAAATGTATGCTCTATTGCTAAAAGTGTGCATAGGATTGTATGTATAAATATTTTTGTACGTTATTTTGTTGTGTTTAATGACACAATGGCGCCCACCAATACATTGATTTTCTATGATAACAGGTGTAATTGTAACAAGAGTAATAATAATAATCACTAATAAAAATAAACAAATAAATCAGTAAAAGTAGCGAACGGTTGTACAATAATAATAATAATTTTAAAAATAAATTTAAATACATCGTATTCATTATGGCAGCACCAGGAAGTATTAGTATGGAAGAGGCGATCGCAAATATGATGCGACCCATATTAGAAAAATATTGTAGAAAACAAACAGAAAATTTGAATGCTCAATTCGACGAATTAAAAGAATTTTATAAGAAACAAACAGAAAATATATGTGAAATAATTGATAAACGAACCATAATAATTGAAAGTACGAAAGAACAGACGTTTGTAATTAATAATGATAATTTTGGAGAGGTAATTAACACTAGGGAAGAATTCAAAATAAAAATTAAACAACCGTAACTGGGTAGCAAGAATATGAAATTAGCAGGATACACACACAGTATTAAAACACGTAAGAAAACAATACGTGTAAAACAATTAAAACGCAACATTTGCAACGAGAACACACAACACTGTGAACCAACACACACTAATTATCACCATAACTATAACCGTAGTGATAAATCACCAATATGAAACACTACGCAAAATTGTGATAATTATAATATTAATTATACGCACGGTAAGTACCGAACGAGTGATAATTATAGTAACAATAAATGTGACTATAATTATAAAAACTACAGAGATTATCATAAACGATGCACAAAAATATGTTAACTGTGTATATAGGCCGCATACAACAAACTACTAATATGGAACAGGTGAGTTATGCAGTCACGCACAGTCGCAGCGTTACAATGGAATGTCAAAACAAGGGGAGAACAATGCTAAACGCGACGGCGACTATGGTCAAAGGAACTTTGTATTTCCTGTGTACGACGAACAATTGTTAACTAAGGAGGGTGGAATCAAATTGCACTCAACTCCCTAATATAAATAATTATTTTAAAAATATTACTGTTAGTCATTAATAAGATAAAGAATAAATAAAAAGGAATGTTATGCTAAATAAATATTAAAGAAATGTAAGGAATGTTCTTGTTAATGTTAAGAAAGGGTTAGGAATGTTAATGTTGAGAAAGAGTTAGAAATGAGAAAGAAATGTTATGATTGTCAGACGGCTGATCAATTGAAAACTTCATACTTATGTGGAAATGCAAGGACAGAAGAAAGCAAAAGTGGAAGTCAAGGGCAGAGACTACTTAGGACCCAGTACTACAATAAGTCGAAAGGGTTAAAAACATAATAGTCTTTATATAGACGTGTTTCTAAGGCAGTTAATCTGTAGCCGATCATGCGACCCTCTACAAAACTATAAAATATTCTGTTACGGAAGTGTATTTCAGCACATGGTAAGAATGAAGAAAATTATGAGAGATCAGAAAATAAATGTAAGAAATGTTAAGCAATGTAAAGATTGTTCATGTTAAGAAAAGATTAAAGAATGGTAGGAATGTTATGATTATGGAAATGTAAAATTCCAGAGTGAAGGATGGCATAAAATGTTAAGATGCAAAATATTTACCATTGTTCGAGAGAGCCAACTCATTTAGGAAGTTCTACACATAAAATAAATAGGTCAGTGGAACTAGTTTAAAGGCGAACAATTGTTAAAGTGGGGCTACGACTAACTTGAACAACAACACCTGTACGAGGGAGGGGAAACATTACTTGCTCAACCCTCCAACTAAGGGTGAATTGAAACAATTACTATTCATTATTATTTTTTATTATTATTATAAGTGTAGAAATAAATAATATGAAATATAAAAAATATGATGTGTCTAATGATAAAAGAAAAAAATTGTAATAAATGAATTTATTAAATTTTTTTTTATCAAGCAGAGGAATAATGCGACAGTACAATCATATGCTGTACTGTGCATGTAATAGGTTGTATAAATATTTAAATTAAATTAATAAATATGTAATAAATAAACAGGTCTGAGAGTCAAAGCTGAGTTGCTGTTAAAAATATGGCATATAGACATGCAGGAACTGACCTGCACGATCACGCAATTGTCGCTGAGAGTGTGTACAGTAGTAAATAATGTGTGCGAGTGAGGCCGGTTTGAGCATGAAAGTTTGCAATCTCACCCTAAATAGGTGTTAAATTATAGTTTTTATTTAATTATAAGAAAACCATAAATGGTAGAAAAAATTCAAAGACTCCTAAATATGTATAAAATTAATACACATGTGTAGTGAGAAAACGGCATGAAAAGGACGGGCAGTGCAAATTCAGTGCGATTTTAAGAGCGTAGTAATTACACGAATTATGCTATTACAATGGTAATTACATTGAACATGTGTAATTAAATTATCCATCGTTAGAGCACCCTGTAGTGCACAGTAGACATTGCCATTGGCAGAAATGTGCGAAAATATGAAATTGGACGATAGTGGGGGAAGTGACGCCTCCAAGCAATTTATGACAACCAGAATTCTGTCCCAACAGGTGCGGTACGATGCTCGAATATAAATAAGGGCACAGAAGAAGCCAAGTTCTTCTCAATCAGTCTTCAGTAGCGGCAGGACGCTATGTCCAGTATCGATGCGAATTTTAAATTTTCTTAATTGAACAGTAAAGGCGGATGGACGCTATGTTCATATAAGTATCAAACATTAACTCTTAGTCTGGTTACAAATACGATTATAGAATGTACTTGACGATGTCCTACATACAAACGTCCGTCACTCAAAACAAGCTATGAGGGTTACGTCATGTAGAGGAACACTATGTTGAACAGCAGAGGCGTCTGATAGAGCAACAGCAGCTGGTGCAGAGCAACATATCACTCTACACTACAGCAACCATGAGGGACGAGTAACTGGAGGACGACAAGTGGAACCGGGGGAACGTGCAGGGAACTCCATCAGAAGAGGACCTATGGATCAGCGGAGGACATGGGTACGATCTACAGAATCGAGGTGACAAATAATCAATTTATAATTTGTAAATGAGAGACTAAAGACATTGAAAAGACACTTTGAAATTTAAAAATAAATAAGGGTTAATTATGTAAAATGTAGATAAGAGAATCTAATTTAAATTCAATAAATATTTTCTTTGATGATTAAAAATTAATTTAGTCAATTAAAATTTTAATTAAAGTTTGTAAAGCAATCAATGATTAAGATGTATGCAATGCATAAAGTAATGTAGTTGGAAGTTATATAAAGAAAGTAAAACAAAACTGCAGTAAAGCACACAGTCAGACTGAGCAGTCGAGATTTAAGATAACAAATAAATATTTAGAATATACCTTTGTTACTATAGAAGATAAGATTTATTTTATGATAAATGTACTGCAACAATTGAACTTTTGTGCAAACAATAATGAATATTTATGGCGAAGTAAATGAGATTTTTTTTAAACACGCTTGTGATTTATGAATAAAATTATGAAAACTCGTTACAATTCAATCAATGACTACTCTTATTACCATTACACCCAAACCCCATTAATTGGTACACTTTACCAGTAATGTTATATACAATTTGGCACAACACAAATTAATTATATTTGTTTTGCTATTTGTCTTGTTATAAATTGGCGCTCCAAAGTGTGGGGCTATCCAAATTAAATTACATTTAAATTTGTAAACAATTTAAAATTTACAAACAATTTAAAAACAATTTGTAATGTTATAAATTGTCACCCATTACGTGAAGCACTACACACCTGCATTTAATAAATAAATGTATGCTCTATTGCTAAAAGTGTGCATAGGATTGTATGTATAAATATTTTTGTACGTTATTTTGTTGTGTTTAATGACACAATGGCGCCCACCAATACATTGATTTTCTATGATAACAGGTGTAATTGTAACAAGAGTAATAATAATAATCACTAATAAAAATAAACAAATAAATCAGTAAAAGTAGCGAACGGTTGTACAATAATAATAATAATTTTAAAAATAAATTTAAATACATCGTATTCATTATGGCAGCACCAGGAAGTATTAGTATGGAAGAGGCGATCGCAAATATGATGCGACCCATATTAGAAAAATATTGTAGAAAACAAACAGAAAATTTGAATGTTCAATTCGACGAATTAAAAGAATTTTATAAGAAACAAACAGAAAATATATGTGAAATAATTGATAAACGAACCATAATAATTGAAAGTACGAAAGAACAGACGTTTGTAATTAATAATGATAATTTTGGAGAGGTAATTAACACTAGGGAAGAATTCAAAATAAAAATTAAACAACCGTAACTGGGTAGCAAGAATATGAAATTAGCAGGATACACACACAGTATTAAAACACGTAAGAAAACAATACGTGTAAAACAATTAAAACGCAACATTTGCAACGAGAACACACAACACTGTGAACCAACACACACTAATTATCACCATAACTATAACCGTAGTGATAAATCACCAATATGAAACACTACGCAAAATTGTGATAATTATAATATTAATTATACGCACGGTAAGTACCGAACGAGCGATAATTATAGTAACAATAAATGTGACTATAATTATAAAAACTACAGAGATTATCATAAACGATGCACAAAAATATGTTAACTGTGTATATAGGCCGCATACAACAAACTACTAATATGGAACAGGTGAGTTATGCAGTCACGCACAGTCGCAGCGTTACAATGGAATGTCAAAACAAGGGGAGAACAATGCTAAACGCGACGGCGACTATGGTCAAAGGAACTTTGTATTTCCTGTGTACGACGAACAATTGTTAACTAAGGAGGGTGGAATCAAATTGCACTCAACTCCCTAATATAAATAATTATTTTAAAAATATTACTGTTAGTCATTAATAAGATAAAGAATAAATAAAAAGGAATGTTATGCTAAATAAATATTAAAGAAATGTAAGGAATGTTCTTGTTAATGTTAAGAAAGGGTAAGGAATGTTAATGTTGAGAAAGAGTTAGAAATGAGAAAGAAATGTTATGATTGTCAGACGGCTGATCAATTGAAAACTTCATACTTATGTGGAAATGCAAAGACAGAAGAAAGCAAAAGTGGAAGTCAAGGGCAGAGACTACTTAGGACCCAGTACTACAATAAGTCGAAAGGGTTAAAAACATAATAGTCTTTATATAGACGTGTTTCTAAGGCAGTTAATCTGTAGCCGATCATGCGACCCTCTACAAAACTATAAAATATTCTGTTACGGAAGTGTATTTCAGCACATGGTAAGAATGAAGAAAATTATGAGAGATCAGAAAAGAAATGTAAGAAATGTTAAGCAATGTAAAGATTGTTCATGTTAAGAAAAGATTAAAGAATGGTAGGAATGTTATGATTAAGGAAATGTAAAATTCCAGAGTGAAGGATGGCATAAAATGTTAAGATGCAAAATATTTACCATTGTTCGAGAGAGCCAACTCATTTAGGAAGTTCTACACATAAAATAAATAGGTCAGTGGAACTAGTTTAAAGGCGAACAATTGTTAAAGTGGGGCTACGACTAACTTGAACAACAACACCTGTACGAGGGAGGGGAAACATTACTTGCTCAACCCTCCAACTAAGGGTGAATTGAAACAATTACTATTCATTATTATTTTTTATTATTATAAGTGTAGAAATAAATAATATGAAATATAAAAAATATGATGTGTCTAATGATAAGAGAAAAAAATTGTAATAAATGAATTTATTAAATTTTTTTTATCAAGCAGAGGAATAATGCGACAGTACAATCATATGCTGTACTGTGCATGTAATAGGTTGTATAAATATTTAAATTAAATTAATAAATATGTAATAAATAAACAGGTCTGAGAGTCAAAGCTGAGTTGCTGTTAAAAATATGGCATATAGACATGCAGGAACTGACCTGCACGATCACGCAATTGTCGCTGAGAGTGTGTACAGTAGTAAATAATGTGTGCGAGTGAGGCCGGTTTGAGCATGAAAGTTTGCAATCTCACCCTAAATAGGTGTTAAATTATAGTTTTTATTTAATTATAAGAAAACCATAAATGGTAGAAAAAATTCAAAGACTCCTAAATATGTATAAAATTAATACACATGTGTAGTGAGAAAACGGCGTGAAAAGGACGGGCAGTGCGAATTCAGTGCGATTTTAAGAGCGTAGTAATTACACGAATTATGCGATTACAATGGTAATTACATTGAACATGTGTAATTAAATTATCCATCGTTAGAGCACCCTGTAGTGCACAGTAGACATTGCCATTGGCAGAAATGTGCGAAAATATGAAATTGGACGATAGTGGGGGAAGTGACGCCTCCAAGCAATTTATGACAACCAGAATTCTGTCTCAACAGGTGCGGTACGATGCTCGAATATAAATAAGGGCAGGGAAGAAGCCAAGTTCTTCTCAATCAGACTTCAGTAGCGGCAGGACGCTATGTCCAGTATCGACGCGAATTTTAAATTTTCTTAATTGAACAGTAAAGGCGGATGGACGCTATGTTCATATAAGTATCAAACATTAACTCTTAGTCTGGTTACAAATACGATTATAGAATGTACTTGACGATGTCTACACACAAACGTCCGTCACTCAAAACAAGCTACGAGGTTTACGTCATGCAGAGGAACACTATGTTGAACAGCAGAGGCGTCTGATAGAGCAACAGCAGCTGGTGCAGAGCAACATATCACTCTACACTACAGCAACCATGAGGGACGAGTAACTGGAGGACGACAAGTGGAACCGGGGGAACGTGCAGGGAACTCCATCAGAAGAGGACCTATGGATCAGCGGAGTACATGGGTACGATCTACAGAATCGAGGTGACAAATAATCAATTTATAATTTGTAAATGAGAGACTAAAGACATTGAGAAGACACTTTGAAATTTAAAAATAAATAAGGGTTATGTAAAATGTAGATATAGAGATAAGAGAATCTAATTTAAATTCAATAAATATTTTCTTTGATGATTAAAAATTAATTTAGTCAATTAAAATTTTAATTAAAGTTTGTAAAGCAATCAATGATTAAGATGTATGCAGTGCATAAAGTAACGTAGTTGGAAGTTATATAAAGACAAGAAAACAAAACTGCAGTAAAGCACACAGTCAGACAGAGCAGTCAAGGTTTAAGATAACAAATAAATATTTAGAATATACCTTTGTTACTATAGAAGATAAGATTTAATACAGTGGCAGCTCTGAAAGCCATTTCAGAAAAAGAGTTCCAGAATTGCTTTGAAGGGTGGAGTAAGCACTGGCATCAGTGCATAGTTTCCCAAGGGGAATAATTTGAAGGTGACCAGAGCAGTATTCAGCAATAAGGTATGTAGCATATTTTATAGGATGAGTTCATGAACTTAATAAATTGTCAGACCTCATATAAAAGAACTAGAGAGCAGGCCTGAGGTAGAAGAAGAGACAGCAGTAGTGTAGACCTGCCAATTAGTAGGACACATATGTTGATGATTAAAATATATGTCTATATACGTATAGTAGTAGTCAGAACTACCAATGTCTTCTTTATTGTGTGCCTGGCTCCGAACTGCATATACAGTGGGTACAGCAGAAACACCAATAGCAATTACACTTGACACGATGGATCAAGCCTAACAGTTTGGTTAATTTAATATTAAAGTTAACAATAATTTAACTACATGATTCAGCATTTGCTCTATGCTTACAACATTTATACTAACTAGTGGTCGCCCAGTGGTCGAAATTCGACCGTAATTCATTAAATTTTTAAGTTTGAACGTTATTGAGGTTCTTTTGTCAAAGAGTATACTTCTATAATCATTGCATATAATTTTTTTGAATTTTGTTCTATTACGTCAGCTGCGAGCGTGTA
Organism: Magicicada septendecula; assembly: GCA_034769895.1. Taxonomy (NCBI): domain Eukaryota; kingdom Metazoa; phylum Arthropoda; class Insecta; order Hemiptera; family Cicadidae; genus Magicicada; species Magicicada septendecula. Next base: position 761,185,622 of record CM068367.1, read on the forward strand.
CAAATATGTCATTAGTGTGTGTTGTTTGCCTTAATTCCCTGCAATACCTATGAAATTTAAAATTTAATGTTAGTAACAGTTGAAAAAAACACAATTACAGATTGTATTCGTATTTATTTTTTGATATAATTCATTGTCAGTTTTAATTTTTTATGTTATTATTGAATCAAATAAACGCTAATAAAAATGAGACTTGACATTCATAGAAGTATAAGATACATTGTTTTCAATTCCAGTGGATTACATTTCATTTTTGGTAAGGTACAAAATTCTAAAACAGTTTGAAGATTATCTGCTACAAAGCTTATATAATTTTTTAATTTTTTTTCTATGCATTAATTTTCGAGTTATTTGAAAAATATGAAAGATAGGAAAAATGAGGTTTAGCTTGGCTAAGCCATATTTAAAAAGCAATAACGCGTTGTTTGACATTTCCTTGGGTTTTTTTATTGCCATACTGACCAGGTTTCGCCAAGGCTACACAGTTATTTTGCCTATCTTTTTCAAATTATATAAAATTTAAATAAAAAATTAATACAAAATAAAAATGAAATAAAAAATACGTGCCTCGTATTTTTTCATATATTTTTCATTAAATCAAAAAAACCGGGCGGTTAAAAAAATAAATGTTGTCCATTGAACTTAAAATAGTTTGAAAGTGAATTTAATGATTCAGAACTTCTGTGTAAACGATGTTTTTTGTAAAAATTCTTTCATCATTTGCTAAATGCCCTTGGCCATTATATTCGGAAATATAAAATCTCAAACCATGGAATGATCAAACTCTACTTGCCGCGACGTACAATTGACCAAGTGTAAAAACTGGCTGCCTCAATAAAATTCCAATTTTTTTGAATGTTTGTCCTTGAGACTTATTTATTGTCATCGCAAATGCAGGTATAATTGGAAATTAAGTTCTTTGAAAGTTAAATGGTAAAACAGTACCGGAATATGTTAAATTTATACGTGGAATCAAAATTCTCTTATTGCGTGCGGTTCCAGTTAAAACTTCGCAATCAATAGCATTACGATGCACACACTTGATGCACATTCTTGTTCCATTGACTAATGCTTCCTTTGTATTTAAGTTTCTGATCAGTAAAACGATGCAATTAACTTTCAGTACTAACTTATATGGTGGCAAACCACTAATAGTCAAAGAATTCAAAAACTCTACTGGATAGTTATTGATTTCATTGTCATCATCACAAATTATTTTATCGTAGATATGATATGTTTTCTGCCTGGTATTCGATTAAGTATATCAGTATTAATAAAAGTACAATCATCATTTTTAGGTGCTAAAATAACTGACTTCAATATGTTATCTGAGAGTATGTTTTCGGAAATATTTCCATACACCTCATTAATAATATTATTTTCATCTCCTATTAATTGCTGAGGTATTTCAATAATATTTTCACCAAACTGAGGGAATTGTGGGGCTTCATCATTATCAATTTTTTTCAAGAATTCGACAAATTCTATTTCACTTGGTAAGGCTCTCATATTTTGAGTAAACGTTACTTTATGAAAATAAACAAATTTATGCCAACTCGTGACACAATTTTCAATTAAAGTTGCACGTGATCCATGTGGGACAACTGGTAAGATTTGCCGAAAATCACCGCACAGAAGTATCGTTTTCACTCCAAATGGTTTATGTTTATCATTTTCATCACATAGATCCTGCAATAATCTATCTATGATTTTCAACACTTGCAGTGGGCACATAAAAATTTCATCAATAATTATCAATGATGATGAATTTATGTAACGTCCGTAGCTACTATTTGCGGTAATATTCACTACAGAATTTTCCAAAATGGGTATAGGCAATTTAAACACATTGTGTAAAGTTCTACCTCCAAGTAATAGAGTTGAAGCTATGCCACTGAACGCTGTTGCAATGCAACTAAGATTAAGCGAATTTAATTTGTGAATGATTGCTGTTTGTGTGAATGTTTTTCCACAATCTGCATGAGCGGTTAAACAAAAAACATTAGATCCAGTCTCATGGTGCAAAATTTCACGAATCACACGATCAATTAGATTATGCTGTTCAATATTTGCAGTTTCATAATGCTCACAAAACAGAAACTCTTGTTCTGTTGGATCAATAGCATTTTCTTTGTCTGTTCTCTGCGAATACGTGGGAACTGGTAAACCAGGTTCTTGACATGACAAATTATGAACATTCAAAATATCTTCAATTTCTAATTGAGCTGTGTTAAAGGATACTTCTTCGTTGTAATCTCTCAAAAAATCTTCACTAAGATATACTTTAAATTCATTCCATAACGCCAATGCATTGGCTGGCACATTTAATACACAAATGTAACCAAATAAATTTCGCATTTGTTTTGGTGAATGTAATTCTTTTGCTTCATTTAAACATTCGCACCATTCATTATCATTTGAAGCAATGCTGCGAGCATGGCACGCTTCAACAAAAGAAGTGTGTATAATTCCATTGTATGTTCTAACATCCTCAAATGATTTTGGACCACAGACATGTAATAAAAGCAATCGTAAATGGAAAAGTTCGATGTCTTTTGGTGATACTACATATATGCGTGTAATGATTTTGTCACCTCCACGCCTTCTCTTCTTCCATTTTTTTCGGGAATCTTCCCATACATAATGCAAAGGAATTTCAATATACTTATATTCATGCGCTGATGGATCTGATCGATTCAATTCAAAAAATGCTAATAATTTTGTTTGTCTTGCATTTTCAGTTGCTTGACGTTCTTCCCCTTCTCGAAAGTAAACATTCTGTCTACGCGGTAAATGAATGTCAAGTCTAACGATGACATGTGATTGAAAATGCATTGGTAATTCATAGATGCGCCATACAGCTTCAGTTGATCTGACATAACGGCCATTTAAAAAATTTTTAACTTCATCAATTTGTATTTCTTGACCTGGTTTATTTCTCTCTGAACCTAATTCAACAGATGCACTGTCATAGCCTTTATACACGTATTTATAAATGTATTTAACACTTTTAACTGTAGTGCATACTTCAACATTTATATGGCAATTAAATTTGGCAAGTAAATACAGATTGTATGGTACAACATAACGATTGTCGAGACAACTACCGCGAACTTCAGCATTAATACCATTCACGCCTTCTGTATAATGGATATCCATTTAATGATTCACATGTAAATTCATTAAATCGTTTTGGATAATCTTTTGTGCATTTTCCATCTCTCATACATACAGAATTTGGATTAAGTACACCGCATGGACCATGCATCATGTGTTTTACAACATATTCATGTAATGTAGGATGTGTTTGAATGTTAGGAATCTCCGCAGATACAACTTTATCAATATCGGTAGCATTAACAATTTTATCTTGCTCATTTAAAGAGAGTAAAATGTGAGCATGAGGCAATCCTCTCTTTTGAAACTCAATTGTATAAATGAGTGCTTCAACTTTACCGAAGAGTTTTTTTAGTGTAAGGCCCTCAATTAATGCTTTCAGTTTGGACTTGAATACACGCACAACAATATCAGGTCAAAAATTAGCTGACTCACCTACACCAATATTGCTAACTATTTCAGGCCAACTTGGATTGCAAGTCATTGTAATAAACAAAGAAGGCTTTCCAAAATGTTGTACAATTGACATTGCATCTAAATAATTCTGATACATATTTCTTGGAGATCCATTGAATGAAGATGGTAAAATTACTCTACGGCCAACATTATTGGCATTGGGGTTCAATTCTAAATAATCTGTTAAATTGTTGTAAACTTCAGACCTAAGACTTGTTTGATTTTGTCGAGTGAAATGTAACCTTGTGCCCTCTATTCTCACATACATATCAACTATCCACTGCAGAAATAATTTTTGTGAATGGTGCAACATGCTAAAATCTTCTCTAATTGCAAGTCGATAGGCTGCATACTGAAGCATGGTTAATTTATTCTGGGCGCTCTTGAATTAGATGTAGTTGGTACATTATGAGAAATATTGATATGCCACCCAGTATCACCATTTGGAAAAAGTAATGGATACGCTAAAGGGTCCAATGATGAATCCAAAACAGAGATATTTTTAATGGTACCATTAACTTTTGAAAACGAAACCATATTTCATTCAAAGGGTGGCTCACCATCAACTGTACTAAATATTACTGCTACATCAGTTTGAACTGCATCATTATAATGGCGTAGATCTAAATCACGATTTACTTTAATGAGCATACAAATTTCTTTATTTTGATTTTCAACTCTCTGACAATGATCTTTCATTGCAATGAATGACCGAACGAAAGGATTAATGCGTTCCAATTCAAGAGAGATTTCGCGCATTATATTGTTATTGCATGTTTGATTATAGTGTCCACGTAATCTATAATTGACAGCAGTGTCAACATCATAAAAATATAATTGCGCATAACATGGTGAGCGACCATATCCAGCAGTCATTGGACCTGATCTGTGATAAAAAACATCATGTATTTTAAAATGATACACTCCACGCGTAACGTATCTGAAATTTTAGCTTCTGAGCTAACCATAGCAAATGATGAATTGTATTTACGAATGTTTTCAAAATAATTTTTTGACTTTCTTTTTATTGAAGGTTCATTTGAAGTAAGTCCATCATACAATGATTTAAAGTATTCATTAAATAAATAATTACCTTATTTTATCCACTAAGTGATCTTCTTTTTCTTTTTAATTACTACATGTTTCAGGGCTTATATCCCCATCTTCAGGTAAACTATGTATAAAGTATTCATTTTGACTGAAGGCCGGTAATATTGCTTTACCCTTATGACAACATGAAGTGAATGGGGTCCTTTCACCTAAAGTGACCTCAGATTCGAAATGTTTTGCATTGCAAAACCTGCATTGTAAATGCATTAATCCACAATCAAAAGTATTAAAATTTCTTGGAATGACATTCAGTGCACATTTAAATGTATCCCTCAAAATAATTTCATCATTTTGTATACTATTTACACTATTTAAATTTGCATTTGGTCTATTATCATTTTGACTTTCACGCGAATATATATTCCTTCTTCTTTGTCTCTCACTCCAACCCGTCAATGTTATACTATTTACACTATTTAAATTTGCATTTGGTCTATTATTATTTTGACTTTCACGCGAATATATATTCCTTCTTCTTTGTCTCTCACTCCGACCCATCAATGTTCTATGTCGAGGCATAATGGAAGTAGGTGAGAATATCTGAATGTAAAAAAAAACTTGTAATGAAATTACTGAAACTAAGATTAGACGGGGTTAAATTTAAAAATAATAAAATGTACTCACTTTTTTGAAACCACCGATAATAATTAGGCGAGAGTAAGTCAATTCAAATTGCTGCTACAAAATTTTCCTTTTGCAACAGGTGTATATTAAGCAAGCTGTATTTCACTTTCAACTGCACATTAATATATAAAACACAGATATCTAATATACAAAATATAAAATAAACGCTTTTTTGCCTTGACATGCATTCCACAGACTATTGAAAAAGGAACATTTGAAATCACACAAAATTCACAGCTCATTCAGTCAATCTGTCAGTAATTATTTGTTGGCAACATTTTAAAATTCTTTGCGACAATCTCTACTCTGTGCGACTGTTTGACCACAGACTATTATGTGTTTGACATTGGCAGTATGAACGTAAACAAACGACAGACTATTATGTGTTTGACATTGGCAGTATGAACGTACACTAAAATGAAAAAATTATAATTTTATTGCCTGGCAACAAAATTATTTTATTTTTAACAATTACCATTGTTTGAAAAAGTTTAAATGAATTTTCAAGTGCAAATGAATGTTTTATTTTATTTTATTTAATGTATTTGTAACACATATTATATATAAATTTTAGCTTTCTGCACTCCTTCACCATATAAACTTTAACTATGCCAAATCTCACACTCCTCCGTGCGCGCAATATGCTTAAAAAGGGGTACAAAATTTTCTCTTCACGTATTAATATATAGATGAACTATGAAGAACTCTCTTGACTTCTTTCTCCACTTATGTTTTGATTATTCAACTCTTGCTATTCGACTTATACTTATTATTTGACTCTTGTACTTATTCAACTGTTATTTTTTGTTTCATATACGAGTTTGTCTTTCTGGATGACACTGTATCTGAAGTGATGCAGATTAGTTTATGGCTATTCTTCTTCATGTATTTCACCAAAAATAACAGCTTTGCTGTGAAGGCTTTTTGAATACATCCGGCTCTTTTAAATGACATCAGATTATTTACTAAGCAAAATTACTTTGTGTTTTGAAGTATGAAATTCAAGAATCACTATGTCTGACCTGCTTAACTTATGTTCAAATTTATGTTTATTCATATTTTATTATAATCATATCTTAGTAACTATTTTATTTTTTGTATGTATGTTACAGCATGTCTATTATTTGTTTTTTTTTTAATACACATGACTTATTTAACAGAGGAGAGGGAGGAGATAGAGAATGTGAGATTTTATGATAAACTCGATGAGAATTGCAGTTCCACCATCAGGTATGACAAGGTGCTGGTTGTAGGGGACTACAGTGCCAAAGTGAGAAAAGGTGAAGACCAAAGACAGGTAGCTGGACAGTATTCACTACATAACAAGAACAGCAATAAATGGAGCGTGGTTTTTGAATTTGCTATGAGGAACAACTTATTTATTAAAAGAACATGGTTTCTTCATAAAAGAATCCATCTGGGTACATGGAGGGTACCAACCAACCAACCAAACTGACCATATTTTGATGTCACAAAGATATTTTTTGTCAATCCTAGATGTCAGAAGCTGTAGAGGTCATAATTGTGATAAGAGACCACTACATGGTAAGAGCTAAAATTGGGGAAAAGATAGCGAAGATTCAAAGATCAAATCAGATAAGAATAAAAAAGTAGGATACAGAAAAATTTAGTAAAAACTAGGTGTTACCAAACAGTACCAAGAAATATTGAGAAACAGTTTGCTATTGTCCACACAGATGGTGAGACGGAGGATGTGAAGCATAGCTGGAAGAAATTTTGAAAAAACAAAGAGGCTGCAGATGACATAATTGGAGAAACACAAAGAACTGGAAATGGAGATTGGTTTGATGGCAGAGGCGTAAGTATCCATTAAATACATAGGAGGGGGGCAAGGGGACAGCCGCCCCAGGCGGCATAGCCAGGAGGGCGGCAAAGTGAGCACAGACTTGAAAAATTGTTTTCAGTTTATACAACTACAAGCAATTTGTTTCTTTGATATGCCTATTCCTTTCATAAAAGAAGCATAACCAGCGAGCTTGTCTGTTGTCATAAACCTTGCATGATAAACAGTATTAGTCTATTTATGCTCAAGCACCGTAATTACTAAAGCCCGGATTTTTATGTAATTACATATTTGAATGCTGAGTGCATATTTATACGGAAAAGCCAGATATCGGCGAATCGTACCAATAGGTGTCTTATCCGTGAGTTTAATTTTACATATTTTGTTCATCTTACATATTTCACTCCATCTTACATATTTTACTATACTTTACTTGAATTTTAAAATTGAAATGGCAAAAAATAGTTAGGCCTATAACAACATTACTCAAATGCGCAAATGTGCAATTAATCAGAATCAGGTGCAATTAAATTTATTGCAAGAAAAGGCAAAATATTGCATCTGTTGCAATTGCATGCATAGATTCTACTTTCAAGAAGTAAAATTTTTTACAAACTCAAGCAACAAGTAAGGCATTTCGCACAGGATGTTAGATGAGAATGGTATGCGCGGCCCACTCCTTATTTACGTTTCATTCGCACGTTCAGCAGACTCGGTGGGGAAAGAACGTGCTGTCCGCGGTAAATAAATACTCTTCGCAGATCTTGCAATTCTCGCAATGGATTGCATCTACCTAAACAAACAAATATCTATATAACTCTATGCTATTGTAGGGCACAATGTGATTTTTGACGCCAGTATTATCGGCGCTCTCAGAGTGTAAGCCTACACGTAAATAACAATCTGGTGTGCAGTGTGGTGCGTTGAAGTTATTGTCAAGTCAGTGTTTTGTCTTTCGCCTACACTTCTGCGCTTGCTTGTTTCTAGCCTTGGCGGATTCTCATTGTTGGACAAAATACGTCTTAAATAATATATTGTGCGGTATTGTTCAACGCAAGTTCTTGAGAGTTTTAAATACAAATATCCTTGTTTTATCATGGCACCGACCGCATCATCTTTGTCATCTAAGTTAAAATCATGGGTACAGATTGACAGTGCTTATACAACTGACGGTAAAGCTGTATTTTGCCAAGTTTGTGATAAAAATATTGGCTGTTCCATGAAGTCTCAACTGGAACAACATTTGCGAAGTAATTTACATACTAGAAATAAAGAACGATCTTCTTCATCGAAACAGGTACTACTCACAAAGATGCAGCAGCAATCTTCATCATCTAATAGTGAGTTTTATAAAGACATGGCTTTAGCAATGATTGCTGCTAATGTGCCTTGGTACAAACTTCAAGTGCCTCAATTTAATTCTTTCTTAGAGAAATACTTCAAACGTAATATTCCAGACGAATCTACACTCAGAAAAAATTACTTGAACGTTTGCTATATTGAGACTTTGGAAAAAATCAGAGCCGACATCGGTGATTCTTATATATGGATAGGTGTTGACGAGACAACGGACGCTGTAGGTCGTTACATCGCAAATCTTATTGTGGGTAAGTTAGATTCCGAGAATCCAGCCAAGCCCAACTTGATTTACTGTAAGCCCCTGGAGCAAACAAATCACTCAACAGTAGTTCGATTTATTAATGATGGACTGAAAGTGTTATGGCCAAATGGTGTTAAAGAAGAGAAGGTACTGCTGTTGTATACAGATGCAGCAGCATACATGTTGAAAGCAGATAATTCTCTAAATGTTTTTTACCCCAACCTACTACATGTTAAATACCTGGCTCATGGATTGCATTGAGTAGCTGAAACTGTCAAGAGACCTTTTCCCCGAAGTAAATACATTAATATCAGCAACAAAAAAGGTGTTCTTGAAAGCTCCTTACCGTATCCAGTGCTACAAACAAAAGCTACCTGACACACCTCTGCCTCCAGAACCCGTAATTACAAGATGGGGAACCTGGATCGAAGCCGTAAATTTCTACAGTGACAACTTTGAAGCTGTGAAATCTGTGGTGGAAACATTATCTTCCGATTCTGCAGTGTCAGTGAGCGGATCCTTGTCTGCATTCAACAACTCTAAGGTGATATGTACAGTTTCGTACATCAAAACGCATTTCGGTTGGCTTCCCGATAGTATCAAGAAACTGGAGACTGCAGTTCTGACTCTCCAAGAAGCCATAGGAATAGTTGAAGAGGCAGTTAACAAGTTAAATGCTCTGCAGGGTGAAGTCGGTGACAAAGTTTCCACTAAATTAAATGCTGTGCTGAATAGAAACCCTGGTTACTCAACTTTACATACCATTTATCACATATGTCATGGCAAAACTGTAGAATCGATTGAGAATATTCTTCCAAGTATGATTCCTCTGTATAAATATGCGCCGGTGACGACATGTGATGTCGAGATATCCTTTTCTATATATAAAAACATACTCTCAGACCGAAGACAGTCCATGTCAACAGACAATATAGAAAAGTATTTAATAATTAGTTGTGCAACTAAACAGTGGTAAAAAAAACTTACGTGGACACTTTATTCTTATGCAGAGTTATAGTAGAGTTATATATATACAATATAGATTTTCAAGTCAAAAATCTACCTTTAATTTTATAGTAATTTCTACTCTGCTAGTAAAATACTTTGTTAAATAGTTAATAATTCTCAATTTTTTACTTTATACTCATGTCCTATACTACAGAAATCCATAGGTAAAATTTTTTTTTTTTGTTAATTTTATAATATCAAGATTTCTTTTTTAATTCTGTTTTCTAAAATATGTTTTCATACATTTTCTAAAGTACAATGAACAATTGAAAAGTAATTCATTTCTTATGCATGCTGTCTTATTGTAAACTCTTCAACAAAGAGTTGAACTTTCAGATACTGTGTATTCTGAGGGTTAACTTAATTTCTGTAACAGAAGTGGTAATCTAACTGGTGATTAGTGTCAGCCCCGAACTTGATTAGTATTTTATGGATTACATTGACTTTGCTCAAAATATATTTGCATGTTTTGAAAGTGATTTTAAAAAGTTTAAAATGAAGCACCTATTATTTTCAAAGCCTTTCAAAGAGGGCACTGTTATGTTTTCGTAAAAATGTAATACAATGATTTAATTGTAAATGTTATTTACATTTGTGACAATTAATTATTTAATTGTGTTTGCCGTGCCCCACGATCTTGGAGCGCCATTAAATACAATGATTATTATATTAATAATGATATTAAATCGATATAATTGATTTATAACGTTCTACGTACTTTGGGTACCATTTAATGGAATGAAAGTAATATTAATATTTATTTGCAATGGATGAAATGCAGTTACTTGCATTAATTAATTACTTTTATGCCGCGCATTATGCACCCATTTAATATAATGTATAACTATTCTGATTATTCATAAACAAAATACTTGATATCATTTAATAAATTAATGTTGTCAATTCATTTACTTTACTGAGCAAAAGAAACTCTTAAAATTCTACTTTATATTTCCTTCAAAATTTAAGTTAATATCTGGGTTGTATTTGGTAATAATAAACGCATATATAGGATCAACTTAAATTACTAGTTTATTTATCATTCACAATAAATTATAATTGTACATATGATACGTCGATGTACCTGTAATACATACATATTTTATAAGAACAAATTCATGTTTTAATATATGCTGAAACAAAGAAAACATACATACATATATAAATCAAATAAGGTAACAATTCATATTCTACTTATTAATGCGTTCATTAATCCCAGATAGTCCTTTGTTAATATATTCATTAATTACGTTTTAATTCTGATTTATTCATTGCGTTTATTATTAATTTCTCAGGGATGAATTCTTTGAAAGAATCAGGTCAGTAGAAGTAACTAAGTAGTAATGATTAAAATAATGGTTACTTGATTTATGAAATATCCATTAGTCTTTGGTGAAGTCCAGTCCCAGTGATGAGGATGACATGAAGACACATCTCGTTGAATGCCGTTGTTATCACAAACACTTGCACACACTCTTCCGGTCACTCGCGTTGGCGTAGGTTTATGTGAATAGTTGATGTTTAGTGTTCGATTAAATACTTCATCTTACGATGTATGTTGTGTGTTCGTTTTAACGTTAATGTACATGTCTAGTTCCACTTCTATCACTGCTTTATCAAATATTCGTGTGATTGATTAATTAGTTTAATGTTTCATGTTCTTTATGGTGTTAACAAGGTGTAGTAACACTGAATTAAGTTCAACTGTTTAGTATATTACATATGTGGTGATATCTGTTCGTGTAACGATCTGATTGTTCACTTTGAATAATTCTTATCTAAGTCCGTTACATTGCACTTCGAAATTCACTATTAAAAGTTTACTAAGTCTCACTATCGTGACATGAAGGTTTTACTAAGTCTTCTAAGTCACGAGTTGACGTACTAACTCCCGAACTTAAGTTATCTCTCCGAACGATTAATATACTCTTGTGAACTTAGAGTAAAACTGACTCCGAACAATTAGAGTAAACTGTTTTGAAAATTGAAATGATACTGGCTTCGTACTTAAAGTGTATTACTTGAAAAATTAAGATATACTGGCTCCGTACTTAAAGTAAACTCTAGAAAAATTGAAATAATACTGGCCTCGTCCCCGTCTTGGACAGATAGTTTTATTAATTCGTCCCTACTCAAAATTTTGTCCCTGGCGCTGTTTACACCTTCTTTATTCGTGATTGGTCAGTTTTGAGTCTTCTTGGAATATTTTGTCCCACTATGTCAAGATCCTACGTCATCGTTCTTCCGATAGGCTCTTCGTTTCTGTTGCTATGGAAACACTCCTCTCTACCAGTTTTCTCCATGGCTTTAGGCATCTGATAGGTTCTTAGACATCCCCCGATTTTGCTCTGTCGAACGTTGACCCTTTTCGTAGAAACTATGACTATTATATACTTGTCCATCAACCTATTGTCTGAAGTAAACTCAGTGTTTCTCTAGATTGCCATTATCTGTACTTTCGGTTCTCCCGGCGTATTGTTCTGTGTCGTACCCCTTTTTTGTAGCTATTAATAATTTTGGACATCTGCTGGCTGGTGAAGTCACCCCAACTTTCCACTCGTAAATTCTGTCTGTCACTTAGACGATAACTCCAGCTGCGTAACATGACTTGAGTTTTTGTCTGATCTCTCCCTTCGTATTGTTTCTTAAGGTGCAGTGCATCCGTTCCATTGTAACATGTAGTTCCACTCTTTTTGTCGTCTATCGTATACTGACGTAATTTGGTCGAACATCTGCCACGTTTCTCAGTACAAGTGTGAATGTCCTCGCTTACATTGTTACAGCTGTAGTGAGCAATAATTCTGAACTAAACTTTCCCTGTCATCTTGTGCAACCAATTTCTATAGTCGGATTGAACTTAACGTCCTTCTATTGTCAAGTTAGCGACGCTGCTCTGACATCTTCTCATTACGCTTTATTTATTGCGTCAACTATAAGTCGTTGACACCGCCTCGTGTGAACGCATTCCGTCGAGGTGAAAATTTAAAAAAAATTTAAATTTTTGCTCGTTACAGTGTCCTCAATTTTGATTTGATGATGTGACCTCAGGGAACAACTCAAATCCAAATTCTGCGCCCTGTACGTCGCCTCACCATGTTCATCTTCCTCAGGGAACATGATGATGTAGGTCATGCTAACCTACTTTTAAAGACTTATATTACAATTGGTGTACCCCCTTTTAGTTTTAATTGGTTCTCTGAATTTATTGCCAGCTATTTGGGATGGCTGAACGCATTTAACTTTATCGTATTTACATCTCGATTACACATAAATACCTTATCTCTCTAATTACAAAACAAACCATAATTCAATGAACAATCAATTAATTTAATTAATTGAATAATCTTTTTACTTTCTAAAATATTATTCTCGCAATATATTATCAAACAAATCAATTGGTTTAACGTAACACTTTACATGAAATCAGAGAAATCTCCTATACATATACATTTTGTGCAGTACTAATAGTCCTACCAATAATTTTGTTCTTAAAATGTTATTTAAAATTATATTGGTAATTAACATATTCGCTACGTTAGTTGTAATTATATTCATATTATTTGATAATTTATACATACACGTAATACATTTTGCTAATGAGTTATTTACTTCATTCTAGCATCATTTACAATCCTAGTCTATTAATTATGTACATTCACTTTAACAGAGTTCATTTACGATATAGTTTTTTGTATAATATCACTCATTTAATTTTAAGTGTCCTATTTTTTCCACTTTGTCCTAATAATTTATTACTATGTGAATCAAGTAATAGCAACTAAAATGTCCCTTGTATTCACTACAATATTTCATAAAATGTCACTCAAAACGTTAATTCATCCTTATTATCTAACATTTAATTAGTGATTAATTAACTAAGTAAACTCTTATGTTACATTTGACATTTAGAGTACATAATTTTCTTGGTTAAGCCAGCTTGAATGAGATAAGCGCGTCAATTACCCTAACGCAGATGACTCATCACCATCAGCTAACTTATTATGATATATTCTTCAACTTCCTCCTCTTCCTTCATCTTCAATTTTCTGGCTCATGATATTTTTTCATCTGTCTGACATTAAATTTCCCGCGGATTTTGCTTTCGTCATAGCAATCGACGAGTAGGTATGTAGCTTCTCCAAGAATTCGATGTACTTTGTATGGTCCGCAGTACAGTTCGCAAAATTTCTCAATCCTTTTCTGGATCGCGTCCGATTGATAATAGGTCCTGATTAACACCTTCTCACCAATTTTGAATTTTGTAATGGTCTTGGTTTCATTACACAACTTCGCTTGCTTTTCCCTCTTCTCTTTCATTTTGACAAATATTTGGTTGTGGTCAGCTCCTTTAACTTGAAGTATGTCCTTGTCTAGGTATTTTTCCCAAACTCTTGTCGGTTTTTCCCGAGCTGTGCCTCATAGGGTGTTACTTCTATAGTCTCGTGGTACGTCTCGTTAATGCAACTTTCAATGATAGGTACATAACGCGACCACTTTGTGTGTTGGTCACAGACAAAGATCCTGAATAAATTTCCAAGTTGTCTGTTGATTCTTTCAGCCAGATTCGCACATGGGTTTCTTATTGCGGTGAATCTTGGTTGAATATTTAATTCGTTTAAACCGTCTAACCATTTCCTAGAGGTAAATTGCGTTCTGTTGTCAGTGATAATTATTCTAGGACATCCTAACTCTTTACAATATTGTTGTATTCTTCTTAATGTGGCCGCGGTCGTTGCCCTCCTAAGTGTAAATAGTCGCACGTATTTTGTGAAGTTGTCTACCATGACAAACAAATACCTTACTCCAGCGGACGAGACAGGTAGTGGCCCAAAATAATCAGCGCTCACTAGGTCACCCTTGCTTAACGGGATAATGGCTTTCGTTCCCCCGAATAGGTTTTTGTTGCCTGAGTCCTTCCTCTTTTGACAAGTGTCGCAAGTCCGTACGTAAATTTTCACCTTTTTCAACATACCGTCTATGGTAAAATGCTCCTGTAATAATTTTATACATTTCTTAGCTCCAGGGTGTCCATACATCCGGTGTATTTTGGCAATTACTTCGCTGGATACACTGTTCGGTATGTACAGTTTCCATTCCCTCCTACGTAATCTATATAATTTCTTATTGACGTATCTATAAAATTTACTTAATTCCTTATCTAAACACTTTTCCTTAATCTTATCTATAATGGTCTTAAGCTTAGTATCTTTAAATTGATACTTTCCAATATCCATAATTATCTTGTTTACCCTTTTATCCATCTTGATCGTCAGGTGATTAATTAAGTATTCGGACATATTGTCACTAATTTCTTCTAACGTGGCATCTTCTGGGTTTCTGCTTAGAAGATCAGCAATAATATTGTCCTTGCCCTTACAATGGACAATGTCGAATTTGTACTCTTGGATACTTAAAATCCAGCGTGTAATTCGCGAGTTGTTTAAATGACATTTGTTCATAAAGGTCAATGCCTTATTATCTGTAATAATGGTTAAAGGTTGCCCTAATATGTATATACGGAATTTTTCAAGACATCGTACGATACTCAAGAGCTCCTTTTCCGTGGTGTAGTAATTTCTTTCTGCACCCTTGAATGTTTTGCTGGTAAAAGCTATAACTCTGATTTTTCCTTCCTCGTCCAGTTGATATAGTTGCCCGCCATATGCAAAGTTGCTGGCGTCGCACTGCATATAGTATCGTTGGTTTATTCGAGGAAACTTCAAGATGACTGTTTCTACGAATAACCTTTTAACTCGCTGAAAACATTCATTTAATTCCTGTGTCCAGGTAAATTTATGTCCTTTCCGTAATAATTCAATTAATGGTTTGGTGGTTTCAGCGTATTTATCTATAAAACGGTTGTAGAAATTTGTCAAACCCAAGAAACCCTTTAATTGCTTTTGGTTCCGAGGTGTTGGAAACTTCATAATGGCATCAATCTTCTCATCCGTTGCTTGTATTCCTTGCGTAGTTAATCGATATCCAAGGTACGCAATTTCTTGCCTAAAGAATTGCGACTTATCCAAATTGATGGTTAAATTCGCTCTTCTTAAGTTGGATAATAATAAATCTAAATGTAATAAATGCGTCTCTAAATCTCCTGAATAACATAGGCAATCGTCTACATAAATAATGGTATTTTCCTTAACTTCATCTTCCAATACTGTGTCCAATCCCCTGGTTAGTGCAGCAGAACTGGTACTCAATCCAAACGGCGTAACTGTGAAGCGAGAACATTTGCCTTCGTACATAAAAGCGGTGAAGTTCCGGCACTCCGGCTTCAGTGGTACTTGCCAGAAACTGCTAGTTAAGTCTACGGTAGATAAATATTTCATCTCACAACATCTAGCTAAAATGTCGTTTATCGGTGGGGCACCCTCGTAGTCCGGGATAGTCACGCTGTTCACTTTCCTCGCATCCAAACACAATCGTACTCTACCGTCCTTCTTGATTACAGTAACTGGGTTAATGTATGCGCTGTTGCATCGCTCAATGACCCCATACCGTAACATTCTTCTAATCTAATCTCATCATCCACCTTCCCTTTATATGCTAATGGGACAGGTCATCCTCTCTGGAAGTACGGTGTCCGGTCGGTGACTTGGAACTCGTGAGCGTACCCTTCGATCCTTCCGGGGCACTCTCTGAATAAACTTCTATTCCTTACAAGAATCTCCCTTAATCTCTCCAACGTACCTTTATCTCCGCAGTCAATACTCTCTACTTTCTTATCGATGTTCCTTATGATCTCTTCTTCTTCTTCTTCTTCTTCTTTGTCCACCACTTCTATATGCATCATTGGCACCGTGCACACCGCTTCGTCAGCCTCTCTTCTTAACTCGACGATCCTTTTTCTCATGTCAATGAGACATCCTGTTTCCTGAAGAAAATTGATTCCTAATATACAAGGTTTTATTAAATCCGGTATAATGAGAAAAACACATTCATACTTAATTCCTTCAATATGAATATCGCATAATATTTGCTTCCTTATTAACTTTGATTTATTGCCAACCACGCTAACTATTAAAGTGTTAGACATCGGTAAAATTTTGTAAGGTGCTATGTTATGTTTGTTTTGATTAAACCACGATTCGGACAATCCGGCGATAACGGATCCAGTGTCAAGCAACGCTTGTACAGTAACATTATTGTTAAACTTTATATTTATTTATGGGCACTTTATTATTCGTTGGGTAATCTCCTCGTCATCATTACACAATAAATCGCTTCTTAAATTTGGTAGAATTATGTTAGTCTGGTAGTCATTCGTTTTATCGGCTATCTCCGTTAACGAGTAAAGGGATTTTTTTTCTTCTTCTTCTTCTTGTTGACGAACCCTTTTGGGTTCAGTGCTCGATGTACCGGCAGCAGTATTTATGAATTCCATTGTGTTGACTGCGCGCCGGTCCCCAGTGCGATGTTGTTGTGTATTTACAGCCGGTCTGTCACCCCACGCTTTCTTCTGCGTTCCACTTGTTTTGTTCGAACCGCTTTCACTTTCCTTGTAAGAATTCCTCCCCTCGTTCGCCGTCACATAGCTTGACTCCCTATTATTTCTCGGTTGTATCTGTGTGTATTCTATGATTAAAGATTCGAAATTTGGGATTGTCACAATTCCTCTCGTGACCACAGCGAGCTGAATTTCGCGCCCAAAGTGACGAGATATCTTGCGTATCAGTTGATTATCAGTCAGAGTAGGTGTTAACTGCCTACTCTCCAACAATATGCGTTCTATATACTGGATCGCAGTAATCGGTCCACGCCAATCAAACCTACCATATTCCAAATGGTCCCGTATGCTGTCTTGTCGTTCTTGTCCCCAATATTTTTGTGAGAACGCTTCCTTGAATTCTTCAAAATTTGATATTTGGTTACGTATAACCCGCCACCAAATTCCAGCGTCTAATTCTAAATGTCTACCTATCCACTTGATATTGTCAGTGGGGTAGTATAACTCTTGTATTTCAGACAACTCCTTAAGGAATTCCATGGGGAATCTGTCCGTACCATTATATTTAAGGTCATTGTGGTTAGGTCCATTAATTCGGTTTAATATACCACACTCACCTTCCATTAACTGTCTCTGCAGTCTCTCCTGGTTTTCTCTTACTTTAGTCAGATGTCCCTTTAACTCTTCGATCCGCGTCGTCTTTTCTTTTGTAGTCTCGTCCAACTTCTGTTCCGTTGAACGTTGTCTACCGTCAACTTCTTCCAACTTCTGTATAATGTTATTGTTTGTTCCGTCTTGCTCCTGTTGTTTCTGCCGTATGGTGTCATGTATCTCGGCCTTGAATTCTTCGTGCTTCTTATTGGAATCCTTGACGTGAGCATCGAATTTATTATTAATCTTTTTAACGGTCGTTTGGGTATTGCTACCATCCATTCTTGACGATCGTTTTCTCGTGTTTCTTGTATCTCTATGTACTTCTTGTTTGCTTCTTCTCTCAAGTTTCTCACGATATCATCTTGTTTCTTCTGTAGTTCGTTGACCTTTCCTTCCCAGGCCTGCTGGTATTCACGTATCTCGGACCGTATCTGCATAATCTGTTCCGCTGGCCGACGTTTAATCTCTTCCTTATGCTGGTCGAGCTTTTCATTTTGTTTTTCTAATTTTTCACTAATTAATTTGTTACTTTCTTCTTGTTTCTCACTAATTAATCTAATATTCTCTTCTTGTTTTCTGCTACTTTCTTCTTGTTTTTCGCTCTGTTGACGGATGAACTCCATCAACATTTGTAGACTTACATCTTCTGGTTTTGATGTCTGTCCTCGCGCCCTATCTTCTGGACTCTCTACAGCACTACTTGGTTCGCTAGGTGTGGTATTATCTTCCGTATTTACCGTACCTAACTGGTTATTAACGTCGAATTCTACGCTATCGGAATTGCTCGCCATTTTTGTCTTCCTACGCGTAATCATTCAAACTGACTTATAACACTAATACTTATCTT
The DNA here is from genome assembly GCA_034769895.1 of Magicicada septendecula. Lineage (NCBI taxonomy): Eukaryota > Metazoa > Arthropoda > Insecta > Hemiptera > Cicadidae > Magicicada > Magicicada septendecula. Next base: position 761,204,295 of record CM068367.1, read on the forward strand.
ACTTCTAATTCTATAACGCTACTTTATCTACTTCTTCTACTGCCTGTTCTTTGCCAAAGCTGTACGTTTTAACTATCTTTGTTACTACGTATCATGCCGTGCGGTTGGGCGCCATTAATACAATGATTTAATTGTAAATGTTATTTACATTTGTGACAATTAATTATTTAATTGTGTTTGCCGTGCCCCACGATCTTGGAGCGCCATTAAATACAATGATTATTATATTAATAATGATATTAAATCGATATAATTGATTTATAACGTTCTACGTACTTTGGGTACCATTTAATGGAATGAATGTAATATTAATATTTATTTGCAATGGATGAAATGCAGTTACTTGCATTAATTAATTACTTTTATGCCGCGCGTTATGCAGCCATTTAATATAATGTATAACTATTCTGATTATTCATAAACAAAATACTTGATATCATTTAATAAATTAATGTTGTCAATTCATTTACTTTACTGAGCAAAAGAAACTCTTAAAATTCTACTTTATATTTCCTTCAAAATTTAAGTTAATATCTGGGTTGTATTTGGTAATAATAAACGCATATATAGGATCAACTTAAATTACTAGTTTATTTATCATTCACAATAAATTATAATTGTACATATGATACGTGATGTACCTGTAATACATACATATTTTATAAGAACAAATTCATGTTTTAATATATGCTGAAACAAAGAAAACACACATACATATATAAATCAAATAAGATAACAATTCATATTCTACTTATTAATGCGTTCATTAATCCCAGATAGTCCTTTGTTAATATATTCATTAATTACGTTTTAATTCTGATTTATTCATTGCGTTTATTATTAATTTCTCAGGGATGAATTCTTTGAAAGAATCAGGTCAGTCTTGATTTATGAAATATCCATTAGTCTTTGGTGAAGTCCAGTCCCAGTGATGAGGATGACATGGAGACACATCTCGTTGAATTCCGTTGTTATCACAAACACTTGCACATACTCTTCCGGTCACTCGCGTTGGCGTAGGTTTATGTGAATAGTTGATGTTTAGTGTTCGATTAAATACTTCATCTTACGATGTATGTTGTGTGTTCGTTTTAACGTTAATGTACATGTCTAGTTCCACTTCTATCACTGCTTTATCAAATATTCATGTGATTGATTAATTAGTTTAATGTTTCATGTTCTTTATGGTGTTAACAAGGTGTAGTAACACTGAATTAAGTTCAACTGTTTAGTATATTACATATGTGGTGATATCTGTTCGTGTAACGATCTGATTGTTCACTTTGAATAATTCTTATCTAAGTCCGTTACATCGCACTTCGAAATTCACTATTAAAAGTTTACTAAGTCTCACTATCGTGACATGAAGGTTTTACTAAGTCTTCTAAGTCACGAGTTGACGTACTAACTCCCGAACTTAAGTTATCTCTCCGAACGATTAATATACTCTTGTGAACTTAGAGTAAAACTGACTCCGAACAATTAGAGTAAACTGTTTTGAAAATTGAAATGATACTGGCTTCGTACTTAAAGTGTATTACTTGAAAAATTAAGATATACTGGCTTCGTACTTAAAGTAAACTCTAGAAAAATTGAAATAATACTGGCCTCGTCCCCGTCTTGGACAGATAGTTTTATTAATTCGTCCCTACTCAAAATTTTGTCCCTGGCGCTGTTTACGCCTTCTTTATTCGTGATTGGTCAGTTTTGAGTCTTCTTGGAATATTTTGTCCCACTATGTCAAGATCCTACGTCATCGTTCTTCCGATAGGCTCTTCGTTTCTGTTGCTATGGAAACACTCCTCTCTACCAGTTTTCTCCATGGCTTTAGGCATCTGATAGGTTCTTAGACATCCCCCGATTTTGCTCTGTCGAACGTTGACCCTTTTCGTAGAAACTATGGCTATTATATACTTGTCCATCAACCTATTGTCTGAAGTAAACTCAGTGTTTCTCTAGATTGCCATTATCTGTACTTTCGGTTCTCCCGGCGTATTGTTCTGTGTCGTACCCCTTTTTTGTAGCTATTAATAATTTTGGACATCTGCTGGCTGGTGAAGTCACCCCAACTTTCCACTCGTAAATTCTGTCTGTCACTTAGACGATAACTCCAGCTGCGTAACATGACTTGAGTTTTTGTCTGATCTCTCCCTTCGTATTGTTTCTTAAGGTGCAGTGCATCCGTTCCATTGTAACATGTAGTTCCACTCTTTTTGTCGTCTATCGTATACTGATGTAATTTGGTCGAACATCTGCCACGTTTCTCAGTACAAGTGTGAATGTCCTCGCCTACATTGTTACAGCTGTAGTGAGCAATAATTCTGAACTAAACTTTCCCTGTCATCTTGTGCAACCAATTTCTATAGTCGGATTGAACTTAACGTCCTTCTATTGTCAAGTTAGCGACGCTGCTCTGACATCTTCTCATTACGCTTTATTTATTGCGTCAACTATAAGTCGTTGACACCGCCTCGTGTGAACGCACTCCGTCGAGGTGAAAATTTTAAAAAAATTTAAATTTTTGCTCGTTACAGTGTCCTCAATTTTGATTTGATGATGTGACCTCAGGGAACAACTCAAATCCAAATTCTGCGCCCTGTACATCGCCTCGCCATGTTCATCTTCCTCATGGAAGGGTATTACATGCTAACCTACTTTTAAAGACTTATATTACAATTGGTGTACCCCCTTTTAGTTTTAATTGGTTCTCTGAATTTATTGCCAGCTATTTGGGATGGCTGAACGCATTTAACATTATCGTATTTACATCTCGATTACACATAAATACCTTATCTCTCTAATTACAAAACAAACCATAATTCAATGAGCAATCAATTAATTTAATTAATTGAATAATCTTTTTACTTTCTAAATATTATTCTCGCAATATATTATCAAACAAATCGATTGGTTTAACGTAACACTTTACATGAAATCAGAGAAATCTCCTATACATATACATTTTGTGCAGTACTAATAGTCCTACCAATAATTTTGTTCTTAAAATGTTATTTAAAATTATATTGGTAATTAACATATTCGCTACGTTAGTTGTAATTATATTCATATTATTTGATAATTTATACATACACGTAATACATTTTGCTAATGAGTTATTTACTTCATTCTAGCATCATTTACAATCCTAGTCTATTAATTATATACATTCACTTTAACAGAGTTCATTTACGATATAGTTTTTTGTATAATATCACTCATTTAATTTTAAGTGTCCTATTTTTTCCACTTTGTCCTAATAATTTATTACTATGTGAATCAAGTAATAGCAACTAAAATGTCCCTTGTATTCACTACAATATTTCATAAAATGTCACTCAAAACGTTAATTCATCCTTATTATCTAACATTTAATTAGTGATTAATTAACTAAGTAAACTCTTATGTTACATTTGACATTTAGAGTACATAATTTTCTTGGTTAAGCCAGCTTGAATGAGATAAGCGCGTCAATTACCCTAACGCAGATTACTCATCACCATCAGCTAACTTATTATGATATATTCTTCAACTTCCTCCTCTTCCTTCATCTTCAATTTTCTGGCTCATGATATTTTTTCATCTGTCTGACATTAAATTTCCCGCGGATTTTGCTTTCGTCATAGCAATCGACGAGTAGGTATGTAGCTTCTCCAAGAATTCGATGTACTTTGTATGGTCCGCAGTACAGTTCGCAAAATTTCTCAATCCTTTTCTGGATCGCGTCCGATTGATAATAGGTCCTGATTAACACCTTCTCACCAATTTTGAATTTTGTAATGGTCTTGGTTTCATTACATAACTTCGCTTGCTTTTCCCTCTTCTCTTTCATTTTGACAAATATTTGGTTGTGGTCAGCTCCTTTAACTTGAAGTATGTCCTTGTCTAGGTATTTTTCCCAAACTCTTGTCGGTTTTTTCCCGAGCTGTGCCTCATAGGGTGTTACTTCTATAGTCTCGTGGTACGTCTCGTTAATGCAACTTTCAATGATAGGTACATAACGCGAACACTTTGTGTGTTGGTCACAGACAAAGATCCTGAATAAATTTCCAAGTTGTCTGTTGATTCTTTCAGCCAGATTCGCACATGGGTTTCTTATTGCGGTGAATCTTGGTTGAATATTTAATTCGTTTAAACCGTCTAACCATTTCCTAGAGGTAAATTGCGTTCTGTTGTCAGTGATAATTATTCTAGGACATCCTAACTCTTTACAATATTGTTGTATTCTTCTTAACGTGGCCGCGGTCGTTGCCCTCCTAAGTGTAAATAGTCGCACGTATTTTGTGAAGTTGTCTACCATGACAAACAAATACCTTACTCCAGTGGATGAGACAGGTAGTGGCCCAAAATAATCAGCGCTCACTAGGTCACCCTTGCTTAACGGGATAATGGCTTTCGTTCCCCCGAATAGGTTTTTGTTGCCTGAGTCCTTCCTCTTTTGACAAGTGTCGCAAGTCCGTACATAAATTTTCACCTTTTTCAACATACCGTCTATGGTAAAATGCTCCTGTAATAATTTTATACATTTCTTAGCTCCAGGGTGTCCATACATCCGGTGTATTTCGGCAATTACTTCGCTGGATACACTGTTCGGTATGTACAGTTTCCATTCCCTCCTACGTAATCTATATAATTTCTTATTGACGTATCTATAAAATTTACTTAATTCCTTATCTAAACACTTTTCCTTAATCTTATCTATAATGGTCTTAAGCTTAGTATCTTTAAATTGATACTTTCCAATATCCATAATTATCTTGTTTACCCTTTTATCCATCTTGATCGTCAGGTGATTAATTAAGTATTCGGACATATTGTCGCTAATTTCTTCTAACGTGGCATCTTCTGGGTTTCTGCTTAGAAGATCAGCAATAATATTGTCCTTGCCCTTACAATGGACAATGTCGAATTTGTACTCTTGGATACTTAAAATCCAGCGTGTAATTCGCGAGTTGTTTAAATGACATTTGTTCATAAAGGTCAATGCCTTATTATCTGTAATAATGGTTAAAGGTTGCCCTAATATGTATATACGGAATTTTTCAAGACATCGTACGATACTCAAGAGCTCCTTTTCCGTGGTGTAGTAATTTCTTTCTGCACCCTTGAATGTTTTGCTGGTAAAAGCTATAACTCCGATTTTTCCTTCCTCGTCCAGTTGATATAGTTGCCCGCCATATGCAAAGTTGCTGGCGTCGCACTGCATATAGTATCGTTGGTTTATTCGAGGAAACTTCAAGATGACTGTTTCTACGAATAACCTTTTAACTCGCTGAAAACATTCATTTAATTCCTGTGTCCAGGTAAATTTATGTCCTTTCCGTAATAATTCAATTAATGGTTTGGTGGTTTCAGCGTATTTATCTGTAAAACGGTTGTAGAAATTTGTCAAACCCAAGAAACCCTTTAATTGCTTTTGGTTCCGAGGTGTTGGAAACTTCATAATGGCATCAATCTTCTCATCAGTTGCTTGTATTCCTTGCGTAGTTAATCGATATCCAAGGTACGCAATTTCTTGCCTAAAGAATTGCGACTTATCCAAATTGATGGTTAAATTCGCTCTTCTTAAGTTGGATAATAATAAATCTAAATGTAATAAATGCGTCTCTAATTCTCCTGAATAACATAGGCAATCGTCTACATAAATAATGGTATTTTCCTTAACTTCATCTTCCAATACTGTGTCCAATCCCCTGGTTAGTGCAGCAGAACTGGTACTCAATCCAAACGGCGTAACTGTGAAGCGAGAACATTTGCCTTCGTACATAAAAGCGGTGAAGTTCCGGCACTCCGGCTTCAGTGGTACTTGCCAGAAACTGCTAGTTAAGTCTACGGTAGATAAATATTTCATCTCACAACATCTAGCCAAAATGTCGTTTATCGGTGGGGCACCCTCGTAGTCCGGGATAGTCACGCTGTTCACTTTCCTCGCATCCAAACACAATCGTACTCTACCGTCCTTCTTGATTACAGTAACAAGTGGGTTGATGTATGCGCTGTTGCATCGCTCAATGACCCCATACCGTAACATTCTTCTAATCTCATCATCCACCTTCCCTTTATATGCTAATGGGACAGGCCATCCTCTCTGGAAGTACGGTGTCCGGTCGGTGACTTGGAACTCGTGAACGTACCCTTCGATCCTTCCGGGGCACTCTCTGAATAAACTTCTATTCCTTACAAGAATCTCCCTTAATCTCTCCAACGTTCCTTTATCTCCGCAGTCAATACTCTCTACTTTCTTATCGATGTTCCTTATGATCTCTTCTTCTTCTTCTTCTTTGTCCATCACTTCTATATGCATCATTGGCACCGTGCACACCGCTTCGTCAGCCTCTCTTCTTAATTCGACGATCCTTTTTCCCATGTCAATGAGACATCCTGTTTCCTGAAGAAAATTGATTCCTAATATACAAGGTTTTATTAAATCCGGTATAATGAGAAAAACACATTCATACTTAATTCCTTCAATATGAATATCGCATAATATTTGCTTCCTTATTAACTTTGATTTATTGCCAACCGCGCTAACTATTAAAGTGTTAGACAACGGTAAAATTTCGTAAGGTGCTATGTTATGTTTGTTTTGATTAAACCACGATTCGGACAATCCGGCGATAACGGATCCAGTGTCAAGCAACGCTTGTACAGTAACATTATTGTTAAACTTTATATTTATTTCTGGGCACTTTATTATTCGTTGGGTAATCTCCTCGTCATCATTACATAATAAATCGCTTCGTAAATTTGGTAGAATTATGTTAGTCTGGTAGTCATTCGTTTTATCGGCTATCTCCGTTAACGAGTAAAGGGATTTTTTTCTTCTTCTTCTTGTTGACGAACCCTTTTGGGTTCAGTGCTCGATGTACCGGCAGCAGTATTTATGAATTCCATTGTGTTGACTGCGCGCCGGTCCCCAGTGCGATGTTGTTGTGTATTTACAGCCGGTCTGTCACCCCACGCTTTCTTCTGCGTTCCACTTGTTTTGTTCGAACCGCTTTCACTTTCCTTGTAAGAATTCCTCCCCTCGTTCGCCGTCACATAGCTTGACTCCCTATTATTTCTCGGTTGTATCTGTGTATATTCTATGATTAAAGATTCGAAATTTGGGATTGTCACAATTCCTCTCGTGACCACAGCGAGCTGAATTTCGCACCCAAAGTGACGAGATATCTTGCGTATCAGTTGATTATCAGTCAGAGTAGGTGTTAACTGCCTACTCTCCAACAATATGCGTTCTATATACTGGATCGCAGTAATCGGTCCACGCCAATCAAACCTACCATATTCCAAATGGTCCCGTATGCTGTCTTGTCGTTCTTGTCCCCAATATTTTTGTGAGAACGCTTCCTTGAATTCTTCAAAATTTGATATTTGGTTACGTATAACCCGCCACCAAATTCCAGCGTCTAATTCTAAATGTCTACCTATCCACTTGATATTGTCAGTGGGGTAGTATAACTCTTGTATTTCAGACAACTCCTTAAGGAATTCCATGGGGAATCTGTCCGTACCATTATATTTAAGGTCATTGTGGTTAGGTCCATTAATTCGGTTTAATATACCACACTCACCTTCCATTAACTGTCTCTGCAGTCTCTCCTGGTTTTCTCTTACTTTAGTCAGATGTCCCTTTAACTCTTCGATCCGCGTCGTCTTTTCTTTTGTAGTCTCGTCCAACTTCTGTTCCGTTGAACGTTGTCTACCGTCAACTTCTTCCAACTTCTGTATAATGTTATTGTTTGTTGCGTCTTGCTCCTGTTGTTTCTGCCGTATGGTGTCATGTATCTCGGCCTTGAATTCTTCGTGCTTCTTATTGGAATCCTTGACGTGAGCATCGAATTTATTATTAATCTTTTTAACGGTCGTTTGGGTATTGCTACCATCCATTCTTGACGATCGTTTTCTCGTGTTTCTTGTATCTCTATGTACTTCTTGTTTGCTTCTTCTCTCAAGTTTCTCACGATATCATCTTGTTTCTTCTGTAGTTCGTTGACCTTTCCTTCCCAGGCCTGCTGGTATTCACGTATCTCGGACCGTATCTGCATAATCTGTTCCGCTGTCTGACGTTTAATCTCTTCCTTATGCTGGTCGAGCTGTTCATTTTGTTTTTCTAATTTTTCACTAATTAATTTGTTACTTTCTTCTTGTTTCTCACTAATTAATCTAATATTCTCTTCTTGTTTTCTGCTACTTTCTTCTTGTTTTTCGCTCTGTTGACGGATGAACTCCATCAACATTTGTAGACTTACATCTTCTGGTTTTGATGTCTGTCCTCGCGCCCTATCTTCTGGACTCTCTACAGCACTACTTGGTTCGCTAGGTGTGGTATTATCTTCCGTATTTACCGTACCTAACTGGTTATTAACGTCGAATTCTACGCTATCGGAATTGCTCGCCATTTTTGTCTTCCTACGCGTAATCATTCAAACTGACTTATAACACTAATACTTATCTTACTTCTAATTCTATAACGCTACTTTATCTACTTCTTCTACTGCCTGTTCTTTGCCAAAGCTGTACGTTTTAACTATCTTTGTTACTACGTATCATGCCATGCGGTTGGGCGCCATTAATACAATGATTTAATTGTAAATGTTATTTACATTTGTGACAATTAATTATTTAATTGTGTTTGCCGTGCCCCACGATCTTGGAGCGCCATTAAATACAATGATTATTATATTAATAATGATATTAAATCGATATAATTGATTTATAACGTTCTACGTACTTTGGGTACCATTTAATGGAATGAATGTAATATTAATATTTATTTGCAATGGATGAAATGCAGTTACTTGCATTAATTAATTACTTTTATGCCGCGCGTTATGCAGCCATTTAATATAATGTATAACTATTCTGATTATTCATAAACAAAATACTTGATATCATTTAATAAATTAATGTTGTCAATTCATTTACTTTACTGAGCAAAAGAAACTCTTAAAATTCTACTTTATATTTCCTTCAAAATTTAAGTTAATATCTGGGTTGTATTTGGTAATAATAAACGCATATATAGGATCAACTTAAATTACTAGTTTATTTATCATTCACAATAAATTATAATTGTACATATGATACGTGATGTACCTGTAATACATACATATTTTATAAGAACAAATTCATGTTTTAATATATGCTGAAACAAAGAAAACACACATACATATATAAATCAAATAAGATAACAATTCATATTCTACTTATTAATGCGTTCATTAATCCCAGATAGTCCTTTGTTAATATATTCATTAATTACGTTTTAATTCTGATTTATTCATTGCGTTTATTATTAATTTCTCAGGGATGAATTCTTTGAAAGAATCAGGTCAGTCTTGATTTATGAAATATCCATTAGTCTTTGGTGAAGTCCAGTCCCAGTGATGAGGATGACATGGAGACACATCTCGTTGAATTCCGTTGTTATCACAAACACTTGCACATACTCTTCCGGTCACTCGCGTTGGCGTAGGTTTATGTGAATAGTTGATGTTTAGTGTTCGATTAAATACTTCATCTTACGATGTATGTTGTGTGTTCGTTTTAACGTTAATGTACATGTCTAGTTCCACTTCTATCACTGCTTTATCAAATATTCATGTGATTGATTAATTAGTTTAATGTTTCATGTTCTTTATGGTGTTAACAAGGTGTAGTAACACTGAATTAAGTTCAACTGTTTAGTATATTACATATGTGGTGATATCTGTTCGTGTAACGATCTGATTGTTCACTTTGAATAATTCTTATCTAAGTCCGTTACATCGCACTTCGAAATTCACTATTAAAAGTTTACTAAGTCTCACTATCGTGACATGAAGGTTTTACTAAGTCTTCTAAGTCACGAGTTGACGTACTAACTCCCGAACTTAAGTTATCTCTCCGAACGATTAATATACTCTTGTGAACTTAGAGTAAAACTGACTCCGAACAATTAGAGTAAACTGTTTTGAAAATTGAAATGATACTGGCTTCGTACTTAAAGTGTATTACTTGAAAAATTAAGATATACTGGCTTCGTACTTAAAGTAAACTCTAGAAAAATTGAAATAATACTGGCCTCGTCCCCGTCTTGGACAGATAGTTTTATTAATTCGTCCCTACTCAAAATTTTGTCCCTGGCGCTGTTTACACCTTCTTTATTCGTGATTGGTCAGTTTTGAGTCTTCTTGGAATATTTTGTCCCACTATGTCAAGATCCTACGTCATCGTTCTTCCGATAGGCTCTTCGTTTCTGTTGCTATGGAAACACTCCTCTCTACCAGTTTTCTCCATGGCTTTAGGCATCTGATAGGTTCTTAGACATCCCCCGATTTTGCTCTGTCGAACGTTGACCCTTTTCGTAGAAACTATGGCTATTATATACTTGTCCATCAACCTATTGTCTGAAGTAAACTCAGTGTTTCTCTAGATTGCCATTATCTGTACTTTCGGTTCTCCCGGCGTATTGTTCTGTGTCGTACCCCTTTTTTGTAGCTATTAATAATTTTGGACATCTGCTGGCTGGTGAAGTCACCCCAACTTTCCACTCGTAAATTCTGTCTGTCACTTAGACGATAACTCCAGCTGCGTAACATGACTTGAGTTTTTGTCTGATCACTCCCTTCGTATTGTTTCTTAAGGTGCAGTGCATCCGTTCCATTGTAACATGTAGTTCCACTCTTTTTGTCGTCTATCGTATACTGACGTAATTTGGTCGAACATCTGCCACGTTTCTCAGTACAAGTGTGAATGTCCTCGCCTACATTGTTACAGCTGTAGTGAGCAATAATTCTGAACTAAACTTTCCCTGTCATCTTGTGCAACCAATTTCTATAGTCGGATTGAACTTAACGTCCTTCTATTGTCAAGTTAGCGACGCTGCTCTGACATCTTCTCATTACGCTTTATTTATTGCGTCAACTATAAGTCGTTGACACCGCCTCGTGTGAACGCACTCCGTCGAGGTGAAAATTTAAAAAAAATTTAAACTTTTGCTCGTTACAGTCTCCTCAATTTTGATTTGATGATGTGACCTCAGGGAACAACTCAAATCCAAATTCTGCGCCCTGTACGTCACCTCGCCGTGTTCATCTTCCTCAGGGAAGGGTATTACATGCTAACCTACTTTTAAAGACTTATATTACAATTGGTGTACCCCCTTTTAGTTTTAATTGGTTCTCTGAATTTATTGCCAGCTATTTGGGATGGCTGAACGCATTTAACATTATCGTATTTACATCTCGATTACACATAAATACCTTATCTCTCTAATTACAAAACAAACCATAATTCAATGAGCAATCAATTAATTTAATTAATTGAATAATCTTTTTACTTTCTAAATATTATTCTCGCAATATATTATCAAACAAATCGATTGGTTTAACGTAACACTTTACATGAAATCAGAGAAATCTCCTATACATATACATTTTGTGCAGTACTAATAGTGCTACCAATAATTTTGTTCTTAAAATGTTATTTAAAATTATATTGGTAATTAACATATTCGCTACGTTAGTTGTAATTATATTCATATTATTTGATAATTTATACATACACGTAATACATTTTGCTAATGAGTTATTTACTTCATTCTAGCATCATTTACAATCCTAGTCTATTAATTATATACATTCACTTTAACAGAGTTCATTTACGATATAGTTTTTTGTATAATATCACTCATTTAATTTTAAGTGTCCTATTTTTTCCACTTTGTCCTAATAATTTATTACTATGTGAATCAAGTAATAGCAACTAAAATGTCCTTTGTATTCACTACAATATTTCATAAAATGTCACTCAAAACGTTAATTCATCCTTATTATCTAACATTTAATTAGTGATTAATTAACTAAGTAAACTCTTATGTTACATTTGACATTTAGAGTACATAATTTTCTTGGTTAAGCCAGCTTGAATGAGATAAGCGCGTCAATTACCCTAACGCAGATGACTCATCACCATCAGCTAACTTATTATGATATATTCTTCAACTTCCTCCTCTTCCTTCATCTTCAATTTTCTTGCTCATGATATTTTTTCATCTGTCTGACATTAAATTTCCCGCGGATTTTGCTTTCGTCATAGCAATCGACGAGTAGGTATGTAGCTTCTCCAAGAATTCGATGTACTTTGTATGGTCCGCAGTACAGTTCACAAAATTTCTCAATCCTTTTCTGGATCACGTCCGATTGATAATAGGTCCTGATTAACACCTTCTCACCAATTTTGAATTTTGTAATGGTCTTGGTTTCATTACACAACTTCGCTTGCTTTTCCCTCTTCTCTTTCATTTTGACAAATATTTGGTTGTGGTCAGCTCCTTTAACTTGAAGTATGTCCTTGTCTAGGTATTTTTCCCAAACTCTTGTCGGTTTTTTCCCGAGCTGTGCCTCATAGGGTGTTACTTCTATAGTCTCGTGGTACGTCTCATTAATGCAACTTTCAATGATAGGTACATAACGCGACCACTTTGTGTGTTGGTCACAGACAAAGATTCTGAATAAATTTCCAAGTTGTCTGTTGATTCTTTCAGCCAGATTCGCACATGGGTTTCTTATTGCGGTGAATCTTGGTTGAATATTTAATTCGTTTAAACCGTCTAACCATTTCCTAGAGGTAAATTGCGTTCCGTTGTCAGTGATAATTATTCTAGGACATCCTAACTCTTTACAATATTGTTGTATTCTTCTTAACGTGGCCGCGGTCGTTGCCCTCCTAAGTGTAAATAGTCGCACGTATTTTGTGAAGTTGTCTACCATGACAAACAAATACCTTACTCCAGTGGACGAGACAGGTAGTGGCCCAAAATAATCAGCGCTCACTAGGTCACCCTTGCTTAACGGGATAATGGCTTTCGTTCCCCCGAATAGGTTTTTGTTGCCTGAGTCCTTCCTCTTTTGACAAGTGTCGCAAGTCCGTACATAAATTTTCACCTTTTTCAACATACCGTCTATGGTAAAATGCTCCTGTAATAATTTTATACATTTCTTAGCTCCAGGGTGTCCATACATCCGGTGTATTTCGGCAATTACTTCGCTGGATACACTGTTCGGTATGTACAGTTTCCATTCCCTCCTACGTAATCTATATAATTTCTTATTGACGTATCTATAAAATTTACTTAATTCCTTATCTAAACACTTTTCCTTAATCTTATCTATAATGGTCTTAAGCTTAGTATCTTTAAATTGATACTTTCCAATATCCATAATTATCTTGTTTACCCTTTTATCCATCTTGATTGTCAGGTGATTAATTAAGTATTCGGACATATTGTCGCTAATTTCTTCTAACGTGGCATCTTCTGGGTTTCTGCTTAGAAGATCAGCAATAATATTGTCCTTGCCCTTACAATGGACAATGTCGAATTTGTACTCTTGGATACTTAAAATCCAGCGTGTAATTCGCGAGTTGTTTAAATGACATTTGTTCATAAAGGTCAATGCCTTATTATCTGTAATAATGGTTAAAGGTTGCCCTAATATGTATATACGGAATTTTTCAAGACATCGTACGATACTCAAGAGCTCCTTTTCCGTGGTGTAGTAATTTCTTTCTGCACCCTTGAATGTTTTGCTGGTAAAAGCTATAACTCCGATTTTTCCTTCCTCGTCCAGTTGATATAGTTGCCCGCCATATGCAAAGTTGCTGGCGTCGCACTGCATATAGTATCGTTGGTTTATTCGAGGAAACTTCAAGATGACTGTTTCTACGAATAACCTTTTAACTCGCTGAAAACATTCATTTAATTCCTGTGTCCAGGTAAATTTATGTCCTTTCCGTAATAATTCAATTAATGGTTTGGTGGTTTCAGCGTATTTATCTGTAAAACGGTTGTAGAAATTTGTCAAACCCAAGAAACCCTTTAATTGCTTTTGGTTCCGAGGTGTTGGAAACTTCATAATGGCATCAATCTTCTCATCAGTTGCTTGTATTCCTTGCGTAGTTAATCGATATCCAAGGTACGCAATTTCTTGCCTAAAGAATTGCGACTTATCCAAATTGATGGTTAAATTCGCTCTTCTTAAGTTGGATAATAATAAATCTAAATGTAATAAATGCGTCTCTAATTCTCCTGAATAACATAGGCAATCGTCTACATAAATAATGGTATTTTCCTTAACTTCATCTTCCAATACTGTGTCCAATCCCCTGGTTAGTGCAGCAGAACTGGTACTCAATCCAAACGGCGTAACTGTGAAGCGAGAACATTTGCCTTCGTACATAAAAGCGGTGAAGTTCCGGCACTCCGGCTTCAGTGGTACTTGCCAGAAACTGCTAGTTAAGTCTACGGTAGATAAATATTTCATCTCACAACATCTAGCCAAAATGTCGTTTATCGGTGGGGCACCCTCGTAGTCCGGGATAGTCACGCTGTTCACTTTCCTCGCATCCAAACACAATCGTACTCTACCGTCCTTCTTGATTACGGTAACAAGTGGGTTGATGTATGCGCTGTTGCATCGCTCAATGACCCCATACCGTAACATTCTTCTAATCTCATCATCCACCTTCCCTTTATATGCTAATGGGACAGGCCATCCTCTCTGGAAGTACGGTGTCCGGTCGGTGACTTGGAACTCGTGAACGTACCCTTCGATCCTTATCGGGCACTCTCTGAATAAACTTCTATTCCTTACAAGAATCTCCCTTAATCTCTCCAACGTTCCTTTATCTCCGCAGTCAATACTCTCTACTTTCTTATCGATGTTCCTTATGATCTCTTCTTCTTCTTCTTTGTCCACCACTTCTATATGCATCATTGGCACCGTGCACACCGCTTCGTCAGCCTCTCTTCTTAACTCGACGATCCTTTTTCCCATGTCAATGAGACATCCTGTTTCCTGAAGAAAATTGATTCCTAATATACAAGGTTTTATTAAATCCGGTATAATGAGAAAAACACATTCATACTTAATTCCTTCAATATGAATATCGCATAATATTTGCTTCCTTATTAACTTTGATTTATTGCCAACCGCGCTAACTATTAAAGTGTTAGACAACGGTAAAATTTTGTAAGGTGCTATGTTATGTTTGTTTTGATTAAACCACGATTCGGACAATCCGGCGATAACGGATCCAGTGTCAAGCAACGCTTGTACAGTAACATTATTGTTAAACTTTATATTTATTTCTGGGCACTTTATTATTCGTTGGGTAATCTCCTCGTCATCATTACATAATAAATCGCTTCGTAAATTTGGTAGAATTATGTTAGTCTGGTAGTCATTCGTTTTATCGGCTATCTCCGTTAACGAGTAAAGGGATTTTTTTCTTCTTCTTCTTCTTGACGAACCCTTTTGGGTTCAGTGCTCGATGTACCGGCAGCAGTATTTTTGAATTCCATTGTGTTGACTGCGCGCCGGTCCCCAGTGCGATGTTGTTGTGTATTTACAGCCGGTCTGTCACCCCACGCTTTCTTCTGCGTTCCACTTGTTTTGTTCGAACCGCTTTCACTTTCCTTGTAAGAATTCCTCCCCTCGTTCGCCGTCACATAACTTGACTCCCTATTATTTCTCGGTTGTATCTGTGTATATTCTATGATTAAAGATTCGAAATTTGGGATTGTCACAATTCCTCTCGTGACCACAGCGAGCTGAATTTCGCGCCCAAAGTGACGAGATATCTTGCGTATCAGTTGATTATCAGTCAGAGTAGGTGTTAACTGCCTACTCTCCAACAATATGCGTTCTATATACTGGATCGCAGTAATCGGTCCACGCCAATCAAACCTACCATATTCCAAATGGTCCCGTATGCTGTCTTGTCATTCTTATCCCCAATATTTTAGTGAGAACGCTTCCTTGAATTCTTCAAAATTTGATATTTGGTTACGTATAACCCGCCACCAAATTCCAGCGTCTAATTCTAAATGTCTACCTATCCACTTGATATTGTCAGTGGGGTAGTATAACTCTTGTATTTCAGACAACTCCTTAAGGAATTCCATGGGGAATCTGTCCGTACCATTATATTTAAGGTCATTGTGGTTAGGCCCATTAATTCGGTTTAATATACCACACTCACCTTCCATTAACTGTCTCTGCAGTCTCTCCTGGTTTTCTCTTACTTTAGTCAGATGTCCCTTTAACTCTTCAATCCGCGTCGTCTTTTCTTTTGTAGTCTCGTCCAACTTCTGTTCCGTTGAACGTTGTCTACCGTCAACTTCTTCCAACTTCTGTATAATGTTATTGTTTGTTCCGTCTTGCTCCTGTTGTTTCTGCCGTATGGTGTCATGTATCTCGGCCTTGAATTCTTCGTGCTTCTTATTGGAATCCTTGACGTGAGCATCGAATTTATTATTAATCTTTTTAACGGTTATTTGGGTATTGCTACCATCCATTCTTGACGATCGTTTTCTCGTGTTTCTTGTATCTCTACGTACTTCTTGTTTGCTTCTTCTCTCAAGTTTCTCACGATATCATCTTGTTTCTTCTGTAGTTCGTTGACCTTTCCTTCCCATGCCTGCTGGTATTCACGTATCTCGGACCGTATCTGCATAATCTGTTCCGCTGTCTGACGTTTAATCTCTTCCTTATGCTGGTCGAGCTTTTCATTTTGTTTTTCTAATTTTTCACTAATTAATTTGTTACTTTCTTCTTGTTTCTCACTAATTAATCTAATATTCTCTTCTTGTTTTCTGCTACTTTCTTCTTGTTTTTCGCTCTGTTGACGGATGAACTCCATCAACATTTGTAGACTTACATCTTCTGGTTTTGATGTCTGTCCTCGCGCCCTACTTCTGGACTCTCTACAGCACTACTTGGTTCGCTAGGTGTGGTATTATCTTCCGTATTTACCGTACCTAACTGGTTATTAACGTCGAATTCTACGCTATCGGAATTGCTCGCCATTTTTGCCTTCCTACGCGTAATCATTCAAACTGACTTATAACACTAATACTTATCTTACTTCTAATTCTATAACGCTACTTTATCTACTTCTTCTACTGCCTGTTCTTTGCCAAAGCTGTACGTTTTAACTATCTTTGTTATTACGTATCATGCCGTGCGGTTGGGCGCCATTAATACAATGATTTAATTGTAAATGTTATTTACATTTGTGACAATTAATTATTTAATTGTGTTTGCCGTGCCCCACGATCTTGGAGCGCCATTAAATACAATGATTATTATATTAATAATGATATTAAATCGATATAATTGATTTATAACGTTCTACGTACTTGGGGTACCATTTAATGGAATGAATGTAATATTAATATTTATTTGCAATGGATGAAATGCAGTTACTTGCATTAATTAATTACTTTTATGCCGCGCGTTATGCAGCCATTTAATATAATGTATAATTAATCTGATTATTCATAAACAAAATACTTGATATCATTTAATAAATTAATGTTGTCAATTCATTTACTTTACTGAGCAAAAGAAACTCTTAAAATTCTACTTTATATTTCCTTCAAAATTTAAGTTAATATCTGGGTTGTATTTGGTAATAATAAACGCATATATAGGATCAACTTAAATTACTAGTTTATTTATCATTCACAATAAATTATAATTGTACATATGATACGTGATGTACCTGTAATACATACATATTTTATAAGAACAAATTCATGTTTTAATATATGCTGAAACAAAGAAAACATACATACATATATAAATCAAATAAGATAACAATTCATATTCTACTTATTAATGCGTTCATTAATCCCAGATAGTCCTTTGTTAATATATTCATTAATTACGTTTTAATTCTGATTTATTCATTGCGTTTATTATTAATTTCTCAGGGATGAATTCTTTGAAAGAATCAGGTCAGTCTTGATTTATGAAATATCCATTAGTCTTTGGTGAAGTCCAGTCCCAGTGATGAGGATGACATGGAGACACATCTCGTTGAATGCCGTTGTTATCACAAACACTTGCACACACTCTTCTGGTCACTCGCGTTGGCGTAGGTTTATGTGAATAGTTGATGTTTAGTGTTCGATTAAATACTTCATCTTACGATGTATGTTGTGTGTTCGTTTTAACGTTAATGTACATGTCTAGTCCCACTTCTATCACTCCTTTATCAAATATTCGTGTGATTGATTAATTAGTTTAATGTTTCATGTTCTTTATGGTGTTAACAAGGTGTAGTAACACTGAATTAAGTTCAACTGTTTAGTATATTACATATGTGGTGATATCTGTTCGTGTAACGATCTGATTGTTCACTTTGAATAATTCTTATCTAAGTCCGTTACATCGTACTTCGAAATTCACTATTAAAAGTTTACTAAGTCTCACTATCGTGACATGAAGGTTTTACTAAGTCTTCTAAGTCACGAGTTGATGTACTAACTCCCGAACTTAAGTTATCTCTCCGAACGATTAATATACTCTTGTGAACTTAGAGTAAAACTGACTCCGAACAATTAGAGTAAACTGTTTTGAAAATTGAAATGATACTGGCTTCGTACTTAAAGTGTATTACTTGAAAAATTAAGATATACTGGCTTCGTACTTAAAGTAAACTCTAGAAAAATTGAAATAATACTGGCCTCGTCCCCGTCTTGGACAGATAGTTTTATTAATTCGTCCCTACTCAAAATTTTGTCCCTGGCGCTGTTTACGCCTTCTTTATTCGTGATTGGTCAGTTTTCAGTCTTCTTGGAATATTTTGTCCCACTATGTCAAGATCCTACGTCATCGTTCTTCCGATAGGCTCTTCGTTTCTGTTGCTATGGAAACACTCCTCTCTACCAGTTTTCTCCATGGCTTTAGGCATCTGATAGGTTCTTAGACATCCCCCGATTTTGCTCTGTCGAACGTTGATCCTTCTCATAGAAACTATGGCTATTATATACTTGTCCATCAACCTATTGTCTGAAGTAAACTCAGTGTTTCTCTAGATTGCCATTATCTGTACTTTCGGTTCTCCCGGCGTATTGTTCTGTGTCGTACCCCTTTTTTGTAGCTATTAATAATTTTGGACATCTGCTGGCTGGTGAAGTCACCCCAACTTTCCACTTGTAAATTCTGCCTGTCACTTAGACGATAACTCCAGCTGCGTAACATGACTTGAGTTTTTGTCTGATCACTCCCTTCGTATTGTTTCTTAAGGTGCAGTGCATCCGTTCCATTGTAACATGTAGTTCCACTCTTTTTGTCGTCTATCGTATACTGACGTAATTTGGTCGAACATCTGCCACGTTTCTCAGTACAAGTGTGAATGTCCTCGCCTACATTGTTACAGCTGTAGTGAGCAATAATTCTGAACTAAACTTTCCCTGTCATCTTGTGCAACCAATTTCTATAGTCGGATTGAACTTAACGTCCTTCTATTGTCAAGTTAGCGACGCTGCTCTGACATCTTCTCATTACGCTTTATTTATTGCGTCAACTATAAGTCGTTGACACCGCCTCGTGTGAACGCACTCCGTCGAGGTGAAAATTTAAAAAAAATTTAAACTTTTGCTCGTTACAGTCTCCTCAATTTTGATTTGATGATGTGACCTCAGGGAACAACTCAAATCCAAATTCTGCGCCCTGTACGTCACCTCGCCGTGTTCATCTTCCTCAGGGAAGGGTATTACATGCTAACCTACTTTTAAAGACTTATATTACAATTGGTGTACCCCCTTTTAGTTTTAATTGGTTCTCTGAATTTATTGCCAGCTATTTGGGATGGCTGAACGCATTTAACATTATCGTATTTACATCTCGATTACACATAAATACCTTATCTCTCTAATTACAAAACAAACCATAATTCAATGAGCAATCAATTAATTTAATTAATTGAATAATCTTTTTACTTTCTAAATATTATTCTCGCAATATATTATCAAACAAATCGATTGGTTTAACGTAACACTTTACATGAAATCAAAGAAATCTCCTATACATATACATTTTGTGCAGTACTAATAGTCCTACCAATAATTTTGTTCTTAAAATGTTATTTAAAATTATATTGGTAATTAACATATTCGCTACGTTAGTTGTAATTATATTCATATTATTTGATAATTTATACATACACGTAATACATTTTGCTAATGAGTTATTTACTTCATTCTAGCATCATTTACAATCCTAGTCTATTAATTATATACATTCACTTTAACAGAGTTCATTTACGATATAGTTTTTTGTATAATATCACTCATTTAATTTTAAGTGTCCTATTTTTTCCACTTTGTCCTAATAATTTATTACTATGTGAATCAAGTAATAGCAACTAAAATGTCCTTTGTATTCACTACAATATTTCATAAAATGTCACTCAAAACGTTAATTCATCCTTATTATCTAACATTTAATTAGTGATTAATTAACTAAGTAAACTCTTATGTTACATTTGACATTTAGAGTACATAATTTTCTTGGTTAAGCCAGCTTGAATGAGATAAGCGCGTCAATTACCCTAACGCAGATTACTCATCACCATCAGCTAACTTATTATGATATATTCTTCAACTTCCTCCTCTTCCTTCATCTTCAATTTTCTGGCTCATGATATTTTTTCATCTGTCTGACATTAAATTTCCCGCGGATTTTGCTTTCGTCATAGCAATCGACGAGTAGGTATGTAGCTTCTCCAAGAATTCGATGTACTTTGTATGGTCCGCAGTACAGTTCGCAAAATTTCTCAATCCTTTTCTGGATCGCGTCCGATTGATAATAGGTCCTGATTAACACCTTCTCACCAATTTTGAATTTTGTAATGGTCTTGGTTTCATTACATAACTTCGCTTGCTTTTCCCTCTTCTCTTTCATTTTGACAAATATTTGGTTGTGGTCAGCTCCTTTAACTTGAAGTATGTCCTTGTCTAGGTATTTTTCCCAAACTCTTGTCGGTTTTTTCCCGAGCTGTGCCTCATAGGGTGTTACTTCTATAGTCTCGTGGTACGTCTCGTTAATGCAACTTTCAATGATAGGTACATAACGCGAACACTTTGTGTGTTGGTCACAGACAAAGATCCTGAATAAATTTCCAAGTTGTCTGTTGATTCTTTCAGCCAGATTCGCACATGGGTTTCTTATTGCGGTGAATCTTGGTTGAATATTTAATTCGTTTAAACCGTCTAACCATTTCCTAGAGGTAAATTGCGTTCCGTTGTCAGTGATAATTATTCTAGGACATCCTAACTCTTTACAATATTGTTGTATTCTTCTTAACGTGGCCGCGGTCGTTGCCCTCCTAAGTGTAAATAGTCGCACGTATTTTGTGAAGTTGTCTACCATGACAAACAAATACCTTACTCCAGCGGACGAGACAGGTAGTGGCCCAAAATAATCAGCGCTCACTAGGTCACCCTTGCTTAACGGGATAATGGCTTTCGTTCCCCCGAATAGGTTTTTGTTGCCTGAGTCCTTCCTCTTTTGACAAGTGTCGCAAGTCCGTACATAAATTTTCACCTTTTTCAACATACCGTCTATGGTAAAATGCTCCTGTAATAATTTTATACATTTCTTAGCTCCAGGGTGTCCATACATCCGGTGTATTTCGGCAATTACTTCGCTGGATACACTGTTCGGTATGTACAGTTTCCATTCCCTCCTACGTAATCTATATAATTTCTTATTGACGTATCTATAAAATTTACTTAATTCCTTATCTAAACACTTTTCCTTAATCTTATCTATAATGGTCTTAAGCTTAGTATCTTTAAATTGATACTTTCCAATATCCATAATTATCTTGTTTACCCTTTTATCCATCTTGATCGTCAGGTGATTAATTAAGTATTCGGACATATTGTCGCTAATTTCTTCTAACGTGGCATCTTCTGGGTTTCTGCTTAGAAGATCAGCAATAATATTGTCCTTGCCCTTACAATGGACAATGTCGAATTTGTACTCTTGGATACTTAAAATCCAGCGTGTAATTCGCGAGTTGTTTAAATGACATTTGTTCATAAAGGTCAATGCCTTATTATCTGTAATAATGGTTAAAGGTTGCCCTAATATGTATATACGGAATTTTTCAAGACATCGTACGATACTCAAGAGCTCCTTTTCCGTGGTGTAGTAATTTCTTTCTGCACCCTTGAATGTTTTGCTGGTAAAAGCTATAACTCCGATTTTTCCTTCCTCGTCCAGTTGATATAGTTGCCCGCCATATGCAAAGTTGCTGGCGTCGCACTGCATATAGTATCGTTGGTTTATTCGAGGAAACTTCAAGATGACTGTTTCTACGAATAACCTTTTAACTCGCTGAAAACATTCATTTAATTCCTGTGTCCAGGTAAATTTATGTCCTTTCCGTAATAATTCAATTAATGGTTTGGTGGTTTCAGCGTATTTATCTGTAAAAC
Organism: Magicicada septendecula; assembly: GCA_034769895.1. NCBI lineage: Eukaryota > Metazoa > Arthropoda > Insecta > Hemiptera > Cicadidae > Magicicada > Magicicada septendecula. The sequence goes on from CM068367.1 coordinate 761,226,571, forward strand.
GGTTGTAGAAATTTGTCAAACCCAAGAAACCCTTTAATTGCTTTTGGTTCCGAGGTGTTGGAAACTTCATAATGGCATCAATCTTCTCATCAGTTGCTTGTATTCCTTGCGTAGTTAATCGATATCCAAGGTACGCAATTTCTTGCCTAAAGAATTGCGACTTATCCAAATTGATGGTTAAATTCGCTCTTCTTAAGTTGGATAATAATAAATCTAAATGTAATAAATGCGTCTCTAATTCTCCTGAATAACATAGGCAATCGTCTACATAAATAATGGTATTTTCCTTAACTTCATCTTCCAATACTGTGTCCAATCCCCTGGTTAGTGCAGCAGAACTGGTACTCAATCCAAACGGCGTAACTGTGAAGCGAGAACATTTGCCTTCGTACATAAAAGCGGTGAAGTTCCGGCACTCCGGCTTCAGTGGTACTTGCCAGAAACTGCTAGTTAAGTCTACGGTAGATAAATATTTCATCTCACAACATCTAGCCAAAATGTCGTTTATCGGTGGGGCACCCTCGTAGTCCGGGATAGTCACGCTGTTCACTTTCCTCGCATCCAAACACAATCGTACTCTACCGTCCTTCTTGATTACGGTAACAAGTGGGTTGATGTATGCGCTGTTGCATCGCTCAATGACCCCATACCGTAACATTCTTCTAATCTCATCATCCACCTTCCCTTTATATGCTAATGGGACAGGCCATCCTCTCTGGAAGTACGGTGTCCGGTCGGTGACTTGGAACTCGTGAACGTACCCTTCGATCCTTATCGGGCACTCTCTGAATAAACTTCTATTCCTTACAAGAATCTCCCTTAATCTCTCCAACGTTCCTTTATCTCCGCAGTCAATACTCTCTACTTTCTTATCGATGTTCCTTATGATCTCTTCTTCTTCTTCTTTGTCCACCACTTCTATATGCATCATTGGCACCGTGCACACCGCTTCGTCAGCCTCTCTTCTTAACTCGACGATCCTTTTTCCCATGTCAATGAGACATCCTGTTTCCTGAAGAAAATTGATTCCTAATATACAAGGTTTTATTAAATCCGGTATAATGAGAAAAACACATTCATACTTAATTCCTTCAATATGAATATCGCATAATATTTGCTTCCTTATTAACTTTGATTTATTGCCAACCGCGCTAACTATTAAAGTGTTAGACAACGGTAAAATTTTGTAAGGTGCTATGTTATGTTTGTTTTGATTAAACCACGATTCGGACAATCTGGCGATAACGGATCCAGTGTCAAGCAACGCTTGTACAGTAACATTATTGTTAAACTTTATATTTATTTCTGGGCACTTTATTATTCGTTGGGTAATCTCCTCGTCATCATTACATAATAAATCGCTTCGTAAATTTGGTAGAATTATGTTAGTCTGGTAGTCATTCGTTTTATCGGCTATCTCCGTTAACGAGTAAAGGGATTTTTTCTTCTTCTTCTTCTTGACGAACCCTTTTGGGTTCAGTGCTCGATGTACCGGCAGCAGTATTTTTGAATTCCATTGTGTTGACTGCGCGCCGGTCCCCAGTGCGATGTTGTTGTGTATTTACAGCCGGTCTGTCACCCCACGCTTTCTTCTGCGTTCCACTTGTTTTGTTCGAACCGCTTTCACTTTCCTTGTAAGAATTCCTCCCCTCGTTCGCCGTCACATAACTTGACTCCCTATTATTTCTCGGTTGTATCTGTGTATATTCTATGATTAAAGATTCGAAATTTGGGATTGTCACAATTCCTCTCGTGACCACAGCGAGCTGAATTTCGCGCCCAAAGTGATGAGATATCTTGCGTATCAGTTGATTATCAGTCAGAGTAGGTGTTAACTGCCTACTCTCCAACAATATGCGTTCTATATACTGGATCGCAGTAATCGGTCCACGCCAATCAAACCTACCATATTCCAAATGGTCCCGTATGCTGTCTTGTCATTCTTATCCCCAATATTTTTGTGAGAACGCTTCCTTGAATTCTTCAAAATTTGATATTTGGTTACGTATAACCCGCCACCAAATTCCAGCGTCTAATTCTAAATGTCTACCTATCCACTTGATATTGTCAGTGGGGTAGTATAACTCTTGTATTTCAGACAACTCCTTAAGGAATTCCATGGGGAATCTGTCCGTACCATTATATTTAAGGTCATTGTGGTTAGGCCCATTAATTCGGTTTAATATACCACACTCACCTTCCATTAACTGTCTCTGCAGTCTCTCCTGGTTTTCTCTTACTTTAGTCAGATGTCCCTTTAACTCTTCAATCCGCGTCGTCTTTTCTTTTGTAGTCTCGTCCAACTTCTGTTCCGTTGAACGTTGTCTACCGTCAACTTCTTCCAACTTCTGTATAATGTTATTGTTTGTTCCGTCTTGCTCCTGTTGTTTCTGCCGTATGGTGTCATGTATCTCGGCCTTGAATTCTTCGTGCTTCTTATTGGAATCCTTGACGTGAGCATCGAATTTATTATTAATCTTTTTAACGGTTATTTGGGTATTGCTACCATCCATTCTTGACGATCGTTTTCTCGTGTTTCTTGTATCTCTACGTACTTCTTGTTTGCTTCTTCTCTCAAGTTTCTCACGATATCATCTTGTTTCTTCTGTAGTTCGTTGACCTTTCCTTCCCATGCCTGCTGGTATTCACGTATCTCGGACCGTATCTGCATAATCTGTTCCGCTGTCTGACGTTTAATCTCTTCCTTATGCTGGTCGAGCTTTTCATTTTGTTTTTCTAATTTTTCACTAATTAATTTGTTACTTTCTTCTTGTTTCTCACTAATTAATCTAATATTCTCTTCTTGTTTTCTGCTACTTTCTTCTTGTTTTTCGCTCTGTTGACGGATGAACTCCATCAACATTTGTAGACTTACATCTTCTGGTTTTGATGTCTGTCCTCGCGCCCTACTTCTGGACTCTCTACAGCACTACTTGGTTCGCTAGGTGTGGTATTATCTTCCGTATTTACCGTACCTAACTGGTTATTAACGTCGAATTCTACGCTATCGGAATTGCTCGCCATTTTTGCCTTCCTACGCGTAATCATTCAAACTGACTTATAACACTAATACTTATCTTACTTCTAATTCTATAACGCTACTTTATCTACTTCTTCTACTGCCTGTTCTTTGCCAAAGCTGTACGTTTTAACTATCTTTGTTATTACGTATCATGCCGTGCGGTTGGACGCCATTAATACAATGATTTAATTGTAAATGTTATTTACATTTGTGACAATTAATTATTTAATTGTGTTTGCCGTGCCCCACGATCTTGGAGCGCCATTAAATACAATGATTATTATATTAATAATGATATTAAATCGATATAATTGATTTATAACGTTCTACGTACTTGGGGTACCATTTAATGGAATGAATGTAATATTAATATTTATTTGCAATGGATGAAATGCAGTTACTTGCATTAATTAATTACTTTTATGCCGCGCGTTATGCAGCCATTTAATATAATGTATAATTAATCTGATTATTCATAAACAAAATACTTGATATCATTTAATAAATTAATGTTGTCAATTCATTTACTTTACTGAGCAAAAGAAACTCTTAAAATTCTACTTTATATTTCCTTCAAAATTTAAGTTAATATCTGGGTTGTATTTGGTAATAATAAACGCATATATAGGATCAACTTAAATTACTAGTTTATTTATCATTCACAATAAATTATAATTGTACATATGATACGTGATGTACCTGTAATACATACATATTTTATAAGAACAAATTCATGTTTTAATATATGCTGAAACAAAGAAAACATACATACATATATAAATCAAATAAGATAACAATTCATATTCTACTTATTAATGCGTTCATTAATCCCAGATAGTCCTTTGTTAATATATTCATTAATTACGTTTTAATTCTGATTTATTCATTGCGTTTATTATTAATTTCTCAGGGATGAATTCTTTGAAAGAATCAGGTCAGTCTTGATTTATGAAATATCCATTAGTCTTTGGTGAAGTCCAGTCCCAGTGATGAGGATGACATGGAGACACATCTCGTTGAATGCCGTTGTTATCACAAACACTTGCACACACTCTTCTGGTCACTCGCGTTGGCGTAGGTTTATGTGAATAGTTGATGTTTAGTGTTCGATTAAATACTTCATCTTACGATGTATGTTGTGTGTTCGTTTTAACGTTAATGTACATGTCTAGTCCCACTTCTATCACTGCTTTATCAAATATTCGTGTGATTGATTAATTAGTTTAATGTTTCATGTTCTTTATGGTGTTAACAAGGTGTAGTAACACTGAATTAAGTTCAACTGTTTAGTATATTACATATGTGGTGATATCTGTTCGTGTAACGATCTGATTGTTCACTTTGAATAATTCTTATCTAAGTCCGTTACATCGTACTTCGAAATTCACTATTAAAAGTTTACTAAGTCTCACTATCGTGACATGAAGGTTTTACTAAGTCTTCTAAGTCACGAGTTGATGTACTAACTCCCGAACTTAAGTTATCTCTCCGAACGATTAATATACTCTTGTGAACTTAGAGTAAAACTGACTCCGAACAATTAGAGTAAACTGTTTTGAAAATTGAAATGATACTGGCTTCGTACTTAAAGTGTATTACTTGAAAAATTAAGATATACTGGCTTCGTACTTAAAGTAAACTCTAGAAAAATTGAAATAATACTGGCCTCGTCCCCGTCTTGGACAGATAGTTTTATTAATTCGTCCCTACTCAAAATTTTGTCCCTGGCGCTGTTTACGCCTTCTTTATTCGTGATTGGTCAGTTTTCAGTCTTCTTGGAATATTTTGTCCCACTATGTCAAGATCCTACGTCATCGTTCTTCCGATAGGCTCTTCGTTTCTGTTGCTATGGAAACACTCCTCTCTACCAGTTTTCTCCATGGCTTTAGGCATCTGATAGGTTCTTAGACATCCCCCGATTTTGCTCTGTCGAACGTTGATCCTTCTCATAGAAACTATGGCTATTATATACTTGTCCATCAACCTATTGTCTGAAGTAAACTCAGTGTTTCTCTAGATTGCCATTATCTGTACTTTCGGTTCTCCCGGCGTATTGTTCTGTGTCGTACCCCTTTTTTGTAGCTATTAATAATTTTGGACATCTGCTGGCTGGTGAAGTCACCCCAACTTTCCACTTGTAAATTCTGCCTGTCACTTAGACGATAACTCCAGCTGCGTAACATGACTTGAGTTTTTGTCTGATCACTCCCTTCGTATTGTTTCTTAAGGTGCAGTGCATCCGTTCCATTGTAACATGTAGTTCCACTCTTTTTGTCGTCTATCGTATACTGACGTAATTTGGTCGAACATCTGCCACGTTTCTCAGTACAAGTGTGAATGTCCTCGCCTACATTGTTACAGCTGTAGTGAGCAATAATTCTGAACTAAACTTTCCCTGTCATCTTGTGCAACCAATTTCTATAGTCGGATTGAACTTAACGTCCTTCTATTGTCAAGTTAGCGACGCTGCTCTGACATCTTCTCATTACGCTTTATTTATTGCGTCAACTATAAGTCGTTGACACCGCCTCGTGTGAACGCACTCCGTCGAGGTGAAAATTTAAAAAAAATTTAAACTTTTGCTCGTTACAGTCTCCTCAATTTTGATTTGATGATGTGACCTCAGGGAACAACTCAAATCCAAATTCTGCGCCCTGTACGTCACCTCGCCGTGTTCATCTTCCTCAGGGAAGGGTATTACATGCTAACCTACTTTTAAAGACTTATATTACAATTGGTGTACCCCCTTTTAGTTTTAATTGGTTCTCTGAATTTATTGCCAGCTATTTGGGATGGCTGAACGCATTTAACATTATCGTATTTACATCTCGATTACACATAAATACCTTATCTCTCTAATTACAAAACAAACCATAATTCAATGAGCAATCAATTAATTTAATTAATTGAATAATCTTTTTACTTTCTAAATATTATTCTCGCAATATATTATCAAACAAATCGATTGGTTTAACGTAACACTTTACATGAAATCAAAGAAATCTCCTATACATATACATTTTGTGCAGTACTAATAGTCCTACCAATAATTTTGTTCTTAAAATGTTATTTAAAATTATATTGGTAATTAACATATTCGCTACGTTAGTTGTAATTATATTCATATTATTTGATAATTTATACATACACGTAATACATTTTGCTAATGAGTTATTTACTTCATTCTAGCATCATTTACAATCCTAGTCTATTAATTATATACATTCACTTTAACAGAGTTCATTTACGATATAGTTTTTTGTATAATATCACTCATTTAATTTTAAGTGTCCTATTTTTTCCACTTTGTCCTAATAATTTATTACTATGTGAATCAAGTAATAGCAACTAAAATGTCCTTTGTATTCACTACAATATTTCATAAAATGTCACTCAAAACGTTAATTCATCCTTATTATCTAACATTTAATTAGTGATTAATTAACTAAGTAAACTCTTATGTTACATTTGACATTTAGAGTACATAATTTTCTTGGTTAAGCCAGCTTGAATGAGATAAGCGCGTCAATTACCCTAACGCAGATTACTCATCACCATCAGCTAACTTATTATGATATATTCTTCAACTTCCTCCTCTTCCTTCATCTTCAATTTTCTGGCTCATGATATTTTTTCATCTGTCTGACATTAAATTTCCCGCGGATTTTGCTTTCGTCATAGCAATCGACGAGTAGGTATGTAGCTTCTCCAAGAATTCGATGTACTTTGTATGGTCCGCAGTACAGTTCGCAAAATTTCTCAATCCTTTTCTGGATCGCGTCCGATTGATAATAGGTCCTGATTAACACCTTCTCACCAATTTTGAATTTTGTAATGGTCTTGGTTTCATTACATAACTTCGCTTGCTTTTCCCTCTTCTCTTTCATTTTGACAAATATTTGGTTGTGGTCAGCTCCTTTAACTTGAAGTATGTCCTTGTCTAGGTATTTTTCCCAAACTCTTGTCGGTTTTTTCCCGAGCTGTGCCTCATAGGGTGTTACTTCTATAGTCTCGTGGTACGTCTCGTTAATGCAACTTTCAATGATAGGTACATAACGCGAACACTTTGTGTGTTGGTCACAGACAAAGATCCTGAATAAATTTCCAAGTTGTCTGTTGATTCTTTCAGCCAGATTCGCACATGGGTTTCTTATTGCGGTGAATCTTGGTTGAATATTTAATTCGTTTAAACCGTCTAACCATTTCCTAGAGGTAAATTGCGTTCTGTTGTCAGTGATAATTATTCTAGGACATCCTAACTCTTTACAATATTGTTGTATTCTTCTTAACGTGGCCGCGGTCGTTGCCCTCCTAAGTGTAAATAGTCGCACGTATTTTGTGAAGTTGTCTACCATGACAAACAAATACCTTACTCCAGCGGACGAGACAGGTAGTGGCCCAAAATAATCAGCGCTCACTAGGTCACCCTTGCTTAACGGGATAATGGCTTTCGTTCCCCCGAATAGGTTTTTGTTGCCTGAGTCCTTCCTCTTTTGACAAGTGTCGCAAGTCCGTACATAAATTTTCACCTTTTTCAACATACCGTCTATGGTAAAATGCTCCTGTAATAATTTTATACATTTCTTAGCTCCAGGGTGTCCATACATCCGGTGTATTTCGGCAATTACTTCGCTGGATACACTGTTCGGTATGTACAGTTTCCATTCCCTCCTACGTAATCTATATAATTTCTTATTGACGTATCTATAAAATTTACTTAATTCCTTATCTAAACACTTTTCCTTAATCTTATCTATAATGGTCTTAAGCTTAGTATCTTTAAATTGATACTTTCCAATATCCATAATTATCTTGTTTACCCTTTTATCCATCTTGATCGTCAGGTGATTAATTAAGTATTCGGACATATTGTCGCTAATTTCTTCTAACGTGGCATCTTCTGGGTTTCTGCTTAGAAGATCAGCAATAATATTGTCCTTGCCCTTACAATGGACAATGTCGAATTTGTACTCTTGGATACTTAAAATCCAGCGTGTAATTCGCGAGTTGTTTAAATGACATTTGTTCATAAAGGTCAATGCCTTATTATCTGTAATAATGGTTAAAGGTTGCCCTAATATGTATATACGGAATTTTTCAAGACATCGTACGATACTCAAGAGCTCCTTTTCCGTGGTGTAGTAATTTCTTTCTGCACCCTTGAATGTTTTGCTGGTAAAAGCTATAACTCCGATTTTTCCTTCCTCGTCCAGTTGATATAGTTGCCCGCCATATGCAAAGTTGCTGGCGTCGCACTGCATATAGTATCGTTGGTTTATTCGAGGAAACTTCAAGATGACTGTTTCTACGAATAACCTTTTAACTCGCTGAAAACATTCATTTAATTCCTGTGTCCAGGTAAATTTATGTCCTTTCCGTAATAATTCAATTAATGGTTTGGTGGTTTCAGCGTATTTATCTGTAAAACGGTTGTAGAAATTTGTCAAACCCAAGAAACCCTTTAATTGCTTTTGGTTCCGAGGTGTTGGAAACTTCATAATGGCATCAATCTTCTCATCAGTTGCTTGTATTCCTTGCGTAGTTAATCGATATCCAAGGTACGCAATTTCTTGCCTAAAGAATTGCGACTTATCCAAATTGATGGTTAAATTCGCTCTTCTTAAGTTGGATAATAATAAATCTAAATGTAATAAATGCGTCTCTAAATCTCCTGAATAACATAGGCAATCGTCTACATAAATAATGGTATTTTCCTTAACTTCATCTTCCAATACTGTGTCCAATCCCCTGGTTAGTGCAGCAGAACTGGTACTCAATCCAAACGGCGTAACTGTGAAGCGAGAACATTTGCCTTCGTACATAAAAGCGGTGAAGTTCCGGCACTCCGGCTTCAGTGGTACTTGCCAGAAACTGCTAGTTAAGTCTACGGTAGATAAATATTTCATCTCACAACATCTAGCCAAAATGTCGTTTATCGGTGGGGCACCCTCGTAGTCCGGGATAGTCACGCTGTTCACTTTCCTCGCATCCAAACACAATCGTACTCTACCGTCCTTCTTGATTACAGTAACAAGTGGGTTGATGTATGCGCTGTTGCATCGCTCAATGACCCCATACCGTAACATTCTTCTAATCTCATCATCCACCTTCCCTTTATATGCTAATGGGACAGGCCATCCTCTCTGGAAGTACGGTGTCCGGTCGGTGACTTGGAACTCGTGAACGTACCCTTCGATCCTTCCGGGGCACTCTCTGAATAAACTTCTATTCCTTACAAGAATCTCCCTTAATCTCTCCAACGTTCCTTTATCTCCGCAGTCAATACTCTCTACTTTCTTATCGATGTTCCTTATGATCTCTTCTTCTTCTTCTTCTTTGTCCACCACTTCTATATGCATCATTGGCACCGTGCACACCGCTTCGTCAGCCTCTCTTCTTAATTCGACGATCCTTTTTCCCATGTCAATGAGACATCCTGTTTCCTGAAGAAAATTGATTCCTAATATACAAGGTTTTATTAAATCCGGTATAATGAGAAAAACACATTCATACTTAATTCCTTCAATATGAATATCGCATAATATTTGCTTCCTTATTAACTTTGATTTATTGCCAACCGCGCTAACTATTAAAGTGTTAGACAACGGTAAAATTTCGTAAGGTGCTATGTTATGTTTGTTTTGATTAAACCACGATTCGGACAATCCGGCGATAACGGATCCAGTGTCAAGCAACGCTTGTACAGTAACATTATTGTTAAACTTTATATTTATTTCTGGGCACTTTATTATTCGTTGGGTAATCTCCTCATCATCATTACATAATAAATCGCTTCGTAAATTTGGTAGAATTATGTTAGTCTGGTAGTCATTCGTTTTATCGGCTACCTCCGTTAACGAGTAAAGGGATTTTTTTTCTTCTTCTTCTTGTTGACGAACCCTTTTGGGTTCAGTGCTCGATGTACCGGCAGCAGTATTTATGAATTCCATTGTGTTGACTGCGCGCCGGTCCCCAGTGCGATGTTGTTGTGTATTTACAGCCGGTCTGTCACCCCACGCTTTCTTCTGCGTTCCACTTGTTTTGTTCGAACCGCTTTCACTTTCCTTGTAAGAATTCCTCCCCTCGTTCGCCGTCACATAGCTTGACTCCCTATTATTTCTCGGTTGTATCTGTGTATATTCTATGATTAAAGATTCGAAATTTGGGATTGTCACAATTCCTCTCGTGACCACAGCGAGCTGAATTTCGCGCCCAAAGTGACGAGATATCTTGCGTATCAGTTGATTATCAGTCAGAGTAGGTGTTAACTGCCTACTCTCCAACAATATGCGTTCTATATACTGGATCGCAGTAATCGGTCCACGCCAATCAAACCTACCATATTCCAAATGGTCCCGTATGCTGTCTTGTCGTTCTTGTCCCCAATATTTTAGTGAGAACGCTTCCTTGAATTCTTCAAAATTTGATATTTGGTTACGTATAACCCGCCACCAAATTCCAGCGTCTAATTCTAAATGTCTACCTATCCACTTGATATTGTCAGTGGGGTAGTATAACTCTTGTATTTCAGACAACTCCTTAAGGAATTCCATGGGGAATCTGTCCGTACCATTATATTTAAGGTCATTGTGGTTAGGTCCATTAATTCGGTTTAACATACCACACTCACCTTCCATTAACTGTCTCTGCAGTCTCTCCTGGTTTTCTCTTACTTTAGTCAGATGTCCCTTTAACTCTTCGATCCGCGTCGTCTTTTCTTTTGTAGTCTCGTCCAACTTCTGTTCCGTTGAACGTTGTCTACCGTCAACTTCTTCCAACTTCTGTATAATGTTATTGTTTGTTGCGTCTTGCTCCTGTTGTTTCTGCCGTATGGTGTCATGTATCTCGGCCTTGAATTCTTCATGCTTCTTATTGGAATCCTTGACGTGAGCATCGAATTTATTATTAATCTTTTTAACGGTCGTTTGGGTATTGCTACCATCCATTCTTGACGATCGTTTTCTCGTGTTTCTTGTATCTCTACGTACTTCTTGTTTGCTTCTTCTCTCAAGTTTCTCACGATATCATCTTGTTTCTTCTGTAGTTCGTTGACCTTTCCTTCCCAGGCCTGCTGGTATTCACGTATCTCGGACCGTATCTGCATAATCTGTTCCGCTGTCTGACGTTTAATCTCTTCCTTATGCTGGTCGAGCTTTTCATTTTGTTTTTCTAATTTTTCACTAATTAATTTGTTACTTTCTTCTTGTTTCTCACTAATTAATCTAATATTCTCTTCTTGTTTTCTGCTACTTTCTTCTTGTTTTTCGCTCTGTTGACGGATGAACTCCATCAACATTTGTAGACTTACATCTTCTGGTTTTGATGTCTGTCCTCACGCCCTATCTTCTGGACTCTCTACAGCACTACTTGGTTCGCTAGGTGTGGTATTATCTTCCGTATTTACCGTACCTAACTGGTTATTAACGTCGAATTCTACGCTATCGGAATTGCTCGCCATTTTTGCCTTCCTACGCGTAATCATTCAAACTGACTTATAACACTAATACTTATCTTACTTCTAATTCTATAACGCTACTTTATCTACTTCTTCTACTGCCTGTTCTTTGCCAAAGCTGTACGTTTTAACTATCTTTGTTACTACGTATCATGCCGTGCGGTTGGGCGCCATTAATACAATGATTTAATTGTAAATGTTATTTACATTTGTGACAATTAATTATTTAATTGTGTTTGCCGTGCCCCACGATCTTGGAGCGCCATTAAATACAATGATTATTATATTAATAATGATATTAAATCGATATAATTGATTTATAACGTTCTACGTACTTTGGGTACCATTTAATGGAATGAATGTAATATTAATATTTATTTGCAATGGATGAAATGCAGTTACTTGCATTAATTAATTACTTTTATGCCGCGCGTTATGCAGCCATTTAATATAATGTATAACTATTCTGATTATTCATAAACAAAATACTTGATATCATTTAATAAATTAATGTTGTCAATTCATTTACTTTACTGAGCAAAAGAAACTCTTAAAATTCTACTTTATATTTCCTTCAAAATTTAAGTTAATATCTGGGTTGTATTTGGTAATAATAAACGCATATATAGGATCAACTTAAATTACTAGTTTATTTATCATTCACAATAAATTATAATTGTACATATGATACGTGATGTACCTGTAATACATACATATTTTATAAGAACAAATTCATGTTTTAATATATGCTGAAACAAAGAAAACATACATACATATATAAATCAAATAAGATAACAATTCATATTCTACTTATTAATGCGTTCATTAATCCCAGATAGTCCTTTGTTAATATATTCATTAATTACGTTTTAATTCTGATTTATTCATTGCGTTTATTATTAATTTCTCAGGGATGAATTCTTTGAAAGAATCAGGTCAGTCTTGATTTATGAAATATCCATTAGTCTTTGGTGAAGTCCAGTCCCAGTGATGAGGATGACATGGAGACACATCTCGTTGAATGCCGTTGTTATCACAAACACTTGCACACACTCTTCTGGTCACTCGCGTTGGCGTAGGTTTATGTGAATAGTTGATGTTTAGTGTTCGATTAAATACTTCATCTTACGATGTATGTTGTGTGTTCGTTTTAACGTTAATGTACATGTCTAGTCCCACTTCTATCACTGCTTTATCAAATATTCGTGTGATTGATTAATTAGTTTAATGTTTCATGTTCTTTATGGTGTTAACAAGGTGTAGTAACACTGAATTAAGTTCAACTGTTTAGTATATTACATATGTGGTGATATCTGTTCGTGTAACGATCTGATTGTTCACTTTGAATAATTCTTATCTAAGTCCGTTACATCGTACTTCGAAATTCACTATTAAAAGTTTACTAAGTCTCACTATCGTGACATGAAGGTTTTACTAAGTCTTCTAAGTCACGAGTTGATGTACTAACTCCCGAACTTAAGTTATCTCTCCGAACGATTAATATACTCTTGTGAACTTAGAGTAAAACTGACTCCGAACAATTAGAGTAAACTGTTTTGAAAATTGAAATGATACTGGCTTCGTACTTAAAGTGTATTACTTGAAAAATTAAGATATACTGGCTTCGTACTTAAAGTAAACTCTAGAAAAATTGAAATAATACTGGCCTCGTCCCCGTCTTGGACAGATAGTTTTATTAATTCGTCCCTACTCAAAATTTTGTCCCTGGCGCTGTTTACGCCTTCTTTATTCGTGATTGGTCAGTTTTCAGTCTTCTTGGAATATTTTGTCCCACTATGTCAAGATCCTACGTCATCGTTCTTCCGATAGGCTCTTCGTTTCTGTTGCTATGGAAACACTCCTCTCTACCAGTTTTCTCCATGGCTTTAGGCATCTGATAGGTTCTTAGACATCCCCCGATTTTGCTCTGTCGAACGTTGATCCTTCTCATAGAAACTATGGCTATTATATACTTGTCCATCAACCTATTGTCTGAAGTAAACTCAGTGTTTCTCTAGATTGCCATTATCTGTACTTTCGGTTCTCCCGGCGTATTGTTCTGTGTCGTACCCCTTTTTTGTAGCTATTAATAATTTTGGACATCTGCTGGCTGGTGAAGTCACCCCAACTTTCCACTTGTAAATTCTGCCTGTCACTTAGACGATAACTCCAGCTGCGTAACATGACTTGAGTTTTTGTCTGATCACTCCCTTCGTATTGTTTCTTAAGGTGCAGTGCATCCGTTCCATTGTAACATGTAGTTCCACTCTTTTTGTCGTCTATCGTATACTGACGTAATTTGGTCGAACATCTGCCACGTTTCTCAGTACAAGTGTGAATGTCCTCGCCTACATTGTTACAGCTGTAGTGAGCAATAATTCTGAACTAAACTTTCCCTGTCATCTTGTGCAACCAATTTCTATAGTCGGATTGAACTTAACGTCCTTCTATTGTCAAGTTAGCGACGCTGCTCTGACATCTTCTCATTACGCTTTATTTATTGCGTCAACTATAAGTCGTTGACACCGCCTCGTGTGAACGCACTCCGTCGAGGTGAAAATTTAAAAAAAAATTTAAACTTTTGCTCGTTACAGTCTCCTCAATTTTGATTTGATGATGTGACCTCAGGGAACAACTCAAATCCAAATTCTGCGCCCTGTACGTCACCTCGCCGTGTTCATCTTCCTCAGGGAAGGGTATTACATGCTAACCTACTTTTAAAGACTTATATTACAATTGGTGTACCCCCTTTTAGTTTTAATTGGTTCTCTGAATTTATTGCCAGCTATTTGGGATGGCTGAACGCATTTAACATTATCGTATTTACATCTCGATTACACATAAATACCTTATCTCTCTAATTACAAAACAAACCATAATTCAATGAGCAATCAATTAATTTAATTAATTGAATAATCTTTTTACTTTCTAAATATTATTCTCGCAATATATTATCAAACAAATCGATTGGTTTAACGTAACACTTTACATGAAATCAAAGAAATCTCCTATACATATACATTTTGTGCAGTACTAATAGTCCTACCAATAATTTTGTTCTTAAAATGTTATTTAAAATTATATTGGTAATTAACATATTCGCTACGTTAGTTGTAATTATATTCATATTATTTGATAATTTATACATACACGTAATACATTTTGCTAATGAGTTATTTACTTCATTCTAGCATCATTTACAATCCTAGTCTATTAATTATATACATTCACTTTAACAGAGTTCATTTACGATATAGTTTTTTGTATAATATCACTCATTTAATTTTAAGTGTCCTATTTTTTCCACTTTGTCCTAATAATTTATTACTATGTGAATCAAGTAATAGCAACTAAAATGTCCTTTGTATTCACTACAATATTTCATAAAATGTCACTCAAAACGTTAATTCATCCTTATTATCTAACATTTAATTAGTGATTAATTAACTAAGTAAACTCTTATGTTACATTTGACATTTAGAGTACATAATTTTCTTGGTTAAGCCAGCTTGAATGAGATAAGCGCGTCAATTACCCTAACGCAGATTACTCATCACCATCAGCTAACTTATTATGATATATTCTTCAACTTCCTCCTCTTCCTTCATCTTCAATTTTCTGGCTCATGATATTTTTTCATCTGTCTGACATTAAATTTCCCGCGGATTTTGCTTTCGTCATAGCAATCGACGAGTAGGTATGTAGCTTCTCCAAGAATTCGATGTACTTTGTATGGTCCGCAGTACAGTTCGCAAAATTTCTCAATCCTTTTCTGGATCGCGTCCGATTGATAATAGGTCCTGATTAACACCTTCTCACCAATTTTGAATTTTGTAATGGTCTTGGTTTCATTACATAACTTCGCTTGCTTTTCCCTCTTCTCTTTCATTTTGACAAATATTTGGTTGTGGTCAGCTCCTTTAACTTGAAGTATGTCCTTGTCTAGGTATTTTTCCCAAACTCTTGTCGGTTTTTTCCCGAGCTGTGCCTCATAGGGTGTTACTTCTATAGTCTCGTGGTACGTCTCGTTAATGCAACTTTCAATGATAGGTACATAACGCGAACACTTTGTGTGTTGGTCACAGACAAAGATCCTGAATAAATTTCCAAGTTGTCTGTTGATTCTTTCAGCCAGATTCGCACATGGGTTTCTTATTGCGGTGAATCTTGGTTGAATATTTAATTCGTTTAAACCGTCTAACCATTTCCTAGAGGTAAATTGCGTTCTGTTGTCAGTGATAATTATTCTAGGACATCCTAACTCTTTACAATATTGTTGTATTCTTCTTAACGTGGCCGCGGTCGTTGCCCTCCTAAGTGTAAATAGTCGCACGTATTTTGTGAAGTTGTCTACCATGACAAACAAATACCTTACTCCAGCGGACGAGACAGGTAGTGGCCCAAAATAATCAGCGCTCACTAGGTCACCCTTGCTTAACGGGATAATGGCTTTCGTTCCCCCGAATAGGTTTTTGTTGCCTGAGTCCTTCCTCTTTTGACAAGTGTCGCAAGTCCGTACATAAATTTTCACCTTTTTCAACATACCGTCTATGGTAAAATGCTCCTGTAATAATTTTATACATTTCTTAGCTCCAGGGTGTCCATACATCCGGTGTATTTCGGCAATTACTTCGCTGGATACACTGTTCGGTATGTACAGTTTCCATTCCCTCCTACGTAATCTATATAATTTCTTATTGACGTATCTATAAAATTTACTTAATTCCTTATCTAAACACTTTTCCTTAATCTTATCTATAATGGTCTTAAGCTTAGTATCTTTAAATTGATACTTTCCAATATCCATAATTATCTTGTTTACCCTTTTATCCATCTTGATCGTCAGGTGATTAATTAAGTATTCGGACATATTGTCGCTAATTTCTTCTAACGTGGCATCTTCTGGGTTTCTGCTTAGAAGATCAGCAATAATATTGTCCTTGCCCTTACAATGGACAATGTCGAATTTGTACTCTTGGATACTTAAAATCCAGCGTGTAATTCGCGAGTTGTTTAAATGACATTTGTTCATAAAGGTCAATGCCTTATTATCTGTAATAATGGTTAAAGGTTGCCCTAATATGTATATACGGAATTTTTCAAGACATCGTACGATACTCAAGAGCTCCTTTTCCGTGGTGTAGTAATTTCTTTCTGCACCCTTGAATGTTTTGCTGGTAAAAGCTATAACTCCGATTTTTCCTTCCTCGTCCAGTTGATATAGTTGCCCGCCATATGCAAAGTTGCTGGCGTCGCACTGCATATAGTATCGTTGGTTTATTCGAGGAAACTTCAAGATGACTGTTTCTACGAATAACCTTTTAACTCGCTGAAAACATTCATTTAATTCCTGTGTCCAGGTAAATTTATGTCCTTTCCGTAATAATTCAATTAATGGTTTGGTGGTTTCAGCGTATTTATCTGTAAAACGGTTGTAGAAATTTGTCAAACCCAAGAAACCCTTTAATTGCTTTTGGTTCCGAGGTGTTGGAAACTTCATAATGGCATCAATCTTCTCATCAGTTGCTTGTATTCCTTGCGTAGTTAATCGATATCCAAGGTACGCAATTTCTTGCCTAAAGAATTGCGACTTATCCAAATTGATGGTTAAATTCGCTCTTCTTAAGTTGGATAATAATAAATCTAAATGTAATAAATGCGTCTCTAAATCTCCTGAATAACATAGGCAATCGTCTACATAAATAATGGTATTTTCCTTAACTTCATCTTCCAAGACTGTGTCCAATCCCCTGGTTAGTGCAGCAGAACTGGTACTCAATCCAAACGGCGTAACTGTGAAGCGAGAACATTTGCCTTCGTACATAAAAGCGGTGAAGTTCCGGCACTCCGGCTTCAGTGGTACTTGCCAGAAACTGCTAGTTAAGTCTACGGTAGATAAATATTTCATCTCACAACATCTAGCCAAAATGTCGTTTATCGGTGGGGCACCCTCGTAGTCCGGGATAGTCACGCTGTTCACTTTCCTCGCATCCAAACACAATCGTACTCTACCGTCCTTCTTGATTACAGTAACAAGTGGGTTGATGTATGCGCTGTTGCATCGCTCAATGACCCCATACCGTAACATTCTTCTAATCTCATCATCCACCTTCCCTTTATATGCTAATGGGACAGGCCATCCTCTCTGGAAGTACGGTGTCCGGTCGGTGACTTGGAACTCGTGAACGTACCCTTCGATCCTTCCGGGGCACTCTCTGAATAAACTTCTATTCCTTACAAGAATCTCCCTTAATCTCTCCAACGTTCCTTTATCTCCGCAGTCAATACTCTCTACTTTCTTATCGATGTTCCTTATGATCTCTTCTTCTTCTTCTTCTTTGTCCACCACTTCTATATGCATCATTGGCACCGTGCACACCGCTTCGTCAGCCTCTCTTCTTAATTCGACGATCCTTTTTCCCATGTCAATGAGACATCCTGTTTCCTGAAGAAAATTGATTCCTAATATACAAGGTTTTATTAAATCCGGTATAATGAGAAAAACACATTCATACTTAATTCCTTCAATATGAATATCGCATAATATTTGCTTCCTTATTAACTTTGATTTATTGCCAACCGCGCTAACTATTAAAGTGTTAGACAACGGTAAAATTTCGTAAGGTGCTATGTTATGTTTGTTTTGATTAAACCACGATTCGGACAATCCGGCGATAACGGATCCAGTGTCAAGCAACGCTTGTACAGTAACATTATTGTTAAACTTTATATTTATTTCTGGGCACTTTATTATTCGTTGGGTAATCTCCTCATCATCATTACATAATAAATCGCTTCGTAAATTTGGTAGAATTATGTTAGTCTGGTAGTCATTCGTTTTATCGGCTACCTCCGTTAACGAGTAAAGGGATTTTTTTTCTTCTTCTTCTTGTTGACGAACCCTTTTGGGTTCAGTGCTCGATGTACCGGCAGCAGTATTTATGAATTCCATTGTGTTGACTGCGCGCCGGTCCCCAGTGCGATGTTGTTGTGTATTTACAGCCGGTCTGTCACCCCACGCTTTCTTCTGCGTTCCACTTGTTTTGTTCGAACCGCTTTCACTTTCCTTGTAAGAATTCCTCCCCTCGTTCGCCGTCACATAGCTTGACTCCCTATTATTTCTCGGTTGTATCTGTGTATATTCTATGATTAAAGATTCGAAATTTGGGATTGTCACAATTCCTCTCGTGACCACAGCGAGCTGAATTTCGCGCCCAAAGTGACGAGATATCTTGCGTATCAGTTGATTATCAGTCAGAGTAGGTGTTAACTGCCTACTCTCCAACAATATGCGTTCTATATACTGGATCGCAGTAATCGGTCCACGCCAATCAAACCTACCATATTCCAAATGGTCCCGTATGCTGTCTTGTCGTTCTTGTCCCCAATATTTTAGTGAGAACGCTTCCTTGAATTCTTCAAAATTTGATATTTGGTTACGTATAACCCGCCACCAAATTCCAGCGTCTAATTCTAAATGTCTACCTATCCACTTGATATTGTCAGTGGGGTAGTATAACTCTTGTATTTCAGACAACTCCTTAAGGAATTCCATGGGGAATCTGTCCGTACCATTATATTTAAGGTCATTGTGGTTAGGTCCATTAATTCGGTTTAACATACCACACTCACCTTCCATTAACTGTCTCTGCAGTCTCTCCTGGTTTTCTCTTACTTTAGTCAGATGTCCCTTTAACTCTTCGATCCGCGTCGTCTTTTCTTTTGTAGTCTCGTCCAACTTCTGTTCCGTTGAACGTTGTCTACCGTCAACTTCTTCCAACTTCTGTATAATGTTATTGTTTGTTGCGTCTTGCTCCTGTTGTTTCTGCCGTATGGTGTCATGTATCTCGGCCTTGAATTCTTCATGCTTCTTATTGGAATCCTTGACGTGAGCATCGAATTTATTATTAATCTTTTTAACGGTCGTTTGGGTATTGCTACCATCCATTCTTGACGATCGTTTTCTCGTGTTTCTTGTATCTCTACGTACTTCTTGTTTGCTTCTTCTCTCAAGTTTCTCACGATATCATCTTGTTTCTTCTGTAGTTCGTTGACCTTTCCTTCCCAGGCCTGCTGGTATTCACGTATCTCGGACCGTATCTGCATAATCTGTTCCGCTGTCTGACGTTTAATCTCTTCCTTATGCTGGTCGAGCTTTTCATTTTGTTTTTCTAATTTTTCACTAATTAATTTGTTACTTTCTTCTTGTTTCTCACTAATTAATCTAATATTCTCTTCTTGTTTTCTGCTACTTTCTTCTTGTTTTTCGCTCTGTTGACGGATGAACTCCATCAACATTTGTAGACTTACATCTTCTGGTTTTGATGTCTGTCCTCACGCCCTATCTTCTGGACTCTCTACAGCACTACTTGGTTCGCTAGGTGTGGTATTATCTTCCGTATTTACCGTACCTAACTGGTTATTAACGTCGAATTCTACGCTATCGGAATTGCTCGCCATTTTTGCCTTCCTACGCGTAATCATTCAAACTGACTTATAACACTAATACTTATCTTACTTCTAATTCTATAACGCTACTTTATCTACTTCTTCTACTGCCTGTTCTTTGCCAAAGCTGTACGTTTTAACTATCTTTGTTACTACGTATCATGCCGTGCGGTTGGGCGCCATTAATACAATGATTTAATTGTAAATGTTATTTACATTTGTGACAATTAATTATTTAATTGTGTTTGCCGTGCCCCACGATCTTGGAGCGCCATTAAATACAATGATTATTATATTAATAATGATATTAAATCGATATAATTGATTTATAACGTTCTACGTACTTTGGGTACCATTTAATGGAATGAATGTAATATTAATATTTATTTGCAATGGATGAAATGCAGTTACTTGCATTAATTAATTACTTTTATGCCGCGCGTTATGCAGCCATTTAATATAATGTATAACTATTCTGATTATTCATAAACAAAATACTTGATATCATTTAATAAATTAATGTTGTCAATTCATTTACTTTACTGAGCAAAAGAAACTCTTAAAATTCTACTTTATATTTCCTTCAAAATTTAAGTTAATATCTGGGTTGTATTTGGTAATAATAAACGCATATATAGGATCAACTTAAATTACTAGTTTATTTATCATTCACAATAAATTATAATTGTACATATGATACGTGATGTACCTGTAATACATACATATTTTATAAGAACAAATTCATGTTTTAATATATGCTGAAACAAAGAAAACATACATACATATATAAATCAAATAAGATAACAATTCATATTCTACTTATTAATGCGTTCATTAATCCCAGATAGTCCTTTGTTAATATATTCATTAATTACGTTTTAATTCTGATTTATTCATTGCGTTTATTATTAATTTCTCAGGGATGAATTCTTTGAAAGAATCAGGTCAGTAGAAGTAACTAAGTAGTAATGATTAAAATAATGGTTACTTGATTTATGAAATATCCATTAGTCTTTGGTGAAGTCCAGTCCCAGTGATGAGGATGACACGGAGACACATCTCGTTGAATGCCGTTGTTATCACAAACACTTGCACACACTCTTCCGGTCACTCGCGTTGGCGTAGGTTTATGTGAATAGTTGATGTTTAGTGTTCGATTAAATACTTCATCTTACGATGTATGTTGTGTGTTCGTTTTAACGTTAATGTACATGTCTAGTTCCACTTCTATCACTGCTTGATCAAATATTCGTGTGATTGATTAATTAGTTTAATGTTTCATGTTCTTTATGGTGTTAACAAGGTGTAGTAACACTGAATTAAGTTCAACTGTTTAGTATATTACATATGTGGTGATATCTGTTCGTGTAACGATCTGATTGTTCACTTTGAATAATTCTTATCTAAGTCCGTTACATCGCACTTCGAAATTCACTATTAAAAGTTTACTAAGTCTCACTATCGCGACATGAAGGTTTTACTAAGTCTTCTAAGTCACGAGTTGACGTACTAACTCCCGAACTTAAGTTATCTCTCCGAACGATTAATATACCCTTGTGAACTTAGAGTAAAACTGACTCCGAACAATTAGAGTAAACTGTTTTGAAAATTGAAATGATACTGGCTTCGTACTTAAAGTGTATTACTTGAAAAATTAAGATATACTGGCTTCGTACTTAAAGTAAAGTCTAGAAAAATTGAAATAATACTGGCCTCGTCCCCGTCTTGGACAGATAGTTTTATTAATTCGTCCCTACTCAAAATTTTGTCCCTGGCGCTGTTTACGCCTTCTTTATTCGTGATTGGTCAGTTTTGAGTCTTCTTGGAATATTTTGTCCCACTATGTCAAGATCCTACGTCATCGTTCTTCCGATAGGCTCTTCGTTTCTGTTGCTATGGAAACACTCCTCTCTACCAGTTTTCTCCATGGCTTTAGGCATCTGATAGGTTCTTAGACATCCCCCGATTTTGCTCTGTCGAACGTTGACCCTTTTCGTAGAAACTATGGCTATTATATACTTGTCCATCAACCTATTGTCTGAAGTAAACTCAGTGTTTCTCTAGATTGCCATTATCTGTACTTTCGGTTCTCCCGGCGTATTGTTCTGTGTCGTACCCCTTTTTTGTAGCTATTAATAATTTTGGACATCTGCTGGCTGGTGAAGTCACCCCAACTTTCCACTCGTAAATTCTGTCTGTCACTTAGACGATAACTCCAGCTGCGTAACATGACTTGAGTTTTTGTCTGATCTCTCCCTTCGTATTGTTTCTTAAGGTGCAGTGCATCCGTTCCATTGTAACATGTAGTTCCACTCTTTTTGTCGTCTATCGTATACTGACGTAATTTGGTCGAACATCTGCCACGTTTCTCAGTACAAGTGTGAATGTCCTCGCCTACATTGTTACAGCTGTAGTGAGCAATAATTCTGAACTAAACTTTCCCTGTCATCTTGTGCAACCAATTTCTATAGTCGGATTGAACTTAACGTCCTTCTATTGTCAAGTTAGCAACGCTGCTCTGACATCTTCTCATTACGCTTTATTTATTGCGTCAACTATAAGTCGTTGACACCGCCTCGTGTGAACGCACTCCGTCGAGGTGAAAATTTAAAAAAAATTTAAATTTTTGCTCGTTACAGTAAATTACATTGTTGACGTGAAAGTATTTTAATACTACATATTTCTTAAATATTACATATTTAGCTACATATTTTCCTTATTTTCCCTACATATTTGTGTACATATTTTGCCACTTTTTGCTACATAAAAATCCGGGCCCTAGTAATTACGGTTCATTATGATTTGTAGTGACTTTGTAGTGAACTATTGTGCTGGAAAGAACAACTGATAATCATACAGCTTTGTATAGATAATTTTAACTGCTATTTGTATACAGACAAATATATTATTTACAAACGTATAAAAAAAAGTTACATGGGGGGTATGTGCAATTTCTTCGCGATTCGACGCAGTGAACGTGTTGATGAGTATCTTGAGTGTGCGGTTTGTATTTGGTTTGTGGGTCTTGTGGGTATATCTATAATACTTCACTTGTATGTTATCATACTAATACTATTATTGAAAATATTTTTATTTTTTTTTTTAACTTTTTTTTGAAGCTGATATAAAACGAGTTAAGCTCGGTGGCACCCAGTTTCGGAAGAGGAGGTAAGAAAGATTAAGAACTACAAGTTCCAAAGATTTTATGAAGTCTTTTATTCAAGGAAAATCAAACCCTGAGTGTCAAAATATTACAATTAACAAGGAATCAACTTGCAATCATAAAATGGATGTTGTTAGCAACGAGGCTGTTGATAAATATAGTGAGAAACAGGGATACACTGACTGAAACAATTGATACGAGGAAAGATGCAGCATTAATAATTAATGCAATAGAAAAATTTAATTTTGTGACCTTGCTCTTTTTCTGGACTGATATTCTTTCTTCTATGGACAAAATCAAGAAAATCTTGCAGACCAAAGGAATAAGCTTTATTCAAACATTGAAATTTCTGGAGAAGCTAACGGACAAATTAAACGTTTAGAGGAATGAGCTGTGTGACAATGTCATTTCTAAGGCAGAGCAGGTATGTAATGAATGGGGTGTCAGTATCACAAAAAGGATAAGAAAGAAGCGCACGATGCCTGGGGAGTATGCAGAGATTCTTCATTAACCGTTCGGCAAGAAATGCGATGTTCTCTAATAGAAATTTTGGTCAGTCTGTCAGTTGAAATTTCAGCCGTTTCTCTAACATAAATGAGATAGATAAATGCTTTGGGTCCCTCTGTAAATTTAGTCATTTTGTAAATTAAATGAATGATGGGGACATACATTTTAAGTAACAGCTTTCCCAAATCAATATTAAGTGCAAAGTGCTTGCAAAACTGTATCCACATGACCTAAACAGTGAAGAATTGTTCAGTGACTTGAAAGACGTCCTACTTTTATTAAAAAGAGCAAATTTTAATGGAGAACAAATGGACTTTACACCTCAGGGATTGCTACAATACATTTCTTTAATGGGATTAGAAGCCTACAGAACACCAGCAACAGCTTTAAAAATTTTTCTTATTTTATCAGTGTCATGTCTTCTTGTGGAAGATTTTTTAGTAAACTTAAATTGATTAAATTGTACCTATGATCAAAAAAATCTCAAGATAGGGTATCAAATCTAGAGATACTTTCAATTGAAAACAACATTGCTTCGTCTTTAGATTATAATGATTTAATAACCGACATTGCAACAATTAAAACCAGGAAAGTTAGATTTTAAAATTCTACGTTTTAAATATTTATTAAATATTAAGTGTACATTAATAGAAGGCGGAAATTAAAAAATTATATATAATTATTTCACTACCGACTCGGAACACAAAGTTTTTTATATGTAAAAACATAAAAGTTTTACCTTATAGCCTTATACCCATAAAAAACTTTGTGTTCCTAGTCGGTAGTGAAATAATTATATTTAGTTAAGTAACGGACACGTCATGGACAACGAAATCCAAGAATAAAAAATTATGTAATGGTAAGTGATTTTATTACTTTTAATGTAGCCTTTGTTTAACTTTACATTGTTTAGGATATTGTTTTGACAATGCCTTTTAGACCTATAAGGAATTTCATGTTTGTTAGAACATTTTTATCTTATAAATTTTTTATATTACTACAATTTTTATAGTCTACATTTGTTACTAATACATGTATACAAACCGAATACCAGTAATATTATAATATGTAATTTCTTAATTTTAACGTAACAGATGTTCTTAAGACATTTGCTAGACGTGCTTCCATTAAACATTCTACACATTTGCATTTATTAAGTACTTTGTTTACTGGATGGGCCTCCATTTTATCTCTTTTGTCCCCTTTTAATTGTGAAGACTATTTACAATCTCCTTGCCCCGGGCAAGGAGATTACTATTTGTGAAGACGATCTCCTTGCCCCGGCGCCAAAAAGCCTAGCTACGCCACTGTTTGATGGGGAATGCATGGAAATTTTAAAGTAGAAAATTAATTATGGTAACGTATAATAGAAACACACGAAATAATGCTGAAATATATAGGCAACTCAGAGAGGTGCCAACAATATGCACAAAAAGAAAAGAAAGATGATTGTGAAATAGTTGGAAGAGATAAATGAGTTGTGTGAACAAAGTGAGACTAGACATTTCCATGCGGCAGTTAGCAGCATGACAAAGGAATTCCAACCAAAGTGTTAGGGATGTATTGGTAAAAATAGGAAGATTGTGGGAAACGACAGAAGGGTTTTGGAGTGGTGAAGGAACATTTAAGGGAACTGGTGAATGAAAATTAAAATGAAGAAGAGGTGGGAGCCCAAACAACAGGTGATGATGGTTAACAACAGGAGGTGGTAGATTAACCCACACTAAATGAAATAGAAGTGGCAGTTGGAAAGCTCAAGAACAACAACAGCCCAGGACTGGATAAACTGCCTGGAGAACTACTGAAGCATGGCTGTTAAACTGTTAAGGGCTATTTACATGATCTAATTACATGATTTCATGGTAGGATAAAAGAAGTAATGCCTGAAGAGTGGAACACTGGAATACTATGCCCAATTTATAAGACGGGAAATAAACTGAATTGTAACAATTATAGAGGCATAACGTTACGCAGCACTGGATACAAAGTACTGACCACGATAATTAATGACAGGCTTAAACAATGGGCAGAAAAAGTCTAAGGGAACATTGATGTAGTTTCCAACCAAAAAGATGTAATTATGATCAGTTGTTTGTTACAGGTAGATTACAGAAAAGTGCTGTGAGCATGATGATATAAATGGATATAGAATATGCTGTTTGTGGACTATAGATGGGCATTTGATAGTGTGCGAAGGGTAAAACTTTAGAAGCTGTGTGGGGTATGGGAATTTCTTTGAAACTTATAAAGTTAACAAAGATGGCCATGAGATTCACAAATGCCAAAATTAAGTATGAGAATGTATTGAGTGAATTATTTGTATTTAATAAGGGAGTTAAGCAAGGTGAAGCGTTATTGGCCACCCTCTTTATTAATAAGGTGATGCTACAGTATGCCATTAAAGACATTGACATTGTTAATATTAGCAAGGAATAATATTAAATAAGACAAGGCAAATATGTAGACTATTCTGACGATGTAGTGATAATATCCAACAACAGCTTGTTGAGGTATACAAGGAGCTGAATTAAAAATCTGGAATGGGACTGAATGTAAGTATCAGCAAAATTAAATACATAGTTTTTTCTGCACCATAAAGAAGAAGAAATGTATGTAATTTATCCATAGAGGATAATTCACTTGATGCAGTTAATAAGTTTAGATACCTGGGTAACGTGATAGTTAATGAAGGGTCCATAAACATGATGCTATATGAAATGATACAAATAGGAAATAGGACATATTATGCCAACAGTAGACTACTGAGAAGCAAACTCATAAGTTGTAACACATAAATACAAATATATAAGACCAGTTGTTACTTATGGAGGCGAGATATGGACATTAACAAAACAGGAACAAGAAACACTAAGAAAGTTTGAAAGAAAGATTGTAAGATGTGGTTGTGGCCCAGTTAAAGAAGATGATGAATAGAGAATAAGAAATAACCAGGAGATAGATGAGCTATTGAAGCATGAGGACGTTGTAAGATTCGTAAAGGTTCAACGAATACAATGGGAGTACGTCACTTAGAATGGATGGATGATGATGCCAAAAAAAATTCTGAGAGCACTAGTCTATAAAACCAGAATCGAGGGGCTGACTTAGGACAATATGGTTGGATGAGGTGCTTTAAGATCTAAGAAGAATTCTGAGAGGTCAGTGGATAGGAGACATTGGAGAAGATTGGTGTTGGAAGCCAGGGCTCATGTTGGGCTGTAGTGCTAAAGAAGAAGACTTATTCAACATAGAAAATAAAAAATATTTGTGTATGTTTCATGTTTGTGACTTCCAGTTATGTAGCAGTCCAGAAAATACAAATGAAATCACAGTTTTATACTTTTAACTTTAAATCCATACTATTAATATTATATATGCCATGGCAAGTATCTTATTGATTATAATATATTTCTAGTGGTTATTGGTATTGTAAATATGACTTTGTAATGCTGTATTTTCAATTTCAGATCTGTAATTATCAATGCTGCAAACACAGTCTATCAAAATATAACATCTTAAAAATTGTATTCCTTCTGTCTCTAATATAGAGATTATTATGTGTATATAAATTTAAACAATAAATTGAAAGTCCAGCTCACTATATGCCATAACTGCAAATTTGATTTGTTGTGGTAATAATAAGTGACTACAATAAGTGGCAGCAAGAAGTAGTAAATTGACATGATTAGTGTGCATACTAGTTGAGTCACGAAGTTTGCATATGTGAAATCCTGTAAACGTCTGTACAGTATAACATGTTAAGAGTGTTAATAACTTGTTAATTTTGTATACAATACGTTACAATCTAAGGTTATGACAATCTCATAAGTGTGAAAACGGAATACATGAGGTGCTGAGTTGCAAAACTTATCTTATGCATCATAACCATTTTGAGATAATAACAAAAAATTCATTTCAGAACTCATTTTTTAAACTGTTTACTGTTTGAACTTTTAAAAATTTGTTTATTATGTACTGGCATGAAAAAATATATGTAACACTAGAAATTAAAACATTTAACTCTAACATGAAAAAAATAGCATGAAAAATGTACATTTAATTAAATGATACATTACATTTTGAATAAAGCAAGTTTTAGTTCCAAATAACTTATTAACACCAATTTTGCAGACACAGATTGCCGTTTGTGGATTTAACTGTTTAATTAAATATTGAAAGCTGTTAACTTGAAATTTATTATTAAATATAAAATCACGTGAAAAATTAAAAGTTAACTGAATGCTAAAACATATTCTGGTCACAGAGGAGGAAAAAAATAAATAATTCAATGTCAAAAACAGTAATTAGTTTTAGTTAAGCAATACTGTCCTGAACATCTTTGCAAAACACTGTATCTTCATGGCATTCATAGCTTTGAAAAGCTATTTAATGATAGTCACTTGTTAACTACTGTGGAGTATTCTTGTTCTGTGAGTAGTGAGAATTTGTAGGACTTTGTTGCCTTTTGGATTCCTCTCTCCACTTTGCTGATTCATCAGTACAAAGTGAATACTACAAATTCACTGTCCACAATCTCACATAATGGCAAAATTTCTATAAAATCTTTAATAATACCTGTATGCATTCTGATTCAGTTTTAAATTAGTATTTGGTTGCTGTTTCTTTTCAGGAACTGCTGTATAACTACGCCTTGGATTGCTGTGGATTACTGAGACAGTTAAAAAAGTTCTGTTCAGTTAAAAAAAATTCTTGGATTTCGTTGTCCATGACGTGTCCGTTACTTAACTAAATATGATTATTTCACTACCGGCTCGGAACACAAAGTTTTTTATGGGTAAACACGTAAAAGTTTTACCTTACAGCCTTAACCGGTTTTCACTTTTAAAAAGCTTCTTCAGAGGCTCCTTTGAAGAAGGGGCTTTCTTCAGCCTTTAAAGAAGCTTTTTAAAAGCGAAAACCAGTTAAGGCTATAAGGTGAAACCTTTACGTGTTTACCCATAAAAAACGTTGTGTTCCGAGTCAGTAGAGAAATAATCATATTTTTTTAAAATTACTGGAAAACACAAATTTCACTGCCATTGAATGTTTAGTGGATAACTTTATGTTTTGTAGAACTTGGTCAGTGGATAAGACAAGTTTTTCAGACTCTATTGACTTTCACTGCTTATTTGAATAGAAATAAAGTAAGCTTTAGCAGTACTAAAAACTTTTTTAGGATCTGTAGAAAAGTATGGCCTGAACATAAAATCATTGGAAACGCACTTTTTTAAATTTTTTGATAAGACAAGTTTTGCAACTCAACACATATCTTTCAAAATGT
The DNA here is from genome assembly GCA_034769895.1 of Magicicada septendecula. Lineage (NCBI taxonomy): Eukaryota > Metazoa > Arthropoda > Insecta > Hemiptera > Cicadidae > Magicicada > Magicicada septendecula. The sequence continues at coordinate 761,255,447 of CM068367.1, forward strand.
AACTAATTAATACAAGCAGTGGAAAGTGTCATGGCAGATACAGATACAATATTTTATTCATACTTCAGGATGTACATAGATAATTAGGGTGTAGTTCTAAGTAAATTTAGTCCAATTCAATTTACAGTAAATCATATTGCTAAGAATAAAGGTAGAAATAACTAAATTGAAATAAGTAAAAAGTAATGGTGATATTTTGTAGAAGAAAGATTTATAATTACTTCAGTCCTATGAAATTAAACTTTGTGAGTTGTCAAAGGTTGTCTTCTGTGTGTTAGTTTATAAAATGAGGAGCCATATGAGTCGCAAATTGCGACAAGATGGTAGCTGGCTTGGGGTAAGAGACTGAAGAAGTCCTGATGGGTATTCATCGGTGCTGTTTCTGTGAGGGCAATATCGTATTTTTCGGCGATGTTTTTGTACATGGTCAGCCTATGATATGTAACAAATGGGATAAGAGAAAGTGACTACCTGGTTACCAGTGTATGTTGATAATACCAGTATTTTTCAAAAGATAATTTAATTTTGATCAAAATACTGGTTACTGCTGAATTAACAGTAGGCACTGTTATTCCTACCAGCAAAAGTGTATTATCAATGTACACTACAATGAAACCAAATATGATATAGTGTAAATTATATTTGAAATAGAACTTTCAGTTTAATTAAATAACTAACAAACACCAACATTCTTTACTCACATGCAGACTTGGGATTAATGATTAAAAAAATTAACGATTAAATTAATCATTACAATTTTGTAACTCAATCATTATATTTTAAAATGTTTAACTTTAATCATTAATCGTTAAATTTTTTGTTAACTAAATTAAGGAGTTAATTTTTTTTTCTTCCCAAGTGGTATAGTAGCCAAAGTAGTTGTTGCAATCAATGTTGGAGAAAGTTTGTTCTAAGTATTCCTAATCCTTTGGCAGACAATGGACTGGTTTTCTCCCGTGGCATCTTTAGGTCTCCTTTGTCTCTTTGTTGTAAACATCCAGGTGGCAAGGATGGTTTTCTGTCTTTTGTTGAATTTTCTTTGTCTTTTGTTTTCTGTCTTTCGCATGACTACCCCAGAGAAGTAAACAACAAATAACTTCTGTTTTGACATCTGAAATAGTGGGAATACAGTGTTGCTAACGTACGTTTTAATAACAGGCTGAATCTAAAATGAAATTGCTTTACATGTGCATGTGCTGAATATTGCAAGTGTTTGTTTGATGACACGAACTGGCAACATTTATAAGCTGCTAGGCGAGTGCGTCATAAACGTTTAGCAAAGATTTGCTAGTTCAAAGAATGCCAAATTTCACTCCTCCTACTACCCAGACATCACAAAGGAGGTTAATTTAAACAGATTTTCAATTCCACCAATCTATTGTTCGCTATCCATTCTCATGTGCTTTTTGTTATTTTTATATTTGTGCAGTCAGCATAGTGGTAATTGGGTTGTGTTTCTACAGTTTTGTGTTGATTTTTTGTAACTAGAGTAGTTTTTTGTTACGTACCGGTATTTTTGTTTTTTTAACGACTTTATTATCTGTATCTTTTATTATTTTTATATTAATATGGCATCGTCACATCGGCTACAAATTTCTAGATTTTATGAACATACTGAGAAAGTAAACGGTCTTAATTTAACTTTTAAGTGCTTGATGTGTGTGCCCAAGGTCAAATATTTAAACTTTGCTGACTGTAGTGTTTAATTTGAGGACACACATAAAGGTAAGCAGATTAATCTATCTATCTATTATAACAGTACAAATTACAAATTTAAATGTATTTTAAATTGTGTAACCCCACGCTTTTGGGAGACAATTTATATAACACAACTAGCAAATATAAATTTATTTGAGTAGCCCCACGATTTTGGAGCACCAATTTCATATAACACAACAAATTATAACTTTAAGTACATTAATTTGTAGAGTGCCAAATTCATACAACATTACTGGTAAAGTGTACCAATTAATGGAGTTTGGATGTAATGGTAATAAGAGTAGTCATTGATTGAATTGTAACGAGTTTTCATAATTTTATTCATAAACCACAAGCATGTTTAAAAATCTCATTTACTTCACCATAAATATTCATTATTATTCGCTTAAAAACGTTAAAATGTGGCAATACATTTATCATTAAATAAATCTTATATTCTACAATAACAAAGTTATATTCTAAATATTTATTTGTTAATCTTAAAATTCGACTGCTCAGTCTGACTGTGTGCTTTACTGCAGTTTTGTTTTATTTTCTTTATACATCTTTCAACTACGTTAATTTATGTATTGCATACATATTGTAATATGCCGTTAGTACGTTTGGAAAACCCTACGTTGTTGTCGTCAATTTGTAACATATCGATAATTCGTGTTTATAATGTTTCTATTAGTGTAGAGTGCCTACTCACCAGTTCGGCCGTTCAAATTCGTATACTGCCTCACCGTCGGGTTGGCCAACTCTCCTTAGTAGACCAAAATTGTAAAGTTTACTATTCTATATTTTGTGCTCAAATTTTAAATATTAGTTGAATAAAATAAAACATACACTTTAACGTTTCTATTATTTTTATTAACAATTATTAATTGGGTTCAAAATGCTACAATTTCCTTCAAATTATAAATCTTATTTTTGTGCCGGCATGTTTAATTATTAGCGGTTGGCTATTCTGTCCGCTAGCTGCTCTCGAGACTCACGCATACAGTTGATTTTTTGTTTATTTATAATCTCAGGTCGAAGTTCTTGTGACTACAGAAAATGTTGTTAAATGGACTAATAAAAGTACAAAATTTTACAAATACCATATAAATATTATAGAACAGGTGATATACTTATAATTACAGTGGTAAACTATAGCTACGGGAATTAGCGTTTGAGAGGTTATTTACGGTTAGTAACTTTTATGTTTTAAAACATATTCCTTAAAGAATCAATGTTGGATTGAGATAGTTATTCAAATTTGAGTTGTTCAGTAACTCAAAGAAAGTTCAAGTGTTTATTAAAAATGATAAGTGATGTGGAAAGTGTAGTTCACTTATAGTCGATTTTCTTGTGTTTTTACTGTGAAGTCGTATTTGAAATATACTTAACAATCCTTTGTCTCTGCTATCCAGGGTAATAATTCTTCCAAATACTGCTGTTTGTCCTTTCTTGGGTGGTCCGGTTAATTCCAAGTTCAAATTTCGTAGTTCTCTGGTTAGGATGTTTATTTTTCCTCAGTCATCCTGGTTAAGGCAAGTTCCATTGTTCATTTAGGTGTTTCATCTATTTTCTTCCTTCCGATATTTGTTTTCCGTTACTTGGGATTATTCAGCAATTCTTCCTGGATAATTTTATTAATTCGTTTAGTATTAGTGTCACTTCTGTTAACTAATTTATTAGTTTTATCATTACTTTTGTAAATTTTGTTCAATTAATTCTTTTTATTCTTTGTGGTTTTAATACATCTGCCCTCGTCAATCTCTAATAATGGAATGATACAATTTATTAATGGTTTCTTCCTAACAAGGTTTGGTTGTTATGTCAACTCTCATCCCAAACACTAACTCCCATTGGTTGATAATTTACAACATTGTTATATCAAACTAACATTTTCTATACAAAATTATTAAATATCTTTAACTTATTATAACTCCCTTATACTACCTGTAATATTAAATACAATAACACCATTAGTTTGCTTTTTGTTTACAAATTATTTTGATACCACACAAGGTTACCCTTTTTTTAATTATAATAGATTACTAATTTTTTCCATTTGGTTTTTCTTTTGTTAATTACATTTCAACTAATTATTTTCTATCCAGTTTTGTATCCTACACTATTATTATGAAACAACCTAAACAGATTATATACTTTATTTTATCAATGGCTATTACTTTATCTTAAAATTCACAAATTTCTGGTTATCAGTTCTAGGCCTAATGCCTAGAGTTCATAATTCACCTACCCTATACTCATTACAATTGTTTATAGTTAATTTGTTAATTTTATATGTTACTAAACATAATTACTGTAACAACCTAACTTAAATCATAACATTTGATTATTTTTAGTCATCATATAACATCATATAACTACTTAATAACTCTTTTTAAGCCCATGCCTGTGCCTAAAGTTTACATTTGTTTAAACGGTTTTGTTTAATGTTATTTTCAACATAATAATATTTTGGTTAATTACAATCAAAGAAACCTATAACAAAATTGAACATTAAATATGCACTAATATTTCCTTATAAACTCACTTTAGAGAATATAGTGTCTAACTCCCCTTACTGTATTCAAAATAACATATTAGTTTTTTTATACTTATTTTCAATATGGTTAATATAACTTTGTTAATTTTATTCCTTAACAATAAAACAATATATCTTTTATCATCCTTATACTATACTAACAAACTTCTTTAATATAATGGAAAACAATTCTCAATGGTTTGTTTCCCACAAATATTCTTATATTTCAATACACTCTTTCCTTTTTTCATTACTCTCGGCCCATGATTACTTACAACTGTCCATTACAAATTATACTGTTTAATTATTATAATTGGGTTAATAGATTACTTATGATCTATTATTACAAGTTCATTTCCTTATTTCTGACTACACTGCACTTTTTTAACTAGTGTGTTTATGTAGTTCATTTACTATCACTGGGTCCTGTAATGGTTTATTATTGATTATTAACCTTCTTATTCATTTATCACTTTTGGTGTTCACCTTCTAACATTTTATTCTAGATTTTATGTATTTATGATCACTGGGTCCTATCAATCTTTATTATTTACTACCTCTTTCCTAATGAATTATTGTTACTCAGGTTCATTTTATATTAGTGTCTTTTGATAGCTTATTTATTAACATTCTTTCTATATTTTATTAGTACTGTATATTTGTTTTTACATTTCATTTTCTTTTATCTTTCCTATAGGTTTCATATTATTTATTTTCCTATCTAATTTTGTACTTTTATTTATATATACTTCTTTTTAACACTTGGGTGCTTATAACTGTTGTTATATTGTGGCTTGAATTATTTTCTCTGTTTCACTTTATCCAATCTATTGGGTCTAGTCATCGTCATCGTCTTTGTCTAAGTCAACATTATTTAGTTATGTTGTTCTATCATTCCTCATTTAATAATTTTTTATTTTCCTTTAGTATACAGCTTTTCTTCCATTAATTATACTTGTAAATCTTGTGCTATCGTATTTCACGTTACAATATTAATCATTGATTGCTTTACAAACTTTAAATAAAATTTAAATTGACTAAATTAATAGTTAACCATCAATGAACATATTTATTAAATTTAAATTTGATTATCTGAACCTCTATATCTACATTTTACATAATTATTATTTATTTTTAAATTTCAGAGTGTCTTTTCAATGTCTTTAGTCTCTCATTTAAAATTTATAAATTGATTGTCACCTCGATTCTGTAGCTCATACCCATGTCCTCCGTGGATCCGTAGGTCCTCTTCTGATGGAGTTCCCTGCACGTTCCCCCGGCTCCACTTGTCGTCCTCCAGTTACTCATCCCTCATGGTCCCATCTGGTTGCTGTAGTGTAGAGTGATATGTTGCTCTGCACCAGCTGCTGTTGTTCTAGCAGACGCCTCTACTGTTCAGCATAGCGTTCCTCTGCATGATGTAACCCCGTAGCTTGCCTTGAGTGACGGACGTTTGCGCGTGTAGACATCGTCAAGTATGTTCTATAATTGTATTCGTAACCAGACTAAGAGTTACTGTTTGCTACTTAAGATGAACATAGCGTCCATCCGCCTTTACTGTTCAATTAACAAAATTTAAAACTCACGTCGATACTGGTCATAGCGTCCCGCCGCTACTGAAGACTGATTGAAAAAAAGCTGGCTTCTTCCGTGCCCTTATTTATATTCGAGCATCGTACCGCACCTGTTGGAACAGAATTCTGCCTGTCTGAAATTGCTTGGTGGTGTCAGTTCCCCCCCTATCGTCCAATTTCATATTTTCGCACATTTCTGCCAATGGCAAAATCTAATGTGAACTACAGGGTGCTCTAACGATGGATGATTTAATTACACATGTTCAATGTAATTACCATCATAATCGAATAATTTGTGTAATTACTATGGACTTAAAATCACACTGAATTCACACTACGCGTCCTTTTCATGCCGTTTTCTCACTACACATGTGTATTAATTTTATACATATTTAGGAGTCTTTGAATTTTTTCTACCATTTATGGTTTTCTCATAATTAAATAAAAACTATAATTTGACAATTATTTAGGGTGAGATTGCAAACTTTCATGCTCGAACCGGCCTCATTCACACACATTACTTACTACTGTACACACTCTCAGCGACAATCGCGTGAGCGTGCAGGTCGGTTCCTGTATGTCTACATACCATATTTTTAACAGCAACTCAGCTTTCAATCTCAGACCTGCTTATTTATTACATATTTATAAATTTAATTTAAATATTTATTTTATCTAATAAATGCACAGTACAGCGTATGATTGTATTGTCGCACTATATATATATATTGTAACGTGGTTACGGTTGCAACGATACAGTGTAGGTGATTGTAGATATGCTCCGGTATCCACAACGATATAAGATAATAAAATTTTAAAATGGAATTATTAGTGTTGATTATTAATAGTTGTGTGGGTATTCCCGTTTAAATCTCTCAATTTAAAAAAGTATTTTAGCACTTCACTTTTCACCTCCCCACTTACCATATGTGGATGTTATTACTGTTCTGTTTGGTGACTGCTTCTGCTGCAACATACACTTTATACATACATGTGGATATTCAACTTGAATACCCTAGGTGATACACATGCACAATTAAATAAAATAGGGGCTTAATTATGATTTGAATTATATTGAATATTTAAATTCTGCCGCCACCTTCTGATAGAACTAGTTATGATAACTAAACTATTTTATTTTGAAATCAAAAAACTCTTTCCACTGGTAAAAATAATTGAGGTTTATTAACAGTTTTGAAATGCCATTAATTCTTTTAAATAACAATCAATCACTAATATCTTGACAAAATAATAGTTATTATGAACCACTTTTACAAAGAAACTCTTTTAACCTCAATGCTGGTAACACTGAAGGTTAATACAATAATTTTATTTAGAGAGGTTATGTCCTCTTTACACAGTTAAATTACCAAGTTCGTGTGATCTTTGAAGTTGCATGATACCAGATACAAGATGTTGTCTTTTATAACAATATTTAATAAAGAATTAATATAAAACAAACAAACAAATATTAAAATTAAAAGTCGGTACCATAGAATCGATAACTATCGTACTATCGTACGCTGGATACAAGGACACAGCAATTACCTTAATAACACGTGCGTTGAGCTGCACTGCTAAAATTTACTATTATTATTTAATAGTTGGTTATAAAAATGATTTATTGGCAAGAGAAAAAAAATCTATAATAGAAAAAACTCTTGTGATAGCTTTCATTTGATTTATATTACTTGAGAACAGAATTATGAAAAGGTGACAAGTTGTCGTTATTATTTATAGGTTAGCTAATAAATGTAAGTAGTTATTGTGGATAAGTAAATTATTCATTGAGTTCTTAATAATCTAAACACATATATTTTATTCATAATGTATTTGATGTGTAACTATCAGTTAATTAGAATACCTTTCGCAACAAAATTATTTATTAGTCAAATCAAACGAAATAAGTCAATTGAGCGACTAATCATTTCACTCCTATTTGTAGTATTTAAATTAACATTGACTTCTTTAATTACGATAAAATCATAAAAACATTTATTTCTTAGGTTAAAAAATGCGAAACAATTCTTTTATTTAACTCTGATAATTTTCATCATAATGAATACACTTCGATACTACTGACTAGAGTAGTACCAAAACAATAATTTTCCGTTCATTAACAGAATTATTATTTCTGTTCTATTTGTTAAATAATGAAAAAATAGTACTCCCTGGTTTTTTATAAACACAAAACTCGAAAATACGACCGTTATTATACACTGGTCGTATTTTATTATTTGAATTCACTCCGCACTGTACACTCATTATTTCTTTGTCATGTGTAGGTTAGGTGTGTGTAGCGTGACTCATGTACGTGTCGCGCACAATTTAAATACAACTTCATACGTTTCTTCATCGACCTTGCCCGTCGAATTATTCATGTAGACTCTTTGACGACTGAAAGATGACTGTGACGCTTCACCTAAGCGTCTCTGGCTTGTCTGGTTGTTTTAATTCATTTGATTGGTTCAAATTGTCGAACTCTCCACCCCAAAACACTTCGGTTGAATAAAACTTTTAATTTTTTACCAATTTCTTATATGGGTTGGAGACTATAGTGACGTAAGCGTTGATACACAAAATGATTAAAAAGTTTATAATTGTTATAACCTTTTTATTAATTGTCATATCGTTGAATAGTTGGTGGCAATAGATCGCGGACACCTTGGGCTTTAAATAAAGTCTAAACAAGAATAAAATCCGTCCATTATTAACTCACTACAACTATTTCACAAATTCCTATGGTGAATCTTAAAATTAATAAGTTTATTTCACCAGATCTTATTCTAATTACACAATAACACTTCTTATCAAACGTTTTGAGTCCATTTCTCAATTGTTTAATTCAGAAAATAGGTGCAATTACTATTTCCACAATATTTGGGTAATGGCGTCTTCAAACGTCCATATGCGATTATTTATAATCGCTTATAATACTATTATTCCTTATCTAATGACATTTGTTTGGTATTCTAACAATAATATATACTTTTATTTATATCGGTTTACACTTTGTTATATGAAAATGTTGTTTTTCATATACTAATAGTCTTATCAATATACCTTCTGCTCTCTTTTCTTTAAATTGTCACTGTGTCAATCATTTTACCATATAATGCATATAATGTTACAAATGAAAATAGTGTACAACTATAGTACCTTGTTAATTTAATGCATTTATTAGCCTTTCGCTATCTGAAAGCTGTCCAATTCCTAGTATTGGGTTTATTTACATCAGGTTATGACATGGCAGTCAGTTATTTTTTAAATAAATCAATAACTAAATTGCTATTATTACATTTGATATATATTCTCATAGTAGTATCAGATATCCTTCTGACTACTGATAACATTTTTATTTACCTTTGAACAAGTTTGGATGGTGCATTTTGCTTAACTAACTTGCTACATAGTGTTTGTTTACATTTGATTCCACAATCATAGTCATTTAGTTTTCAATAATTTGTCTATAAAATTACTATTCTTATACTTATGATCTGTTCTCATAGTAGTATTAGGTGTTTTTCTAACTACTGGTAACACTTTCAGTAATCCTTGGACAAGTTTTAATAATGTATTTTGCTTAACTAGTTTGTCACATTGTCTTTGTTTACATCTGGCTATACATTCATAGTCAGTTAGTTTTCAATAATTTGATTATGAAACTATTATTATTATAACTGTGGTCTGTTCTCATAGTAGTATTAGACGTTTTTCTAACTACTGGTAACATTTTCAGTGATCTCTGTGTAAGTTTTAATAATGTATTTTGCTTAACTAGCTTGTCATATTGGGTTTCTTTTCATCTAGCTTTGTGCTATCATATTTAATCTGCTTTATGTGCTGTGCATTTCAGTATAAAATATTACTTATTAGTGTGCATCATTATTTATAATGAATTTTTGACTGAAACAATTGTTGATGGTTGCTTGGTTTAATTAACATATATGATTTTGTGTTATAAGTGCACTCCCTATTGGGGTTATGTATCAATGTGCAACATATTCTTATGCAGTAGTTGCTTCTACTATTATGACTTCATTATGGTATTTTATTACAATGGTTTAATTGTTGATTAATACACATGTTTACACTATTTTTCTAAACAATAACACAAATATTCTTAATCTAATGGTATTACATTTCTTGTTGTTGTACCTAATTTCTGGTACATTGGTTGTTTGATACTTAACAAACTAGCTTGTTTGTTATTATTTTTTCTGGACTTTCTTTATATTGTATTCTGTTTTGCCGTGGCATTCAGTTATATTTCATTTTAAAACTTAACAAAGCTTTTATTATCAGGTTTAATAAACAATGATTTTACTGTTCTATCTTACATTTCACTTGGTGGTCTTATGATTATCTATTTGGGATTACAATCTTGATTAAATTGGTCACACTAATTGTCTGTGCATTTTAACTATTTAATCTTTGATGTTTCCACTATAAAGGTAACACATTTTCTTCTATTATAAACCTTCTCACTTGTATTGTCTGTGGGGTTTATTTAGGTTAAAATTGGTTAACTGGTTACAGGTTCTCACACTTACATTAAGTATTCACTATTACTGTTTGTGATTTCTTAAATATGCTAAACACTGTTTCTTCATAGTTGATAATCGTTATTCTTCTTCCGGTCACTAGTATAGCTCCTTGCATACTTGGTGAATGGTGATTTCTTGTATTGTACATACATTATCTTCACTCTTCGTGTAATTTTTCCTTGCTCTTCTTCTTTCTTTCTTCTTTTGATTTAAACATCTCCTCCAATATTCCCACTTGTAGTAGTCGTTGTTCCATAGTATTTATATTTTATAAATAGATTGGTTGGTTTGCCATCATTGGGGTTGCTCTTGAATTGTCTCGTCTTCATTTTACGTAGTCATGATTTTTGTTGTTTCCCCTCACTGTTGGAAATCTGTTGTCTTCTTTTCATCCTATGTAGTTATTATTTTTGTTGTTTCACCTCACTGTTGGAAATCTGTTGTCTTCTTTTCATCCTATGTAGTTATTATTTTTATTGTTTCCCCTCACTGTTGGAAATCTGTTGTCTTCTTTTCATCCTATGTAGTTATTATTTTTGTTGTTTCCCCTCACTGTTGGAAACTATTGGGACTGGTGTCCAACATTTTATATTGGCTTGTAGTCATTTTCATTCTCTCTTTCGTACTCGATGATGCTATATTACACTTCCTTCTTCTTTGTTGGAATTTTACAATAATGTATCTGTAGATATTCACTTTTTGTTTCCATTGCTTTACGTACTTAGAACTATTTTCATGATTTCCCGTCATCTGACGTAATAATTGTTTACCTATGTAACTACCAAATTTGGTAACATTACATATGCCTTCCTATAAGAATTGATTAATTCTGAATCAGTATACTTATATTGTTTTTTCATTTCTTTCATTGAAGAATTCATCAATTGTTGTACGTTCCATGTCGACTCATATGCTTTTTTATTTATATCCCTTCACTTTCTTCTATTTGAATCATAATTATTTCTCTTCTATGTAATTATCTCCCTTGTTTATTTAGTTCCCTAATTCCCTAACATAAGTTTAGCTGGGGCAGTTCAGAGCGGCTCACTTTGGCATACAACTCCACTGGCCATACTAACATCAATAAATACGGAGGCACATCATCTCCATCAATAATAATAAATGATTGCTGGCATTATTCATCAGTCAATTCATCTCAAATAATCAAAACACATATAGTGGTCGTTCTTTCAACAAATAATAAATATCCTTGGGATTATCTCACGCATCTGCGGTTTATACATTGTTATACTCTCTTCTTCTTGATTCAACTCAACTAAATTCTTCACATATTACAGGGATAGTTTGTTTTACATTTCATCACTGGTATACTTTCATGATCATCTTCGTTAATATATTATTTTTTCATTCTTCTTCGTCCTCAATTAATCTCTTCTATTTGTATTACATTAAACATCATTTCATAATCTTCTTTGTTTTCGGGGTTTACTTCTTTGAATATAATTCATGAATATATTTTCTCGTGGTTTCAATTGAGATATAGTCCATCTGGTATAGGCTCTCTTCTAGTAAAATACACTAGAAAACACTATGGTTGTGTGTTATCTTTTATCTACATTAATGATACTTATTTGGTTTTGTTTCTACAACTTCTTATTTTCTTCTTCTTCTTTCATATATCATCTATTTCACTGTCTCCTCTTTTATCTGTACGGGTATGTTGTTGTCTTTACTGTTGACGTGGCTCTTGGAATTAATTCGTGCCAAAGTTCTTGTTTGTCAGTCTCGTAAAATTATATATTTTTCTTTCATTGGTAGTACGGGTATGTTGGTACATTACTTGTTGACGTGGCTCTTGGAAGTATATATTCATGCCAAGGATGGAATGTGTCTTTCTCGTATAATTATATATTTTTCTTTCATTGGTAGTACGGGTACATTGGTAAATTACTTGTTGACGTGGCTCTTGGAAGTATATATTCATGCCAAGGGTGGAATGTGTCTTTCTCGTATAATTATATATTTTTCTTTCATTGGTAGTACGGATACGTTGGTAAATTACTGTTGACGTGGCTCTTGGAAGTATATATTCATGCCAAGGATGGAATGTGTCTTTCTCGTATAATTATATATTTTTCTTTCATTGGTAGTACGGGTACGTTGGTAAATTACTTGTTGACGTGGCTCTTGGAATTAATTCGTGCCAAAGTTCTTGTTTGTCAGTCTCGAAAAATTATATATTTTTCTTTCATTGGTAGTACGGGTACGTTGGTACATTACTTGTTGACGTGGCTCTTGGAAGTATATATTCATGCCAAGGATGGAATGTGTCTTTCTCGTATAATTATATATTTTTCTTTCATTGGTAGTACGGGTACGTTGGTAAATTACTTGTTGACGTGGCTCTTGGAATTAATTCGTGCCAAAGTTCTTGTTTGTCAGTCTCGTAAAATTATATATTTTTCTTTCATTGGTAGTACGGGTACGTTGGTACATTACTTGTTGACGTGGCTCTTGGAAGTACATATTCATGCCAAGGATGGAATGTGTCTTTCTCGTATAATTATATATTTTTCTTTCATTGGTAGTACGGGTACGTTGGTAAATTACTGTTGACGTGGCTCTTGGAAGTATATATTCATGCCAAGGATGGAATGTGTCTTTCTCGTATAATTATATATTTTTCTTTCATTGGTAGTACGGGTACGTTGGTAAATTACTTGTTGACGTGGCTCTTGGAAGTATATATTCATGCCAAGGATGGAATGTGTCTTTCTCGTATAATTATATATATATATATTTTTTTTTCATTTGTAGTACTACTTGTAAATACAATTTTCTTTATCCTTACATAACTTCTTTGGAACATAGTTTTACATTACAAAATTACAATATCGTCAACGTTCATTTTCATAGTTATATATTCACTTCCTATTTAATATAAACAACAAATAATTTTCATAGCAATATTTCATCCTTTCTTCATATAGTCAACAATTATTTTCACAATTATATTTTCATTTTTTGGCTTATTATCAGTAACAAATAATTTTCATCGCAATATGTTATTTTTACTTCATATAGTTAATATTTATTTTCACAATCATATTTCCATTTTTCACTTATTAATAAACAATAATCTTCATCGCTATTTTTCACTTTTATCTTATAATTTAATCTTTGATATACCGTTTCATTGAAGCTTGGTTGTATGTGCCCTTTATTCTCTTAGTTATTGGGTCTTGTAACTCATAGGTGTTATTCAGATTGTTTTTGGTTACAGTATATGGGCCTGTGAATAGCAGTAGCAGTTTTTTCGCAATACCTTCAATTGTACTTGGGGGTTCTCGGTTTTTTATGAGTACTTTGTCTCCCACTTCGTACTTTATGATTTTAGGTTGCGATTTCTGGTATTTGAGCCTAAGTTTGTCAGCTCGTATAACTGCGTTATTGTAAAACTTTGTCTTGTTAAATATGAATTCACTCTCTGGCGGAAATTTTATAATGTCAGTGATTTCCCGGGGTGGTTTTCGCTCATACGTAGCCATATAAGGTGTCTCATCTGTTGATTGATGATAAGCTAAGTTCAGGAAGTCTTCAGCCGGGGATAGATATTCCTCCCATTTCCTCTGCTGGCTGTGACAGTAGGTTCTTAAGATCCTTCCTACTTCTCTCAACACTCTCTCAGCAGGGTTGCTGTTGGGGTGATACACAGACGTTTTGTATGTCTTTATGCCCTGATGGATTAGAGTTTCCCGCCACTTTCGTCCTCGGAATTGCGTTCCATGATCTGTAATTACTGATAGTGGTCTTCCCACTTCAGGTATATATCTAGATATCACAATGTCTAGTATCTTGTTAGTGGTAGCTCGGTTTATTGGATAAAGTTTTGTGAACTTTGTGTAGTGGTCGAATATGATTACTACATATTTGTATTGGTGCCTTCCACCACTTCGTGGAAACGGTCCACAAATATCTAAAAATACTTTTTCTAATTTTGTGGTTGATGTTATGGGTATCATTACCCCTTCTCGTTTTTCATTGCTACACTTGACCATTTGGCATACATGACAATTTTGAATATATTTTCTCACTTTGCGGTTCATGTCTTTAAAGTGTACATGTTCCTGTAGTGCCTTGACTACTTTGACTGCGCCCATGTGACCGTAACGCACATGGTAATCAATTGCTAGTTCTTTCTCAATGGTTTGCGGTATGACAACCTTCCATTGTTCACTATATTTTTGAGTTTTAGTGAATAGTAATCGGTTGTGAGTACAGTAATATGGTGTTATTTTTTCATCATCTTCTGCCAATCGTTGGATGATTTGTGAGATTTTAGGATCCTTGTTCTGATGAATATTTACGTCAGATAGTATGTTGGTTAATTCTGATTTGTTCTTCAATATGTGGTAGACTTTGGCGATGGTTTCTTTTTCTCCCTCGAATGTCTGGGCTATGATGTTCACTCGGGACAACACGTCTGCAGCTATGTTGCTCTTCCCTGGTATGTATTCCCATTGGATGTTATATTCCTGGAGCGTCAGCGTCCACCTTGTTAGTCTACCATGTTTCAGTCTACAATTCTTGAGAAAAGATATAGACTTGTGGTCTGTTCTTACCGTAATAGGGTATCCTAAAATGAAGGTTCGAAATTTCTCACAGGCAAACACTATACTCAGTAACTCTTTCTCTGTCGTGTGATAGTTCCGTTCGCATTTGTTAAGTGTTCTACTTGCGAAACTAATTACTTGGTGATTACCTTCTTGGTCCTCCTGGTACAATACTGAACCAAGGCTAAGATCACTAGCATCACAGTTCATAAAAAATTGTCTTTCAAAATTAGGATGGTGTAGCATTACTGGATTGAGAAATTTTTTCTTTATTAGCTCAAAGGTAGTGTCTTGGTCAGACCCCCACTTCCACTTTTCCTTTGACGATAATTGTGATGAAAATCGAGCCGTTAATTCTGAATAGTTGTGCTGGAATTTTCTGTAGTAATTAAAAATTCCGAGGAATGACTGTAACTGTTTTTTGTTTTTCGGTATCAGGAAATGCTATCGGCTTCCATCTTTTCTTTGGCTGGTGTGATTCCAAATTCTGATAAGTTGAACCCCAAAAATTGTACTTCCTTGGCTATCAATTTTGATTTGTCTAGTTTGAGCGTTATGTTGTTTTCTTCTAATTTGTTTAGCACTTGTGCCACCCGGTTACAGTGTTCTTCCCAATTCTCTGATGCTATTAATAGGTCATCGACATACACTGTCGTAAATTGCAAAGTATTATGTCCTAATATTTCATCCATGCATTTAACAAAAATGGCCACAGAGTTCACAAGGCCGAAGGGTAAACTTTTAAAATGATAGTTACGGCCTTCGAAAATAAATGCTGTAAATTTCCTGCTATTGGGGTGTAACTCCACCTGCCAATAACCACAGACACTATCCCATATACTGTAATACCTCGTGCCATAAAATCTCTTTAATATCTCGTCGATTTCGCCAGGCGACGTCCTGTCATTAATTATGGACTTATTTATTTCCCTCGCATCCAAGCAAATCCTCACTGCGCCGTTTTTCTTAGGTACAGCTACAATGGGATTAGTGTACGGGGAATTGCTAACTTCAATGATATCATTCTCAATTAATCTTTGTATTTCTTCACGAACGGCTTCTTTAAGTGAAAAAGCGATTGGATAGGACTTTCTCTTGAATTCGGTTTGATCTTTAAATTTCAATTCACATTGAAAGTTTTTTATCTTGCCAGGTGTATCAGAGAACACATGTCGGTATCGCTTGTAGATTTGTATCAGGTTTTCACGCTGTTCATAAGCCAACACATGGTTAATGTTATTTGTATTGAATGCTCGGATTTCGTTAATCTTTTCTACCCATAATCCATTTTCTGGATTGCTGCGAATTTCTTTGTTGATAGGCATCTTCTTATGGTCATGGCCTTCCCGTATATAATAAATTACATGTTCTGGGGGTGCCTTCCTATGTTCTACAAGATTTGCAGTCCATTCAACTTCATCTACCTTCAATAATACTGTATCTTTGTCCATATTGATTATGGCTGTATACTTCCGCAGTATGTCGCATCCGATAAGTAGTGTAAATGGCAGTCCACTTGCTACGAGGAAGACCATTGGAATTGTCTCTCCATTACTCGATACTTCCAACTGTACTTGGTGTCGAATGGTTTTATTTTGTCGCCCAGTGGCTCCAATGAGTATTATATTATTGATGGGTAGTGTTGGTATTGTTGTTTGGTTTTCTGATTGTATTCGGTTTAATTCTAATTTGTCGATTAACGAGACATTTGCTCCGGTGTCTACCATAGCTGTGGTACTTATCCCGTTGACTTTTACGGATATATATGCGATCTCGCTGTTAGTTGTGTCACTGATACTGTCTTCTTTTTCCTCCATTAGGTCCTGCCTAATGTTTTTGAGATAGTTATTGTGGTACATTTTATTAGATGCCAATTTCGTTCCCATTTAAAGGCAGGTCACCGTTTGTGTGCCTGTCTGTTGAGGTAGATGCTATTGGTTCCTGGGCTCCTTGCCCGTTTCCGTTGTGATAGGTTTCGGTTGTTCGAGTGATTGGTCCGTTGCCTTCACTACTGTCGCTTCTGTTTGACCTGTAACCCGACTCTCGGTCTTCTCTGTCGCTGTGGTTGGAATCACTATGGTGATTCGGGAAGCTTCTTTGCCCTTGATAGTAATTTCGCCTACCTCCCCTTCTGCTAGCGTGGGTATAATTCACTCTCCGGAACTGATTATTGTTGTGGTTCCCATTACCCTGTCGCTGCTGATTATTTGGGGATGGATTATTGTAGGGTCTATAATAATTATTACCCCGTTGGTAATGTCCGTCCCTTTGGTATCCACTTGGTCGGGGGTTATTGAAATTCCCTCTGTCCGTATGATCACTATGATTGCCACCTCCATTCTGACGTGGTCCTGGTTGGTTCTGGAAACGTGGAGGGTTGTTGAACGTCCTTCCATAATTGTTTCTGTCACTGTTATTATTGGTGGGATTCACATTTCCGGGTCCTCCCCGATCATACGTTTGTCCGGGACCCTGGCGGTTCCGCTGGTAGTATCTTTCTCGCTCATGACTTTCCAGTAGGGCGCACATTCCTTGGATGGTCTTGATTTGTGAGTTTAGCCTACCTTGTAATATTCCTTGATTGAAGTGATATGCTAACTTGGTGACTAAGCATTCTTCCGGGATGGCTGGCTCCAAGTTTCTGGCCAGACAGATCTTGCCTAGAAAATAAGTGGTCATTGATTGTCTGCCGTTTATGTCAAATTTTCCGTTAGTAATATCATCTCTAATTATGTTTTGAGTCGTCTCGGACCAGTATTTCTGTTTGAAGGCTATTTTGAATGCGTCATAACTCTCTACTTCATGTCGAGTCGCCGTCCACCAGTTATCGAAAGTATTCCGGAATGACTCGTCCAGCATTCCTTTGATAATGGACCATCTGTTTTCTCTATTCCGATTTACAACTTCTTCCATTCTCTCCAGAAATTCCAACGGATTCTTCACATATGCACGGAAGTCTAGTTGCTCTCTACCTTCCAGGTGCGTTAGTCCTGACAGAATGTTTGGGAGTGTTCGTAAGCGGTGCATTTCATCCCTAATATCGTTAAATTCCCTTTGCTGGCGTTCTGTTGATTGTTCTCTGTCACTAGTCACTTGGTGTTTGACGGCATCCACCTTTACAGAAATCTCCTCACATTTCTCACCCAGTGTAGTCTGTGCTGTCATCATCTCGGCTTGCTTCTGCTCTACGACTCCTATCTGACCGTTGTGGATCTTCTCAATGTCGTTGATTTGGCGGTTGACATCTATTTCCATCTGTATCAACTTTTGGTTATTATTTTCTCCCTCTTTGGGTATTTCTGATACTTCTTCGTGAATCTCAGCAGTGAATATGGCCATCCGCCCCTCTGTTGCCTCTAAATTTTCTTCTAATTTCTTGTCGACCAACTCGATTGTATTTTTGGCAACTTCTTCCACTTTGTCGTTATTGTTGGCCATTTGTTGCCACATCTTCTCGTTATCGTTCTGCATTAATTCGATATCTCGACTAATCTTCGCATTGATCTCGTCAATCTTCTTATTGGTCTGATCAATTTTAATCCCCAACTCTGCAGACAAATCCTCCTTCATTATTGCCATCTTCTTTTCCAATAGCTCTTCAGTCTTTTTCTGTCCGTCTTCAATCCTCCTGTTGGTTTCACTTATTTTGTCATTTAACTCCTCCTTCAATAATTCTATAAATTTTCTGGCTCTCCCTCTGGCCTTCTTCTATTTTCTGGTTAGTGGACTGACTGGTCTCCTCTATTTTATTGTTCAACTCTTCCTTCAAAGATCGATTGTCCTCCTTTAATGATTCTATGTTTTGGTTCGTGGATTGACTGGCTTCATTTATTCTGCTATTTAAGTCTTCCTTCAGTGACTCTATGTTCTTCCTATTTTCTTCCTTCATACTCTTTAATATTTCTATGATGTACATGTCTCCTGGTTGCATCGGTTTATCGGGTTGGCTTATTTCCTGTTGAACTTCTTGGGGTATGACTTCCGGCTCATCATCGGGTTGCTGAACCTCCTCCGCCGGTTCAAGTTGTTTATCCTCGATTTCTAATAAAATCTCTTCAACATCTTCTGTTGATGTTGCCTCTTTCTCTTCTAGTCTGGCCTCCCTCTCTGCCTCTGCTGCTCGCTTTTTTGAAGTTGACCTTCTGTACATCCTGTCGCTGGTAATGCACTTGCTGTCTCTCGACGAATTAGGTGAGGAAATTATTGGTTTAATTGCCTAAATTGCTAATCGTTTTCTCCCTAATCCGCGCTCAGACGTTGGGCGCCACTTTGTAACGTGGTTACGGTTGCAACGATATAGTGTAGGTGATTGTAGATACGCTCCGGTATCCACAACGATATAAGATAATAAAATTTTAAAATAGAATTATTAGTGTTGATTATTAATAGTTGTGTGGGTATTCCCGTTTAAATCTCTCAATTTAAAAAAGTATTTTAGCACTTCACTTTTCACCTCCCCACTTACCATATGTGGATGTTATTACTGTTCTGTTTGGTGACTGCTTCTGCTGCAACATACACTTTATACATACATGTGGATATTCAACTTGAATACCCTAGGTGATACACATGCACAATTAAATAAAATAGGGGCTTAATTATGATTTGAATTATATTGAATATTTAAATTCTGCCGCCACCTTCTGATAGAACTAGTTATGATAACTAAACTATTTTATTTTGAAATCAAAAAACTCTTTCCACTGGTAAAAATAATTGAGGTTTATTAACAGTTTTGAAATGCCATTAATTCTTTTAAATAACAATCAATCACTAATATCTTGACAAAATAATAGTTATTATGAACCACTTTTACAAAGAAACTCTTTTAACCTCAAGGCTGGTAACACTGAAGGTTAATATAATAATTTTATTTAGAGAGGTTATGTCCTCTTTACACAGTTAAATTACCAAGTTCGTGTGATCTTTGAAGTTGCATGATACCAGATACAAGATGTTGTCTTTTATAACAATATTTAATAAAGAATTAATATAAAACAAACAAACAAATATTAAAATTAAAAGTCGGTACCATAGAATCGATAACTATCGTACTATCGTACGCTGGATACAAGGACACAGCAATTACCTTAATAACACGTGCGTTGAGCTGCACTGCTAAAATTTACTATTATTATTTAATAGTTGGTTATAAAAATGATTTATTGGCAAGAGAAAAAAAATCTATAATAGAAAAAACTCTTGTGATAGCTTTCATTTGATTTATATTACTTGAGAACAGAATTATGAAAAGGTGACAAGTTGTCGTTATTATTTATAGGTTAGCTAATAAACGTAAGTAGTTATTGTGGATAAGTAAATTATTCATTGAGTTCTTAATAATCTAAACACATATATTTTATTCATAATGTATTTGATGTGTAACTATCAGTTAATTAGAATACCTTTCGCAACAAAATTATTTATTAGTCAAATCAAACGAAATAAGTCAATTGAGCGACTAATCATTTCACTCCTATTTGTAGTATTTAAATTAACATTGACTTCTTTAATTACGATAAAATCATAAAAACATTTATTTCTTAAGTTAAAAAATGCGAAACAATTCTTTTATTTAACTCTGATAATTTTCATCATAATGAATACACTTCGATACTACTGACTAGATTAGTACCAAAACAATAATTTTCCGTTCATTAACAGAATTATTATTTCTGTTCTATTTGTTAAATAATGAAATTATAGTACTCCCTGGTTTTTTATAAACACAAAACTCGAAAATACGACCGTTATTATACACTGGTCGTATTTTATTATTTGAATTCACTCCGCACTGTACACTCATTATTTCTTTGTCATGTGTAGGTTAGGTGTGTGTAGCGTGACTCATGTACGTGTCGCGCACAATTTAAATACAACTTCATACGTTTCTTCATCGACCTTGCCCGTCGAATTATTCATGTAGACTCTTTGACGACTGAAAGATGACTGTGACGCTTCACCTAAGCGTCTCTGGCTTGTCTGGTTGTTTTAATTCATTTGATTGGTTCAAATTGTCGAACTCTCCACCCCAAAACACTTCGGTTGAATAAAACTTTTAATTTTTTACCAATTTCTTATATGGGATGGAGACTATAGTGACGTAAGCGTTGATACACAAAATGATTAAAAAGTTTATAATTGTTATAACCTTTTTATTAATTGTCATATCGTTGAATAGTTGGTGGCAATAGATCGCGGACACCTTGGGCTTTAAATAAAGTCTAAACAAGAATAAAATCCGTCCATTATTAACTCACTACAACTATTTCACAAATTCCTATGGTGAATCTTAAAATTAATAAGTTTATTTCACCAGATCTTATTCTAATTACACAATAACACTTCTTATCAAACGTTTTGAGTCCATTTCTCAATTGTTTAATTCAGAAAATAGGTGCAATTACTATTTCCACAATATTTGGGTAATGGCGTCTTCAAACGTCCATATGCGATTATTTATAATCGCTTATAATACTATTATTCCTTATCTAATGACATTTGTTTGGTATTCTAACAATAATATATACTTTTATTTATATCGGTTTACACTTTGTTATATGAAAATGTTGTTTTTCATATACTAATAGTCTTATCAATATACCTTCTGCTCTCTTTTCTTTAAATTGTCACTGTGTCAATCATTTTACCATATAATGCATATAATGTTACAAATGAAAGTAGTGTACAACTATAGTACCTTGTTAATTTAATGCATTTATTAGCCTTTCGCTATCTGAAAGCTTTCCAATTCCTAGTATTGGGTTTGTTTACATCAGGTTATGACATGGCAGTCAGTTATTTTTTTAATAAATCAATAACTAAATTGCTATTATTACATTTGATATATATTCTCATAGTAGTATCAGATATCCTCCTGACTACTGATAACATTTTTATTTACCTTTGAACAAGTTTGGATGGTGCATTTTGCTTAACTAACTTGCTACATAGTGTTTGTTTACATTTGATTCCACAATCATAGTCATTTAGTTTTCAATAATTTGTCTATAAAATTACTATTCTTATACTTATGATCTGTTCTCATAGTAGTATTAGGTGTTTTTCTAACTACTGGTAACACTTTCAGTAATCCTTGGACAAGTTTTAATAATGTATTTTGCTTAACTAGTTTGTCACATTGTCTTTGTTTACATCTGGCTATACATTCATAGTCAGTTAGTTTTCAATAATTTGATTATGAAACTATTATTATTATAACTGTGGTCTGTTCTCATAGTAGTATTAGACGTTTTTCTAACTACTGGTAACATTTTCAGTGATCTCTGTGTAAGTTTTAATAATGTATTTTGCTTAACTAGCTTGTCATATTGGGTTTCTTTTCATCTAGCTTTTTGCTATCATATTTAATCTGCTTTATGTGCTGTGCATTTCAGTATAAAATATTACTTATTAGTGTGCATCATTATTTATAATGAATTTTTGACTGAAACAATTGTTGATGGTTGCTTGGTTTAATTAACATATATGATTTTGTGTTATAAGTGCACTCCCTATTGGGGTTATGTATCAATGTGCAACATATTCTTATGCAGTAGTTGCTTCTACTATTATGACTTCATTATGGTATTTTATTACAATGGTTTATTTGTTGATTAATACACATGTTTACACTATTTTTCTAAACAATAACACAAATATTCTTAATCTAATGGTATTACATTTCTTGTTGTTGTACCTAATTTCTGGTACATTGGTTGTTTGATACTTAACAAACTAGCTTGTTTGTTATTATTTTTTCTGGACTTTCTTTATATTGTATTCTGTTTTGCCGTGGCATTCAGTTATATTTCATTTTAAAACTTAACAAAGCTTTTATTATCAGGTTTAATGAACAATGATTTTACTGTTCTATCTTACATTTCACTTGGTGGTCTTATGATTATCTGTTTGGGATTACAATCTTGATTAAATTGGTCACACTAATTGTCTGTGCATTTTAACTATTTAATCTTTGATGTTTCCACTATAAAGGTAACACATTTTCTTCTATTATAAACCTTCTCACTTGTATTGTCTGTGGGGTTTATTTAGGTTAAAATTGGTTAACTGGTTACAGGTTCTCACACTTACATTAAGTATTCACTATTACTGTTTGTGATTTCTTAAATATGCTAAACACTGTTTCTTCATAGTTGATAATCGTTATTCTTCTTCCGGTCACTAGTATAGCTCCTTGCATACTTGGTGAATGGTGATTTCTTGTATTGTACATACATTATCTTCACTCTTCGTGTAATTTTTCCTTGCTCTTCTTCTTTCTTTCTTCTTTTGATTTAAACATCTCCTCCAATATTCCCACTTGTAGTAGTCGTTGTTCCATAGTATTTATATTTTATAAATAGATTGGTTGGTTTGCCATCATTGGGGTTGCTCTTGAATTGTCTCGTCTTCATTTTACATAGTCATGATTTTTGTTGTTTCCCCTCACTGTTGGAAATCTGTTGTCTTCTTTTCATCCTATGTAGTTATTATTTTTGTTGTTTCCCCTCACTGTTGGAAATCTGTTGTCTTCTTTTCATCCTATGCAGTTATTATTTTTGTTGTTTCCCCTCACTGTTGGAAATCTGTTGTCTTCTTTTCATCCTATGTAGTTATTATTTTTGTTGTTTCCCCTCACTGTTGGAAACTATTGGCCTGGTGCCTAACATTTTATATTGGCTTGTAGTCATTTTCTTTCTCTCTTTCGTACTCGATGATGCTATATTACACTTCCTTCTTCTTTGTTGGAATTTTACAATAATGTATCTGTAGATATTCACTTTTTGTTTCCATTGCTTTACGTACTTAGAACTATTTTCATGATTTCCCGTCATCTGACGTAATAATTGTTTACCTATGTAACTACCAAATTTGGTAACGTTACAATATATATTGTAACGTCTCGCAGTTCTCTCCTCTGAGTACCTTTTGCGATCATCACTGTAATTATTTCTTTCTTTTATTTGCCCCACGTTGGGCGCCATCTTGTAACGTCTCGCAGTTCTTCCCTTGGAGTATTTATAGTACTTTACTTAATTAAATCAATGTTTTATTTACCCCACGTTTTTTGCGTAATCATGTAACGTCTCGCGGTTTATTTCTCTGAGTAGTAGTAATTTTACGTCTATTTATACTCTTCGAAAATCTCGCTTTAATAAGAGTTACAGAATTTGTTATATTTTATCTTCAATGTTTCCAAAAATCGAGTGTGTGTGATTATGCAAATATTTCCTTAGATTTTATTTGTGCGAAATCAATACCGTTCTTTTACAGTAGTTAGGAGAGAGAGTGCAAAGAGAATTACTCTCTTAGTATACGATTACTTATTTCAAATTTTTCCGCTCATGAAACCAGCTGACTGTGACGTTTGCGAACACATTTGAAGTTAAATTAACTCCAAATGGTAAGTAATATTTTCTGGTTGTCTGAACTCTTCTCAGTCTTCTGACAAACTGTAACCAACTACCATCTACTGAAAATAATACACATTTTTATTCAAACAACAAAGTATTCATAGGATTTATTTAGCATTTTTTTTATCTTCTCCCAAAACAAAAGAGGGATAATCGATTCTTACTGACAACACAGAATTAGTTCGATCTTATTTTTAAACATATGATATATAACAAATATTTTTATTTTTTATTTCAATAACAATAAAGAAACAATTTATTAATTTCCCAGGGTTATTCTAGAGTTCTTTGTACTATGAGAAAGTCAGAAATGAATATTGCTTAATACCAAGCTTTACATAAATTAATTTTTATAATTTGTAGTATTTATATTATGTAGTTGCTTGGTTGACCGCTAGAGCGCAGATTACGTTTCTTCACTGAAAACACAAAAGTTATTTAATGGCGGCCAGAATGTTCACAAGAACCCGTTCTGCCGGTTTTTTGGGTTAACTAAATAATAAAGTTTATGTTCACCTCTTTTCCTGAAGTATTTAAAGAAATTGTGCTGTTTCTAGTGTTATAAAGTTATAGTTGAGATGTAATTTAGTTAAATTTTACTTGGTAACGATCTCACCAAAATGTCGAAGTTCTGTGGGCTAGGCCTGGATATCGAAGGTTGATTTTTCAAGGTTTCATCAAATTACGGGCGTGAATTGTTCTATTCGAAGGAGTTCTAATATGTAGTGGACATCACTCGTTAATTTTTTATTAATTTTGCACTACTTATTCCAAATGGTATTTGTTAATTTCTTTAATTTTTATAGGCATAACACTTTTCCCAAACATTCACTTCCAATATCTTTTAACAATTAATTTCAAATCTTGTTAGTTGGTTACTCTTAGTAACCAAGAATTTTTTATGGTTTTTTATTGGTGAATCTATATACTTTTTAGTATATAGGCTATTATTAATTATTATAAATTTATTTCTTCTTTTTAGAAAAATAATCCTTTTTAGATTTTATTTATAATAGAATTTAATTTATTTAACGTTTTTCTTTATATTTTTCGTTAAGCTTGTACATTAGTATTTTATATTTTAATCCCTTTTAATTTGATTTATTTATGATTTATCATTTACTTAATGTATCCTTACTCTAAACTATTTTTCCTATGCCATCATGCTAACATAGTATTATTTTATATTATTATTTTATACTTAACCCTGGGTTATCTTATATTTAAACAAAATCATTATATTAAACACAAAGATTATTCCTAGGTACAAGACCTTTGTGGCCTACACAATACAAAATTACACAAAAATACAAAAAATACAAAACTTGTCAGCAGCAATATAGTCCACTGCTACAATATTGATTGTTTTTTCATCTCCAGTACCAATCTGTGAGATGCTCTTTTTAAAAGTTTACACTTTCACTAAGTACACTATATTTTACTTTGTACACTGCACTTTTATTATTATTGTTTACAGTGTTTTGTAGTACAAAGTTTTTTATAGCTTGGTACATAATACTCATCTCTGACTTTTAGAATTGGGTGATTACTGGTTTTAATGATGGTGATTGGGTTATCATATTTGGGCAGGGGTTATGTACTGTTACAATATATATATATATATAAAACTCAAAGTCTGAGGATTTATTTGTATTGAATACAAATCCACACCGTTACACCAATTGCCACCAAATTTTCCACAGATAACCTTTGACACAAAGCAAAACACACTGTTTAACTTGGAATTTGATATTCTGCCCCGTTTGCACGATTTAGGCCCCTTTAATTATACCCTTTTGTAGACATTTATAAAGATGTCAACAACCCCATGGAGACTAGATTTAATTACCATAGTAACAATTAAATAAACAAATGCTATTTAGCAGCATCAGAACTGTACCTTTATACAGATAATATCCTGCAGTATATTTTCGATGTTTTTAATATGAGATTGTATCGATATTACGATGTCAAAAAGTATTAGTATGCTACTATTGCTACTACTACTACTACTACTACTACTACTACTACTACTACTACTACTACTACTACTACTACCACTACCGCTACCACTACTACTACTTTATTGTATTATTGGAATTGTAGGCATCGATTTTTACTTATTTATAGCCTGTATCAAGTTTCAAGGAAAATTGATATTTTAACTGGCCTTGACACCATTGATCCATTCAAAACTTGCATGGCATTCGTGTCTTTCATTGATTTTTTAAATCAACATTGTAACATCACAAAATGTTCCATTATAATAATGAACACCAGAAGGGTGAATAATACTAAAAGAACTATAAATGAGTAACAGAAAGAATGTAACAGTAAAAGTAATAAACCAATAAAGAAGAAAAGAAGAGAAGGAATTCAAGTAAACAGTGATAAATCCACTACATGTACTAAATGACTCTACAACATAAATATACTGAATGACAAAGACGAAATGACAAGACAAGTTTCCCACATAAACTGTCAAGTGAGCTCAATAAAAAACATTTGATAAATAAAACCAAACAGAATAAGTAAAATAACAAATGACTTGAATAGTATTGTACTATATATATTATGAATAAAAAACAGCACATTAGCTGATCTAAGTCAGAACAATGATTTACAGAAGACAAATATAGTGAACTATGCTAGGAATAGTCACAAACTGTAAAAAATAATATGAAAGCCAAATGTGTATTATTATAAATTAAGAATAACTAAATGTAAGCACTGTATGTGTTTAGGTAACTTCATAAGTAAGTAAAATGTGTACAGAAGGATAATAATAGTCAGGGAACAAAACATTGTAACATGATGATAACAGACCCTGAATGACCAATTTAAATCAAAGAAATAAGAATTAAATAGAAACCCTACTAAGCATAATGAAGTAGAATCATGACTATGATGAAAAGAATGTAAAGCACCACCACATGGGTGATGTTATAAAAATAAGAGATGAGAAGGACATGTTAAAATAAAAATAGTAAAATATGGAAGTTTATGTTAGTAAATCAACATATGTAAACAGATAATTAATATTGTTCAGCTGAATGCAGCATTTATATATAATAAGGTATTCTTTTTAATCAATTAATCATGTTCAAAGTAGAAATTAAGAATAATTAAACAAATATTAGAAAAAGTTAATAGTCGGATTTGCAACATTTAGCAGACGACGCATGTAAACAATGTACTAGTAAGTTTAAATTAACGAAATATTAATGAAAACTGTGACCAAACTGGCATCAAGCCATGTCAAAATAAAGATAAAGAAATAAGCTGTACTATGATAGTAATAGAACCCGAATTGAGATTGTAATAATTGAGATATAAACGTTAGCATAATAAATTTGGAGAATATTGAATAAATGCAAGTAATAACAAGACAATCGACAACGGCTAGCAAAATACAAATATGTAATGCCTATTAATAGAATTACGTCATCGTGACATAATTTCGGTCCAATCACGAATGATTTTAGTAAGACCTTTGGAGCGCCTAGCGGCTTTCTGGAAGAAAGTATATAAACGAGAGTCATTGTAAACAGAGAAGCGCTCCGCCGCAGATGGCAAAGAACCCGTGACCCAGTCGTTAAGCGACGATTTCAACAACAGTCCCTTTACGTTCAGCAGCTACTGCGGGACGTAAACTCTGATCGATGGGACTCATACCTTGAGTCTCTTGAAGTCGACCACGCCTCCGTCTGGAGAGCGGTGAGTAGACTGACCCGCGAGAAGAGAACTCGCAACCCGCTGGAAACCCCGAACGGGATTGTGTCCTCATCAGAAGGCAAGGCTGAGGTCTTCGCCGACTGCATGGAGTCGCAATTTACCGTTCATCGAGGCGTTTCGGACCCTGCCCACTCGGCAGAAGTCCGGGACTTCCTATCTGGTTATTTTTCTCGCCCTCCCGCTGGCCCAGACCTCCCGTTCGACAGGGACGAACTCGTTTCGTCTGTCTGTCGACTAAACCGCCGTCGCGCCCCTAGTCCTGACCGGATCGGGGCCGCTGCATTACAATATCTCCCGGCCTCAGGCGTTGACCTCGTTCTCGAGCTGTTCAACTCTTGTCTCCGGCTACAGTACTTTCCCCGCCTGTGGAAAAATGCCAACATCGTTATGGTTCCTAAACCCCGCAAGCCGCGCATGCTTCCTGGAAGCTATCGGCCAATATCTCTCTTGCCAGTTATCTCGAAGGTGTTCGAGCGGCTCCTGCTGGCCCGCATCTCGCCGTTGTTGGATAATTTTATCCGCAACGAACAGTTCGGGTTTCGCAGAGAGCACTCGACCACGCTTCAACTAGTCCACGTGGTAACGCAACTCTCTGACGCCACCAACAGGCGAGCGGCTACGGCCGCCGCACTGCTGGACGTGAGCAAGGCCTTCGACAAAGTCTGGCACGAAGGTCTTCTCTTCAAACTAGCCAACTCCCCCTTACCATCGTCCATAGTGTTTTTCCTCCGGTCGTATCTCAGTGACCGAACCTTCAGGGTGAGCGTCGACGGAACCTGCTCTGCAGTTCGTCCTGTCGCCGCCGGCGTAACTCAGGGATCTGTCCTCGGCCCCGTTCTGTACCTTGTGTACACGAACGACCTGCCTGTTTTGCCCGGAGTCACGTTGTCTTTGTTCGCTGACGATGCAATGTATCATTACAGCTCTGTGTCCCCGCGTTTTGCGAGTACACAGTTGCAGCGTCAGTTGGACCAGCTTCCGGACTGGCTACGGAAATGGCGGGTGACGATCAATACGGAGAAATCCGAGGCGATCTGTTTCACTCGTAAGTCCATCTCCCGATGCCAGCCCCTCTCCCTGGAAGGGAGGCCTATCGCCTACAAAGAGTCGGTGAAGTATCTAGGCGTTCGGCTAGATCGTCGCCTTTGCTTCAACGCCCACGTGACGGACACCCTTGCCAAGGCTCGCGGCGTCCGAGCCAAACTTTACCCATACCTCGCGTGCCGCAGCCCCCTGGCGCTGCGCACGAAAGTTACCCTCTATCTGTTGTTTCTCCGGTCTGTATTGACCTATGCGGCACCTGTATGGTGGTCACTTGTCTCCACCACCAACAGGCGTAGGCTGGAAAGTTTCCAATCCAGAACCCTCCGTTCCTTGTCGGGATCTCCTTGGTTTGTTAGAAACAGTGTTATTCGAGGAGGTCTACGAGTTCCTACTCTCTCAGCCTTTGTCTGGTCATTAGCTGCGACTCTCTTTGCCGCAGCTGAGACCTCTTCCTTCCCTTACCTCAGGACCATCAGCACCACGCAACCGCCTCCCCCTGTCCGGGTCAAACGCCCTCGGGCGATTCTCGATGACCCGCCATAAGTTTAAGTAAACTTAAACCTCAACTACTTTGCACTTTGCATACTCACTATCTGCCCATGCCCCAGAATTTACCTGCTAAGCTGTTTCCTTCCTCCCTTCCTAGTATGCCGACTGCGCTGAATGCCGCTGCTACGCGCTATCACTGGCACGGAGGCTCTCTGCCTCGCGGGGAGCGACCGACGCCTCACGGCGTCTGCACGCGAGACTGGGAACGGGCGACATCTGTCACCTGAACCCGTCCTTGCGGCAGTGCCCACTGATTGCTGAAATTTTTAAAACAAATAAAAATTGAATACCTTTCTCCCCCGCCTTCTCAGTTAACTGGTTGGCGGTTGTCCATTCCTATTTTATTCTAGGTTACCTGTCGAATGAACCAGAACTACGTGTATCCACAGGCAGCCATTGGGCTCGTCCCAGATGCTGCAGTCATGCACCGGGTGCAAAGAGGCCCCGCTACCACAGTGCTACATGCTACATAACAGAGAAGCACTTCTGCTCCAGCCTCGGACTGAACAGGACTGCTATTTTGGACCGCTCTCTTCAGCTCTCTCCGCTGGACGCTACAGCTTTGCTGCCTTCGCCCACCTCGTCGCTGGACGAGGAATCGCCTTTCTCTTCGTGGGAAAGAAGACCCAGGACCCAGCTGCTGCCGGTGAATTAAGTAGCTGGTACAAGTGGCAGCTGGCAGAAGACCTTATTAGGGCCACCTGCGCCGGAAAACATCTTGGCCGGACAGGATAGAAGAGGACTGCTCTGGGCTCTGGTGAGTGCCGCATCAGTGTGTAAATCCTAACCTGCTCGCGACTGTTAGGTAGCGCTGCCCCGGACGATCCTTGCAAGCCCCCACCTGTGGTAAGCGAGCTTGGATATCGCCGGGGTAAAGGGACCAGTGGACACCAGTCTTGGTAAGGACTGGTATTCAACGAAGCTGGTCGTTAGCCCAGCTCCTCCCGCATCGTCGTGAGCAGGGAAGTCGCGCGGGTAACCCGGCTTCGGCCGGACCCGAGATCCCTGGCGTCTGGCGGTGACTGCCTAGCAGTCTCTGCCCGGCAGCCGCACCTGGCCAGCATGCCTACTACGGGCAACGGCTCGAGTGCCGAGTCACTCAGCTCTGCCTTGCCCCACGCGGGCGACTCGCCAGAATCGCCTCGGGCGATGGAGACGGATGATCCTCTCCCTAACCCACTTCCCCCTCTCCCGGTAGACGAGTCGGGCGAATTCGCGACCGTTGGTCGGCGAAGACGTCCGGCTAAGAAACCGAAGAGGACCAATTCCACCGGATCCGCATCCTCTCGGACCTCGGCCATGGACATCGGACCTTCTCAGGGCCAACAGGCTGCGGTTCCGACTACTTCGGTAACAGCTCCGGCTGCTGCCGCTGTTGGTCGCGCGCCGCCCCTGTTCGTCCATGGAGTATCGAATGTCGCCGCCTTATACAGGCGGCTGATCGCGGCCCACGGCCTGTCGGCCGACAAGCTTGACCTGAAGCTGCTTGGCGGTGATACGGTCAAGATTGTCGTCCGCCAGCTCGAGGACTATCGCTTGGTCGAGGCCTTTCTGCAGCGCACAGCCTGCAATACCACACCTTTTCTCCCAAGCGAGTCAAGCCCTTGTCAGTAATTCTGCGTGGGCTTGACGCGCATACTGATCCACAGGAGATCCTTTTGGAACTCAGTGAACTCGGGTACCCGGTGCAGGCAATTTTTCGCCTGTTCACCAACTCTGAAACCCGGGTACCTCTCCCTCTCGTCCGTCTCCAGCTCGAGAAGGGCGAGGCTGCGGATACAATATTCCAACTGACGCGGCTGTTTGGCTTCCGCGTCAGGGTGGAATCCAGTCGTCCCCCGGGCAAGCTCGCGCAGTGCCACCGGTGCCAGAGGTTCGGCCATCATACCGACGTCTGTCGCAGTGCCCCGGCCTGTTTACGTTGTTCCTTGGGACATTCAACGCAGGCCTGCACTGTGGCAGATAAGTCCAAGTTTCGCTGCATAAATTGTGGCCAAGGCCATGCAGCCAATAATATTAACTGCCCGGTCTACAAGGCGGAGCTCTGCGGAAGCAAAAGCCGCAGGGGCCCCTCCCGAAGCCACGGCAGCCAGTTTCGCAGCCCCAACCACAGAGGCAGCCTAAAACACAGGCTAGGCCGCAACCGAAGGCACAACCGGCACGGCGCGCGCCCTCTCCGGCTCCACCTCCAGCCCCTACAAAGGCACAAAAATGCACCGCGTCTCCTTCTGAAGCAGAGACAAGCCCTGTAGCCGCCATCTCGGTTATGGAGCCGGAGAATCAACCCTCCACCTCCGCGGAACCTCCAACTCCCGCCTCTGAACCAGAGGTAGCCTCGCCACCACTGCCACCTCTGCGATTTCCGCGAGCAGGCATCACAAAAACTCAAAAACAAAGGGATAACCACACCGGATGCTCGGCCCCGAGCTCCTGCCTGCCCACAGCCCAAGAAAAGTCCTGCTTCCCGGTATAAGTCCGACGAAGCGCAACAGCGTACTTTTCCTGTCGCTAGTTCAAAACCGTCTGCCCCTGGTCCTGTGGCTTCCACCACGACCCGATCTGCCGTACAACCTGGTCGCTCTTATGCGGCCTCAGTTTCCAGGCAAACAGCCCAGTCCGTCATTTCCGATGACGCACAGTTCGTCCGCGACTTTCTGTCTGGCTACGACCTCAAGAAAGTCGCATCCACCTTCAGGTCCATCCGAGACCGCCTGGAAACTGCTGACCCAACTGAGAGATTCATGCTCTTGATGGAAGCCTGCGAAGTCATAGGTCTTCTATGAACCGAGCCCTTAGATGAGATCTCTCGCTCATAGCCTGGAATGCTAACTCCGTCGGTTCCAAGCATTCCGACCTTCTAGAATTCCTGGCTCGGTTCAAACCCGACGTAATTCTCCTCTCTGAAACCCACCTGACCCCGGCGAACCGGTTTCGATTACCAAATTACGTGGTCTATCGGGATGACCGAGTTGGCCGACGAGGAGGCGGCACGGCGATCGCGGTGAGGACCTCTATAGGTCATCATCGTGTCGTTTTGCCGCAGCTAA
Source organism: Magicicada septendecula (assembly GCA_034769895.1). NCBI lineage: Eukaryota > Metazoa > Arthropoda > Insecta > Hemiptera > Cicadidae > Magicicada > Magicicada septendecula. The sequence continues at coordinate 761,288,170 of CM068367.1, forward strand.
CCAACCTAGAGGCCACCGCCATTGAGGTCCACGGAGCTCTTGGCAGCGTCCTCGTGGTTTCAGCATACAAGCCCCCACAAGCTGAACTCCTTGTCGGCGACCTGGACGTCATCTTCGATTCCCACCGAAGGGTAATTTTGGCCGGCGATCTGAATTGCAAGCATCGCGTTTGGAATAGTCGCTTGACTAGTCCGAACGGGAGGCGCTTGCTCAGTTTTGTTGAATCGCGCCGGGCGATGGTATTTGGTCCAGCGCAACCCACGTTCTTTCCGACACTGCCTAACGCGGCTCCCGATGTTCTGGATATCGAGGTGACCCAAGGAGTCGTCTGTTCGGTCGAGGTATTCTCACTTACGGAGTTGACATCCGACCACAACCCTATCTTGGTCCACGTCGCTACCCAGCACGCCTATGCACGTTCTGACCAGAAGAAGGTTATCGATTGGGATCGCTACGGCCCGGCCTTGTGCCGTAGATTGCCGCCAGCGGCCCCACTCGATTTCGTTCGCCTCCTAGACGAAGCAGTAGCGGGAATCGAAGAGGCAATCATCTCGGCTATAGGCGTGTCTTCACGTACGCGAGCTGGTTTCACGCCTGACTACCAACGCATCCCTGAGGAAGTCTCTCTTCTCGCTCGCGAGAGGAATTACTTCCGGAAACGTTGGCAGAGGACACGTGATCCAGCCGACAAGGCAGCATACAATCGGCTCACCGGACGACTGCGTGGCAGTCTGAAGGCGTTCCGACGTAGCTGTTGGGAACTCGCTGTGGCCCGAACGGGGGATGTGGACCCGCAAAGTCACCCGTACAGAATACCTACCGCATTGACGGGACGGAGGCGACGACCTCCACTCCCCGCCATTGTTGGGCCGTTCGGACGACTCCTGGGTCGCCCGGAGGAGAAGGCCGAGTACTTGGGCTTGTGTTTCGAGCGTACGCGAGCTGGTTTCACGCCTGACTACCAACGCATCCCTGAGGAAGTCTCTCTTCTCTCTCGCGAGAGGAATTACTTCCGGAAACGTTGGCAGAGGACCCGTGATCCAGCCGATAAGGCAGCATACAATCGGCTCACCGGACGACTGCGTGGCAGTCTGAAGGCGTTCCGACGTAGCTGTTGGGAACTCGCTGTGGCCCGAACGGGGGATGTGGACCCGCAAAGTCACCCGTACAGAATACCTACCGCATTGACGGGACGGAGGCGACGACCTCCACCCTCCACTCCCCGCCATTGTTGGACCGTTCGGACGACTCCTGGGTCGCCCGGAGGAGAAGGGCGAGTACTTGGGCTTGTGTTTCGAGCGACAGTTCGCTCCCAACCCGCCCATGGACTGGGACTTCGACGAACAAGTCGAGATGGCTGTGGAAGACTTTCTGTCTCTTCCGATCACGGCGGAGTTCGAACCCATCTCTTTGGAAGAGGTCTCAGATCGGCTCGCTGAACTTCAGCCAAGAAAAGCTCCAGGCCTGGACGGTGTTACGAACACCGCTCTACGACTTCTTCCCGAGCCTGGAGTTCAATTCTTGACTGATTTGTTCAACGCGTGTCTTAGACTGGCCTACTTTCCCAAGAAATGGCGAAAGGCGACGGTCATCGTGATCCCGAAGCAGGGAAAGGATACCACCCGCTCTGAAAACCTCCGGCCTATCAGCCTATTCTCCGCTACGTCCAAGGTTTTTGAGCGCCTCGTGCAGCGTCGTGTACGAGAACATCTAACCAACTTTGACGTGCTGGTCCCCGAACACTTTGGCTTTCGTGTGGGGCATTCGACCACTCATCAACTGATGAGAATGGTGGAAAGCGTCACGGAAGCCGGGTGTCGGAGAGAACGGACTGTTGGCTGTTTCTTAGATGTTGAAAAAGCCTTTGACAGCGTATGGCATGATGGCCTATGATTCAAGCTTAGGGAAGTCCAGCTCCCGGACTGCTACCTCCATCTGGTTGCTAGCTTTCTGACGGAGAGGACCTTCTGCGTGAGAGTTAGAGATTCAGTCTCTTCCGAGAGACGAATCACAGCCGGCGTCCCTCAAGGTAGTGTTCTGGGCCCCCTTATGTTCTCTATCTACGTCAACGACGTGCCGAGACAGCCTGGAGTCCAGATGGCCCTCTTTGCGGACGACACGGCCGTATTTACGGCCGATCGTCATGTGGAAAGGGCCGTCCTACGACTGCAGCGCCAGCTCGACACGCTCGTGGACTGGACTGAGAATTGGAGAGTGCAACTCAACGCTACCAAGAGTGTAGCCGTCGAATTCTCCAAGCGACGGAAGAACCCTGTTAGGCAGCTACGTATCGGCAGAACGTACTTGCGCTGGTCCAAAGAGGTCAAGTACCTCGGATTACACCTCGACCGTCGGCTCACCTGGCGTACCCACGCACAGACAGTTCTTAAGCGAGCATCCACTCGCCTGTGCGCACTGTTTCCACTCCTGATCAACTCAGCCATGACCAGAAAATTGGGCAGGATGATCGTCGGCGCGTATCTGCTGCCGGTCATTACCTACGCCTGTCCGGTCTGGGGTTACCTCGCCGCAATGCATAAAAAGAAGTTGCAGAGCGTCCTCGACAGGGGTCTTCGGCTAGCGGCCAAAGTCCCCCGTCGCTTTTCATCTCGCCTTCTAAGGAGAGGACTTGGCGTCCGCTCCTTAGACGACACATTCAGGCGGCTTGCATGCAAATTTTATGCACTTGCGGCGAGGTTCCCAGACAATCCTCTAGTGACTGGGCTGGGAAGGTACCGTATACGTCCAGGGTGATTCGTGGAAACGCCCTCGGTGTATACTGCGCTAGTGTAGGCTAACACAACAGCCGAGGATCGGCCTGTTATAGAGCACACGCCCTACTTGGGCAGGGCCACGAGGCAGGAGCTCCAGAAGGGAAGCATTTTGTCTAAATTCACTCAACCAGCAACAACAAATCCAGGCCAACTAATCATCAAAATTTAATAAATCAACGATAAAGAAGAAGTATAATTCAATCAGTGCATCGACAATAGTAGTGAAACGTTAACCAGACGTGCGTGTGAACGAACGAGGTTAGGTATCAAACATAACCAAGCAGTAGCTTATTCAAGAAGAGAATTAACCCGTTCAAGTGCGAAAATCAGTGAAGTGTAAACACGATCATTGAATAAGATCGTTAAAAGTGTTAATAAATTAATCTTTGCGATTAATCACCAGGTAGTACAGTGCTCATACTTACTTTGTTTACATTTTAACCAAAAACAATATAGAATAATACACAAATGTACTGACGCAAAAAACAATAATACTATAAGTAACTGACACTGTATTAAAGTTATTTAGAGGAATTAACAGATTCCGATGTAAGATTTCATATGTTAACGTTTTTATAACTAATCTAAAATTTATTCAGAACGAACGAACTTTTCGTTTGTTAACTTTCAATAACTAAAGGTGTCTAACCTAACAATATGAAATATCATAATAGCATTGTAGAATAAGGCAGTGGCGTTCTATTCTGTAACTTAAAAGAAGTCACCCTTGAGATAAATAACCATTATAAATAATCTATCGATTATAATTTTCATGATTTTCATGTTAACTAAACTGAGCTAGATAAAAGTAAAGAAACCGGACGATCTGTGATCCGTTTGTTATTTTCAAATGAATGTAGTTAATTGAATTTATTCCATAATGAATAATAAATAACAGAATTGTAAAGTAACAACACTTGTCAATAATTATTTCAAATAGTAATTAATCAGTATTACTAATTACTGAGGTGCATTTTTGTAGTACACAAATAAACAGAAATTTAATGCATGATCTTGATCTAACCAATTGATCAATTATTGATTTATAAAATATCAGAATTAACCATTAATTTATTCAGAAGAAATTCTTTTTATGGGACATTTCTCTCGAAAACCCATATGGCGCCCAAGTAAAATTTAAAAGTGTTTACAAAAGCTTTTACAGCATTAATATACTGTGAATCAAAAGCTTGACAGTTTATTCACCACCTGTGACCAACTGAACGTCTAGTACTACATCACAGGTATTTGTGATTTGTGAAGGTTTGATTTATGTAAAATATCTTGTCAAGACAATACATTGACACACACAGACGACACTATTAGTCCAATCAATAGGTACAAAGGTATGCAAAAATTCCAACCCGGAAACAAAAAATATGGTGTTGTAGGAAAAAAATTCTAAGAAAGGGTATATAAAATGAAACTTGGTCTGAAATGGCGAAGTTAACCTAAAAAATTCGCAAAGTTGTAAAAAACGGTTTTTCGAAAATAAAAAAAAACTACAACTCCAATCGCAAAATAGTAAATTACAAAGTTGTAGGCAATAAAAAGATCTTTCGATTTCTATTTTTGTGAGTATCGATTGTCATGTTACTATTCGAGATATATCGGAAAAACCGTCTAAAATCGACTATTTTTGTTTTTGCCGTATCGTTTTCAAATTTACGTTTAAAGACTTGATATTTATTGCCAATATAGCCCGCGGCAAGCCAAAAAAGTGCGTCTTTGAAAAATTGGAAAATTTGGTTTATTTTTCGAGATATATCGATTTTTCGAAAAAAAAAGACGTTCTCGAAAATCGGCCACTCTTGCTCGACGGATAGTCGTAGAGTAACGAGCTTGGGCTTATTTTCTTCTTGGAGAGTTGTACTTTCATGCTGTAAAAGATTTATAACGATTTTATGAATTTTAAGTACCTAAAAATGACTTGAAAAAATTAATTTTTTTTAGGTTACTTTTTTTTTTAAATACCGTATCTTTTTAATTTTAATTGTACGAAAATGCCCTTAACAGAAATCAGTTGCTGGCATTTTTTCACGAATTTAAAAAAAAAGTTGATGTACGACCGTCTGGAGCCGAAATTGTTTTTTTTTTCATAAAATTCCAGAGGACGCAATTTACATCATACAGCATTAGCCTTTGTGGAGATTACTTTTGAATACCTATATTTTCAAAAGAAAAATACAGCGGTTCATTTCATTGACATTTACTATTAACAATCAAGTGTGAAAGTGAAGCGTGCGAGCGAGGTGCGCGCTAATTGCAGCGGGCGCGTAACCTCGCTCGGCCGCTCTTAAAACTGGATTCTTTTAAATTAAATCTTTCGTGCTCGAAAAAATCCTCAATATCTCGGCTTTTAAATTACGTACAAAAATCCTTTTGTGCTTAGTCTGGGGTAACTCGACGAGATAAACACGATTATTATAGTTTCAGTCGCCTTATAAGCTTAATTGTTGCAAAAACTGCAATTTTTCTTTATTTAGATTTTTTTCATGTTTTCGGTATTCTAATTACAAACCATAATTATAACAGTATTGTTATTATGATTGTTGGGATTTTTCGAAACATTTACTTCCTGATTTCAGTAATTAATTATTTGCGACAGAAAATTAAAAAAAGGAACAAATTAAGATGTTGGATTTCGTTGTCCATGACGTGTCCGTTACTTAACTAAATATCACTATAATATTGACGACTCGGAACACAAAGTTTTTTATAAGTAAAAACGTAAAGTAAAAACAACAACCACAACTCAGAAATACACACAGCCATCAAACTGAGGGAAAAGGCACACAAACACAACATCACATTTGTAAAAGCTGACAAAGGCAACACGACTGTAATTATCCCCACAGACAACCTACACAAAAAAGTACAAGACTTCATAGGACAGAACAACATCACAGAACTAAAACACGACCCCACCGACAGATACCAAAACTCAGTAAAACAAATAGTCAACAAAGCCAAACACATTATGACACATAAACAAAAGCCCTACATGAAACAAATCCGACCATCAGCACCTACACTCCAAGCAAATCCATAAAGAAGACATTCCGATCCGCCCCATTATCAACTACCGTAATGCCCCTGCACACAAACTGGCAAAATATCTAGACAAAATTATTAGACAACACACACAAATAGACAACAACATTGCAGTAAAAAACAACACTGACCTAGTAACAAAAATAAAAGACATACACATCCCCCATAACGCCACATTAGCCTCCTTTGACATTAAAAACCTGTACACAAACATCCCCATCTCTGAAACAATCACCATCCTACAAAACAAACTCAAACAGAACAACACACCAGACGAACTTATCAATGAAATAACAGAAACTCTGAACATTATCACAAAACAAAACTACTTTACTTATAACAATAAATACTACACACAGAACGACGGCCTACCCATGGGCTCCCCCATATCCAGCATTCTAGCAGAAGTCTTCCTCCAACACTTAGAAAAAACAAAAATACTCACAAACAATGACAGACACTCACATAAAATACTATATTGGCACAGATACGTTGATGACATTCTAATACTATACAGGGGAAACAAAAGACAATGTGAACAGTTACTAACGCACATAAACAAAATACATAAAAACATAACCTTCACTGCCGAATACGAACACAACAATACCATAAACTTCTTAGACCTCTCCATCACAAAACTAGAACACAGGCACAAATTCAGTATATACAGAAAACCAACTACAACTGACACACTAATACACAACACCTCCAATCACCCAATACAACACAAACTAGCTGCTTTTAGAACCATGATACATAGACTTAACAACATCCCCTTAGATGAAATAGACTACAAAGACGAACTAAACACGATAAAATATCTAGCAGAATCTAACGGTTATGACAGAACAATAGTCAGTAAACTCCTACACAAAACACAAAACAAACAACAGACAAAGACAGAAAACAACAAATTCATAACACTAACATACATCAACAAACAAACAGAAAAAATTGCCCACAAATTCAAAAAAGCAGGATACAGAATCGCTTACAAAACTACTAACAAAACAGAACACACACTATCAAAACGCATGCCCAAAGCACAAAACAAATTCGATCTACCCGGTGTATATAAACTAAATTGTTCAAATTGCAGTAAATTCTACATAGGCCAGACAGGACGTAGCTTCAAACAGAGATACATTGAACACACAAAAGCACTCCACACCACTACAGAATCTACCTTCACAAACCACCTCATTGAAGCAAACCACACATATAAAAACATCGACAATAACATGAACATACTACACGTACACACAAAAGGCCGAAAACTAGACACTCTAGAACAATTAGAAATATACAAACACACAAAAACAAATAAAAACGACATCCTAAACGAACAGACACAATTCAAATCGCACGCATTATTCGAACACATCTCACCACACACACACAGCTTCAATCTTTCGAAACACTTTCTCGTCGCCAACAACAAGACGAGCAGCGCTACTAACGACAGCCTCTGATGAAGCCTTCTATAGGTGAAAGCCGGTTTAGGCTGTAAGGTAAAACTTTACGTTTTTACTTATAAAAAACTTTGTTCCGAGTCGTCAATATTATAGTGATATTTAAATTAAGATGATTTTTAAAAATTTTATTTCATTACAAAACTTATAAAACGTATAAAATTTTTATAATTAATAATATTTATTTGTTTTATTCAATTTTCCTTTTCTTTGATTCATTATGATCTTCTTGGTCACTTTCTTCTTCTTCTACGTTCTCATTTATGTATATTTCTTCATTATCATTTTGTTCATCAATTTCTATTGTAATGTGTTCGTCAAGAAGTTTTTCCAAGACATCCAAAGAGTGATCATCTAATTGGATGTCAGAAGGAGTTTCAAAGTTTTCGCAATTTGTTGAGTTGCAATATAGACAAACACTTGTACATTTAAGGAAATTTGTTTTGCAACCACATATTTTTGTTTTACAACCACTTACACAGCTACATGATATTTTTTTTAATATTTCCTCGGGTATCAGTGGTTCCTCAGTATAAACTGGCATCAACAAATTGTCAGTATTTCTCCAACCCCACTGAGTTGGATCTTTGTTGTTTTCCAACCATTTTTGCAATTGCAAATAAACTCGTAATGCATGTTGCTTGGCAGCTCCTTCAGTAGGCGGAAGACTTTCTAATTTAAAAGAGGCTCGCGAAGTGGATCGTTTAAAGTGTTCATAACAATGGTCGTTAAGGGTACCTTCTTTTTTATTACAATATAGCAAAGAGATAATTTTGCACATATTCTTTGCAATGTCATTAGGAGAAGCATCTTTTTCATAAAAAATATCTATTAATTAGAGGTAATCTGGATTAGAATTAAATATTTTCAATATTTTATTTTTTCCTTGTTTGTAAAATGAAGAAACTGTGTCACATCCCGATGCGATGGGCGTGGAAAAATGCTACGTATTTTTTTAATTCTGGGTATTTGAAGCTATCATTGGAGTACCATCGATCTACGTCTCGTCCTCTTCCTTTTTTCAGAAACAGAATCTGTTTTGCACTAGGAATCAATTGCGTTAAAAGTACAATCAAATCAACATCTTCTCCAACTACGATTACTTTACTTGTTGTACTCATCATTTTCGCAGTTCGAATAATAAGTGAATCAGCGTCTTCTGTTGCCACTATACTTTGATATCCAGCACTTTGTAGAACAGCAGAAAGCATAGAGATAAGCCTTTTCTTATTACTATTGTTTGACAGAAAAGCTTCCTGTTTTCAGTTATTACAGTATTTTCATCAGAAGTAAATTCTCTACATACATTTCCACGTTGCCGTCTAAGTCTTTCCCATGTTTTTAAACTACTGCTATTATCCTCAGGATATCCATCGAACACTATAAGTGCTTTTTTATATTGATGTACGTATTGTACATATTTATCAATAATATCCTTCATAAGTTCATTGCGCTGCCAAACAACACGGTGTAACAGACTTCCGCCATCTAGAACATATACAGCATTATTTGCACTTATCACTGGAGCCTGAGATAAACACGCGAAATTATCATAAAAATTAGATTTTGCGTCTTACGCATTCCATTTTCATCTAAGAGAACAAGTGGAAATGGCGCGAGTTCATGTTATAAATAAATTTTCATGTCTTCTTGATTTTTTAAATTCAAAGAGACTTGCTGAAAAATTAACAGTGGATTAATAGCGACGACGTCATCTTCAATTTTTATACTCGATGTCATCGAACTTAGAGAGTGAACTCTATTTTTCATCGATGCTCTCATAGTATCAAATTGCTTTCCAATGTAAGTTTGTAACACTTTCATCCCTTCCTCACGTGCATTATAACAATTTACATTTTTACTACCCATGATGCCAGAATAAATAGACATTACGAAGTTGGACTTGGGAAATGGATTGTACTTGTCGAAAAATCCATGTACTTTTTGCAAATCAGCTGCGTCTTTTTATTCGCGAAATACGAGTGTCTACATGTTGTTCCGATATTTCGAACGAAACATTGCAGAATTTTTCCATTTCATTGCATACTTCAGTCAATGCTATAGTAGATAATATCCATTTTGCAACAACACTTTCAGAAATTCCACGCCCGTGAGTCAATCCACCACTAATTTTCATTGGCTTCATCAAAACCTGCTCAATAGTCATGTCTGCAAAAACACCAGACCATGCTTTTTCAGACCTCCTGATCGTAAAAAAACCGCATTTTGCAAATTTATTGTATTCAATAATATCCATTGTGGATTCTAATGCTATCATATCTTGAAGATAGATATGACTACATTTAGCGTACGGGTGGTGTCCGCTAGCGTGGAACAAAGGTAACATACTTTTGACACATTGCAAGTGCAATCCAAAATTTCCAATTCGCTCAACTTCAATAAAATGCTTTACGATGTTTGTCATAATAAAATACTGTATCCACAATTTACATGTTGGTCCTTCTTTTTCAATTTTTTGTATTTCTTTAATATATTTTTTTTTAATACAAATAACTTGATCGTAGTAAGCCTTCGATTCTTCATCTGACTTATTAATTTCTTCTATATTTTGTAACGTCGCGGTTTGTCTAGAGGTTTTAGCGAAAACTTTGTATGTGGCTTATTAGGTGTTCGTCTTATTTAATTAAGCTCCCAATGTTGTTATGCGCCAAATCTGTGAGTAGCGTTTTGAGATATTAAAGTTTCCGCCTCTCCGCAGTCGCCACTTATGAATTATAATAACTGACGTTTTTAAAAAAAAAATAAATAAAGGATTTTTTAATGTGTTACTCAATCTAAATAGAAATCGAGAGTGTGTGATTTGGGGTCAAGTAGGGAAGTTGTTCAGCCTTATGAAGAAGAGAGAGTAAGTACCAATTATTTACACTCGGTTTAGACGATTCCGGATTTTTTCAAATTGTTCGCTGTGATTTAAATCAGCTGATGGTGAGATAAGTTTCTACGCTTAGTTCAACCAGCCTACACTATAGCAAAATCTGATCCGATGTGTTGATTTCTTCTGTTTTTGTGCTGAAACCTATTACAACTACCCACAACAAAAATTATAACACACTTTATTATTCAAGATTATTTTTCAATAATATTATTTATTTATATTATTGGTTTTTGTTTCCTGCCACCAAAATACAAGTATCACAATTGATCTTTCCTTAAATAAAACATAATCTCGACTTCACAGAGCAAACATGGAATTATCTAAAGAGAAAAACATATATGGTTTTATTTACCAAATTTTACACTATTTTAAAAAAAACATCAATTAATATATAATTCTTAATAATTCCCCAGGGTTCAGGGTAAGTTCTTTTTGTTACGAGAGTGTCAGAAATGGATAATTACTAAGCTTTACAAATACCGAAAAAATATTAAATAAATTTGTTTATTTTTTCGTGTAGTATGTAGTTCCAGGAATGTCCGTAAGAGAGCAGCGTGCCTTTGTTTACTTTAAAAAACATGTGATTAAATGACTATTTTGTGTTCTATATCAACGTTCGGAATGCGTTTTCTTCTTGAACTATTAAACGAAATGTTTATATTACCTCGCTCCGTATGGTTCTTACTGGAACGAAGCTTTTTCTCTGGTGAGGTCCGTCTTGTGTTATAATTTCCTTACCGTCTGGCGCATTTTTCGATCGTCAACTAGAACTATGGCGAAACCAGGTTGAATCATCAGAAGGTTTTCTTTAACTGTTTATTAAGGAGTATAACCATTTAATTTTGATAAATCATGGATGATTATATAGTGGTCATGTTGCTTGTTAATTTTGTATTAATTTTCACTCCTCCAAAGTTCCAAAAAGGTTATTTTTATTATAATTGTAGTAGCATCATTTCTTCAACTCTATGGTTTTTTTCCAAAAATTATTATTAACAATACTTGTTATTTCCGTCACTCTTAGTAACCCATAGTATTTTTATTATACAGGCAGTTTGTAATTATTATAAATTTATATTTTATTTACCGAAAAATAATTCTTTTCCATTCCGGTTTCTCTATCAATTTGGTTTACATAATAAGTTTTTGTTCATTTTCTTATGACCTTGTATATAAGTATTTGATAATTTTATTATCTTTAAATAAATTTATATATATTATTTATTTAGTCTCTCATAGTATTCCTACACTGCACTACTTCCTGTTGCCATTTCCCTCATAGTATTATTTTAATTTTTTATTATCCTTTGATATTTAAAATTTTTTATGTTTTTTAAAACGAACCCTGGGTTATCTTATATTATAACACAAATATTTGAAAAAATATAACATTAACTCAGGTATAACAATTGGTTGTCCATACAATATAAATATTACAATAAATAAATAAAATACAGAATCAGTTAGTAGTATTATAGTCTACTCTCATAGTTTTATAATTCCCAAACCTACAGCACAATTCTGTAATAAGTTACCTTCACTTTCATTTTTTACCTCAATGGGTACACTATAACTCACTTTGCACCATATATCACTCGAATTGTTTATCATTTTTAATGATATACTTTAATTTAGAGCTAGTTACAGGTTACCCATTTCTGACCTTTATATTATCATGAGTTAATTTATTGGGACCGGGTTATGTAACGTTACAATATTTAGACAAGCAATAAATTTCTTCTTCATTTAAACGAACTTCTTCAAAAATTTTAGCAGCGAGTGATGCTTGTATTAATGTATGCCCTCTTATTGCTCGCGAATAAGCGTGACCTTCAAGTGCTTTTACAGCAGATTTTTCAGCATACAAGACGCAAAATGCTTCTTTGAGTCCAGATCCCTTCATAATAAATTCAATAGATCCTAAGAAACTCATAAGCATGTGAAAACCTCCAAGCCGTGCTGTTACAGATTGTAAATTATGAGGATCATTTGTAGGATTAACACAAGAAATTATTTCACGTGCTTTTAAATATAATGGCTGGTCGAAACAAACGAAACAGCGCTTCTGAGCCCTAAATTTACATTTTTGCACTGCTTCGACAAGAACTGTAAATATTGTATTGTAGTCACTTGGTGGATTATTTACGAATGAAATTGGTATTATTTTTGAAGTTTTGTAATCAATTGTTTGATGGCACTCTTCTTGAGAACCACTCCATCCTTTCGTTTGAAGTGGAAGTGTTGTTTTTTGATGTAACCAAACAAAATCTGCTGTAGAAATGTCAAATTCATCATGTATGTCATCAAAATTCTTTGCAATAATATTCTTTAATCCAATTGATGTGCCTCTGTCAAATAACTTGAGAGGAAGAAATCCAAATTTGCCAATTTCTATAGATGTTGGTATCTTGCTCAATCTTTTTATAGAAGTTTCTGATGTAACAGAAGAAGAAGGAGTAACACACCTTATGCCGCCCGTGACATGAATAGTTTTAAAGCCATCTATTGTATTAGTATTATGGTCGGCGTTATCAAATGAAAACTGAATAAAGGCATCTTCAGAAATTTTAAATTGTTCGGGATCATGCACTATTGATGATTCAAAAAGCTGTGTTTCATGGTAAGATGCACACAATCCTAAATAAGATAGAGTATCTAGAAGACATTTTGCAGCAAATTTCCTATGTATGAGAGACGACAAACCTAATAAAATTGACGACAAAAATGTTCGAGGTCGAACGCAAGATATCAAAATGTGCGCAATTGTTGAAACTCTTTTGGACCACTTATTTTGCTCTACATGTTCCAAGCATTTGTTGCTTTTTATAAGAGTATCTAAAAAAAGCTGTAGACTTTTAGGAACATCTTTTTGAACATCATCAAAGAAGCAGCTTGGGGCGTTATAACTGTTTGTATCGTAACGTGTAACTCTTACATCTTGCAAAATTATATTGGCTGCCATTTCTACTACTCTAAGATGCTCTTCTTCATCCGTAGGAGCTTTTTCTTGGTACCATTGATCGTTCAGTTCTTTTCCTTTCCTGTCCACGAAACATATTATTGTGTCATAAGGCACTGTATGCATAATTATTTCATTTCCAAAATAATTTAACAGATTATTTTTTATTTGGTCAATTCTTGGTTAGTTGTCTCGGAAACCTTCTAACATTTCTTTTAGAGAAAACTGTGAATCTTCAGAATTCTGAAGAATATGATTAATGACATGTTGCACCACCGCACACATATTTTCACTCATTGGACGACCAACTACTCCCGTAGGCGAAGGGGGGACGTGAAATGCTTGCATACATTTAGCGTGGTAACGAGCATTTTTTTGTAAAAGATCCTCCGAAAATTGTAATCGTAGTCATAACTGTCGATTAAAATCATCATCTGGTCGATAGTTCAATTTTTCCAAGATTTTTTTGGCAACTCCACTTGAAACTAATTTAATCGGTCATTTATGAATGTCAGTTTTTGCATCAGTAGCACAGAAAAGGCACAATGAAGTGAAGTCAAAATAACGAGCTTCTTTACTTTCTTTTCTTGTTTTTGCCAATTTCTCTTAAATAGCTTTCTTTTCAGCTTTAATGTGAGATGGTCTCGTGTAGGCCTACATAATTTTACAGTTCCTATGTACATTGAAAAATTGTAGACCTTCCATTTTCTGATATTTTTTATCTCCTATCTCTTTACTTGCCTTTATAAGTGTTTTTATAGCCTTCTCAAAGATGAGAATCTTGTCTGTCTCCTCGACTTCTTCATTACAAATAATACATTTCTCACGATTAGTATCTGGAGACAAAACAAACAATTTTAATAAAATTTTGCTGACAATAAATGACAACTCTCTTCTCCAAATTAAAAATCACAATAATAAACTTAAAAGTATGTGAATGTATATGAGTAGATATCGACGCCCCAGACGAAGAACCGACGCCCCCTACGAAGACTAGCACAACTCAGATTTTTCAATGTTATTTTAAATGGGAAAATCTGAGTTGTGCTTTTCTTCGTAGGAGGCGTCGATACCCTCTCTGCATTCCGACGAAAAACATATCATTTAAATATTCCTGAGGAAAAATATACCATTTTGATTATATTCTACATAACCTCAATTCAACATGGAATATTTTTCGTATATTTCTATAGTTCATAGATTCTCGAAATGTAGGAATATCCTCTTTCTTTCTCTACATATGTATATTGTAATATAAATATTGTAACGTAAAGAAAACGTGACTTGTGTGTATTTCTGCCACACGTTGGATGCGTCAACTTGTAACGTAAATGAAAATTCCTCTCCTTAAAGCCACACTGTTGGGCTAGCCAATTTGTAACGTAAAGAAAACGGGATCGTTGTTTTAAATATAATTTAATTACGTTTAAAATACTATTTAGGAATATATCAACGTTTGTAGTGATTGAAAATAGAAGGTTACTAACTCTCAAAAGTGGTTTAAAATGTAACATTCGAGGTTACTCAAAGTGTGTTTACAATTGTAGAATTATAATTGTCTGAAAAGAATTCCCTTAGATAAAACAAATAAAATAGTGGTGTTGATATTATTTAAATACTAGCTTTGCTAGAGTTTAAAAGTAAAGTATAATAGTTGGTCGCTCGATGATGATGATCGTCTTGTTGATACTAGCTGTGTAACTTCTCCTCCAGGTCGATAACAGTCTAAGTACGTTACGTCTAGTAATGTCTGGACAATTGAAATAATATAATCTACTTTCACGTACCTGGTCGTGTTTTCTAGAAGTTCAATAAGCTGTCAACACAGTTTACAAAAAACCAACTCACTTTAGCTACAAGGTTAAGTTACCTTGTTTGATAGTGGGCGCCACATGGATTTATTTTGGGAAAATCCCGTGTAAAACCCATATATAGAATCAATTAATGATTCTATTGAAATTAAAATAATTGTTTATTACCTTTATGGCAATGCTATTCCAAGTACTCAATCACAACTGAAGGTTGTTTGAGTTTTCTGAATAAAATATTTAGTCACTTTTTTGAAATAAATTAAGTCGAGTTATACTGTTAATAATGGGATTTTATTCATACCCTTGATAGAGAATTCAAACAAATATAATTAAAACATACAATGATGTACAATTGTAAATAAGTTATTATATACCCTGTAGGGCTTGCTCAGAACATAGACAGTAAATCTGGTTAAGTCCAGATATTTCTTTTTACTTTAAACATCAATTTTAATTAAATCTCAGGTGTAAGTTCTTTGAGACACAAAAAAGAAAGTTTATGCCTACACAATAGCTAATGATTTTCTGATATAATATTGACTAGTACTGTTTTTGACGTTACTATTATAAAGTAAACAAATAAAAATAGCCTATTTGATAGGTTGTGCATTTGTCACGCCTGATTTATGATTTACAAAGGTTATATTTTGGAGAACACTTATAACTAACATTCAGCTTAACTAATATTGACAAATTCATAAAATAAATTTAGACATGGTGTAACATAAAAAATGTTTCAGTGTTTTTGCGTCAGTACAGATCAGTGTATTAAAACGTACAGGTTATAGTGCTCGTAGAAAAAATGAAAAAATGATTACACTGTTACCTGGGATTTTAATCTTACGATTAAAATTTCAATTAACACTTCGATAATCGGATTATAATGATTATCGTTATTCACTACACACGCACTTGAACAGAGAATTTCGATCCGCTTCTAACTTACAGGATCATAAATAATACTATTTAATTCTTTCTGCTGTTCATTATTTTTTCCCGCACTAAAATGAAATAATACTGCACATAATCACAATGGTTCCTTGTAGAATAATTTGAAGTAGTTGTAGGTTGTTGTCGAACTGTTTCCTTTGATGTGTTCTGGCGATGACGCTATCAGTTATTAAAAATGTTGAGATGAGATCGGCGTACCTGTCACACCGAATGCCGTTAAGAAGTGTCTGCCGAAAATTCGTTCCGGCTCTTTTTATAGTCGATACCTTGATCGGCTCTAGGCAATATTGTTAATTACTAAGAAATTTTGTCATTGGCTTAGACAGGTGTGATGAATGTGACGTATGTTTTTTCCAACCGTCAAAACGGTTTTTATAACCGCCAAAAGCTAAAGTGATTGACAGCTACCGATATTGTTGGTATTTACGACCAAATTTCTTAAACATATTTTGTAAATGATGCTAATGCCTTTCACGCACTTAATACAGTTGCGATTGGGGCTGTATCGCCATCAAATTAAAGAATATTTTGTCCTCTTTAATTTGATATAGTTTGATACCGAGTTAGTTTCACTTTTACTGACATTGCTACATAAACAATGTTCAGGTACACTATTTCGCACTGTCGTCTGTTTACCAAAATCGGCAATTATACACTTTGACTAATATTGTTTGTGTCCTACATCGCGTTTTATCACTCGAACGTTTATGTGAGAACACTATTAATTCTGTACCGATTAATTACTTATTTTTTGCGTACCGTATCACTTATTATATGATATATAATTACCTTAATATCCACTTTAGTGATACACAGTTTCGTCACTGATGACGCGTTTCGGGACTAAGTCCCATCCTCAGATACATAATTAATAAACTAAAATATTAAAATCACGACCATGATACTGGTCAAGTCAAAAACTCTATACATTGTAATGAACTGTTCCTACATACTATGATATCTCGTTTCACATTAATTTGCTCTATTCTACTAACTAACAATCGAATTATAAATCATATCATTTTAATAATGCTCATTGCTATGTTTTAGCATAACAATTGCTATGTTTTAGCAAACTCAAAAACTCTATACATTGTAATGAACTGTTCCTACATACTATGATATCTCCTTTCACATTAATTTGCTCTATTCTACTAACTAACAATCGAATTATAAATCATATCATTTTAATAATGCTTATTGCTATGTTTTAGCATAACAATTGTTTTGTGTAGGTGACCTACATTTCTGTTACTTCCGAATAATCATCTCATTAACGATTGTTTGGTCTAGGCCTTGTTAAGGCATACCGTTTATACTGGAATTCTGCCTTAAAAGCTTTTATTAGTTCACAATTCGGTAATTTTGCTGAGGTAGCTTATTGGTATAAGATTCCCTCTTACAAACGTGTTTATTTGTCATAAGTATATTTGAGATTGAAATATAGCTTCATTTTCATTTTTGGTGGCCATTGCTAATTTTAGTTCTTGGCCTCAATAATTACTAGTCATATTTAATTTATCATCAGCCAAATGCTGATTCTGATCTCACATTATTCAGATTCTCATTTAATCATTTTTTAGTAACATATCATATTCTGTTTACATTATTCACTGACTCGCTTGACAGCTTAAAGTGAATTTAAACTTGTCCATCAGTTTGTGTCAGTTATTGTCTGGTTGTAGTGTCAAACAGTATTTGGGTTGGCTGTTTCTTGTGGCACTTCTGCTTCTTTCTTCTTCCATGATTCCTCTCTTCTTGGTAATTCTTATCATTATATTCCCTATTTACATTATTGTTATGTACTTATTAAATCTGATAGTATATGTTTAGGTTAGGTAACATTTTGTTATGTTACAATATGTATAACAATAATAATAATAATAAGGCTATAAAAAGTTTAAATAAAATTTTAAATCCAACATTTTGAATTTAAAAGTCTGAATAATAAAAAAAAAACAAAAAATAAAAATAAAAATAAAAACAGATGAATAAAACTTTGCCTAGTTACGGTGTTTGTTGATAACTCTGTTGTTTTATATTAAATCTGTTAAGGGCATTTTCGTAAAATTAAAATTAAAAAGATACGGCATTTAAAAAAAAAATAACCTAAAAAAATTTAATTTTTTCAATGTCATTTTTCGGTACTTAAAATTCATAAAATCGTTATAAATCTTTTACAGCATGAAAGTACAACTCTCCAAGAAGAAAATAAGCCCAAGCTCGCTACTCTACGACTATCCGTCGAGCAAGAGTGGCCGATTTTCGAGAACGTCTTTTTTTCAAAAAATCGATATATCTCAAAAAATGAAACAAATTTTCGAATTTTTCAAATACGTACTTTTTTGGCTTGCTGCGGGCTATATTCAAGCCTTTAAACATAAATTTGAAAATAATACGGCAAAAACATAAATAGTCGATTTTAGACGGGTTTTCCGATATATCTCGAAAAGTAACATGACAATCGATACTCAAAAAATAGCAATCGAAAGATCTTTTTATTACCTACAACTTTGTGATTTACTATTTTTCGATTGGAGTTGTAGTTTTTTTTTAATTTTCGAAAAACCGTTTTTTCCAACTTTGCGAATTTTTTAGGTTAACTTCTCCATTTCAGACCAAGTCTCATTTTATATACTCTTTCTTAGAATTTTTTTTCCTACAACGCAATATTTTTTGTTTCCGGGTTGGAATTTTTGTAAATTTAACATTAGGCCGTGACAGATTGGTTGGACTATATTCCACAAGAGAGTGAACTAACGTCAAGAGATCTACGCAACTATTTTCATTCATCAACGGATCTACAACCAATTATTTACTCACAAATCAATAAATAAAAAACATCAAAATCGAATTAAACAATTATTCAAGTATATAAATAAAAATAGTTGAAGAATATATTTAATGAATGCGAGTGTTAAATTCAATAACAAGTAAAAGTTTTAACAGAGAAGAGTTGAGTTTGTATTTAATTAACGCCAGCGACAAGTGGCTTATAAATAGTAGAACACGATCAAAACCATTTGATTTTTGTACGTTATAAAGTGCGACCAACTAGTGCGGCTTTAAAAATTAGACAGAAGAATATTTTAATTATATTTCCTAATTTAGCCCGGCAATTACAGTAGAACGACCATGCCTCACACACACGAACACGATACCAGATACAAGGTCAAACAAGGAGAAAGGGGACAGACAAACACCAAAGCAAACATGGAGGTACAGGAAGAACAACCAACAACTGAAATGGAAGTTACAACAGATAATACCCAAGAAAACCAACCAGAAGTAAACCAAACTGAGAGACCCGTAGCAACCGAAGAAACGAAGTTGGACAACTTGATGAGAATGATGATGGAAAAATTCGGAGAAATGAAAGAAACTACCGAAACCCTAAAAGCAGATTTAAAGGAAGAATTGGGAAATAAAATAGACGAAAACAATAAAAATACTAATAAATCCATCGAAACCTTGAAAGCAGATTTAAAGGAAGAATTGGGTAAGAAAATAGATTACGTCAGTAAGCGAATTAAAGAAAACAACAACAAAATTCAACTATGGAGGGCAGAAATAAAAAATGAGGGCAAATCGGCGATAGAAGAAACACCAAACGTGGAACAATTAAATAAGGAAACAGAAAATAAGAGTGAACCATCAATAGAAGCGATAATAGAAAATGATGAAACCATGGAAGAATTAAGTCTACAATCTGAAGATAATGGTAAACAAACAGAAAATAAAGAAGACACAAGTATATTGTTACCTGGGAATAAACATAACAAAAACAAAGAGAAGATTCAACACATGGAAGTCGACACTAAAAGTGTAAAGAACCTAATAATTCCGAAGACCAAGAAGATAGGAAGAATATTTCCAAAGAAAATAAGAAATACACGAGAAGGAATGGAAATGATTAAAGGTGGGTTAGTTAACATATTTAACCTCCCTATTAATGAACAGAGAGAATTAATTAAGTTTAAAAATTATAGCAAGAACTTAATAAAAATGTTAAAAGTAAATCACCATAAAATAGTGAATAAAAACTTAAATAAAGATATACAGTAGAGCCTCGGTTATCCGCCCTTCGATTATCCGCCGTTCCGTGTTATCCGCCGCCCAAGCGGCATAAAAAACGTAAACGTAAAAAATATTTTCTTTAATTACTGCAACGAAAATAGTGTGCCAATAGTTTGTGGGCGTGAGTGTACGTGCTCTCTTTGTGATTGCTCCTGACTGTACCGTAGGAATTTGGCCTACTGCCCATCGCCTATTATAGCCTAGCTGTGACTCATGTGTCATTCACCCCACCCCACCCCCAACAGCCAACGCTATCGCTTAGTAGACTGCAGTTTCTTGTTGTGTGCTGTAGTGAGCAGTGAGGCTATTTTTACGCAGTGTGTCCGTGAGTGACTAGTGCAGTTTTGGTGAAAGTGTCGTAGTGTAGTCTTGTTAATAGTGTTGCGATTATGGCTACGAAAAGGAAGAAAATTGTTTTATCAATAAAAGACAAGCTTGAGGCATTAAAAAGACTGGATAAAGGGGAAACGCTGCAGAAGGTGGCTGACCACTACGGCGTCGGTCATCGCACAGTTGGAGATTGGAAGAAGAGACAATTAGAATTACAAAAATGGTGTTCCTCACGAGTTACTGAGACTGCTTTTAAAGATAGAAAAACTATGAAAAATTGTGATTATGAAAAAGTTAGCGAAGCGTTGTACATTTGGTTTACACAGTTCAGGGAGAAAGGGGTGCCTATTTCAGGACCTATCTTAAAAGAAAAGGCGTTGCAGTTTCAAAAAGAATTTAACGAAGGTGATGCAGATTTTACAGCAAGCGTTGGCTGGCTTGATAGATGGAAGAAGCGTTATGGAATCCGTCAGTTGAATATTTGCGGCGAGAAACTGTCATCAAACTTTCAAGAAATGGAGCAGTTTAAGAAAAAATTTCAAGACTTTGTTGAAACTGAAAGCTTAACAGGAGATCAAGTATTTAATTGTGATGAAACAGGCCTTAATTTCAAAATGTTACCGAGTAAGAGCCTTGCAGCTAGAACTGAAGCTGCAGCCCCTGGCTATAAACGTAGTAAAGAGAGAGTGACTATTTTAGCATCCAGTAATGCCACAGCAAACCATAAAATGGACCTGGCAATGATTGGAAAGTCCAAAAACCCTAGGGCTTTTAAAACCATTTCAAAACATGCTCTTCCAGTAAAATATTTCAATCAAAAAAATGCATGGATGACTAGTGAAATTTTTAAGGAATGGTTTTTTAAAGAGTTTGTTCCTTCTACAGAGAAGTTTTTAAAAGACAACAACCTACCCAGAAAAGCAGTTTTACTGCTAGACAATGCCCCAACTCACCCTGATCAGACGAACTTAGAGATGGGGACATAAAGGCTATGTTTTTGCCACCAAATGTGACTGCCATTTGTCAGCCTATGGACCAGGGTGTTTTGGAAACACTTAAACGAAACTATCGAAGAAAGCTTCTGACAACAGTCATACAAGAAATTGAAGATGGGCAAAACTTGATTAAGAAGTTGAAAAGTATAAATTTGAAGGATGTCGCTTATTGGGTCGCAAGGGCCTGGGCCGACACTTACTGTTAATATATCATTAAAATATTTGGTTAATAATCCAGATGACAAAATGATTAAAATAGTATTAAATAAATAAGAATTAAATAGAAACCCTACTAAGCATAATGAAGTAGAATCATGACTATGATGAAAAGAATGTAAAGCACCACCACATGGGTGATGTTATAAAAATAAGAGATGAGAAGGACATGTTAAAATAAAAATAGTAAAATATGGAAGTTTATGTTAGTAAATCAACATATGTAAACTGATAATTAATATTGTTCAGCTGAATGCAGCATTTATATATAATAAGGTATTCTTTTTAATCAATTAATCATGTTCAAAGTAGAAATTAAGAAAAATTAAACAAATATTAGAAAAAAGTTAATAGTCAGATTTGCAACATTTAGCAGACGACGCATGTAAACAATGTACTAGTAAGTTTAAATTAACGAAATATTAATGAAAACTGTGACCAAACTGGCATCAAGCCATGTCAAAATAAAGATAAAGAAATAAGCTATACTATGATAGTAATAGAACCCGAATTGAGATTGTAATAATTGAGATATAAACGTTAGCATAATAAATTTGGAGAATATTGAATAAATGCAAGTAATAACAAGACAATCGACAACGGCTAGCAAAATACAAATATGTAATGCCTAATAATATCATTACGTCATCATGAAATAATTTCGGACCAATCACGAACGATTTTAGTAAGACCTCTGGAGCGCCTAGCGGCTTTCTGAAAAAAGTATATAAACGAGAGTCATTGTAAACAGAGAAGCATTTTGTATAAATTCACTCAACCAGCAACAACAAATCCAGGCCAACTAATCATCAAAATTTAATAAATCAACGATAAAGAAGAAGTATAATTCAATCAGTGCATCGACAATAGTAGTAAAACTTTAACCAGAAGTGCATGTGAACGAACGAGGTTAGGTATCAAACATAACCAAGCAGTAGCTTATTCAAGAGAATTAACCCGTTCAAGTGCGAAAATCAGTGAAGTGTAAACACGATCATTGAATAAGATCGTTAAAAGTGTTAATAAATTAATCTTTGCGATTAATCACCAGGGAGTACAGTGCTCATACTTACTTTGTTTACATTTTAGCCAATAACAATGTAGAATAATACACTAATGTACTGACGCAAAAAACAATAATACTATAAGTAACTAACACTGTATTAAAGTTATTTAGAGGAATTAACAGATTCCGATATAAGATTTCATATGTTAACGTTTTTATAACTAACCTAAAATTTATTCAGAACAAACGAACTTTTCGTTTGTTAACTTTCAATAACTAAAGGTGTCTAACCTAACAATATGAAATATCATAATAGCATTGTAGAATAAGGCAGTGGCGTTCTATTCTGTAACTTAAAAGAAGTCACCCTTGAGATAAATAACCATTATAAATAATCTATCGATTATAATATTCATGACTTTTCATGTTAACTAAACTGAGCTAGATAAAAGTAAAGAAACCGGACGATCTGTGATCCGTTTGTTATTTTCAAATGAATGTAGTTAATTGAATTTATTCCATAATGAATAATAAATAACAGAATTGTAAAGTAACAACACTTGTCAATAATTATTTCAAATAGTAATTAATCAGTATTACTAATTACTGAGGTGCATTTTTGTAGTACACAAACAAACAGAAATTTAATGCATGATCTTGATCTAACCAATTGATCAATTATTGATTTATAAAATATCAGAATTAACCATTAATTTATTCAGAAGAATTCTTTTTATGGGACATTTCTCTCGAAAACCCATATGGCGCCCAAGTAAAATTTAAAAGTGTTTACAAAAGCTTTTACAGCATTAATATACTGTGCAATCAAAAGCTTGACAGTTTATTCACCACCTGTGACCAACTGAATGCCTAGTACTACATCACAGGTACGTGAAGATTTGATTTATGTAAAATACCTTGTCAAGACAATACACTGACACACACAGACGACACTATTCCACAAGAGAGTGAACTAACGTCAAGAGATCTACGCAACTGTTTACATTCATCAACGGATCTACAACCAATTATTTACTCACAAATCAATAAACAAAAAACATCAAAATCGAATTAAACAATTATTCAAGTATATAAATAAAAATAGTTGAAGAATATATTTAACGAATGCGAGTGTTAAATTCAATAACAAGTAAAAGTTTTAACAGAGAAGAGTTGAGTTTGTATTTAATTAACGCCAGCAACGAGTGGCTTATAAATAGTAGAACACGATCGAAACCATTTGATTTTTGTACGTTATAACATTAGCGTACATAGTATGTCGTTAACTACTATAAGTTAGCAAACCTCACTGTGTAGTGTGTAGATGTTGATTAATCTGAATTACACCATCGTCATCTGACTTTAATTAACTATCACCATTAATAGTTTCTCAGTTCAGCAACTTTGTGTGTGCGTTTGTAAAAAAAAAATCTTGGCAGTTCTGCTGCTGTGTTCATTTTTTCTTTCATTTCTTTTCCGTTCTTTTCTTTTTTTTCGTCAATTAAAATTTGCGGTCAATTAATTTTGTCAGTCGATGCAAGTCGATTGATTTGTGTCTGTCTGCCAAATGGGTGTGTGTGAGTGTGATGCCCATGCCCTAATCGTAGCAATCAAAACAGCAAAAAAACCGTATACCTCGAGTATTTCACAATGGGTAAACGAGATGAATTTATTTGCAGAGACACCAACGAAATATTCTGTAATCATTGACAATTTGAATTCATTAGTTACGTTCAATTGCTTAGAAACAGACAATTTCTTGTTAACAATTACAATTCAAATTTAATTGTAAATGTTTGGAAGTACGTAAAAGCCAAAAATTTGTTTTAAATACTCTCATTTTGAAGAAATCAAGAGGTAAAATTTATTTTATCAAAAAATTCATTAGATTTCAGAATTCACCTTAACTAATAGAATTTAGATTCTAAAATTCTACTTTCTGGTTAGACAATCTAAAATATTAGAATGTCTTTGTCTTTGCCTGCAAAACGTCAAATCCGCCTTTCCAGCTCCCAATTATTTTTTTCACGTCAACTTGTAGATTATAAAAGTAATCACTAGAGTAGCCCTAATTATTGTCTGTTCTATTAAGTCATTTAATACTACACTGCCCTGCAGACACAGTACAATATCAGTAGTCAGTATTGTGAACTGAAAAATGCAATAGACAAACAATATTTAATTACCTGCTGGAATTAAAAATAATGTTAATATAATTTAATTATTAAAATAAAATCATCTATAATTTTTAATTATTAAACTATTAATGATTGAATTTTTAGTGCTAAATATTTTATGTTATTTTTTCTGCAACGAAAATATTAATTAATTTTTTAAAAACTTAATTTGTGGATTTATTTAAGATGATTTTAATTATTTCAACAACCAAAGTAGCTTGCTCAATAAAACAGAAAAAACTAAAACATAAATTTGTAACTTTTAATCAGTTAATTTGATTTTAAATTTAACTTTAACTCAGTTAATTTTGGGGGGAACTAACTTTAACTTTAATCAGTTAAAAATTTGTATTAACTTTCCCATATCTGCTCACATGATAACATATGTTGAAATGCTATGAGCTGGAGCTGTTTCTATTAAGTGCAACCTATACACTATGAGGTTTGATTATAGAGAGTATGTGGAAAAACGTTAACAATAATGGAGGGAATGTGGACAAAACGGAAGCACAAGTCTGGTTATCCATACAAGCACTTTTACTTAATCAGCAGTGTATAAGACATTATGAGTTTAATGAATTCAGAAGAAACCAACTCGTAAAGGTAAGTTAAATGCTTAGTTATGAATAAATTAACAGCTTGATCATCACATAATAATAATATTAATGGCTCCCATGTGTACCACCGAAGCAGCTTAGGAGTCAGGCAGGGTAGGCTGCCTTATGCGCACTATACGGCATACAAGGAAGGCAGTGTGGCCAGCACTACACTTCAGCCACCCATTATTATAACCAGAATGTTATCCTAGGTTCTCATTTTCAACAGGCTGGGTCGACCTGGGGCCTGAAAAACGCACCTTGATTTTATTGTGCGGGCCCGGGAATCGAAGCCAGGATCTCTAGATTAGTAGCCAGGTGCCACACCCACTGGTCTACTGAGCCGGCTTTGATCATCACATATCAGCATTAAAAAAAATTATAGTTTTATGTATCCATTTATGAAACTTTATAAATTATTTCAGTATACTTCTTTATGGTTATAGGAAACATCAACAAAGTGTAGACAGTGTTATTATAAATTGCTACAAAAGAATTAGGATATACATTTTTAAGTGTTTTTTGTCCTCCATTTTTTGAGCCTTGAGTTTTTTGGACTTGCATGAACCAGTGTCATAGGATGAACACTCAAGTAATGTCATAATGTGTATTGTTGGTTTCTTGGGTAGTAGTCTATGCCTTAGTTGTTGTTTGCATTTCTGAGGGCTATTTCTGATGGTACATTTTGGTACAATGCTATGCGCCATCTTCTCACTACGTCCTTCTCAGTGATATCTGATGGTCTGAAGTCATAATGAAATGATCATGTATTTATATGTGTTATGCACAGGGTTGCTAATTCCTATAAGATTGTTCGCTGATGGGGTGAGAGTTGAAGACTCCTGATTAACTTATTGTTGGCTCATTGTATTGCTGTTGACGAATAATGTGTTTAATGCCACAAATAATCTTTGTTTGTGTCACATCACTTCTATTGTGGTGTGCGTATGTGTGTCCTGTTGTTTGCATAACTGTTCACCAAGCTTTGTTTAAGCGAGTCCATCCTCCTGTTTGTTTAAGGCTTCTTGTCTTTTTGCATATATCATTTTATTAATTTTAATAATAAACAAAATATTTTAACAGTACAGATCTTGTTACCTCGGTACCGAGGTAATTTATTATTTATTAAAATAATAAGTATTTTGTTAATAGTTAATAAAAATCCATTTACTTATTTATCTTTATTATCCATTTATCTAACACAGTATTGATAGACTTTATAAATAGAATAAGTATAATTTTACTTATACATTATACCATCATGAGGCAGTTTAGTAAAAGGTAATAAAAGAGTGTTAATCATTTCACTCCTGTATACAATAGTTAACATTATATTCCTGTACATTTGTTTTCAATCAACTCATCAACTGAGTTTTAACATATATTTACTTACCAGTATGTTAATTAATAGCCAATATGATGAAAAAAAATGCTAAATTTTGCAGTATGTTGAAGAACTCGTGAGAGAAGGTTGTGAATTTAAAAATAATGAATTGTCTATATAAATCAAGCACAGTAAATATTTCCACTAATAAATTGCTCCAAGAGTAAAACCACTTTCCACCTTAGGTAGGAACTTACAAGTTGTATAAGATGGAAGGTATATGTTAATGTTACCAGTCTGTTAAATGAGAGGCAAAGGTTAGGAAGTAAATGTTGAGCAGAAATAATTAGATTAGTCTGATGCAAGTAATAAAATACTTAGTCTGGCGCTGTTAGATGATCCCAAATCAATATTGGCTCACTTGTAAAGACAGTGGGGCCCTTCTATTGTAAAGTAAAGAGCCCTTCTATTTAAAAATGCAATTTTATATATGGCTACACATATCAATTATTAACAATATTATGCCAAAAAATGTGTAAAAGGTAACAGATTTTAAAATTTCTGTAAATCAGTGAAAAGCAAGATGGTGTTTTCAGCTTGAGGCAAATTTTGGTTCAGAATGTCTGAGCCCTGAATTGTGAGTGACTCTTCACAACGGTTTGTGCTAGCTAAGGTGTCAAGGGAGGGGTTACCTTATTATAAGTCTGACAGGATTGCAATCCCTACCTACACACCTGTCATGCCAACTCACAGTACACCTGCTGTTCAATATATTGAAGTATTTTAAATGATTTCTTTATTGTTAATATGATCGTCACTTCAACAACTGTTAAATTATGATTTCAGTGCATAAGTATTCAGAATATAGTGTTATTTCATTAGGAAACACTTAAATAGAAAAAGTATATTTCCTCTATAGGTCTTGTTGAGTTACCTAAATTTTATCAATTACTTCTGGTATATACTGCATATCTACAAACTTTGTTCTTTGCTTATACGAGGTCGGCAAAAAAAGTATCCAACCTTGGGTCAGGAAAAGATTTGTATCAATGCTATCAAGATCGGTGGAACTGTGCTATCACATTTTGAAATATTTCCTTGCAACTTAGGTTCCCTGTTGGTGCACCACAGCATGTCTTGGTAGATCTCAACATGGAGTTGTCTCTGTTCCAGTGAAAGCAGCTTTGGCACAAATTTTGCAGCTACTCTGTGGATGCCCAAATCCTCATTTATAATGCTGTCTGTGGAACCAACGCTGATCCCCACCTCATCAACAACTTCCAGAACTGTCAAACTAAGGTCCTCCTTGATCAATTTCCACACCATCTTGATAATGGAAGCATTTCAGCTTGTTGAAAGTCTTACGGAATGCTGGTCACTCTCCTCAGACAAGCAGCCAACTTTGAAACAGCTGTACTACCGTTTAATTTGCATAACCCCCATTCCATCATTGCCTCCTGCTGAACTTTCGCATAGTTTCTGCTTGTGTATCCCCTAGTTGCTGACAGAACTTGATGCAGTACTGCTGCTCCAAATTTTTGGCTACTGTAAGGACAATGTGAATGAAACAAACTTTTGTTGCACCATGTGACTTTCTGGCGGTTACTAATGTGACTGGTGGCACTACAAGGAAACAAAAATCGTGCATGCACATGAAAGTCCTTTCTATGCATTACCCATTGTTGGCATGTCTAGGTCAACACTGGTTACCATAAAAAAAAAGGTCGGATACATTTGTACAGATCTCGTATGATCAACTGAAAAGAAATTACTAGTACCCCAAAACTTCAACAAGCATGTAATGAATCATTTTGCAGAGCAGAACAGGCAAATGGATTTTACTTATAAACCTATCAAATAATATAAGGTCATTAAAACAATATCATTTTTGAAATGTTAGGCTGAGAATTTTATGACATTTCTTTATGTTAACTCCCACAGACCAATGTTTTTCTTGTACATAGCAATTCAAAAATATCAGCCCCACACTGATAAATGTGGGATGCCCCCAGGTTGGTAAATGACCTGAAGATGGCTTGACTGTTGAAAGCGCTCGTCAATACCAAAGACAACATAGTGGTTTGTATAAAATTACTAGTAGAAATTAATACTGGGTCGCGACATTTTTATACTGCCTCTGAATTGCTTCTGGATTCAGATCAATTTGGCATATACATTAATACTTCTGTCTTCTATTTATAATGAAACATAAACCTTCATTACTTGGTTAAACACCTATATACACAAAACTTATCTGCAAATTTAAATTTATACCTGCACTTTTTCCTTAGTTCCAATAACGCTTTCTCCTCTCTAGAGTATTGAACATTATTATTCTTCTCTAAATTACTTAAAGTATAAGTTGCTGCAATATCATAAAAAATAATAGATAATAATTTTACACACACACACACACACACACACGTGCACACACACACACACACACACACACACTTCAATAAGTTTTGTAATATAATTAAATAATTTTTATTCTATCACATTTTAAGATTTATACGTAGACCTATTTTTTCAAATTTACGTTTTTCTATCATCAGATTTATTTATAGCAAATAATTTTTAAACAGAAATTATTGTCACTGAATAAAATCAAGTATGTCTTTTTGTGAGGAAGACACAGTAAATAAGGAAGACACAAAATCTTAATACAGTAGAAATTCAGTTATTCATCATAGTCTATAATTTGTCACCTCAGAAATTAAGCCTGCTGCAGCTCAGTGAAGGTAAACAGAAATACATTATGCATGAGTTAAAGTTTTTTGAGTGTAAAAATTTGAAAAAGTACTTTTCATAATTTTTACGTACAGTACATACGGTAATTAAGTGATAAAGTGATATGCTTATATATAGTGACTTTTTAGTTTACAAAAATGTAGTTGTGTATTAACTGTATGTAATATGATATAAACATTTCATAATGGAAATGAAATAAAGTACAATACCATAATGTGATTCAATAACATCACATTTAACGCGCAAATTCCAATTGAGTAATGTAAGTCCTGTATACTTGTATTTTCCTAGCTTTATAATTATGTATACAAGTTTATACTGCATTTTACTGTAATTAATCACACAATTTATTTTTTAGCATGTGTAGGCCTATTTTTTGTTATTGCGTATTCATCTATTTTCCCAATTCATCAGCCCTTCTCCTCTGAACATGACGAATTAGCGAGTGTCTACAGTATTCATGTTTTGAACATTTATATTAAATACATCAACATACTTTTATTTTGTTTCAGCTCTTAAAATATCTAAGTGATGATTTACTAGATCAGTTATCACCATTAATTCAACTAAAACAATTTTTATGTCAGCTTTCTGTATCTGCCTTCCCTCCACCACCACAGAAACCCGTTTTGATTGAAGTAATTTCTCAGGTATGTAGAGGTTTTCTCATAACTGCATAAGGTCAATATTTTTGTGTGTACTTATATAATAAGCAAATTTTAAAATTTACACTGTAAGTAGAATTAATTACACATAAATATTCGTTTAACTGCTTATATGATTTTCAAAGAAAACGTCTGATATTTCACAATAATTCATCTTGTTATTTGAATTATAAGTCTCTGTAATTCCAACTTTGGCATGTTTACTTGCTGAAATGCTATTTGTCATGTTCCGCAAATGTCATATGTCATAGGACTTGAAAATGGTGGAAACACTGAAAGGCCTCGTCCGGAACATGACAAATAGCAGTTCAGCAAGTAAACATGACAAAGTTGGATTTCACAATAAGCCATTCATTATAAATCATTTGTTAATTTAAAATTATGTGTAGAAATAGTAGATTGTTGTGATCAAATAATTTAAATATATTTATGACATGTTACTAATTTTTTCACAAATTACATTTATAGAATTACATCACACCATTAAGTTAGCAAAATATGTTTTTGGTAAATTCAAATTGGTTTTTAAAATAAATACAGCATTCTTGTAGTTTATTTAATCAACATCTGCAGTGAGTTGTTTCAAAATCACTATAATTTAAAATAAATGAATGTCATAAACCAAAATTTTGTCCTATAATTTTCTAAATTTAGTATGTGAAGTATACTGGGTCTTCTAAGACAGAGAGATAGAGGAGTGAGAAACACCAGTTTTAAGCGTGTCATTGTCAGTGACAGCTTCATTGGTTATGAAGCTATATTTATGAAAAGAAATAGTGTTTTGTGCTGTCAACAGGCAAATGTTTAAAGAAGTCATTAAAGCTCCCTGTCTGTTTTTTTTTAAACAACAAGAACAATTAGAACAAGAATTACAAACAATTAGAAAAACACCCTACTAATACTCTCAACAGACGAGGGATCTTGACTTGTGTACGACTGAGGTAAGACCAGTGTATAGAAGAATCTGTCAGACACCTAAGAGATTCACCAGTACATTAAAATGTAATAGTTGCATTAAGCATAATGAGAAGCTGTGCACATGGGGATCACAATATCTGAAAGTTCTAAGTACTATCATATTCTTTGATCCCAGAAATTCATAAATACATTTTCTCTTCTTCAATTTACCAATCATATGTATTGCAAGTCACATAAGACACTTCTGCCTACATGGCTACTGCTACAGGGAAGGAAGTACCCATGGAACTATAGAGCACCTTACAGAAGTCTGTGTCCTAGACCAACAAAATTAACATCCTTCTTCCAAGTAAAATACTGACCATTATTCTATTGGCTTACTATATTAGTCTTGGTATTCTAGAATATCTTTGTCATATAACTTATACACAGTTCTATTCACAGAGCCATGAAAAACAATTATAACTACAGCTACCGGCACATAGCTGAGCGCCTGGGTCCAGGAGCAGGGAAATTGGAAGGATGAGGTGCACGGGGTAAATCATTAACCTTTCTGCAAACATTGACTGTCAACCACAGGACGAGTGACTCACAATATTGTGACTACCCTTTTGTTCTGTAATGCCTCAGTTGGTTTCGCTCGTCCTTATTGGTTGACTTCTATGAATTATCTGTTTTGTAATAGTTTTGAGTAAGTAGTCGGTATTGTCTTGTGAAGAAATTTTTCAAAATTTTTGAAGAAAGAGGCTGATAACAAAGAGGTGACGATTCCAGTTGTTAGAGCTAGAGAGCAAACTGCTGCTGGAGTTTCTGAACATGTGGTGACCAAAATAAACAAGGAATTATGACAACTTAAAAATTCTATTGAGGGTGATAGGGCTACTTTATTTGTTACTCCGAACAAGAAGCAAACAAAAGCAAAACCTGTAACTGGACTAGATGAGTTTGATCAGGGTGTTGTGGGCGATTAGTGCATGCATTTTACACAATAAAAAACAATTGCCAACAGCAGAACTTTTGAGAAAAGAACTTCAGAAAGGAACAGATTACTGGAAGTGAAAACATATGCGTGTAATCCTGAAAGAAATGTGGTTTCATTGGAAAAAATTATGAATAACAGCAAATAACTTATTGAACAATCTGATATCATAGAATAGAGGATTAGTTATCTCCTAGCTGTCAAGAAATATAGAGATGAAGGCCACCTATCGTTTACAGTGGCGGATTATCCATTAGGCCCGGGCCTAGGGGCCGCAGGCTTAAGGGGGCCGCAGGCCTTTTTTTTTTGATTAAATTATTTTTATAGATTCTTTATTTTTCATAATGTTTAACAAAAGCGTTTTACAGTTGCAAATCGCAATTTTGATCTTATGTTAATTTATAAATTATATATAAAACTAAATTAAATGTCTCAAATTCTTCCCATCATTTAAACAACATTCTCTATTGCGTCACCAGGTGCCACTAGCTGCTAACAGTCATCGAGTATGACGTATGGCATCATTATCACAAGCGTCTGCCAGCGAGCCATAACATCGTGCTGTGCCTGTAATCTGGCGCTTTGTGGGGCGAGAACCGAGCCGCACGGAGGGGCGGAGAGCCCGGGAGAAAGTTAATGTGTTTCATTGCCCGACATAAGTTCAGTAACAGCTGATCTGATTTTTATGAAAGAATGTGTGCGTGTGTGTGCGTCCGCGTGCGAGAGAGAGAGAGGGTTGAGAGGGAGAGAGCGAGTGCGAGTGCACGTTTGCTACACACCTGTACATATGTTAAAACAAAACTAGGGATATCAATACATCAAAACAATTATTTCTACTGGAATTTCAAAATTGATCGCCTCGCCTGATATTAAAGAAGTAAAAATACGGAATTGTACTGGCTGCCGTAAAACACTCAAGATCCGTTTTTTACCTACAGAAATTTAGAAAGTCTACCTACTTTTGAATATTACTTATTTTGTGCTAATAAAATAAAACAATACAATTCTTACCTTTAAGCGCCTACAGTGGTTTTCGCACTTCGCACGGTAGTTTAGGCTACACTAAGCATAAGCACTAAGACGAGAATAATAAGCACGGTAAAATGTTCGGACGTCTTCGTTAAAATTCGTACCATAATCAGCTAAGCTCGGTTCTCGCCCCACCAAGAGCCAGATTACAGGCACAGCACGATGTTATGGCTCGCTGGTAGACGCTAGTATCATTATCCAACCCTGGCCCCGACCTGTATGTACGACCGTGTGCCTGAACAACAAAGCAGCTGTTTGTCTTGAAGTTATTGTTACTGGTTAGCCTAGAAAGTTGGGAAAGTTTTAGTTCTACAAGTGACAAGTGCATTGTATTAACT
Source organism: Magicicada septendecula (assembly GCA_034769895.1). Lineage (NCBI taxonomy): Eukaryota > Metazoa > Arthropoda > Insecta > Hemiptera > Cicadidae > Magicicada > Magicicada septendecula. The sequence continues at coordinate 761,321,491 of CM068367.1, forward strand.
AGTGTTGAATGTTTTTGTGTGCGAAGTGCGACTCTGTGTGAGGCTAACAGTAAGCATCTTAATCAAACTCAAACATGAGTAAAAATGTACACACCGCAAGTGGAGCTTACAAACGTAAGTTAAAAAAAGCTAAGGACGATGCTCATTTGAAATCTTTGCAAAAAACAGTTAAGTTAGATAAGTTTTTTACAACTTCAACGATTTTGCAAAGTATTGATTCTGAAAATACTGTTTTAAATGATACGCCTAGTTGTAGCGTTAACGAATCTGAAGTTACAGATTCTGTAACGGTTTTGCAAAATACAAGTACTGATCCTGAAAATACTGTTTTAAATGATAGGCCTAGTTGTAGAGTTAACGAATCTGAAGTTACAGATTCTGTAACGGTTTTGCAAAATACAAGTACTGATCCTGAAAATACTGTTTTAAACGATATTCCGTTAGATTCAGAAGCACGAGCACAGTCTAACTGTAATGTGCAAGGACAAATTCTTGAATTTGATTTAACGGACCCAAATTTTTGGGGACCATTAACAAATGAGCTAAAAGATAAAATTGTTAAAAGCCTACCACAGGACTTGTCAAAAATAACTGACTGTGATTTTTTGAAATCTAAACGCGTTTATCCAGACGAGACATGATATGCCAACAAAACTATGTTATTTACTCGTTTGCAAAATGGACAATTACAAAAAAGAGAGTGGTTACTGTATTCGAACTCTAAAGGCTGTTTTTATTGTATACCGTGCAAGCTTTTCCATACAAATGAAAATGATACTGAAAACGCATTTATTCATGGTTTTAACGATTGGAAAAATAGTTCTAGACTTTTACAACATGAAAAAGTTCTGAACACAGAGTTAACATGCAATCTTACGTTATGAGAGGCAATGTACTTGGAAAAATTGATTCTGCTCTTCATCAAAAGTATTTAATAGAAGTGAACTATTGGCACAAGGTTTTAACTCGTGTTGTTCATGTAATTAAATTTCTTGGTGCTCGTGGACTAGCCTTTTGGGGTTCTGAAAATGAAGTTTTTGGATCTCTATCAAATGGCAACTTTCTAGGAATTCTTGAGGTAATAGCTGAATACGATGATTTTTTAAAGATCCGCATACAAAACCATGGCAATCCTGGGCAAGGAAAGATAAGTTATTTGTCAAAAACAATCTGTAATGAATTTATTGAAACAATGTACAATAAAATTGTTTCAACAATTGTCGAGGAGTTAAAATCAAGCAAATACTACTCTATAAGTGTTGATTCAACACCTGATATAACTCATCATGCCCAATTAACTTTTATTGTTCGCTATGTTTTAAATAATGGATGTCCAACAGAGAGATTTCTTAAGTTTATTAGAATGGAAAACCTCACTGCTGCTGAAATGGAAGCATTAATTTTGAACACGCTTTCGTCACTAGACATTTCTATTGATGATATGAGAGGTCAGTCGTACGACAATGCCGCAAACATGTCTGGGCAATATTCAGGACTTCAAGCTCTAATTAAAAGTCGCAACCCTCTTGCAGAATTCATTCCATGTTCAGCACACTCACTGAATTTGGTGGGCACGCACGCAGCTACCTGCTGCCTTCAAGCAACCAAACTATTTATGTTTATGCAAGAGTTATATGTGTTTTTCAGCGCATCAACTTCAAGATGGGCAATAATTGAAAACATGATAAAAGACAGTAACATCAAGAAAAAACTCTTGCCCAAAAGACTAAATATAACCAGATGGTCAACAAAATGGCATGTGTCAAGAGCTTTACTACTTCATTACTGGGAGTTTTATAAAGCACTTCAAGATATTTCTGAAACCCACAAGAAAAGCCAGAATCCAGAGCTGCAGCAGAAGGATTATGTCATTTTTTTGGAAGAATAGAAATAGCAATATTACTTGTATTATGGGATGATATTCTGGATCGCTTTAATGCGGCAAGTAAAACTATGCAAAGCATTAGTACTGACTTAGGAATTATTTGCAATCTATACAAATCCCTTTCAGAATATAATATGTACAAGGATTACGAGAACGATTTGACTATTACGAGATGAAGGGTATGGAATTGTGCAAAAGTGAGGCTGCTGACTACGATCTAGATTCAAAGAGGACAAGAAAGAGAAAAACATTTCATGATGAATCAAAGAATGATAATGATACCTGCAGCATCTGCAGACTTGACGGGAGACAAGACATGATTGTAAATAAATTTTATCCCATAATCGACAACATTTCCAGTGAGCTAAAAAACAGATCGAAAATTTATTTCGATCAGAATGAAGTTTCTGGTTTCATATACAAACTTTTTACCTTGGAAAATGAAGAAATTCGGGAAAAAGCTTCCGTTTTGGCCCAGAAATATCCTGCTGACCTTACCTCAGATCTTGGTGGAGAATTTGTTCATTTTAAGGTGTTTATCGAGGCTCTTAACTTAAATGTAAAGTATCACCATTTGCCTGCTGAGTTCTTGAAGTTTATACATGAAAAACAGTTGACAACTCTTTTCCCCAACATTGACACAGCTTTGAGAATTTTTTTGTGTATGATGTCAACAAATACATCTGGTGAAAGATCTTTGAGTATTTTGATACGAGTAAAAAATTATCTTCGTAACTCAACCACAGATTCCAGACTTTCAAGCTTAACCAGTTTCACAGCAAATGCAGAAATATTGTCAGAAATGAACTTTGATGATATTATTAAGGACTTTTCTTTAATGAAAGCATGGAAAGTTGATTTGTAGTTTATTATTTTTTAATAAAACTGTTTTTAGCACATTAACTTCAGCTATTCCTATGTACTTTTGATTTCCTTATTGATCTTATAATGGATTATTAATTAACTGTCTTTACATTTCAATAAAAATATCTTTTATTTAGCAATGATTAGGCTATTTTTTATATCCAATCCAAAAACTATGCTTCAAAGGAAAGTTTCACGATTTGTATAGCTTAAATTAATAAATAATTGATTTTTTTACATAATTTCATAATACTGATCAAATTTTATTCAATTAACACGTAAACTATTTCCTTGAAACTTAATCTGGTGTTGTAATTTTTTTAAATATTTTTTTATTTTTGTTTTCATTTCAAATTTCTATTTTTAAAGGTCAATGTAAAAACCTTGTTGTACATGAGGTTGTTGGGGGGGGGGGGCTGCAGAGCAAATCGGGCCTAGGGGCCCAAGGGCGTCTAATCCGCTACTGATCGTTTATATGGATGAAACATACATTCATTCTTCTCATGTAAGTGGAAAAATATGGTCAGACGATTCCAACCAAGGGCATTCATTTGATAAACCTATCAAATAATATAAGGTCATTAAAACAATATCATTTTTGAAATGTTAGGCTGAGAATTTTATGACATTTCTTTATGTTAACCCCCACAGACCAATGTTTTCTTGTACATAGCAATTCGGAGGATTGCTAAATCGGAGGATTTCTAAAGGAGATCATAAGATTATTATACATGCTGGAGGGGAAAAGGTTTCATTCCTGGTGCACTAACTATGTGGAAAGCGCTGTCTTCTTCAGGAGATTACCACAAAAATATGAACAAGAAAAACTACATGAAATGGATATGTGAAAAGCTGCTTCCAAAACTAGAACCTCAGTCACTGCTTGTGATTCATAATGCCTCTTTTCATAACATTGAAGTAGAAAAAACACCCACTTCAAACAGCAAGAAAGATGAGATGAAGCAGTGGTTGATTAGAAAGCGGATTCCTTGTTCAGAAACCATGCTGAAACTGCAGCTTTACAAACTCATTAACTTGTATAAGGGGCAATTCAAAAAATATGTTTTGAATTACATTTTGAGAAGTGAAGGGCATGAAGTGTTACGCCTCCCATCCTCAACTCTATTGAACTAATTTGGGCTGAGGTGAAAGGATTTGTCACAAGACAGGACATTTTATTCGATCTAAATGAAGTGAGAAAATTGTGTGAGGAAAAGTTTAGTGTAATGGGACATGAAGAGTGGAAACCTAAAATAAAACATGTTCAAGAAGTGGAAAAGTTTTATGCGTCACAGGAACCAAACATAGAGACTTTTGTAGAGTCCTTGATAAGAACAGCTCAGACATGGACAGCAACTGATCTGATAGTGACTGTGACATCGAAGGAATTGCTGAATTAGCGTAATCTTATATAGTGGACACAGGGAAGATGTTAAAATTTTGCAAGATATTTTTTTGCTTCCTCATACTTAGTTGTGTGTATTTTTTTTTCTTGTTTGCTTGACAAAAAATAGTAAACCTCCATTTTTAAAAAAGTGTTCAATTTACTCATTACTGTTATTTTATTATTATTATCATCATAATTATATTTATTAGTTATTACTAGTTTTAAAATTGAGAAAAATTAGTAAATCCAAAGATCTGTATAAACCTAACATAACAAAGAATTGCGTGAGGCATTCACAGATGGTGAATTGGTGAATGTCTCATTCTCTTTCCTATAAAAAAAAATGATTTTACAGATAAATATATTTTGATTAATCAGTTAAGTTCAAGGTATTTTATTTTATTTAATGACATTAAAAAAGTATTTGTCAAAGAAGTCCCCACATTTAAAATTTTTAAAAGGGGGAATAAAAATGTGTAATGGGAAACCCAATTTATTGGGAACATAAACACAATTGTATAAAACCAATTCAATTTGTATAGGCACCAGGAAAACAAATTTAATTCAGGTGACATGACACATCGCGCCAAGGGGCTGGTCAGTATAGGCAAAACGATGTTTTTGAGCTGAGTAGTACAGTGAGAGCAGCCGGAACTCAGGCGCACAGCTATCCCTCCGTAGCTATACTTTGGTGGTAACTCCTTCCAGAACATGTCTCCATTTTACACAAAATAATGACAATTGTCCTTCCACAACAATTGGGTTTTTACACAAAGAGATTACTTTCATACTGTCACATTTTTAAAAGGCAACATTGAAACTGCTGGATATATGAATTTACTAAACTTAAGACTTCAGTAGCTATCATATAAAACATTTCAAAGACCATTCTATGCACCAAAGCACTTTGATCAATACGTGAAAATATTATTAAAAATTACAACAAATTTAAAAATACTATATTCTGGGCTGTTGGGCCATAGTTGATTTTGTAATGTAATTAGTACAGTAGAACTTCATGAATCCGAAATGTAGGATAATTTGAACAGGCTTTTTGAAAAAAAAAATTCAGATGAAACAATTATATGATCAACTTTATTACAGCAAATCAGATGAAATTATTATAAACAAAATATTATATTCAAAAACAATCATATATGATAATTAACAATACATAATATTTATGATATAAATCAATATAGTGTGTACATAATATTACATGAAAATAAACAGTAAAGTACAATTATAAAAAACACTAAGTCTTTTTTAAAAACAAGTTAGTAAATGTCTTCTGGTGAAGTTTGGAGATTAGGATGATGCAGCAATATCTTGCCAGTGCTTCATAAACATGACATCAATTAGCATAGCTTTGCTTTGCTGTTGCTGTTTCGTACCACCTCCAATGCTGAAGTGCCTTCTGTATGTGAAACCAGTTCTGACTCAGGATCTGCGTCATCACCTTCTTCGGAGTCAACTTCTGCTTGAACGTAAGCCACAATATCTCTGTTTGAACAGTCTTGGTGGCCTTTGTTAATATTAACCCACTCAATAACGTTGTTCTCATCACAACTCGGTAGCTGCTTCACCATCTGAAGAATGGATTCTGTTTCACTTATGTCTTTTTTGACATTCATTTATCAGGCAATAAGTGTTCTCAGGGTTTTATTATGGCCTCACTGTTTACACTGCACCACGATTCAGCAGTCCAATAAATAACATCTTTGATAGTAATTTCTTTTAATTTCTGAGGTAAAGAATGAGTTTTATAATCATCCTCAATGAGCAGCTAAAGAAGCTTTTTCTTGTACATGCATTTCATGCTGTGCAGCACGCCCTGATCCATAAGTTGAAGTAATGGTGTTACATTTGAAGGAAGAAATATAGCCCTTATATTGGCACAGATTAATTCAGACACTTGGGGTGTGATGGAGCATTGTCAATAACCAACAATGCTTCAACAGTCAGACCATTTTTTACAGAATAGATTTTTACTGCAGGTACAATTTGTTTATGATACCATTCCTTAAATAACTGTGCATTCATTCAAGCTTTACTCTAGTGTTTGTAATAAACTGGAAGTGAATTCACATTTACATTTTTAAAAGCTCTCAGTTTAGCCGATTTACCAGTAACCATAAGTGGCATTTTATTTGTCCCTGTTTCATTGCTATATGCTAGTACTGCTAAACGCTCTTTGGTTATTTTATATCCATGAGCACAGGCTTCATTTTGAGACACAAAAATTTTAGATGGAAGCATTTTAAAATGTAAACCAGTCTCATCACAATTGTAAATTTGCTCCATAGACATGTTTAAAGAAGATAGCAAATTTTTAAATTTAATTTTATAATCATCAACTGCAGCTTGATCATAAGATAAAATTTCACCACACACAGATAATTAATGAATTCCGTGTCTCTTCTTCCATCGATTTAACCAACCATTACTTACAATAATTGAAATATCATCCTTTAAAAGAGAGTTCAATTGTTTAACCTTTTCTTGTATGAGTGGTCCACTTAAGGAAGTTCTTTTTTCACTTTCTTGTGTAAACAATAAATACACCACTTCATCAATCTTGCCAAATGCTGACATATTTTAATTTTGCCATTTTTAAACAACAGCAAATGTTTTTGTATAGAACTGTTCAACTGTAGCATGGATAATCACTGGTAGTTGCTTTTCTGAGACCAAACTTTGTAGTTAATTTAGCAGTATGTTCACCTTTATCCAAATATTTAATCATAATTCTAACTTGTCTTTTAATGAATACAAATGTGTTTACACTTACTCAGCATTTTCACTGTACCGTAACGTAAAGTTAATAAAGATGTTTTAATAAACACAATATTATGTTACACTAACTCAGCTGTTACACTCACACAGTATGTACAACTATAATGTACTGTAAATAAAGACAGTATCATAGAACAACTATATAAACAAGTGGTTGTTTATAATGGATGTCTGGGGGGGGGGGCTATGGTCAGTTTTTCTTGTGCATGCGGTCATTGACACTGACAGACAATCAGATTGTAGTTTGTAGTGAAATTAATACACATTCCACATAACTTATCTTTTACATCTGCTAAATCTGAACAGGGATCGGTCCCAGTTAGTTTGGATTTGCAGGGTTCTACTGTAATTATAATATCTGTTACAAGTAAATTGATTTTCTCTGACCATGGCAATCAGATAGCTTATAAAAAATCAAAATACTGTAGTTAGTCAATTATGTATTATGAAAAAAATGTGTATTACCTGTTAAATAAAAATTGTTAACATGCAGGTGTACAATACAACACAGTCAAGAAGTTATATGATTGACAATATAACAATGTATGCGGGGGCGGGGACAAATGACAAATTGTAACTTGCCTACCTACCTCCTACAATTACAGTACACTGTGCATTATCATCTTGAGGTATTGTCTGTGAAAGGCACTGTGGAGTTTGTAATTTTATTATACCAGTTCATTTTCATATTTTCATGTATTGTTCATGATGTTTTTATGCATAGAATGAATTTGAAGTGTTTCAGATGACAGCTACTGAAGTCTAGGTTTTGTTAAATTCATATATCCAGCAGTTTCAGTGTTGCCTTTTAAAAATATGGTAGTATGAAAATAATCTTTTTATGTGAAAAACCGATTGTTCTGGAAGGACGAGGTGCTGTCAAGACAAGGTTTGAGAATCATCTTCAAGCTTAACAGAAAGATCCAACAGTTCCTGAGATTGGTGAAAGACTCTAGAGATACCATGTCGTCATGCAGGATGTAACTGCATGTCTTGCTTGTGTGGCAAGTTATACAGTGGCACCATGAAGCATAGTATGCCTGAATACCAACCAACATGAAGCATTGGTAAACACATCACTGTTGTTGTTTGGGTCAGCAAGAGAGGGCCACAGTCATTAAGCATGCTCTTGCCAATACTGTTCAGGTTAGGTTAGGTTATTGCTTACTCCTCAATTGTGAGCTGCATTCGGCCTATTATCCTTGTGAATGTTTTTTTTTCTTTTTACTCTACTGAAAATGGCTTCTGGACATGTGGTGAAAACGTTTGGAGACAGAAATCTAAGCAGTCGACCATGGCCCAACAGTGTTACTGTATAGTATTTTTAGTAATGTTGACTCTGACTGTGATAGCCTTCGTAATAGATATTATAATGTTAGTAGAAATTATGATAAAAATGTAAACATAAATTATATAGACTCATTTTTTGGTATATTTTTTACACAATTTTATAACATCAATATAAACAAAAATAATAATACTAAGCTTGTGTTAAGTTTTAGTGGATGGTTAGTGAGGATCGGTCAATAATACAAATTTTAGCTATTTTGCGTTGACGTTTCGACAATATTTATTGTCATCTTCAGGACCTGTGTATGAAATACAATAGAAATATCAAACGTAACGAAACAATTAAATATTTGGGTGAACGTGTTGGTGTATGTGAGTGTGTGCATGCGTATGTATGTATCATTTTATATGTGAAGACTTATGATATAGTTTATAGTTAGATAAACTTATAGTTTGTTTACATCTTCAAATTATCTTTAAGAAAATGAGCAAATTATAGTATGAGAGAACTTAATTGTTTCGTTATGTTTGATATTTCTATTGTATTTTATACACAGGTCCTGAAGATGACAATAAATATTGTCGAAACGTCGATGCAAAATAGCTAAAATTTGTATTATTGACCGATCCTCACTAACCATCCACTAAAACATTCATTGATTGATGGTCACTAAAAACTTAAGGCTTGTGTTAATAGTCCAGTCATTTGAGCCGAAAAAACCTTCAAACCTTAAAATAGTAGAAAACGGTATAAAAATATATGGAACACGGTCGGTAAGCTTTCTACTTTAATATGAAAAAATGTTTACGTCATAAACTCCTCTGGGATTTTTTAAAACAAAATGGCGGAGTACAAAAAACTGGTATTTTGTTAATAACTTTTAGGGAATTCATTTAAAAAAAAATGTTTCAAGTAAAAGTTGTAGGCTATAAAATTCTTCATATTTTTTTTCATTCAGATAGGATTAAAATTGACTAAGTTATACGATTTTAAAGATGGAGTTTTTTCAACTTTTTTGTAACAGCGAATTTCCATGCAGGGTTTTCGTGACTAGTTTGAAAATGAAGAATTTTCAAAGAAAATGTTTAAGACAAAAGTTGTAGCTTATATAATTACTCAAAAGTTCTCTTTTTTGCGAATATGGTGAAAATTTACCAAGTAATAATGTATTAAATAAAGCTAGTTTCCTTTCCCGCGACTACACTTCGCACGTACTGATCTACAGAACTTATACATAATAACACATTTGGTTAGGATATATACATGTGTGTGTGTGTGTGTGTGTGTGTGTGTGTGTGTGTGTGTGTGTGTGTGTGTGTGTGTGTGTGTGTGTGTGTGTACACAGGGGAGTCAGGGATATGTATACTGTAATAAATCGAATTAAAAAATTAGTGTTTATATTTAAAATATTAAAGGTGGTAGTGGTTGAAAATTGAAAGTTACTAATTTTATAAAGTAATTAAAATGTAGCATTAGATGTTATTAAAAGTGTGTTTACAATTGCAAAATTATAAGTGTCTGAAAAGAACTCTTTTAGATAAAAAAATAAGATAATTGCATTAATATTATTTGAACAATAACGTTGCTTAAATTTAAAAATAAAGTGTACTAGCTGGTCGCTTGATGATGGTGACCGTCGTGCTGATACTAGCGGCGAAACTCCTCCTCCAGGTTGATAGTCGTCTAAGTACGTAAAGTCTAGTAACGTCTGGACAATAGAATTAATAAAATACACTTCCACGTACCTGTTCGTGTTTTCTGGAAGTTCAGAAGTTCAATAAGCTGCCAAGACGGTTTACAAAACCAACTCACTTTATCTACAAGGTTAGGTTACCTTGTTTAATAATGGGCGCCACACAGGTTTATTTCGGGAAAATCCCGTGGAAAACCCATTAATAGAATCAAATAATAATTTTAAAAAAATTGAAATCGTGTTTATTGCCCTTATGGCAATGCAATTCAACAATATTTAATCGCAACTAAAAGTTGTTTTGATTATGTTGAATGAATTATTTATCTGTTTTTTAGAAATAAATTAAGTCAAGTTATGCTGCTAATAATTGGGTTTTATTTGTACCCTTGATAGTGAATTCAAACAAATATAATTAAAAGAATACATTGATGTACAATTGCAAATATTTTGTTACATACCCTATATGACTGGCTCAGAGCATAAACAATAATTCTGGTTAAGTCCAGATACTCTTTACTTTAAACATTAATATTATTTATATCTCAGGCGTAAGTTCTTTGAAACACAAAAAAGAATGCTCATGCCTACACAATAGCTAATTATTTCATAATATAATATCGACTAGTAATGCCTTTCAGTTTACTAATATAAAAATCGAACCTATTTTAAAGGTTAGGCGTTCATCACGCTTGATTAATTATTTACAAAGTTATATGGTGAGATCACTTATGACTAACATCCAACTTAAATAGGATTGACAAATCCATTAAATAAATTCAGACATGGTGTAATACAGAAAATGTTTCAGTGTTATGCGTCAGTACAGGTTTGTTTACCAAAACATATAGGTTATTGCACTCAGTGTAATGGAATAAATTGTCACAGTTACCTTTGTGTTTTTAATCTTTCGATTAAAATTCAATTAAACACATCAATGGTCGGATTGTAATGACCATTGTTATTCACTACACACGCACTTGAACAGAGAATATTGGTCCGCTTCTGACTAAAAAGGACCTTATATGATACTATTTAATTATTTCTTCTGTTCGTTATTTTCCCGCACTAAATAAAATAATACTGCACTTAGATGCACTGATTCTATGTAGAATATCTTGTAGTTACTTTTTGTTGTTGCCGAAATGATTCCATAGATGCACTATTACAATGAAGCTATCAGTTAGTAGAAATTTTGATGAGACGAGCGTACCTCCCACTCCGGATGAACGTTAAAAGTGTCTAACGGCAATAAGCCGCTCTTCTTTATATACCCTATGCTTTGATCAGTCTTAGGCGATTGTTTTACTTATTAAACTATTTTCTGATTGGCTTAGCCAGGCATTACGAAAGTGACGTATTGTCTTTCCAACTGTCACTAACGGTTTTTTAACCGACTTTCGCCAGAATGATTGACAGCCGTCGTTGTTGTTAGTGTTGATAAACAGATTTCTTATTTATTATGTACAAATGATGCAACGCCTGTCACGCACTTATTATAGTTGCGATCGGGGTCGTATCGCTATCAAATTAAAGGATATTTTTTCCTCTTCAATTTGATATAGTTTGACACTGGTTTATTTACACTTTCACTGACATTTTTTAATAAACAATGTTCAGGTATATGGCTTCGCGCTGTCGTCTGCTAATCAAAGCCGGCGATTACTCTCTCTTATCAATATTGTTTGTGTTCCACATCGCGTTTTTTCACTTAAACGTCTATGTTAGAACACTATTATATCCGTCCTGATATTTATTTACTGAATATTATGATTAAACCTTAACTTATACATTGCTATGAACTATACTTACTCACTATGACATTTTGTTTCACATTATTTTGCTCCATGCTATTAATTAACAATTGAACTATTAATTGTATAACATATTAGTAATGCTTATCGCTAAGTTTGGCACAAAGATTGTTCAGTGTATGTGATTTACACTTCTAGTAATTTCTACTAATCACCTTACTGATGATTGTTTGTTTTAGGCATTGCCGAGGCATACCGTTTGTATCGGATTTATGCCTTAATAACGTTTATTAGTTTACATTTCGGTACCTTGATGAGGTAGCTTATTTATATAAGGTTCCCTCTTACAAATCTTTTTTACTTGTCATAAGCACATTTGAGACTGTAATACAGCTTCAATCTCATATTGTGGCCATAGCTAATCTTAGTCCTTGGCATTAATAGTTACTAGTCATAGTTGATTTATTCTCAGCCAAATGCTGATGCTGATATCACATTATTCGGATTCTTATTTAATTATTTTTATTAACATGTCACATTTCATTTAAGTTATTCACTGACTCGCTTGACAGCTTAAAGTGAATTTAATTTGTCCATTAGTTTGTGTCAGTTATAGTATGGGTTGTAGTGTCAAGCAGTGTTTAGGTTTACTGCTTCTTGTGGCACTTCTTCTTCTTTCTTCTTCAATGGTTCCTCTCTTCTTGGCTACTCTTATCATTATATTCTCTATTTACATTACTGTTATGTATTTATTAAATCTAAGGGCATATGTCTAGGTTATGTAACACCTGGTCATGTTACATATACTCCCCCCTCAAAATTGATAATTTGAGAGAAAATTTGATTTTTTGATAAAATTATCATTTCATTTCAGTTTTTAGTATACTACTACTGTTTTTTTCGTCTTGTACTCTTTACATTGACCTTTAACATACTATTAGTGTGTTACACTAGTTTGAGTTCTTGGCTAGTGATATAATTCTTAGCTTACTAGTATTTTTTCAAGTTTCTCATATTTTAAGTCATTTAATTACAATAGATTTCACTACTTAAATTAACAATTTCCTGTCTTACAATAATACATTCTTCTTTCTCATTACATATCTTTATTTTTGTGATAATCTCAATTGTTCTTTCATTTTTTACCTCACAGATTCTTTATTAATAGTCCTTGATACAGTACTATATAATTCCCTAACATTTGTAGTGGGTTCGGAATCAGAGTGGCTCACTGTGGCATACATTCTCCGCTGTTCCTCATTACACATACTCAGAATCAGAGGCATCCTCATCTCTGTCTGAGACAAAATCAAAATTGCACATAGCAATAGTTGCACTATCACAACACATAAAATATAACATATCATTCATTTTTCAATAATATAACATATTCAATATAATATTCAAGGTATTAGAGGTTTCATTTGTATCACATTTCCTTCTTTTATACTTTCTAACATACTTCCTTTTCACAGGTAATCATTTCTTTTCAGACTTGACATTCTCGGCCATGCTTTTTATTAGCCGTATTGTTACCTTTTTATACTAGTTGACAATTTGCTTTGGTTTACTTGAGTATTCTTAAAATTACACACTTACATTGATCCTTATATAATTATGCAGTTGTTTCTTACATATAGAGTTTACAATATTTCATTCTTACAATAGTTTACAAGTTTTTCTCTCGTCAATAATTTACACTTATCCTGAATTATCAGGGTTTACATTATTCATGTATTAAATGGTTTTGTTAGATGTTCTCTGACATATCTCGTTACATACAATATTTGGTAATTAAATAACATTTTTCTTTCTCTTCATTCCACAATAATAATAGCCATCTTTATAATCAACTCTCTTTGGTATTCTGCCTCTCTACTCCTTCAAGTGTCTGATAATTTACACTTATTCTGGATGATTTTATATAATATTTCTTTGGTTTTATGAGAGGTATACAATATTTGACATTTAGATTCTTGTTACATACAATATTTGGTAATTAAATAATATTTTTCTTTCTCATTAAATTATTTGGTTTACTATACACCTTTTTCTACCATTTAATATGATAAGTCTAGCTCTTATTTAATAGGTAACGAATAGTTTGGCCTATACACTAATACTACACACTTTTTATAACACAATATGGCAAATAGGTTTGCTATAGGCAATTAGTCACTTTCAATACCTTGTGCTTAATACATGATCCTTTTAATCACTAAATGAATCCGTTTATGGTAGTTATTTTTAAAATTTCCTATACACTAAATATTCTGGTGGTAAATGTTATATACCGCTATAATTTATCTGTTTTTAACAATAATCACATTTATGGTCTACATATTTGGGGTTACATTGTGCTTTTCCACTCTATTGGGTTCATTGTTTGGGACAATTACGTTTCACAGGTACCCTTTTTCCTAGCTGTCTCTATTATTATGGGTATTGTATCCTGGCGTCTTGGGAGGTGCTGGGTCGGCTGCCATCTCCGGGTCTGGACTCTCGAGAGCTGCCTGCTCGGTTGTGTAATATTGTAAAACCAGGCCTCTCACAGACTGGCACCCAATCCCCTTCGTCATCATTATTCGTGGTGTTTGGCTGCGGTCGGGTATCAGGTCTCCCTGGGTTGGACTGGTCATGGGCTTGGACGAAATTCACTTGTGGCCGGTAGTCATAGTTGCGGCTGTCGCCCTCAACGCTGTTACTCCTCCACCGTCCTCCTCTTACATTTCCTCTATCTCCACTAAAACTGTTTCGTCGCTGGTAGTACCGCCTTCTACCGGGGTCGTAGTTAGCCTGCACATAATTAGCTCTACAATATTGTTGCGGTGGATTACTCCCGCCTTGGTTTTGTGGTCGGTTTGGGTTATTATTGTAACTTTGTCGCCTATTGTTATTATTATTATTATTATTATTATTATTATTATTATTATAGTTACCATTATTATTGTTATGGTTACTACCTTGGTTATTAGGCCTACTGTTATTGTCATTATTATTGTTGTTATTGTAATTTTGATTTGGGTGGTTATTATTATTATTAAAATTACCTCTGTAATTTCTGAAATTATGATTATTATTGTTTAGGTTACCGCCCCTATCATTGAAATTGTCATTCCTCCGGCGACTTCTTCGGTAATACCCTTCGTGTTCTTGATTTTCGAGTAATGCTGACATAGCTTGTATGGTTTTAATTTGTCCCCACTGGCGTGCTTTGGCGACACCCTCTTCAAAGTGGTACGAAAGCTTAGTAACGAGGCATTCCTCTGGTATTTTTGGTTCTAAGTTGCGTGCTAAACACACCTGACCTAAGAAATAGGATGTCATTGTACTTCCTCTGCCCGCATCATATTTACCGTGGCATATGTGATCGCGCACTATATTTTGTGTGTCCTCTGACCAATATTTCGCGCGGAATTGGGTTTTGAATTCGTCATAATTGTTGACTTCATGGCACGTGGCAGTCCACCAATTATCATAAATCTCCTTGAAATATTCATCAATCAGGCTTCTTATTATATTCCACCTGGTTTCTCGGATTCGTGCCAAGTTTTCATCGATGCGTGCTAAAAATTCAATCGGGTTTTTCCGGTAGTTTTTGAAATTAATAGCGTCACGGTTGTCAGTTGGTTGTATATACTGACCTTGTATAGGGCGGTTGCGAATGACTTCGATTTTCTCCCGCATTTGCACGATTTCTCGTTGTCTTAATTCCTCAATTTTTTCCCGGTTAGCGACGGTTAAAGTTCTTACCGTGTCTACTGATGCACTTATCTCCTCACATCGCTCACCTACGTCGGTTCTCACCCGCTTGATTTCATCTTGACTCATTCTTTTCAATGATTCTATCCGGGCTTCAGTCACCTCCTCTATGTTGTCGATACTCCCGTTGACCTCTTCTCTCGTTCGTTTTAAATTCTGGTCATGCTGTTCACATCTTTTGTTCACTTCTATAATTTCTTCCCTCATGACCGCTATCTCCACGTCTACCCTGGTATTAATTTTTTTGTTACCTTCCTCCATCTTCCGGCTAATCTCATTTAACGTGGTGTTCAACTCTTCCTTTAAGGCCCTGCCGCTGTCTTCTATTTTATCGTTTAATGCGTCCATGGCTCTATGGGTATTGTCTATCTTTTTATTCAAGTCTTCTTTTAATAATTCTAAGTTCTTGTTATTGTCGTCTAACCTTGCATGTAGGTCTTCTTTCAGTGACTCCATGTTTTTATTAATATACTCCATCTTTTTCTGGCTGTCATCCATTTTCCTGTTAATCGATTCCATATTTTTATTCAATGAGTCATTATTTCTGTTCAAGGTTTCTTCCATCTTCTTCTGGTTATCTTCCATTTTTTTGTTATTCTTAAGACTATCTTCCTTTAAAGTTCAGTTGTCCTCCTTTAATGATTCCATCATTCTCCTCATCCATTCTTGGAAGGCTGTTTCTCCTGATTGCGTGACTCCCTCAGCTTGTCTGGGTTGGTTGTCGACCCTCACTTCTACTTCCGGTTCTATATGGTGTGTTTCTTCTGGTCGAGCTTCTATGTTGTTAATTGTAATGACTTCCATTTCGGGTGTTGGTTGTGCTTCGTATGTCTCTGTATTTGGTTGTACTTCTCCTATTCGACTGTCCTTGTATCTAGTGTCGTATTGATGTGTGTGTGGCATGTTTGTTCTTTTGTGTCTGCCGGGCTGATTTAAAATATAAAAAATATTTTCGTTTAGTATTTTTCAGCCCCACGTTGGGCGCCAATTTGTAATAAATCGAATTAAAAAATTTACTGTTTATATTTAAAATATTAAAGGTGGTAGTGGTTGAAAATTGAAAGTTACTAATTTTATAAAGTAATTAAAATGTAGCATTAGATGTTATTAAAAGTGTGTTTACAATTGCAAAATTATAAGTGTCTGAAAAGAACTCTTTTAGATAAAAAAATAAGATAATTGCATTAATATTATTTGAACAATAACGTTGCTTAAATTTAAAAATAAAGTGTACTAGCTGGTCGCTTGATGATGGTGACCGTCGTGCTGATACTAGCGGCGAAACTCCTCCTCCAGGTTGATAGTCGTCTAAGTACGTAAAGTCTAGTAACGTCTGGACAATAGAATTAATAAAATACACTTCCACGTACCTGTTCGTGTTTTCTGGAAGTTCAGAAGTTCAATAAGCTGCCAAGACGGTTTACAAAACCAACTCACTTTATCTACAAGGTTAGGTTACCTTGTTTAATAATGGGCGCCACACAGGTTTATTTCGGGAAAATCCCGTGGAAAACCCATTAATAGAATCAAATAATAATTTAAAAAAAATTGAAATCGTGTTTATTGCCCTTATGGCAATGCAATTCAACAATATTTAATCGCAACTAAAAGTTGTTTTGATTCTGTTGAATGAATTATTTATCTGTTTTTTAGAAATAAATTAAGTCAAGTTATGCTGCTAATAATTGGGTTTTATTTGTACCCTTGATAGTGAATTCAAACAAATATAATTAAAAGAATACATTGATGTACAATTGCAAATATTTTGTTACATACCCTATATGACTGGCTCAGAGCATAAACAATAATTCTGGTTAAGTCCAGATACTCTTTACTTTAAACATTAATATTATTTATATCTCAGGCGTAAGTTCTTTGAAACACAAAAAAGAATGCTCATGCCTACACAATAGCTAATTATTTCATAATATAATATCGACTAGTAATGCCTTTCAGTTTACTAATATAAAAATCGAACCTATTTTAAAGGTTAGGCGTTCATCACGCTTGATTAATTATTTACAAAGTTATATGGTGAGATCACTTATGACTAACATCCAACTTAAATAGGATTGACAAATCCATTAAATAAATTCAGACATGGTGTAATACAGAAAATGTTTCAGTGTTATGCGTCAGTACAGGTTTGTTTACCAAAACATATAGGTTATTGCACTCAGTGTAATGGAATAAATTGTCACAGTTACCTTTGTGTTTTTAATCTTTCGATTAAAATTCAATTAAACACATCAATGGTCGGATTGTAATGACCATTGTTATTCACTACACACGCACTTGAACAGAGAATATTGGTCCGCTTCTGACTAAAAAGGACCTTATATGATACTATTTAATTATTTCTTCTGTTCGTTATTTTCCCGCACTAAATAAAATAATACTGCACTTAGATGCACTGATTCTATGTAGAATATCTTGTAGTTACTTTTTGTTGTTGCCGAAATGATTCCATAGATGCACTATTACAATGAAGCTATCAGTTAGTAGAAATTTTGATGAGACGAGCGTACCTCCCACTCCGGATGAACGTTAAAAGTGTCTAACGGCAATAAGCCGCTCTTCTTTATATACCCTATGCTTTGATCAGTCTTAGGCGATTGTTTTACTTATTAAACTATTTTCTGATTGGCTTAGCCAGGCATTACGAAAGTGACGTATTGTCTTTCCAACTGTCACTAACGGTTTTTTAACCGACTTTCGCCAGAATGATTGACAGCCGTCGTTGTTGTTAGTGTTGATAAACAGATTTCTTATTTATTATGTACAAATGATGCAACGCCTGTCACGCACTTATTATAGTTGCGATCGGGGTCGTATCGCTATCAAATTAAAGGATATTTTTTCCTCTTCAATTTGATATAGTTTGACACTGGTTTATTTACACTTTCACTGACATTTTTTAATAAACAATGTTCAGGTATATGGCTTCGCGCTGTCGTCTGCTAATCAAAGCCGGCGATTACTCTCTCTTATCAATATTGTTTGTGTTCCACATCGCGTTTTTTCACTTAAACGTCTATGTTAGAACACTATTATATCCGTCCTGATATTTATTTACTGAATATTATGATTAAACCTTAACTTATACATTGCTATGAACTATACTTACTCACTATGACATTTTGTTTCACATTATTTTGCTCCATGCTATTAATTAACAATTGAACTATTAATTGTATAACATATTAGTAATGCTTATCGCTAAGTTTGGCACAAAGATTGTTCAGTGTATGTGATTTACACTTCTAGTAATTTCTACTAATCACCTTACTGATGATTGTTTGTTTTAGGCATTGCCGAGGCATACCGTTTGTATCGGATTTATGCCTTAATAACGTTTATTAGTTTACATTTCGGTACCTTGATGAGGTAGCTTATTTATATAAGGTTCCCTCTTACAAATCTTTTTTACTTGTCATAAGCACATTTGAGACTGTAATACAGCTTCAATCTCATATTGTGGCCATAGCTAATCTTAGTCCTTGGCATTAATAGTTACTAGTCATAGTTGATTTATTCTCAGCCAAATGCTGATGCTGATATCACATTATTCGGATTCTTATTTAATTATTTTTATTAACATGTCACATTTCATTTAAGTTATTCACTGACTCGCTTGACAGCTTAAAGTGAATTTAATTTGTCCATTAGTTTGTGTCAGTTATAGTATGGGTTGTAGTGTCAAGCAGTGTTTAGGTTTACTGCTTCTTGTGGCACTTCTTCTTCTTTCTTCTTCAATGGTTCCTCTCTTCTTGGCTACTCTTATCATTATATTCTCTATTTACATTACTGTTATGTATTTATTAAATCTAAGGGCATATGTCTAGGTTATGTAACACCTGGTCATGTTACAATACATATCAATAAGTTGTTACACAATTTTGGAATATTTTATTATATTACATACAAATTACTTAATACATTATTTTTTGATTATATTTCTTCATTAATGTCATTCAAATGATGCCGAAGTAGGTTATCTTCATTATCTTCTGAAAGTTCTTCACTTTCACTTTCTTCATTATGTGAGAGCTCTTCTTCGTTATCATCCTGATCTTCTGGATTTTCATTTAGATTTTCCAAAATTTCATCAAGTAAAATTGATTCTTGCAGGTCTCAATAGTACAATGTCCACAAACGTCTGAGGATAAAAGACCAGCTCTTGTACACGTGCATAAGCTACCACTTGTACATGTGGATTTACAATTACAAAAAATTGTTTGTAGTAAACTTTTGGGAGCTGGGAGTTTTGTCATTTTTACAGGTGTTAAAATTTCACCTTTAATCCAACCCCAATTTTCAACAGGTAAATTGTTGGATAACCATTTTTGCACCTGTAAGTAAACCCAAAGTGTTGTCTGGCAGCGTCTGAAGTTGGTGGTAAAGTTTTTAATTCCACGTGCTTAGAAACGGTTTTTTTAATTTTCTTCCTAGCTACAGCCTTTGTAAAACAGACGTATCTATACTTGTCCACGCTATTAATTGTTTTTGGTGCTTTATATAGAAAAAGTAGAAAAGCCATACCATTTGTATAAATCGATTCCTGACTTTCATTTGGTTTATAAAAAGTTTCTACAATTTGCCTAATATTTTCATCATGAGCTGCAGTTTTTTCAAAGGAAGTGCTTACTATTTTTTTACCCTTACCATAAAAACATGACGTTGTATCACACCCGCTTACAGCGTGGATGAATAAAATATATACAGTAATAAAATAAATAAATAAATTTATGAATAAAATAAATATTTTTTACAGTAAGGTAAGTCATTCATGCTGTGTGAAGAGTACAAGGCTGCAGCAATTGCACCTCTTTCTGGTTTCATCATGTATATTTTCATGTGCTCTGGTGTCAGAGCTGTGAGCAATACCAAAACATCAATATCCTCGGCAATGATAACCGATATCTTATTTAATATTTTTAAGGCTGTGTCAACAATTAATAAATCGGCATCATTGTCAGCTTGTATAACAGATATGTTTTCTCTTTTCAAATATTCTACCAAAAATTTAATAAAACGTGTTTTATTATTTTGGTTCAAAAGGAAAGTCTCTTGAGAAACTGTAACAGACATTTGCTGATCAAAAAGGATATTAGGGCACAGATTTTTATTTGACCGTCGCAAGCGTTCAACCCCTTTTATGCTACTAGAATTATTGCCGTACCCATCAAAAACGACTACGATATCTGACTTAAAATTTCTTTTTAAATATGCAGCATAACTATTAAAAATTTTGTGGAAACTATCGTTCTTTTTCCACTGCAATCGATGAAGTAGCCAGCCGCCATCAACTATGTAAGCACATTCATTTGGGTTCAAATTAATATCTTCTTAATATAAAATAGCTGGGATTTATCCGTTTTTCGCAACGTTCCTTCATTAAATAAAGCCATAGGGTACGGGGCAAGTTCATAACTCATGTAATCCTTAAGTTTTGATACAGGTTCTTGTCTGATGCAAATGCGCTGGAATATCAGCTGCGGATCGATGGGTACGATTTCATCTTGAATTTTTAGAGAGCTGGTTTCAGTTATCAACTGTAATACTCTGTTTTTTCGTTTAAAAGATATGTTTTCAAATTTTAGACCTATTAGATTATTTATGCCATGCATTCCTACTTCTAGAGCATCACAACAGTTAATGTTTTCTCCGCCAATCAACCCGCTTGCAATAGATGTTATTTTTTCTTGGTAAGGAAATGATTCGTGACAGTCGAACCATTCTAAAATTTTATTAAGATCCTGACTATCTCGAGTACTCCTGGAGTTTCTGGCATCGACATGTTGATCTGTTGTATGAAAATTGATTTCGCAGAAACGTTCAATTTCTTCACAAATATCGTGTGTGTATGGAAGAAATAATATCCATTTGTTCACAGTGCTGTCAGTGAGTCCGCGACCAATCAGTCCACCATCTACTTTTGTGGACCTCATTAAGACTTGTTCAATAGTCATGTCAGTGAAATTACCTGATCAAAATTTGTCGGTACGCCTTATAGTAGAAAATCCGTTCACTATAAAATTCTTTTAACTCTTCGATTTTATAATAAGCAGATTCCGTAACGATATCTTCTTCATGCAAAGAAGCAATTTCTTTTTCTGCATTTTGAACAAATTTAACC
This sequence comes from Magicicada septendecula, assembly GCA_034769895.1. Taxonomy (NCBI): domain Eukaryota; kingdom Metazoa; phylum Arthropoda; class Insecta; order Hemiptera; family Cicadidae; genus Magicicada; species Magicicada septendecula. The sequence continues at coordinate 761,343,059 of CM068367.1, forward strand.
ATTTCTTGAATATACAGGTAGGCTGATTTCGTGTAATTAAAGTGACCTGCCACAAAAAAGTAAGGCATCATTTGCTGCAAATAAATTAGCTGTTCTTTCAATCAACCCATTTTTTCCGAGCGTATGTAGCTTTTTGCTATAGCCACCATTTTAACATACTGTACCCATAACTTGGCCGTTTTTCCTCTTTTTCCGATATCATTTAGTTTCTCGAAAAATTTTGTATTTAATTCATTAAGAAATGGATCGTTGTTTACATCTTCATAAAGCAAAGATCATTCTTAAAATTATCAATAAAATTTGTCATTTTCTCCTTATCCTCGATTGTTAAATCCATTTCTTTAAAAATTTTAATACATAAAGCTACATATATTAAAGTATGTCCCCGAATGGCTCTGGCATAGGCACGCCCTTCTAACATTTTTTCTATTGAAGCCTTGGCATAACAAACTTCTAAAACATCTTTCAGTCCACTTCCGGCCATGATGTACCCAATGCATCCTAGATACGACATTAGAGTGTGGAAGCCTCCAAGTCGAACATGAATCACCCCTCTATCTTCGTCATTGCAAGATTTTACTATTTCAAAAGCCTTTTGGTATAACGGTTGGTCGAAAGTTACAAAGCAATTATGAATCTTCTATACTGTACTTCAAAACAGAGTAAATGGTACTTCGGTCGTTTGGAGGAGCATTAATAAATGGTAAACAAATTGTTCTACATGGTTTGTACATCGTTTTTCCTGATAATTTTCCCATAAATCCATTCCAACCAGGTAACAATCCATCCATCATTCCATATATTGTAAGAGAGTTTGTTATGGGTGTGTTTGAATTTTAGAATGCTTGTTATTCTGCCCCACTTTGGCTGCGTCACTTTGTAACTATTACTCTGCTGTGTGTATGTTGTAATTATTATTAATATAATGTGGTTCTGTAAGTCGTTCTCTCTTCGTATAGTATATGTGTGAGTGTCGAGAGTTTGTTAACTCGCTCGTTGGGTTCGTGGTATAGTATGTGTGTATGATTGAAGTTATTAATAATTTCAATAAATTCGGTCACTGTTATTTGCGTGTAGCAAGTCGAATTGTACCTTCTCTTACCATTTACGGGTAAACCGTATCTCTCACCGTTTGTTTTGAATATTGCCGCCTCGCCACCTGATTGGCGCACGCCTTTCTGCAGTGTCGACTTGGCTAATGTCTTGTTTTGAGGTTTTCACTTCAATAAATTTTTATTTATTATCTTAATTTACTCGAATCAAACATACCGTGTTGCAGAATAAGAATATTTATTAACACTTTGATAGGTTTCAATTATTTAGTAGTACATTAATTTTATTTTTAGCACCGGCTATTACAGTTGCTCAGTTGGCATGCTCAGTTCCAATGTTTTGTATACACACCGTCTTGACGGTTATCGTAGGTTTACTATTAAAATGGTTTTACTCAGGGGTGTTAATAAGTCCTTTTGGCTACAGAAATATTTGACTACGGCTAAAATACACAAACTTATAATAATCCTTAATACTAGGTACACAAAAAAATCAATATTTTAATACATTCGAGTGAGTAATCATCAATGAGATTTAGTAAAAAATTTTGGTTAGGATTTGTCAATTAGAAATGTTTGTTAACTATTTATTATATCTCAATTTTAATAATTATCAATTAATTAAAGTTCAAATAGTGATGTTACAAATACCTTCAGTTCTAAATCAGAATAGTGATCAGTGAAGTGAAAATTGTGGTTTATTATTGTTGATAGAAAAATTTGGAATTCGTTTAATGGGATTATTGTTTATACTCATCAATTTTCGATGGAGCTTCTGCGATGCCGTCTTCTTCTTCCGGATGGATCCAGTCGTCTTCTATTCTTCAGAATCTCATTAATCTCGTCCAGACGGTTTTTCCGGTAAACTTCGGCCTCGTACTCATTCTGCGATCGTCCGTCTTCTTGAATTGAAGTAAGTCCTTATGATCTTCCTTCGGGATTAGTCGTCATCTATTCTTCCAGACGTCTTCTTGATTTCCTTGGGTAATTATGGGTTGTGAACAAATTTAATAAATAATATATTATCCAGGATTCCCTGGCCTGCTATCATAATCTTCCTTTCCTTTGATTTTAGTTAAAATTCACTTATTTGGAATTAAATTTTGGGGTGAGAGCTACTCAATCCGCCCTCGGCGTCGGTCAATAATGGACTATCGAAAATCTAATGGTTTTTTGGCAATAAATTTCAGTTGCTATGGTTACCTAATAAATTATGCTAATTCTCATTGGTCATTAATTTAAGTCATTGTTATGTTTTAATGTCTTATTTTAGTTTAATTTTACAAAATATCTTCAAATGAAGATTTCTATCTTATATTAATAGCTAGGTTTATTACATGAATACCATTGTTCATAATTTTTTCTAAGGGTCATTTTGATATCCCTCATGGTCACTTTTGAGTAGCTAATTACATTTTTGTTATTTTTCATATTTATATTTTACATATATTTTATTCAAAATAGGCTGTTATTCATACCTTTTGGTATTAGGAATACTCACTTAATTTGTTTAAACATTTGGTATACTCTGCTTCGATATTGGACTATTATTTGTTCTCAAATTTACTAAATTCTTATTTAACAGTTAGGCCTAGAGCCTAGATTTTACTATACTACTATCTAACATTTCTTAGTAGCTTCTTACCTTTACATTTGGTATTTTTAACACAATTTTTTAACAAAACAAGCAATAAACATTGGTGTTCCTAACTCCACCTCTTATTATAGTAATAACATTTTCTTTACAGGCTCAAGCCTGAAATAACTTCTAACTACCTTTCTGCTCCCTTCTACTATCTGGTTCAATTAACAATTCATTACATTATATTGGTTCTTTTAAAACAATAACAACATCCTTATTATACTAACATTAATTTATACTTTACACAATATATACTATTCCTCCATTCCTTCACTATAAAAAGTGTTTATCGTTCTTGTTTGTCCTTCATTCCAATGCCTTAATTTCTATCTTATCCTATAATCCTTATTACCTGTGGCTTACTTTACTTACATTATAATAAGTTCCTCTTACTTACTAGTACAAAGTTTATCACTGGTCTTCCTGTTATTCTAACACAGTTTACTAATTAGAATACTTTTTGAAGTTCACCAACTACACTTTTTCCTTCATAGAAGGTTTTTGACTTATACACTTTCACTCACTATGTGCAACATGCTCTCACTACATGTCACCACTTTATATTAATATACTCCTTCTTCCACTCACTTAATTATTCACTGGGTTGTTTTTGATGTTAGTATCATCATGGGGTTACTGATTATAATTGTTTATTTTATTTTCCCTTCACAAATGATCACTTTTGGTAATTAACTGTGGCCTTGATTTGCCTTAGGGTATGTTTACTAGTTTTGATTATATTCATCACTATTTATTAGGGTATGTGTATTATTAATTCCCTAACTTATATTTATAAACACATTCCTTTATCAATAAAATATACATAACATTATTATCTTTCATTAACATTATTAACCTAGGTAAATCTCATCTACACTGTAATTACATTAGTTCATTCATTAACATACAGAATAATGGTCATTATTCGGGACTTACAATGTTCATTCTTAATGTCTTGATTACATTTGGTTCTTAGCTTCTTCTTCATTGTTCTGTGGTTCCTTTTGTATTTATCCGATCTATTGTGTCAGGTCATTGTCAGTTTATCAGTCATTTGTCATTTGGGTTTATTGGGTTATTGATCTCTGAGTTTATAAGTTTTTGCCTCTTATTCTTGTCTTCAGCTTCTTTAATTCATAGTTAATTATTGTGGATCTTTACTACCTTATGTCATGTTACAATATCCAAAGAATATCTGAATTTGTTATGTTCAAATCATTAACATTTACATTTTATGCAGTCTCCAGATCGCTATTATGATTAATTTAAGAATTTTACCTTATATAATCCACTAGGCGATCTCAGTTTTTCAAATACTACATGTTTCAGGGACTGAGGATGGGGATTTAGTCCCTGAAACATGTCGTATTTGAAAAACTGAGATCGCCTAGTGGATTATATAATGTAAAATTCGTAAATTAATCATTAACATTTGCTATGTCTAATTTTTCAATGACTTCTTTCAACACTTGCTTGTTCATATTCTCATAATATATATATGGTATCTTTTCGATTGTTTGTAATATTTCAACATTACTTAAGATTTTTTTAAGTCTCAATATGCTTTCCTTTTTTTCATAACAGTCTTTTGGTGTTATAGCAATTAATCCACCCATGGTATGGAAAGTATTTTTTCCATCTATTGTATTAAAGTTGTCTTGTTTGTTCATCATCTTCTTTCACAGCACTACACTTTATATATTTATATGTCTGTTCTAAGCTGACGAAGGCGAATACGATGCCGAAACGCGTTCGACGGAAAAGACTAGTAAGTTTTCACAAGAGAAAGTTTCTATATTATATAAAGTATTGTATTAATTTGTATATCAGCATTGTCGAAAACAAATTGCAAGAAATAACGATTCTTTATTGGTTGTTTATTGCCCATTAATGCGCTATGTTGATAAAGCATGATTTCTGTATACGAGCAGCACATACCTAATTGGTACAAAATGTCTATAACCCTTCTAGATGCAAACTTCTTATGTAACATGATACCTAATCCAAGTTGTAAGGGTGATATGAATGAATTAGGCCTAGTAGCATTTACAATAGCGTGACATATTGTTGAACACTTTTTTTCATGTTTTGTAGAAATTTTCTTCTTTTTTTTTAAAACAATTTCGTCGACTAAATATTTGAGGGACTCTGGAATCAAATTGTCAATTTCTTCTAGTATTCTGTCACTAGGTGGATAAGAATTAGTGTCATATACTTTCTGGAGTATATCATTCCTAACTATATTTGATGCATTCTTTAAAATTTTTAATTTTTCTTCGTGCTCATTCATTATTGATTGCGCCCAATATTGTTGTAGAATATTATACTCTTCATCTTGAAAAGACACTATTGTGCCAGAGCCAGGAACAGATTTTGTAAAAAATTTAACATTTTCATTTCCATAATGCTCTATTAGTTTACTCCTTATAGTTTTAGGACAACAGCTCTCATCACCTATTACTTTCTGCAGTTCTGATAAAGTAAATTGATATTCATCACTTTCCTCGATGTAATTAAATATTTTAGCCATTTGATCTACAATGACTTGACTATAAGGGCGACCAGGAGGCTCTCTGCTTGGGGGTTTTACATATTTATTTAAAATTTCATTCTGATAGCATTTTCGATGATACTTCCTCTAAACTTATTAAATCCACACACACTATTCTTCTTAAAACAGTTTTTCCAAGTGTAGTATTTATTGATGATATTCTTTTAACCAAATTTACTTGAAAACCAGGATCGGTGATTATTGAAATAGTATTGCGAGAAATTTTTGATGTTTTATCAGAAATGGAAGCAACTTGGCCACAAATTATACATAAATTCTTATAATCGTAAGTTTCAGTACTTTTCTTGACTTTGCTTTTGACTGGACTGCACATAATATTTTTCAAAGCACCATCAGTCCCAAAATCATTATATGAAAAAGTACCTCCTCTTTTTAATGTGTATCTTTGCCTACATTTACGATGCAATTTTATTCTTTCAAAGCTACGAAATATTGAATGTTTTCCGTCCATCCTTTTTATACTGGTCTCAATTAAAGTTTTCAATCCTTGATTTACTTCTTCTGTAGGTTCTTTAGTATCAAGACCGCCATTGCAAATAAGACAAGTGTCTAAATTTTCCGGCATTTTTGTAACTTCAGTGCACCTATAAAACAATTTTTTATAATGCAATGTACTTACTTATATTGTTTGTATTTTTATTCAAGTATTTGTCACTGCGGGAAAACATTTTTGAACATATTTATCTAAACATAAAAATTTATAAATGTATATATTTATACCAGTTTTATAAAATTATATATAGAATTGGACCAGATAAAACAAATATATATATATATATATATATATATTGTAACATCTCGCGGGTCTCTCCGAGTCAATAACGTCTTGCCGATATACTTTCCTACTTAAGCCTACGTTTGTACGTCATCTTGTAACGTCTTGCGGGTATCTCCGAATTAATCTAAGTATTTTTACGTCTATTTGTACTCTTCGAAAATCTCTCTTTAATAAGAGTCACAGAATTTGTTATATTTTATGTTCGATGTTTCCAAAAATCGAGTGTGTGTGATTATGCAAATATTTTCTTACATTTTATTTGGGTGAAATCAATACCGTTGTTTGACAGTATTTAGGAGAGAGAGTGCAAAGAGAATTACTCTCTTAGTATACGATTAATTATTTCAAATTTCTCCGCTCGTGATACCAGCTGACTTCCACGTTTATGAACACATTTGAGGTTAAATTAACTCCAAATGGTAAGTAATATTTCTGGATGTCCGTACTCTTCTCAGTCTTCAGACAATCTGTAATGAACTACCATCTACTGAAAATAATACACATTTTTATTCAAACAACAAGGCATTCATTGAATTTATTTAGCATTTTTTTATATTCTCCCAAAACAAAAAGGGATAATCGATTCTTACTGACAACACAGAATTAGTTCGATCTTATTTTCAAACATATAGTATATAACAAATATTTTTATTTCAATATTAATACAAAGAAAGAAATAATGAATTAATTTCCCAGGGTTATTTTAGAGTTCTTTGTACTTTGAGAAAGTCAGAAATGAGTATGGGTTAATACCAAGTTTTACATAAATAAATTTTATAATTTGTATTATTTATATTATGTAGTTGATTGGTTGACCGCTAGAGCGCAGGTTACGTTTCTTCACTGAAAACACGAACGTTATTTAATGGCAGCCGGAATGTTCACCAGACCACGTTTTGCTGTTTTTTGGGTTAACAAAATAATAAAGTTTATGTTCACCTATTTTCCTGAAGTATCTAAAGAGATTATGCTGTTTCTAGTGTTATAAGTTTATAATTGAGGTGTAATTTAGTTAAATTGTACTAGGTAACGATCTCACCAAAATGTCGAATTTCTGTGGGCTAGGCCTGGAAGTCGAAACTGATTTTTTCAAGTTTTCATCAATTTACAGGTGTGAATTATTCTGTTCGAAGGAGGTCTAATCTGTAGTGGATATCACTCGTTAATTTTATTAATTTTGCACTGATTATTACAAATGGTATTTATTAATTTCTTAAATTTTTAGAGACATTACACTTTTCAAACTGCTCACTTCCAATATCTTTTAACAATTAATTTTAATTCTTGTTAGTTAGTTACTCTTAGTAACCAAGAATTTTTATGGTTTTTTATTGGTTAATCTATATACCTTTTAGTATATAGGCTATTATTAATTATTATAAATTCATTTCTTCTTTTTAGAAAAATAATCCTTTTTAGATTTTATTTATAGTCGAATTTAATTTATTTAAGGTTTTTCTTTATATTTTTCCTTAAACTTGTACACTGGTATTTTATATTTTAATCCCTTTTAATTTGATTCATTTATGATTTATCATTTGCTTAATGTATCCTTACTCTAAACTATTTTTTATATACCATTTTGCTAACATAGTATTATATGATATATTATTCTCATTTTATATATAACCCTGGGTTACCTTATATTTAAACAAAATCATTATATTAAACACAAAAATTATTCCTAGGTATAAAACCTTTGTGGCCTACAAAATACAAAAAATACAAAACTTGTCAGCAGCAATATAGTCCACTGCTACAATATTGACTGTTTTTCATCTCCAGTACAAATCTGTGAGATGCTCTTTTTAAAGGTTTACACTTTCGCTGAGTACACTATGTTTCACTTTGTACACTGCACTTTTATTATTATTGTTTACAGTGTTTTTGGAGTACAAAGTTTTTTTTTATAGCTTGGTACATAATACCCATTTCTGACTTTTAGAATTGGGTGATTATGTTATCATATTTGGGCAGGGGTTATGTAACGTTACAATATATATATAAAACATGAAGCAATTAAAAAACGTGTTGGAGGAAGGTAAAAAGGGTTAAGGAGATTAAATATATAAAATTGTATATAATTTTATATAATTATATAAAACAAAAAATTCCCCGGGATATATGTAAATAATATTTTGTTTAATTTCATTGCTTATTACTCATTATTAGGGGAAAGTTGGACAAAATGGGGATGCTAGTGGTTTTTTGCATAATTACAATAGATGTGAATTTTTGAAACTTGTCTTTTACCTTATTACACATGTCAAACATTTATCTACAGTATTCCATATATAGAATTTTAATTTTCCAAATTGTTTTCCCAGAAAAGCATATTTTATGAAAAAGTGATTTCTCCCTGTTTTATCCAACTGGTTGGATAAAACGGGGATTAAATCTTTGAGTAAATTTTAATGAACAATTAGAATTAATCAACTGAAATTTAAGTATGATTTAGTTATTACAAATTCAGAAGCTTTGGGAACGGTTCTAAACATGCAAAATGTTAAATGAAAAATAATACATTATTAATTTTGAGGCAAGAGTTACAATATTATTGATTAGTCATTTTTGTTTTATTTCAATTAGGCACAAATTAGGCACTAATTTCATTTTATTTCAATTAGGCACAAATTACAGATTTGCTTAAAACCATGTCATATAATCACAATGTTAGGCGGTTCACTTAGTGTCTAATTTAGGGTTAGTGTTCACAGAGTTCGGGTCACTCATATTGTTGTGTTATTTAAAAATAGAAAAATAAAACATTAAAAAAATCCCCGTCATCACCGTTTTATATCTAACCTTGCCATCTTGAAATATTTTAAATAGTACTGTGTCACTTCTTAACCAAACATCCTTAAACTATAGTCATCTTACTGCTAAATAAAAGTAGTTTCTACTATTATACTTACATTTTCATTTAAAGAAGCACAGAAGATATAGTTAACCGTCAAACACAAGTCACAAATCAATAACTTCCGACAAAGTTCACAATATAGAAAAACAAACCGAGTTTAATGACGCGTCCCACACGCTCAATACAATCCAACTAAAAACACAACCAAAAAGACACAACAACAAAATAAAAATGCTTAACAATGTAAAACAAAAGTTGCTTGAACACAACATAACAATACTAAAAGCTGATAAAGGGAACATAAACGTCATAATGGACAAACATCAACTAAACACTAAAATTGAAAATTTCTTCAACGAAAATAATATAACGGAAATAAATAAAGACCCCACACTAAAATTTCAAAAACATTAACAAATTTATAAATAACACAAAACATATAATCAAACCAGAAAGCACCAAATACCTTAAACAAATAAAACCTAACCCCCTAAACTAAATGCATTACCAAAAATACACAAACCTAACATTCCCATCAGACCATTCATAAACAACACACAAGCTCCCTCCCACAAAATCGCAAAACACCTAGACAAAATAATCAGAGATAACATTAATCTCAGTAACAACACATCTATCAAAAACAACATTGACCTAGTCAAAAAAACTGAACACATCCACATCCCACACAACTCAACACTGGCATTCTTTTGATATAACCAATTTATACACCAATGTCCCAATTCAAGAAACCATACAAACACTAGAACAATTACTCAGACAAAACAACACACCTGAAACACACATACAAGAGATCATCACACTTACCAAAATAATAACTGAGCAAAATTACTTTACATAAAATAACAAGATATACACACAAACAGACGGTCTCCCGATGGGATCCCACATATCAGGAATACTGGCAGAAATATATATACACAACATAGAACAGAACCACATAATAAACAACAACAAATTCACCAACAAAATCATTTACTGGCACAGGTGTGTAGATGACATATTACTTTTATTCAAAGGCAACACAAGACAAGTTGAAAACTTCCACAAATACATAAACACAATACACCACAAATTAAAATTTACACTGGAAATTGAACAAAACAATAGTATAAATTTTCTAGACCTAACAATTAACAAAACTAACAATACACACACGTACAAAATATACAGGAAACCAACCACAACCGACATGGTTATACACAACACATCAAACCACCCGACACAACATAAACATGCGGCCTTCAACCATATGCTCCATAGACTAACTAAAATACCCTTAAGTAAACAAGGTTATACTGACGAACTCAACACAATCAAATACATAGCAATGAAAAACGGATACAACACTAATTTAATAAACAAACTACAAAAAACCCATCAAAAACAAAAACAACAAAACACAAAATACCATCAACACACAACACAATAAATACATCACACTCACATACCATAACTCCAACACACACAAACTCGCCAACACATTCAGAAGACACAAGTAGGCCATACAGAACAAACAATACCATCAAAAAACACATCAATGATACAAACACGGACATAGACAAATACAACAAAACAGGTGTTTACAAATTAAATTGTAATGATTGCAATAGTTTCTATATAGGCCAGACGGGAAGATCTTTTTCATCCCGTTACTCTGAACACTTAAAAGCTTTATCCAACAACAATATACATTCCGCGTTTGCCACACACATACACACACAAAACCACAGCTACACCAACATAGATACTAATCTTGAAATATTACACTACTTACCCATAGGTCGAAAACTCAACACAGCAGAACAATGTGAAATATACAAACACAACACAACACAACCAAACAACATACTTAACGACCAATTACAGTATAAATCACATACACTTTTTGACACAATTATACAAAATACAAACAATAATTTGGATCCCCGTGCCAACCCCCTTCCTCCACACACCACCACCACTATACCTTCCAAGCAATAACGATTACAAAGTATGACAGTCTGTCTCTAAGCTGACAAAGGCGAACACTACGCCGAAACGCGTTCGACGAGAAAAGACAAGTAAGTTCACAAGTGAAAGTTTCATTATTATATAAAGTAAAAACACAACCTGTTTGACCACAGTAGCAAGTAGTTAGCTACTTATCAGGTAGATGTTGCGACCAGTTTACTTAGAACTATTACGCGTATTATTAAAAAAAAGCAGCAGCCTTTCCCTTAATGGGAACACATTGGATCATGCTATGTCTTATTATTTAACACACTACCGCTAATTTATCTTGTTGCCTGGTTACCGAGCATGCTTATCTTGTATGACGTCAAGCAGTGATTCATCAGAAGATTTTTACCAAAAACTATATTTTTTATATAAAAATATATTTATATATTTATATTTATATAAAAATTAGTGAAACTCGTACACAAAATGTTAGTACAAAACGTTACATGTGTACAGGGGGTGTCGAACAAATTACAAAATTTTTTACCTACATGTCGCCCCGTCTTACCTACCTTTGTAACCCATTCTATTAAAAATTTAAGGACTCAGGTAGAAATTGATTCCCATACCTCGATAGAGTAAAATCTTAACTAGTAAACGCTAAAATTAAAAATTTTTAATTCCAAAAATAAAAAAGTTATATTGAAGAACATAAAAAAATACACTTTTAGTGCGCACTTCAATATAAAACACTGATCAGACCTGTTGTTACTTATGCATCCGAGACATGGACTCTCGTAAATAAGAATATAAGTGCACTAAGAATTTTTGAAAGAAGAATTTTGAGACAGATATTTGGACCGGTGAAGGAAGGGAATATGTATAGGATCCGAAATAACAGTGAAATAAATGAGTTGATTGGTGGACAAGACCTGGTGAGACACATAAAATCAGCTAGAATTAGATGGCTGGGACACGTATTCCGTATGAATGTTACGAGGATGCCCAAAACTATATTAAGTGGAACGATACTGGGCAAAAGAAGAAGAGGAAGGCCTCGAAGAAGATGGCAGCAGGGTGTGGAAGAAGATCTAAGAAAGATGGGCATTAGGAACTGGAGACTGAAGGCAGTGGACAGAGATGAGTGGAGACGGGTCGTAGCAGAGGCCAAGGCTCACCATGGGCTGTAGTGCTGGAGAGTAGTAGTAGTAGTAGTGCGCACTTCAATTAATAAATAAATAAATTTTAATTATGATGAAATAGTAAAAAAAGGTTTTTATATCCTAAAAGTACATTTAATAACGTTCAAAATGAATTTTGTTTTATACTAATATCTTAAATATTAATCAAATTACAAGCATTTTAAGTTTGAAATTAAAAAGAAATTGTTAAATAGAAAATTTTTCAAACTTTATATCTGTTTTTTTTTTAGAAAAATTGTAATTAAACAGATTTCAGTGATATAATCACATTTTATACAATGTTCTTAACAATATATTATAAGATGAGGATACTTGAAAACGTATTATTATAAATATTAATATTAAATTAATTTTGCCTATTTTTTTAAATGTGCATATATATTTATATTACTATATTGATTGTAATGGAAATATATTATAATTAAAAAAAGGGTCAGAAAGCTTAAGTTTTTCTCTTTACGTTGCACTTTATTTCAGATTTATAACTGTATTATGAAAAAAGTTATTTACAATTGAATAGTGAGCGCGCGAGATTTTGTGGCAATTTCAGCATGATGGCGGACTGGTGTGCGCGAAATATTGTTACTTACTTTGACATCATTTTACGTGAAAACTAATGTTACAAAAAAAATAATAAGAACCATTTTTACGTAGAATTTCTTCCTCTTTTCAATTATGTAAAAAAAAATCTGAATATATTATTTTATTTTCTAAATGAGATATAGTCGGAAAACTGATTTTTAAATTTTCTTTTAGCTTTTCTAATTTTCTACAAAACCACTCAATGTAAACATTATTGATTATTGATGTTGAAGGTCTCAACTACAAGGTCCAAAAGGAATTTTACTGTTTTCTATTATTTCCAGGTCGAAAGCTTAAATGACTGGACTATAAGTGTTTATCTCTGTACCATTAGCATTAAGCAGAGTTTACACTATTTTTTACACTCCCTTCTGGTTACATAATTTGTTAAAAATTGTGAATGCCTATAAGAATATTATTTCTAGAAAGCAGTTTATTTAATTTACATCATTTCACATTGTGACCAGCTAACTTGCAGATGTCACCACATGTATTTGACACATATAATTACAGGATGATTTTTTATTTATGTCAGGTATAATTACAGAATTATTTTTGTTTACATCATTTAGTGACACAGTATAGTGCAAGTGATATTATTAGGGAATATAAAGGAAGCTACCTGTGTTTGGACAAGTAGCCTCTCCTCTACAGTGTAGATTTGGGAAAAAATACATTATTCTTTAATATTCTATCTCTTTATACCTCTGGTAAACACAGTGAACTGACTTCTGTCAGATCAAAACCCTGTATTCAAATTTTCGTAATATTCCTTTCTAAACTATTTAGTGCATATTTTTTATATACATAACCAAGGATGGTTCCTGCTGTCAAGTTTTTTTAAAAATTCACCTGATGCCTACCTGCCATATATAGCTTTGTTAATTTGTAAGATATCCTTATAACTTGAGATGTAAATAAATGTTCGTAAAAAGGATTCATGTTTTCTGTTTTACTTGTAATATTACTTGTATGTAATTGCAGTTAATATTAATTGTAATATTATTTGAATTTACAAGTAAAAGTATATTATTTGGTGTAAAAGTATACTTACTGGTGTATATACTGTACTTAGATAAATCTATGCAGACTGATGATATTCAGTAACTTCATTTAAATTAACTCAAAAGTGACAATAATCTACAAGTATTATATCAGACAAAATAACTGCCATATTAAAAGGAACAGGTTTTCAATATTTTGTTTCAGAACACACACAAATTATTGAGCAGAAGTAAAAAGGAGTGGAAAATACTAGCACATAAACAAGCTGAATATTTGTTCAGACTTAACAAAGATGAAATCAAGAATTGCGCTCAAAGGTGAGAACTACATACAAGTCTTCATGTTTATGTGTTGGTGCTAGTTACGGCTCCAAATATCTTCCTCAGTTTACCAAAGTTTCTACTTTTTTTTGTTTTACATTTTTCTTGTGTTTACTAGTAGTCACTATCTTGGAATTTCTCAAAATGTTCATTCCATTTACTCTATTTGATTTTATGTTGTCTTCAAATTTAGAAAGTAAAAATTCTTTCATTATTGAATCATTTCTTATCATAACTTTTTAACTGCAACATATTGTATTTTGTATCATCATAATCACCATATGAAAAATAATGTTTCTTTTTAACAAAAGCTGAAATAAACTGCAGGATTAGGGGTTGCATAAGCGTGTCGCCTGCAGTTGAACTGCTTCCCAAGCTTCAGATGAGTTCCTGCTGCAGGGACAAGGATTAATCTTTTAGCTTTCAGGTGTGGCCTGCTACCAGCCAAGGCGGTTCACTTAGTGTCTACTTTAGGGTTAGTGTTTACAGAGTTCTGGTCAAGATTCACCTGGCACAGATGGGTGTTCATCACATGATCAGTGATGGCTCCAGCACATCTGAGCTTTGGGGGGGGGGGGGAGCAAAGGTGGGTTAGACTGACATCTGGGTGGGCCACACTGTAAGAATTTCTTGCATAGATGCAAGTCCATAAATACAGTTGAAAGCTCCATCACATGTTTTTGTAACAAGAATGGGTGACATCCACACTATAAATACTCTCAGTATATAATTACAGTATATTTACTTCAGTATATTATTTCCACACACTTTTACCATGTCCTCATCTACCCTGAAGTATGTAAGTCAACAGTGAAAATGTCACATTGAAAATGGCTATATTTAAACACTCATTATTTAGTACATTAGTTGCACTCATATTCAATAGAACTAGTTTTATTAAAAACAGATTAATTCTCCTGTTATTATGGTTGACAGCAAAATTATGTTCTGTATTTAGCAGTTATGTCAAGTCTTTGGCCAGTTGGTTTCAACTGCTGTTATTTCAAGGAGAGACTATTGAGCCATTTATTTTACATGTGGTTCTTAAGTAGGTTATTGATATTTTAAACTATGACTGTGTGTGTGAATTTTTATTTGAATACTTTGCTTTTACATGTTCAGATTTTTAATTAATTAATTTTTTTTTTGCTGGCGTATATAAAATCTGTTTCAATCATTCCATTCAATTTGTAAATAGCATTTTGTAGAGGATCTTTGTTTTGTGAATTATTCACTTTTTCTATTGTCACCGGACAAAAGGCTTGCCGCATGACAAATGGCGCCAATCGTACACTCTAGTTACTTTGGTGGCCCTAAAAAGGACCGAGTGGCGAGAACGGTGATGTTGGTAGTGCCGCGCTGAGATGTCCGGCGGCTGCGCCCGTTGTTCGTGGCGTACTGCAGTCCTCCTCTTCTTCCGGCACCGGTTGTAGAGTCGGCTGCCGGCCCAGCGAAATCCATCGCTGGCGCGGAACTGGAGGGCGAAGACGCAAGAACGCCGGTTCTATTCTTCGGCCGTTCCTTCCGGCTGACTCCGCGCCGATGTCGTCCGAGAGAGGAGAGGAGATGAAGTGCGTCCGATGGCGTGGCGATGAAGAGTGCGCAAAAATTTTTTTTTATTTTTTTTATTATTTTTTTTTTTACTCTGGGCTTTGCGGTTGTGCGTCGCAGAGACGACCCGCACGGGAACTGAGTTCCGAGCTACCTTCTGGAGCTCCTGCCTCGTGGCCCTGCCCAAGTAGGGCGCGTGCTCTATAGCAGGCCGATTCTCGGCTGTTGTGCTAGCCTACGCTAGCGCAGTATACACCGAGGGCGTTTCCACGAATCACCTGGGCGTATACGGTACCTTCCCAGCCCAGTCACTAGAGGATTGCCTGGGAACCTCGCCGCACGTGCATAAAATTTGCGTGCAAGCCGCCTGAAAGTGTCGTCTAAGGAGCGGACGCCAAGTCCTCTCCTTAGAAGGCGAGATGAGAAGCGACGGGGGACTTTGGCCGCTAGCCGAAGCCCCCTGTCGAGGACGCTCTGCAACTTCTTTTTATGCATTGCGGCGAGGTAACCCCAGACCGGGCAGGCGTAGGTAATGACCGGCAGCAGATACGCGCCGACGATCATCCTACCCAATTTCCTGGTCATGGCTGAGCTGATCAGGAGTGGAAACAGTGCGCACAGGCGAGTGGATGCTCGCTTAAGAACTGTCTGTGCGTGGGTACGCCAGGTGAGCCGACGGGCGCAAAAATTACACAACTGGGGGTTGCGCGGCCCGCGCGAAGCGCGGTAGAAGCGAGTAGTGCAGTGTCCCGAGTCTCAGAAAGGACTCCTGCCACTGGGTCTGTTTGAGTTCATTATATACTTTTAGCTACTTATGGGGGGGGGGTCTGAAGCGACCTGCGATTGGTGGATTATACCACCGGGACTAGCAAACGAGGTCGCTTCCAGGACTCACCTGGTCGCGGGATGTATTTACCAAGTCCGGCAATGAGGGAATTGTGGGTCACTCTGTCGGAACGAACATAGAATCGTCGCGCCAGGCGTCTCACGGTGTCATCAAGAGAGCGGACACCGAGTCCTCTCCTCAAAAGACGAGAAGAGTACCTCCGGGGGACTTTGCACGCGAGCTTCAGTCCCCGGTCGAGTACGCGCTGGAGCGTGATTCTATGACCACGAGCCAGGTATCCCCAAACAGGACAGGCGTAGGTAATCACGGGCAACACGTACGTGTTGACTATGAGCTTACCTAGCCGGGGGGTCATTGCCGGATTAGATAGCACGGGCCAGAGTCTACTGAGTTGCGCCGAAGCGCGTTGTCTGATGTAGTTTGTATGGGTTCGCCAGGTGAGTCGGGAATCCACGTGGAGCCCGAGGTACTTGACGCTGTTGGTCCAGGGCACCTCGACGGGGCCTACTTTAAGCGGCCGAGGCCGCTTACGTTTGCGCGAGAATATTACCGCGGCGCTCTTGGAAGCGTTAACGGCAACTCTCCAGTCATCGGTCCACCCGACATACGCGTCGAGTTGGCGCTGGAGCTTAACTGCCGCATAACTCGCGTTCGGCTCTGAGGCAAAAGCCGCAGTGTCGTCCGCGAACAGCGACAATTTCACTCCAGGAACTCGGGGCGTGTCGTTGACAAACAACGAGAACAGGAGAGGCCCAAGGACACTTCCCTGAGGGACGCCAGCGGTAATACGCCTCTCCGAAGAGAGAGCGTGGTCTGCTCTCACTCGGAAGCTTCGGTCTCGCAGAAAGCTGCCGATCAAGTGAACGTAGCAGTCTGGGAGAAGGACTTCCGTGAGTTTGTAGAGGACACCCTCGTGCCACACGCGGTCAAAGGCTTTCTCTACGTCTAGGAAGATCGCAGCCGTCTGTTTGCCCTGGCAGCCAGCCTCGGTTATGCATTCCACGAGTCTCATCAGCTGATGAGTCGAGGAGTGCAGCTCACGAAAGCCGAACTGTTCGGGGATCAGCACGTCTAGTCTTTCTAGATGGTCGCGGATCCTACGCTGGATCAGACGCTCAAAAACCTTGGACGTCGCGGACAAAAGGCTGATGGGCCTGAGGTTCTCCACTCGAGAAGAATTCTTTCCCGGCTTAGGTATCACAATGACGGTAGCCGTTTTCCATTTCACCGGAAAATAGGCCAGTCTGAGGCATGAATTGAACAGGTCAGTGAGGAACTGGGTTCCTCGCTCCGGAAGGCGATGGAGGGCGGAATTCATGACTCCGTCCGGGCCAGGCGCCTTCCGGGGCTTGAGCTGAACAATCCTCTCAGAGACCTCCTCCGGGGAGATGGGCTCCGGCTGGACTGTGATATCGGCCGATAGAAAGCGCTCTACCTCGCGGCAGATTTGCTCAGTGAAGGCCGGGTTCTTGGATGGGTTGGGAACGAACTGGCGCTCTAAACTGTCAGCCAAGAACTCTGCCTTTTCGAGGGGGCGGCCAAGGGGTTGACCGCCGGGTCCGGCCAGTGCGGGGAGAGGCGCGCGTTTGCGCTTTCCCGTTAGGGCACTGGGAATCCGCCAGACATTACGGTCCTCGGCAGGGCCATCCATCTGTGTAACAGCTAGCTCCCAGTTGCGTCTACGGAACGCCAGCATGTCGCGACGCAACTTGCCGGACGCTCTGTTGAACGCAGCCTTGTCGGCCGGGTCACGAGTCCTCTGCCAGCGTCTCCGGAGGCGATTCCTCTCGCAAGCGAGCTGAGACACCTCTTCGGGGATCCGCTGATAGTCGGGCGTGAGCCCCGGCTTCATCCGGGAGGACACGTCAACCGCCGAGACTACGGCTGTGTCGAATAAGGCAACTGCCTCATCGACATGCTGGGTAGTGTCGAGCGGGATATGCTCTGGGAGGCGGCGACTGAACGCCGGGCCAAAGCGGTCCCACTCGATTACCCGCCGCTCGTCGCGGACGGTGGCGTGCTGGGTAGCTATATGCACACTGATAGGGCAATGGTCCGAGGACAGTTCCGAAATGACGGAGACGTGGACCGGGCAATAAACGCCCCTGACCGCGGCAATGTCCAATACGTCAGGGCGGGAGTTAGCCCTCGAGGGATAGTATGTAGGCCCGGTAGGACCCATGACTGTGACCCGAGCCGCATCAGCATACCTGCGTAAGCGGGTCCCGTTTGGGTTCGCCAAGCGGCTCCCCCAATCGGGGTGCTTGCAGTTCAGGTCGCCCGCCAGGACTACCCTCCTGTGTGCTCCAAAGACGGCCTCCAGATCTTTCGACAGGAGCTCCGTTTGTGGAGGCTTGTAAGCGGAAACCACGAGTAGACCGCCGAGAACACCATGGAGCTCGACCGCGGTGCACTCGAGGTTCCGCCGCTGAGGCAGGACAACGCGGTTATGGCGAAGACTCGCCTTCACCGCGATGGCTGTGCCCCCTCCTGCGCGACCCGACCGGTCGTCCCGGTGGCACACGTAGTTAGGTAGTCGGAAACGACGATGCGGGGTCAGGTGCGTCTCGCCAAGAAGAAGCACGTCGGGCTTGTGTCGGGCAACGAACTCTAAGAGCTCAGAATGCCGGGAAGCGAGGCCGTTGGCGTTCCACGCCACGAGCTCGAGGTCTCGCTTGAGGGATTGCCGTGGTTGTCAGTTCATAACAGACCTGTGACACGGCAGGCTTCCACCAAGAGGAGGAACTTATCCTGGGGCGAGGCTGTTGCCAAGCGTTCCTTGATTGTAAGGAAATCTGGGCTACTTTCTGCAAGTCGTAGCTTGCCAGAAAGTCTGATACGACGGCGAGATCATCGGAAGATGAGGCCGGGGGAGAACGCTTGGCGGCAGCTGCATAGCTGCGGCGGGGCGAGACGGTGGAAGCCTTGGGGGCAGGTATTGGAGCGGGTGGCCGCTCTGGCTTTTGGTGGACGGGCTTGGGTCCAGTGGCAGGTGGTTTAGGCTGGCCCGTGTTCTTGGCCTGGTTCCTAACTTTCTTGCCCGATCTGGGGAATCTAGGCTTGGGTGGCGGCGGCAATGGAGGATCAATTTCCTCATCGTCCGGCAGCGGGACTTGGGTGTAGTGTGGAACTTCGCGTTCCGGTTCCGGGGGCGCGGTGGTTGGTTTGGCCTGTGGAGCTTCGCTCGGGCTCACTGCACTGCTGGGTTTCGGAACCGGAGAGCAGACCTAGGAGCTGGTTTCCGGACCACAGGTAGAGCGGTTTTGGCCGGTTTTACTGGTTCGCTAACATGTCGAGGCTTAGGCTGGACCGGTTTCTTAAGTTTGTCCAGCTGCTCGCTATAGACTGGGCAGCGCCTGTTATTAGCAGCATGGGCGCCGCCGCAGTTTATACAATATCGGTGGTTGGCCGGGACAGCGCAGGCCTGCGTTAAGTGGTCATTTCCACAGCGGACGCAGGTCGGCGCGTTCCGACAACCGAAGCTGCTGTGGCCGAACCGCTGGCACCTGTGGCACTGGGAAAGTCGCCCGGTCTGGCGGCAAGGCTCTACGCTCACGCAGAGCCCGAAAAGCCGTTTTAAATCTAACAAGGCCTGGGAGGAGTCGCCCTTCTCTACCAGGAGTCTTATTAGGGGGAGTGGGCGACGCGAGCCATAAGTGGTGTACAGCCGAGAGGCTCCCACAACCTTATAGCCCGCGTCGCGCAGTTCGTCTAGGACGACCTGCGGATCCGCCTGTATGTCCAGGCCCCGAAGGACGAGGGCTACAGGCTTGGTTCGGTTTAAAGTGTAGGTGTGGAACTGGAACGATTCACGTTCCAGCCACTGGACAACTCCGAAGTGTTCCGATGCACTGCGGCAGGTAACGCGCACAGTCTCGCTCGCAAGGAGCTTGACAGATGCGTTATCTGCCAGCGCAACGGTCTTACGGAGTCGGCGAACGAAGCCGATTACGTCCCTGACGTTCGTCACGAACACCGGCGGGATCCTTCCTTCGGAGGTGCGACTAGGCGCAACCTCAGCGGAGGCTTGGAATGCCGCCGAGTCCGTGGCCGAACTCAAGGAGGTCAGGGAGGGAGACTTTCTCGGCTTGCCGCCGTGCCCTACTACCACCCAGTCGGTGGAAGCCGAGGTCTCCATGGCTGGGGAGTCAGACTCCGGTAGAGGTACAGGGCTGCTTGGCCTACTGGCGGCCGTGCAGCCGGAAGGTCCGGCCTTTGCGGGCTTGGTCGCCCCTAATAAGGACCGATTATTGGGACGAGCTTGCGCGGGCTCAGCAGGGCTTCCCGCGCGAGTCGTAGGGTTCCCGACTGGCCCAAGTGGCCGGCCGGGGGGCTCGTTGCTGCCGCACAGTGCTTTAGGGACACTAGCAGCTGGGCTAATGCCGATTAACTCGGCTCTTTGTCCAGCGGGTACCCGGTGGCCGAACTGCGACACCGTCACAGTGGCGGCGCAACCCGCATCTCTATTTGTGAGCCCTACTCTCGGACTCCCCGGGTTTCGCTGGACAGCGCTGCCTACAACACTTACCGGCACTGTGCGGCAGGTCCCAGTTGTGTTGCTTTGGTCTTCGTCCTGGCAAGACGGCTGATCAATCTCCATCGCTGCTTGATGTTGGCGCTGGCGAGGTGGTTTGTGATGTTCCGGCGGCTCCTTCTTGGCGGCCTCCATCGGTTGTTGGCCGAGCCTCTTCATTGCAGTCTTGAGGTCGAGGCTGTCCTCTGCTGCGTTCTGTGTATGACCTTCTTCTTCAAGTGTGAGCAGTCGAATCTTGTTCGGTGTCTGTCTCTCGTAGTTGGTCACGTCTCGGCCGCTGGTAACGGAGAGCAGATGTTCGCATACCGCTGCGACGCTCTACTTGGACTGCTCTCTTCAGCTCTTCGCTGGACGGACTACAGCCTTGCTGCCTTCGCCCACCTCGCCTTCGGACGAGGAATACTGCTTCTTCTCTTCGTGGGAACAAAAAGGACCAGGGAGCCAGCTGCTGCCGGTGAATTAAGTAGCTGGTAGAAGAAGCAGCTGGCCGAAGTTTGCCCTTGTAAGGACCACCTGCGCCAGAAAACATCTTGGCCGGACAGGAAAGAAGAGGATTGCTCTGGGCTCACCTGGTGAGTGCCGTATCAGTGTGTAGTTCCTAACTTGCTCACGACTGTTAGGTAGCGCTGCCCCGGACGATCCTTGCAAGCCCCCACCAGTGGTAAGCGAGCTAGGATATCGCCGGGGTAAAGGGGCCAGTGGACACCAGTCTTGGTAAGGACTGGTATTCAACGCATCGTCGTGAGCAAGGAAGACGCGCGGGTAATCAGGCTTCGGCCGGACCCGAGATCCCTGGCGTCTGGCAGTGACTGCCTAGCAGTCTCTGCCCGGCAGCCGTCGCACCTGGCCAGCATGCCTTCCACAGGCAACGGCTCAAGTGCCGAGTCGCTCGGCCCTGCCTTGCTGCCCCATCTGGGCGACTCGCCTGAATCGCCTCGGGCGATGGAGACGGATGATCCTCTCCCTAACCCGCTTCCTCCTCTTCCGGCTGACGAGTCGGGCGAGTTCGCGACCGTTGGTCGGCGTAATCGCCCGGCTAAGAAGCCCAAGAGGACCCACCCAACCGCTCCCTCTAGTACCTCGGCCATGGACATCGGACCTTCTCAGGGCCAACAGGCCGCGGTCCCGACTGCTTCGACCGCAGCTCCGGCTGCTGCCGCTGTTGGTCGCGCGCCGCCCCTGTATGTCCATAGCGTGTCCAATGTCGCCGCCTTATACAGACGGCTGATCGCGGCCCACGGCCTGTCGGCCGACAAGCTTGACCTGAAGCTGCTTGGCGGTGATACGGTCAAGATTGTCGTCCGCCAGCTCGAGGACCATCGCTTGGTCGAGGCCTTCCTGCAGGCGCACAGCCTCCAATACCATACCTTTTCTCCTAAGCGAGTCAAGCCCTTGTCTGTGATTTTGCGAGGGCTTGACGCGCATACAGATCCCCAGGAGATCCTCGTGGAACTCCGTGACCTCGGGTACCCAGTGCAGGCAATTTTCCGCCTGTTCACGCACTCAGAAACCCGAGTACCTCTCCCGCTCGTCCGTCTCCAGCTCGAGAAGGGCGAGGCAGCTGACAAAATATTCCAACTGACGCGGCTGTTTGGCTTCCGCGTCAGGGTGGAAACCAGTCGTCCCCAGGGCAAGCTCGCGCAGTGCCACCGGTGCCAGAGGTTCGGCCATCACACCGACGTCTGCCGCAATGCCCCGGCCTGTCTACGTTGTTCTCTGGGTCATTCAACCCAGGCCTGCACTGTGGCAGACAAGACCAAATTCCGCTGCATCAATTGTGGCCAAGGCCATGCAGCAAGTAATGTAAACTGCCCGGTCTATAAGGCGGAGCTCCTGCGGAAGCAAAGGCCGCAGGGGCCCCTCCCGAAGCCAAGGCAGCCAGCTATGCAGCCCCAACCCCAGAGACAGCCTAAATCTCAGGCAAGGCCTCAACCTCAGGCACAACCGGCACGGCGCGCGCCCTCTCCGGCTCCACCTCCAGCCCCTGCAAAGGCAAACAAACGTACCGCGTCTCCTTCCGAAGCAGAGATACGCCCAGTAGCCGTCATCTCGGTTTTGGAGCCGGAGATTGAACCCTCCACCTCCGTGGAACCTCCTACTCCCGCCTCTGTACCAGAGGCAGCCTCGCCTCCCTTGCCACCTCCGCGATTTCCGCGAGCAGGCATCACAAAACCCAGGAACAAAGGGATAACCACACCGGATGCTCGGCCCCGAGCTCCTGCCGGCCCTCAGCCCAAGAAAAGTCCTGCTTCCCGGTATAAGTCCGACGAAGCGCAACAGCGTACTTTTCCTGCCGCTGATTCAAAATCGAATGCCCCTGGTCCTGTGGCTTCCACCACGACCCGATCTGCCGTCAAACCTGGTGGCTCTTACGCGGCCTCAGTTTCCAGGCAAACCGCCCAGTCCGTCATTTCCGATGACGCACAGTTCGTCCGCGACTTTCTGTCTGGCTACGACCTCAAGAAAGTCGCATCTACCTTCAGGTCCATCCGAGACCGCCTGGAAACTGCCGACCCAACTGAGAGATTTATGCTTTTGGTGGAAGCCTGCGAAGTAATAGGTCTTCTATGAACCGAGCCCTTAGACGAGATCTCTCGCTCGTAGCCTGGAATGCTAACAACATCGGTTCCAAGCATTCCGACCTTCTTGAATTCCTGGCTCGGTTCAAACCCGACGTACTTCTCCTTACTGAAACCCACCTGACCCCGGCGAACCGGTTTCGATTACCAAATTACATGGTCTATCGGGATGACCGAGTTGGCCAACGAGGAGGCGGCACGGCGATCGCGGTGAGGACCTCCATAGGTCATCATCGTGTCGCTTTGCCGCAGCTTACCAACCTAGAGGCCACCGCCATTGAGGTCCACGAAGCTCTTGGCGGCGTCCTCGTGGTTTCAGCATACAAGCCCCCACGAGCTGAACTCCTTGTTGGCGACCTGGAAGTCATCTTCGATTCCCATCGAAGGGTAATTTTGGCCGGCGATCTGAATTGCAAGCATCGCGTTTGGAATAGTCGCCTGACTACTCCGAACGGGAGGCGCTTGCTCAGTTTTGTTGAATCGCGCCGGGCGATGGTGTTTGGTCCAGCGCAACCCACGTTCTTTACGTCACAGCCTAACGCGGCTCCCGATGTTCTGGATATCGCGGTGACCCAAGGAGTTGTCTGTCCGGTCGAGGTATTCTCACTTACGGAGCTGACATCCGACCACAACAACCCTATCTTGGTCCACGTCGCTACCCAGTACGCCTATGCACGTTCTGACCAGAAGAAGGTTATCGATTGGGATCGCTACGGCCCGGCCTTGTGCCGTCGATTGCCGCCAGCGGCCCCACTCGATTCTGTTCGCCTCCTAGACGAAGCAGTTGCGGGAATCGAAGAGGCAATCATCTCGGCTATAGGCGTGTCTTCACGTACGCGAGCTGGTTTCACGCCTGGCTACCAACGCATCCCTGAGGAAGTCTCTCTTCTCGCTCGCGAGAGGAATTACTTCCGGAAACGTTGGCAGAGGACCCGTGATCCGGCCGATAAGGCAGCATAAAATCGGCTCACCGGACGACTGCGTGGCAGTCTGAAGGCGTTCCGACGTAGCTGTTGGGAACTCGACGTGGCCCGAACGGGGGATGCGGACCCGCTAAGTCACCCGTACAGAATACCTACCGCATTGACGGGACGGAGGCGCCGACCTCCACTTCCCGCCATTGTTGGACCGTTCGGTCGACCCCTGGGTCGCCCGGAGGAGAAGGCCGAGTACTTGGGCTTGTGTTTCGAGCGACAGTTCGCTCCCAACCCGCCCATGGACTGGGACTTCGACGAACAAGTCGAGATGGCTGTGGAAGACTTTCTGTCACTTCCGATCACGACGGAGCCCGAACCCATCTCTTTGGAAGAGGTCTCAGATCGGCTCGCTGAACTTCAGCCAAGAAAAGCTCCAGGCCCGGACGGTGTTACCAACACCGCTCTACGACTTCTTCCCGAGCCTGGAGTTCAATTCTTGACTGATTTGTTCAACGCGTGTCTTAGACTGGCCTACTTTCCCAAGAAATGGAGAAAGGCGACGGTTATCGTGATCCCGAAGCCGGGAAAGGATACCACCCGCTCGGAAAACCTCCGGCCTATCAGCCTACTCTCCGCTACGTCCAAGGTTTTTGAGCGCCTCGTACAGCGTCGTGTACGAGAACATCTAACCAACTTTGACGTGCTGGTCCCCGAACAGTTCGGCTTTCGTGTGGGGCATTCGACCACTCATCAACTGATGAGACTGGTGGAAAGCATCACGGAAGCCGGGTGTCGGAGAGAACGGACCGTTGGCTGTTTCTTGGATGTTGAGAAAGCCTTCGACCGCGTATGGCATGATGGTCTGTTATTCAAACTTAGGGAAGTCCAGCTCCCGGACTGCTACCTCCATCTGGTTGCTAGCTTTCTGACGGAGAGGACCTTCTGCGTGAGAGTTGGCGATTCTGTCTCTTCCGAGAGACGAATCACGGCCGGCGTCCCTCAAGGTAGTGTTCTAGGCCCCCTTCTGTTCTCGATCTACGTCAACGACGTGCCGAGACAGCCTGGAGTCCAGATGGCCCTCTTCGCTGACGACACGGCCGTATTTACGGCCGATCGTCATGAGGAAAGGGCCGTCCTACGACTGCAGCGCCAGCTCGACACGCTCGTGGACTGGACTGAGAATTGGAGAGTGCAACTCAACGCCACCAAGAGTGTAGCCATCGAATTCTCTAAGCGACGGAAGAACCCCGTTAGGCAACTACGTATCGGCAGAACGTACTTGCGCTGGTCCAACGAGGTCAAGTACCTCAGCTTACACCTTGACCGTCGGCTCACCTGGCGTACCCACGCACAGACAGTTCTTAAGCGAGCATCCACTCGCCTGTGCGCACTGTTTCCACTCCTGATCAGCTCAGCCATGACCAGGAAATTGGGTAGGATGATCGTCGGCGCGTATCTGCTGCCGGTCATTACCTACGCCTGCCCGGTCTGGGGTTACCTCGCCGCAATGCATAAAAAGAAGTTGCAGAGCGTCCTCGACAGGGGGCTTCGGCTAGCGGCCAAAGTCCCCCGTCGCTTCTCATCTCGCCTTCTAAGGAGAGGACTTGGCGTCCGCTCCTTAGACGACACTTTCAGGCGGCTTGCACGCAAATTTTATGCACGAGTGGCGAGGTTCCCAGACAATCCTCTAGTGACTGGGCTGGGAAGGTACCGTATACGCCCAGGTGATTCGTGGAAACGCCCTCGGTGTATATTGCGCTAGTGTAGGCTAGCACAACAGCCGAGAATCGGCCTGCTATAGAGCACACGCCCTACTTGGGCAGGGCCACGAGGCAGGAGCTCCAGATGGTAGCTCGGAACTCAGTTCCCGTGCGGTTCGTCTCTGCGACGCACAACCGCAAAGCCCAGAGCAAAAAAAAAAAAATTGGTACTGGATGGACCTGTGGCCTACCTACTTCTCCACTTCAGTTCAAGAAAGGTTATTTTCATGGTCACTAAAAAAGTGCATCCATTGTTAAGAAGATTTTACAGTAGACTCATTGCAATGGCCCCATCCAGCAGATTAAGTGGCATTTTATTCTGATACATGCAACTTTAGTTGTTTCAAAAACATTTATTTTATTATTACACATTGATAACAGCTCAACAATTATATAATCTATATATATAAAAGAGAAATACCACTGACTCACTGATTCATCACGAAATCTCCGAAACTATAACACCTAGAAACTTGAAATTTGGCATGTAGGTTCCTTATGTGATGTAGGTATCCGCTAAGAAGGGATTTTTGGAAATTCGACCTTTAAAGGGGTGAAAAGGGGCGGAAGTTTGCCTGACTAACTGACATAGAATCAACATAGAGCAAAAACTACTGAATGGATATCAATGACACTTTGAACATAGCTTCATCATAGGTCTTAGGTGCTCACTAAGAAACGGTTTTAAAAACTTTCACTCCTAAGGGGCAAACCCCCCACCCCTATTGTATGTATGTATCTATGTATGTATGTTCCACATCTCCTCCTAAACCACTGGACCGATTTCAACCAAACTTGGCACAAATATTTTACGCAACGGGAGAACCAACATAGGATAGGTGTTTTTTTGATGGGGTCCTTTGGGGGTTCTTTGGGGTCTTTCACATCTCCTCCTAAACCACTGGACCGATTTCAACCAAACTTGGCACAAATATTTTACGCGACGGGAGAACCAACATAGGATAGGTGTTTTTTCGATGGGGTCCTTTGGGGGTTTCTTTGGGGTCTTCCACATCTCCTCCTAAACCACTGGACCGATTTCAACCAAACTTGGCACAAATATTTTACGCAACGGGAGAACCAACATAGGATAGGTGTTTTTTTGATGGGGTCCTTTGGGGGTTCTTTGGGGTCTTTCACATCTCCTCCTAAACCACTGGACCGATTTCAACCAAACTTGGCACAAATATTTTACGCGACGGGAGAACCAACATAGGATAGGTGTTTTTTCGATGGGGTCCTTTGGGGGTTTCTTTGGGGTCTTCCACATCTCCTCCTAAACCACTGGACCGATTTCAACCAAACTTGGCACAAATATTTTACGCAACGGGAGAACCAACATAGGATAGGTGTTTTCTTCGATGGGGTCCTTTGGAGTCTTCCATATCTCCTCCTAAACCACTGGACCGATTTCAACCAAACTTGGCACAAATATTTTACGCGACGGGAGAACCAACATAGGATAGGTGTTTTTTTCGATGGGGTTCTTTGGGGTCTTCCACATCTCCTCCTAAACCACTGGACCGATTTCAACCAAACTTGGCACAAATATTTTACGCAACGGGAGAACCAACATAGGATAGGTGTTTTCTTCGATGGGGTCCTTTGGGGTCTTCCACATCTCCTCCTAAACCACTGGACCGATTTCAACCAAACTTGGCACAAATATTTTACTCAACGGGAGAACCAACATAGGACAAGTGTTTTTTCGATACGATCCTTTGGGGGGTCCTTTGGGGTCTTCCACATCTCCTCCTAAACCACTGGACCGATTTCAACCAAACTTGGCACAAATATTTTACGCAACGGGAGAACCAACATAGGACAAGTGTTTTTTCGATACGATCCTTTGGGGGGTCCTTTGGGTCTTAAAAACTATTAGATCTGGTTACTATGGCAACCCAATAGAATAGATTCTGGTTACCATAGCATGGGTGGAAGTCTCCTGCGTAGGAAATAGCGCGGGAGTCGTCCGACGGGCCTTCCCCGGAGTTCATCCACGGAACCCGGGGAGTCTTAGGTCGGATCCCATGAAAGACGGCGGGGCCAGAGTCCACGGTTCTTATAAATAAAGATATAGGTTATGATATCAAAGGTGGTGTATGCATCTTAAGAAACTTCTTAACAGTGTGTGAATTCAGAGTTGTTTCAGTTTGAATTTAAAAGTGGATAAGTTAAGATCGAAGTAAGTTATAAGCGAGTATAAAAAACAAAGTTTTGATAGCAAATGTATTCAGATCATAGTGTTCAGACAATATAAATGCACTTGCTTCAGTTTGAATTTAAAAATTGATAAGCTGAAATCTATAGAGTTATTGTATTGTTAGAATAAGTTTAGGAGACACTAATTTAACAAATCCCTTATTTCAACATTAACACAATGAATTATAAAAGACAGTAAATACGCAGCGCGTGCAAGTACTGTAGACATTTTATTGAAAACTAATTTAGCTGTTCGCCCTCTCCCAGAGTTAGAAATTGAGCAGGAGCATCACGCGCAACAGAATTCTTCTCCAGATATAAGAATACAGTTTATGACATGTTCTTAAACAGGTGCGCTACAGAGTATTCCTCCAGTGAGAATGCGAATGTAACAATATAAGGAAGATTATACAATATACAAGTAATATAACGTTAGAACAAGAATAGGTGCCTATGAGCCTATGAATAAATTATGAACCCGAGCAACGCTGGGTAAATCGGCTAGATATAGATATCTATATAAGCCAAATACCACTGACTGACTCACTGATCACGATATCTCTGAAACCACTGAATGGATATCAATGAAACTTTGAACGTAGCTTCATCATAGGTCTTAGGTGCTCACTAAGAAACGGTTTTAAAAACTTTCACTCCTAAGGGGCAAAAAACCAAACAATGAAATTTATCGCGGGAATTGCATACTTTGTAAATGAAGTGGTTGACATCTCAGTTTATTGGAAACCCCGAATACAATTAGTTCTGAGTTTTAATCATTGTTTTAAATTGAAAAAGTTTGTTGTTTGCAGGTTCTTATAGTCGAGAAAATTTCGAAGCTCAATTAATTAATAAATGTATGTCCTTTTTTTTCTCGGAAACGGCTCTAACGATTTTCTCGAAATAAATAATAAATAGCTGTTGCTATGAATGTAAATAAACAAACTAAGAGCTGAGAATTTGTACAATCTATCTAATCCTATACTATTAAGCGAGCAATAATTGTACAATTACGTGCAACGTGAAACTCCGTAGCGAAGCACGGGTATTTTGCTAGTATTATATAATATTATGTAATATAATACTGATAATATTACTGTTATTAATACTACTACTACAGTACTAATATATATTTTTTTTACAAGGGAGTCTGTGGAAAACTAATGTTTGCCGCAAGAAGGTCCACACTCCTATGGTGTGTGGGACTCGCACCCACCAAAACTATAAACCCTATTGTCCACGGCATGGATCCACCTCGGGATTCAGCTTTCACAATACTTCAAGGTGGGGCCATTTATACTTTGTCCTGTGGAATTTCATCTATTTTAAACCTTCAGCGGGTCCATGTTACCTGTTTTCTGCTATTCTGTCAGCGGCCCTAGCAAGATCATCTTCAGCTTCCTTCTTTTCCCTTAGTACCTTCTTTATGTAGGGAACTGTCTGATCCTAGTGGTTTTCGCTCTCCAGCATTATTCTGATGATATTTTTAGGCAAGATCTGTCCCACTACATTTTCCAGGGTTTGCCTCTCCTCTTTCCATCTATCACAGATACAAAACGTGTGATTCACATCATCTAATTCCTGTTTACAGAAAATGCAGTTTGGTCTGTCTACTTTCCCCATCCTATACAGGTAAGCCTGGAACAGGTCGTAGCCAGTTAGAAACTGCGTTATGAAATAATTAATCTTGTCATGTTTGCAGTCACTCCACTCAGCTAACTTTTATGAGCCTAGCGGTCCATCTTCCCTTCATGTCACTGGTCTGTCTTTCCTGCCACTGAGCCATAGTACGGGCCCTGGCTTCCTTGTGAACTTGTACAGTATCTACGTGGGCCTTCCTCTTGTAAACCAGTTTCCGTTCTTGTGCCAGCAGATCGATTGGGAAACCGATGACAAGAATCACAGACTCCGAAACCATGCGGTAGGAGCCAGGTACTCTGAGCCCACCACTTCGCTGTACTGCTGATATGCGTCATCTGTATTTTTCAAGTTTGAGTGCATTTCCGTTCCATAAGTAGTATTAAATGCGTAACCGACATAAGTAACCTTCGCTTTGAAGGTTTCGGCCACTGGTGTTTGCTATAATTCTATTCAGTCCCACGGTCACAGTTGCAGCCTTATCAGCCACCCATTTTATTTGTGACCAAAATGTAAGCTTTGTGTCCAGCAGTATATCCAGATACTGAATTGCGGCTTTGTATGCACAGGTTCTTCCCCAACCTGCATTGGCAAGATGTTGGGGATATGCCTCTTTGTGATTAGCATGATCTCCGTTTTGTCAGCTGCCAGTTTTAACCCGTGGTCTGTCATCCAGGAACTGACTTGTCGCATAACCTGCCTTAATCTCATCTGAGCCAGTTCCATCTCTTGTGCTATGGTAACTGCTGATATATCATCAGCATACCTCACTAAGAATGTATTTTCAGGCATGTCCATCTGAAGAATGCCATCACATGAAGCGTTCCACACGTCTGGCCCAAGAATTGATCCCTGAGCTTCCCCTGCTGTGACCTATTTAATCCGCCATCCTGCTGTAGTAACATAAAGTAATGGTCTGTCATTTAGGTAATCTCTAAACATCTGTAACAGGTATGTGGGTATCTGAAATGTATGTTGCAAAGCGTTAAGCGTATCACTCCACTTCGCTGAGTTAAACGCGTTTTTGACATCCAGCGTTACCAACAGGCATACTGGGCACAAGAAGTGGTGTCCTTGTTTGGTTATCCTTGCAGATTTAACTACTATATTAATTGTGTCTACTGTAGACCTGCCCTCCCGAAAACCATATTGTCTGTCGGATAAGTCTCCAAAGTCCTTTATTGCCTGCAAAAGACAAGGTTTTATCAATTTTTCCAGCACCTTCCCGGCAGTGTCCAACATGCACAAAGGCCTGTACGATCCTGGAGAATTGGCATCCCCTTTGCCTTTGCTGATAAGGACCAGCCTTGCCCTTTACTAACATGATCAGAAAATTCCTCCCTGAGACAAATGTTAAACATGCACAGCAACAGTTGTGGGTGAGTCCGCGCCACAGCCTTCAGCACCTCTGCTGATATGTGCCTTTTTAGTTTGTAGTGAGTCCAGTGCTAGTGTCAGTTCGTCTTCACTGAATATTGGGATCTCTGTGGGCTCCATCGTTTCACTCTCTGTTTCCCTCACCTACTACTACTACTACTACTAACGTATAGAAATGGTATGGCGTACCATCTACAAATGGCAAATTTTTCTATACGTTCCAAGGCTTCTTCACCTTGCTGATGAGAACTGAACAGTTCGAAAACAGATCATTGCAAACTGGGTCAATATCTTATCCCATTTTGTGCGTCTTGCAACCAAGTCTTTTGGATCCCAAAATGCTTTGAAGGACTATGTAACTTTTGTACTATTTACAAATTCCCCCCCACGTGACTTCTACTTATCTCATGCGATCTTTTTACGCATTAACCCTGATTACACCTTATCATGACTTACCAAAACGGAAGACTCCAAGATTACTTACAGGTCGCCACCAATATTTTTATTAGAAGGATAAATATGGAAACCTGAATACAGTTTCCCCTTTTTGAACTTACTTGCTTACCAGGTCCGTTTTAGGGGTGCTTCTCGATACAACACAGGTTATGGGGTGGCATACTAATAACTTAACACATATTTAGGTTAGTAATAATCATCTTATTTATTGCTATTCAAAAATGAACTTTCCTTATAACATATTATTTCATCTTATTTCTATTATGAACAGTTTTTTTATACTAATTTCTTTTCGCTAACCAATACTTTGATATTTTCTCACTCACACACACTCTCTTACTCTGTACAATTCTTTAATACCCCCTGTTTTATTAAAGAGCTCTTATTGATTTATGTATAATCTTGTGGCCAACAACTAAATGTATTTTCTCACTGTACTTAACTTCTCTCGCTATCCAAATTGTTTCACCATCACGCTGTTCACTTTCACTTTTATCGTCACTTCGACCACATTAAACTGTCGTTGCGGTTTTGTTTCATTATTTAAAACTGTTGTAGCATTTTGCAGTGTCTGGTAGGCCTTTTACTACATTTAGATCTACCAGACAAAGTATTTCCGAGGCCACGCTTCACTTACGTCTGCTCAGTGTGAGTGTATATTGCTGACTGCCGCGTCTCAAAAATGGCCAAGTGTCTCTTCGCGGCCACCAACTTGGCATCCCATTGGCTGGCGAGCGTCTCGCGGCTTCTCTTCATCTCGTGTAAGGCAATGAGGAATTCTTGAACGTGACTTTCATGTTGTGAAAAGCAAGCACACTCACGCGCTCTACACATTCCCAGACTTTTAATTGGTTTGTACCTCGGTCGGCCTGACACCGAGCTAACCACAGGGTGTTAAAAAAAATCAAGCTTTTGTGATCAAAAAATGTTGCCCAGCCGAGTTGGCAACAGATTATTACAATTATTATGAAAAATAAACAAAAAAATAAACCCTCAGCCTTATTTGCCCCGTTACAACTACTGTTTGACAAATTAGTCTTTCGGACTCCAAACATTTGCAAAAAGGGTCACCTATTGACAAAGATTGCTTGGCAAACACAAACTTATTCTTTGAGCATTACGCTCTAGTTATTTTTGCTTGTCTCTGTTTCGGTTTCAATTCGCCTCTTCAGCTAAGGAAGTTGTGATAGCAGTTTTCACTGCTGACCACTACCTTTGGACAGAGTGGAGAAGGTAAAATTTCTCTTTTGAGAATTACCAAATTGTAATTTTGATACAAAACTCCTCAGTGCCAAACTTCGCTTGTACTTTGTCTTTCGACTTTGACTCATGTACTTTGTTCAACATTTTTGAAGTAGTACCATCTACAAATGGCAAATTTTTCTATACGTTCCAAGGCTTCTTTGCCTTGCTGATGAGAACCGAACAGTTCAAAAACAGATCATTGCAAACTGGGTCAATATCTTATCCCATTTTGTGCGTCTTGCAACCAAGTCTTTTGGATCCCAAAATGCTTTGAAGGACTACCGTTTGACAAATTAGTCTTTTGGACTCCAAACATTTGCAAAAAGGGTCACCTTTTGACAAAGATTGCTTGGCAAACACAAACTTATTCTTTAAGCATTATGCTCTAGTTATTTTAACATGATAATGTTTTTAGGCTGGGGGTCATTCCACAAAAATCGTCATCGAAAAATGTAACGTTTCCACACTTTCGATTCCCCACAGTCTAGAAATTTGATATGTAAACGCATCAAGACAGATATAATCGCTGCTGACATTGAGTTTAGCAAACGTTTTAGTGAGAATAAATTTGGTTTTACATGCTCTGTTTGTGATCATCTGTGGTTTGGAATTGATTTACATAATCCACCAAACGTAATCCACATTATACGTTTCAAAAGCCTAAAAACATTATCATGCTTCGATGTTTCGGTTTCGTAAAAATTCTTTGAATGCTTAGGTGCATAAATAGAGAGAGGGAGATTGTATGGTGCAGTTCACACAGAATAAATTTACCTCAGAAGTGACTGTAAATTAATTGTCTATGACAAATTGCTTTATTCATTAGGTTTAGTAATTTACCAATTTATTACCATAATGCCAATATATAACGTTACCATTCATTTATCCCATTGCTCTCCTAGCTCTTTGTGAATTCGCTTGTCTCTGTTTCGGCTTCAGTTCGCCTCTTCAGCTAAGGAAGTTGTGATAGCAGTTTTCACTGCCGACCACTACCTTAGGACAGAGTGGAGAAGGTAAAAGTTCTCTTTTGAGAATTACCAAATTATGATATCAAAATAAACTTAAGTAATACTTATAATATTTTAAATTAGTGCGCTTGGTCCATAGAGATTAATTATATGCAAAAGTAACAAGAAAATGTAAGATTATAATAAACTATAGTTGTTTTGATCCCTCCCACAAAATCACAAAACACCTAGACAAAATAATCAGAAAAAACATTAATCTCAGTAACAATACTTCTATCAAAAATAACATTGAACTAGTCAAGAAAACCGAACACATCCACATCCCACACAATTCAACATTAGCATCTTTTGATATAACCAATTTATACACCAATGTACCCATTCAAGAAACCATACAAACATTAGAACATTTACTCAGACAAAACAACACGCCCGAAACACACATACATGAGATCATCACACTCACCAAAATAATAACTGAGCAAAATTACTTTACATACAATAACAAGATATACACACAAACAGACGGTCTCCCGATGGGATCCCCCATATCAGGAATACTGGCAGAAATATATATACACAACATAGAACAGAACCACATAATAAACAACAACAAATACACCAACAAAATCATTTATTGGCACAGGTATGTAGACGATATATTACTTTTATTCAATGGCAACACAAGACAGGTTGAAAACTTCCACAAATACATAAACACAATACACCACAAACTAAAATTTACACTGGAAATTGAACAAAACAATAGTATAAATTTTCTGGATCTAACAATTAACAAAACTAACAATACACACACGTATAAAATATACAGAAAACCAACCACAACCGACATGGTTATACACAACACATCAAACCACCCAACAC
Source organism: Magicicada septendecula (assembly GCA_034769895.1). Classification (NCBI taxonomy): domain Eukaryota; kingdom Metazoa; phylum Arthropoda; class Insecta; order Hemiptera; family Cicadidae; genus Magicicada; species Magicicada septendecula. Next base: position 761,377,990 of record CM068367.1, read on the forward strand.
AACATAAACATGCGGCCTTCAACCATATGCTCCATAGACTAACTAAAATACCATTAAGTAAACAGGACTATAATAATGAACTCAACACAATCAAATACATAGCAATAAAAAACGGATACAACCCTAATTTAATAAACAAACTACACAAACACATCATAAACAAAAACAACAAAACACAAAATACGAACAACACACAACAAACTAAATACATCACACTCACTTACCATAACTCCAACACACACAAACTCGCCAACACATTCAGAAAACACAAGTACAAAATAGCATACAGAACAAACAATACCATCAAAAAACACATCAATGATACAAACACGGACATAGACAAATACAACAAAACAGGTGTTTACAAATTAAATTGTAATGATTGCAATAGTTTCTATATAGGCCAGACAGGAAGATCTTTTTCATCTCGTTACTCTGAACACCTAAAAGCTTTATCCAACAACAATATACATTCCGCGTTTGCCACACACATACACACACAAAACCACAGCTACACCAACATAGATACTAATCTTGAGATATTACACTACTTACCCAAAGGTCGAAAACTTAACACAGCAGAACAATGTGAAATATACAAACACCACACAACACAACCAAACAACATACTTAACGATCAATTACAGTATAAATCTCACACACTTTTTGACACAATAATACATAAAACTAACAATAATTTGGATCCCCGCGCCAATCCCCTTCCTCCACACACCACCCCCACTATACCTTTCAAAATAAAAACCGTTACAAGTTAATGGCAGTCTGTCTCCAAGCTGACGAAGGCAAACACCACGCCGAAACGCGTACGAGAAGAAAAAACAAGTAAGTTTTACAAGTGAAAGTTTCAATATTCTATATAAAATAATAAATTATATTTATTATAAAGGGGTAAAACAACCCTGAGACCCACTCAGAGACATAGTAAAGCCAAGAGCTTTATGAAGTAAATCTGTAAAAGCAAATACAGAGAAGAAAGGAGTCCATTGTTAGAAGTTAATTAAAGCAAGATCATGGTAATTTTACTGTAACAGTTTTTAATGGAAATAATATACAATATTTGAATAATCTGAGAAAAAACAAATCGAAATAGCAAGAATAGTAATTGATATCATACAAACTGATTATATTGAAGAGTGATTAAAGAAGATAACGAACTAACATTAGAAGAATCTAGGACCAGTTTGGTGAAACCTTTCCTATACATACAATTTTGGTTAGGGCAAACACAAGCTTACCATATTTATAGATTATAAACTTAAAAAGAACAGAAACAGTGAAACTACATATCACAAACACTATAGAACAATCACTTGTGAAGGACACAAAATCATTTAATCGATATAAAGTGTTAAAACAATATATTTTGTTTTAAATATTGTTATGTTACCTCTATGTCGAGTTCTATAACAGTCCCACTATTGTTGGTGTCAATTCTTTAACGTTTTTTTAGTAGTACTCACTTAGTGATGAAGATCGCGAATGCACGAATAAACAGTACCCAATCCTCTCGTGTTTAGTCCTTACCTGTCCTTACTCGTTGTTCTTTCTTCCCGATAGGCGCCAAATTCTTTTCTTAAAACAAAAGTTTTGATCGATGTCGTTTTCTGTGTGATGTTAGCAAATTCAAATTACCCACGCGGACTGGCAGGAACTCGAATCTCGCGTCCCGTTCAACGTGTTGCCAACATACAATTCTGGTGAAGAATTCTATTAACCGCTAAAGTACACAAAATATATAATATGTTTCAAATAAAAACAAAGGACAAATATTAATGATCAGTACTTGTTTATTAGTGTTCAAAATTCACTAATTATTTATAATTCAAGTACAATAGAAATTAGTATAAAAAAGTTTCACTCCGGCTATAAACAAATTATACCTCAGGGGGTTGGCTATGTTGACTGAACGTTTTGTCAAGACCATCATGGCCGCAGATTATTTAGCTTACACAAATTATTTAGCCAATAAGTTCTTTGGATTACGAAAAAATTTAAAACAAGATGTGATTAAAGTACACCACCTTACATTAATGGTATTTAAATACTATAAAGGTTTACTTAAAAATTCAACTCCTTGTGTTTAAAAGTGTGTGTCAATTTTATAGGCTTCGTACATAGGTTATACTAAAGTTACATACAGTTTGAATAAATATTATCTATCAATCCTTGAAAGAGTGTAGTGTTCCAAGTTCGGAGTGAGAGTTATTGTTTGTGAAAAAAGTTAATTGGTTTAGTTCGTGATTATTGGTAATTTTAATTATACTTAACAAAACCTTGTTGTTTCTTGTGATAGGTCACCGGTGTTTCTTTCAGGTTGCGTTTATACTGTCGTTAATTTTCCATGGTATAGTTTTCCTTCTTCTTCTGGCTTCTATTTTTTATTATTCAGAGTTTTATTTAATTTTTATTGTTAAAAATTTGGTTTATTGTTTCTCCTTGGTTTACTGGAACTATGTTCGACTTCTTGTATTCATTTTATTTTCATCTGGATCTTATTTTCTTCTTTATTAAACTTTAATTGAGACGAATTCAGTTTTGCATCTGTCTCACTGGATCGTTAATAATGGACTCTCGTTTTATAAGGTTTCAAATATAATAACGTTTTGTTGTTATGGCAACCACCTCCAACCTTATTGGTGGTTAATATTTGTACCTATTGTTATAAATCCTGGGTTTCTGTTTAAAATGAATAAATATTTTATAACGGCTATTATTCCTTGGTACTATTACCAATGTATGAAATATTAACATATATGTCCCTATTTTCTTTCAAAGATCAATTTGACATCTCACAAGGCTGGGCTTGGTCATGTATTAATGTTTTTTGACAAAATTGCTAATGTTATGTCATTACATATTTCACTTATTTATACTGTTTATTCCATTTTTGACATATTATTATTGTTAGTTAATTGTAATCAATAAGTTACTTGGTCTTACGTTTCAAATACAATAGTTAATTGCTTACAATTGGTTGTTTCTGAAGTTAGACAGTTAGGTTATTTTATAGGCCTAAGCTGTAACAGTCTAGAATTTCTTATTTTATGATTATCAATTATCATAAGGAAATAAATCTGATTTCATACAAGCATCTGAATAAGCCTTTTTACTTATTATATCACAATTTAAGGTGATTACGGCTGTTTAATTTAAAAATAAAAAAAATATCAATTAAGTAACCTCAAATCACATCACATTATATAGATGTAGGGTCCCAAAAAACGTGGGGCAACAATATAATAAATTACTAGAGAAAACATAACAACATTATTATTATAATTTACATTATAATATATATATTTAAGTGGAATACTTATGCTATAACACATTTTCTGTCAACCATAGACATGTTAAAAATTGATTTTGTTCTTTTCTTTGTAAAGTAGTCATAAGTTTTGAACCAAGCTATGTTTAAAAAAGTATGTTACGTCAAATTGTTCATAATTTTGTACTCTTTTTTGTCATGTGGAATATTTGTGTGCAAGTGCATGGGTGCGCATGTGATTTACATTTTATTTAATAACTTCGTTGAAAATTAACATTTCGTTCTGAAACTTGGACAGGGTATTCTCATGGTTATAAGCTACATTTTCCATATACTCAGTTCTCCACAACTATAATTTTCATATGGGTTTATAATGAAATCATTTCTTCTTTTATTTTCGTTATCTCCTAGAAAGTAATAAAATTTGTAGATTAAATCTAGACAGGCCTTTACAGAATCGGATAGAGTTTCAGCCTGATTTCTGGCTATCACTAAGAAAATCTATGACGTTGCTAGATTGTCCACCAATCAGAGGGTCTAAAAATTATTTGAGCTGGACACTTACAGCGTACGGATGGTGCAGTTTCTTCCGAAGTCTTCCCATAGAAGGACGTACTCTCTGTCACGAGATTTTTGTAACAAGGAAAGTCGATTTTCTTAAGACTTAGAAGTTGGTTCACGGTTCGAGTTCTTCGTAACCATTGCCATTATAGAACTCAGATAATTTTAAAAAGATCATTTCTAGTGGTTTTTTGCGAACAGTGGAAGATTTCCTTTAGGGGCAAAATATCTACCGAGATATTTTGAGTTAACGCGAGAACGTTTCAAGAAGCCAGATTTGTTAAGCTTAATACACAAATCATTTTTACCCAGTTTTGATCCCTGAGATTAAGATTATTCAAGTTATAAACAATAACAGTTTCATATCACAGTGTGCATGTGTGCAAAGACGTTAATTGTCAGCGTAGTAGTCATCAAGCAACGTGCAGAGTAGCAGCAGCGAGCAGAGGGCCTGATGTCTACGCAAACAGTTGGAATTTTATGTACAAGTAACATATATGTAAAACAAGCCAATAGACTCATTTATTGAAAGACAATTATTTAATAAACAATTTTATATTATAAAGCCATAAGACAATAGTAATTTTTAATGTTTTAATTTAATAAAATTTTCCTACCTCCAGATATAGACTCTGTTGTAATAATTTCAATGTAACCTATCTATGCAGTTTTAATTTGTATCGTTGCAATACACACACACACACAATATTACTTCTTCAAGTGTTGTTTATTTGTATATTGTAGAAATATTATAATTTTTATACGACTATAATGATATAATTTAATTTATATAACATATGATTTTATTTAACATAATTTAATATATATATTATATAATTTATTACAATTGTTCCATGTGTAACAGAATAATCATTTGTAAACACTAAATGCCAATATTTTTACCTACCTTTCGTGATCCTTTCACTTCTCAACTTACCTTCAAACATCATCAGAAAATTTCAGGGCCGCCAATATATTAATTTTGGCTAATATATAAACCTTCACACTTTTACTATGATGAAAAAAAAAACTTGAATAAATTTGATAATATTTAATTGCGTATTTCAGAAGTTCTCACAAGCTTGTTAGATGAATTTGATTGCACAGAGAACGGAAAATGGTTACTGGCGAAATAACTGCTCTAACACATATTTCTGCTATTAACGAATTACTTTATTTTATTCAAAATTATGTTATCTGTATCGTTATTTCTTTCTATATTTTTAAATGTCACTTCTCTACTCTTACTAATCTCTATTATATAAAAATGTTCCTATGCTAATCTATACTTACAAACCAGTACTCTTGTTAACTTTTCTCTTTCTCCCCATTTTACTTCACACACTCTCATTCTCTTTACACTTTTGTTTACCCCCTTTTGTCGAGCTCTTTTAACACTTATTATTCACTGATACACTTCTGGCCAACATAAAAGATCTGTTACATTAACTTCGTCATTGTACTTGGCGGTGCGAGGTTCCAGGTATGGCGCACTATGTTGTTTAACCGCTTATCACGGAAATATTCAAACTCACTCTCTTAGAACCTTTTTATACAAACTGTTTGTTGCTACATTGTTGAAATCCACTCTTTGGTAGACCTACTTAGACATTTCGTTCTACCAAAACTTTCCCGAGGCTAACATCAAATTTACGTCTGTTCACTATGGGATTGTATCATCGACTATTGCGTCCAAGATGGCTTGGCGTCGCTCTGGTTAATTTGTCTCGTGGTTCTCAACATGAAGCCGTTCTCATACTCGCTTCCTGATTGGTTTATCGTCCTGCCGGAAAGTCCTTCGCATTCAACACATGACTAATTTTGAGTTGAGTTGAAGTCTAAGTTTTATTTCTACTGACCGATTTGTCCTCTGTTAAAATTCCAGCCGTGCCCACCTCTGCCTGGTACCGAACGCAGCCATAGGGTGTTTATACACTTTAGTACAGGTTGATTAAAATATGGTTGTGCCCCATTTGTACCGTCACACATGTACCTTAAAAATACATCAATTGTAATAAGTTAATAGCTTCCTTGTGTAAACTGAATCAAGGTCTGTAAAATTTATTAGTGAACAAACAATTTGTTAGCAGTAGCAGTAAGCAAATTACATTGTTAAAGTACACGTTTATTTGTATTAATTAAACAATTATTAATACTGAATATATGATAGTTCATATCTGTGTAATTTACATAAAAAATCTCATCACCGGAATAACACGTGTTTCGCTCAGTTACATGCATTAGGCTTTGGGTCCAGAATTGCGTTAAGCAGACAGCGGCAGAAGTCGTTGGGTATAGAAATAACGTGACACATTAGATAACGGTAACGAATTTTGGTTTTATTTTCAGTAGATACTTGGTAAATTAATATAAGCATAACAATGGTTAATGATTCAAATTTCCAAAATGGCGGCTAGACTATTCCGCCCTTGACCTTACTCAAGGTTAATTGTGTACACTTTATGATGCTATATAACTGACTTCTTTTATGTATGTAATTCTCATCATTGAACAGAATTATAGTTTTGATTTCTTTAATACTTTACTCTTAATACTGACTAAACATGATCACAAACCAACGCCTCATTTTAATATTGGGTTGATCAACACCGTTCACACTCTCGCTTCCACTCTCTCACTCTCTCACATGAATTTAGACAAATGTTATAGAAATTGAGCTCATCTTTTCTACTTTTTGAAATTTAGTAATGAAATGTAGGGCTTTCCTGAATAGACGTGGCGTAGTTCCTTCCTCAGCGGCTCCATGCGGTGAGCAGGTGTTTGTCCAGTTTGCTGTTGTCCATTTCCACTGACTCTACTTTGAATACATTTTTTATAAAGTTCACTGATGCTAGTAAATGTTAGTGTTTACTGTGATATTATTTAGAACATTTTTTAGCAGTAAAATGTTACATTTTGCTGGCAGAAAACTGCCCACTACTGTTAGAGCGTGTATGCTCCCTGATTTACTTTTGACGACTGAGAGCGGGTTAGACGTAATTGTTATGTAAGTGGTCGTGCATCTGACGTCATTGTCTATTAATTTCCAACCACTGCTTTGGTTAATACGTAATGGTTTTATATCGTCATTGTGTTTTTGATGACGATTTGTTACAATGGACCAATAGAAAGTCAGTATTGTCAGTTTTTAGCGCCTAACACTGCCATTATCGTTGTTTCACTTCACTCGTATGCCGCTGACATTGGATCGGCTCCCCTCTGGCGAATTTGCATATTACTGGGACTTGTGTCAAAACTAACTTGCCCTGGTTAGACTTCATGATTATAATAAAATTTACAATAAAAATATCCCTACATACCATTATTCTGGTACGGTTAATTCTGTACTGTTACAAAACCCCCTCAATGAAAGGTTTTGTGTCGAGACACAAAAACTTTCATTGATTCATTCATACTTTTCTAAAAGGATCAGTTCAGATATGTGCCACAACCACCTGTAGTGTTAATAAAAGAAAATCTCAACCACTTACCCTTGGTTCCATAGTATCGATCGTACCCGTCTGACCTTACTGGACTTCTCCTGAGAGATCCCTACACCATAAGGCCATGAGGCACTGTACGCTCCTGTTCTGACACTCCGGCCAGCGCAGGACCGCGGTCACAACACCATAAAACTCTGAAACATTCAATACAAACTTTAAAATAGTGGCCTTATTCATTTACATATCCGCAACTGATATGTTTCCTCTTAGATGCATTGGTTTGTGATTTGAGGCGTTGGTTTCATTTATTTATAAAATACCAAATAACACAATAGAATATAACAAGATTTAGGATAGATACGCCTTCTACTTGACAACACTCCTACATATTTGTATCAATTGCTTTGACTCCCGTCAATATTAAATTGCCTCTTTCATCATAAAATTATACTCTTATACTAAACACAACATAAAATTTCTGATTCTCAAACAACAACTACTATTTTTATTCATTTATTTTAATTAATATCAATATTTATCTAGCATGGCAGCATTTTTAACTATCTAAATTTCTTTATTCATTTCTTTACTTTAATCTTACTCCTTTTTAACAGAATCATTTTTCTCCCAGAGACTTGTTACTCTAACACAAATTTAATATTATCATGGTCACTACCCTTACAGTAGCCTCCTAACCACACACACTATTATCAACATAATAAAACACAATAAAACGTACATCATAAGCATTAAACACTAACATTGAACAATTCACATTAGACAATTTACATTTACACAACTTGTAGCAGAACTTTATAACATTTTTTTATTATCAACTCTCTATTCAACTTTTATCATATCATTAGATTCTATACAAAAATTTTCAAATTTATCATTTACCTTTCAGTTACAATTTCCTTCCTCTCATGAATTTTCCTTTTCTAACCCTTTTATCCTTACTAGTTTGGGTGACTCTCTATTATTCATTATTCTCTATATCTTATTTTGGCATTGTCAATCTGACCTTACTACCCCCTTTTTCTCTACTAACAACCGCTTCTAACCATTAATATAATATGACACCAATATCTCTATAATAACCCCCTTCACAAATCCCATTTAAAACCTCTGGCACCGCTCATTTTTTTACTAGTATGTGTGTATTCCCTCTAACCAACTCATTCCCTTATCGGTTCCTGACCCTTTCAGATAACCCTTTCCGGCACACAACGGTCCACTCCCGTCTCAACATCTCTCGTTGGACTCCTACACCAATACCCTTATTACAAAATATCACCAACAACAACAAATATAATTACCATCCACATTACTCAACTCTACATATAATCGCTACCTACTGTGTCCCTAAAATATCTAACACCTCTTTATATATTGTCAGCATCTCAACACTTTATTTTCCCTAACTCCCATTAACTCTATTTAACTAACTCCAATGTCCTTATTTATCACTATCCCCAAACTCTTTATAACATTTCAACATTAATATACCATTAGAAATTCATCACTTATCTGCTAACAACACCTTTCATATCCAAATACATAATCATCTACTAACCATTAGAATCTGAATTCTCATAATATCCTTTAAAATCATTATTAACTTCCTTCAATTATTTAAAATCGTACAATACATGTTTACATAAAATACACAACAGCAAAAATACACAAATACATAGACATCAATATACAAAAATATACAATTCCCATAATCATGAAATCATTTGCCATAATCAGTCCTAATCAGTCCATTTTTAAAAACACTGTCCACACACTTAAATGTTCATAACACAATAGAAGGTCTACCCTCCATCGTTAAACAATAGTCTTATCTTTGGTCTGTACAATTTATTTTTTATTAAATACGTTATATTAACATCATTAATATAATACACATTTAAATTCTTATATTTTATAAAACCATCATAATTAATAGGGTTATTCCCTATCAATTCAACATACAACTTGTCACGATTGATTATTGTCCTGTCACCTCCAGTATAATCAGTCACCACTAGGTACGTTATAAAGTCATTATTTCCGTTATCATCTTCTCCTACTGCTATATCAGCTTCATTATAAGGTAAGTATTTCATATATTTTGTTTTCCTCCATCCTAATCTCTCTATCAACTCTTTACAACCTCTATCTAACTTAAATACTTGCATCTCACCATCTACACACAACTCTTTCTCTAAATATCTCTCACTCCATTCAGAGGGTACTACTACATTAAAACCTCTCCTGATTTCTACAGGAACAATACAACAATTCAAAAAACAATTATCGGTAGACCATTTATCTACCCAATACACTCGTGAAGCCTTTTCTTCACCCCCGACTACAATATTACGGGAAAAATTTACCCCCTGCAACCCCTTTATCTGTAAATTCTCTCTATACTTTCTCTCTAATTCATCAACACTTTTTATCACTTCATTATCAAATTCTACTCCCATTATACTTTTATCACCACTCTCAATACTCACACAATTATTTTCTAACACCATATTTTTAATTCTATTATCATAATTATCACCACTACTTGCCTTGTCTTTATTTTCATTCAATTTATTTGATTCTCTACTCTTATTTTCTAACTGTATTTTGTCTAACTTTGTATCTATTTCATTTAATCTTTTGTCCAAATTACAACTCTGTTTTTTAATTTCTTTTTTGATATCACTCAATTGTACATCGAATTGATCAAATTTGACGCTCTGCTCATTAAAAAGCAGTTTCATCATTCTTATTATGTCATTTTCCTCAACTCTTTTCGTTGGGTCTGATGTTGAATGAATACTATCACCCATCATTTCTGATTCTGTTCTACTCGTCTCATTACTGTTTGCCATTTCTTTTCTTTTTTATTATTAATATATTAACAATAATAAATTTATTTTAGTTGTGTTGTACTCTATTTGTACCATGCATAACCTATACAGGTAATCTCTATTTTTTCGTATATTTCACTACCCATCTAACCTCTGCTTGTCTGCTTATTTATATATTTTTATTTATATATAAAGTCCAAGTTCGGGCTGCCATCTGTTAAAGTACACGTTTATTTGTATTAATTAAACAATTATTAATACTGAATATATGATAGTTCATATCTGTGTAATTTACATAAAAAATCTCATCACCGGAATAACACGTGTTTCGCTCAGTTACATGCATTAGGCTTTGGGTCCAGAATTGCGTTAAGCAGACAGCGGCAGAAGTCGTTGGGTATAGAAATAACGTGACACATTAGATAACGGTAACGAATTTTGGTTTTATTTTCAGTAGATACTTGGTAAATTAATATAAGCATAACAATGGTTAATGATTCAAATTTCCAAAATGGCGGCTAGACTATTCCGCCCTTGACCTTACTCAAGGTTAATTGTGTACACTTTATGATGCTATATAACTGACTTCTTTTATGTATGTAATTCTCATCATTGAACAGAATTATAGTTTTGATTTCTTTAATACTTTACTCTTAATACTGACTAAACATGATCACAAACCAACGCCTCATTTTAATATTGGGTTGATCAACACCGTTCACACTCTCGCTTCCACTCTCTCACTCTCTCACATGAATTTAGACAAATGTTATAGAAATTGAGCTCATCTTTTCTACTTTTTGAAATTTAGTAATGAAATGTAGGGCTTTCCTGAATAGACGTGGCGTAGTTCCTTCCTCAGCGGCTCCATGCGGTGAGCAGGTGTTTGTCCAGTTTGCTGTTGTCCATTTTCACTGACTCTACTTCGAATACATTTTTTAGAAAGTTCACTGATGCTAGTAAATGTTAATGTTTACTGTCATATTATTTAGAACATTTTTTAGCAGTAAAATGTTACATTTTGCTGGCAGAAAACTGCCCACTACTGTTAGAGCGTGTATGCTCCCTGATTTACTTTTGACGACTGAGAGCGGGTTAGACGTAATTGTTATGTAAGTGGTCGTGCATCTGACGTCTTGTCTATTGTTTTCCAACCACTGCTTTGGTTAATACGTAATGGTTTTATATCGTCATTGTGTTTTTGATGACGATTTGTTACAATGGACCAATAGAAAGTCAGTATTGTCAGTTTTTAGCGCCTAACACTGCCATTATCGTTGTTTCACTTCACTCGTACGCCGCTGACCTTGGATCGGCTCCCCTCTGGCGAATTTGCATATTACTGGGACTTTTGTCAAAACTAACTTGCCCTGGTTAGACTTCATGATTATAATAAAATTTACAATAAAAATATCCCTACATACCATTATTCTGGTACGGTTAATTCTGTACTGTTACAACATTAGCAGAGAATATAAAACGCATTATTGATTGACTGTCTTAATTGTATTAAGTAAATTGTACCATCAGAGACTAAAAGATTCACTTACCAATTTGTATTCATTGTAGGATAGAGTTGTAGTATTGTAGTATACATTTTATAAATGTATTTTTAAATCACAGAATAGTAGTTTCATTTTACCACAATTGCTAAATTGAAAGAAAAGTTCTTTACATTTTTCTTTATGGTAGATTATACGATTCAGTATATTGCAACAATACATATATTTGCATATTTGCCCAGGGCGGTATGTTTTGTAAATAATTAGTGTAAAAAGAATACGATGAACAGTTTTAAACAATTTTGTGCGGGAAAGTACAGGCTGGGGCCTGTCGAAAGTGACACCTGCTTCGGTAGCGTAAAATACAGCGTTTGTGTGTATGTGTGTGTATGCCAGTTCCGACCTGCATTGAACGACAAGAAGGGGAGACACGTACGAATTGTTGGTTGTCAATTAATCAGGTTTTAACCGGATTATAATAAACTAATTAATATGTTTTAAACCTGTGAACATAGACTTACCCCAATTATAAAGACACCATTACATTAAGGAATTTTTAACGAGTATGGTGATATAATATTATTGCAAAAATGTGCAATAATAAAGATGCTAACTAATTTAATATTAATTACAAGTGTAATTAAATAATAATTAATAAGTGTGGTATATGTGAGTGAACAGGAAAAAATTATGCAAACAATGATATCGCTCATGCTACGAGTATGTTGACGAAATCGCGAAAATGAACCAAAAAGTGATTTGTAATTAAAAGGGCGCTTTGCATGAACTGACAATATCTAACAGGTCGAAAGCTGTTCTGAACCTGTCAGATCACCATCTAGTATAAATACCACCAGCAATTTTGGGCTGGTCTCAGACTTAAGAAATCTTCACACAACGTCTTGCTACCGGTTTGCAGACCGATCAGGACCACACACGCCAAGACGTATGGAGGAACTCTGGAGCATCACCAACAACAACCCGTAGAGACAGAGAACACAGCATCAGCATAATCAGCATCATCATAATCATCAAATTCTCAGGATTCTGGACACACACACACACAATGGTAACGGAAGATGTATGCAGGTGATGAATAAACAATTATATATTTTTGTTTTGTGAAAAGAGCTCTCGAAAAGAACTTACCTATGAACAGTAAATAATAAAGTTTAAAGTTAAATAGTAGAAATAAATAATAGATTGGAAGTAAATGTTATATTATTTTTATTTTGTTTATAGCAACAATAAATTTTTATTCTTGAGTCTTAATATTATTTTGTTTGTAAATGAGGTGCTATTATTATTTAAAATTTGAGTTAATTTCAGACACACAAAAATAAATAGGATTTAAATAACTTGTTTAACATGTTTGTTTAGCTAGTAAGATTATATGGTTGTTTATTTTTTTGATATGTTATGAACAGCATAGCAGGTTATATTGTATTTGTGAAGCTTATAAAATTGAATATTTATTTATCTAATATTTGAGTATTTTTCTATTAATGTTAATAAATCGTAGAATGATTATTTTGAAACGGTTTTAATTAATTATTTCATGTCAACAACATCTCACTCCTTTGTATAAAAATTATTTAATTATTGTGCAACTACATATACTTGACGCAACAACAACAAAAATCCTGCGACCTGGCCGGTGTAATACACTTTATAGTTGCATTGAGGACATGGTAATGTATTTGTGTAATAATGTATAATACTTGTTGTAATGTTGCATAATAAATTGATGCGGCCAACGTGGGGCTCGATATTCAATGCGCCATAGTAAATTGGCGTGCCCAATGTGGGGCCCAATATATGTTAATTATCATATATGTTCAGAATTAATAAGGATATTGTAATTAATATTATTGTATCGTAATTGTAATATTGTTGTGTATTTCACAACTGGTGCTCAACAAAACTGAAAGAGGAGAGAAATTCTTGGTATGAAATAATTTATAATAATAATAAACATAAATAAACAATATTAAATAAAAACCAATAGAGTCGCAGCTTACCAATAATAATTAATAATAAAACGAATTTAAATTTATGAAATGGCTACACCGCAGAAAGGATTTGATCTTGAGGCTATGTTTAGAAGTCTCATGGAATTAGGAAAAACTCAGCAACAAATACTAATGAAAAATAATGAACTAATGCAGAAAAATCATGAAGAATTTATAGCTGAATTAAAGAAAAATAGGGGCAAAGTTAAAGCTGAATTAGCGAAAAATAAAGACGAATTTAGAGCTGAAGTTAAAGAGTTTAAAGAGCAACTGACTACAAAACTCGAAGAAACTAGTACCAGAATAGAAAGATTAGGAGATAGAGTAGAACAGTCACTAAACGAACAAACTTTCAAGATGGAGAATACATTTAAAGAATATAAAGCAGAATGGTCAAAAGAATTAAAAGATAGTGTGAATCAAGTAGCTGAACACTGGAATGAGAAGTTTATTGTATCAAAGCAGGAGCAGGAGATGAAGATAAAAGCAGTCAGTGAACAAGTCCATGAAGACCATCAATAAGACACAGGAGTTGGAAGCCGGAACAATGACGTTGGAAACTGCCATAGTAGATTCTAATAAAACCACAAAGGAATATTCAATTGAAATAAATACACTAAAGAAAAATCAACGTGGAAAAGTAGAACGTCTAAAAACGGAACTGAAGAGGGGAGCAATGCAGATGATGGGGTATCCAATGCAAAGTGATGAAAGGACAAAATTGTTATTCTTCAAAGGATTAAAGGGAGACAATAAAATTGAATGCTTACTGAACTGTGAACAAGAGATGGAGTTAACAGGTAATGCTTTAACTTATAAAGAGAAAATTAACTTTATTAGTAAACATTTTCAAGGTTCTGCTGCAAGATGGTACACGAGTGTTTGATATAATTTAACTGCTAAGGAACAATTTAAAAACTCATTTGAAGGTTGCTATTGGAATATTCACACGCAAAAAACAAATATGAGACCAATTGGAATATGGTAATTATCAAGGTAAAGATACACTCACCGTTGAAGTATATGGCATAGTCCAGCTGATTGAAAGAAGTAAATACGTAAGATCCACATTTACACAACACGAATTGGTACTTAAATTAGCACATCACTTTCACAGAGATAGTAGATTCGCCAGTAACACACAAGGAATAAAACGAGTGAAGATTTATTAATTTTACTCGCACAATCCGAACATATGTTTCACACCGAGTACAGAAATAAAACTAATGTTGTACAGAGAGAAGAGAATTACTGTGAAGAGGGGAAAACTAATTGTTGTACAGCCTACCCTCTGAATGCAGGTAAGAGCGAAGAACCGAGAGAGAGAAACGCAAGTAAGTATGTGAACAGCTGTTATGTTTGTATTGGTAAGAGGGGAGAGCACCGCAAGCGACGCAAAATAAGGAAGCGTAGTAGCGGCGTAACTGTACACAAAGAATACCATAAGCATTGTTATATACACAGAACAAGTGTAATGCAGGATGTCTATCGTCTATTATGACGAGAGCCGATCCACAGAGTGAAGGAAATATAAGCTGACCAAATGTACAGTGAACCATTGTGTTGATACGTATAACAATGGGACACAATAGCGGATGTAAGTACTGTTTGTGTAAGGGGAAGGAATTTTGTCACTCGCTGCAAAGGGTTTGTTCTTACATACCGATAAAATATTTACTTTTATAAGGAGTTTAAAAACCAATTGTAATGTAGATAATAAGATGTAATTGTAATTATAAAGTACACATAGATATCTGTATAAATAAAATTTGAACAACAGTCAAATTTTATTTAAACCCACCTGGGGAATATATGCAACAATACATATATTTGCCCAGGGTGGTATGTTTTGTAAATAATTAGTGTAAAAAGAATATGACAAACAGTTTTAATCAATTTTGTGTGGAAAAGTACAGGCTGGGGCCTGTCGAAAGTGACACCTGCTTCGGTAGCTTAAAATACAGTGTGTGTGTGTATGCCAGTTCCGACCTGCATTGAACAACAAGAAGGGGAGACACGTACGAATTGTTGGTTGTCAATTAATCAGGTTTTAACGGGATTAAAATAAACTAATTAATACGTTTTAAACCTGTGAACAAAGACTTACCCCAATTATAAAGACACCATTACATTAAGGAATTCTTAACGAGTATGGTGATATAAAATTATTGCAAAAATGTGCAATAATAAAGATGCTAACTAATTTAATGTTAATTATGAGAGTAATTAAATAATAATTAATAAGTATGGTATATGTGAGTGAACAGGAAAAATTACGCAAACAATGATATCACTCATGCTACGAGTATGTTGACAAAATCGTGAAAATGAACCAAAAAGTGATTTGTACGCTTTGCACGAACTGACAATATCTAACAGGTCGAAAGCAGTCCTGAACCTGTCAGATCGCCGTCCAGTATAAACACCACCAGCAATTTTGGGCTGGTCTCAGACTTAAGAAATCTTCACGCAACGTCTTGCTGCCAGTTTGCAGACCAATCAGGACCACACACACACCAAGACGTATGGAGGAACTCTGGAGCATCACCAACAACAACCCGTAGAGACAGAACACAGCATCAGCATCATCATAATCATCAAATTCTCAGGATTCTGGATACACACACACACACACAACGGTAACGGCAGATGTATGCAGGTGATGAATAAACAATTATATTTTTTTGTGTGAAAAGACCTCTCGAAAAGAAATTACCTACAAACAGTAAATAATTAAAGTTTAAAGTTAAATAGTAGAAATAAATAATAGATTGGAAGTAAATGTTATATTATTTTTATTTTGTTTATAGCAACAATAAATTTTTATTCTTGAGTCTTAATATTATTTTGTTTGTAAATGAGTTGCTATTATTATTTAAAACTTGAGTTAATTTCAGACACACAAAAATAAAAAGGATTTAAATAACTTGTTTAACATGTTTGTTTAGCTAGTAAGATTATATGGTTGTTTATTTTTTTGATATGTTATGAACAGCATAGCAGGTTATAATGTATTTGTGAAGCTTATAAAAGTGAATATTTATTTATCTAATATTTGCAATTTTAATATTTGAGTATTTTTCTATTAATGTTAATAAATCATAGAATGATTATTTTGAAACGGTTTTAATTAATTATTTCATGTCAACAACATCTCACTCCTCTTTAAAAATTATTTAATTATTGTGCAACTACATATACTTGACGCAACAACAACAAAAATCCTGCGACCTGGCCGGTGTAATACACTTTATAGTTGCGTTGAAGACATGGTAATGTATTTGTGTAATAATGTATAATACTTGTTGTAATGTTGCAACAAGATATATATATATATATCTTATTTAAGAAGACTTAAGGAAAGTATTTTCTTTGTTTTATATTATTTTGTTGTATTTTAATTCAACATTAATGAATGTAAATTAATAATTCAGTTGTGCAACTGTTAACTTCACTTTATGTAATGTATTTTGTGTAATTTTTGTATTCATTATTATTATTACTAGTGGTCGCCCAGTGGTCAAAATTCGACCGTAATTCATTAAATTTTTAAGTTTGAATGTTATTGAGGTTCTTTTGTCAAAGAGTATACCTCGATAATCATTGCATATAATTTTTTTGAATTTTGTTCTATTACGTCAGCTGCGAGCGTGTACAAATACGTCATTAGCGTGTGTTGTTTGCCTTAATTCCCTGCAATACCTATGAAATTTAAAATTTAATGTTAGTAACAGTTGAAAAAAAACACAATTACAGCTTGTATTCGTATTTAGTTTTTGATATAATTCATTGTCAGTTTCAATTTTTTATGTTATTATTGAATCAAATAAACGCTAATAAAAATGAGACTTGACATTCATAGAAGTATAAGATACATTGTTTTCAATTCCAGTGGATTACATTTCATTTTTGGTAAGGTATAAAATTCGAAAACAGTTTGAAGATTATCTGCTACAAAGCTTATATAATTTTTTAATTTTTTTGTCTATGCATTAATTTTCGTGTTATTTGAAAAATATGAAAGATATGAAAAATGAGGTTTAGCTTGGCTAAGCCATATTTAAAAAGCAATAACGCGTTTTTTGACATTTCCTTGGGTTTTTTTTTATTGCCATACTGACCAAGTTTCGCCAAGGCTACACAGTTATTTTGCCCATCTTTTTCGAATTATATAAAATTTAAATAAAAAATTAATACAAAATAAAAAATGAAATAAAAAATACGTGCCTCGTATTTTTTCATATATTTTTCATTAAATCAAAAAAACTGGGCGGTTAAAAAAATAAATGTTGTCCATTGAACTTAAAATAGTTTGAAAGTGATTTTAATGATTCAGAATTTCTGTCTAAACGATGTTTTTTGTAAAAACTCTTTCATCATTTGCTAAATGCCCTTGGCCATTATATTCGGAAATATAAAATCTCAAACCATCGAATGATCGAACTCTACTTGCTGCAATGTACAATTTGACCATGTGTAAAAACTGGCTGCCTCAATAAAATTCAAATTTTTTCGAATGTTTGTCCTTGAGACTTATTTATTGTCATCGCAAATGCAGGTATAATTGGAAATTGAGTTCTTTGAAAGTTAAATGGTAAAACAGTACCGGAATATGTTAAATTTATACGTGGAATCAAAATTCTCTTATTGCGTGCGGTTCCAGTTAAAACTTCGCAATCAATAGCATTACGATGCATACACTTGATGTGCATTCTTGTTTCATTGACTAATGCTTCCTTTGTATTTAAGTTTCTGATCAGTAAAACGATGCAATTAACTTTCAATACTAACTTATGAGGTGACAAACCACTAATAGTCAAAGAATTCAAAAACTCTACTGGATAGTTATTGATTTCATTGTCATCATCACAAATTATTTTATCGTAGCTATGATATGTTTTCTGTTCACCTGGTATTCGATTAAGTATATCTGTATTAATAAAAGTACAATCATCATTTTTAGGTGCTAAAATAACTGACTTCAATATGTTATCTGAGAGTATGTTTTTGGAAATATTTCCATACACTTCATTAATAATATTATTTTCATCTCCTATTAATTGCTGAGGTATTTCAATAATATTTTTACCAAACTGAAGGAATTGTGGGGCTTCAATTTTTTTCAAGAATTCGACAAATTCTATTTCACTTGGTAAGGCTCTCATATTTTGAGTAAACGTTACTTTATGAAAATAAACAAATTTATGCCAACTCGTGACACAATTTTCAATTAAAGTTGCATGTGATCCATGTGGGACAACTGGTAAGATTTGCCGAAAATCACCGCACAGAAGTATCGTTTTCACTCCAAATGGTTTATGTTTATCATTTTCATCGCATAGATCCTGCAATAATCTATCTATGATTTTCAACACTTGCAGTGGGCACATAGAAATTTCATCAATAATTATCAATGATGATGAATTTATGTAACATCCATAGCTACTATTTGCGGTAATATTCGCTACAGAATTTTCCAAAATGGGTATAGGCAATTTAAACACATAGTGTAAAGTTCTACCTCAAAGTAATAGAGTTGAAGCTATGCCACTGAACGCTTTTGCAATGCAACTAAGATTAAGCGAATTTAATTTGTGAATGACTGCTGTTTGTGTGAATGTTTTTCCACAACCTGCATGAGCAGTTAAAAAAAAACATTAGATCCAGTATCATGGTGCAAAACTTCACGAATCACACGATCAATTAGATTACGCTGTTCAATATTTGCAGTTTCATAATGCTCACAAAACAGAAACTCTTGTTCTATTGGATCAATAGCATTTGCTTCGTCTGTTCTCTGCGAATACGTGGGAACTGGTAAACCAAGTTCTTGACATGACAAATTATGAACATTCAAAATATCTTCAATTTCTAATAGAGCTGTGTTAAAGGATACTTCTTCGTTGTAATCTCTCAAAAAATCTTCACTAAGATATACTTTAAATTCATTCCATAACGCCAATGCATTGGCTGGCACATTTAATGCACAAATGTAACCAAATAAATTTCGCATTTGTCTTGGTGAATGTAATTCTTTTGCGTCATTTAAACATTCGCGCCATTCATTATCATTTGAAGCAATGCCGCGAGCATGGTACGCTTCAACGAAAGAAGTGTGTATAATTTCATTGTATGTTCTAATATCCTCAAATGATTTTGGACCACAGACATGTAATAAAAGCAATCGTAAATGGAAAAGTTTTATGTCTTTTGGTGATACTACATATATGCGTGTAATGATTTTATCACCTCCACGCCTTCTCTTCTTCCATTTTTTTGGGGAATCTTCCCACACATAATGCAAAGGAATTTCAATATACTTGTATTCATACGCTGATGGATCTGCTCGATTCAATTCAAAAAATTCTAATAATTTTGTTTGTCTTGCATTTTCAATTGCTTGACGTTCTTGCCCTTCTCGAAAGTAAACATTCTGTCTACGTGGTAAATGAATGTCAAGTCTAACGATGACATGTGATTGAAAATGCATTGGTAATTCATAGATGCACCATACAGCTTCAGTTGATCCGACATAACGGCCATTTAAAAAATTTTTAACTTCATCAATTTGTATTTCTTGACCTGGTTCATTTCTCTCTGAACCTAATTCAACAGATGCACTGTCATAGCCTTTATACACGTATTTATAAATGTATTTAACACTTTTAACTGTTGTGCATACTTCAACATTTATATAGCAATTAAATTTGGCAAGTAAATACGGATTGTATGGTACAACATAACGATTGTCGAGGCAACTACCACGAACTTCATCATTAATACCATTCACGCCTTCTGTATAATGGATATCCATTTAATGATTCACATGTAAATTCACTAAATCGTTTTGGATAATCTTTTGTGCATTTCCCATCTCTCATACATACAGAATTTGGATTAAGTACACCGCATGGACCATGCATCATGTGTTTTACAACATATTCATGTAATGTAGGATGTGTTTGAATGTTAGGAATCTCCGCAGATACAACTTTATCAATATCGGTAGCGTTAACAATTTTATCTTGCTCATTTAAAGAGAGTAAAATGTGAGCATGAGGCAATCCTCTCTTTTGAAACTCAATTGTATAAATGAGTGCTTCAACTTTACCGAAGACTTTTTTTAGTGTAAGGCCCTCAATTAATGCTTTCAGTTTGGACTTGAATACACGCACAACAATATCAGGTCGAAAATTAGCTGACTAACCTACACCAATATTGCTAACTATTTCAGGCCAACTTGGATTGCAAGTCATTGTAATAAACAAAGAAGGCTTTCCGAAATGTTGTACAATTGACATTGCATCTAAATAATTCTGATACATATTTCTTGGAGATCCATTGAATGAAGATGGTAAAATTACTCTACGGCCAACATTATTGGCATTGGGGTTCAATTCTAAATAATCTGTTAAATTGTTGTAAACTTCAGACCTAAGACTTGTTTGATTTTGTCGAATGAAATGTAACCTTGTGCCCTCTATTCTCACATACATATCAACTATCCACTGCAGAAATAATTTTTGTGAATGGGTGCAACATGCTAAAATCTTCTCTAATTGCAAGTCGATAGGCTGCATACTGAAGCATGGTTAATTTATTTCTGGGCGCTCTTGAATTAGATGTAGTTGGTACATTATGAGAAATATTGATATGCCACCCAGTATCACCATTTGGAAAAAGTAATGGATACGCTAAAGGGTCCAATGATGAATCCAAAACAGAGATATTTTTAATGGTACCATTAGCTTTTGAAAACGAAACCATATTTCATTCAAAGGGTGGCTCACCATCAACTGTACTAAATATTACTACTACATCAGTTTGAACTGCATCATTATAACGGCATAGATCTAAACCACGATTTACTTTAATGAGCATACAAATTTCTTTATTTTGATTTTCAACTCTCTGACAATGATCTTTCATTGCAATGAATGACCGAACGAAAGGATTAATGCGTTCCAATTCAAGAGAGATTTCGCGCATTATATTGTTATTGCATGTTTGATTATAGTGTTCACGTAATCTATAATTGACAGCAGTGTCAACATCATAAAAATATAATTGCGCATAACATGGTGAGCGACCATATCCAGCAGTCATTGGACCTGATCTGTGATAAAAAAACATCATGTATTTTAAAATGGTACACTCCACGCGTAACTGTATCCGAAATTTTAGTTTCTGAGCTAACCATAGCAAATGATGAATTGTATTTACGAATGTTTTCAAAATAATTTTTTGACTTTCTTTTTATTAAAGGTTCATTTGAAGTAAGTCCATCATACAATGATTTAAAGTATTCATTTTGAATTAAGGCCGGTAATATTGCTTTACCCTTATGACAACATGAAGTGAATGCAGTCCTTTCACCTAAAGTGACCTCAGATTCGAAATGTTTTGCATTGCAAAACCTGCATTGTAAATGCATTAATCCACAATCAAAAGTATTAAAATTTCTTGGAATGACATTCAGTGCGCATTTAAATGTATCCCTCAAAATAATTTCATCATTTTGTATACTATTTACACTATTTAAATTTGCATTTGGTCTATTATCATTTTGACTTTCACGCGAATATATATTCCTTCTTCTTTGTCTCTCACTCCAACCCGTCAATGTTATACTATTTACACTATTAAAATTTGCATTTGGTCTATTATCATTTTGTCTTTCACGTGAATATATATTTCTTCTTTGTCTCTCATTCCGACCCGTCAATGTTCTATGTCGAGGCATAATGGAAGTAGGTGCGAATATCTGAATGTAAAAAAAAACATGTAATGAAATAACTGAAACTAAGATTAGACAGGGTTTAATTTAAAAATAATAAAATGTACTCACTTTTTTGAAACCACCAATAATAATTATGCGAGAGTAAGTCAATTCAAATTGCTGCTACAAAATTTTCCTTTTGCAACAGGTGTATATTAAGCAAGCTGTATTTCACTTTCAACTGCACATTAATATATAAAACACAGATATCTAATATACAAAATATAAAATAAACGCTTTTTTGCCTTGACATACACTCCACAGACTATTGAAAAAATAACATTTGAAATCACACAAAATTCACAGCTCATTCAGTCAATCTGTCAGTAATTATTTGTTGGCAACATTTTAAAATTCTTTGGTGACAATCTCTACTCTGTACGACTGTTTGACCACAGACTATTATGTGTTTGACATTGACAGTATGAACGTAAACAAACGACAGACTATTATGTGTTTGACATTGGCAGTATGAACGTACACTAAAATGAAAAAATTATAATTTTATTGCCTGGCAACAAAATTATTTTATTTTTAACAATTACCATTGTTTGAAAAAGTTTAAATGAATTTTCAAGTGCAAATGAATGTTTTATTTTATTTTACTTAATGTATTTGTAACACATATTATATATAAATTTTAGCTTTCTGCACTCCTTCTCCATATAAACTTTAACTATGCCAAATCTCACACTCCTCCATGCGCGCAGTATGCTTAAAAAGGGGTACAAAGTTTTCTCTTCACGTATTAATATATAGATTATTATATAATGGACTGTTATCATTATTTAATGATAAATAAATATTTTTGAAACAACTAAAGTTACATGCAATGGAATAAAATGTCACTTAATCCGCTTAATGGGGATGTCACAGTGAGTCTACTGTAAAACACTCTAAACAATAGAGGGACATTTTTAGTGGCCATAAAAATAACCTTTCTTGTAGTGAAGGGGATAAGCAGGTAGGCAGACAAACACAGCCCCATCCAATACAGACAACCCATTGTTTTTTCTGAATACGTCCTAACACAAAATAGCTCCACATATTTTCATAATTTACATTATTTTGTATACAGTGACTGTTTGCAAATTAGTTTTTCAGGAAACAAATTGAATAAAGGAAGACTAACTGTACTAAATACATCATATCATTTTTCCTATATTGATATTTTGTTTTTGTAAAGCACTCTCGCTGAAACCCATGGCGCTGATGACTGGTTGGTCTGGATCAGCAGTACAACTTTTGGAAAAGTATGGTGGAATTCAAGGATGGATAGCAAGGACAGTGCAGACAGTCTGATTAGATGTTACATAATGGGCTTTACAGGCCAAGAGCAAACCTTGGTCCATGAGAGACTGGAGCTTCGCTTGCAGGCTCCATACAGAGAGCATGTAGATAATCATCAGTATCACATGCATGGTAACGATGAGTTTGCCTCGGTGCCTCGGACACTGCGTTACTACAAAATATGGAACAGAGTTGATAGGACTGACTGGCTGTTTTGCAGGCTACTTGCTTGTAATGTGTCCGCCATGTGAGACGTCTATCAAGGTGAAACCCTAGATACTTTACATTATGAGACCAAGGAAGTCAGGTATCATCTTTGTAGAGTCAGAGAGGGAGCTTTCTGCATTGGAGAAGAGATTACAGCTGAGCTCCTGCCTGTGTTAATGGAGACTCTTCATTTGTCCAGCCACTCAACATATGAGTCCAGTTGTTACAAGAGCCACATAATGGCCATTCATCACTATACAATCAACAGTATACACTGACATGTTGTTGGTGAATATTGCCAGTCAGACTTCAGGCATCTTGGGTACATTATTGCCATAAACAGAGAAAAGCAGGGGACCTAGGAAGCTGCCCTGAGGTACTCCAGTGATGATGCCTCTTTCTGAAGAAACAGCACTGACCACTCTCACAAAGAAAATTCTTTTCCAATGATAGCTAGCCATCAAATGAATGTAGCAATCTGAAAGCAGAGTAACCCTCAGTTTGTGTACAAGTCCTGGATGCCAAACACCTTTCTCAACATCCAGAAAGATGGCTAAAGTTTGTTCACATGAGCAACTGGTTTCGGCAGCTGTATCCACTAAACGCTAATTCATCAATGAGTGCCCCACATGAAATCCGAATTACTCAGGGACCAGAACACTTTAACGGATCCAGTACATGCCGCTGTACCAAGTGTTCGAAACATTTGATATGGCTGACAGTAGGCTGATAGGCCAAAGGTTGCTGGCGAGCTTGGGAACTTTACCCAGCTTTGGAATAATGTGACCATCAACTGATGCTATTCCAGTGGTAAGTAGGTGAATCCAAACCAAATATTGAACAAATTGGTTGAACATCTCTTGTAACAACTGGACTCATATATGCTTCTTGACTAGGAAGCAAACCCCCCGTGTCCAGAAGGCTCTGATGGACGGCATTTGTAATCCCATCTGATTCTGGGGTCGAAGTGCCTAAAAGCCATTTCAAAATCTCTCCCACTGAAGTGAATTCACAATGGAAAAAAAGCGGCAGAATATTCCTAGATCTCACCAAAATCCATCTCGGAGTCCAAGTCATTGGGTGGGTTCGGCAAGGACTGTCTTAATTGTATTAAGTAAATTGTACCATCAGAGACTAAAACATTCACTTACAATTTGTATTCATTGGAGGATAGAGTTGTAGTATTGTAGTATACATTTTATAAATGTATTTTTAAATCACAGAATAGCCGTTTCATTTTACCACAATTGCTAAATTGAAAGAAAAGTTCTTTACATATTTCTTTATGGTAGATTATACGATTCAGTATATTGCAACACTACATATATTTGCATATTTGCCCAGGACGGTATGTTTTGTAAATAATTAGTGTAAAAAGAATAAGATGAACAGTTTTAAACAATTTTGTGCGGGAAAGTACAGGCTGGGGCCTGTCAAAAGTGACACCTGCTTCGGTAGCGTAAAATACAGCGTTTGTGTGTATGTGTGTGTGCCAGTTCCGACCTGCATTGAACGACAAGAAGGGGAGACACGTACGAATTGTTGGTTGTCAATTAATCAGGTTTTAACCGTATTATAATAAACTAATTAATATGTTTTAAACCTGTGAACATAGATTTACCCCAATTATAAAGACACCATTACATTAAGGAATTTTTAACGAGTATGGTGATATAATATTATTGCCAAAATGTGCAATAATAAAGATGCTAACTAATTTAATATTAATTACAAGTGTAATTAAATAATAATTAATAAGTGTGGTATATGTGAGTGAACAGGAAAAAATTACGCAAACAATGATATCGCTCATGCTACGAGTATGTTGACGAAATCGCGAAAATGAACCAAAAAGTGATTTGTAATTAAAAGGGCGCTTTGCATGAACTGACAATATCTAACAGGTCGAATGCTGTTCTGAACCTGTCAGATCACCATCTAGTATAAATACCACCAGCAATTTTGGGCTGGTCTCAGACTTAAGAAATCTTCACACAACGTCTTGCTGCCGGTTTGCAGACCGATCAGGACCACACACGCCAAGACGTATGGAGGAACTCTGGAGCATCACCAACAACAACCCGTAGAGACAGAGAACACAGCATCAGCATAATCAGCATCATCATAATCATCAAATTCTCAGGATTCTGGACACACACACACACAATGGTAACGGAAGATGTATGCAGGTGATGAATAAACAATTATATATTTTTGTTTTGTGAAAAGAGCTCTCGAAAAGAACTTACCTATGAACAGTAAATAATAAAGTTTAAAGTTAAATAGTAGAAATAAATAATAGATTGGAAGTAAATGTTATATTATTTTTATTTTGTTTATGGCAACAATAAATTTTTATTCTTGAGTCTTAATATTATTTTGTTTGTAAATGAGGTGCTATTATTATTTAAAATTTGAGTTAATTTCAGACACACAAAAATAAAAAGGATTTAAATAACTTGTTTAACATGTTTGTTTAGCTAGTAAGATTATATGGTTGTTTATTTTTTTGATATGTTATGAACAGCATAGCAGGTTATATTGTATTTGTGAAGCTTATCAAAGTGAATATTTATTTATCTAATATTTGAGCATTTTTCTATTAATGTTAATAAATCATAGAATGATTATTTTGAAACGGTTTTAATTAATTATTTCATGTCAACAACATCTCACTCCTTTGTATAAAAATTATTTAATTATTGTGCAACTACATATACTTGACGCAACAACAACAAAAATCCTGCAACCTGGCCGGTGTAATACACTTTATAGTTGCGTTGAGGACATGGTAATGTATTTGTGTAATAATGTATAATACTTGTTGTAACGTTGCATAATAAATTGGTGCGGCCAACGTGGGGCTCGATATTCAATGTGCCATAGTAAATTGGCGTGCCCAATGTGGGGCCCAATATATGTTAATTATCATATATGTTCAGAATTAATAAGGATATTGTAATTAATATTATTGTATTGTAATTGTAATATTGTTGTGTATTTCACAACTGGCGCTCAACAAAACTGAAAGAGGAGAGAAATTGTTGGTATGAGATAATTTATAATAATAATAATAAACATAAATAAACAATATTAAATAAAAACCAATAGAGTCGCAGTTTACCAATAATAATTAATAATAAAACGAATTTAAATTTAACGAAATGGCTACACCGCAGAAAGGATTTGATCTTGAGGCTATGTTTAGAAGTCTCATGGAATTAGGAAAAACTCAGCAACAAATACTAATGAAAAATAATGAAATAATGCAGAAAAATCATGAAGAATTTATAGCTGAATTAAAGAAAAATAGGGGCAAAGTTAAAGCTGAATTAGCGAAAAATAAAGACGAATTTAGAGCCGAAGTTAAAGAGTTTAAAGAGCAACTGACTACAAAACTCGAAGAAACTAGTACCAGAATAGAAAGATTAGGAGATAGAGTAGAACAGTCACTAAACGAACAAACTTTCAAGATGGAGAATACATTTAAAGAATATAAAGCAGAATGGTCAAAAGAATTAAAAGATAGTGTGAATCAAGTAGCTGAACACTGGAATGAGAAGTTTATTGTATCAAAGCAGGAGCAGGAGATGAAGATAAAAGCAGTCAGTGAACAAGTCCATGAAGACCATCAATAAGACACAGGAGTTGGAAGCCGGAACAATGACGTTGGAAACTGCCATAGTAGATTCTAATAAAACCACAAAGGAATATTCAATTGAAATAAATACACTAAAGAAAAATCAACGTGGAAAAGTAGAACGTCTAAAAACGGAACTGAAGAGGGGAGCAATGCAGATGATGGGGTATCCAATGCAAAGTGATGAAAGGACAAAATTGTTATTCTTCAAAGGATTAAAGGGAGACAATAAAATTGAATGCTTACTGAACTGTGAACAAGAGATGGAGTTAACAGGTAATGCTTTAACTTATAAAGAGAAAATTAACTTTATTAGTAAACATTTTCAAGGTTCTGCTGCAAGATGGTACACGAGTGTTTGATATAATTTAACTGCTAAGGAACAATTTAAAAACTCATTTGAAGGTTGCTATTGGAATATTCACACGCAAAAAACAAATATGAGACCAATTGGAATATGGTAATTATCAAGGTAAAGATACACTCACCGTTGAAGTATATGGCGTAGTCCAGCTGATTGAAAGAAGTAAATACGTAAGATCCACATTTACACAACACGAATTGGTACTTAAATTAGCACATCACTTTCACAGAGATAGTAGATTCGCCAGTAACACACAAGGAATAAAACGAGTGAAGATTTATTAATTTTACTCGCACAATCCGAACATATGTTTCACACCGAGTACAGAAATAAAACTAATGTTGTACAGAGAGAAGAGAATTACTGTGAAGAGGGGAAAACTAATTGTTGTACAGCCTACCCTCTGAATGCAGGTAAGAGCGAAGAACCGAGAGAGAGAAACGCAAGTAAGTATGTGAACAGCTGTTATGTTTGTATTGGTAAGAGGGGAGAGCACCGCAAGCGACGCAAAATAAGGAAGCGTAGTAGCGGCGTAACTGTACACAAAGAATACCATAAGCATTGTTATGTACACAGAACAAGTGTAATGCAGGATGTCTATCGTCTATTATGACGAGAGCCGATCCACAGAGTGAAGGAAATATAAGCTGATACCATTGTGTTGATACGTATAACAATGGGACACAATAGCGGATGTAAGTACTGTTTGTGTAAGGGGAAGGAATTTTGTCGCTCGCCGCAAAGGGTTTGTTCTTACATACCGATAAAATATTTACTTTTATAAGGAGTTTAAAAACCAATTGTAATGTAGATAATAAGATGTAATTGTATTTATAAAGTACACATAGATATCTGTATAAATAAAATTTGAATAACAGTCAAATTTTATTTAAACCCACCTGGGGAATATATGCAACAATACATATATTTGCCCAGGGCGGTATGTTTTGTAAATAATTAGTGTAAAAAGAATATGACAAACAGTTTTAATCAATTTTGTGTGGGAAAGTACAGGCTGGGGCCTGTCGAAAGTTACACCTGCTTCGGTAGCATAAAATACAGTGTTATACCAGTTAGCGTGTATGTGTATGTATGCCTGTTCCGACCTGCATTGAACAACAAGAAGGGGAGACACGTACGAATTGTTGGTTGTCAATTAATCAGGTTTTAACGGGATTAAAATAAACTAATTAATACGTTTTAAACCTGTGAACAAAGATTTACCACAATTATAAAGACACCATTACATTAAGGAATTTTTAACGAGTATGGTGATATAAAATTATTGCAAAAATGTGCAATAATAAAGACGCTAACTAATTTAATGTTAATTATGAGTGTAATTAAATAATAATTAATAAGTGTGGTATATGTGAGTGAACAGGAAAAATTACGCAAACAATGATATCACTCATGCTACGAGTATATTGACAAAATCGTGAAAATGAACCAAAAAGTGATTTGTACGCTTTGCACGAACTGACAATATCTAACAGGTCGAAAGCAGTCCTGAACCTGTCAGATCGCCGTCCAGTATAAATACCACCAGCAATTTTGGGCTGGTCTCAGACTTAAGAAATCTTCACGCAACGTCTTGCTGCCGGTTTGCAGACCAATCAGGACCACACACACACCAAGACGTATGGAGGAACTCTGGAGCATCACCAATAACAACCCGTAGAGACAGAACACAGCATCAGCATCATCATAATCATCAAATTCTCAGGATTCTGGACACACACACACACACACACACACAACGGTAACGGCAGATGTATGCAGGTGATGAATAAACAATTATATTTTTTTTTTTGTGAAAAGAGCTCTCGAAAAGAAATTACCTATGAACAGTAAATAATTAAAGTTTAAAGTTAAATAGTAGAAATAAATAATAGATTGGAAGTAAATGTTATATTATTTTTATTTTGTTTATAGCAACAATAAATTTTTATTCTTGAGTCTTAATATTATTTTGTTTGTAAATGAGTTGCTATTATTATTTAAAACTTGAGTTAATTTCAGACACACAAAAATAAAAAGGATTTAAATAACTTGTTTAACATGTTTGTTTAGCTAGTAAGATTATATGGTTGTTTATTTTTTTGATATGTTATGAACAGCATAGCAGGTTATAATGTATTTGTGAAGCTTATAAAAGTGAATATTTATTTATCTAATATTTGCAATTTTAATATTTGAGTATTTTACTTCCATATTCCTTAAGGAATGGAAGTATGGTGATGGCAAAAAAAATCGTGTTCGAGATTATTGCAGATTCTGATTCTACTACACTCAAAACATGAAAAAAAGTCGTTTTCCGAAAAGTGTCTGTGTGTCTGTCTGTAGATTTTTTTCTATGGCAAACGATAACTGCCGCAAATTCAAACAGAATCAAATAATTTTTTGCATACAGCCCTGACTTGTAGAGTACTCAAGACCTATTGTTTTTGGTGAAGATCGGTTGAGGGAAAGGGGTAGTTTACCTGCAACGGTTTTTTTTTATCAAGGGAAATTTTTTTTGTTGGCAAACGATAACAGCCGCAAATTCAAACAGAATCAAATAATGTTTCGCATACAGCCCTGAATTGTAGAGTTCTCAAGACCTATTGTTTTTGGTGAAGATCGGTTAAGGGAAAGGGGTAGTTTACCTGTAACGTTTTATGTTTTAACAAGGGTATTTCCTATGGCAAACGATAACAGCCGCAAATTCAAACAGAATCAAAAGATTATTTGCATACAGCCCTAAATTGTAGAGTTCTCAAGACCTATTGTTTCTGGTGAAGATCGGTTAAGGGAAAGGGGTAGTTTACCTACAACGTTTTTTTAACAAGTGTATTTTCTATGGCAAACGATAACAGCCGCAAGTTCAAACAGAATCAAATAATTTTCTGCATACAGCCCTGATTTGTAGAGTACTCAAGACCTATTGTTTTTGGTGAAGATCGGTTGAGGGGAAGGGGTAGTTTACCTGCAACGTTTTTTTTCTATGGCAAACGATAACTGCCGCAAATTCAAACAGAATCAAATAATTTTTTGCATACAGCCCTGATTTGTAGAGTACTCGCGACCTATTGTTTTTGGTGAAGATCGGTTAAGGGGAAGGGGTAGTTTACCTGCAACCTTTTACGTTTTAACAAGAGTAAAGTACTTGAAAATTTATTTAAACTTTTTGAAACAATGGTAATTATTGAAAATAAAATAATTTTGTTGCCAGGTAACAAAAATAGTCATTTTGATTATAAAATATCAATATTTACAACAAGAAAAGAATTTTCAGTTTTCAAAATTTAAATATATTTTTATAAAACAATGGGTTCTTCATTGAGGTGGGGACCATGTCACTCACTCCATCTCAAGCCTCTCCCATTTTGCAGAAAAAGAGGACCCTGTCAAGGCTGATACTTTGACGACAGTGACAAGGCTTTCCACCAAATTCAGCAGAGTGACAGGTAGGCCCAACTCTGATTGGCTCCTCAGATTTCCCCAGCGTTAGTAGGTTCTATGAAAATATTTTATTTCAAAAATGATTTTAAATATAAATCTTAGATATGTTTTATAAATCTCATGTTTTATGTTTTAACATGGGTAATTTTTTATATGACGAACCATAACTGCCGTAAATTCAAACAGAATCAAATAATTTTTTACATATGTGCCTGAGCTATAGAGAACTCAATGTCTGTTGATTTTGGTGAAGATCGGTTACAGGGAAAGGGCAGTTTACCTGAAACATTTTTTGTTGTAACATGAGTAAAGTACTTAATTTTGATAAAGTATCCTGATAAGATCCTAATAATCCACTGTAGAAACGTAGATGAAATATCTATAAATGAAGAGGCTAGTTGAACGGGCTGGGGGTAATTTTCTATAAATCAAAATTATAGTTGAAGGGGGAGGGGATAATTTTTTTTTATATGTGTACTACGTTATTGGCAACAAAGAAGTATTTTTTTGTTAAAATTCCTTCCCTGGCTGTTTGGCTGAAAATGATTTTAAATATAAATCTTAGAATATGGAAGTCATGTATGGTTCTCCATACCGATATTTTCTATTAATGTTAATAAATCATAGAATGATTATTTTGAAACGGTTTTAATTAATTATTTCATGTCAACAACATCTCACTCCTCTTTAAAAATTATTTAATTATTGTGCAACTACATATACTTGACGCAACAACAACAAAAATCCTGCGATCTGGCCGGTGTAATACACTTTATAGTTGCGTTGAGGACATGGTAATGTATTTGTGTAATAATGTATAATACTTGTTGTAATGTTGCAACAAGATATATATATATCTTATTTAAGAAGACTTAAGGAAAGTATTTTCTTTGTTTTATATTATTTTGTTGTATTTTAATTCAACATTAATAAATGTAAATTAATAATTCAGTTGTGCAACTGTTATCTTCACTTTATTTAATGTATTTTGTGTAATTTTTGTATTCATTATTATTATTACTAGTGGTCGCCCAGTGGTCAAAATTCGACCGTAATTCATTAAATTTTTAAGTTTGAATGTTATTGAGGTTCTTTTGTCAAAGAGTATACCTCGATAATCATTGCATATAATTTTTTTGAATTTTGTTCTATTACGTCAGCTGCGAGCGTGTACAAATACGTCATTAGCGTGTGTTGTTTGCCTTAATTCCCTGCAATACCTTAGAAATTTAAAATTTAATGTTAGTAACAGTTGAAAAAAAAACACAATTACAGCTTGTATTCGTATTTATTTTTTGATATAATTCATTGTCAGTTTTAATTTTTTCATGTTATTATTGAATCAAATAAACGCTAATAAAAATGAGACTTGACATTCATAGAAGTATAAGATACATTGTTTTCAATTCCAGTGGATTACATTTCATTTTTGGTAAGGTATAAAATTCGAAAACAGTTTGAAGATTATCTGCTACAAAGCTTATATAATTTTTTAATTTTTTTGTCTATGCATTAATTTTCGTGTTATTTGAAAAATATGAAAGATATGAAAAATGAGGTTTAGCTTGGCTAAGCCATATTTAAAAAGCAATAACGCGTTTTTTAACATTTCCTTGGGTTTTTTTTTATTGCCATACTGACCAAGTTTCGCCAAGGCTACACAGTTATTTTGCCTATCTTTTTCGATTTATATAAAATTTAAATAAAAAATTAATACAAAATAAAAAATGAAATAAAAAATACGTGCCTCGTATTTTTTCATATATTTTTCATTAAATCAAAAAAACCGGGCGGTTAAAAAAATAAATGTTGTCCATTGAACTTAAAATAGTTTGAAAGTGAATTTAATGATTCAGAACTTCTGTGTAAACGATGTTTTTTGTAAAAACTCTTTCATCATTTGCTAAATGCCCTTGGCCATTATATTCGGAAATATAAAATCTCAAACCATCGAATGATCGAACTCTACTTGCTGCAATGTACAATTTGACCATGTGTAAAAACTGGCTGCCTCAATAAAATTCAAATTTTTTCGAATGTTTGTCCTTGAGACTTATTTATTGTCATTGCAAATGCAGGTATAATTGGAAATTGAGTTCTTTGAAAGTTAAATGGTAAAACAGTACCGGAATATGTTAAATTTATACGTGGAATCAAAATTCTCTTATTGCGTGCGGTTCCAGTTAAAACTTCGCAATCAATAGCATTACGATGCATACACTTGATGTGCATTCTTGTTTCATTGACTAATGCTTCCTTTGTATTTAAGTTTCTGATCAGTAAAACGATGCAATTAACTTTCAATACTAACTTATGTGGTGGCAAACCACTAATAGTCAAAGAATTCAAAAACTCTACTGGATAGTTATTGATTTCATTGTCATCATCACAAATTATTTTATCGTAGCTATGATATGTTTTCTGTTCACCTGGTATTCGATTAAGTATATCTGTATTAATAAAAGTACAATCATCATTTTTAGGTGCTAAAATAACTGACTTCAATATGTTATCTGAGAGTATGTTTTCGGAAATATTTCCATACACCTCATCAATAATATTATTTTTATCTCCTATTAATTGCTGAGGTATTTCAATAATATTTTCACCAAACTGAGGGAATTGTGGGGCTTCATCATTACCAATTTTTTTCAAGAATTCGACAAATTCTATTTCACTTGGTAAGGCTCTCATATTTTGAGTAAACGTTACTTTATGAAAATAAACAAATTTATGCCAACTCGTGACACAATTTTCAATTAAAGTTGCACGTGATCCATGTGGGACAACTGGTAAGATTTGCCGAAAATCACCGCACAGAAGTATCGTTTTCACTCCAAATGGTTTATGTTTATCATTTTCATCGCATAGATCCTGCAATAATCTATCTATGATTTTCAACACTTGCAGTGGGCACATAGAAATTTCATCAATAATTAACAATTATGTGAATTTATGTAACGTCCATAGCTACTATTTGCGGTAATATTCGCTACAGAATGTTCCAAAATGGGTATAGGCAATTTAAACACATTGTGTAACGTTCTACCTCCAAGTAATAGTGTTGAAGCTATGCCACTGAACGCTGTTGCAATGCAACTAAGATTAAGCGAATTTAATTTGTGAATGATTGCTGTTTGTGTGAATGTTTTTCCACAACCTGCATGAGCAGTTAAACAAAAAACATTAGATCCAGTATCATGGTGCAAAACTTCACGAATCACACGATCAATTAGATTACGCTGTTCAATATTTGTAGTTTCATAATGCTCACAAAACAGAAACTCTTGTTCTATTGGATCAATAGCATTTGCTTCGTCTGTTCTCTGCGAATATGTGGGAACTGGTAAACCAAGTTCTTGACATGACAAATTATGAACATTCAAAATATCTTCAGTTTCTAATAGAGCTGTGTTAAAGGCTACTTGTTCGTTGTAATATCTCAAAAAATCTTCACTAAGATATACTTTAAATTCATTTCATAATGCCAATGCATTGGCTGGCACATTTAATGCACAAATGTAACCAAATAAATTTCGCATTTGTTTTGGTGAATGTAATTCTTTTGCTTCATTTAAACATTTGCGCCATTCATTATCATTTGAAGCAATGCTGCGAGCATGGCACGCTTCAACAAAAGAAGTGTGTATAATTTCATTGTATGTTCTAACATCCTCAAATGATTTTGGACCACAGACATGTAATAAAAGCAATCGTAAATGGAAAAGTTCGATGTCTTTTGGTGATACTACATATATGCGTGTAATGATTTTATCACCTCCACGCCTTCTCTTCTTCCATTTTTTTGGGGAATCTTCCCACACATAATGCAAAGGAATTTCAATATACTTATATTCATGCGCTGATGGATCTGCTCGATTCAATTCAAAAAATGCTAATAATTTTGTTTGTCTTGCATTTTCAATTGCTTGACGTTCTTGCCCTTCTCGAAAGTAAACATTCTGTCTACGCGGTAAATGAATGTCAAGTCTAACGATGACATGTGATTGAAAATGCATTGGTAATTCATAGATGCACCATACAGCTTCAGTTGATCCGACATAACGGCCATTTAAAAAATTTTTAACTTCATCAATTTGTATTTCTTGACCTGGCTCATTTCTCTTTGAACCTAATTCAACAGATGCACTGTCATAGCCTTTATACACGTATTTATAAATGTATTTAACACTTTTAACTGTTGTGCATACTTCAACATTTATATGGCAATTAAATTTGGCAAGTAAAGACGGATTGTATGGTACAACATAACGATTGTCGAGGCAACTACCGCGAACTTCAGCATTAATACCATTATCACACCTTCTGTATAATGGATATCCATTTAATGATTCACATGTAAATTCACTAAATCGTTTTGGATAATCTTTTGTGCATTTTCCATCTCTCATACATACAGAATTTGGATTAAGTACACCGCATGGACCATGCATCATGTGTTTTACAACATATTCATGTAATGTAGGATGTGTTTGAATGTTAGGAATCTCCGCAGATACAACTTTATCAATATCGGTAGCGTTAACAATTTTATCTTGCTCATTTAAAGAGAGTAAAATGTGAGCATGAGGCAATCCTCTCTTTTGAAACTCAATTGTATAAATGAGTGCTTCAACTTTACCGAAGACTTTTTTTAGTGTAAGGCCCTCAATTAATGCTTTCAGTTTGGACTTGAATACACGCACAACAATATCAGGTCGAAAATTAGCTGACTAACCTACACCAATATTGCTAACTATTTCAGGCCAACTTGGATTGCAAGTCATTGTAATAAACAAAGAAGGCTTTCCGAAATGTTGTACAATTGACATTGCATCTAAATAATTCTGATACATATTTCTTGGAGATCCATTGAATGAAGATGGTAAAATTACTCTACGGCCAACATTATTGGCATTGGGGTTCAATTCTAAATAATCTGTTAAATTGTTGTAAACTTCAGACCTAAGACTTGTTTGATTTTGTCGAATGAAATGTAACCTTGTGCCCTCTATTCTCACATACATATCAACTATCCACTGCAGAAATAATTTTTGTGAATGGGTGCAACATGCTAAAATCTTCTCTAATTGCAAGTCGATAGGCTGCATACTGAAGCATGGTTAATTTATTTCTGGTCGCTCTTGAATTAGATGTAGTTGGTACATTATGAGAAATATTGATATGCCACCCAGTATCACCATTTGGAAAAAGTAATGGATACGCTAAAGGGTCCAATGATGAATCCAAAACAGAGATATTTTTAATGGTACCATTAGCTTTTGAAAACGAAACCATATTTCATTCAAAGGGTGGCTCACCATCAACTGTACTAAATATTACTGCTACATCAGTTTGATCTGCCATTATAACGGCGTAGATCTAAATCACGATTTACTTTAATGATCATACAAATTTCTTTATTTTGATTTTCAACTCTGACAATGATCTTTCATTGTAATGAAAGACCGAAAAAAAGGATTAATGCGTTCCAATTCAAGAGAGATTTCGCGCATTATATTGTTATTGCATGTTTGATTATAGTGTTCACGTAATCTATAATTGACAGCAGTGTCAACATCATAAAAATATAATTGCACATAACATGGTGAGCGACCATATCCAGCAGTCATTGGACCTGATCTGTGATAAAAAACATGATGTATTTTAAAATGATACACTCAACGCGTAATGTATCCGAAATTTTAGCTTCTGAGCTAACCATAGCAAATGATGAATTGTATTTACGAATGTTTTCAAAATAATTTTTTGACTTTCTTTTTATTGAAGGTTCATTTGAAGTAAGTCCATCATACAATGATTTAAAGTATTCATTTTGACTTAAGGCCGGTAATATTGCTTTACCCTTATGACAACATGAAGTGAATGCAGTCCTTGCACCTAAAGTGACCTCAGATTCGAAATGTTTTGCATTGCAAAACCTGCATTGTAAATGCATTAATCCACAATCAAAAGTATTAAAATTTCTTGGAATGACATTCAGTGTGCATTTAAATGTATTCCTCAAAATAATTTCATCAATTTGTATACTATTTACACTATTTCAATTTGCATTTTGTCTATTATCATTTTGACTTTCACGTGAATATATATTCCTTCTTCTTTGTCTCACACTCCGACCCG
Source organism: Magicicada septendecula (assembly GCA_034769895.1). Classification (NCBI taxonomy): domain Eukaryota; kingdom Metazoa; phylum Arthropoda; class Insecta; order Hemiptera; family Cicadidae; genus Magicicada; species Magicicada septendecula. The sequence continues at coordinate 761,415,514 of CM068367.1, forward strand.
TCAATGTTCTATGTCGAGGCATAATGGAAGTAGGTGCAAATATCTGAATATAAAAAAAAAACATGTAATGAAATTACTGAAACTAAGATTAGACAGAGTTTAATTTAAAAATAATAAAATGTACTCACTTTTTTGAAACCACCAATAATAATTAGGCGAGAGTAAGTCAATTCAAATTGCTGCTACAAAATTTTCCTTTTGCAACAGGTGTATATTAAGCAAGCTGTATTTCATTTTCAACTGCACATTAATATATAAAACACAGATATCTAATATACAAAATATAAAATAAACGCTTTTTTGCCTTGACATACACTCCACAGACTATTGAAAAAATAACATTTGAAATCACACAAAATTCACAGCTCATTCAGTCAATCTGTCAGTAATTATTTGTTGGCAACATTTTAAAATTCATTGGTGACAATCTCTACTCTGTGCGACTGTTTGACCACAGACTACTATGTGTTTGACATTGACAGTATGAACGTAAACAAACGACAGACTATTATGTGTTTGACATTGGCAGTATGATCGTACACTAAAATGAAAAAATTATAATTTTATTGCCTGGCAACAAAATTATTTTATTTTTAACAATTACCATTGTTTGAAAAAGTTTAAATGAATTTTCAAGTGCAAATGAATGTTTTATTTTATTTTATTTAATGTATTTGTAACACATATTATATATAAATTTTAGCTTTCTGCACTCCTTCTCCATATAAACTTTAACTATGCCAAATCTCACACTCCTCCATGCGCGCAGTATGCTTAAAAAGGGGTACAAAGTTTTCTCTTCACGTATTAATATATAGATTATTATATAATGGACTGTTATCATTATTTAATGATAAATAAATATTTTTGAAACAACTAAAGTTACATGCAATGGAATAAAATGTCACTAAATCCGCTTAATGGGGATGTCACAGTGAGTCTACTGTAAAACACTCTAAACAATAGAGGGACGTTTTTAGTGGCCATAAAAATAACCTTTCTTGAAGTGAAGGGGATAAGCAGGTAGGCAGACAAAGACAGCCCCATCCAATACAGACAACCCATTGTTTTTTCTGAATATGTCCTAACACAAAATAGCTCCACATATTTTCATAATTTACATTATTTTGTATACAGTGACTGTTTGCAAATTAGTTTTTCAGGAAACAAATTGAATAAGGGAAGACTAACTGTATTAAATACATCATATCATTTTTCCTATATCGATATTTTGTTTTTGTAAAGCACTCTCCCTGAAACCCATGGCGCTGATGACTGGTTGGTCTGGATCAGCAGTACAACTTTTGGAAAAGTATGGTGGAATTCAAGGATGGACAGCAAGAACAGTGCAGACAGTCTGATTAGATGTTACATAATGGGCTTTACAGGCCCAGATCAAACCTTGGTACATGAGAGACTGGAGCTTCGCTTGCAGGCTCCATACAGAGAGCATGTAGATAATCATCAGTATCACATGCATGGTAACGATGAGTTTGCCTCGGACACTGCGTTACTACAAAATATGGAACAGAGTTGATAGGACTGACTGGCGGTTTTGCAGGCTACTTGCTTGTAATGTGTCCGCCATGTGAGACGTCTATCAAGGTGAAACCCTAGATACTTTACATTATGAGACCAAGGAAGTCAGGTATCACCTTTGTAGAGTCAGAGAGGGAGCTTTCCGCATTGGAGAAGAGATTACAGCTGAGCTCCTGCCTGTGTTAATGGAGACTCTTCATTTGTCCAGCCACTCGACATATGAGTCCAGTTGTTACAAGAGCCACATAATGGCCATTCATCACTATACAATCAACAGTATACACTGCCATGTTGTTGGTGAATATTGCCAGTCAGACTTCAGGCATCTTGGGTACATTATTGCCATAAACAGAGAAAAGCAGGGGACCTAGGAAGCTGCCCTGAGGTACTCCAGTGATGATGCCTCTTTCTGAAGAAACAGCACTGACCACTCTCACACAGAAAATTCTTTTCCAATGATAGCTAGCCATCAAATGAATGTAGCAATCTGAAAGCAGAATAACCCTCAGTTTGTGTACAAGTCCTGGATGCCAAACACCTTTCTCAACATCCAGAAAGACGGCTAAAGTTTGTTCACATGAGCAGCTGGTTTCGGCAGCTGTATCCACTAAACACTAATTCATCAATGAGTGCCCCACATGAAATCCGAATTACTCAGGGACCAGAACACTTTAACGGATCCAGTACATGCCGCTGTACCAAGTGTTCGAAACATTTGATATGGCTGACAGTAGGCTGATAGGCCAAAGGTTGCTGGCGAGATTGGGAACTTTACCCAGCTTCGGAATAATGTGACCATCAACTGATGCTATTCCAGTGATAAGTAGGTGAATCCAAACCAAATATTGAACAAATTGGTTGAACATCTCTTGTAACAACTGGACTCATATATGCTTCTTGACTAGGAAGCAAACCCCCCGTGTCCAGAAGGCTCTGATGGACGGCATTTGTAATGCCATCTGATTCTGGGGTCGAAGTGCCTAAAAGCCATTTCAAAATCTCTCCCACTGAAGTGAATTCACAATGGAAATCAAGCAGCAGAATATTCCTAGATCTCACCAAAATCCATCTCGGAGTCCAAGTCATTGGGTGGGTTCGGCAAGAACTGTTGCTATAATAACTTGGATTTCTCCTTTGGCTTGGCAAGAGGTTGTACCTGAGGTCCAGTGACAGCCAGGAGCAGAGTTTGGGGCCTCTTCCCAATCAATATCCTATAGACAGAGCTGCCCTCAGATCAAGTGTCAGTTATATTCGTGACCACATACATTCCACCAGCTTCATTAGAAGGCTACCTGATTGAACCTGGCCTTGTCGGCCGGATCTTGCATTCGCTGCCAGTGTCTTCGAAGTCTGCTCTTCTCTAGATTGAGACAATGGACATCCAGGGGATCCAGTGATAGTCAGGTGTGAGACTAGGCTTCATTCATGAGCAATGGTCACAGAAGAGACTATGGCCTCATCTAATGCAGCAACTGCCTCATGTCAATGTGCTAGCCAGAAACCAGTGGAACTGATTAAGGAAGTCTGACATAAAGTATAAAGTACCGATCCCACTCAACAATCCACTAAGCTTCAATGCCAACCATGTGTTAAGTGGCCATGTTTACCTGTATGAGACAATGGTCGAATGACAGCTCCATTAACACTCTGAGGATCAAATTTACTGAGGACACAATATCCTTGGCAATGTAATGTCCAGTATGTTAGTTCACCTTGGCCACATGGGTAGTACATCAAGTGTGCCTGATCCATAGGCATAGAGATGGTGGAAATAAACTATAGTAGCTGAAAAACACACACACACACACATATATGAGTTACTTATATAGAAAATGATGGATGAAAACACCATACAAGATGATGTAACTCATTCCTATAACCAATTTATTAAACATAAAAAACAATTAATTAATTGTTTTGGAAACATATATTTTAACAAAAAATGCCTACACCTTAATATTTTTCCAAAATACACAAAAATAATAGTAAAAAACAACAATAACAATAAATTAAACAAATATATTACTCAAGTCTTTAATAAATGGATTAAAGACGAAATATCAAATAATTACAGAAAAATCGACTACATTAATAAACAATTAATTAATTTATATCTTCTTTTAGCCAACACACTTGATTATCATACATGGAATAATAAATATATTAATATGCTTAAAATACTAAATAAACACACAAAAATTAAATTTAACACAATCAATAAAAAACTTTAAAATCTACTAATAAATAGTACACCTAAAGAAGATAACCAAAATTTACACACATTAAATAATAACCACACTTTTTACCCAAAATTCGTAAATGTATCTAATATTAAATTCACGGAAAACGAAATAGCTACCCTAGAAACATCAAACAAAACAAATCTTAAAAATGTAAACAACATGTAATAGATAATATCATAGTCGAAACTGAAAACGCAATTAATAATGTAGAACAAGATAAAATAAGAACAGAAGCCTCAATGGAAATAATAAAATATATCAAAAAATATAATAACCAAAATCATCATATTAAAAATAAAAATAAACAAAATAACACCACTAATAACATAAAACAGAAACTAACGACTAATAACCTCACTTTAACCAAAGCTGATAAGAGTAATAGTACAATAATAATTTCTCAGAAAGATTTAGATGATAAAACAGACGAATTTATAGTTAATAATAATTGCATAACGTTAAATAAAGATCCCACAAATAAATATCAAACACAAATAACAAATATACTAGAAAATAGTAACCAAATCATAAATCCTAAAGACTCCTTTAAATATAAAATGGATAATCCTTGTGCACCAAAATTAAATTCTTTAATAAAATTATACAAAATCAATAAACCTATCAGACCTTTAATAAATGCTTGGACCGCAACAAATTATAAAATATAAAAATTACTAACTCAAATCGTAAAACATAAAATTGAACTTCCAGCAAAACACAATATAAAAAATAGTATTGAACTCACGGAACAACTAATAAACGTAGAAGTAAACAGAAATACAAAATTATATTCATTCGACATATCAAATCTGTATACAAAAATTCCCATTGAAGAAACTATAAATATTATAATAAATAATCTGAAGACAAATAATGAAAGTAACACATACATTAAACAGTTAACTAGTACTTTAAAAATAATTTTAAATCAAAATTATTTTCAATACAACAACAAATTGTACTATCAAACAGATGGCCTTGCTATGGGAGCCTCAACCTCCGCTATCATATCAGAAATCTTCCTACAAAAACTCGACGAACAAATAATAAATATAATAAAATTAAACGACCCATTAGGATGTTATTTTAGATACGTTGATGACACTCTGTACATTTCCCAAAACAATGGTATAAATATAAATAAAATATTCAACTCCATAAATAATTTACATTCCAAAATAAAATTCACGTTAGAAGAAGAATCTAATAATAAATTAAATTATTTAGACTTAACAATAAAGAAAAATGAAACAAATTTTGAATACTCAATATACAGGAAACCTTCTCAAACTGACTTAGTAATACCAAATACTTCTAATCATCCTCCCCAACACAAAATGGCAGTATTTAATTCCATGATTTACCGAATGCTTAGGATCCCATTAAATAACACAGAAAGAAAAATTATCCAACAAATAGCAGTTAAAAATGGATACAAAATAAAAACTATTAATAAATTAGAAAATAAAATTAAACAAAATCACTAATAAAATTCCCAAGAACACTAGATTTAATATTCACCTATTAATAATAATATAAAACATACAACCTTCTCTTATTACGGAAATATAACTCAAAAACTAAATAAAATCCAGAAGGCTGAGGATGGGTTCAAGATGGTACCCGAAACATGTTCCAAATAAGGAGAAAATATCTTGAGGTAAAGTGATTATAAATATTAAATATATATACATCAAGAAACAGACTGTAGCATCGCCAAATTCAGATCATATTTGATAACTATAATTATGTAAGAAATGCTAAAAAGTAATATATTTTAATTAATAAATAACGAAGAGAATAAAAATATAAAATGTAATTAAGAAAGAAGGAGGAAGAATGATAACCTAAAAGTGATTATTAAAGAAACTCACAGACTAGACTGACAGACAAACGACTTTGACCCAACCCCAGAGATTGGCCAGATAAGAACCAAAATAAAAGGAAACAAGATGAGAAGCGAAGGAGAAGAAAAATGAAAATAAAAAGGGAACAAACCAACTATAAAGGAAATAAAATGAAACAAGGTGAGACAACTCAGACAAGTAGAGAATAGAGAAGGGAGAAATAATACAATCAAAAAAATTATTAAAAATTATTCGTTTCCTTTAATTAGTTAAAGGAAACGAAACCGGTAAAGAACCAATATAAAAGATAAATGTTAGTATTGAATAAGTGACAAATGTAATTAATCATTGATAAAACCCGATAAATAAAAATACACTAGCCAAAGAATTAGAAGTATATGTAAGTAAGAAATAAAGAAAGACATGAACTTAATAAGTATAAATAATATGTGTAAAGAAAGAGAGAGATAGTGAGAAATAAACTGAAAATAACTAAGTGACAAAGAAAAGTAATGATAGGGATTACCCACTAATAAACACTTAAATAAAAAGTTTAAGAAGTGCCCATAGTGAAAGTGAAAAAACCCTAAAGTAAAATGATAACATACATCCTAAAATACAATTCACAGAAGAAAAAGAAAAACATAACAAAATCAACTATTTAGACATAACCATCACAAGAAACAACAAACACATACAATATGCAATATATAGAAAACCAACTTCTACCAATATCATCATACCTAACCATTCTGACCATCCACCACAACATAAAATGGCAGCATTCTATTCGCTATTTAACAGAATGTACAAAATTCCCCTAAGCAAACAAGAAACTGACAAAGAAAGAAATATAATATACCAAATTCATTATGAAAATGGATACAATAAAAATACTGTAAACAAAATAGAAAATAAAATCAAATATAAAATAAAAACTGAACAATTAAGAATTAATCAAAATGAACAACACAGAAATAATAACAACAAAAAATGGGCCACATTCACATACATAAATAATAAAATGACAAAACTAACAAAACTATTTAAAATCACAGATATAAAAATAGCATACAAAACTAATAAAAATAATTTACAAAAACTAAATAGCCCACACAACAAAGATAATACAACAACTAACAGTATATACAAAATTGAATGCCAAGATTGCAATAAATGTTACATAGGACAAACAAAAAATAGCTAAAAAAACATTATTTTGAACACCTAAACGCATACAAACAACCAGAAATATATAAATCCAATTTAGCCACACATGCAATAAACAGGACATGAATTCCCAGACATAACCAATGTGACACTAATAAAACATATACCACACAAAGGCACCATAATGAACACTTGGGAAATTTACAAATCTACAAGCATAAAACAAACTAATACCTGAACAAATACAAATCAATACAAAACATGACACAATATTCAAAGCACTCAACATCGAAAATACACAAAAAACTAACACATACACCACAATCACACACAATAAAACCAATTTGAAGTACCAGAAGCCAACAGGAAGCCACAATAATAATAGTCAACCAACACAATGTACTTCACCAGACACAAAAACCGGAAGGCTGAGGATGGGTACAAGATGGTACCCGAAACATGTTCCTAATAAGGAAAAAAATATCTTGAGGTAAATTCATTATAAATATTAAATGTATTATATACATCAAGAAACGGACTGTAGCAGAAAGTGATTGAATATATATATATATATTGTTACGACATCACAGAACAATCTAAGTGTTCGCCCTCGTGGCCACCAGCCACATGGACTGTGTCAAGGCCGCAATTAATTATGCCGTAGTTTAGATATAAGGAGTACTTTGGAATCTTCTGGTCTGTGAGCCTTGTACAAATACAAGGCGTCAGCGGCCTTATTTTTCAGTATAATTGCAATATATATACAGTGCGGTTCTAGTTATTATTATGGCGATATTACTGTGTACGTTCAAGTGGTTATTAGTGAAGTGTTGCGTTTTATAATCGGGCGGTATAATTGTAATACAATTGTGTTTAATATTAGTTGGACATTTTATTGCATGTGAAAAATTTTTATTTGATTTGTTGTAAGAGACTGTGTTGTTAATTATGAACTGTTTAACTGTGAAATTTAAAGCTGGTGATTAGTGACTTAATTGGTGTCTTGTATTTTGTTTTCCACTGTACCTACAACGATCAAGTAGATCGTTGTAACAATATATATATATATATATATATATATATATATATATATATATATTGTAACGTAACATAGTTGAGGTTCCCCAACGTTACATAAAAATTGAATGAAATATGGTCAAGGACCATACCCTGACTTAAGGTTGTTCAATAGTTCATGTGCTTGAGAAGTACCTCAAGTCAAAAGTAGGCAATGACTAATGTTAAATGTAAAAGAGCCAGACCAATGAATGATTGAATGTAATGAAATGTTTGTTTTGTACTGTGACATGTTAAGGTCTACAGAGTATTTATGTTGTATGTTGAATATGCTAAAAATGAAATGATGTTGTTTGATAATAATACTTCATCAATAATTATGTTTATATTTATATTAGATTTGTCTTTATACAACCCAGTATAGTTACCAATGTTAGGCACTGTAGTAAGTTCTCAGTATTGTATAAAGTTGAAAAATACGGTTGTTTTAATTAATGTTTATAAACTGGATCAGGAGTGTGACCAGTGTTTCAAGTCTAACAAGTGGTTCTGACAATTATATCATAAATTAATAAAGGGTTCCAGACAGTGGCGGCGATAAGGCCCCCGCAGACCCCGCGCCGCGGGGGGGCCCCGACCCTCTGGGGGCCCCGCCCCTCTGGCCCCTATAAAAAAATATGAAACGAGCTATAATAGGAAAAAAAGTTTTAATGGGGTCCGACTACCGGCAAATTTGTATTTAAAATACGAAATATACGTTTTATTTAAGTGTACAGACATGCAAAAAAACTACGTTTTCCGAAATGACATTACTCTTAGTAGTTTGTAAGCGAAGACCACCATTTGTAGTCTTGTGGTGCCCGTACGTCCGGTGCGATGAGTCACTCGGCACTGAGGAGACGTAAACAAACACAACACAATGTAGTTCAGTACTCAGTAGTGCGTCGCATCTCCTGCGCGATAGTACTGTATTGCATTCATTTTGTAATTTAGTGCCGTTTAAGTTTAATGACTTAACATTAGATTTTAGTTTTTGTATTTTGTGTAGAGTTAGAGTGTTAGAGACAGAGTTTATAAATTGGAAAGTAAGCGTGAATATTTAAGTGGTGCTAAGAAAAGGAAACTGCAAAAACAACGAGAAGAATCTAAAAGTAAACTTTCAAAACTCGACCAGTTTTTAAAAAAATCATCAAAATGTGAAGTCGAACAACCCAAACCCGGGCCAAGTGCAAGTAATGAAAAAGAAACAAAAATCGGACTTGAAGTTGATTGTGACAGTGACAATAAACCTGATTTAAACATTAGTCCGTCGGATACAAGTGATACAACTACGGAAACAAATAAGCAACTGCAACGTGAACAAGAAGAACAACTGCTAGGCATTGAATGTGTTCGCCAGTCCGAAGACATACCTGGACCAGAAAATCAGTTTGAACCAACTGAAGTTATAAGTAATCACGCAAATAAAACTAGTTTAGCAGGCCCTTCAGATCCAAAATGCCAAAGTTTTGAGACAGATATTGCATTCTATAAAAATCAAGCTATAATGACAGACGAGGTGAAAAAGTTAATAACGTTAAGTGAACCTTGTCAACCAAATGGTCCTTTCCCGAAGGATTCCGTTTCTAAGCGGTCTTTCAGTACAGCATATTATTCTTTCAAAACTGCAGCAGGCCAAATTGTTCACAGGTTTTGGCTTTGTTACTCTCGTAATCTAGATGGAGTCTATTGTTTACCATGTTGGCTTTTCAGCCAAAGTGCTGATGCCCAAAGCTGGCGTGAAGGCGATATTAGAGATTGGAAAGGTCTCAGTAAAAAAATTAAAGTTCATGAAAGTAGCAATGCTCATTTACAAACTTGTCTCACGTATGCCACTTGGAAAAAGAGTAAAACGGTAGCTGATCAAATTTCCGATGAGCGGAAAAAATGGAAAGATATTTTCATACGGATTGTGGATGTCATTCGAACCATGGCACTGTGTTCATTGCCGTTTCGTGGCCATAGAGAATCATTACATGAAATAAATCCTGAAAGTGGAAATTTTTTGAACATACTATCTTTAGTTTCTTGCTACGATTCTCTCCTTAGTGCACACTTAGAAAATGAAAAAAACCAGATCAAAATACCTCCACCATGACATTCAAAATGAAATCATTAACTTGCTAGGAAAATCAGTATTGACTGCCTTACTAAAACAGATTCCCTCGTCTCCTTTTTTTTCTATAATTGTTGATAGCACACAAGACATTTCTAAGATTGACCAAATGAGTGTTGTAATCAGATACATTAACATAGTAGAAGAATCTCCTGGCAATTATAAAACTGTGATTAGTGAGTCCTTTTTGGGATTTCAAGAAATAAAGGATCCCAACAGTGAGGGGTTGCAAAGTAAGATTTTAGACTTTTTGAAAACAAATGAAATTGACATTAGTAAGTGTAGAGGTCAAGGTTATGACGGTGCAGCAACAATGAGCGGGAAATACTCTGGGTTACAGAAAAGAATTATGGATATAGTCCCAAACGCGGATTACGTACACTGTGCACATAACCTGAACTTGGTGATCAATGATTCAGTATCAAATATTTCTGAAATAAGACAATTTTATGACATAGTTCAGAAAACTTATGTTTTTCAGTGAAAGCTTACATAGATGGCAAGAACTTAACACTGCCGTTAAAGAAAACAGCTCTGCCAAAAATCTAACTTTAAAAAAGCTATGTCCAACAAGGTGGTCTTCTAGACACGACTGTCTGTTAGCTTTAAGAAATGATTTCAAAAATGTGATTAAGTGTTTGACAGAAGTTATTCTGTACGGCTCAAAAAACCCCGAGGCAGAAAAAGCATTAGCAATTAGAAACCACCTGGAAAACTTTGAATTTATTCTTGTGCTCTGCCTTGAAACTAAGATTTTAGAGAATGTAAATATAACTTCAAAAGCACTACAGAGGCCAACTGTTGACCTAGGCAGAGCATGGCAGTTTCTAAGCCGCGCTTGTGATGAGTTAAAAGTTTTAAGAAAGCACTTTGCCGGCTTTCTTGCTGGTGCTAAACAGTTGGCCCAGTCATGGGACATAACTTGTAACATGAAAAATAAGCGTAAGCGAGTTGTAAAACGCTTCTTTGTTGAATTATCAGTTGACCATAGAATTGACGACCCAGTGAAATCATTTGAAGTAAAAGTTTTCAATGCAACACTAGATATTGTAATAGCTCAGCTACAAATGAGATTCGAAGGATTGCGTTGCATTGATGATAGGTTTTCATTCTTGACGCCTCAGAATTTAGTAAACTTCTCACAAGACACAATAGTGGAGAAAAGTAAGGCTCTGGTAAATGTGTATCCTGGTGACCTTTCCACATCACTGCCTGACCAAGTAATATCCTTCAAAGCTCTGATGGCCAAAGAAATTGTACACAAGAAAAGCATTCGAGAAATGATGAATTTACTGGTTGAAGGAAACAGCTGCCTTATGAGCTGCCTCCCAGACTTAACTACAGCTTTGCAGCTTTATTTTACCATACCTGTCACAACAGCTACAGCGGAAAGAAGCTTTTCAAAACTTAAATTAATTAAGTCATACTTAAGAAGTACCATGGCCCAAACTCGGTTGAGTGACTTGGCACTGTTAAGCATTGAGCATGAAGAGACACAGAAAACTACTATCAACGAAGTGGTTGAAAAGTTCTAAGCTATTAAAAAAAGAAGACTAGGCTTAGGAAAACAGTGAACTTTGGTTGATCCTCATCTGTAAATATTGTACATTTCTTGAGTTCGAGTGTTATTGAATTGGATTAGACTTAAGGAGAAATTGTATAGAGTATATTCAAGAATTTTACATATTCAGTTACAAACTAATTTAAATGTTTGAAAAAAGCTAGAATGTTACTTTGATATTCGTTTTTAAATGATAAATTTTTAACACTCTGTGTGCGCTACTGTTTCATAGTCTGAATTTAGATCTTTGACGTAAAAATAAATCATTCTTATTATTTTGGTTTTTTATAGTTTGTATAGAACTTTGTCTATTTAGCAACAATGAATTTTAAGAGTTTGTACACGTGTAAAACGTCCTTTGCAAATTGCAAACGCTTTGTGATAGACGAGAAAGTATTCACAAACCATTGTTGTGAAACACACGTAAATAGAAACTCATTTGAGTGTTTTCCCCTATTACGTATACAAAATTTAACCATTTTTATAGGGCCCCCAAATTAGTTTCGCAGGGGGGTCCCCGTTTCGTTAGCGCCGCCACTGGTTCCAGAACCAGTTAATTAATATAAAAAAAAATAACCACCAGTAAATTAAAATTCATGTAATTAACCATGTAACCAGTAATTAATTGTACAGTAGGTCAGGTAAAAAGAAAATTAAGTTAAAAAACCAAATAATGTTATAATGGTTGTAAGTGAATCTATAGGCCTAAATTCCATATTAGTGAAAGGAAATTAATACCTTTTTAGGAAACCCAGTCCAACGAAACTCTGGTAAAATATTTACTGTTCAGGAAGGAAGGTTAGGGGAGAATTTTATGTGATTCAATATTAATCCAAGCATGGAGTATTTTATTGGAAAGGAGTAGTAATATTCTATAATGCCGGCTCAAGGATATATAGAAAACGTGGTTGTTAAGGCAACTGAATTGCAGAAGTTGTTGATTTTGAATTAGTTCGTTCTGATTGTTACAAGCTATTAGGTTGAGATGGACCGATATATTTAAAAAATATGAATAAATCTAAAGGAAATATGTATCAAAATTGAAAAAAACCTTTTGTAAAACAATTATACTTTAATGCTAATGAGTAATAAAAATTAAATAACCCTCCAAATTGTAAATGAATACAGTAAAAAAGAATTGAAAGCCTCTCACCTCATTCACTAAATAATTCCGCTGGATTCGGTATTAAACCAATTCATACTATAAATCGAAGATCAGTAAAAGAATTAAAGTTTGAACTAACGGAATTATTGGAAATACCAGAAGACTCTGTTTGGCGTAATAACCTTCATTAGCAGCAGAGAAGCTGGGATCCTAATTCCATTTCACTGGGACCAAGAATTGTGAAGATCGTAAAAGAAGAATAGAAGCCAGAAGATTTCCTGAGGGTTTACCAGTACACACCACCATCAATTTTATTGAAAACCAGAGCTATTTCACTGGATGAAGACGAGATAAGCTGAGTGTTGGGCCACTGTTGACAAACGTCCACCGCCAGACGAAATTTTCGTCGGTTTGGTAAAAAAACAACTTATTTTCATTTCACTGTATTTAAAGTAAATAATTTTATTTTTGTAAATTGAACAACCTTAATTATGCATTTTACCTGGCCTTACTAATGGTTCCAAGAACTATACGAACCCTGGGATAAGAATTATTTGTTATTATTTTCAAGTGTATATGTTTTTAGAATTTGAGTAATTAATAATCGATATATGTCTGGATGATCGATTGGATCGTATTATTGTTTTTTGAGACAACGTAACCTGTTAATTAATAGAGAAAATAAATAAAGTACATTTATTGTATGAGATAACGTTTAAGTTATTGCAGAATAAATACTATATGTGGTGGGTGGAATAATTTACAAAAAGATTGAGACAAACATAACGAATAACTAACCTATAAGTACGCTTATTACTAGTAACAGCGCTCAAAGTTTGCAGCTGGTGGGATGGAAGATTGCTGAACTAGCTTGTGTTTAATACTAAATTTGAATGAAATTTTCTACCAACGAGTGACTAGGGTTGACACAAATTCCCCTTACATTCAGTTAATGCTCCATACATATTGCTAATATTACACAACCACTGAAAACTAAGTTAAGTCTATAGAGTAGTACGATTATAAATTCAAGAACATAATTATAAATTTGTTTGTTTAATAATCTATTTACCGAAGGTTCCATCGGTCACCACTGAAAGATATATTCATTAATAAAACATTAATTAAGACAGGCAACAACATTTGTAATTGTTACGAATTGCCACCTGCAACGTATTACTTGGCGTTTGATACACAGGAGTCTATTATAACTAATTACACCCATAGACAAGATTTCTTTATAATTTGACGTTTCCAGCGTGCAGCATATAATATAACATACGTCCTCACATAATTAACAAGTAGTTCTTTATAAAATTGGTTTACAACAGTGGGGTTTGAATAAGACGGACGTTTCACCAGCAGTGCCTCACATATTGATTTCTTTACAAATTGACGCAAACCAAAGTGGGGCTGGATTGAACCCCAGTACACCCACTCACATACTTGTAAACGTTGTATTCCAAATTGGAATCCAACAGTGGTGCTTCCACACATCTTCATATAACTAAATAAAATAACGTAAACGAGTTCTTTACAAATTGGCCAGCCCAACAGTGAGGCTGTAAGGAGAGGGAATCTAAAAGTTTTCAATACAATATATATAATATTTATTTATTTACTTAAAGAAATTTATAGATATATATTTATCTTAATATAAACATTTATTCCTTGTTGATTTGTATTTTCAGGCTTTCAGATGTTTATGACACTTTAGATCAAGTAAGCTCCTCCGTGAAAACTTGTAACAATTGTGGATTAAATGCTACAAAACGTTGCTCCAGATGTAAAACTGAATGGTACTGCAGCAGGTATAGCAAATTCATTTTTATTAGAAGATAAAATAAGACAATTTTTCTTTCTATACGTGTTTTCAAACACAACCAAGACATGGATTTTGAACAATCATTTCTGATTCATGAGTATCCCGTTTCATAACTGCTACAATTTTCTCTTCTTACCGCATCTCGCTTATATTCCTCAACCTATTTTTGGCTTTTATAATGCAAGCAGTTGCTTTCTTCTTAAGATATAACTTAACTGGTTTGTTTCCTTTGCCCTTCTCAAATTTCAGCGTTTTCTCCTTTCTCTCTCAAATACATTTTTATCACTCATCCATATACCTTTTATTCATTTTAAAACCTTACACTTCACTGACCTTCAAATTATTCTTGCCTGATTAAATTATATTTAGCATTCTTAGGATACAAATTTCCAGTTGTTTCTAAAATTATTTTTTAACATAGTATTGGGTGTGTACTGATAATTAAATTTTTTCTCGGTTTTCATTTATAGTATACGTTACAAAGATATTGTATTACTCTTATTTTTTACTTGTACTACATTCTATTTACTCAGAGTTGGGGCTACATGTGTATAGAGAAACATGACTCTGGTTGGCTGAAGTTAATATGAATTTAGCAGAAGCCATACAAGACAAAAACAAACATTGCAGCATATAAACAGAGATATCATGAATTAAGAAAAAACTAGTTTATGACTTTTTTTGTTAAACAAATTACAAATATCTGAAAGAAAACAGAATGAAAATGAATTCTGATCACTACAGACTCTGAAAAGTGGTAAGTACACTCAAGGGAAAGCAAATAAAAATCTTAGTCATAGCAGCTTATGAAAAAGGTACTAAATCTAAATTAATGCTATAATAATTAAAACAAACTATAAATTATTATAGTAGTATGAAATTTGGAAAACTAATATTTTAATAAATTGATATGGGAATCATTTCTTGTCTAATCAAGTACAGAATTTGCACACGATTTTCTTTTTTTATGTTTCACTGCTTCTTCCACGTCTCTGGCACCCATGAAACTTACAAAAAAAGGATTTTTTAACAAGACTTTTGCTTAGAAATGGTGACTGACAAATAGATGTTGACTTGTCAACTCCATACCTCTCCCTAACTAACATTGTTCATCCAACAGAGCCCCTACATCTGCCCAAAATTTTCTACTACTACATACATGCATATTATAGGCCAAAAGTAGGTGTGATGTAACAAATAAAAAATTTCAAAACAAAATTTTTAGACTAAACATCCAAAACTTTTCTCTAATGGTACGCAGCAACATGTTTCAGACTTTTTTTTAATAAATTAATTTTATAATGGAAAAGTGGTTATTTACTTTGTCTGTAAATAACACAATGTATTCAAACAATAATATACTACTACTACACGGTGCTACAGCTCATGAAGAATGACGTGCCTCCAGAATGACGTGCCTCTACTCTTCTCTATCCTGTGCGATCTTCTGACCCCCAGTTTTCTCATATCTTCATCTACATCATCCACCCATCTTCTTGGCCTCCCTCTTGCTCTTCCTCCTCCTGGTCCTTCAATGAATACTTTATTCACTGCCGTTTCCTCTGTCATTCTTTGTACATAACCTGCCCACCTAATCTGCCTTGTTTTATTGCTGTGACGATGTCCGGTTCCTTGTATAGATCATACAATTCGGCATTTGTCCTCATACGCCACATTCCAGTATCTAGTACACCTCCAAATATCCTCCTCAGAATCTTTCTTTCCCATCTTCTGACCATATCTTCTTGGGTTGAGGTCATGGTCCAGGCTTCTGAAGCATATAATACTACTGGCCGCAATACAGTTTTGTAAATCTGGACCTTGGAGGTTCTAGAAATATTTCTAGACTTTAGGATAGGCAGCAAAGAAAAGTACCATCTATTTTCCATGGCCAATTTGTCTTGAATTTCCATTGCCATCTGATTTTTTCACGTTCAAAAAATAATAATATACTTCCATTTTACAAGTCCAAAGCAAAATAACAGTCAAAATAATGCTGGTTACTACTTTGGACTTTCATAGAATAACAGAACTCATTGTTTCTAACATGCTCACATAGGCAGTTATATTCGATTTGTAACAAGATGTAAAAGATAAAATTTCTGAAAAAAGAGTTGTTTAAAGTGAAATTAATGCAGAAGTATGTATTTTTAAAAATTTGGTTTTATAGATTCATTTTTGCAAATTTCTTGCAAAAGACAATTTTATATGTATTTAATGGGATCTGCATCTATTTTAGGTAGGTGGTATTCATAGAAATCCAAAAAATGCATTTCATAAAATTTCCTTATGTAATAAACTGGAGCACCAAGAGGAAATATCACATTAATTTTGTTATATTTTTTTTGTAATTTGATCAATAATAATGTGATTGTTTTTGTTTAAAACTGCTATAGTCACTGAATTTTTGGTGTTATCTAATATACATTCATCAGTTTGTCCGGATAAATAACAAAGCTCTGGGCAAGATAGTACAGTTTTTACATTCCGCCTGGGGTTTAGGGAGGCTTAGGCTATTAAATATCATATTACAATTTCAAATAAAAAATATTTTCAATTGCATAAATTTATTAAAACATTAAAAAAGAGATGGCAAAAGATACTAAATATTTTTTTTTACTTTGATATAACCGAGATTAAAAAAAAATATATTTTCACAAATTTATAAATAACAAAACAGATAACAGTAAGCATACAAGAATTTTGTTTAATTTGTAGTATAAAAATTATCTATCATGAGTTTTGAATCTGCACATTTTTTTAAAGTTAGGAGTAATTTGTTAACCAGTGAACACGATCAAATTTTTCAGGTGGACATCCATTAGTTGAGAAAGGTATTTCATGTTAATGGCACATCACTGGAATAATATCCATTTTATATAACCTCACATAAGATTCCACTTTACACTGTCTTACTTCAAATATTATTTTATAGTAAAGTTTTTCTTGCTTCTAATTCATACCTACTTTTAAAATTACATAAAAAGTAAGGATCTGAATTTTGTTATAAGTCCAGTAAATGGTTTATAAGTAACAAATTTTAAGTAAAAAATTCCTTCTTTGTTACTGCATCCCACTTAACACTCCTCCTCATACCACATATTGGCTACCACACTACCATTTCTTAACGCACTGACCATTCCATTTGACACTTACTTTTACAACTGTCATGTCATCCAACAAATCATTTGTCACATCTGCATTCCCTATAAACTGTTATGAATGATAGCCCTGACATCATACATTGTTGGTACAAAATAATAAAGCAAATGTTTATGTTCAACGTGACTGTCTGTTATTATTATTTCATTTATTACGAGAGGTTTCTGAGGCTCAGGCATTAAGTAAACAATTTTCAAACTGTGTCTGTGTGTCTACAACTTCTATTGTGTTCAATCATGACAGTTGTAGGTGAAAGTCATTATGATGGCGAATACACAACTGTAAGACAACGGTTTCAAAATTGTGTCTACTTATTGAGTGAACCTCACAAATCTTTCATCATTTGTAATTCACGGTCACTACTAAATTAAATATTATTTAATTATATTGTATTGTGTTTGGAATAATTTTTTATATTTTGCAAAGAACATGATTACAATAAAATATTTTGTAATAAATGAAAAATAATAAAGAGCACCGTGCATGTTTTGTCATTGCATAAAATAAAGCTGTAACAGTTAGGTGGAGCATCTAATAGATGACCCAACTGCTAAAAATAAAACCTAGGGTAGGGCCAGCTGATAGAACCAACTCATTGGTAGCCATGATATACGGTAACCATAGATATAGTGTGTGTGTGTGTGTGTGTGTGTGTGTGTGTGTGTGTGTGTGTGTGTGTGTGTGTTAGACACTAGATGTTGCATAGGTAGCACTGTCGTAGCCTAAATTAAAGTCTGCTGATTCCACCATTTTGTGGGCGATGACCTTTTTTTAAGTGTTTATTTGATATTACTGCAGTAAATAATCAGAGTGGTGCAATCGTGTGCTTCATTGAATTGTATGAATAGATGTGGTTTTTACAAGGATGAGAAAGGAAGAAAAACTACATTTCACAATTACAATTCTACTGAATTATTTGACAAAAATTAAAATATTTGGCTAATGGTGCAATACTTTTGGTTTTAGAAAAATAATGGATTTAATTGCAATTTAGTTATGGTGATGTTCAGTTACAAAAAGCGGGATATATTCAATAAATTTACAAAACTCATCTATGTAACATTTTCTTGATATAAAAATGAAAACTCCCGTATGTATTTGGTGCACAAATTATGTGTATTTATATATTCATAAAATAATATGAAATATGTTTGTCTTTATTTGTGTGTGTGTGTGTGTGTGTGTGTTTACTCACATTATTCTTGTTATTCAAATTAATAATGAATAATATTTTATAATTTTATAAACAACCATTACTAGATTTCAAATTTATTTGATTTATTGTACATTATATTTCTGAATATGACAGCAATTTAAAACTGTCAAAAACTGTAAAAACAGTGAAAAATATATTCTTGTTTATAAAAATATAAACTATTATTATAAACTGTTACTATTATATTATACTTTTTTTATTAATTTTTTAAGTGTGTTTTGGGGCTCAGCAACGTCCTTTAGCCCAGCGACGTCTACCTGGAGTGTTGCTTGACGGGATGTTTTCTTCTCACTTACATTTTAGTTGACTCAACGACAGTGGAAACTCGTACACATTAAAATGCTAAATGATATTTTCAAAGCCTATACAGTAATTGCGCTGCTTTTAGAAAAGACAGAGTTCTGTCTACTGCTAACTGTCTGTTTCTGAGGTCTTTATTCAGGTTACCTTTTACTCTGTGTCTCTGCATCAGTTCTGCAAGAGCACTAGCCTTCAATGGTGTGTTTCACTGTAAGTGCTCCACCACAAGTGCAGACAAATCATTTGTGTCCTTGTAGGAGGTACAAAGATGTCAAGTTTGTGTCCCCAATGTGCAGTCTCATGATACAAACTTGTTCACAATTACTGCAATCACCTGCTACTTGCAATTTACGGACGCTCCGCTTCATGGCAGAAAGTTTGCTCTGCCACATGGAAAGTGTGTTCCACATCTGCTGCCACAATTAATAATGGTGCTTGTGGCAACTAATTTCACGTCATCAGGTCATACGGCAATTGCATCATCTTGTGGGCTGTCCGCAGCATTTCTTGCCACAGTGTCAGCTTCTTCATTACTTTCAATACCTACATAATCCGGATACCAAACAAAAGATGAACCAAGGTTTTCTAACACATGGCATAATGCTGTTATCTCCTTTAATAATGGATCCACTATGCTCAGATTCTCCAAGGCAGTTAGAACACTCAGTGAATCTGTACAGATAACAAATTTCCAGTCACCTTGGTGTTCACAGAAACAAAGAGCCTGCCACACTGTGTACAGTTTGGCAGTGTATACACCTGCTGCTTGCTCCAGTGTCCAGGAGTGGGAGGCTTCTCAATGACAAACACACTACCTTCTCGCTCTCTGTCTTTGACCCACCAGATTACACTATGTTGTGTTCCTCGACATGTTCTTCAAGGACTGATTTAAACAGAAGTTTTTAGTTACATGATTTCTCACTTTTACTGGTGACATCCAGCTGGCAATTTGGTTTGCAGCCAGGGGGTCACTATGCATGGAGCATACCATCGGTGCCTTGATGTTGTAGCACCAGGCTATTTCGAGCTCACGAATGCTGGCTGGTGTGGTGAACGTCGAATGGCGGTTATATACCCTAGCAAGTCTGTTGTTCACAAGCAAAATGTGGTTTATGTGGCTCAGAAGTGATATTATTTTTGCCACATATCTTAGCAACAGCAGTTAACATCACAGATCTAAGGACGTCACTGTTTCACGATACAAGCTTTGTGCGGGGCTAGTACGGAATGCCCATGATGTGTAACGTGAACAGGATCCAGTTTTTTCAAGCACGACCTCCTAGCTGAAGAGTACACCGTGCATCCATAATCCATTTTGGATAACACCAGCATGGCATATAGTCACAATTAAACTTCTTTATCTGCTCCCCAGGTCATATGGGAGATGCATCTCGCAGCCAGATCATCTACTTGTGCATTCCAAGTCAGTTGTCTGTTGAAAGTTAGGCCTAGAAATTTGATGATGGGCCTATAGAGAAGCCGGACACCATTTATGGTTAACGTAGGGTCCGGGTGCCTTCCTCACTTTCGACAGAAGTAGACACAGGTCGTCTTTGTTGCCGAGAAAGAAAAGCCTATGTAGTTAGCATATTCTACCAATGTGTCTACAGCACCTTGCATTGTATGCCATTGCTTTAGCCAAGTAGAACAGCACAAGATCCTCAACATACAAGCACTTCCCAACTGGCGTTGATGGCAATGGCAATTCAAAGATCTGCTGATGGCAAGCACTTCCTCAAAGATCCCGTTGATGGCAATGGTAAAAAGCGTGCCGCTCAATGGAGATCTCTGAGGTACTCCATTTTCCAGCTCGTGAGGGGCTAGCTGTAATTGTCCAGGCCGAACATGGAAAGTCCTGTCTCTGAGAAAGCTGGAGATAAAGGGTATCCTGGGTTAAGTGGGGTCAAATGCCCTTAATCACGGATTCCGAAATAAACTATAAAATATTGTTACTTGATCCTAAAAAAACGATAACCCATGGTCCATACCTTGGATTCTTCACCCACCCCCACCAAGGTATAAAAAACCTTTTTTCGTTTTTTCATATTTTATTTGTTTCTCCCGTTGTAGACTATGAAAATTTTTGAAAAAAAAAATCATGTATGTACTTGATTATGAGACCTTCCTTCTATGTGAATTTTTTTTTTAGGTCCGGGCCCTTAGGAAAATTGGAGAATCTTTAAAATGAAAGATTTTCTTTTTGTGATTTTGTGAAACTTTTTGTATATTAACTCCATTAATTTTTTCAGATGTTTGGAGTGGTGGTTGCTAATCAAAAACATTATTTTTCATATTTTCAGCTATTTTTCCCACATTTTTTGCAAATTTTTCATGATTACCTTATCACAAACCCATTTTTATTTAATATCGGTTAAAAGTTACTTAACAGTGTCATGAAACGTCAATATTTTAGTTGAAAAACAACATGTTACAGTAAGAAAAAAAAATTCCATAAATAATCTCTTTTAGCACAATCATATTAGATTATGAGCTCATATTAAATTAAGAAGGATGTGACCTTTTTTAATCAAATACTAACATATAGAACATTATTTAAAGAAACTTTTTACACCTCAGCACAGTATCAAACCACCCCAAAACAACCCCTAAAGTTTGAAAAATCGGTATTTTAATTATAACTTTTAAATGATTCTTTTATTGTGAAAGTAAAACATATAAGCCTAAAGTAGAGGAAATTTCAGATGGAAAATGTATTTATAGTTTTTTCCAAAACTGAAAAGTTTTTGCAAAAAAAATATTGAAGCATAAGTAAATTTTTCCGCTCGGAGAGCAAGGGTGAAACTAGATCGCAGGAATTTTATGGTTATTTCGACACAAACCCATTGAATATCAGTTAAAAGTTACTTACCAGCGTCATAAACTATCAATATTTTAGTTGAAAAACAATATAAGTTAAGAAAAAATTGATTTTCTTCCATTAACATATCAATTAACTATACTTTGTGCAAAATTGCTAATTAGTAAACGACTTCTAAAGCCCTTACCATGATGCACATGCGTCTCCTATCTAGAGAATGTGGACCATGGGTTACCATTTTTTAGGCTCAAGAAACAATATTATATAGTTTATTTCAGAATCCGTGATTAAGGGCATTCGTGGGTTAAGGGGTCTGACCTCTCTTAACCCAAGATACCCTTTGGCCAGGTTACCTCTGAACCGCCAATCATATAGTTATTGCAATATGTTATATCTCCACGTTTTGTCGAACGCCTTCTCCCAATTAAAGAATACTGCAGCCATATGTTTGTTTTTGATGCCACTGTTCTGAACTGTGTTCTCCAGATAAACCAGTTGATCAGTAGTAGAATGGTATCTCTGGTACCCACACTGTTGTACAGTCAGAAGCCTGTATTTTTCCAGACATCAGGTGAGCCAGCTGTTTGCCGTCCTCTCCAATTACTTTCATAGACAGCACGCAACAATACTGGATGATAGTTTTCCACTTTCAGGGGATCTTTTCCAACCTTCACAAGCAGGATGACGATCACCCCTCTCATGGTTTTGGATACTCCCCTTGCATTCATAAAGGTTACAGAGTGCCAATAATGTAGCCATAGCTACATCCAGCAGTTGATATATGATGCTGTAAGGAATATCATCCAGTCCTGCCACAGTGTCGCTGGCGGCATGGACTGTGGACTGTAACACCCTCATTGTGAAAGGCATGTTATAGCTCCTATACCCTTCACATTTGAAGTCAAGGTCATGTTCAACTTCATCTTTCCTTGCGAAGAAATTGAGAGGATAACTTTCTGTACTACTGACCTCAGGATATCTTGCAGTCAAGGTGTCAGCAATTTCATCGGGGTTACAAATCAGTTCACCATCATGCTCTGTGCAAGTGATTGGCTTAAACACTGATGTGCCAGCAATTGCTCTGGTCTTCTTCCATACTTCTGTCACTGGGGTCGACCATGTTATTGTTGAGACGTAGGTTTCCCAGCTCGATTGGTTTGAAGGGTGTATTGTTCTATGAGTGGCGGCTTGAAGTCGAGAAAAAGTGTATCTTCAGTTGGTGGCGGCCTGAAGAAAAAGTGTATCTTCAGTTGGTGCTCGTTTATACCTGTTTAGGACTCATCACTTCTCTCTTTATTGCATCTTCCACAGCATTGTTCCACCATGGTACTGGCAGTCTGGATGAATGATCACCAGTCTGTGGGATGTGGCCCGTAGCTGCTGAGATGATAGCAGCTGTGAAACTGTGTACATTGTCTTCTATATTTCTGCAGACATTTGTTGGTGTACAAGCAGTCTGGAAGCCTGTCCAAACAGCACGGTCCATGTGCCATCTTTTCGGCATCTGTGTAACATTGTAGTAGCGACAATATGGCAGTTTCATGTCCAATGGACCAGTTGTAGCTACTGTGCATGTGCAAAGTAAACAGTGTTGCAATGGCTCTTTATAACCAATCGGCCCTTACTTTTGAAATAAGCCTCATTATTAACTTTCTCCCTGAAGTTGTATAGGTGAATGACTAAAAGACCAGTTGCTTTAAAATGTCACTTGATTTTAACTGACTTAATCTATTTCTGTTATGATTCTGGAAAATTGGCTCACTGTAGTGAAACTTCCCCCATTTCCACACAGCAAAACCTTTAAATCCACACTTCACAAAACTGTGCTTGGTTCACATGAACCAGAAGCCGACATATCATTATTTTTAAGCAACAGAATTTTAAATAAACCTATTATTACATCAGATTCACTGAATAATTTTTTTATTGTTGACTTCTAACAGAAATGTTAATGTTATTTGTTTATGTTTATGATGTTTATGTTAATGTCTAATAGAACAAATGAGTTTGAAAACCAAAACACTGTTAAAAATATCTGGATTCATCCTAGCTGAGTATTGTGATGTTTGCATGAGTGCAGTTTCAAGGAAACAATGAAAGATTGCAATTTCAAGGTTTATCTGGGGGAGGGAGTCACATGTAGCATGTTTTATGACATTAAATGTAACAGGAATAGATGCAACTAACACTGTATCCATCATACTAAAATAATAGTCAATGATATTACTTTCAAGTCTGTATACTGCTCTTTGAAGTTATATGGATATGGAGTCAGTTTTGTATTTATTTACGTACGATAGTACATTCTTTACTAATGATTTTAAAATATTGACCAAAACTAAGTACTTAGATTTATTCATGTTTAAATACAAGTCTTTAAATGTATTTATATTTAATCATTAAATGTAAATATAAGTATTATTTAAATGTAAAATTTAATTTTCATTATATCAGTTACTTAAACACATTTCATGTAACAGTATGAGTACTGACTTCATAAAACATATGTATATTATATATTATACTGATACATAAAACTTATATTATTTAGGAAATGTCAGGCGGAATTCTGGCCTCAACATAAAAAAAACTGCATTGAAAAGAACTGAACCTAAAGGATCTGGAAAATATTTTTATTTACTACAAATAGTTTAGAATTAAACTTTGGTATTATGAGTTTCATTTGTAAATAAGTTTTCTCATGAAAGAATAAATTACAGTTACTAAAAATTATAATATGCCACTAGTATTTTACTTCTTAATGTATTGTTTATTAATAAACTGTGTGTGAGTAATAAACTTTATAATATGATAAATGTTAAATTCAATTTATTCCTTATTGATAGTACTCATTAATTTTGTCTGGTCTCCTTAATAACATAATTCCTCTTTTGGTCCTAACTACTCTCCTACAAAATAAATTCATAACTAAGAGTACTAAAGTTATAATTGCATCTAATCACTGACAAATTTTGATGAATTTCGGCATCACTTTACATCAGGGCTGTAGCTAGGCTGGGGCAGCCGGGGCACTGCCCCAGGGACCCAGGTCCAGGGAGCCCCCAAAAGGCAAATATGAATTAATTAAAAATGACATCTTTTGTAACGGGACATTTAGGCCTACCTGGGGTAATTTTGGGAAACATAAAAAATGAATAATAATTATGGGGAAAATAAACATAAATTTGATTTATAATTACAAAGTACAAATCATAATTGTAAAGTTTTAAAATGACGTAACAAGCATTGAGTGGATTTGTGTCAAGGTCAGCTCCAGACGCAAGCAGAACAGTTATTTTTAGATACGTGACAAGCAAATTATGTAACTCAGTAGTCATACGATGTTACGTCAGTCCAATACGTCACACTGGAATGTGAGGTGTGTTCAGCCCAACCGCACAAATTGGCGTAGTGATACTAAAAGAACAATAAGATTGGTCACTTGACCCCCTGACCGACTCAGAAAATAGTGCAGTTTATCTCGTCCCAGTTCAAATCTACTCCTTGTACCGGCCGGAGGCAAATAAAAGTTCATGAATGTAAATCGCGGGCACCCGCAGTTCGAAAATGTGCTACAAATTAAAATTTATATATAAATAATGTGAACAACAGTTTTTAATGTAATCACCAGTTGGCGTTATATAGTGAAAGCCACAAAAGTGTACGAAATGACCGAAAGTACGGGACAGTTCTTCTGGACTCAAATATCAGCTAAGTAACCTTCGATTGTCATCTAACATCAATAATCAGATATCAGTTTTATGATGAAACCAATTTTTTAAACACTAAACAAATGAGATCTCATATGGGCATGGGGGAATGTAAGACGGAGTGAATGAGACTATGTAATAAATAAGGAGCGCTGGTTTGCTCAACACTGGTAGTAAATTAATTGAATAAATACCATGGTTTCGTTTTAATTGTTCCTTCTTTTAAATGTTAAACTTAGATATATATGGGAAAATTATAGCATTGAATAATTATAAATATGGCTACCAACCAATGTTCTAAAGATAATGAAGTAAATGGAAAGAAATAACGTGCTATAAAAATTAATAAATAATTCATGGAAACAAATAAGTTGTTGAGTAAATCATTTCAAAGCAACCATATTGTTTTGAACACGTATAATTCGAAACCCTGGACACGGTATGTGAAAAAATTGAGTGGTACTACACAAAATGGCGGCGACACGAGCCACAAGTGTAAACGTAAACAAAATCTATTAATAATTTTATAAACATAAATAAAACATAACAAATGGTGCCCGAACAGGGACCATTTGCATAAATAAAATTATGCAAATGTGGACTTGTTTAAGGAACGATATGGTTGTTTGGGATAAATAAATTGGTATGTATGTAGGAATAAACTTAGATGACGAGAGTGTCAGATATGGTTATGTTACAATGTTATTGAAATAGATGTATTATAAATAAGTAAAAAACTTAAATAGTATAAAAATGAATACAAATGAAAGTAGTAACAAAGACGTCAGCTTCACTGATAGTCAAACTGAGAGCCAAATAACTAGCGAATTAAGTGAGACTGAATTGAGAATAATGGAAGGCGTAACGAGTCAATCGACGCCAACCCCAGTCAAAAAAGACGATAATAATAACATAATAAATATGATGAAATTCCTTATGGAGAAGCAAAACATAATGATAGAAACAAAATTTGATAAAGTAAATTGTCATTTTGATGCCAATGATGAAAAGTTCGATAGAATAAATTGTCAATTTGATGAACAAAAGAGTAGTTTTGACGCTAGATTTGATGAACAGAATGATAAGATTAAAAATAATTTTAGTGGAATGTTGAATGAGATCAGAGATGAAATAAAACAACAAAATATTAATTTTAATAAACAAATCAATGAAATTGATACACGTTGTACCAGTATTAAAGAGCAGATATTAGAATCAGTAAACTATAAGTTTGATGAACAAATTAGTGAAATCACAGAAAATATTGAAAGTAAAATAAATGATGTAAATGAACAAATGACAGATCAAATTAAAACTCAAGTTAAAGAACAGTGTGTAGAGATAGAAAGTAAGTGTATTAATAAGATCAATGATGACATAAAAAATAAGTAGTGGATGTAGAGAATGTATGTAAACAATCAATACAAGAGAGTGTGGGGATTATGAATAAACATAACCTTCATTATGAAAGTAAATATGATAATAAACTTAGCATAATAGAAAAAGATATAGTAGAAATTAAAGATGAATTACATGTGGCAGTGAGCCAAAATTTAAATAATGTTGCGGAGCGAATATTATATACTCGCGAAGCAAAAGATGATATTGAACTTGAACAATTTTGTTGTGATAACCGGAGAGTACACCCGATGCAGTTCTTGAGTAGGGTAAGGGAATTTAACCGGTTTAATAGCAGTAGTTGGGAGGTAAAGTTATTAAAGATTCTAAAGTGTTTTAAGGGCAGTTCTGAAATATGGGCTGAAGTACAAAGAACAGAGTGGGGTAGTTATGAGAATTTTGAGGCAGCATTCCGAAATAAATATTAGTCTGAAGAGGACCAGGAAATCTTACGTAGTAGAATCATGGGAACAGGGAATTTTGGGGGACATAACAACAACATAACCATATACGTAATGAAGATATTTAAGGAGGCGAAATACTTAGAACCGCCATTGCCGTTTCGATCGTTTGTCAGACATATTAGTAAACACCTGCCTAGGGAGGTACAAATTACATTAATGACTACTGTCGGATTTTTTATTATGGATACTCGAGTTTAAGCGTTAATTACAAGTGAACCTGTATGTCTACTTATAAACTAGTTACATCAAATTTTTGCGCATTTAATTTTGCGTTGATCTGTGTAAGAAACATATTTTTTGAAGGTTGATTTAAATTTTTTTTTGCGGTTAGAGTAAAAAAAGTCCATGTTTTTTTGTGTTTTTCAAGAAACCGCTCTCTTTGAAATTATATAAATTAAAAACCCTTGGTCCAATCATAACTAAATTTTTATACAGTATGGGCACAAGTGTTTTCAATACATTACTTAAGTTACAAAATTGTTTTTTGATCCAAAAAAAAGTTATCAGTTTTGTGAAACAACTTTTTCTCGGTACAGGATAGTCGTACAAAGGCAGACTTGGTCTTGTTTTAAAGCTCTTGATCGTGGTTATCAAAATCCACAACTGCTGCAAACATACATTGAGATGCCAATTTTATACAGAGTGATATTCATGCAAGGGTGTGTGTGCGCTGGACCGTGTGTAAGCGGGCCTTCCGGCGTCGAAAGCGGGTGCCGTGTTGCCACCTTCAATCACCCCGGCCGCTTCACTGCAGTTGAACAGTTGCTGTTTGGATAATTTTAGCACCTTATTAATGTTATAACATTGTTTTCCATTATCCATTTCCCATCACCTTTTCTCGTGAGGGCCGTGTGGTAAGCGGGCCATATGGCAGTGAAGGCGGGTGCGGTGTTTCCGCGATGATTCACCCCAGACCCAGACTTTGCCCTGGCTTTTGTGGCCTACCCCCCAGACACGTATGATTTGCTTGTTAAAAATGATTCATTTGAACATTGGTCAGTCTGAGTCATCAGTTCTTTAAATCTGCTTCGTCCGCATGCCACTTGTCATTCTGGCTGTGTTGGTCGTTGTGTTTATATCACGTCAAGATGCCTCTGAGACCTCCGCTCTCAGAGGGTGAAGTTGCGATGATTTTAAGTGCTATATGTTTTTTTAAGAGTGAAGGAGAAAAGGTTGGCGACAAGAGGTTTCCTGTATACCTGAAAGTATCACAGTGTCTTGGAGTATCCTTAGCGTCTGTGAAGAGAGAGTGTGCCTCTACCAACGAGAACGAAGAAAATACGTCACCTGGATCAAGAAAGAAGCAGTGTGTCAGGCGAGGACGTCCGAAGATCCAACTTGATGACTTCACTTTGGGCACAATACGGAGGAGCATACATGATTTTTACATAAACAAGATTTTTCCCACAATCAAAAACCTCCACACGAAACTTGTTGAAAATATGGCAGATTTTCCTGAGCTGTTAAGATCTACTCTCTTGAAGATTGTTAAAAGCTTGGGATTTAGATATAAGAAGCTTATTAAGAAGCCAGTCCTGATGGAATCTGTGACAGTTGCTGCATCCCGGCATACCTTCCTGAGAAAAATGAGAGAGCTACGTTCCCAGGGGTACAAGATATTCTTTACAGATGAGACCTGGTGCGGACAGAACCACAGGATGAGGTACGGGTGGCAAGAAAACGTGCTGGATGCATTAGAAAATAATTTTGACAACTATGATCAATACAGAGGACACATTCAGCAGATTTATGGATGGCGAGGAGGATTCAAGACACCGTCTGGTGATGGGAAATGGATAATAGAAAACATAATGTTATAACATTAATAAGGTGTTAAAATTATCCAAAGCAACTGTTCAACTGCAGTGAAGCGGCCGGGGTGATTGAACGTGGTAACACGGCACCCGCTTTCGACGCCGGAAGGCCCGCTTACACACGGTCCAGCGCACACACACCCTTGCATGAATATCACTCTGTATAAAATCGGCATCTCAATGTATGTTTGCAGCAGTTGTGGATTTTGATAACCACGATCAAGAGCTTTAAAACTAGACCAAGTCTGCCTTTGTACGACTATCCTGTACCGAGAAAAAGTTGTTTCACAAAACTGATAACTTTTTTTTGGATCAAAAAACAATTTTGTAACTTAAGTAATGTATTGAAAACACTTGTGCCCATACTGTATAAAAATTTAGTTATGATTGGACCAAGGCTTTTTAATTTATTTAATTTCAAAGAGAGCGGTTTCTTGAAAACACAAAAAAACATGGACTTTTTTTACTCTAACCGCAAAAAAAAATTTAAATCAACCTTCAAAAAATATGTTTCTTACACAGATCAACGCAAAATTAAATGCGCAAAAATTTGATGTAACTAGTTTATAAGTAGACCTACAGGTTCACTTGTAATTAACGCTTAAACTCGAGTATCCATAATAAAAAATCCGACAGTAGAGAGGTAGTGGACATAAATGACTTGGAAAATATATTAGATATATTTCAGAACATTAGGGACCGTGAAATAGGTAGGCGTCCCAACCAATCAGGTATGAATAATAGCAGTCATTATACGCCACAAAGAGGGTCACCACAGGGGCATGCATACAGTAAACAAGAAAATCATAGTCGAGACGGGGGGTGGAAATGTACGGGATGCTCGGGAGAAAATTACGTCGGTAGAACTTTTTGTTTCAGGTGTAGGAAACCAAGGCCAAATCAGCGGGGCGGAAATATGTCGTCGCATAACAACATACAACAGAGGGCCGGAGATGATCACGGGGGAACATTGAGGAACAATGGAATTAATAACCAGCACGAGAAGGGGTACCGGCAGAGCAGTACCACCGCCAGAACGGAAAACTGAGGCCGACAATGGAAGCAAGGACCCCACCATTGTCCACAGGGAACAATAGGGTCCAAGTAGAAGACGAATATCATAACAATGTGATACAAATGGACATGACGAAGGAGTTGTTGGAAGAAGATAATACGGAAGTTATGAGAACGAAAACCGGATTGACGGTGTGCTGGTTATTACCTTATTATTAAATTAAAATCACAAAAATGATTCATATTCCACTTACCTCTAAAATCTTCCACGGCCCAGAGTTCGTCACACGAACGTAGAAATGCAAATATGGTTTTAAGGTTGTGTTAATAACAGACGCAACTCGCATTTGTAAAGAGAAACAAATTAAATTTTTATTCTTTAAATTTTCAAAACTTCAAATTATTTTTTGTTCATTCTTGTATCTCTTAAATCAGTTTATTACCTCTAGCAAAATTTGAAATAAATACAACTTTCTTGAAATATTTACGACCTTGTCTGATACAACTAAAATCTTACCTTAATGAAAGCAGCCCAGCCTGCTCACACACACTTTCATTCCATTACAAAAATAAAATAAACCCCCTTTTTATTTATTTAAAACATTGTTGACTACATTACGTAACACTCTTGCCGGCAACGTGGGGTTTCTCCGACCTCGTGGCTTCTCACTTATAAATTTAGTTCTAGGTCCGAAACAGTTTATAATTTACTTTTCTTCTGCCGAAAACCGTACGCACTTCTTCATTCTGAATAACTGAACTCACTCTTACTTGATATTGAAAAATTTGTTAATGAGCCCTGTTTGGCGGCCTGCCTGCGCAGGCGAGCGTCAATGAGGTACTGGGAAGAGCGTTCACCAAGTCCCCACTACTTACATTTCTTGTACAAGACGGAACGCAATGCCTTGTGCGTTAAAGTCATAGTTACTGTTCATGGTACCACGTGCAATTCCCGTGTGTTGGACGTTGACGAAATTTGTGGTCCAGTGGTTTACATCACTGTAGTAGGCGTGACTTATACATACTTCCGCCTTGTCGAAAGCACATGGTGAAAAAACATCGTCTCCGGGCCATATTGTTTTACCAAATCGGCGTCGGTTGCGCACCGGCTGGTTTTCGCGCGCTTGTGTATGTGTGTCACACAGTCTCAAAATTCTAAGAATTGTACCGTTGTCGCCAACACGCACATTCCATTGTACTGTTAACTCTCATAGCTCCTTTGTTCAAGTAAAGTTTTTATTCAACACGTGACTGGCCACACCGATGAAAACAATTTACAAATTTTTAATAAAATAAAATCCCTCCCTTTTGCCCCGTTACAATACCCCCCCCAATGAGAGATCTTCTGTCGAAACAGAAGAAATCTCATTGCTATACCCCTAAGAGGACCAGTGAGGATATGGTGCCAACAACCCCCCATTTGTTCTTATACATCATGGGTAAACTACCCCCCTGGCTCGGCTACTATGGCTGCACCTGAACGAGATTACTGGACTTCTCTATATGAGATCCCAACACCATAACATCAAACAGACACGCACCACAGCGCACCTAACCTTCTAACATGCTACCCCTAAATCCAAACCCCTGGTCTTATACCATGCCAGATCCTCGACCGATCTGTTCCCCCTTACCATGCACACTGGGCTGCCTTTAGCAGTTACTGGGCTCGTATACACACTTATAATTACTCATTAAACAAAATTATCCTTTAAAATTTTCAAATCATTTCTCTTTATATTCAAAATTCATTTAGGTTAGACTCAAATTGTACTTCCTCAAACATCACAATGAAAAAATCTTTTACATGAATCCCTAATTCTCTTCACTACTACTAACAATCCTAAAGAAAACAAATTGAATACCTTATTAAACATGAACTCACTTACTCTAACATTTGTTTACACATATATTCTAAACAATATAATTCAATAACACTATTGATACACACAGGGCCGTATTTAGGCATGTGCAACATGTGCAGGTGCACAGGGCAGCAAAATTTTGAGGGCGGCAAAATATAGCTGGTTAAAAAAAAAATCGCTTCATATCATTATAAAGCCCGAAGTAGATTAGCGTTCTGGCTCTGGCATTAAAGTAGTATGGTACTATTAGTGCACCACTTCTCTTCGAGATGGCAGCACCTATATTGAAATTACTCTGGCTAGATGCTCGTGGCTCGTACACCTACGTGGATGCAGTAGTGTGCATATTCTTTGGTGTGTATGTTGTTATTAGTTCAGAGTTAAGTTGGCGTTTCATCGTTCCACGTGGTTCCAACTTGTTATTAACTTTCAAAATCAAGGCATTTTATACGATACGCCGAGTATTTTAACTGTTGACAGTGAATTATTCAGTTTTAAATGTTCTACAAAACAGTATTTCTATAGGTTTTTCCGTTAAGATATAATAGCTTAGGGACGGTATGGATGGGCGATCTAGGTTAAGTGGTGTTGCATATCACAAGAAAGCTGAGGAAAAAAGACAGAGGGAGAGTAAAATTTTGCAGAAAATACCTCGACTGGACTCATATTTCAGTGATGTAAACAAAAGTGAACAGTGTAGGCCTGAAAATTCGGGTGAAATTATAGTGGAAAACAGTAAAGACAATGTGGAAGTCGAAAATCTCGAAGTACAGGAACAAGCTACGCTCTCTACAGAAGTGGATTTTGCAGTGTCTATTCCTAGTAATGATCCATTCTATTGGGAAAACACTGACCACACTCGGGATTACTTGATAAAAAATGGTATTAATCAAAACAAAGACGCTGACTTTTCACAGTCCTCGCGGCGATATGCTGATGGAACACAACGGTTTTGCAGCAAGAAACTATTCCATAGGATTTTAGTAAATGGGGAAATTATGAACCGTGAATATCTTGTTTATTCTCCCAGCCAAGGATCACTGTTCTGTGCCCCATGCAAATTATTCGGTGGTACATCTCAGTTTGCAACATCTGGTTTCAATGATTGGAGCCATGCTGGCATAAGAATAGCCGAACATGAAAATTCTGCTTCTCACAGAGACTGCTTGTTAAAATTGAAAAGTAGAGGAAATGAGATGAACAGAATTGACAAAGATTGCTCAACCAGCATGAACATGAAGTTACATATTGGAGAAATGTACTAAAAAGAGTTGTTTCTGTAGTTAAAAAACTAGCTTTTAGGGGTTTAGCATTTCGTGGAGACGAAGAGAAGGTTGGCTCTGTGAAAAATGGAAATTTCATGATGTGTTTGGAATTAATTGCAGAGTACGATTCTTTTCTGGCTGACCATATTGCACGGTTCGGTAATCCTAGAAAAGGATCTACATCATACTTCTCACCAGCAACTTATGAAGAATTAATACATCTTATGGGAAAGTCAGTGAGTGAAAAAATAGGCAATAAAGTTATTTCTTCTAAATATTTTTCAGTCATAGTAGATTCTATGCCAGATTTATCTCATAATGACCAGTTAAGTGTAGTTGTTAGATATGTAACTGATTGTGGGCTCTGAGTTGAAAGATTTCTGTGTTTTATGAAAAATACAGGCCATACTGGAGAAAAGCTTTTTGAAGCACTAATGAATTCTTTAGAACAACATGGTCTGAAAGTTGACAACTGTAGAGGTCAATCATATGACAATGTGGCCAACATGTCTGGAATATATTCTGGCTTGCAAGCAAGACTCAAGGAAAGAAATCCTCTTGTTTTCTTCATTCCACGTGCAGCTCACTCATTGAATCTAGTTGGTTCACAAGCAGTGAAATGCTGTATTGCTGCAGTATGGTTTTTTGAGTTATTGCAAAGTTTATATAATTACTTCGCAGATTCTACAGGGAGATGGAATATCTTGGAAACATTTTTTGATTCTGTAACCATGACATTGAAATCACTGTCAACAACTCGCTGGTGTGCACGTGAGGATGCTTGCAAGAGCTTGGATGCAGATTGGAAAGCAGTGGTTTCTGCATTAAGAACTATTTCAGAAAATGAAACGGGTAAAGGTAGATGTCAAGCTGAGGGTCTTCTTAGGAAATTAAATAGCATTGAGGTAGCATTCATGACATCAGTGTGGGGTTCTATTCTTCAACAATTTGGCAAAGTCATGAAAAAATTGCAGGCTCAGGAAATGGACATTTCCACTGTTATTGAAATGTACGACTCTCTTACAGTGTATTTAACTGAGCTCCAGACCTGTTTCCCCAATCACAGAGATTCAGCTGAAAAGAAACTTAATCAGATCAGGAGTCTGGAATCAGTTCCTTCTTCTTCAGCTGTTGAAATTTCAAGACCAAAACGTCAAATTAAACGTAGGCAATTTTTTGATGAATCATCTGAATCAGAAGCGGAACCAGAAAGTCCTGAAGAAGAACTAGGATCAGGTGAATCAGATGACTTGGAACATGACAAGATCTGGAGATGAATGGAAATTTCATATTCCAAGATCATACAAACTATCCAGACTGAGTTACAGAAGAGAGTTAATGTCTACAAAGAATATAATTTAATATTTTCATTTCTCTCAAATATCACCAAACTAGAAGCTCCTCAAATTTATGATGTTGCAGAGAAACTTCGAGCCATTTATGATTCCTACATAGAAAGCAGCTTTGGTGAAGAATGCATCCATTTGAAAAGCTATCTGTTAACTATGAAGACAGAAGATGTAAACAAATTATCATCTCTTCCATTTCTCTGCAGAATGTTGGCTTCGAAGAAAATTAGTGATGTCTACCCAAATGTGTACACTGCACTCAAGATCTACAACTGTACTCCAGCAACAAACTGTTCTGCTGAAAGTTCATTTTCAGTTTTAAAACGAATCAAGAACTATCTACGGACAGCACAGAATCAAGAACGAGTGGTCAGTCTTGGAGTGCTCGCCATAGAATCAGACATCACTGTCAGTCTGGATTTTGAGGAAGTGATAAATGCATTTGCAAATGCAAAAGTCAGAAGAAAGTCACTTCTCTAAGTTCGGTAAGTTTCACAAAATGGTTAGTATCAAATTGCAGTGTTTCTACCATATATGTTTGACTGACCAAACTGGATGTTTCAGTAATATTTTTAATTGAGGTTATTAAACTATAGTGATTATTTTCTATGTGTTTACCATATATCGTCTTCAGAATAATGTATAAATGTTTAACTTGCACCTTTGTTTCATATATTGTGTATTCAGTTAAGTTTAAATACTGTCTATAATACAGTTTAAAATTGAAGTAAGTAATTAAACAATTTATTGTCCATAGCCTGTAAACGAATAGCGACACTGAATTTTAGCTCAGGGAATAGGGGGCGTAAAATTAATGACTGCACAGGGGCGTTATACATCCAAAATACGGGCCTAGATACATATAAACAATAATATAATCAAAATTCAAAACTTCAATTAGATGGCAGGCACAAAAATCAAAATTTTTGTTTTATTCTTTCAAAAAAAAAATTTTAATTTATTAAAATATTATTTTTATCAATTTCGGAAAAAATTTGAAATTATTTAAATCGCTTACATGACAAAATTTGCATCAAGCAATTGCCAAAACTGGTCTAGTTTATAACATCAACCATCAGCTGATCTAACTGGGTCAAGTCAACAACCTTGACCTACATAGGTTATACATAGGGTACATCATAAAATACATTAAACATCTTTAAAATTTTTTATCTTCAAACATAATATAATAAGACATTCAGAATTAACATGGTTATTATTACAATTAACAATAAAATTGACATTTGAATTAATTAAAATTTACACATTTATTGCTCTAATTAGTTTCAACTTTTATTAAACTCTGTCACTTGTTTCCATTACTTTTATATTTTTACTATGACTCTCTTTCTTTAACATTCTCAATCTCCATTAGTTTGGGTGACTTAATTATTCACAATAACAATTTAATTTACCACTTGGCATGTATACATTTATAATCTTTCCCCTTCTGACTTTAATATCACTAACAGCTTTAACTAATATGACA
The DNA here is from genome assembly GCA_034769895.1 of Magicicada septendecula. NCBI lineage: Eukaryota > Metazoa > Arthropoda > Insecta > Hemiptera > Cicadidae > Magicicada > Magicicada septendecula. The sequence continues at coordinate 761,451,840 of CM068367.1, forward strand.
CCCATCTCTATCAAAAACATCTATCAAACATTCTCTAAACCCAACTTACTACTCAACTCAATTCGCCTCATTCTACCCTTATATATAAAAAAAAATACTCTCTACCCTTTGTACTCAGGATGTGTTTCCCTCCCATTTCTCATTCCCTTATCTGGTTCCTGGACTTTCCCTAAGCAACCCTTTCCGGCGCTAAACGGTCCCTTCCCGTCCCAACACCTTTCGTTGCGGACTCCTTATCACACCACCCCCCTTACAAAATTCCCATCAACTATTTATTTTCCCAATACATTACTTTCAACTACAAAATATCTCCTTTTACTTATTACCTCAATATATCTATCATTACTATACAAATTATCCCCATAGCTACTGTGTCTCTATTATCTCTCAAATTCTACCTTACATTATTCATAACAATATTTATTCATCTCTAGTACCCCTTTAAACTCAACATGGACTGATCTACATGTCCTAACAAAATAATAATCACCCAAAATCTCCCATCTACTATCTTTTACAAATCATTTAAAATTCTCAACTATCTTAAATTACTTCCATCATTTAAATTAAAATCTTTTAACACATTAAAATCATTATATTCAAACATTAATTACATTCAAATATTTAACTACCTTGAAAATTTTTCAAATCATTTATAAGTGATACTCTACTGCTGATCAGCTGATTTTCTAGGCAAGGTGAATGACCTTTGTTCAAAAATGCTACACAAAATTATATAACGAAAAATACATAACACATATTTATAATTCTTACACTCTAACATAACAAGATTAATGACCCACTAAAACATGATAACCAAAATATAATAAACATCTACTGTATCCATTTTGCTCAAATCAAACAATTATTTAATTACTTCAAGAGCGAGTTGCCATTTCTAAGTTACAAAATTTTAATTCGTTGCTCCCCTGAGCAACCTCCTGAACCACACACACTATTATTTTCTGCTGGTGGACTGTTGTGCCCATTTGCCTCCACAAGGATGGCATTGGTGGAGGAATTTATCATCTCCGTGTCCTTGCTTCCGCGTTACATTTTAAAATTGGTAGATATCATCATATCTATGTTATAAATTAATATGCCCTTAAAACGGGTCTACCACCTGGTTTACAGTTCCTACTCGAACAGAGTGGCAGCCGCTGTTCCATAGTTCCGGGGATTTCCCCTAAAGTCACCCCCCAATAATTTCAAATATACACCAATTTCAAGCCAGCTATGGTCAAGGTTCTTACTTTATGGCCATAGCTGACCGCTAGCCAAAACCACGATTAGTGCTGGTAAGGCAGTAATCGCCCGAAAAGTCGGGGAAATCAACTCTAAATTCAGGCTCTCAAAGACCTCCTGTCTTCCAATAACAAGGGACTCTTGCCCTTCAACAATAACATTTGTGAACACCTTGGTTCACCATAAATATGGGGACAATTTACCCTCTGCCCTACATACTCATCTAATCTCTCTTGCCACTCTTTCTCTAACTCATCAACACTAATTACTACTCCGTTACAACCTATTACTCTCTCTCTCTCTCACTTACTATCTCACTAACTCTTTTCAACGTATCACTCTCTGATACTACATTCTTAATTATATTATTATTTTCAATATCATTTTTATCACTTGTTACTTTTTTATTGTCAATATTATTATTACTTTTCATCTGTTTCCCTACTGACTCTACTACTTTCTCAATATCTCGTTTCAATTCGTTACACTTACACTCATACTGAATTTTGACCTCATTAATATCAAATTTAAGTTCGTTAAACTGTCTACTCTGCTCCTCAAATTTAGCGTCAAATTTATTATTCAAACTGCACAGCGTGCTACATAGATATTTCATCATATTATTTTCAGGTTGATTACCTTCCTTAATTAAATATGGGGTCATCTGAATCCCCGAATCATCTGTACTATTTGTTTCATCTACATTGATTTTTGTTTTATTGTCCTGACTCACGTTTGGAGTCGAGTGGACTTCAATATTATTCATAATATTTGAATCATCACAATTGTCGACACTAGTCGTTTCATTTATATTACTTTCATTAGCTGCCATTTTTTTAAATTGTAAATTTACTGATTTTTGTTTCACTACTCTTTAACTTACATCTACTACATCTTATATTTGATCTGACCTTAATGTATTGTTTTACGTACTTTACGTTTTTTTTTTTTTTTTTTGTACTGTCACTTAACCTTTCAACCATACTTGCATTTCTGTAGGTGTGGTTTTTATATTTTAATTTTAATTTATAAAAACTGTCCCTGTTCGGGTGCCATCTGTGCTGGTTATTACCTTATTATTAAATTAAAATCACAAAAATGATTCATATTCCACTTACCTCTAAAATCTTCCACGGCCCAGAGTTCGTCACACGAACGTAGAAATGCAAATATGGTTTTAAGGTTGTGTTAATAACAGACGCAACTCGCATTTGTAAAAAGAAACAAATTAAATTTTATTTTATTCTTTAAATTTTCAAAACTTCAAATTATTTTTTGTTTATTCTTGTATCTCTTAAATCAGTTTATTACCTCTAGCAAAATTTGAAATAAATACAACTTTCTTGAAATATTTACGACCTTGTCTGATACAACTAAAATCTTACCTTAACGAAAGCAGCCCAGCCTGCTCACACACACTTTCATTCCATTACAAAAATAAAATAAACCCCCTTTTATTTATTTAAAACATTGTTGACTACATTACGTAACACTCTTGCCGGCAACGTGGGGTTTCTCCGACCTCGTGGCTTCTCACTTATAAATTTAGTTCTAGGTCCAAAACAGTTTATAATTTACTTTTCTTCTGCCGAAAACCGTACGCACTTCTTCATTCTGAATAACTGAACTCACTCTTACTTGATATTGAAAATTTTGTTAATGAGCCCTGTTTGGCGGGCTGCCTGCACAGGCGAGCGTCAATGAGGTACTGGGAAGAGCGTTCACCAAGTCCCCACTACTTACATTTCTTGTACAAGACGGAACGCAATGCCTTGTGCGTTAAAGTCATAGTTACTGTTCATGGTACCACGTGCAATTCCCGTGTGTTCGACGTTGACGAAATCTGTGGTCCAGTGGTTTACGTCACTGTAGTAGGCGTGACTTATACATACTTCCGCCTTGTCGAAAGCACATGGTGAAAAAACATCGTCTCTGGGCCATATTTTTTACTAAATCGGCGTCGGTTGCGCACCGGCTGGTGTTTGCGTGCTTGTGTATGTGTGTCACACAGTCTCAAAATTCTAAGAATTGTACCGTTGTCGCCAACACGCACATTCCATTGTACTGTTAACTCTCATAGCTCCTTTGTTCGAGTAAAGTTTTTATTCAACACGTGACTGGCCACACCGATGAAAACAATTTACAAATTTTTAATAAAATAAATTCCCTCCCTTTTGCCCCGTTACAATACCCCCACCCCAAATGAGAGATCTTCTGTCGAAACAGAAGAAATCTCATTGCTATACCCCTAAGAGGACCGGTGAGGATATGGTGCCAACAACCCCCCATTTGTTCTTATACATCATGGGTAAACTACCCCCCTGGCTCGGCTACTATGGCTGCACCTGAACGAGATTACTGGACTTCTCTATATGAGATCCCAACACCATAACATCAAACAGACACGCACCACAGCGCACCTAACCTTCTAACATGCTACCCCTAAATCCAAACCCCTGGTCTTATACCATGCCAGATCCTCGACCGATCTGTTCCCCCTTACCATGCACACTGGGCTGCCTTTAGCAGTTACTGGGCTCGTATACACACTTATAATTACTCATTAAACAAAATTATCCTTTAAAATTTTCAAATCATTTCTCTTTATATTCAAAATTCATTTACATTAGACTCAAATTGTACTTCCTCAAACATCACAATGAAAAAATCTTTTACATGAATCCCTAATTCTCTTCACTACTACTAACAATCCTAAAGAAAACAAATTGAATACCTTATTAAACATGAACTCACTTACTCTAACATTTGTTTACACATATATTCTAAACAATATAATTCAATAACACTATTGATACACACAGGGCCGTATTTAGGCATGTGCAACATGTGCAGGTGCACAGGGCAGCAAAATTTTGAGGGCGGCAAAATATAGCTGGTTAAAAAAAAACATCGCTTCATATCATTATAAAGCCCGAAGTAGATTAGCGTTCTGGCTCTGGCATTAAAGTAGTATGGTACTATTAGTGCACCACTTCTCTTCGAGATGGCAGCACCTATATTGAAATTACTCTGGCTAGATGCTCGTGGCTCGTACACCTACGTGGATGCAGTAGTGTGCATATTCTTTGGTGTGTATGTTGTTATTAGTTCAGAGTTAAGTTGGCGTTTCATCGTTCCACGTGGTTCCAACTTGTTATTAACTTTCAAAATCAAGGCATTTTATACGATACGCCGAGTATTTTAACTGTTGACAGTGAATTATTCAGTTTTAAATGTTCTACAAAACAGTATTTCTATAGGTTTTTCCGTTAAGATATAATAGCTTAGGGACGGTATGGATGGGCGATCTAGGTTAAGTGGTGTTGCATATCACAAGAAAGCTGAGGAAAAAAGACAGAGGGAGAGTAAAATTTTGCAGAAAATACCTCGACTGGACTCATATTTCAGTGATGTAAACAAAAGTGAACAGTGTAGGCCTGAAAATTCGGGTGAAATTATAGTGGAAAACAGTAAAGACAATGTGGAAGTCGAAAATCTCGAAGTACAGGAACAAGCTACGCTCTCTACAGAAGTGGATTTTGCAGTGTCTATTCCTAGTAATGATCCATTCTATTGGGAAAACACTGACCACACTCGGGATTACTTGATAAAAAATGGTATTAATCAAAACAAAGACGCTGACTTTTCACAGTCCTCGCGGCGATATGCTGATGGAACACAACGGTTTTGCAGCAAGAAACTATTCCATAGGATTTTAGTAAATGGGGAAATTATGAACCGTGAATATCTTGTTTATTCTCCCAGCCAAGGATCACTGTTCTGTGCCCCATGCAAATTATTCGGTGGTACATCTCAGTTTGCAACATCTGGTTTCAATGATTGGAGCCATGCTGGCATAAGAATAGCCGAACATGAAAATTCTGCTTCTCACAGAGACTGCTTGTTAAAATTGAAAAGTAGAGGAAATGAGATGAACAGAATTGACAAAGATTGCTCAACCAGCATGAACATGAAGTTACATATTGGAGAAATGTACTAAAAAGAGTTGTTTCTGTAGTTAAAAAACTAGCTTTTAGGGGTTTAGCATTTCGTGGAGACGAAGAGAAGGTTGGCTCTGTGAAAAATGGAAATTTCATGATGTGTTTGGAATTAATTGCAGAGTACGATTCTTTTCTGGCTGACCATATTGCACGGTTCGGTAATCCTAGAAAAGGATCTACATCATACTTCTCACCAGCAACTTATGAAGAATTAATACATCTTATGGGAAAGTCAGTGAGTGAAAAAATAGGCAATAAAGTTATTTCTTCTAAATATTTTTCAGTCATAGTAGATTCTATGCCAGATTTATCTCATAATGACCAGTTAAGTGTAGTTGTTAGATATGTAACTGATTGTGGGCTCTGAGTTGAAAGATTTCTGTGTTTTATGAAAAATACAGGCCATACTGGAGAAAAGCTTTTTGAAGCACTAATGAATTCTTTAGAACAACATGGTCTGAAAGTTGACAACTGTAGAGGTCAATCATATGACAATGTGGCCAACATGTCTGGAATATATTCTGGCTTGCAAGCAAGACTCAAGGAAAGAAATCCTCTTGTTTTCTTCATTCCACGTGCAGCTCACTCATTGAATCTAGTTGGTTCACAAGCAGTGAAATGCTGTATTGCTGCAGTATGGTTTTTTGAGTTATTGCAAAGTTTATATAATTACTTCGCAGATTCTACAGGGAGATGGAATATCTTGGAAACATTTTTTGATTCTGTAACCATGACATTGAAATCACTGTCAACAACTCGCTGGTGTGCACGTGAGGATGCTTGCAAGAGCTTGGATGCAGATTGGAAAGCAGTGGTTTCTGCATTAAGAACTATTTCAGAAAATGAAACGGGTAAAGGTAGATGTCAAGCTGAGGGTCTTCTTAGGAAATTAAATAGCATTGAGGTAGCATTCATGACATCAGTGTGGGGTTCTATTCTTCAACAATTTGGCAAAGTCATGAAAAAATTGCAGGCTCAGGAAATGGACATTTCCACTGTTATTGAAATGTACGACTCTCTTACAGTGTATTTAACTGAGCTCCAGACCTGTTTCCCCAATCACAGAGATTCAGCTGAAAAGAAACTTAATCAGATCAGGAGTCTGGAATCAGTTCCTTCTTCTTCAGCTGTTGAAATTTCAAGACCAAAACGTCAAATTAAACGTAGGCAATTTTTTGATGAATCATCTGAATCAGAAGCGGAACCAGAAAGTCCTGAAGAAGAACTAGGATCAGGTGAATCAGATGACTTGGAACATGACAAGATCTGGAGATGAATGGAAATTTCATATTCCAAGATCATACAAACTATCCAGACTGAGTTACAGAAGAGAGTTAATGTCTACAAAGAATATAATTTAATATTTTCATTTCTCTCAAATATCACCAAACTAGAAGCTCCTCAAATTTATGATGTTGCAGAGAAACTTCGAGCCATTTATGATTCCTACATAGAAAGCAGCTTTGGTGAAGAATGCATCCATTTGAAAAGCTATCTGTTAACTATGAAGACAGAAGATGTAAACAAATTATCATCTCTTCCATTTCTCTGCAGAATGTTGGCTTCGAAGAAAATTAGTGATGTCTACCCAAATGTGTACACTGCACTCAAGATCTACAACTGTACTCCAGCAACAAACTGTTCTGCTGAAAGTTCATTTTCAGTTTTAAAACGAATCAAGAACTATCTACGGACAGCACAGAATCAAGAACGAGTGGTCAGTCTTGGAGTGCTCGCCATAGAATCAGACATCACTGTCAGTCTGGATTTTGAGGAAGTGATAAATGCATTTGCAAATGCAAAAGTCAGAAGAAAGTCACTTCTCTAAGTTCGGTAAGTTTCACAAAATGGTTAGTATCAAATTGCAGTGTTTCTACCATATATGTTTGACTGACCAAACTGGATGTTTCAGTAATATTTTTAATTGAGGTTATTAAACTATAGTGATTATTTTCTATGTGTTTACCATTATATCGTCTTCAGAATAATGTATAAATGTTTAACTTGCACCTTTGTTTCATATATTGTGTATTCAGTTAAGTTTAAATACTGTCTATAATACAGTTTAAAATTGAAGTAAGTAATTAAACAATTTATTGTCCATAGCCTGTAAACGAATAGCGACACTGAATTTTAGCTCAGGGAATAGGGGGCGTAAAATTAATGACTGCACAGGGGCGTTATACATCCAAAATACGGGCCTAGATACATATAAACAATAATATAATCAAAATTCAAAACTTCAATTAGATGGCAGGCACAAAAATCAAAATTTTTGTTTTATTCTTTCAAAAAAAAAATTTTAATTTATTAAAATATTATTTTTATCAATTTCGGAAAAAATTTGAAATTATTTAAATCGCTTACATGACAAAATTTGCATCAAGCAATTGCCAAAACTGGTCTAGTTTATAACATCAACCATCAGCTGATCTAACTGGGTCAAGTCAACAACCTTGACCTACATAGGTTATACATAGGGTACATCATAAAATACATTAAACATCTTTAAAATTTTTTATCTTCAAACATAATATAATAAGACATTCAGAATTAACATGGTTATTATTACAATTAACAATAAAATTGACATTTGAATTAATTAAAATTTACACATTTATTGCTCTAATTAGTTTCAACTTTTATTAAACTCTGTCACTTGTTTCCATTACTTTTATATTTTTACTATGACTCTCTTTCTTTAACATTCTCAATCTCCATTAGTTTGGGTGACTTAATTATTCACAATAACAATTTAATTTACCACTTGGCATGTATACATTTATAATCTTTCCCCTTCTGACTTTAATATCACTAACAGCTTTAACTAATATGACACCCATCTCTATCAAAAACATCTATCAAACATTCTCTAAACCCAACTTACTACTCAACTCAATTCGCCTCATTCTACCCTTATATATAAAAAAAAATACTCTCTACCCTTTGTACTCAGGATGTGTTTCCCTCCCATTTCTCATTCCCTTATCTGGTTCCTGGACTTTCCCTAAGCAACCCTTTCCGGCGCTAAACGGTCCCTTCCCGTCCCAACACCTTTCGTTGCGGACTCCTTATCACACCACCCCCCTTACAAAATTCCCATCAACTATTTATTTTCCCAATACATTACTTTCAACTACAAAATATCTCCTTTTACTTATTACCTCAATATATCTATCATTACTATACAAATTATCCCCATAGCTACTGTGTCTCTATTATCTCTCAAATTCTACCTTACATTATTCATAACAATATTTATTCATCTCTAGTACCCCTTTAAACTCAACATGGACTGATCTACATGTCCTAACAAAATAATAATCACCCAAAATCTCCCATCTACTATCTTTTACAAATCATTTAAAATTCTCAACTATCTTAAATTACTTCCATCATTTAAATTAAAATCTTTTAACACATTAAAATCATTATATTCAAACATTAATTACATTCAAATATTTAACTACCTTGAAAATTTTTCAAATCATTTATAAGTGATACTCTACTGCTGATCAGCTGATTTTCTAGGCAAGGTGAATGACCTTTGTTCAAAAATGCTACACAAAATTATATAACGAAAAATACATAACACATATTTATAATTCTTACACTCTAACATAACAAGATTAATGACCCACTAAAACATGATAACCAAAATATAATAAACATCTACTGTATCCATTTTGCTCAAATCAAACAATTATTTAATTACTTCAAGAGCGAGTTGCCATTTCTAAGTTACAAAATTTTAATTCGTTGCTCCCCTGAGCAACCTCCTGAACCACACACACTATTATTTTCTGCTGGTGGACTGTTGTGCCCATTTGCCTCCACAAGGATGGCATTGGTGGAGGAATTTATCATCTCCGTGTCCTTGCTTCCGCGTTACATTTTAAAATTGGTAGATATCATCATATCTATGTTATAAATTAATATGCCCTTAAAACGGGTCTACCACCTGGTTTACAGTTCCTACTCGAACAGAGTGGCAGCCGCTGTTCCATAGTTCCGGGGATTTCCCCTAAAGTCACCCCCCAATAATTTCAAATATACACCAATTTCAAGCCAGCTATGGTCAAGGTTCTTACTTTATGGCCATAGCTGACCGCTAGCCAAAACCACGATTAGTGCTGGTAAGGCAGTAATCGCCCGAAAAGTCGGGGAAATCAACTCTAAATTCAGGCTCTCAAAGACCTCCTGTCTTCCAATAACAAGGGACTCTTGCCCTTCAACAATAACATTTGTGAACACCTTGGTTCACCATAAATATGGGGACAATTTACCCTCTGCCCTACATACTCATCTAATCTCTCTTGCCACTCTTTCTCTAACTCATCAACACTAATTACTACTCCGTTACAACCTATTACTCTCTCTCTCTCTCACTTACTATCTCACTAACTCTTTTCAACGTATCACTCTCTGATACTACATTCTTAATTATATTATTATTTTCAATATCATTTTTATCACTTGTTACTTTTTTATTGTCAATATTATTATTACTTTTCATCTGTTTCCCTACTGACTCTACTACTTTCTCAATATCTCGTTTCAATTCGTTACACTTACTCTCATACTGAATTTTGACCTCATTAATATCAAATTTAAGTTCGTTAAACTGTCTACTCTGCTCCTCAAATTTAGCGTCAAATTTATTATTCAAACTGCACAGCGTGCTACATAGATATTTCATCATATTATTTTCAGGTTGATTACCTTCCTTAATTAAATATGGGGTCATCTGAATCCCCGAATCATCTGTACTATTTGTTTCATCTACATTGATTTTTGTTTTATTGTCCTGACTCACGTTTGGAGTCGAGTGGACTTCAATATTATTCATAATATTTGAATCATCACAATTGTCGACACTAGTCGTTTCATTTATATTACTTTCATTAGCTGCCATTTTTTTAAATTGTAAATTTACTGATTTTTGTTTCACTACTCTTTAACTTACATCTACTACATCTTATATTTGATCTGACCTTAATGTATTGTTTTACGTACTTTACGTATTTTTTTTTTTTTTTGTACTGTCACTTAACCTTTCAACCATACTTGCATTTCTGTAGGTGTGGTTTTTATATTTTAATTTTAATTTATAAAAACTGTCCCTGTTCGGGTGCCATCTGTGCTGGTTATTACCTTATTATTAAATTAAAATCACAAAAATGATTCATATTCCACTTACCTCTAAAATCTTCCACGGCCCAGAGTTCGTCACACGAACGTAGAAATGCAAATATGGTTTTAAGGTTGTGTTAATAACAGACGCAACTCGCATTTGTAAAAAGAAACAAATTAAATTTTATTTTATTCTTTAAATTTTCAAAACTTCAAATTATTTTTTGTTTATTCTTGTATCTCTTAAATCAGTTTATTACCTCTAGCAAAATTTGAAATAAATACAACTTTCTTGAAATATTTACGACCTTGTCTGATACAACTAAAATCTTACCTTAACGAAAGCAGCCCAGCCTGCTCACACACACTTTCATTCCATTACAAAAATAAAATAAACCCCCTTTTTATTTATTTAAAACATTGTTGACTACATTACGTAACACTCTTGCCGGCAACGTGGGGTTTCTCCGACCTCGTGGCTTCTCACTTATAAATTTAGTTCTAGGTCCAAAACAGTTTATAATTTACTTTTCTTCTGCCGAAAACCGTACGCACTTCTTCATTCTGAATAACTGAACTCACTCTTACTTGATATTGAAAATTTTGTTAATGAGCCCTGTTTGGCGGGCTGCCTGCACAGGCGAGCGTCAATGAGGTACTGGGAAGAGCGTTCACCAAGTCCCCACTACTTACATTTCTTGTACAAGACGGAACGCAATGCCTTGTGCGTTAAAGTCATAGTTACTGTTCATGGTACCACGTGCAATTCCCGTGTGTTCGACGTTGACGAAATCTGTGGTCCAGTGGTTTACGTCACTGTAGTAGGCGTGACTTATACATACTTCCGCCTTGTCGAAAGCACATGGTGAAAAAACATCGTCTCTGGGCCATATTGTTTACTAAATCGGCGTCGGTTGCGCACCGGCTGGTGTTTGCGTGCTTGTGTATGTGTGTCACACAGTCTCAAAATTCTAAGAATTGTACCGTTGTCGCCAACACGCACATTCCATTGTACTGTTAACTCTCATAGCTCCTTTGTTCGAGTAAAGTTTTTATTCAACACGTGACTGGCCACACCGATGAAAACAATTTACAAATTTTTAATAAAATAAAATCCCTCCCTTTTGCCCCGTTACAATACCCCCCCCCAATGAGAGATCTTCTGTCGAAACAGAAGAAATCTCATTGCTATACCCCTAAGAGGACCGGTGAGGATATGGTGCCAACAACCCCCCATTTGTTCTTATACATCATGGGTAAACTACCCCCCTGGCTCGGCTACTATGGCTGCACCTGAACGAGATTACTGGACTTCTCTATATGAGATCCCAACACCATAACATCAAACAGACACGCACCACAGCGCACCTAACCTTCTAACATGCTACCCCTAAATCCAAACCCCTGGTCTTATACCATGCCAGATCCTCGACCGATCTGTTCCCCCTTACCATGCACACTGGGCTGCCTTTAGCAGTTACTGGGCTCGTATACACACTTATAATTACTCATTAAACAAAATTATCCTTTAAAATTTTCAAATCATTTCTCTTTATATTCAAAATTCATTTAGGTTAGACTCAAATTGTACTTCCTCAAACATCACAATGAAAAAATCTTTTACATGAATCCCTAATTCTCTTCACTACTACTAACAATCCTAAAGAAAACAAATTGAATACCTTATTAAACATGAACTCACTTACTCTAACATTTGTTTACACATATATTCTAAACAATATAATTCAATAACACTATTGATACACATAAACAATAATATAATCAAAATTCAAAACTTCAATTAGATAGCAGGCACAAAAATCAAATTTTTTTTTCTTTCAAAAAAAATTTTAATTTATTAAAATATTATTTTTATCAATTTCGGAAAAAATTTGAAATTATTTAAATCTCTTACATGACAAAATTTGCATCAAGCAATTGCCAAAACTGGTCTAGTTTATAACATCAACCATCAGCTGATCTAACTGGGTCAAGTCAACAACCTTGACCTACATAGGTTATACATAGGGTACATCATAAAATACATTAAACATCTTTAAAATTTTTTATCTTCAAACATAATATAATAAGACATTCAGAATTAACATGGTTATTATTACAATTAACAATAAAATTGACATTTGAATTAATCAAAATTTACACATTTATTGCTCTAATTAGTTTCAACTTTTATTAAACTCTGTCACTTGTTTCCATTACTTTTATATTTTTACTATGACTCTCTTTCTTTAACATTCTCAATCTCCATTAGTTTGGGTGACTTAATTATTCACAATAACAATTTAATTTACCACTTGGCATGTATACATTTATAATCTTTCCCCTTCTGACTTTAATATCAGTGCCGTAACGAGGGCGTGGCGAAAAAGGCGCCCGCCACGGGCGCAACTGTGTTTGGGGCGCAAAACAATGGATACCTACCCGGTTAAGAGTTGCATGTGGTTTTTATTTTACTTGACCATTCTACTCTACATGAATCATTGAATCAACACCGACTGTCACTGGCCGTTTTTCGTCTCCTGGCCAATTAGTCAGAGACACGTTTTATTGCGCGCGCATCACACACCCTCTCTTTCTTACACTTCTAGCCTGGGTTCACATGAGGCGAAAAGCTCATCTCAGCCAATCAGAACGTCAGGAGAAGTCAGGTGACGTTGATACTCATGTGTGAATGCAGGCTCATACAAGAACGATCTATACTGTGTATTGTGTAGGCAAGGCGCTACAGTCTTTGTTGGTCGTTCCTCGTTCGTAAGATCAGCTGTGTTGTTGCTTTGTCGCATTTATTTTTATATATTTTCTCTCTTTTGTGGAACAAAACATACTGTAAAAGAAATATAATGTTGTTTATATACAACATACTGGCATACTGACTAAGTAAGTACTGTAAATAATATTTATTATTATTATTATTTACTAAATAATTATATTAATAAAAACATAAATTTTAATTAAAAAACACTTCTAGGGTAAAATGCCACCAAAAAAACCGTCCGGTGCACAGTTTAAAAAAATAAGAGAACAGAAGATTGAAAATATAAAGAAAAATATAACTCAGATTGATATTTTTCTTAAAAAATCATCTACACCTCTAGTTCATTCAAGCTTAACAACTGAATTAAATCTGCCTTCTACAAGTAGTCATGTTTCATGTGAAATTGAAACAGAAGAGGAAAGTACAATTGAACATCAAAACCAGGAAATCGAGAAGCAATGTACATGTAATGATGATAATTATATGGTTGATGTTAAATTAGAAAATATTAATAATAATGCAAAAATAATAGATTTCAATGATCCCACAACATGGCACTTAACTAATAGTAACATACAAATATTTGTTCAACATGGACCAGGGTTGTGCGATAATTTAAGTGTTTATCCTGATAGAGAAAATAGGCATTTTGATAAAAAATAGTTTGTAAAAACCATGTCAAACGGAGAACAAGTACTCAGAAATTGGTTGATATATTGCAAGCAAAAAGATGCACTGTTCTGTTTCCCATGTATTATTTTTGGAAAAAATCAGAATGTATGGACCACTGGGGGGTTTCGAGACTGGCAGCATTTAAATCCTATGTTACCACGTCATGAAAATTCATTATATGATAAAAAAAGTTATGTCGAATGGAAAACTTTCGAATCAAAAATTAAGAAAGGTGGTTTTATAGACGATCAATTACAAGAAGAAATTTTAAAAGAAAAAGAAAAGTGGAGGCATATTTTAAAAGTTATTTTGGATGCCATTCTGCACTGCGTAAAAAATAATGACGCTTTGAGAGGAACTTGTGAAAAAATTGGTCATCCCGAATGTGGAAAATTTCTGAACACGATAGAATTAATTAGTCATTACGATCCTATTATTGTGCAACATATTGAAAGTCATAAGAAAAATCAAGTTAATTATTTCTCTCCTATAATACAAAATGATATAATTAATATAGTTGCTTCTATAATTAGACAGCATATTATTTCAAATATTCAAAAAGCAAAATATTTTTCTATTTTATTTGATAGCACACCTGACACTTCTCACCAGGAACAGATGACGCAAATTTTGCGCTATGTTAACGTTGATCCCAACACGAATAAATGTAGCATTGAAGAAACCTTCATAGACTTTATTGTGACACATGAAAAAACTGGCGAAGCACTTGCGAATGACATCGAAAACAAGTTAACATTAGACGGATTAAATATTAGAAATACAAGAGGACAATCATATGATAATGGAGCGAATATGGCAGGTAAATACAAAGGGGTACAAGCCAGGATACTACGTTTCAACAATATGGCGCGGTTTGTTCCATGCACGGCTCACAGCCTTAATTTAATAGGCGTTCATGCTGCACAAACATGTGTTCAAATGAAATCGTGTTTTGAAACAATTCAACAATTGTTTAACTTTTTTGTAAATTCTACTAGTAAATGGGATCTTTTAAAGGAAAAATTATCTGTTCGTCTTAAAGGGTTAACTGACACGAGGTGGTCCGCGAAAGCTAACGCGGTTAAAGCTTTACGAAATCAATTGCCTTTAATAATAGAACTTCTTAATGAAATGTGTGATGGACAAAGACAAGTTACAGTAGACTCTGTAACAAATCCTCGAATGTTGCTAAAATTATAAACAAAATTTAAATTTGTTGCACTATTAATATTTTGGGATACAATATTAGGAAAGATAAATAAAGTAAATTTACTTTTACAAGAAAGAAAAACCACAGTCGAAAATGCTGCGAAAATGATAAAAGCTCTAAAAAATGAAATTCAACAGTACCGAAATGATTTTTTCGATTCACTTCACAATTCAGCAAAAAGTTTAGCCGAAACAACAAATATTGAAACATACATTCCAGAAAAGAGACGGCGCAAAATAAAAAATATGCCTAGTGAGAAAGCTACTGATGATTCGTTTGCCATGAATGAAAGTGCATTACTAAAAAAAGAAATGTGTGAAGTTTTAGATATAATACTGATACAACTCAATGACAGATTTACTGCTTTGCAAGAGGTCGCAAACGACTTCAGTTTTTTAAATGGACATGCTTTAAAAATCATGCCGCTAGATGATCTTAAACGATGTGCAACAGACCTAGCATTGAAATATAATAGCGACTTAGATGCTCCAGAATTTGTATGTGAAATTGAGAGTTTCAAATATCAAGCCATGGAAATTTTTGAAAATTTAGGGGATATGGACGCTTTTCAAATCTTGCAAAAAATTACGAACTCTCATTACAAAACACGTATCCAAATCTAGACATAGCATTAAGGATTTTCATAACAATGCCTGTAACAACAGCTTCCTGCGAACGTTCGTTTAGCAAATTAAAAATTGTAAAATCGTACCTTCGTTCTTCTATTGGACAAGAGCGATTAACAAACATGTCTATAATATCAATTGAAAAAGATGTTGCCAAAACATTAAATTATGACGATATAATAGATGTGTTTGCAAATGAAAAAGCGAGAAAAATTACTTTATAAAATATGCTGAACTGTTTTATGTTTTTATTATATTATTTTAACATATACCTATGTTTTGTATTTCTTTTATTTTGTCGTCATTGAATATGAATAAAAATTTGTTTAATGAAGAAATTTGTGTTAGTGGTTGAAATCACAATCAGAATGATCAATATTGCACACCACTATATAAAAATTATTCCGATTAGCGCTTTCAAGCTTCACAGCTCATCGTCAGATCAGGAATAGACAGAAAATATGTAATACCCAACCCTTCACCCCTCTCCCCCACCCTGCTCACCCACAACAAACTAAAAATTAATGACCCTTCCCCACCACCTAAACTCTGTCTCACCATCTGTACAGTTACATATTTTAACCCATACAGATATAAAATGGCGGCAATCAATTCCTTTTGTTACAGAGCTCAGAAGTGTTTAAAAGAGACCGAATCAAAAGATAGGGAGTTAAAAACGATAAAGGGAATTGTAAGGAATAATAATTATAGCACCAACATAGTGGATAAAGTTATGAAAAGGGTCAACATACAAAAAGCTAAAATAGAACCAAAACAAAAGAATTATGCAGGGTCATTGACATACATAGGTTCACATACTAGAAAAATTATAAAATGTTTTAATAAATATGGAGTAGATATAGCTATTAAAAAATGTGAAACGGTATTTGATAAGATAAGGAATAAGAATATAGAAAAAATTCCAGTATTACAGAAAAGCGGAATTTATAAATTAAAATGTAAAGACTGCAACAAAGTGTACCTAGGGGAGACAGGACGAAAATTCGCATGCAGGTTGTCTGACCACAAACGTGGAGAAGGTAATAGAACAACCAATTCGTTATATGCAAGATATTTCATAGAAGACAACCACAAGTTTGTTAATCCTTTGGAAGAATACGAAATTGTAAAAGTAGTAAATAACACAGTTGAAAGGAAGCTTAGAGAGGAGTTAGAAATATTGAAAGAAAGAGAAAAAGGGTTAGACAATTTAATTAATATTAAAATTAAATTTGATAATGAAGAAATATTTTATAACATGATTAAGAAGTAAATGAGAGAGGGCAGATAGATAAGATTAAGAATTATATTTCATAGTACTAATTGGTTGTTTTAAAATAAGGGTGTGTGACTGACCCACGTGTGTGGAGAGGAAGAGGGTAGTTTAAAAGGATGCACACACACACACACACACTGAAACACAAGGAATTTACTAGAAAAATATGTAACTGTACAGATGGTGAGACAGAGTTTAGGGGGTGGGGAAGGGTCATTAATTTTTAGTTTGTTGTGGGTGAGCAGGGTGGGGGAGAGGGGTGAAGGGTTGGGTATTACATATTTTCTGTCTATTCCTGATCTGACGATGAGCTGTGAAGCTTGAAAGCGCTAATCGGAATAATTTTTATATAGTGGTGTGCAATATTGATCATTCTGATTGTAAAAATTTGTTCTTATTTAGGTTATAGATTATTTATTCATACAAATACCTTGACAAATACATTATTGTATATACAGGCAACTCATTTTGATGAGGTTAATAGTATTTAATATATTGCATTTAGTAAAATTTAACTTGTTGCATTAAAATTTTTAATTTTTTTTGTCATTATTGGGTTACGGGGAGGCGCAAGTTAGACACTTGCCACAGGCGCTTCATACCCTCGTCACGGCACTGTTTAATATCACTAACAGCTTTAACTAATATGACAACCATCTCTATCAAAAACATCTATCAAACATTCTCTAAACCCAACTTACTACTCAACTCAATTCGCCTCATTCTACCCTTATATATAAAAAAAATACTCTCTACCCCTTTGTACTCAGGATGTGTTTCCCTAACATTTCTCATTCCCTTATCTGGTTCCTGGACTTTCCCTAGGCAACCATTTCCGGCGCTAAACGGTCCCTTCCCGTCCCAACACCTTTCGTTGCGGACTCCTTATCACACCACCCCCCTTACAAAATTCCCATCAACTATTTATTTTCCCAATACATCACTTTCAACTACAAAATATCTCCTTTTACTTAGTACCTCAATATATCTATAAAAATTACTCACAAATACAAATTATTATACAATTTATCATTACTATACAAATTATCCCCATAGCTACTGTGTCTCTATTATCTCTCAAATTCTACCTTACATTATTCATAACAATATTTATTCATCTCTAGTACCCCTTTAAACTCAACATGGACTGATCTACATGTCCTAACAAAATAATAATCACCCAAAATCTCCCATCTACTATCTTTTACAAATCATTTAAAATTCTCAACTATCTTAAATTACTTCCATCATTTAAATTAAAATCTTTTAACACATTAAAATCATTATATTCAAACATTAATTACATTCAAATATTTAACTACCTTGAAAAATTTTCAAATCATTTATAAGTGATACTGGCTGATCCCGGCCCAAGTGGGCCGAAACAGTTTAAGAAAAGTAACGTTCCGCAAGTGCGGACCGGAAGAGTTAATTTGTTCAGCCCAAGCGGGCGAAAATTATGTATCTTGCATTAAATATTTGTCTGCTGGTCTTCCATTATGATTGAAGATGTTGTGTAGGATGTATTAAATTACATTAAGAAATAAGAGAAGTGGACTGTATACGAATAGTTTAATAATTTGAATGATCACATTACAGCTGTAATAAATTGAAAGAAGGCTGGCTAATGCTGCATATTGAATTAATAATTAATAAATTTAGTTAAGAATGAAGTTGTGGCGCTAGTTGGCCATGATAGAAAATAGTAAGGCCTAAGGCCTACATCTAATGTCGACACTAACTTGACGGAAAGGTCCGGCGAACCGAACGCCGAGATTACTGAATGTGCACTGGTCAAAGTACGATTACGCGAACGTTGATGAGATATAAATCAGATTAGCCAACCTAGTAAAATAAAATCATCGCGCTACCGTCCATAAGCTGCCCATCAAAAATCAAAAAGATTTTTAATACATTCTTTAATAAATTATAATACATTTACAATTCAATTTGAAATAGTGGAGTTTAAATAATTAGAATCAGCTTCAAGGCTGAGTTGAACCTTGAGTTGAGATTAGATAACGGCAATCGGCCGCTAATTTGAGATAAGCATGCAGATAGGCGACTGTAGGCCAAGGTTTGGCAAACAGCTGTTTCATGTACCACTAAGTCTGGTTAACCAATATTACTGACACAAGTGCGCAGTACGTAACATTACAAAACATGAACGAGAAATACATAATATGCAAGTCATAGAGTTAGCTTAATGCTAGCTAAGGTCCGTAGACCTGTACAGAAGTTCATTACATGAATAAAATTGTTTTTGAACATGTTACAGTTGCATGTTTCATTGTATATTCAGGAGGGCGACATGTATCGACCTAAATACGCTATTCCTGAAGTTTCAGGAATTTACAATGTATGCCAACGTGTGAGCAAGCTAGATGCTGAATGTAGCCCAGATATGACGTGTATGTCATAATTTAAATAAAGAATTGTGCATGCTTACTTACAAAAATGAATAAAATATAAGTACAATATACACACGGTATATATAAAGACAAGGCAGTTACACACGGTAGACGCTTACAATAGTTTACATCGACACAATTTATGTGAATACAACAATAATAATTTGCATAATTACAAGATAAATAATTGTAATGTCAGCCAACAATACAATACTGAAATTACAGAAACAATTTAACAATTTAAGACATTCACAAAATAGTACATATTTATCAGCAACAATATAAAGAAATGAATGCATGGTTACTTGACAGCAAACATGCGAATATTATGTAATAACATTCATAAATAAGACCACCCAAAGACATGCAGTACACCCCATGAGATCAATGAAAGTGTGACATAGTATGCCACAAAAATTAACATACAATACAAATATTAAGATATCACCAGAACTGTGATACTCAGAAGCGTGCCATGACGCAAAATTGACAAAAATATTGTGACAATCCATCACAATCATGTTGACCAAATGGTCGTAATAAATAATAAGTCAATGGCGGAATAAGCCGCATTGTGCTGTAACCATAGTGTCACATCTCGTCTCGCGCTGGCAATAGACATAATTTATGTATTGGTCTCCGCAAAACACCCGTAGGCGTGCGAATGTCCACGACGCGAACCAAATTATCTGGGCCGGGAAATGTGGCGATGATCACGCCAAATTTCCAGGCTAATGGAGGCAAGTTGTCCTCAATGAGCAAGGCTAAGTCACCAATGGAAACATTATCTTTGGCAAACTTCCACTTGTGACGCTGTTGCAGCTGGTGCAAATAATCGCGAGACCACGCCTTCCAAATGCCCTGGACAAACCTCTGAAGTAATTGCCAACGACCAAGGCGAGAAACAGGAACGTGAGAAAGGTCTGGGTCAGGAATCGCAGTTAGGGGCGCGCAGATCAAAAAATGGCCAGGTGTAAGTGGCACCGGGTCATTAACATCCGAAGAAATAGCAAATAAAGGTCGAGAGTTCAGACATGCCTCTATCTGAGACAAAACGGTTGTGAACTCTTCGAAGTTTAGTATAGATTTGCCTACCACGCGCCGCAAATGAAATTTCAAACTCTTGATGCCGCTCTCCCAAAGGCCACCGAAATGAGGTGAGGAGGGCGGAATAAATGACCATGATATCCCCTGAGAGGATGTGAATGACTTGATCGAGGTGATGGCATCCTTATCGTGCCAAAAGTTGTAAATGTCATGTAAGATGGTGCGGGCCTTCCTGAAGTTCGTGCCGTTGTCGGAGTACAGTTGACTAGGTATACCCCGACGTGCCATAATACGACGTAAGGCAGCTATAAATGCGTTGGCAGTAAGGTCGGACACCAATTCCAGGTGAATAGCCCTAGTTGCTAAGCAAACAAACAGAGACACGTACGCCTTAGTAAGAGTTCTAGACTTCTGCCCGCCATGACGAATCATGAAGGGACCACCATAATCAACCGCGCAAAATAGAAACGACCTTGAAGGAGTGACTCTAGGGGATGGCAAGATGCCAAGCCTCTGAACCTGCTGTGTGGCGCTAAACCTGATGCACTTGAGACACTTACGAATAATGGAACGGATGACTAGCCGGGCATTAACAATCCACCAACGTTGACGCAGTGAATGATGCACGAGCTGCGCACCAGCATGAAGCAAACGAATGTGTTCGCGTTCGATGATAAGGCGTGTGACATGCGCCGATGGGGGTAGTACGATAGGATGTTTCGAGTCGTAAGATAACTGGGAATGCTGCAATCGTCCGCCCACGCGTATCACTCCAGTGTCGTCAAGAAACGGGTCGAGAGAGGCTAACTTGCTTCTGATGGAAACAGAAGATCCGTTCCGAAGACAACTAATTTCGCCTGGGAAGTGGGTCGATTGAGATTGCCTTATAAAGAAATTAAGAGACTGATGAATTTCCACAGGGGTCAGATCGCCCGAAAGCCTGTCCGCAGATGAGTGCCTAATATTTCTGATGAAACGAAAACAGTAAGCGTATACACGTGTCAGCCGGTGTAACGAGGAAAAGTCCAACGATAAGTCAACAGCCAGGGTAGACATTAGCGAACGGTTATGTGTAGTTTTCTCTTCCGCGATTACTTCCGAAGATGATGGAGTGGCCGGTACGAAAGATGGGAAAGGATTAGACTCTTGACGATTGAGACAGACAGCCAGGACCGTGCCACCAAAGCGATCAATCGCGCAAAACGTCCGGGAGACACCCCCTAGAAATAATATCAGCAGGATTGCGTCGCGAATCAATGTGATGCCAGGTACAAGTTTGCGTGCGACGCTGAATTTCAGCAACCCTATTAGCGACGTATGTTTTCCAACGCGAAGACTGCGCATGAATCCAGTAAAGAGCCACCATAGAATCGGAATACAAATGTACATCCTCAATGAATGAATGAAGAGCAGGAATAATTTTAGACACAAGTCGCGATAATAACAAACAAGCGCAGAGCTCGATACGAGGTAATGACACTTGGCGCAAGGGAGCCACGCGAGATTTTGAACACAAAAGACGACAGGAAGCAGTAGCATCTTGATAAATGACTCGGACATACACACAACAGCCGAACCCTCTCTCGGAAGCATCCGAAAAACCATGCAACTGAACTGTAACCGCCTGATGGTTGCAACGAATAGATCGCGGGACCACTATTTTACCAATCAGACTTAATTTGTTACACAAAGAATGCCAATCCGACAGTGACTGACCGGAAAGCGGTTCATCCCAACTAAGCTTACAAAGCCAGAGTCGCTGCATGAAGTGTTTATACAAAAAGACAACTGGGCCGATTAAACCCAGTGGATCATATATTCCGGCGATTATTGAGAGAATTTGCCTCTTGGATATGCTATGAAGAACCGGAGATAGGTTGACATCAAACAAAAATGAATCAGCAGTGTTGTTCCAAAGAATGCCCAGGGTACGCACATTGTCCTGTTTATTTAGGGGTCGTGAAAGGTTGTGATGACTTGCGACCGCTGTGGGTTCATTTGATGCCCATTTGTGCAACGTGAAACCATATTGAGCAAGTAACGCACCTAGGTCGGATTTCAGATTAGTCAGATCGGGGATAGTGTCAGAACCGGTAAGTAGATCGTCTACATAAAAATCGTTAGTAATGGCTAAAGCCGCTTGGGGAAAGGAGGTTTGATTGTCTCTAGCAATTTGTAAAAGGCACCGTGTGGCCAAAAAGGAGGCGCTAGCCGTGCCGTAAGTTACTGTTCGCAGCGCGAAATGCTTAAGTGGTTCGAGGGGAGAGTCACGCCACAAAATACGCTGATAGTGACAGTCCTCTTCAGCAACGCGAATCTGACGATACATTTTTTCGATGTCAGCAATCAGGACATACTTATGTGTGCGAAACCGCAACAGAATAGAGAAGAGATCTTGCTGAACATTGGGGCCTACCAATAATAGGTCATTTAACGAAAGGCCATTTGTAGTCTTGGAGGAACCATCAAAGACAACGCGCAATTTTGTGGTCAAGCTAGAATGTTTAAACACGGCATGGTGAGGCAAGTAATAAATATTTGACGATCCTAAATTGATAGCGCCATGATCAATGGGTGTCATGTGCCCAAGCTTCATGTATTCCCCGATAAAGTCTGCGTAGTCGCGAGCGAGCTTGGGATCGCGCCTGAATCGACGCTCCAAGTTTAAAAACCTTGATTCGGCACTTGTGTAGGATTCCCCTAAGTGAGGATTATCAGACTTGAATGGGAGCGACACTATAAATCTACCCTCGTGGTTGCGCTGAGTGTAGCGCATAAAATGCTCTTCGCAAGCCGACTCGCCATTAGGGGTATCGCTGGGGATCGTTTCTGCCTCCCAAAATCTCTCAAGAGATTGCAGGATTTGGCTGTCATTGTTCCTTGCCAAGAACGAAACAGCAGGACCCTGGGTGTGGCAGTGCTTGGGCAGATTGCCGGCCAAAATGTAACCCAGTTTTGTCTCCTGAATGATAGGGAAGTTGGGTCCGCGTGTGTACTTATTAGCTAATATTGAATCTAGATAAAATTGAGCCCCCAATAGTATGTCGATCTGTGAAGATATATTAAAATCTGGGTCGGCGAGAAAAATTTTATTTGGAATGTGGAACCGGTTGATGTCAAACGATATTGAAGGCAGATTATGAGTTAAGTTAGATAAGACGGCAAATTTGGCCTCGAAACTATGTCTCTGATAGCGAGACATAATACGCATAGAAACAATGTCAGTAGCGCAACACGCTGTGTTGCTTATTCCTGTAATCGGAATATTAGATCGGGTTAGTTTGAGGTGCAATCTTTTCGCAAATGATTTCGTACAAAAATTGATCTGAGACCCGGCGTCAAGAAGTGCGCGCGCCTTATGCCTATTGCCAGCCTGATCAATAACATATACAACTGCAGTGGATAAAAGTACATTGTTTTTACACTGTAATTTAAATGAGCAGTAGTTACTGCTGGCAGCTGCTGATTTCGGCACGTAATTAGCGTGCAGCAAGGTGTGGTGACCCTTTGAACAAATTTTACAAACCTGTTTACTTTTACAATTTGTTATCAAATGACCTGCTCTAAGGCAGTTAATACAACATTTATGGTTTGCCACCAATTGCCCCCGCTCAGCGGCACTTAATATGCGAAAATTATTACACATGTAAAGCGGGTGATCAGATTTACAGCACACACATGAATAATGCCTTGCCGTAGCATGATAACTCTTAAAGGTACTGCTGCCAGCAGTATTTCTTAAACTACATTTCGCAAACTTATTGTTTGTTTTTACACTAGGTTTATTGAATTGCTGTCCGGGTTCAATTGGCATAGTATTTTCTAAAAGCTGTCGGCGCAAATTCAAAAAATGAGTAAAGTCTTGAAAACTAGGCAAGTTGTCAGGGTCTATAGACTCCTTCCAACATTTTAAAGTGATAGGGTCAAGTTTAGTGGAAAGCAATTGTATAGTAATAAACTCAAATAGGTTTACAGACAGCTTCATTGCCGCCAGCGAATTAACAGAAGACGTTATAGTATTCGTAAACTCAGCTAAGCTTTGGACTGAGTCCTTTATTGTGGACTTAACCTGAAGTAGGTTCTGTACATAATATTTTGCTAATATAAATGGATTATTGTACCTATCGGACAGCAAGTTCAACGCTATTACATAATTCTCTTGACAAATTGGCAATGATTTAATTAAGTCTAATGGTTCACACTTCACCGATGAATGCAAGTAATGCAGTTTCTGTACTGGTGTTAAATCTGATCTTGAATGCACCAGATCATTAAAAATTGAATAGAAATGTTGCCACTCAAGTATGTTGCCTGAGAAGCAGGGCAAACTTATCGGTTTTAAATGCACAGGCATCGATAGTACAGGAGGCACAGTCTGAGTATTAACAGTGTCAAGAAGTTGTAAAATGTTTGCCTCAGTTGAGTATATCATTTCCTCAACCTCGACTCGGTCTGCCTGAGCAGTGCTCACGTCTTTACTTATAAGCTCTATTTCAGACTGTACTTCGTCGTACTTCGAGGCTAAGCTCTTAAGACTTTCTAATCTCACAGTCAAAAAATGTTTTGTGGTTAAATTAATGTCAAATGAATTTACCGCGGATTGTATCCGCATTATCGCGGACTTTAATCCGCCTCTCTTTCTGGTCAGCACCTTGAGGCCTTCCTCAGACATTCTTTTACGCACCTTATTACTGTTGCTGGTGGTACCTGGTCAGCGACGTCCCGCAGCGTCGGCTCCTTGATGATGATGGTGAACAGCTGGCAAGATGACCACCTTGAGGCACTGCAGCCGGCAGGAACTTGCTATCACGTTGCCTGAAGACGACGAGCGAAATGGCGACGCAAATCACGCCACGGTCGCATTAGCTGACGTGCTAACCCGCCCGTGATGGCCAGAAAAAGATACAAAAGACACTAAGTGGAAATCCAGGTCCGGAGTGACCAAAAATATGGCTGATCCCGGCCCAAGTGGGCCGAAACAGTTTAAGAAAAGTAACGTTCCGCAAGTGCGGACCGGAAGAGTTAATTTGTTCAGCCCAAGCCGGCGAAAATTATGTATCTTGCATTAAATATTTGTCTGCTGGCCTTCCATTATGATTGAAGATGTTGTGTAGGATGTATTAAATTACATTAAGAAATAAGAGAAGTGGACTGTATACGAATAGTTTAATAATTTGAATGATCACATTACAGCTGTAATAAATTGAAAGAAGGCTGGCTAATGCTGCATATTGAATTAATAATTAATAAATTTAGTTAAGAATGAAGTTGTGGCGCTAGTTGGCCATGATAGAAAATAGTAAGGCCTAAGGCCTACATCTAATGTCGACACTAACTTGACGGAAAGGTCCGGCGAACCGAACGCCGAGATTACTGAATGTGCACTGGTCAAAGTACGATTACGCGAACGTTGATGAGATATAAATCAGATTAGCCAACCTAGTAAAATAAAATCATCGCGCTACCGTCCAGATACTCTACTGCTGATCAGCTGATTTTCTAGGCAAGGTGAATGACCTTTGTTCAAAAATGCTACACAAAATTATATAACGAAAAATACATAACACATATTTATAATTCTTACACTCTAACATAACAAGATTAATGACCCACTAAAACATGATAACCAAAATATAATAAACATCTACTGTATCCATTTTCTCAAATCAAACAATTATTTAATTACTTCAAGAGCGAGTTGCCATTTCTAAGTTACAAAATTTTAATTCGTTGCTCCCCTGAGCAACCTCCTGAACCACACACACTATTATTTTCTGCTGGTGGACTGTTGTGCCCATTTGCCTCCACAAGGACGGCATTGGTGGAGGAATTTATCATCTCCGTGTCCTTGCTTCCGCGTTACATTTTAAAATTGGTAGATATCATCATATCTATGTTATAAACTAATATGCCCTTAAAACGGGTCTACCACCTGGTTTACTGTTCCTACTCGAACAGAGTGGCAGCCGCTGTTCCATAGTTCCGGGGATTTCCCCTAAAGTCACCCCCCAATAATTTCAAATATACACCAATTTCAAGCCAGCTATGGTCAAGGTTCTTACTTTATGGCCATAGCTGACCGCTAGCCAAAACCACGATTAGTGCTGGTAAGGCAGTAATCGCCCGAAAAGTCGGGGAAATCAACTCTAAATTCAGGCATGTTCTCTACGTCATTAATATACACGGCACGGCAATCTATCAGCATATAATATAAAATTATATAAAAGGTGTGCCGTGTATTTTACGCCATTTTGGCCTCCGATGGAGGTAACACTCTCTGTCACCCCCAACACTTACCGCTATCTACCGTGGCACATGCCACCATGGCAATAGCATACTACTAACTAAATTAACCCTTCTCCCTTTACAGTTTCTACACTCCCTAAGTATAGCACTTCTATTAACACCACTCAACCCCCAAAATTACCCATACATCTCGTATGAAAACATAACATAACATAATAAACAAATAGACATTAACCTTGATCATTAGCATTGTTACATTCACATTAAACAAACAATTCTCTTTTAAATAATTTATACAGAAAATTATAAACATTATTACTTGAAATTTTTATTAACACTTTAATATATCATATTATATTCCTCACAAATTTCAAAATTATTATTAACATTTATTTTATCTCATATTTCAGTTATTACTACCCTTGGACTATGGTTTCTATTTAGTACAATTATCTCAAATTATTTTCATCATTGAGTTAAAATCTTTTCAACACCTGTGAACATTTTACTCTATTTAACTTGTATTACAAAATTTATACTCACAGTACATCGCTCATACCCTGTCATAAGCACACAAATATAAACATCAAACACCCTGTATCTTCTGCAACGTTTTAACAACAATGTTATTCCATACTAAACAATTTAACATTTATTTATTTATTAATTATTGTCAAATTCACATCTCATAAAATAATTTAAATCCATCATTATATAACCTCTTAAATCAATCAAAATATTTAAACATCTCAAATTATGTTAACTAAATTAATTATTGAAAACACAACATTTTTAATTACTTTCACCAATTACCATAATTACAATTCATTTGTTATCCTCTTCAAAATTATTTTTGTTATTTATTTAGACTGCAAAATATTATTATTATTATCACAACAATTACCTACACACATTGTTTACATTATATACTTGTTACAATACACACAATCAATTTCACTAAATTATTTACAAATTCTCCGTCATTAATTGTTCAATTTTACCACACTTCATTTCCAAAATCAGCAAGTCAGAACCATAAATCAAAATATTTAAAATGTCCATTTATTAATTTAATGTTCAGCCTCCATCATCGAATACTAATCTAATATATTTATAATATAAATCGTTCTTGTCCACACTCAATTTATTAATTTTACTATAATAATTTTCTAATACTTCAAATTATTCCGTAAAACCCACATAATAACTTACCGGATTATTCCACATTATTATCAAATCATAAAACCTGTCTACATCATTGATTTTGGTCTGGTCTCCATCAGTAGTTTTATTCAATATAAAGTCAGTTAGTTTCTCATCATATTCTTCTACTACATTCATTACAACATAAGGTAAATTATTATTATTTAAACAGGTATCATCAAAACAATTCTCAATCTCTACTCTACAAAGTAAGTATTTCATATCATTTATCTTTATCACTTCTAACATCTCTTTCAACTCATTATAATTTCTCTTCAACTTATACAATTCTATCTCTCTATCAATACACAACTCTCTATCTAACTCTCTCTCACCATAACACCATCTCACACTTTCGACACCGTCCCACACAGAGGGTACTAACTCATAAAAACTTGGGGAACAACTCAAAGACCTCCTGTCTTCCAATAACAAGGGACTCTTGCCCTTCAACAATAACATTTGTGAACACCTTGGTTCACCATAAATATGGGGACAATTTACCCTCTGCCCTACATACTCATCTAATCTCTCTTGCCACTCTTTCTCTAACTCATCAACACTAATTACTACTCCGTTACAACCTATTACTCTCTCTCTCTCTCACTTACTATCTCACTAACTCTTTTCAACGTATCACTCTCTGATACTACATTCTTAATTATATTATTATTTTCAATATCATTTTTATCAATTGTTACTTTTTTATTGTCAATATTATTATTACTTTTCATCTGTTTCCCTACTGACTCTACTACTTTCTCAATATCTCGTTTCAATTCGTTACACTTACTCTCATACTGAATTTTGACCTCATTAATATCAAATTTAAGTTCGTTAAACTGTCTACTCTGCTCCTCAAATTTAGCGTCAAATTTATTATTCAAACTGCACAGCGTGCTATATAGATATTTCATCATATTATTTTCAGGTTGATTACCTTCCTTAATTAAATTTGGGGTCATCTGAATCCCGAATCATCTGTACTATTTGTTTCATCTACATTGATTTTTGTTTTATTGTCCTGACTCACGTTTGGAGTCGAGTGGACTTCAATATTATTCATAATATTTGAATCATCACAATTGTCGACACTAGTCGTTTCATTTATATTGCTTTCATTACCTGCCATTTTTTTAAATTGTAAATTTACTGATTTTGTTTCACTACTCTTTAACTTACATCTACGACATCTTATATTTGATCTGACCTTAATTTATTGTTTTACGTACTTTACGTTTTTTTTTTTTTTTTTTTTGTACTGTCACTTAACCTTTCAACCATACTTGCATTTCCGTAGGTGTGGTTTTTATATTTTAATTTTAATTTATAAAAACTGTCCCTGTTCGGGCGCCATCTGTGCTGGTTATTACCTTATTATTAAATTAAAATCACAAAAATGATTCATATTCCACTTACCTCTAAAATCTTCCACGGCCCAGAGTTCGTCACACGAACGTAGAAATGCAAATATGGTTTTAAGGTTGTGTTAATAACAGACGCAACTCGCATTTGTAAAGAGAAACAAATTAAATTTTATTTTATTCTTTAAATTTTCAAAACTTCAAATTATTTTTTGTTTATTCTTGTATCTCTTAAATCAGTTTATTACCTCTAGCAAAATTTGAAATAAATACAACTTTCTTGAAATATTTACGACCTTGTCTGATACAACTAAAATCTTACCTTAACGAAAGCAGCCCAGCCTGCTCACACACACTTTCATTCCATTACAAAAATAAAAAAAAACCCCTTTTTATTTATTTAAAACATTGTTGACTACATTATGTAACACTCTTGCCGGCAACGTGGGGTTTCTCCGACCTCGTGGCTTCTCACTTATAAATTTAGTTCTAGGTCCGAAACAGTTTATAATTTACTTTTCTTCTGCCGAAAACCGTACGCACTTCTTCATTCTGAATAACTGAACTCACTCTTACTTAATATTGAAAAATTTGTTAATGAGCCCTGTTTGGCGGGCTGCCTGCACAGGCGAGCGTCAATGAGGTACTGGGAAGAGCGTTCACCAAGTCCCCACTACTTACATTTCTTGTACAAGACGGAACGCAATGCCTTTTGCGTTAAAGTCATAGTTACTGTTCATGGTACCACGTGCAATTCCCGTGTGTTGGACGTTGACGAAATTTGTGGTCCAGTGGTTTACGTCACTGTAGTAGACATGACTTATACATACTTCCGCCTTGTCGAAAGCACATGGTGAAAAAACATCGTCTCCGGGCCATATTGTTTTACCAAATCGGCGTCGGTTGTGCACCGGCTGGTGTTTGCGCACTTGTGTATGTGTGTCACACAGTCTCAAAATTCTAAGAATTGTACCGTTGTCGCCAACACGCACATTCCATTGTACTGTTAACTCTCATAGCTCCTTTGTTCGAGTAAAGTTTTTATTCAACACGTGACTGGCCACACCGATGAAAACAATTTACAAATTTTTAATAAAATAAAATCCCTCCCTTTTGCCCCGTTACAATACCCGCCCCCCCAATGAGAGATCTTCTGTCGAAACAGAAGAAATCTCATTGCTATACCCCTAAGAGGACCGGTGAGGATATGGTGCCAACAACCCCCCATTTGTTCTTATACATCATGGGTAAACTACCCCCCTGGCTCGGCTACTATGGCTGCACCTGAACGAGATTACTGGACTTCTCTATATGAGATCCCAACACCATAACATCGAACAGACTCAGTCCACAGCGCACCTAACCTTTTAACATGCTACCCCTAAATCCAAACCCCTGGTCTTATACCATGCCAGATCCTGGACCGATCTGTTCCCCCTTACCATGCACACTGGGCTGCCTTTAGCAGTTACTGGGCTCGTATACACACTTATAATTACTCATTAAACAAAATTATCCTTTAAAATTTTCAAATCATTTCTCTTTATATTCAAAATTCATTTACGTTAGACTCAAATTGTACTTCCTCAAACATCACAATGAAAAAAACTTTTACATGAATCCCTAATTCTCTTCACTACTACTAACAATCCTAAAGAAAACAAATTGAATACCTTATTAAACATGAACTCACTTACTCTAACATTTGTTTACACATATATTCTAAACAATATAATTCAATAACACTATTGATACACATAAACAATAATATAATCAAAATTCAAAACTTCAATTAGATGGCAGGCACAAAAATCAAAATTTTTTTTTCTTTCAAAAAAAATTTTAATTTATTAAAATATTTTTTATCAATTTCGGAAAAAATTTGAAATTATTTAAATCGCTTACATGACAAAATTTGCATCAAGCAATTGCCAAAACTGGTCTAGTTTATAACATCAACCATCAGCTGATCTAACTGGGTCAAGTCAACAACCTTGACCTACATAGGTTATACATAGGGTACATCATAAAATACATTAAACATCTTTAAAATTTTTTATCTTAAAACATAATATAATAAGACATTCAGAATTAACATGGTTATTATTACAATTAACAATAAAATTGACATTTGAATTAATTAAAATTTACACATTTATTGCTCTAATTAGTTTCAACTTTTATTAAACTCTGACACTTGTTTCCATTACTTTTATATTTTTACTATGACTCTCTTTCTTTAACATTCTCAATCTCCATTAGTTTGGGTGACTTAATTATTCACAATAACAATTTAATTTACCACTTGGCATGTATACATTTATAATCTTTCCCCTTCTGACTTTAATATCACTAACAGCTTTAACTAATATGACACCTATCTCTATCAAAAACATCTATCAAACATTCTCTAAACCCAACTTACTACTCAACTCAATTCGCCTTATTCTACCCTTATATATAAAAAAAATA
This sequence comes from Magicicada septendecula, assembly GCA_034769895.1. Lineage (NCBI taxonomy): Eukaryota > Metazoa > Arthropoda > Insecta > Hemiptera > Cicadidae > Magicicada > Magicicada septendecula. The sequence continues at coordinate 761,483,522 of CM068367.1, forward strand.
CTCTCTACCCCTTTGTACTCAGGATGTGTTTCCCTCCCATTTCTCATTCCCTTATCTGGTTCCTGGACTCTCCCTAGGCAACCCTTTCCGGCGCTAAACGGTCCCTTCCCGTCCCAACACCTTTCGTTGCGGTCTCCTTATCACACCACCCCCCTTACAAAATTCCCATCAACTATTTATTTTCCCAATACATCACTTTCAACTACAAAATATCTCCTTTTACTTATTACCTCAATATATCTATCATTACAATACAAATTAGCCCCATAGCTACTGTGTCTCTATTATCTCTCAAATTCTACCTTACATTATTCATAACAATGTTTATTTATTTCTAGTACCCCTTTAAACTCAACATGGACTGATCTACATGTCCTAACAAAATAATAATCACCCAAAATCTCCCATCTACTATCTTTTACAAATCATTTAAAATTCTCAACTATCTTAAATTACTTCCATCATTTAAATTAAAATCTTTTAACACATTAAAATCATTATATTCAAACATTAATTACATTCAAATATTTAACTACCTTGAAAAATTTTCAAATCATTTATAAGTGATACTCTACTGCTGATCAGCTGATTTTCTAGGCAAGGTGAATGACCTTTGTTCAAAAATGCTACACAAAATTATATAACGAAAAATACATAACACATATTTATAATTCTTACACTCTAACATAACAAGATTAATGACCCACTAAAACATGATAACCAAAATATAATAAACATCTACTGTATCCATTTTCTCAAATCAAACAATTATTTATTTACTTCAAGAGCGAGTTGCCATTTCTAAGTTACAAAATTTTAATTCGTTGCTCCCCTGAGCAACCTCCTGAACCACACACACTATTATTTTCTGCTGGTGGACTGTTGTGCCCATTTGCCTCCACAAGGACGGCATTGGTGGAGGAATTTATCATCTCCGTGTCCTTGCTTCCGCGTTACATTTTAAAATTGGTAGATATCATCATATCTATGTTATAAACTAATATGCTCTTAAAACGGGTCTACCACCTGGTTTACTGTTCCTACTCGAACAGAGTGGCAGCCGCTGTTCCATAGTTCCGGGGATTTCCACTAAAGTCACCCCCCAATAATTTCAAATATACACCAATTTCAAGCCAGCTATGGTCAAGGTTCTTACTTTATGGCCATAGCTGACCGCTAGCCAAAACCACGATTAGTGCTGGTAAGGCAGTAATCGCCCGAAAAGTCGGGGAAATCAACTCTAAATTCAGGCATGTTCTCTACGTCATTAATATACACGGCACGGCAATCTATCAGCATATAATATAAAATTATATAAAAGGTGTGCCGTGTATTTTACGCCATTTTGGCCTCCGATGGAGGTAACACTCTCTGTCACCCCCAACACTTACCGCTATCTACCGTGGCACATGCCACCATGGCAATAGCATACTACTAACTAAATTAACCCTTCTCCCTTTACAGTTTCTACACTCCCTAAGTATAGCACTTCTATTAACACCACTCAACCCCCCAAAATTACCCATACATCTCGTATGAAAACATAACATAACATAATAAACAAATAGACATTAACCTTGATCATTAGCATTGTTACATTCACATTAAACAAACAATTCTCTTTTAAATAATTTATACAGAAAATTATAAACATTATTACTTGAAATTTTTATTAACACTTTAATATATCATATTATATTCCTCACAAATTTCAAAATTATTATTAACATTTATTTTATCTCATATTTCAGTTATTACTACCCTTGGACTATGGTTTCTATTTAGTACAATTATCTCAAATTATTTTCATCATTGAGTTAAAATCTTTTCAACACCTGTGAACATTTTACTCTATTTAACTTGTATTACAAAATTTATACTCACAGTACATCGCTCATACCCTGTCATAAGCACACAAATATAAACATCAAACACCCTGTATCTTCTGCAACGTTTTAACAACAATGTTATTCCATACTAAACAATTTAACATTTATTTATTTATTAATTATTGTCAAATTCACATCTCATAAAATAATTTAAATCCATCATTATATAACCTCTTAAATCAATCAAAATATTTAAACATCTCAAATTATGTTAACTAAATTAATTATTGAAAACACAACATTTTTAATTACTTTCACCAATTACCATAATTACAATTCATTTGTTATCCTCTTCAAAATTATTTTTGTTATTTATTTAGACTGCAAAATATTATTATTATTATCACAACAATTACCTACACACATTGTTTACATTATATACTTGTTACAATACACACAATCAATTTCACTAAATTATTTACAAATTCTCCGTCATTAATTGTTCAATTTTACCACACTTCATTTCCAAAATCAGCAAGTCAGAACCATAAATCAAAATATTTAAAATGTCCATTTATTAATTTAATGTTCAGCCTCCATCATCGAATACTAATCTAATATATTTATAATATAAATCGTTCTTGTCCACACTCAATTTATTAATTTTACTATAATAATTTTCTAATACTTCAAATTATTCCGTAAAACCCACATAATAACTTACCGGATTATTCCACATTATTATCAAATCATAAAACCTGTCTACATCATTGATTTTGGTCTGGTCTCCATCAGTAGTTTTATTCAATATAAAGTCAGTTAGTTTCTCATCATATTCTTCTACTACATTCATTACAACATAAGGTAAATTATTATTATTTAAACAGGTATCATCAAAACAATTCTCAATCTCTACTCTACAAAGTAAGTATTTCATATCATTTATCTTTATCACTTCTAACATCTCTTTCAACTCATTATAATTTCTCTTCAACTTATACAATTCTATCTCTCTATCAATACACAACTCTCTATCTAACTCTCTCTCACCATAACACCATCTCACACTTTCGACACCGTCCCACACAGAGGGTACTAACTCATAAAAACTTGGGGAACAACTCAAAGACCTCCTGTCTTCCAATAACAAGGGACTCTTGCCCTTCAACAATAACATTTGTGAACACCTTGGTTCACCATAAATATGGGGACAATTTACCCTCTGCCCTACATACTCATCTAATCTCTCTTGCCACTCTTTCTCTAACTCATCAACACTAATTACTACTCCGTTACAACCTATTACTCTCTCTCTCTCTCACTTACTATCTCACTAACTCTTTTCAACGTATCACTCTCTGATACTACATTCTTAATTATATTATTATTTTCAATATCATTTTTATCAATTGTTACTTTTTTATTGTCAATATTATTATTACTTTTCATCTGTTTCCCTACTGACTCTACTACTTTCTCAATATCTCGTTTCAATTCGTTACACTTACTCTCATACTGAATTTTGACCTCATTAATATCAAATTTAAGTTCGTTAAACTGTCTACTCTGCTCCTCAAATTTAGCGTCAAATTTATTATTCAAACTGCACAGCGTGCTATATAGATATTTCATCATATTATTTTCAGGTTGATTACCTTCCTTAATTAAATTTGGGGTCATCTGAATCCCCGAATCATCTGTACTATTTGTTTCATCTACATTGATTTTTGTTTTATTGTCCTGACTCACGTTTGGAGTCGAGTGGACTTCAATATTATTCATAATATTTGAATCATCACAATTGTCGACACTAGTCGTTTCATTTATATTGCTTTCATTACCTGCCATTTTTTTAAATTGTAAATTTACTGATTTTTGTTTCACTACTCTTTAACTTACATCTACGACATCTTATATTTGATCTGACCTTAATTTATTGTTTTACGTACTTTACGTTTTTTTTTTTTTTTTTTTTGTACTGTCACTTAACCTTTCAACCATACTTGCATTTCCGTAGGTGTGGTTTTTATATTTTAATTTTAATTTATAAAAACTGTCCCTGTTCGGGCGCCATCTGTGCTGGTTATTACCTTATTATTAAATTAAAATCACAAAAATGATTCATATTCCACTTACCTCTAAAATCTTCCACGGCCCAGAGTTCGTCACACGAACGTAGAAATGCAAATATGGTTTTAAGGTTGTGTTAATAACAGACGCAACTCGCATTTGTAAAGAGAAACAAATTAAATTTTATTTTATTCTTTAAATTTTCAAAACTTCAAATTATTTTTTGTTTATTCTTGTATCTCTTAAATCAGTTTATTACCTCTAGCAAAATTTGAAATAAATACAACTTTCTTGAAATATTTACGACCTTGTCTGATACAACTAAAATCTTACCTTAACGAAAGCAGCCCAGCCTGCTCACACACACTTTCATTCCATTACAAAAATAAAAAAAAACCCCTTTTTATTTATTTAAAACATTGTTGACTACATTATGTAACACTCTTGCCGGCAACGTGGGGTTTCTCCGACCTCGTGGCTTCTCACTTATAAATTTAGTTCTAGGTCCGAAACAGTTTATAATTTACTTTTCTTCTGCCGAAAACCGTACGCACTTCTTCATTCTGAATAACTGAACTCACTCTTACTTAATATTGAAAAATTTGTTAATGAGCCCTGTTTGGCGGGCTGCCTGCACAGGCGAGCGTCAATGAGGTACTGGGAAGAGCGTTCACCAAGTCCCCACTACTTACATTTCTTGTACAAGACGGAACGCAATGCCTTTTGCGTTAAAGTCATAGTTACTGTTCATGGTACCACGTGCAATTCCCGTGTGTTGGACGTTGACGAAATTTGTGGTCCAGTGGTTTACGTCACTGTAGTAGACATGACTTATACATACTTCCGCCTTGTCGAAAGCACATGGTGAAAAAACATCGTCTCCGGGCCATATTGTTTTACCAAATCGGCGTCGGTTGTGCACCGGCTGGTGTTTGCGCACTTGTGTATGTGTGTCACACAGTCTCAAAATTCTAAGAATTGTACCGTTGTCGCCAACACGCACATTCCATTGTACTGTTAACTCTCATAGCTCCTTTGTTCGAGTAAAGTTTTTATTCAACACGTGACTGGCCACACCGATGAAAACAATTTACAAATTTTTAATAAAATAAAATCCCTCCCTTTTGCCCCGTTACAATACCCGCCCCCCCAATGAGAGATCTTCTGTCGAAACAGAAGAAATCTCATTGCTATACCCCTAAGAGGACCGGTGAGGATATGGTGCCAACAACCCCCCATTTGTTCTTATACATCATGGGTAAACTACCCCCCTGGCTCGGCTACTATGGCTGCACCTGAACGAGATTACTGGACTTCTCTATATGAGATCCCAACACCATAACATCGAACAGACTCAGTCCACAGCGCACCTAACCTTTTAACATGCTACCCCTAAATCCAAACCCCTGGTCTTATACCATGCCAGATCCTGGACCGATCTGTTCCCCCTTACCATGCACACTGGGCTGCCTTTAGCAGTTACTGGGCTCGTATACACACTTATAATTACTCATTAAACAAAATTATCCTTTAAAATTTTCAAATCATTTCTCTTTATATTCAAAATTCATTTACGTTAGACTCAAATTGTACTTCCTCAAACATCACAATGAAAAAAACTTTTACATGAATCCCTAATTCTCTTCACTACTACTAACAATCCTAAAGAAAACAAATTGAATACCTTATTAAACATGAACTCACTTACTCTAACATTTGTTTACACATATATTCTAAACAATATAATTCAATAACACTATTGATACACATAAACAATAATATAATCAAAATTCAAAACTTCAATTAGATGGCAGGCACAAAAATCAAAATTTTTTTTTCTTTCAAAAAAAATTTTAATTTATTAAAATATTTTTTATCAATTTCGGAAAAAATTTGAAATTATTTAAATCGCTTACATGACAAAATTTGCATCAAGCAATTGCCAAAACTGGTCTAGTTTATAACATCAACCATCAGCTGATCTAACTGGGTCAAGTCAACAACCTTGACCTACATAGGTTATACATAGGGTACATCATAAAATACATTAAACATCTTTAAAATTTTTTATCTTAAAACATAATATAATAAGACATTCAGAATTAACATGGTTATTATTACAATTAACAATAAAATTGACATTTGAATTAATTAAAATTTACACATTTATTGCTCTAATTAGTTTCAACTTTTATTAAACTCTGACACTTGTTTCCATTACTTTTATATTTTTACTATGACTCTCTTTCTTTAACATTCTCAATCTCCATTAGTTTGGGTGACTTAATTATTCACAATAACAATTTAATTTACCACTTGGCATGTATACATTTATAATCTTTCCCCTTCTGACTTTAATATCACTAACAGCTTTAACTAATATGACACCTATCTCTATCAAAAACATCTATCAAACATTCTCTAAACCCAACTTACTACTCAACTCAATTCGCCTTATTCTACCCTTATATATAAAAAAAATACTCTCTACCCCTTTGTACTCAGGATGTGTTTCCCTCCCATTTCTCATTCCCTTATCTGGTTCCTGGACTCTCCCTAGGCAACCCTTTCCGGCGCTAAACGGTCCCTTCCCGTCCCAACACCTTTCGTTGCGGTCTCCTTATCACACCACCCCCCTTACAAAATTCCCATCAACTATTTATTTTCCCAATACATCACTTTCAACTACAAAATATCTCCTTTTACTTATTACCTCAATATATCTATCATTACAATACAAATTAGCCCCATAGCTACTGTGTCTCTATTATCTCTCAAATTCTACCTTACATTATTCATAACAATGTTTATTTATTTCTAGTACCCCTTTAAACTCAACATGGACTGATCTACATGTCCTAACAAAATAATAATCACCCAAAATCTCCCATCTACTATCTTTTACAAATCATTTAAAATTCTCAACTATCTTAAATTACTTCCATCATTTAAATTAAAATCTTTTAACACATTAAAATCATTATATTCAAACATTAATTACATTCAAATATTTAACTACCTTGAAAAATTTTCAAATCATTTATAAGTGATACTCTACTGCTGATCAGCTGATTTTCTAGGCAAGGTGAATGACCTTTGTTCAAAAATGCTACACAAAATTATATAACGAAAAATACATAACACATATTTATAATTCTTACACTCTAACATAACAAGATTAATGACCCACTAAAACATGATAACCAAAATATAATAAACATCTACTGTATCCATTTTCTCAAATCAAACAATTATTTATTTACTTCAAGAGCGAGTTGCCATTTCTAAGTTACAAAATTTTAATTCGTTGCTCCCCTGAGCAACCTCCTGAACCACACACACTATTATTTTCTGCTGGTGGACTGTTGTGCCCATTTGCCTCCACAAGGACGGCATTGGTGGAGGAATTTATCATCTCCGTGTCCTTGCTTCCGCGTTACATTTTAAAATTGGTAGATATCATCATATCTATGTTATAAACTAATATGCTCTTAAAACGGGTCTACCACCTGGTTTACTGTTCCTACTCGAACAGAGTGGCAGCCGCTGTTCCATAGTTCCGGGGATTTCCACTAAAGTCACCCCCCAATAATTTCAAATATACACCAATTTCAAGCCAGCTATGGTCAAGGTTCTTACTTTATGGCCATAGCTGACCGCTAGCCAAAACCACGATTAGTGCTGGTAAGGCAGTAATCGCCCGAAAAGTCGGGGAAATCAACTCTAAATTCAGGCATGTTCTCTACGTCATTAATATACACGGCACGGCAATCTATCAGCATATAATATAAAATTATATAAAAGGTGTGCCGTGTATTTTACGCCATTTTGGCCTCCGATGGAGGTAACACTCTCTGTCACCCCCAACACTTACCGCTATCTACCGTGGCACATGCCACCACGGCAATAGCATACTACTAACTAAATTAACCCTTCTCCCTTTACAGTTTCTACACTACCTAAGTATAGCACTTCTATTAACACCACTCAACCCCCCAAAATTACCCATATATCTCGTATGAAAACATAACATAACATAATAAACAAATAGACATTAACCTTGATCATTAGCATTGTTACATTCACATTAAACAAACAATTCTCTTTTAAATAATTTATACAGAAAATTATAAACATTATTACTTGAAATTTTTATTAACACTTTAATATATCATATTATATTCCTCACAAATTTCAAAATTATTATTAACATTTATTTTATCTCATATTTCAGTTATTACTACCCTTGGACTATGGTTTCTATTTAGTACAATTATCTCAAATTATTTTCATCATTGAGTTAAAATCTTTTCATCACCTGTAAACATTTTACTCTATTTAACTTGTATTACAAAATTTATACTCACAGTACATCGCTCATACCCTGTCATAAGCACACAAATATAAACATCAAACACCCTGTATCTTCTGCAACATTTTAACAACAATGTTATTCCATACTAAACAATTTAACATTTATTTATTTATTAATTGTCAAATTCACATCTCATAAAATAATTTAAATCCATCATTATATAACCTCTTAAATCAATCAAAATATTTAAACATCTCAAATTATTTTAATTAAATTAATTATTGAAAACACAACATTTTTAATTACTTTCACCAATTACCATAATTACAATTCATTTGTTATCCTCTTCAAAATTATTTTTGTTATTTGTTTAGACTGCAAAATATTATTATTATTATCACAACAATTACCTACACACATTGTTTACATTATATACTTGTTACAATACACACAATCAATTTCACTAAATTATTTACAAATTCTTCGTCATTAATTGTTCAATTTTACCACACTTCATTTCCAAAATCAGCAAGTCAGAACCATAAATCAAAATATTTAAAATGTCCATTTATTAATTTAATGTTCGGCCTCCATCATCGAATAATAATCTAATATATTTATAATATAAATCGTTCTTGTCCACACTCAATTTATTAATTTTACTATAATAATTTTCTAATACTTCAAATTGTTCCGTAAAACCCACATAATAACTTACCGGATTATTCCACATTATTATCAAACCATAAAACCTGTCTAAATCATTGATTTTGGTCTGGTCTCCATCAGTAGTTTTATTCAAAATAAAGTCAGTTATTTTCTCATCATATTCTTCTACTACATTCATTACAACATAAGGTAAATTATTATTATTTAAACAGGTATCATCAAAACAATTCTCAATCTCTACTCTACAAAGTAAGTATTTCATATCATTTATCTTTATCACTTCTAACATCTCTTTCAACTAATTATAATTTCTCTTCAACTTATATAATTCTATCTCTCTATCAATACACAACTCTCTATCTAACTCTCTCTCACCATAACACCATCTCACACTTTCGACACCGTCCCACACAGAGGGTACTAACTCATAAAAACTTGGGGAACAACTCAAAGACCTCCTGTCTTCCAATAACAAGGGACTCTTGCCCTTCAACAATAACATTTGTGAACACCTTGGTTCACCATAAATATGGGGACAATTTACCCTCTGCCCTACATACTCATCTAATCTCTCTTGCCACTCTTTCTCTAACTCATCAACACTAATTACTACTCCGTTACAACCTATTACTCTCTCTCTCTCTCACTTACTATCTCACTAACTCTTTTCAACGTATCACTCTCTGATACTACATTCTTAATTATATTATTATTTTCAATATCATTTTTATCAATTGTTACTTTTTTATTGTCAATATTATTATTACTTTTCATCTGTTTCCCTACTGACTCTACTACTTTCTCAATATCTCGTTTCAATTCGTTACACTTACTCTCATACTGAATTTTGACCTCATTAATATCAAATTTAAGTTCGTTAAACTGTCTACTCTGCTCCTCAAATTTAGCGTCAAATTTATTATTCAAACTGCACAGCGTGCTATATAGATATTTCATCATATTATTTTCAGGTTGATTACCTTCCTTAATTAAATTTGGGGTCATCTGAATCCCCGAATCATCTGTACTATTTGTTTAATCTACATTGATTTTTGTTTTATTGTCCTGACTCACGTTTGGAGTCGAGTGGACTTCAATATTATTCATAATATTTGAATCATCACAATTGTCGACACTAGTCGTTTCATTTATATTGCTTTCATTACCTGCCATTTTTTTAAATTGTAAATTTACTGATTTTTGTTTCACTACTCTTTAACTTACATCTACGACATCTTATATTTGATCTGACCTTAATTTATTGTTTTACGTACTTTACGTATTTTTTTTTTTTTTTTTTTGTACTGTCACTTAACCTTTCAACCATACTTGCATTTCCGTAGGTGTGGTTTTTATATTTTAATTTTAATTTATAAAAACTGTCCCTGTTCGGGCGCCATCTGTGCTGGTTATTACCTTATTATTAAATTAAAATCACAAAAATGATTCATATTCCACTTACCTCTAAAATCTTCCACGGCCCAGAGTTCGTCACACGAACGTAGAAATGCAAATATGGTTTTAAGGTTGTGTTAATAACAGACGCAACTCGCATTTGTAAAGAGAAACAAATTAAATTTTATTTTATTCTTTAAATTTTCAAAACTTCAAATTATTTTTTGTTTATTCTTGTATCTCTTAAATCAGTTTATTACCTCTAGCAAAATTTGAAATAAATACAACTTTCTTGAAATATTTACGACCTTGTCTGATACAACTAAAATCTTACCTTAACGAAAGCAGCCCAGCCTGCTCACACACACTTTCATTCCATTTTACAAAAATTAAAAAAAAACCCTTTTTATTTATTTAAAACATTGTTGACTACATTACGTAACACTCTTGCCGGCAACGTGGGGTTTCTCCGACCTCGTGGCTTCTCACTTATAAATTTAGTTCTAGGTCCGAAACAGTTTATAATTTACTTTTCTTCTGCCGAAAACCGTACGCACTTCCTCGCTCTTACTTGATATTGAAAAATTTGTTAATGAGCCCTGTTTGGCGGGCTGCCTGCGCAGGCGAGCGTCAATGAGGTACTGGGAAGAGCGTTCACCAAGTCCCCACTACTTACATTTCTTGTACAAGACGGAACGCAATGCCTTTTGCGTTAAAGTCATAGTTACTGTTCATGGTACCACGTGCAATTCCCGTGTGTTGGACGTTGACGAAATTTGTGGTCCAGTGGTTTACGTCACTGTAGTAGACATGACTTATACATACTTCCGCCTTGTCGAAAGCACATGGTGAAAAAACATCGTCTCCGGGCCATATTGTTTTACCAAATCGGCGTCGGTTGCGCACCGGCTGGTGTTTGCGCGCTTGTGTATGTGTGTCACACAGTCTCAAAATTCTAAGAATTGTACCATTGTCGCCAACACGCACATTCCATTGTACTGTTAACTCTCATAGCTCCTTTGTTCGAGTAAAGTTTTTATTCAACACGTGACTGGCCACACCGATGAAAACAATTTACAAATTTTTAATAAAATAAAATCCCTCCCTTTTGCCCCATTACAATACCCCCCCCCCAATGAGAGATCTTCTGTCGAAACAGAAGAAATCTCATTGCTATACCCCTAAGAGGACCGGTGAGGATATGGTGCCAACAACCCCCCATTTGTTCTTATACATCATGGGTAAACTACCCCCCTGGCTCGGCTACTATGGCTGCACCTGAACGAGATTACTGGACTTCTCTATATGAGAACCCAACACCATAACATCGAACAGACACGGTCCACAGCGCACCTAACCTTTTACATGCTACCCCTAAATCCAAACCCCTGGTCTTATACCATGCCAGATCCTCGACCGATCTGTTCCCCCTTACCATGCACACTGGGCTGCCTTTAGTAGTTACTGGGCTCGTATACACACTTATAATTACTCATTAAACAAAATTATCCTTTAAAATTTTCAAATCATTTCTCTTTATATTCAAAATTCATTTACGTTAGACTCAAATTGTACTTCCTCAAACATCACAATGAAAAAATCTTTTACATGAATCCCTAATTCTCTTCACTACTACTAACAATCCTAAAGAAAACAAATTGAATACCTTATTAAACATGAACTCACTTACTCTAACATTTGTTTACACATATATTCTAAACAATATAATTCAATAACACTATTGATACACATAAACAATAATATAATCAAAATTCAAAACTTCAATTAGATGGCAGGCACAAAAATCAAAATTTTTTTTTCTTTCAAAAAAAATTTTAATTTATTAAAATATTTTTTATCAATTTCGGAAAAAATTTGAAATTATTTAAATCGCTTACATGACAAAATTTGCATCAAGCAATTGCCAAAACTGGTCTAGTTTATAACATCAACCATCAGCTGATCTAACTGGGTCAAGTCAACAACCTTGACCTACATAGGTTATACATAGGGTACATCATAAAATACATTAAACATCTTTAAAATTTTTTATCTTCAAACATAATATAATAAGACATTCAGAATTAACATGGTTATTATTACAATTAACAATAAAATTGACATTTGAATTAATTAAAATTTACACATTTATTGCTCTAATTAGTTTCAACTTTTATTAAACTCTGTCACTTGTTTCCATTAATTTTATATTTTTACTATGACTCTCTTTCTTTAACATTCTCAATCTCCATTAGTTTGGGTGACTTAATTATTCACAATAACAATTTAATTTACCACTTGGCATGTATACATTTATAATCTTTCCCCTTCTGACTTTAATATCACTAACAGCTTTAACTAATATGACACCCATCTCTATCAAAAACATCTATCAAACATTCTCTAAACCCAACTTACTACTCAACACAATTCGCCTCATTCTACCCTTATATATAAAAAAAATACTCTCTACCCCTTTGTACTCAGGATGTGTTTCCCTCCCATTTCTCATTCCCTTATCTGGTTCCTGGACTTTCCCTAGGCAACCCTTTCCGGCGCTAAACGGTCCCTTCCCGTCCCAACACCTTTCGTTGCGGACTCCTTATCACACCACCCCCCTTACAAAATTCCCATCAACTATTTATTTTCCCAATACATCACTTTCAACTACAAAATATCTCCTTTTACTTATTACCTCAATATATCTATCATCACTATACAAATTATCCCCATAGCTACTGTGTCTCTATTATCTCTCAAATTCTACCTTACATTATTCATAACAATATTTATTTATTTCTAGTACCCCTTTAAACTCAACATGGACTGATCTACATGTCCTAACAAAATAATAATCACCCAAAATCTCCCATCTACTATCTTTTACAAATCATTTAAAATTCTCAACTATCTTAAATTACTTCCATCATTTAAATTAAAATCTTTTAACACATTAAAATCATTATATTCAAACATTAATTACATTCAAATATTTAACTACCTTGAAAAATTTTCAAATCATTTATAAGTGATACTCTACTGCTGATCAGCTGATTTTCTAGGCAAGGTGAATGACCTTTGTTCAAAAATGCTACACAAAATTATATAACGAAAAATACATAACACATATTTATAATTCTTACACTCTAACATAACAAGATTAATGACCCACTAAAACATGATAACCAAAATATAATAAACATCTACTGTATCCATTTTCTCAAATCAAACAATTATTTATTTACTTCAAGAGCGAGTTGCCATTTCTAAGTTACAAAATTTTAATTCGTTGCTCCCCTGAGCAACCTCCTGAACCACACACACTATTATTTTCTGCTGGTGGACTGTTGTGCCCATTTGCCTCCACAAGGACGGCATTGGTGGAGGAATTTATCATCTCCGTGTCCTTGCTTCCGCGTTACATTTTAAAATTGGTAGATATCATCATATCTATGTTATAAACTAATATGCCCTTAAAACGGGTCTACCACCTGGTTTACTGTTCCTACTCGAACAGAGTGGCAGCCGCTGTTCCATAGTTCCGGGGATTTCCACTAAAGTCACCCCCCAATAATTTCAAATATACACCAATTTCAAGCCAGCTATGGTCAAGGTTCTTACTTTATGGCCATAGCTGACCGCTAGCCAAAACCACGATTAGTGCTGGTAAGGCAGTAATCGCCCGAAAAGTCGGGGAAATCAACTCTAAATTCAGGCATGTTCTCTACGTCATTAATATACACGGCACGGCAATCTATCAGCATATAATATAAAATTATATAAAAGGTGTGCCGTGTATTTTACGCCATTTTGGCCTCCGATGGAGGTAACACTCTCTGTCACCCCCAACACTTACCGCTATCTACCGTGGCACATGCCACCACGGCAATAGCATACTACTAACTAAATTAACCCTTCTCCCTTTACAGTTTCTACACTACCTAAGTATAGCACTTCTATTAACACCACTCAACCCCCCAAAATTACCCATATATCTCGTATGAAAACATAACATAACATAATAAACAAATAGACATTAACCTTGATCATTAGCATTGTTACATTCACATTAAACAAACAATTCTCTTTTAAATAATTTATACAGAAAATTATAAACATTATTACTTGAAATTTTTATTAACACTTTAATATATCATATTATATTCCTCACAAATTTCAAAATTATTATTAACATTTATTTTATCTCATATTTCAGTTATTACTACCCTTGGACTATGGTTTCTATTTAGTACAATTATCTCAAATTATTTTCATCATTGAGTTAAAATCTTTTCATCACCTGTAAAAATTTTACTCTATTTAACTTGTATTACAAAATTTATACTCACAGTACATCGCTCATACCCTGTCATAAGCACACAAATATAAACATCAAACACCCTGTATCTTCTGCAACATTTTAACAACAATGTTATTCCATACTAAACAATTTAACATTTATTTATTTATTAATTATTGTCAAATTCACATCTCATAAAATAATTTAAATCCATCATTATATAGCCTCTTAAATCAATCAAAATATTTAAACATCTCAAATTATGTTAATTAAATTAATTATTGAAAACACAACATTTTTAATTACTTTCACCAATTACCATAATTACAATTCATTTGTTATCCTCTTCAAAATTATTTTTGTTATTTGTTTAGACTGCAAAATATTATTATTATTATTATCACAACAATTACCTACACACATTGTTTACATTATATACTTGTTACAATACACACAATCAATTTCACTAAATTATTTACAAATTCTTCGTCATTAATTGTTCAATTTTACCACACTTCATTTCCAAAATCAGCAAGTCAGAACCATAAATCAAAATATTTAAAATGTCCATTTATTAATTTAATGTTCGGCCTCCATCATCGAATAATAATCTAATATATTTATAATATAAATCGTTCTTGTCCACACTCAATTTATTAATTTTACTATAATAATTTTCTAATACTTCAAATTGTTCCGTAAAACCCACATAATAACTTACCGGATTATTCCACATTATTATCAAACCATAAAACCTGTCTAAATCATTGATTTTGGTCTGGTCTCCATCAGTAGTTTTATTCAAAATAAAGTCAGTTATTTTCTCATCATATTCTTCTACTACATTCATTACAACATAAGGTAAATTATTATTATTTAAACAGGTATCATCAAAACAATTCTCAATCTCTACTCTACAAAGTAAGTATTTCATATCATTTATCTTTATCACTTCTAACATCTCTTTCAACTCATTATAATTTCTCTTCAACTTATATAATTCTATCTCTCTATCAATACACAACTCTCTATCTAACTCTCTCTCACCATAACACCATCTCACACTTTCGACACCGTCCCACACAGAGGGTACTAACTCATAAAAACTTGGGGAACAACTCAAAGACCTCCTGTCTTCCAATAACAAGGGACTCTTGCCCTTCAACAATAACATTTGTGAACACCTTGGTTCACCATAAATATGGGGACAATTTACCCTCTGCCCTACATACTCATCTAATCTCTCTTGCCACTCTTTCTCTAACTCATCAACACTAATTACTACTCCGTTACAACCTATTACTCTCTCTCTCTCTCTCACTTACTATCTCACTAACTCTTTTCAACGTATCACTCTCTGATACTACATTCTTAATTATATTATTATTTTCAATATCATTTTTATCAATTGTTACTTTTTTATTGTCAATATTATTATTACTTTTCATCTGTTTCCCTACTGACTCTACTACTTTCTCAATATCTCGTTTCAATTCGTTACACTTACTCTCATACTGAATTTTGACCTCATTAATATCAAATTTAAGTTCGTTAAACTGTCTACTCTGCTCCTCAAATTTAGCGTCAAATTTATTATTCAAACTGCACAGCGTGCTATATAGATATTTCATCATATTATTTTCAGGTTGATTACCTTCCTTAATTAAAATTGGGGTCATCTGAATCCCCGAATCATCTGTACTATTTGTTTAATCTACATTGATTTTTGTTTTATTGTCCTGACTCACGTTTGGAGTCGAGTGGACTTCAATATTATTCATAATATTTGAATCATCACAATTGTCGACACTAGTCGTTTCATTTATATTGCTTTCATTACCTGCCATTTTTTTAAATTGTAAATTTACTGATTTTTGTTTCACTACTCTTTAACTTACATCTACGACATCTTATATTTGATCTGACCTTAATTTATTGTTTTACGTACTATACGTTTTTTTTTTTTTTTTTTGTACTGTCACTTAACCTTTCAACCATACTTGCATTTCCGTAGGTGTGGTTTTTATATTTTAATTTTAATTTATAAAAACTGTCCCTGTTCGGGCGCCATCTGTGCTGGTTATTACCTTATTATTAAATTAAAATCACAAAAATGATTCATATTCCACTTACCTCTAAAATCTTCCACGGCCCAGAGTTCGTCACACGAACGTAGAAATGCAAATATGGTTTAAGGTTGTGTTAATAACAGACGCAACTCACATTTGTAAAGAGAAACAAATTAAATTTTATTTTATTCTTTAAATTTTCAAAACTTCAAATTATTTTTTGTTTATTCTTGTATCTCTTAAATCAGTTTATTACCTCTAGCAAAATTTGAAATAAATACAACTTTCTTGAAATATTTACGACCTTGTCTGATACAACTAAAATCTTACCTTAACGAAAGCAGCCCAGCCTGCTCACACACACTTTCATTCCATTTTACAAAAATAAAAAAAACCCCTTTTTATTTATTTAAAACATTGTTGACTACATTACGTAACACTCTTGCCGGCAACGTGGGGTTTCTCCGACCTCGTGGCTTCTCACTTATAAATTTAGTTCTAGGTCCGAAACAGTTTATAATTTACTTTTCTTCTGCCGAAAACCGTACGCACTTCCTCGCTCTTACTTGATATTGAAAAATTTGTTAATGAGCCCTGTTTGGCGGGCTGCCTGCGCAGGCGAGCGTCAATGAGGTACTGGGAAGAGCGTTCACCAAGTCCCCACTACTTACATTTCTTGTACAAGACGGAACGCAATGCCTTTTGCGTTAAAGTCATAGTTACTGTTCATGGTACCACGTGCAATTCCCGTGTGTTGGACGTTGACGAAATTTGTGGTCCAGTGGTTTACGTCACTGTAGTAGACATGACTTATACATACTTCCGCCTTGTCGAAAGCACATGGTGAAAAAACATCGTCTTCGGGCCATATTGTTTTACCAAATCGGCGTCGGTTGCGCACCGGCTGGTGTTTGCGCGCTTGTGTATGTGTGTCACACAGTCTCAAAATTCTAAGAATTGTACCATTGTCGCCAACACGCACATTCCATTGTACTGTTAACTCTCATAGCTCCTTTGTTCGAGTAAAGTTTTTATTCAACACGTGACTGGCCACACCGATGAAAACAATTTACAAATTTTTAATAAAATAAAATCCCTCCCTTTTGCCCCATTACAATACCCCCCCCCCCAATGAGAGATCTTCTGTCGAAACAGAAGAAATCTCATTGCTATACCCCTAAGAGGACCGGTGAGGATATGGTGCCAACAACCCCCCATTTGTTCTTATACATCATGGGTAAACTACCCCCCTGGCTCGGCTACTATGGCTGCACCTGAACGAGATTACTGGACTTCTCTATATGAGATCCCAACACCATAACATCGAACAGACACGGTCCACAGCGCACCTAACCTTTTACATGCTACCCCTAAATCCAAACCCCTGGTCTTATACCATGCCAGATCCTCGACCGATCTGTTCCCCCTTACCATGCACACTGGGCTGCCTTTAGCAGTTACTGGGCTCGTATACACACTTATAATTACTCATTAAACAAAATTATCCTTTAAAATTTTCAAATCATTTCTCTTTATATTCAAAATTCATTTACGTTAGACTCAAATTGTACTTCCTCAAACATCACAATGAAAAAATCTTTTACATGAATCCCTAATTCTCTTCACTACTACTAACAATCCTAAAGAAAACAAATTGAATACCTTATTAAACATGAACTCACTTACTCTAACATTTGTTTACACATATATTCTAAACAATATAATTCAATAACACTATTGATACACATAAACAATAATATAATCAAAATTCAAAACTTCAATTAGATGGCAGGCACAAAAATCAAAATTTTTTTTTCTTTCAAAAAAAATTTTAATTTATTAAAATATTTTTTATCAATTTCGGAAAAAATTTGAAATTATTTAAATCGCTTACATGACAAAATTTGCATCAAGCAATTGCCAAAACTGGTCTAGTTTATAACATCAACCATCAGCTGATCTAACTGGGTCAAGTCAACAACCTTGACCTACATAGGTTATACATAGGGTACATCATAAAATACATTAAACATCTTTAAAATTTTTTATCTTCAAACATAATATAATAAGACATTCAGAATTAACATGGTTATTATTACAATTAACAATAAAATTGACATTTGAATTAATTAAAATTTACACATTTATTGCTCTAATTAGTTTCAACTTTTATTAAACTCTGTCACTTGTTTCCATTACTTTTATATTTTTACTATGACTCTCTTTCTTTAACATTCTCAATCTCCATTAGTTTGGGTGACTTAATTATTCACAATAACAATTTAATTTACCACTTGGCATGTATACATTTATAATCTTTCCCCTTCTGACTTTAATATCACTAACAGCTTTAACTAATATGACACCCATCTCTATCAAAAACATCTATCAAACATTCTCTAAACCCAACTTACTACTCAACTCAATTCGCCTCATTCTACCCTTATATATAAAAAAAATACTCTCTACCCCTTTGTACTCAGGATGTGTTTCCCTCCCATTTCTCATTCCCTTATCTGGTTCCTGGACTCTCCCTAGGCAACCCTTTCCGGCGCTAAACGGTCCCTTCCCGTCCCAACACCTTTCGTTGCGGTCTCCTTATCACACCACCCCCCTTACAAAATTCCCATCAACTATTTATTTTCCCAATACATCACTTTCAACTACAAAATATCTCCTTTTACTTATTACCTCAATATATCTATCATTACAATACAAATTAGCCCCATAGCTACTGTGTCTCTATTATCTCTCAAATTCTACCTTACATTATTCATAACAATGTTTATTTATTTCTAGTACCCCTTTAAACTCAACATGGACTGATCTACATGTCCTAACAAAATAATAATCACCCAAAATCTCCCATCTACTATCTTTTACAAATCATTTAAAATTCTCAACTATCTTAAATTACTTCCATCATTTAAATTAAAATCTTTTAACACATTAAAATCATTATATTCAAACATTAATTACATTCAAATATTTAACTACCTTGAAAAATTTTCAAATCATTTATAAGTGATACTCTACTGCTGATCAGCTGATTTTCTAGGCAAGGTGAATGACCTTTGTTCAAAAATGCTACACAAAATTATATAACGAAAAATACATAACACATATTTATAATTCTTACACTCTAACATAACAAGATTAATGACCCACTAAAACATGATAACCAAAATATAATAAACATCTACTGTATCCATTTTCTCAAATCAAACAATTATTTATTTACTTCAAGAGCGAGTTGCCATTTCTAAGTTACAAAATTTTAATTCGTTGCTCCCCTGAGCAACCTCCTGAACCACACACACTATTATTTTCTGCTGGTGGACTGTTGTGCCCATTTGCCTCCACAAGGACGGCATTGGTGGAGGAATTTATCATCTCCGTGTCCTTGCTTCCGCGTTACATTTTAAAATTGGTAGATATCATCATATCTATGTTATAAACTAATATGCCCTTAAAACGGGTCTACCACCTGGTTTACTGTTCCTACTCGAACAGAGTGGCAGCCGCTGTTCCATAGTTCCGGGGATTTCCCCTAAAGTCACCCCCCAATAATTTCAAATATACACCAATTTCAAGCCAGCTATGGTCAAGGTTCTTACTTTATGGCCATAGCTGACCGCTAGCCAAAACCACGATTAGTGCTGGTAAGGCAGTAATCGCCCGAAAAGTCGGGGAAATCAACTCTAAATTCAGGCATGTTCTCTACGTCATTAATATACACGGCACGGCAATCTATCAGCATATAATATAAAATTATATAAAAGGTGTGCCGTGTATTTTACGCCATTTTGGCCTCCGATGGAGGTAACACTCTCTGTCACCCCCAACACTTACCGCTATCTACCGTGGCACATGCCACCACGGCAATAGCATACTACTAACTAAATTAACCCTTCTCCCTTTACAGTTTCTACACTACCTAAGTATAGCACTTCTATTAACACCACTCAACCCCCCAAAATTACCCATATATCTCGTATGAAAACATAACATAACATAATAAACAAATAGACATTAACCTTGATCATTAGCATTGTTACATTCACATTAAACAAACAATTCTCTTTTAAATAATTTATACAGAAAATTATAAACATTATTACTTGAAATTTTTATTAACACTTTAATATATCATATTATATTCCTCACAAATTTCAAAATTATTATTAACATTTATTTTATCTCATATTTCAGTTATTACTACCCTTGGACTATGGTTTCTATTTAGTACAATTATCTCAAATTATTTTCATCATTGAGTTAAAATCTTTTCATCACCTGTAAACATTTTACTCTATTTAACTTGTATTACAAAATTTATACTCACAGTACATCGCTCATACCCTGTCATAAGCACACAAATATAAACATCAAACACCCTGTATCTTCTGCAACATTTTAACAACAATGTTATTCCATACTAAACAATTTAACATTTATTTATTTATTAATTGTCAAATTCACATCTCATAAAATAATTTAAATCCATCATTATATAACCTCTTAAATCAATCAAAATATTTAAACATCTCAAATTATTTTAATTAAATTAATTATTGAAAACACAACATTTTTAATTACTTTCACCAATTACCATAATTACAATTCATTTGTTATCCTCTTCAAAATTATTTTTGTTATTTGTTTAGACTGCAAAATATTATTATTATTATCACAACAATTACCTACACACATTGTTTACATTATATACTTGTTACAATACACACAATCAATTTCACTAAATTATTTACAAATTCTTCGTCATTAATTGTTCAATTTTACCACACTTCATTTCCAAAATCAGCAAGTCAGAACCATAAATCAAAATATTTAAAATGTCCATTTATTAATTTAATGTTCGGCCTCCATCATCGAATAATAATCTAATATATTTATAATATAAATCGTTCTTGTCCACACTCAATTTATTAATTTTACTATAATAATTTTCTAATACTTCAAATTGTTCCGTAAAACCCACATAATAACTTACCGGATTATTCCACATTATTATCAAACCATAAAACCTGTCTAAATCATTGATTTTGGTCTGGTCTCCATCAGTAGTTTTATTCAAAATAAAGTCAGTTATTTTCTCATCATATTCTTCTACTACATTCATTACAACATAAGGTAAATTATTATTATTTAAACAGGTATCATCAAAACAATTCTCAATCTCTACTCTACAAAGTAAGTATTTCATATCATTTATCTTTATCACTTCTAACATCTCTTTCAACTCATTATAATTTCTCTTCAACTTATATAATTCTATCTCTCTATCAATACACAACTCTCTATCTAACTCTCTCTCACCATAACACCATCTCACACTTTCGACACCGTCCCACACAGAGGGTACTAACTCATAAAAACTTGGGGAACAACTCAAAGACCTCCTGTCTTCCAATAACAAGGGACTCTTGCCCTTCAACAATAACATTTGTGAACACCTTGGTTCACCATAAATATGGGGACAATTTACCCTCTGCCCTACATACTCATCTAATCTCTCTTGCCACTCTTTCTCTAACTCATCAACACTAATTACTACTCCGTTACAACCTATTACTCTCTCTCTCTCTCACTTACTATCTCACTAACTCTTTTCAACGTATCACTCTCTGATACTACATTCTTAATTATATTATTATTTTCAATATCATTTTTATCAATTGTTACTTTTTTATTGTCAATATTATTATTACTTTTCATCTGTTTCCCTACTGACTCTACTACTTTCTCAATATCTCGTTTCAATTCGTTACACTTACTCTCATACTGAATTTTGACCTCATTAATATCAAATTTAAGTTCGTTAAACTGTCTACTCTGCTCCTCAAATTTAGCGTCAAATTTATTATTCAAACTGCACAGCGTGCTATATAGATATTTCATCATATTATTTTCAGGTTGATTACCTTCCTTAATTAAATTTGGGGTCATCTGAATCCCCGAATCATCTGTACTATTTGTTTAATCTACATTGATTTTTGTTTTATTGTCCTGACTCACGTTTGGAGTCGAGTGGACTTCAATATTATTCATAATATTTGAATCATCACAATTGTCGACACTAGTCGTTTCATTTATATTGCTTTCATTACCTGCCATTTTTTTAAATTGTAAATTTACTGATTTTTGTTTCACTACTCTTTAACTTACATCTACGACATCTTATATTTGATCTGACCTTAATTTATTGTTTTACGTACTTTACGTATTTTTTTTTTTTTTTTTTGTACTGTCACTTAACCTTTCAACCATACTTGCATTTCCGTAGGTGTGGTTTTTATATTTTAATTTTAATTTATAAAAACTGTCCCTGTTCGGGCGCCATCTGTGCTGGTTATTACCTTATTATTAAATTAAAATCACAAAAATGATTCATATTCCACTTACCTCTAAAATCTTCCACGGCCCAGAGTTCGTCACACGAACGTAGAAATGCAAATATGGTTTTAAGGTTGTGTTAATAACAGACGCAACTCGCATTTGTAAAGAGAAACAAATTAAATTTTATTTTATTCTTTAAATTTTCAAAACTTCAAATTATTTTTTGTTTATTCTTGTATCTCTTAAATCAGTTTATTACCTCTAGCAAAATTTGAAATAAATACAACTTTCTTGAAATATTTACGACCTTGTCTGATACAACTAAAATCTTACCTTAACGAAAGCAGCCCAGCCTGCTCACACACACTTTCATTCCATTTTACAAAAATAAAAAAAAAACCCTTTTTATTTATTTAAAACATTGTTGACTACATTACGTAACACTCTTGCCGGCAACGTGGGGTTTCTCCGACCTCGTGGCTTCTCACTTATAAATTTAGTTCTAGGTCCGAAACAGTTTATAATTTACTTTTCTTCTGCCGAAAACCGTACGCACTTCCTCGCTCTTACTTGATATTGAAAAATTTGTTAATGAGCCCTGTTTGGCGGGCTGCCTGCGCAGGCGAGCGTCAATGAGGTACTGGGAAGAGCGTTCACCAAGTCCCCACTACTTACATTTCTTGTACAAGACGGAACGCAATGCCTTTTGCGTTAAAGTCATAGTTACTGTTCATGGTACCACGTGCAATTCCCGTGTGTTGGACGTTGACGAAATTTGTGGTCCAGTGGTTTACGTCACTGTAGTAGACATGACTTATACATACTTCCGCCTTGTCGAAAGCACATGGTGAAAAAACATCGTCTCCGGGCCATATTGTTTTACCAAATCGGCGTCGGTTGCGCACCGGCTGGTGTTTGCGCGCTTGTGTATGTGTGTCACACAGTCTCAAAATTCTAAGAATTGTACCATTGTCGCCAACACGCACATTCCATTGTACTGTTAACTCTCATAGCTCCTTTGTTCGAGTAAAGTTTTTATTCAACACGTGACTGGCCACACCGATGAAAACAATTTACAAATTTTTAATAAAATAAAATCCCTCCCTTTTGCCCCATTACAATACCCCCCCCCCCCAATGAGAGATCTTCTGTCGAAACAGAAGAAATCTCATTGCTATACCCCTAAGAGGACCGGTGAGGATATGGTGGCAACAACCCCCCATTTGTTCTTATACATCATGGGTAAACTACCCCCCTGGCTCGGCTACTATGGCTGCACCTGAACGAGATTACTGGACTTCTCTATATGAGATCCCAACACCATAACATCGAACAGACACGGTCCACAGCGCACCTAACCTTTTACATGCTACCCCTAAATCCAAACCCCTGGTCTTATACCATGCCAGATCCTCGACCGATCTGTTCCCCCTTACCATGCACACTGGGCTGCCTTTAGTAGTTACTGGGCTCGTATACACACTTATAATTACTCATTAAACAAAATTATCCTTTAAAATTTTCAAATCATTTCTCTTTATATTCAAAATTCATTTACGTTAGACTCAAATTGTACTTCCTCAAACATCACAATGAAAAAATCTTTTACATGAATCCCTAATTCTCTTCACTACTACTAACAATCCTAAAGAAAACAAATTGAATACCTTATTAAACATGAACTCACTTACTCTAACATTTGTTTACACATATATTCTAAACAATATAATTCAATAACACTATTGATACACATAAACAATAATATAATCAAAATTCAAAACTTCAATTAGATGGCAGGCACAAAAATCAAAATTTTTTTTTCTTTCAAAAAAAATTTTAATTTATTAAAATATTTTTTATCAATTTCGGAAAAAATTTGAAATTATTTAAATCGCTTACATGACAAAATTTGCATCAAGCAATTGCCAAAACTGGTCTAGTTTATAACATCAACCATCAGCTGATCTAACTGGGTCAAGTCAACAACCTTGACCTACATAGGTTATACATAGGGTACATCATAAAATACATTAAACATCTTTAAAATTTTTTATCTTCAAACATAATATAATAAGACATTCAGAATTAACATGGTTATTATTACAATTAACAATAAAATTGACATTTGAATTAATTAAAATTTACACATTTATTGCTCTAATTAGTTTCAACTTTTATTAAACTCTGTCACTTGTTTCCATTACTTTTATATTTTTACTATGACTCTCTTTCTTTAACATTCTCAATCTCCATTAGTTTGGGTGACTTAATTATTCACAATAACAATTTAATTTACCACTTGGCATGTATACATTTATAATCTTTCCCCTTCTGACTTTAATATCACTAACAGCTTTAACTAATATGACACCCATCTCTATCAAAAACATCTATCAAACATTCTCTAAACCCAACTTACTACTCAACTCAATTCGCCTCATTCTACCCTTATATATAAAAAAAATACTCTCTACCCCTTTGTACTCAGGATGTGTTTCCCTCCCATTTCTCATTCCCTTATCTGGTTCCTGGACTTTCCCTAGGCAACCCTTTCCGGCGCTAAACGGTCCCTTCCCGTCCCAACACCTTTCGTTGCGGACTCCTTATCACACCACCCCCCTTACAAAATTCCCATCAACTATTTATTTTCCCAATACATCACTTTCAACTACAAAATATCTCCTTTTACTTATTACCTCAATATATCTATCATTACTATACAAATTATCCCCATAGCTACTGTGTCTCTATTATCTCTCAAATTCTACCTTACATTATTCATAACAATATTTATTTATTTCTAGTACCCCTTTAAACTCAACATGGACTGATCTACATGTCCTAACAAAATAATAATCACCCAAAATCTCCCATCTACTATCTTTTACAAATCATTTAAAATTCTCAACTATCTTAAATTACTTCCATCATTTAAATTAAAATCTTTTAACACATTAAAATCATTATATTCAAACATTAATTACATTCAAATATTTAACTACCTTGAAAAATTTTCAAATCATTTATAAGTGATACTCTACTGCTGATCAGCTGATTTTCTAGGCAAGGTGAATGACCTTTGTTCAAAAATGCTACACAAAATTATATAACGAAAAATACATAACACATATTTATAATTCTTACACTCTAACATAACAAGATTAATGACCCACTAAAACATGATAACCAAAATATAATAAACATCTACTGTATCCATTTTCTCAAATCAAACAATTATTTATTTACTTCAAGAGCGAGTTGCCATTTCTAAGTTACAAAATTTTAATTCGTTGCTCCCCTGAGCAACCTCCTGAACCACACACACTATTATTTTCTGCTGGTGGACTGTTGTGCCCATTTGCCTCCACAAGGACGGCATTGGTGGAGGAATTTATCATCTCCGTGTCCTTGCTTCCGCGTTACATTTTAAAATTGGTAGATATCATCATATCTATGTTATAAACTAATATGCCCTTAAAACGGGTCTACCACCTGGTTTACTGTTCCTACTCGAACAGAGTGGCAGCCGCTGTTCCATAGTTCCGGGGATTTCCACTAAAGTCACCCCCCAATAATTTCAAATATACACCAATTTCAAGCCAGCTATGGTCAAGGTTCTTACTTTATGGCCATAGCTGACCGCTAGCCAAAACCACGATTAGTGCTGGTAAGGCAGTAATCGCCCGAAAAGTCGGGGAAATCAACTCTAAATTCAGGCATGTTCTCTACGTCATTAATATACACGGCACGGCAATCTATCAGCATATAATATAAAATTATATAAAAGGTGTGCCGTGTATTTTACGCCATTTTGGCCTCCGATGGAGGTAACACTCTCTGTCACCCCCAACACTTACCGCTATCTACCGTGGCACATGCCACCACGGCAATAGCATACTACTAACTAAATTAACCCTTCTCCCTTTACAGTTTCTACACTACCTAAGTATAGCACTTCTATTAACACCACTCAACCCCCCAAAATTACCCATATATCTCGTATGAAAACATAACATAACATAATAAACAAATAGACATTAACCTTGATCATTAGCATTGTTACATTCACATTAAACAAACAATTCTCTTTTAAATAATTTATACAGAAAATTATAAACATTATTACTTGAAATTTTTATTAACACTTTAATATATCATATTATATTCCTCACAAATTTCAAAATTATTATTAACATTTATTTTATCTCATATTTCAGTTATTACTACCCTTGGACTATGGTTTCTATTTAGTACAATTATCTCAAATTATTTTCATCATTGAGTTAAAATCTTTTCATCACCTGTAAACATTTTACTCTATTTAACTTGTATTACAAAATTTATACTCACAGTACATCGCTCATACCCTGTCATAAGCACACAAATATAAACATCAAACACCCTGTATCTTCTGCAACATTTTAACAACAATGTTATTCCATACTAAACAATTTAACATTTATTTATTTATTAATTATTGTCAAATTCACATCTCATAAAATAATTTAAATCCATCATTATATAACCTCTTAAATCAATCAAAATATTTAAACATCTCAAATTATGTTAATTAAATTAATTATTGAAAACACAACATTTTTAATTACTTTCACCAATTACCATAATTACAATTCATTTGTTATCCTCTTCAAAATTATTTTTGTTATTTGTTTAGACTGCAAAATATTATTATTATTATCACAACAATTACCTACACACATTGTTTACATTATATACTTGTTACAATACACACAATCAATTTCACTAAATTATTTACAAATTCTTCGTCATTAATTGTTCAATTTTACCACACTTCATTTCCAAAATCAGCAAGTCAGAACCATAAATCAAAATATTTAAAATGTCCATTTATTAATTTAATGTTCGGCCTCCATCATCGAATAATAATCTAATATATTTATAATATAAATCGTTCTTGTCCACACTCAATTTATTAATTTTACTATAATAATTTTCTAATACTTCAAATTGTTCCGTAAAACCCACATAATAACTTACCGGATTATTCCACATTATTATCAAACCATAAAACCTGTCTAAATCATTGATTTTGGTCTGGTCTCCATCAGTAGTTTTATTCAAAATAAAGTCAGTTATTTTCTCATCATATTCTTCTACTACATTCATTACAACATAAGGTAAATTATTATTATTTAAACAGGTATTATCAAAACAATTCTCAATCTCTACTCTACAAAGTAAGTATTTCATCTCATTTATCTTTATCACTTCTAACATCTCTTTCAACTCATTATAATTTCTCTTCAACTTATATAATTCTATCTCTCTATCAATACACAACTCTCTATCTAACTCTCTCTCACCATAACACCATCTCACACTTTCGACACCGTCCCACACAGAGGGTACTAACTCATAAAAACTTGGGGAACAACTCAAAGACCTCCTGTCTTCCAATAACAAGGGACTCTTGCCCTTCAACAATAACATTTGTGAACACCTTGGTTCACCATAAATATGGGGACAATTTACCCTCTGCCCTACATACTCATCTAATCTCTCTTGCCACTCTTTCTCTAACTCATCAACACTAATTACTACTCCGTTACAACCTATTACTCTCTCTCTCTCTCACTTACTATCTCACTAACTCTTTTCAACGTATCACTCTCTGATACTACATTCTTAATTATATTATTATTTTCAATATCATTTTTATCAATTGTTACTTTTTTATTGTCAATATTATTATTACTTTTCATCTGTTTCCCTACTGACTCTACTACTTTCTCAATATCTCGTTTCAATTCGTTACACTTACTCTCATACTGAATTTTGACCTCATTAATATCAAATTTAAGTTCGTTAAACTGTCTACTCTGCTCCTCAAATTTAGCGTCAAATTTATTATTCAAACTGCACAGCGTGCTATATAGATATTTCATCATATTATTTTCAGGTTGATTACCTTCCTTAATTAAATTTGGGGTCATCTGAATCCCCGAATCATCTGTACTATTTGTTTAATCTACATTGATTTTTGTTTTATTGTCCTGACTCACGTTTGGAGTCGAGTGGACTTCAATATTATTCATAATATTTGAATCATCACAATTGTCGACACTAGTCGTTTCATTTATATTGCTTTCATTACCTGCCATTTTTTTAAATTGTAAATTTACTGATTTTTGTTTCACTACTCTTTAACTTACATCTACGACATCTTATATTTGATCTGACCTTAATTTATTGTTTTACGTACTTTACGTATTTTTTTTTTTTTTTTTTGTACTGTCACTTAACCTTTCAACCATACTTGCATTTCCGTAGGTGTGGTTTTTATATTTTAATTTTAATTTATAAAAACTGTCCCTGTTCGGGCGCCATCTGTGCTGGTTATTACCTTATTATTAAATTAAAATCACAAAAATGATTCATATTCCACTTACCTCTAAAATCTTCCACGGCCCAGAGTTCGTCACACGAACGTAGAAATGCAAATATGGTTTTAAGGTTGTGTTAATAACAGACGCAACTCGCATTTGTAAAGAGAAACAAATTAAATTTTATTTTATTCTTTAAATTTTCAAAACTTCAAATTATTTTTTGTTTATTCTTGTATCTCTTAAATCAGTTTATTACCTCTAGCAAAATTTGAAATAAATACAACTTTCTTGAAATATTTACGACCTTGTCTGATACAACTAAAATCTTACCTTAACGAAAGCAGCCCAGCCTGCTCACACACACTTTCATTCCATTTTACAAAAATAAAAAAAAAACCCTTTTTATTTATTTAAAACATTGTTGACTACATTACGTAACACTCTTGCCGGCAACGTGGGGTTTCTCCGACCTCGTGGCTTCTCACTTATAAATTTAGTTCTAGGTCCGAAACAGTTTATAATTTACTTTTCTTCTGCCGAAAACCGTACGCACTTCCTCGCTCTTACTTGATATTGAAAAATTTGTTAATGAGCCCTGTTTGGCGGGCTGCCTGCGCAGGCGAGCGTCAATGAGGTACTGGGAAGAGCGTTCACCAAGTCCCCACTACTTACATTTCTTGTACAAGACGGAACGCAATGCCTTTTGCGTTAAAGTCATAGTTACTGTTCATGGTACCACGTGCAATTCCCGTGTGTTGGACGTTGACAAAATTTGTGGTCCAGTGGTTTACGTCACTGTAGTAGACATGACTTATACATACTTCCGCCTTGTCGAAAGCACATGGTGAAAAAACATCGTCTCCGGGCCATATTGTTTTACCAAATCGGCGTCGGTTGCGCACCGGCTGGTGTTTGCGCGCTTGTGTATGTGTGTCACACAGTCTCAAAATTCTAAGAATTGTACCATTGTCGCCAACACGCACATTCCATTGTACTGTTAACTCTCATAGCTCCTTTGTTCGAGTAAAGTTTTTATTCAACACGTGACTGGCCACACCGATGAAAACAATTTACAAATTTTTAATAAAATAAAATCCCTCCCTTTTGCCCCATTACAATACCCCCCCCCCAATGAGAGATCTTCTGTCGAAACAGAAGAAATCTCATTGCTATACCCCTAAGAGGACCGGTGAGGATATGGTGCCAACAACCCCCCATTTGTTCTTATACATCATGGGTAAACTACCCCCCTGGCTCGGCTACTATGGCTGCACCTGAACGAGATTACTGGACTTCTCTATATGAGATCCCAACACCATAACATCGAACAGACACGGTCCACAGCGCACCTAACCTTTTACATGCTACCCCTAAATCCAAACCCCTGGTCTTATACCATGCCAGATCCTCGACCGATCTGTTCCCCCTTACCATGCACACTGGGCTGCCTTTAGTAGTTACTGGGCTCGTATACACACTTATAATTACTCATTAAACAAAATTATCCTTTAAAATTTTCAAATCATTTCTCTTTATATTCAAAATTCATTTACGTTAGACTCAAATTGTACTTCCTCAAACATCACAATGAAAAAATCTTTTACATGAATCCCTAATTCTCTTCACTACTACTAACAATCCTAAAGAAAACAAATTGAATACCTTATTAAACATGAACTCACTTACTCTAACATTTGTTTACACATATATTCTAAACAATATAATTCAATAACACTATTGATACACATAAACAATAATATAATCAAAATTCAAAACTTCAATTAGATGGCAGGCACAAAAATCAAAATTTTTTTTTCTTTCAAAAAAAATTTTAATTTATTAAAATATTTTTTATCAATTTCGGAAAAAATTTGAAATTATTTAAATCGCTTACATGACAAAATTTGCATCAAGCAATTGCCAAAACTGGTCTAGTTTATAACATCAACCATCAGCTGATCTAACTGGGTCAAGTCAACAACCTTGACCTACATAGGTTATACATAGGGTACATCATAAAATACATTAAACATCTTTAAAATTTTTTATCTTCAAACATAATATAATAAGACATTCAGAATTAACATGGTTATTATTACAATTAACAATAAAATTGACATTTGAATTAATTAAAATTTACACATTTATTGCTCTAATTAGTTTCAACTTTTATTAAACTCTGTCACTTGTTTCCATTACTTTTATATTTTTACTATGACTCTCTTTCTTTAACATTCTCAATCTCCATTAGTTTGGGTGACTTAATTATTCACAATAACAATTTAATTTACCACTTGGCATGTATACATTTATAATCTTTCCCCTTCTGACTTTAATATCACTAACAGCTTTAACTAATATGACACCCATCTCTATCAAAAACATCTATCAAACATTCTCTAAACCCAACTTACTACTCAACTCAATTCGCCTCATTCTACCCTTATATATAAAAAAAATACTCTCTACCCCTTTGTACTCAGGATGTGTTTCCCTCCCATTTCTCATTCCCTTATCTGGTTCCTGGACTTTCCCTAGGCAACCCTTTCCGGCGCTAAACGGTCCCTTCCCGTCCCAACACCTTTCGTTGCGGACTCCTTATCACACCACCCCCCTTACAAAATTCCCATCAACTATTTATTTTCCCAATACATCACTTTCAACTACAAAATATCTCCTTTTACTTATTACCTCAATATATCTATCATTACTATACAAATTATCCCCATAGCTACTGTGTCTCTATTATCTCTCAAATTCTACCTTACATTATTCATAACAATATTTATTTATTTCTAGTACCCCTTTAAACTCAACATGGACTGATCTACATGTCCTAACAAAATAATAATCACCCAAAATCTCCCATCTACTATCTTTTACAAATCATTTAAAATTCTCAACTATCTTAAATTACTTCCATCATTTAAATTAAAATCTTTTAACACATTAAAATCATTATATTCAAACATTAATTACATTCAAATATTTAACTACCTTGAAAAATTTTCAAATCATTTATAAGTGATACTCTACTGCTGATCAGCTGATTTTCTAGGCAAGGTGAATGACCTTTGTTCAAAAATGCTACACAAAATTATATAACGAAAAATACATAACACATATTTATAATTCTTACACTCTAACATAACAAGATTAATGACCCACTAAAACATGATAACCAAAATATAATAAACATCTACTGTATCCATTTTCTCAAATCAAACAATTATTTATTTACTTCAAGAGCGAGTTGCCATTTCTAAGTTACAAAATTTTAATTCGTTGCTCCCCTGAGCAACCTCCTGAACCACACACACTATTATTTTCTGCTGGTGGACTGTTGTGCCCATTTGCCTCCACAAGGACGGCATTGGTGGAGGAATTTATCCCTCCATGTCCTTGCTTCCGCGTTACATTTTAAAATTGGTAGATATCATCATATCTATGTTATAAACTAATATGCCCTTAAAACGGGTCTACCACCTGGTTTACTGTTCCTACTCGAACAGAGTGGCAGCCGCTGTTCCATAGTTCCGGGGATTTCCACTAAAGTCACCCCCCAATAATTTCAAATATACACCAATTTCAAGCCAGCTATGGTCAAGGTTCTTACTTTATGGCCATAGCTGACCGCTAGCCAAAACCACGATTAGTGCTGGTAAGGCAGTAATCGCCCGAAAAGTCGGGGAAATCAACTCTAAATTCAGGCATGTTCTCTACGTCATTAATATACACGGCACGGCAATCTATCAGCATATAATATAAAATTATATAAAAGGTGTGCCGTGTATTTTACGCCATTTTGGCCTCCGATGGAGGTAACACTCTCTGTCACCCCCAACACTTACCGCTATCTACCGTGGCACATGCCACCACGGCAATAGCATACTACTAACTAAATTAACCCTTCTCCCTTTACAGTTTCTACACTACCTAAGTATAGCACTTCTATTAACACCACTCAACCCCCCAAAATTACCCATATATCTCGTATGAAAACATAACATAACATAATAAACAAATAGACATTAACCTTGATCATTAGCATTGTTACATTCACATTAAACAAACAATTCTCTTTTAAATAATTTATACAGAAAATTATAAACATTATTACTTGAAATTTTTATTAACACTTTAATATATCATATTATATTCCTCACAAATTTCAAAATTATTATTAACATTTATTTTATCTCATATTTCAGTTATTACTACCCTTGGACTATGGTTTCTATTTAGTACAATTATCTCAAATTATTTTCATCATTGAGTTAAAATCTTTTCAACACCTGTAAACATTTTACTCTATTTAACTTGTATTACAAAATTTATACTCACAGTACATCGCTCATACCCTGTCATAAGCACACAAATATAAACATCAAACACCCTGTATCTTCTGCAACATTTTAACAACAATGTTATTCCATACTAAACAATTTAACATTTATTTATTTATTAATTATTGTCAAATTCACATCTCATAAAATAATTTAAATCCATCATTATATAACCTCTTAAATCAATCAAAATATTTAAACATCTCAAATTATGTTAATTAAATTAATTATTGAAAACACAACATTTTTAATTACTTTCACCAATTACCATAATTACAATTCATTTGTTATCCTCTTCAAAATTATTTTTGTTATTTGTTTAGACTGCAAAATATTATTATTATTATCACAACAATTACCTACACACATTGTTTACATTATATACTTGTTACAATACACACAATCAATTTCACTAAATTATTTACAAATTCTTCGTCATTAATTGTTCAATTTTACCACACTTCATTTCCAAAATCAGCAAGTCAGAACCATAAATCAAAATATTTAAAATGTCCATTTACTAATTTAATGTTCGGCCTCCATCATCGAATAATAATCTAATATATTTATAATATAAATCGTTCTTGTCCACACTCAATTTATTAATTTTACTACAATAATTTTCTAATACTTCAAATTGTTCCGTAAACCCACATAATAACTTACCGGATTATTCCACATTATTATCAAACCATAAAACCTGTCTAAATCATTGATTTTGGTCTGGTCTCCATCAGTAGTTTTATTCAAAATAAAGTCAGTTATTTTCTCATCATATTCTTCTACTACATTCATTACAACATAAGGTAAATTATTATTATTTAAACAGGTATCATCAAAACAATTCTCAATCTCTACTCTACAAAGTAAGTATTTCATATCATTTATCTTTATCACTTCTAACATCTCTTTCAACTCATTATAATTTCTCTTCAACTTATATAATTCTATCTCTCTATCAATACACAACTCTCTATCTAACTCTCTCTCACCATAACACCATCTCACACTTTCGACACCGTCCCACACAGAGGGTACTAACTCATAAAAACTTGGGGAACAACTCAAAGACCTCCTGTCTTCCAATAACAAGGGACTCTTGCCCTTCAACAATAACATTTGTGAACACCTTGGTTCACCATAAATATGGGGAAAATTTACCCTCTGCCCTACATACTCATCTAATCTCTCTTGCCACTCTTTCTCTAACTCATCAACACTAATTACTACTCCGTTACAACCTATTACTCTCTCTCTCTCTCACTTACTATCTCACTAACTCTTTTCAACGTATCACTCTCTGATACTACATTCTTAATTATATTATTATTTTCAATATCATTTTTATCAATTGTTACTTTTTTATTGTCAATATTATTATTACTTTTCATCTGTTTCCCTACTGACTCTACTACTTTCTCAATATCTCGTTTCAATTCGTTACACTTACTCTCATACTGAATTTTGACCTCATTAATATCAAATTTAAGTTCGTTAAACTGTCTACTCTGCTCCTCAAATTTAGCGTCAAATTTATTATTCAAACTGCACAGCGTGCTATATAGATATTTCATCATATTATTTTCAGGTTGATTACCTTCCTTAATTAAATTTGGGGTCATCTGAATCCCCGAATCATCTGTACTATTTGTTTAATCTACATTGATTTTTGTTTTATTGTCCTGACTCACGTTTGGAGTCGAGTGGACTTCAATATTATTCATAATATTTGAATCATCACAATTGTCGACACTAGTCGTTTCATTTATATTGCTTTCATTACCTGCCATTTTTTTAAATTGTAAATTTACTGATTTTTGTTTCACTACTCTTTAACTTACATCTACGACATCTTATATTTGATCTGACCTTAATTTATTGTTTTACGTACTTTACGTATTTTTTTTTTTTTTTTTTTCTACTGTCACTTAACCTTTCAACCATACTTGCATTTCCGTAGGTGTGGTTTTTATATTTTAATTTTAATTTATAAAAACTGTCCCTGTTCGGGCGCCATCTGTGCTGGTTATTACCTTATTATTAAATTAAAATCACAAAAATGATTCATATTCCACTTACCTCTAAAATCTTCCACGGCCCAGAGTTCGTCACACGAACGTAGAAATGCAAATATGGTTTTAAGGTTGTGTTAATAACAGACGCAACTCGCATTTGTAAAGAGAAACAAATTAAATTTTATTTTATTCTTTAAATTTTCAAAACTTCAAATTATTTTTTGTTTATTCTTGTATCTCTTAAATCAGTTTATTACCTCTAGCAAAATTTGAAATAAATACAACTTTCTTGAAATATTTACGACCTTGTCTGATACAACTAAAATCTTACCTTAACGAAAGCAGCCCAGCCTGCTCACACACACTTTCATTCCATTTTACAAAAATAAAAAAAAACCCCTTTTTATTTATTTAAAACATTGTTGACTACATTACGTAACACTCTTGCCGGCAACGTGGGGTTTCTCCGACCTCGTGGCTTCTCACTTATAAATTTAGTTCTAGGTCCGAAACAGTTTATAATTTACTTTTCTTCTGCCGAAAACCGTACGCACTTCCTCGCTCTTACTTGATATTGAAAAATTTGTTAATGAGCCCTGTTTGGCGGGCTGCCTGCGCAGGCGAGCGTCAATGAGGTACTGGGAAGAGCGTTCACCAAGTCCCCACTACTTACATTTCTTGTACAAGACGGAACGCAATGCCTTTTGCGTTAAAGTCATAGTTACTGTTCATGGTACCACGTGCAATTCCCGTGTGTTGGACGTTGACGAAATTTGTGGTCCAGTGGTTTACGTCACTGTAGTAGACATGACTTATACATACTTCCGCCTTGTCGAAAGCACATGGTGAAAAAACATCGTCTCCGGGCCATATTGTTTTACCAAATCGGCGTCTGTTGCGCACCGGCTGGTGTTTGCGCGCTTGTGTATGTGTGTCACACAGTCTCAAAATTCTAAGAATTGTACCATTGTCGCCAACACGCACATTCCATTGTACTGTTAACTCTCATAGCTCCTTTGTTCGAGTAAAGTTTTTATTCAACACGTGACTGGCCACACCGATGAAAACAATTTACAAATTTTTAATAAAATAAAATCCCTCCCTTTTGCCCCATTACAATACCCCCCCCCAATGAGAGATCTTCTGTCGAAACAGAAGAAATCTCATTGCTATACCCCTAAGAGGACCGGTGAGGATATGGTGCCAACAACCCCCCATTTGTTCTTATACATCATGGGTAAACTACCCCCCTGGCTCGGCTACTATGGCTGCACCTGAACGAGATTACTGGACTTCTCTATATGAGATCCCAACACCATAACATCGAACAGACACGGTCCACAGCGCACCTAACCTTTTACATGCTACCCCTAAATCCAAACCCCTGGTCTTATACCATGCCAGATCCTCGACCGATCTGTTCCCCCTTACCATGCACACTGGGCTGCCTTTAGCAGTTACTGGGCTCGTATACACACTTATAATTACTCATTAAACAAAATTATCCTTTAAAATTTTCAAATCATTTCTCTTTATATTCAAAATTCATTTACGTTAGACTCAAATTGTACTTCCTCAAACATCACAATGAAAAAATCTTTTACATGAATCCCTAATTCTCTTCACTACTACTAACAATCCTAAAGAAAACAAATTGAATACCTTATTAAACATGAACTCACTTACTCTAACATTTGTTTACACATATATTCTAAACAATATAATTCAATAACACTATTGATACACATAAACAATAATATAATCAAAATTCGAAACTTCAATTAGATGGCAGGCACAAAAATCAAAATTTTTTTTCTTTCAAAAAAAAATTTAATTTATTAAAATATTATTTTTATCAATTTCGGAAAAAATTTGAAATTATTTAAATCGCTTACATGACAAAATTTGCATCAAGCAATTGCCAAAACTGGTCTAGTTTATAACATCAACCATCAGCTGATCTAACTGGGTCAAGTCAACAACCTTGACCTACATAGGTTATACATAGGGTACATCATAAAATACATTAAACATCTTTAAAATTTTTTATCTTCAAACATAATATAATAAGACATTCAGAATTAACATGGTTATTATTACAATTAACAATAAAATTGACATTTGAATTAATTAAAATTTACACATTTATTGCTCTAATTC
This sequence comes from Magicicada septendecula, assembly GCA_034769895.1. Taxonomy (NCBI): domain Eukaryota; kingdom Metazoa; phylum Arthropoda; class Insecta; order Hemiptera; family Cicadidae; genus Magicicada; species Magicicada septendecula. The sequence goes on from CM068367.1 coordinate 761,521,415, forward strand.
GTTTCAACTTTTATTAAACTCTGTCACTTGTTTCCATTACTTTTATATTTTTACTATGACTCTCTTTCTTTAACATTCTCAATCTCCATTAGTTTGGGTGACTTAATTATTCACAATAACAATTTAATTTACCACTTGGCATGTATACATTTATAATCTTTCCCCTTCTGACTTTAATATCACTAACAGCTTTAACTAATATGACACCCATCTCTATCAAAAACATCTATCAAACATTCTCTAAACCCAACTTACTACTCAACTCAATTCGCCTCATTCTACCCTTATATATAAAAAAAATACTCTCTACCCCTTTGTACTCAGGATGTGTTTCCCTCCCATTTCTCATTCCCTTATCTGGTTCCTGGACTTTCCCTAGGCAACCCTTTCCGGCGCTAAACGGTCCCTTCCCATCCCAACACCTTTCGTTGCGGACTCCTTATCACACCACCCCCCTTACAAAATTCCCATCAACTATTTATTTTCCCAATACATCACTTTCAACTACAAAATATCTCCTTTTACTTATTACCTCAATATATCTATCATTACAATACAAATTAGCCCCATAGCTACTGTGTCTCTATTATCTCTCAAATTCTACCTTACATTATTCATAACAATATTTATTTATTTCTAGTACCCCTTTAAACTCAACATGGACTGATCTACATGTCCTAACAAAATAATAATCACCCAAAATCTCCCATCTACTATCTTTTACAAATCATTTAAAATTCTCAACTATCTTAAATTACTTCCATCATTTAAATTAAAATCTTTTAACACATTAAAATCATTATATTCAAACATTAATTACATTCAAATATTTAACTACCTTGAAAAATTTTCAAATCATTTATAAGTGATACTCTACTGCTGATCAGCTGATTTTCTAGGCAAGGTGAATGACCTTTGTTCAAAAATGCTACACAAAATTATATAACGAAAAATACATAACACATATTTATAATTCTTACACTCTAACATAACAAGATTAATGACCCACTAAAACATGATAACCAAAATATAATAAACATCTACTGTATCCATTTTCTCAAATCAAACAATTATTTATTTACTTCAAGAGCGAGTTGCCATTTCTAAGTTACAAAATTTTAATTCGTTGCTCCCCTGAGCAACCTCCTGAACCACACACACTATTATTTTCTGCTGGTGGACTGTTGTGCCCATTTGCCTCCACAAGGACGGCATTGGTGGAGGAATTTATCATCTCCGTGTCCTTGCTTCCGCATTACATTTTAAAATTGGTAGATATCATCATATCTATGTTATAAATTAATATGCCCTTAAAACGGGTCTACCACCTGGTTTACTGTTCCTACTTGAACAGAGTGGCAGCCACTGTTCCATAGTTCCGGGGATTTCCCCTAAAGTCACCCCCCAATAATTTCAAATATACACCAATTTCAAGCTAGCTATGGTCAAGGTTCATACTTTATGGCCATAGCTGACCGCTAGCCAAAACCACGATTAGTGCTGGTAAGGCAGTAATCGCCCGAAAAGTCGGGGAAATCAACTCTAAATTCAGGCATGTTCTCTACGTCATTAATATACACGGCACGGCAATCTATCAGCATATAATATAAAATTATATAAAAGGTGTGCCGTGTATTTTACGCCATTTTGGCCTCCGATGGAGGTAACACTCTCTGTCACCCCCATCACTTACCGCTATCTACCGTGGCACATGCCACCACGGCAATAGCATACTACTAACTAAATTAACCCTTCTCCCTTTACAGTTTCTACACTCCCTAAGTATAGCACTTCTATTAACACCACTCAACCCCCCAAAATTACCCATATATCTCGTATGAAAACATAACATAACATAATAAACAAATAGACATTAACCTTGATCATTAGCATTGTTACATTCACATTAAACAAACAATTCTCTTTTAAATAATTTATACAGAAAATTATAAACATTATTACTTGAAATTTTTATTAACACTTTAATATATCATCATTTAAATTATTTATCACTTACTACAATTATATTCCTCACAAATTTCAAAATTATTATTAACATTTATTTTATCTCATATTTCAGTTATTACTACCCTTGGACTATGGTTTCTATTTAGTACAATTATCTCAAATTATTTTCATCATTGAGTTAAAATCTTTTCAACACCTGTAAACATTTTACTCTATTTAACTTGTATTACAAAATTTATACTCACAGTACATCGCTCATACCCTGTCATAAGCACACAAATATAAACATCAAACACCCTGTATCTTCTGCAACATTTTAACAACAATGTTATTCCATACTAAACAATTTAACATTTATTTATTTATTAATTATTGTCAAATTCACATCTCATAAAATAATTTAAATCCATCATTATATAACCTCTTAAATCAATCAAAATATTTAAACATCTCAAATTATGTTAATTAAATTAATTATTGAAAACACAACATTTTTAATTACTTTCACCAATTACCATAATTACAATTCATTTGTTATCCTCTTCAAAATTATTTTTGTTATTTGTTTAGACTGCAAAATATTATTATTATTATCACAACAATTACCTACACACATTGTTTACATTATATACTTGTTACAATACACACAATCAATTTCACTAAATTATTTACAAATTCTTCGTCATTAATTGTTCAATTTTACCACACTTCATTTCCAAAATCAGCAAGTCAGAACCATAAATCAAAATATTTAAAATGTCCATTAATTAATTTAATGTTCGGCCTCCATCATCGAATAATAATCTAATATATTTATAATATAAATCGTTCTTGTCCACACTCAATTTATTAATTTTACTATAATAATTTTCTAATACTTCAAATTGTTCCGTAAAACCCACATAATAACTTACCGGATTATTCCACATTATTATCAAACCATAAAACCTGTCTAAATCATTGATTTTGGTCTGGTCTCCATCAGTAGTTTTATTCAAAATAAAGTCAGTTATTTTCTCATCATATTCTTCTACTACATTCATTACAACATAAGGTAAATTATTATTATTTAAACAGGTATCATCAAAACAATTCTCAATCTCTACTCTACAAAGTAAGTATTTCATATCATTTATCTTTATCACTTCTAACATCTCTTTCAACTCATTATAATTTCTCTTCAACTTATATAATTCTATCTCTCTATCAATACACAACTCTCTATCTAACTCTCTCTCACCATAACACCATCTCACACTTTCGACACCGTCCCACACAGAGGGTACTAACTCATAAAAACTTGGGGAACAACTCAAAGACCTCCTGTCTTCCAATAACAAGGGACTCTTGCCCTTCAACAATAACATTTGTGAACACCTTGGTTCACCATAAATATGGGGAAAATTTACCCTCTGCCCTACATACTCTTCTAATCTCTTGCCACTCTTTCTCTAACTCATCAACACTAATTACTACTCCGTTACAACCTATTACTCTCTCTCTCTCACTTACTATCTCACTAACTCTTTTCAACGTATCACTCTCTGATACTACATTCTTAATTATATTATTATTTTCAATATCATTTTTATCACTTGTTACTTTTTTATTGTCAATATTATTATTACTTTTCATCTGTTTCCCTACTGACTCTACTACTTTCTCAATATCTCGTTTCAATTCGTTACACTTACTCTCATACTGAATTTTGACCTCATTAATATCAAATTTAAGTTCGTTAAACTGTCTACTCTGCTCCTCAAATTTAGCGTCAAATTTATTATTCAAACTGCACAGCGTGCTACATAGATATTTCATCATATTATTTTCAGGTTGATTACCTTCCTTAATTAAATTTGGGGTCATCTGAATCCCCGAATCATCTGTACTATTGGTTTCATCTACATTGATTTTTGTTTTATTGTCCTGACTCACGTTTGGAGTCAAGTGGACTTCAATATTATTCATAATATTTGAATCATCACAATTGTCGACACTAGTTGTTTCATTTATATTGCTTTCATTACCTGCCATTTTTTTAATTGTAATTTTACTGATTTTTGTTTCACTACTCTTTAACTTACACCTACGACATCTTATATTTGATCTGACCTTAATTTATTGTTTTACGTACTTTACGTATTTTTTTTTTTTTTTTTGGTACCGTCACTTAACCTTTCAACCATACTTGCATTTCCGTAGGTGTGGTTTTTATATTTTAATTTTAATTTATAAAAACTGTCCCTGTTCGGGCGCCATCTGTGCTGGTTATTACCTTATTATTAAATTAAAATCACAAAAATGATCCATATTCCACTTACCTCTAAAATCTTCCACACCCCAGAGTTCGTCACATGAACGTAGAAATGCAAATATGGTTTTAAGGTTGTGTTAATAACAGACGCAACTCGCATTTGTAAAGAGAAACAAATTAAATTTTATTTTATTCTTTAAATTTTCAAAACTTCAAATTATTTTTTGTTTATTCTTGTATCTCTTAAATCAGTTTATTACCTCTAGCAAAATTTGAAATAAATACAAGTTTTTTGAAATATTTACGACTTTGTCTGATACAACTAAAATCTTACTTTAACGAAAGCAGCCCAGCCTGCTCACACACACTTTCATTCCATTTTACAAAAATAAAATAAACCCCCTTTTTATTTATTTAAAACATTGTTGACTACATTACGTAACACTCTTGCCGGCAACGTGGGGTTTCTCTGACCTCGTGGCTTCTCACTTATAAATTTAGTTCTAGGTCCGAAACAGTTTATAATTTACTTTTCTTCTGCCGAAAACCGTACGCACTTCTTCATTCTGAATAACTGAACTCACTCTTACTTAATATTGAAAATTTTGTTAATGAGCCCTGTTTGGCGGGCTGCCTGCACAGGCGAGCGTCAATGAGGTACTGGGAAGAGCGTTCACCAAGTCCCCACTACTTACATTTCTTGTACAAGACGGAACGCAATGCCTTTTGCGTTAAAGTCATAGTTACTGTTCATGGTACCACGTGCAATTCCCGTGTGTTGGACGTTGACGAAATTTGTGGTCCAGTGGTTTATGTCACTGTAGTAGACATGACTTATACATACTTCCGCCTTGTCGAAAGCACATGGTGAAAAAACATCGTCTCCGGGCCATATTGTTTTACCAAATCGGCGTCGGTTGTGCACCGGCTGGTGTTTGCGCACTTGTGTATGTGTGTCACACAGTCTCAAAATTCTAAGAATTGTACCGTTGTCGCCAACACGCACATTCCATTGTACTGTTAACTCTCATAGCTCCTTTGTTCGAGTAAAGTTTTTATTCAACACGTGACTGGCCACACCGATGAAAAAATTTACAAATTTTTAATAAAATAAAATCCCTCCCTTTTGCCCCGTTACAATACCCGCCCCCCCAATGAGAGATCTTCTGTCGAAACAGAAGAAATCTCATTGCTAAACCCCTAAGAGGACCGGTGAGGATATGGTGCCAACAACCCCCCATTTGTTCTTATACATCATGGGTAAACTACCCCCCTGGCTCGGCTACTATGGCTGCACCTGAACGAGATTACTGGACTTCTCTATATGAGATCCCAACACCATAACATCGAACAGACTCAGTCCACAGCGCACCTAACCTTTTAACATGCTACCCCTAAATCCAAACCCCTGGTCTTATACCATGCCAGATCCTTGACCAATCTGTTCCCCCTTACCATGCACACTGGGCTGCCTTTAGCAGTTACTGGGCTCGTATACACACTTATAATTACTCATTAAACAAAATTATCCTTTAAAATTTTCAAATCATTTCTCTTTATATTCAAAATTCATTTACGTTAGACTCAAATTGTACTTCCTCAAACATCACAATGAAAAAATCTTTTACATGAATCCCTAATTCTCTTCACTACTACTAACAATCCTAAAGAAAACAAATTGAATACCTTATTAAACATGAACTCACTTACTCTAACATTTGTTTACACATATATTCTAAACAATATAATTCAATAACACTATTGATACACATAAACAATAATATAATCAAAATTCAAAACTTCAATTAGATGGCAGGCACAAAAATCAAAATTTTTTTTTCTTTCAAAAAAAATTTTAATTTATTAAAATATTTTTTATCAATTTCGGAAAAAATTTGAAATTATTTAAATCGCTTACATGACAAAATTTGCATCAAGCAATTGCCAAAACTGGTCTAGTTTATAACATCAACCATCAGCTGATCTAACTGGGTCAAGTCAACAACCTTGACCTACATAGGTTATACATAGGGTACATCATAAAGTACATTAAACATCTTTAAAATTTTTTATCTTCAAACATAATATAATAAGACATTCAGAATTAACATGGTTATTATTACAATTAACAATAAAATTGACATTTGAATTAATTAAAATTTACACATTTATTGCTCTAATTAGTTTCAACTTTTATTAAACTCTGTCACTTGTTTCCATTACTTTTATATTTTTACTATGACTCTCTTTCTTTAACATTCTCAATCTCCATTAGTTTGGGTGACTTAATTATTCACAATAACAATTTAATTTACCACTTGGCATGTATACATTTATAATCTTTCCCCTTCTGACTTTAATATCACTAACAGCTTTAACTAATATGACACCCATCTCTATCAAAAACATCTATCAAACATTCTCTAAACCCAACTTACTACTCAACTCAATTCGCCTCATTCTACCCTTATATATAAAAAAAATACTCTCTACCCCTTTGTACTCAGGATGTGTTTCCCTCCCATTTCTCATTCCCTTATCTGGTTCCTGGACTCTCCCTAGGCAACCCTTTCCGGCGCTAAACGGTCCCTTCCCGTCCCAACACCTTTCGTTGCGGTCTCCTTATCACACCACCCCCCTTACAAAATTCCCATCAACTATTTATTTTCCTAATACATCACTTTCAACTACAAAATATCTCCTTTTACTTATTACCTCAATATATCTATCATTACAATACAAATTAGCCCCATAGCTACTGTGTCTCTATTATCTCTCAAATTCTACCTTACATTATTCATAACAATATTTATTTATTTCTAGTACCCCTTTAAACTCAACATGGACTGATCTACATGTCCTAACAAAATAATAATCACCCAAAATCTCCCATCTACTATCTTTTACAAATCATTTAAAATTCTCAACTATCTTAAATTACTTCCATCATTTAAATTAAAATCTTTTAACACATTAAAATCATTATATTCAAACATTAATTACATTCAAATATTTAACTACCTTGAAAAATTTTCAAATCATTTATAAGTGATACTCTACTGCTGATCAGCTGATTTTCTAGGCAAGGTGAATGACCTTTGTTCAAAAATGCTACACAAAATTATATAACGAAAAATACATAACACATATTTATAATTCTTACACTCTAACATAACAAGATTAATGACCCACTAAAACATGATAACCAAAATATAATAAACATCTACTGTATCCATTTTCTCAAATCAAACAATTATTTATTTACTTCAAGAGCGAGTTGCCATTTCTAAGTTACAAAATTTTAATTCGTTGCTCCCCTGAGCAACCTCCTGAACCACACACACTATTATTTTCTGCTGGTGGACTGTTGTGCCCATTTGCCTCCACAAGGACGGCATTGGTGGAGGAATTTATCATCTCCGTGTCCTTGCTTCCGCGTTACATTTTAAAATTGGTAGAGATCATCATATCTATGTTATAAACTAATATGCCCTTAAAACGGGTCTACCACCTGGTTTACTGTTCCTACTCGAACAGAGTGGCAGCCGCTGTTCCATAGTTCCGGGGATTTCCCCTAAAGTCACCCCCCAATAATTTCAAATATACACCAATTTCAAGCCAGCTATGGTCAAGGTTCTTACTTTATGGCCATAGCTGACCGCTAGCCAAAACCACGATTAGTGCTGGTAAGGCAGTAATCGCCCGAAAAGTCGGGGAAATCAACTCTAAATTCAGGCATGTTCTCTACGTCATTAATATACACGGCACGGCAATCTATCAGCATATAATATAAAATTATATAAAAGGTGTGCCGTGTATTTTACGCCATTTTGGCCTCCGATGGAGGTAACACTCTCTGTCACCCCCAACACTTACCGCTATCTACCGTGGCACATGCCACCACGGCAATAGCATACTACTAACTAAATTAACCCTTCTCCCTTTACAGTTTCTACACTACCTAAGTATAGCACTTCTATTAACACCACTCAACCCCCCAAAATTACCCATATATCTCGTATGAAAACATAACATAACATAATAAACAAATAGACATTAACCTTGATCATTAGCATTGTTACATTCACATTAAACAAACAATTCTCTTTTAAATAATTTATACAGAAAATTATAAACATTATTACTTGAAATTTTTATTAACACTTTAATATATCATATTATATTCCTCACAAATTTCAAAATTATTATTAACATTTATTTTATCTCATATTTCAGTTATTACTACCCTTGGACTATGGTTTCTATTTAGTACAATTATCTCAAATTATTTTCATCATTGAGTTAAAATCTTTTCATCACCTGTAAACATTTTACTCTATTTAACTTGTATTACAAAATTTATACTCACAGTACATCGCTCATACCCTGTCATAAGCACACAAATATAAACATCAAACACCCTGTATCTTCTGCAACATTTTAACAACAATGTTATTCCATACTAAACAATTTAACATTTATTTATTTATTAATTATTGTCAAATTCACATCTCATAAAATAATTTAAATCCATCATTATATAACCTCTTAAATCAATCAAAATATTTAAACATCTCAAATTATGTTAATTAAATTAATTATTGAAAACACAACATTTTTAATTACTTTCACCAATTACCATAATTACAATTCATTTGTTATCCTCTTCAAAATTATTTTTGTTATTTGTTTAGACTGCAAAATATTATTATTATTATCACAACAATTACCTACACACATTGTTTACATTATATACTTGTTACAATACACACAATCAGTTTCACTAAATTATTTACAAATTCTTCGTCATTAATTGTTCAATTTTACCACACTTCATTTCCAAAATCAGCAAGTCAGAACCATAAATCAAAATATTTAAAATGTCCCTTTATTAATTTAATGTTCGGCCTCCATCATCGAATAATAATCTAATATATTTATAATATAAATCGTTCTTGTCCACACTCAATTTATTAATTTTACTATAATAATTTTCTAATACTTCAAATTGTTCCGTAAAACCCACATAATAACTTACCGGATTATTCCACATTATTATCAAACCATAAAACCTGTCTAAATCATTGATTTTGGTCTGGTCTCCATCAGTAGTTTTATTCAAAATAAAGTCAGTTATTTTCTCATCATATTCTTCTACTACATTCATTACAACATAAGGTAAATTATTATTATTTAAACAGGTATCATCAAAACAATTCTCAATCTCTACTCTACAAAGTAAGTATTTCATATCATTTATCTTTATCACTTCTAACATCTCTTTCAACTCATTATAATTTCTCTTCAACTTATATAATTCTATCTCTCTATCAATACACAACTCTCTATCTAACTCTCTCTCACCATAACACCATCTCACACTTTCGACACCGTCCCACACAGAGGGTACTAACTCATAAAAACTTGGGGAACAACTCAAAGACCTCCTGTCTTCCAATAACAAGGGACTCTTGCCCTTCAACAATAACATTTGTGAACACCTTGGTTCACCATAAATATGGGGAAAATTTACCCTCTGCCCTACATACTCTTCTAATCTCTTGCCACTCTTTCTCTAACTCATCAACACTAATTACTACTCCGTTACAACCTATTACTCTCTCTCTCTCACTTACTATCTCACTAACTCTTTTCAACGTAATACTCTCTGATACTACATTCTTAATTATATTATTATTTTCAATATCATTTTTATCACTTGTTACTTTTTTATTGTCAATATTATTATTACTTTTCATCTGTTTCCCTACTGACTCTACTACTTTCTCAATATCTCGTTTCAATTCGTTACACTTACTCTCATACTGAATTTTGACCTCATTAATATCAAATTTAAGTTCGTTAAACTGTCTACTCTGCTCCTCAAATTTAGCGTCAAATTTATTATTCAAACTGCACAGCGTGCTACATAGATATTTCATCATATTATTTTCAGGTTGATTACCTTCCTTAATTAAATTTGGGGTCATCTGAATCCCCGAATCATCTGTACTATTGGTTTCATCTACATTGATTTTTGTTTTATTGTCCTGACTCACGTTTGGAGTCAAGTGGACTTCAATATTATTCATAATATTTGAATCATCACAATTGTCGACACTAGTTGTTTCATTTATATTGCTTTCATTACCTGCCATTTTTTTAAATTGTAATTTTACTGATTTTTGTTTCACTACTCTTTAACTTACACCTACGACATCTTATATTTGATCTGACCTTAATTTATTGTTTTACGTACTTTACGTATTTTTTTTTTTTTTTTTTTTTGGTACCGTCACTTAACCTTTCAACCATACTTGCATTTCCGTAGGTGTGGTTTTTATATTTTAATTTTAATTTATAAAAACTGTCCCTGTTCGGGCGCCATCTGTGCTGGTTATTACCTTATTATTAAATTAAAATCACAAAAATGATCCATATTCCACTTACCTCTAAAATCTTCCACACCCCAGAGTTCGTCACATGAACGTAGAAATGCAAATATGGTTTTAAGGTTGTGTTAATAACAGACGCAACTCGCATTTGTAAAGAGAAACAAATTAAATTTTATTTTATTCTTTAAATTTTCAAAACTTCAAATTATTTTTTGTTTATTCTTGTATCTCTTAAATCAGTTTATTACCTCTAGCAAAATTTGAAATAAATACAAGTTTTTTGAAATATTTACGACCTTGTCTGATACAACTAAAATCTTACTTTAACGAAAGCAGCCCAGCCTGCTCACACACACTTTCATTCCATTACAAAAATAAAATAAACCCCCTTTTTATTTATTTAAAACATTGTTGACTACATTACGTAACACTCTTGCCGGCAACGTGGGGTTTCTCTGACCTCGTGGCTTCTCACTTATAAATTTAGTTCTAGGTCCGAAACAGTTTATAATTTACTTTTCTTCTGCCGAAAACCGTACGCACTTCTTCATTCTGAATAACTGAACTCACTCTTACTTAATATTGAAAAATTTGTTAATGAGCCCTGTTTGGCGGGCTGCCTGCACAGGCGAGCGTCAATGAGGTACTGGGAAGAGCGTTCACCAAGTCCCCACTACTTACATTTATTGTACAAGACGGAACGCAATGCCTTTTGCGTTAAAGTCATAGTTACTGTTCATGGTACCACGTGCAATTCCCGTGTGTTGGACGTCGATGAAATTTGTGGTCCAGTGGTTTACGTCACTGTAGTAGACATGACTTATACATACTTCCGCCTTGTCGAAAGCACATGGTGAAAAAACATCGTCTCCGGGCCATATTGTTTTACCAAATCGGCGTCGGTTGTGCACCGGCTGGTGTTTGCGCACTTGTGTATGTGTGTCACACAGTCTCAAAATTCTAAGAATTGTACCGTTGTCGCCAACACGCACATTCCATTGTACTGTTAACTCTCATAGCTCCTTTGTTCGAGTAAAGTTTTTATTCAACACGTGACTGGCCACACCGATGAAAAAATTTACAAATTTTTAATAAAATAAAATCCCTCCCTTTTGCCCCGTTACAATACCCGCCCCCCCAATGAGAGATCTTCTGTCGAAACAGAAGAAATCTCATTGCTAAACCCCTAAGAGGACCGGTGAGGATATGGTGCCAACAACCCCCCATTTGTTCTTATACATCATGGGTAAACTACCCCCCTGGCTCGGCTACTATGGCTGCACCTGAACGAGATTACTGGACTTCTCTATATGAGATCCCAACACCATAACATCGAACAGACTCAGTCCACAGCGCACCTAACCTTTTAACATGCTACCCCTAAATCCAAACCCCTGGTCTTATACCATGCCAGATCCTCGACCGATCTGTTCCCCCTTACCATGCACACTGGGCTGCCTTTAGCAGTTACTGGGCTCGTATACACACTTATAATTACTCATTAAACAAAATTATCCTTTAAAATTTTCAAATCATTTCTCTTTATATTCAAAATTCATTTACGTTAGACTCAAATTGTACTTCCTCAAACATCACAATGAAAAAATCTTTTACATGAATCCCTAATTCTCTTCACTACTACTAACAATCCTAAAGAAAACAAATTGAATACCTTATTAAACATGAACTCACTTACTCTAACATTTGTTTACACATATATTCTAAACAATATAATTCAATAACACTATTGATACACATAAACAATAATATAATCAAAATTCAAAACTTCAATTAGATGGCAGGCACAAAAATCAAAATTTTTTTTTCTTTCAAAAAAAATTTTAATTTATTAAAATATTTTTTATCAATTTCGGAAAAAATTTGAAATTATTTAAATCGCTTACATGACAAAATTTGCATCAAGCAATTGCCAAAACTGGTCTAGTTTATAACATCAACCATCAGCTGATCTAACTGGGTCAAGTCAACAACCTTGACCTACATAGGTTATACATAGGGTACATCATAAAGTACATTAAACATCTTTAAAATTTTTTATCTTCAAACATAATATAATAAGACATTCAGAATTAACATGGTTATTATTACAATTAACAATAAAATTGAAATTTGAATTAATTAAAATTTACACATTTATTGCTCTAATTAGTTTCAACTTTTATTAAACTCTGTCACTTGTTTCCATTACTTTTATATTTTTACTATGACTCTCTTTCTTTAACATTCTCAATCTCCATTAGTTTGGGTGACTTAATTATTCACAATAACAATTTAATTTACCACTTGGCATGTATACATTTATAATCTTTCCCCTTCTGACTTTAATATCACTAACAGCTTTAACTAATATGACACCCATCTCTATCAAAAACATCTATCAAACATTCTCTAAACCCAACTTACTACTCAACTCAATTCGCCTCATTCTACCCTTATATATAAAAAAAATACTCTCTACCCCTTTGTACTCAGGATGTGTTTCCCTCCCATTTCTCATTCCCTTATCTGGTTCCTGGACTCTCCCTAGGCAACCCTTTCCGGCGCTAAACGGTCCCTTCCCGTCCCAACACCTTTCGTTGCGGTCTCCTTATCACACCACCCCCCTTACAAAATTCCCATCAACTATTTATTTTCCCAATACATCACTTTCAACTACAAAATATCTCCTTTTACTTATTACCTCAATATATCTATCATTACAATACAAATTAGCCCCATAGCTACTGTGTCTCTATTATCTCTCAAATTCTACCTTACATTATTCATAACAATATTTATTTATTTCTAGTACCCCTTTAAACTCAACATGGACTGATCTACATGTCCTAACAAAATAATAATCACCCAAAATCTCCCATCTACTATCTTTTACAAATCATTTAAAATTCTCAACTATCTTAAATTACTTCCATCATTTAAATTAAAATCTTTTAACACATTAAAATCATTATATTCAAACATTAATTACATTCAAATATTTAACTACCTTGAAAAATTTTCAAATCATTTATAAGTGATACTCTACTGCTGATCAGCTGATTTTCTAGGCAAGGTGAATGACCTTTGTTCAAAAATGCTACACAAAATTATATAACGAAAAATACATAACACATATTTATAATTCTTACACTCTAACATAACAAGATTAATGACCCACTAAAACATGATAACCAAAATATAATAAACATCTACTGTATCCATTTTCTCAAATCAAACAATTATTTATTTACTTCAAGAGCGAGTTGCCATTTCTAAGTTACAAAATTTTAATTCGTTGCTCCCCTGAGCAACCTCCTGAACCACACACACTATTATTTTCTGCTGGTGGACTGTTGTGCCCATTTGCCTCCACAAGGACGGCATTGGTGGAGGAATTTATCATCTCCGTGTCCTTGCTTCCGCGTTACATTTTAAAATTGGTAGAGATCATCATATCTATGTTATAAACTAATATGCCCTTAAAACGGGTCTACCACCTGGTTTACTGTTCCTACTCGAACAGAGTGGCAGCCGCTGTTCCATAGTTCCGGGGATTTCCCCTAAAGTCACCCCCCAATAATTTCAAATATACACCAATTTCAAGCCAGCTATGGTCAAGGTTCTTACTTTATGGCCATAGCTGACCGCTAGCCAAAACCACGATTAGTGCTGGTAAGGCAGTAATCGCCCGAAAAGTCGGGGAAATCAACTCTAAATTCAGGCATGTTCTCTACGTCATTAATATACACGGCACGGCAATCTATCAGCATATAATATAAAATTATATAAAAGGTGTGCCGTGTATTTTACGCCATTTTGGCCTCCGATGGAGGTAACACTCTCTGTCACCCCCAACACTTACCGCTATCTACCGTGGCACATGCCACCACGGCAATAGCATACTACTAACTAAATTAACCCTTCTCCCTTTACAGTTTCTACACTACCTAAGTATAGCACTTCTATTAACACCACTCAACCCCCCAAAATTACCCATATATCTCGTATGAAAACATAACATAACATAATAAACAAATAGACATTAACCTTGATCATTAGCATTGTTACATTCACATTAAACAAACAATTCTCTTTTAAATAATTTATACAGAAAATTATAAACATTATTACTTGAAATTTTTATTAACACTTTAATATATCATATTATATTCCTCACAAATTTCAAAATTATTATTAACATTTATTTTATCTCATATTTCAGTTATTACTACCCTTGGACTATGGTTTCTATTTAGTACAATTATCTCAAATTATTTTCATCATTGAGTTAAAATCTTTTCATCACCTGTAAACATTTTACTCTATTTAACTTGTATTACAAAATTTATACTCACAGTACATCGCTCATACCCTGTCATAAGCACACAAATATAAACATCAAACACCCTGTATCTTCTGCAACATTTTAACAACAATGTTATTCCATACTAAACAATTTAACATTTATTTATTTATTAATTATTGTCAAATTCACATCTCATAAAATAATTTAAATCCATCATTATATAACCTCTTAAATCAATCAAAATATTTAAACATCTCAAATTATGTTAATTAAATTAATTATTGAAAACACAACATTTTTAATTACTTTCACCAATTACCATAATTACAATTCATTTGTTATCCTCTTCAAAATTATTTTTGTTATTTGTTTAGACTGCAAAATATTATTATTATTATCACAACAATTACCTACACACATTGTTTACATTATATACTTGTTACAATACACACAATCAGTTTCACTAAATTATTTACAAATTCTTCGTCATTAATTGTTCAATTTTACCACACTTCATTTCCAAAATCAGCAAGTCAGAACCATAAATCAAAATATTTAAAATGTCCCTTTATTAATTTAATGTTCGGCCTCCATCATCGAATAATAATCTAATATATTTATAATATAAATCGTTCTTGTCCACACTCAATTTATTAATTTTACTATAATAATTTTCTAATACTTCAAATTGTTCCGTAAAACCCACATAATAACTTACCGGATTATTCCACATTATTATCAAACCATAAAACCTGTCTAAATCATTGATTTTGGTCTGGTCTCCATCAGTAGTTTTATTCAAAATAAAGTCAGTTATTTTCTCATCATATTCTTCTACTACATTCATTACAACATAAGGTAAATTATTATTATTTAAACAGGTATCATCAAAACAATTCTCAATCTCTACTCTACAAAGTAAGTATTTCATATCATTTATCTTTATCACTTCTAACATCTCTTTCAACTCATTATAATTTCTCTTCAACTTATATAATTCTATCTCTCTATCAATACACAACTCTCTATCTAACTCTCTCTCACCATAACACCATCTCACACTTTCGACACCGTCCCACACAGAGGGTACTAACTCATAAAAACTTGGGGAACAACTCAAAGACCTCCTGTCTTCCAATAACAAGGGACTCTTGCCCTTCAACAATAACATTTGTGAACACCTTGGTTCACCATAAATATGGGGAAAATTTACCCTCTGCCCTACATACTCTTCTAATCTCTTGCCACTCTTTCTCTAACTCATCAACACTAATTACTACTCCGTTACAACCTATTACTCTCTCTCTCTCACTTACTATCTCACTAACTCTTTTCAACGTAATACTCTCTGATACTACATTCTTAATTATATTATTATTTTCAATATCATTTTTATCACTTGTTACTTTTTTATTGTCAATATTATTATTACTTTTCATCTGTTTCCCTACTGACTCTACTACTTTCTCAATATCTCGTTTCAATTCGTTACACTTACTCTCATACTGAATTTTGACCTCATTAATATCAAATTTAAGTTCGTTAAACTGTCTACTCTGCTCCTCAAATTTAGCGTCAAATTTATTATTCAAACTGCACAGCGTGCTACATAGATATTTCATCATATTATTTTCAGGTTGATTACCTTCCTTAATTAAATTTGGGGTCATCTGAATCCCCGAATCATCTGTACTATTGGTTTCATCTACATTGATTTTTGTTTTATTGTCCTGACTCACGTTTGGAGTCAAGTGGACTTCAATATTATTCATAATATTTGAATCATCACAATTGTCGACACTAGTTGTTTCATTTATATTGCTTTCATTACCTGCCATTTTTTTAAATTGTAATTTTACTGATTTTTGTTTCACTACTCTTTAACTTACACCTACGACATCTTATATTTGATCTGACCTTAATTTATTGTTTTACGTACTTTACGTATTTTTTTTTTTTTTTTTTTTTGGTACCGTCACTTAACCTTTCAACCATACTTGCATTTCCGTAGGTGTGGTTTTTATATTTTAATTTTAATTTATAAAAACTGTCCCTGTTCGGGCGCCATCTGTGCTGGTTATTACCTTATTATTAAATTAAAATCACAAAAATGATCCATATTCCACTTACCTCTAAAATCTTCCACACCCCAGAGTTCGTCACATGAACGTAGAAATGCAAATATGGTTTTAAGGTTGTGTTAATAACAGACGCAACTCGCATTTGTAAAGAGAAACAAATTAAATTTTATTTTATTCTTTAAATTTTCAAAACTTCAAATTATTTTTTGTTTATTCTTGTATCTCTTAAATCAGTTTATTACCTCTAGCAAAATTTGAAATAAATACAAGTTTTTTGAAATATTTACGACCTTGTCTGATACAACTAAAATCTTACTTTAACGAAAGCAGCCCAGCCTGCTCACACACACTTTCATTCCATTACAAAAATAAAATAAACCCCCTTTTTATTTATTTAAAACATTGTTGACTACATTACGTAACACTCTTGCCGGCAACGTGGGGTTTCTCTGACCTCGTGGCTTCTCACTTATAAATTTAGTTCTAGGTCCGAAACAGTTTATAATTTACTTTTCTTCTGCCGAAAACCGTACGCACTTCTTCATTCTGAATAACTGAACTCACTCTTACTTAATATTGAAAAATTTGTTAATGAGCCCTGTTTGGCGGGCTGCCTGCACAGGCGAGCGTCAATGAGGTACTGGGAAGAGCGTTCACCAAGTCCCCACTACTTACATTTATTGTACAAGACGGAACGCAATGCCTTTTGCGTTAAAGTCATAGTTACTGTTCATGGTACCACGTGCAATTCCCGTGTGTTGGACGTCGATGAAATTTGTGGTCCAGTGGTTTACGTCACTGTAGTAGACATGACTTATACATACTTCCGCCTTGTCGAAAGCACATGGTGAAAAAACATCGTCTCCGGGCCATATTGTTTTACCAAATCGGCGTCGGTTGTGCACCGGCTGGTGTTTGCGCACTTGTGTATGTGTGTCACACAGTCTCAAAATTCTAAGAATTGTACCGTTGTCGCCAACACGCACATTCCATTGTACTGTTAACTCTCATAGCTCCTTTGTTCGAGTAAAGTTTTTATTCAACACGTGACTGGCCACACCGATGAAAAAATTTACAAATTTTTAATAAAATAAAATCCCTCCCTTTTGCCCCGTTACAATACCCGCCCCCCCAATGAGAGATCTTCTGTCGAAACAGAAGAAATCTCATTGCTAAACCCCTAAGAGGACCGGTGAGGATATGGTGCCAACAACCCCCCATTTGTTCTTATACATCATGGGTAAACTACCCCCCTGGCTCGGCTACTATGGCTGCACCTGAACGAGATTACTGGACTTCTCTATATGAGATCCCAACACCATAACATCGAACAGACTCAGTCCACAGCGCACCTAACCTTTTAACATGCTACCCCTAAATCCAAACCCCTGGTCTTATACCATGCCAGATCCTCGACCGATCTGTTCCCCCTTACCATGCACACTGGGCTGCCTTTAGCAGTTACTGGGCTCGTATACACACTTATAATTACTCATTAAACAAAATTATCCTTTAAAATTTTCAAATCATTTCTCTTTATATTCAAAATTCATTTACGTTAGACTCAAATTGTACTTCCTCAAACATCACAATGAAAAAATCTTTTACATGAATCCCTAATTCTCTTCACTACTACTAACAATCCTAAAGAAAACAAATTGAATACCTTATTAAACATGAACTCACTTACTCTAACATTTGTTTACACATATATTCTAAACAATATAATTCAATAACACTATTGATACACATAAACAATAATATAATCAAAATTCAAAACTTCAATTAGATGGCAGGCACAAAAATCAAAATTTTTTTTTCTTTCAAAAAAAATTTTAATTTATTAAAATATTTTTTATCAATTTCGGAAAAAATTTGAAATTATTTAAATCGCTTACATGACAAAATTTGCATCAAGCAATTGCCAAAACTGGTCTAGTTTATAACATCAACCATCAGCTGATCTAACTGGGTCAAGTCAACAACCTTGACCTACATAGGTTATACATAGGGTACATCATAAAGTACATTAAACATCTTTAAAATTTTTTATCTTCAAACATAATATAATAAGACATTCAGAATTAACATGGTTATTATTACAATTAACAATAAAATTGAAATTTGAATTAATTAAAATTTACACATTTATTGCTCTAATTAGTTTCAACTTTTATTAAACTCTGTCACTTGTTTCCATTACTTTTATATTTTTACTATGACTCTCTTTCTTTAACATTCTCAATCTCCATTAGTTTGGGTGACTTAATTATTCACAATAACAATTTAATTTACCACTTGGCATGTATACATTTATAATCTTTCCCCTTCTGACTTTAATATCACTAACAGCTTTAACTAATATGACACCCATCTCTATCAAAAACATCTATCAAACATTCTCTAAACCCAACTTACTACTCAACTCAATTCGCCTCATTCTACCCTTATATATAAAAAAAATACTCTCTACCCCTTTGTACTCAGGATGTGTTTCCCTCCCATTTCTCATTCCCTTATCTGGTTCCTGGACTCTCCCTAGGCAACCCTTTCCGGCGCTAAACGGTCCCTTCCCGTCCCAACACCTTTCGTTGCGGTCTCCTTATCACACCACCCCCCTTACAAAATTCCCATCAACTATTTATTTTCCCAATACATCACTTTCAACTACAAAATATCTCCTTTTACTTATTACCTCAATATATCTATCATTACAATACAAATTAGCCCCATAGCTACTGTGTCTCTATTATCTCTCAAATTCTACCTTACATTATTCATAACAATATTTATTTATTTCTAGTACCCCTTTAAACTCAACATGGACTGATCTACATGTCCTAACAAAATAATAATCACCCAAAATCTCCCATCTACTATCTTTTACAAATCATTTAAAATTCTCAACTATCTTAAATTACTTCCATCATTTAAATTAAAATCTTTTAACACATTAAAATCATTATATTCAAACATTAATTACATTCAAATATTTAACTACCTTGAAAAATTTTCAAATCATTTATAAGTGATACTCTACTGCTGATCAGCTGATTTTCTAGGCAAGGTGAATGACCTTTGTTCAAAAATGCTACACAAAATTATATAACGAAAAATACATAACACATATTTATAATTCTTACACTCTAACATAACAAGATTAATGACCCACTAAAACATGATAACCAAAATATAATAAACATCTACTGTATCCATTTTCTCAAATCAAACAATTATTTATTTACTTCAAGAGCGAGTTGCCATTTCTAAGTTACAAAATTTTAATTCGTTGCTCCCCTGAGCAACCTCCTGAACCACACACACTATTATTTTCTGCTGGTGGACTGTTGTGCCCATTTGCCTCCACAAGGACGGCATTGGTGGAGGAATTTATCATCTCCGTGTCCTTGCTTCCGCATTACATTTTAAAATTGGTAGATATCATCATATCTATGTTATAAATTAATATGCCCTTAAAACGGGTCTACCACCTGGTTTACTGTTCCTACTTGAACAGAGTGGCAGCCACTGTTCCATAGTTCCGGGGATTTCCCCTAAAGTCACCCCCCAATAATTTCAAATATACACCAATTTCAAGCTAGCTATGGTCAAGGTTCATACTTTATGGCCATAGCTGACCGCTAGCCAAAACCACGATTAGTGCTGGTAAGGCAGTAATCGCCCGAAAAGTCGGGGAAATCAACTCTAAATTCAGGCATGTTCTCTACGTCATTAATATACACGGCACGGCAATCTATCAGCATATAATATAAAATTATATAAAAGGTGTGCCGTGTATTTTACGCCATTTTGGCCTCCGATGGAGGTAACACTCTCTGTCACCCCCATCACTTACCGCTATCTACCGTGGCACATGCCACCACGGCAATAGCATACTACTAACTAAATTAACCCTTCTCCCTTTACAGTTTCTACACTCCCTAAGTATAGCACTTCTATTAACACCACTCAACCCCCCAAAATTACCCATATATCTCGTATGAAAACATAACATAACATAATAAACAAATAGACATTAACCTTGATCATTAGCATTGTTACATTCACATTAAACAAACAATTCTCTTTTAAATAATTTATACAGAAAATTATAAACATTATTACTTGAAATTTTTATTAACACTTTAATATATCATCATTTAAATTATTTATCACTTACTACAATTATATTCCTCACAAATTTCAAAATTATTATTAACATTTATTTTATCTCATATTTCAGTTATTACTACCCTTGGACTATGGTTTCTATTTAGTACAATTATCTCAAATTATTTTCATCATTGAGTTAAAATCTTTTCAACACCTGTAAACATTTTACTCTATTTAACTTGTATTACAAAATTTATACTCACAGTACATCGCTCATACCCTGTCATAAGCACACAAATATAAACATCAAACACCCTGTATCTTCTGCAACATTTTAACAACAATGTTATTCCATACTAAACAATTTAACATTTATTTATTTATTAATTATTGTCAAATTCACATCTCATAAAATAATTTAAATCCATCATTATATAACCTCTTAAATCAATCAAAATATTTAAACATCTCAAATTATGTTAATTAAATTAATTATTGAAAACACAACATTTTTAATTACTTTCACCAATTACCATAATTACAATTCATTTGTTATCCTCTTCAAAATTATTTTTGTTATTTGTTTAGACTGCAAAATATTATTATTATTATCACAACAATTACCTACACACATTGTTTACATTATATACTTGTTACAATACACACAATCAATTTCACTAAATTATTTACAAATTCTTCGTCATTAATTGTTCAATTTTACCACACTTCATTTCCAAAATCAGCAAGTCAGAACCATAAATCAAAATATTTAAAATGTCCATTTATTAATTTAATGTTCGGCCTCCATCATCGAATAATAATCTAATATATTTATAATATAAATCGTTCTTGTCCACACTCAATTTATTAATTTTACTATAATAATTTTCTAATACTTCAAATTGTTCCGTAAAACCCACATAATAACTTACCGGATTATTCCACATTATTATCAAACCATAAAACCTGTCTAAATCATTGATTTTGGTCTGGTCTCCATCAGTAGTTTTATTCAAAATAAAGTCAGTTATTTTCTCATCATATTCTTCTACTACATTCATTACAACATAAGGTAAATTATTATTATTTAAACAGGTATCATCAAAACAATTCTCAATCTCTACTCTACAAAGTAAGTATTTCATATCATTTATCTTTATCACTTCTAACATCTCTTTCAACTCATTATAATTTCTCTTCAACTTATATAATTCTATCTCTCTATCAATACACAACTCTCTATCTAACTCTCTCTCACCATAACACCATCTCACACTTTCGACACCGTCCCACACAGAGGGTACTAACTCATAAAAACTTGAGGAACAACTCAAAGACCTCCTGTCTTCCAATAACAAGGGACTCTTGCCCTTCAACAATAACATTTGTGAACACCTTGGTTCACCATAAATATGGGGAAAATTTACCCTCTGCCCTACATACTCTTCTAATCTCTTGCCACTCTTTCTCTAACTCATCAACACTAATTACTACTCCGTTACAACCTATTACTCTCTCTCTCTCACTTACTATCTCACTAACTCTTTTCAACGTATCACTCTCTGATACTACATTCTTAATTATATTATTATTTTCAATATCATTTTTATCACTTGTTACTTTTTTATTGTCAATATTATTATTACTTTTCATCTGTTTCCCTACTGACTCTACTACTTTCTCAATATCTCGTTTCAATTCGTTACACTTACTCTCATACTGAATTTTGACCTCATTAATATCAAATTTAAGTTCGTTAAACTGTCTACTCTGCTCCTCAAATTTAGCGTCAAATTTATTATTCAAACTGCACAGCGTGCTACATAGATATTTCATCATATTATTTTCAGGTTGATTACCTTCCTTAATTAAATTTGGGGTCATCTGAATCCCCGAATCATCTGTACTATTGGTTTCATCTACATTGATTTTTGTTTTATTGTCCTGACTCACGTTTGGAGTCAAGTGGACTTCAATATTATTCATAATATTTGAATCATCACAATTGTCGACACTAGTTGTTTCATTTATATTGCTTTCATTACCTGCCATTTTTTTAATTGTAATTTTACTGATTTTTGTTTCACTACTCTTTAACTTACACCTACGACATCTTATATTTGATCTGACCTTAATTTATTGTTTTACGTACTTTACGTATTTTTTTTTTTTTTTTTTGTACCGTCACTTAACCTTTCAACCATACTTGCATTTCCGTAGGTGTGGTTTTTATATTTTAATTTTAATTTATAAAAACTGTCCCTGTTCGGGCGCCATCTGTGCTGGTTATTACCTTATTATTAAATTAAAATCACAAAAATGATCCATATTCCACTTACCTCTAAAATCTTCCACAGCCCAGAGTTCGTCACATGAACGTAGAAATGCAAATATGGTTTTAAGGTTGTGTTAATAACAGACGCAACTCGCATTTGTAAAGAGAAACAAATTAAATTTTATTTTATTCTTTAAATTTTCAAAACTTCAAATTATTTTTTGTTTATTCTTGTATCTCTTAAATCAGTTTATTACCTCTAGCAAAATTTGAAATAAATACAAGTTTTTTGAAATATTTACGACCTTGTCTGATACAACTAAAATCTTACCTTAACGAAAGCAGCCCAGCCTGCTCACACACACTTTCATTCCATTACAAAAATAAAATAAACCCCCTTTTTATTTATTTAAAACATTGTTGACTACATTACGTAACACTCTTGCCGGCAACGTGGGGTTTCTCTGACCTCGTGGCTTCTCACTTATAAATTTAGTTCTAGGTCCGAAACAGTTTATAATTTACTTTTCTTCTGCCGAAAACCGTACGCACTTCTTCATTCTGAATAACTGAACTCACTCTTACTTAATATTGAAAAATTTGTTAATGAGCCCTGTTTGGCGGGCTGCCTGCACAGGCGAGCGTCAATGAGGTACTGGGAAGAGCGTTCACCAAGTCCCCACTACTTACATTTATTGTACAAGACGGAACGCAATGCCTTTTGCGTTAAAGTCATAGTTACTGTTCATGGTACCACGTGCAATTCCCATGTGTTGGACGTCGATGAAATTTGTGGTCCAGTGGTTTACGTCACTGTAGTAGACATGACTTATACATACTTCCGCCTTGTCGAAAGCACATGGTGAAAAAACATCGTCTCCGGGCCATATTGTTTTACCAAATCGGCGTCGGTTGTGCACCGGCTGGTGTTTGCGCACTTGTGTATGTGTGTCACACAGTCTCAAAATTCTAAGAATTGTACCGTTGTCGCCAACACGCACATTCCATTGTACTGTTAACTCTCATAGCTCCTTTGTTCGAGTAAAGTTTTTATTCAACACGTGACTGGCCACACCGATGAAAAAATTTACAAATTTTTAATAAAATAAAATCCCTCCCTTTGCCCCGTTACAATACCCGCCCCCCCAATGAGAGATCTTCTGTCGAAACAGAAGAAATCTCATTGCTAAACCCCTAAGAGGACCGGTGAGGATATGGTGCCAACAACCCCCCATTTGTTCTTATACATCATGGGTAAACTACCCCCCTGGCTCGGCTACTATGGCTGCACCTGAACGAGATTACTGGACTTCTCTATATGAGATCCCAACACCATAACATCGAACAGACTCAGTCCACAGCGCACCTAACCTTTTAACATGCTACCCCTAAATCCAAACCCCTGGTCTTATACCATGCCAGATCCTCGACCGATCTGTTCCCCCTTACCATGCACACTGGGCTGCCTTTAGCAGTTACTGGGCTCGTATACACACTTATAATTACTCATTAAACAAAATTATCCTTTAAAATTTTCAAATCATTTCTCTTTATATTCAAAATTCATTTACGTTAGACTCAAATTGTACTTCCTCAAACATCACAATGAAAAAATCTTTTACATGAATCCCTAATTATCTTCACTACTACTAACAATCCTAAAGAAAACAAATTGAATACCTTATTAAACATGAACTCACTTACTCTAACATTTGTTTACACATATATTCTAAACAATATAATTCAATAACACTATTGATACACATAAACAATAATATAATCAAAATTCAAAACTTCAATTAGATGGCAGGCACAAAAATCAAAATTTTTTTTTCTTTCAAAAAAAATTTTAATTTATTAAAATATTTTTTATCAATTTCGGAAAAAATTTGAAATTATTTAAATCGCTTACATGACAAAATTTGCATCAAGCAATTGCCAAAACTGGTCTAGTTTATAACATCAACCATCAGCTGATCTAACTGGGTCAAGTCAACAACCTTGACCTACATAGGTTATACATAGGGTACATCATAAAGTACATTAAACATCTTTAAAATTTTTTATCTTCAAACATAATATAATAAGACATTCAGAATTAACATGGTTATTATTACAATTAACAATAAAATTGAAATTTGAATTAATTAAAATTTACACATTTATTGCTCTAATTAGTTTCAACTTTTATTAAACTCTGTCACTTGTTTCCATTACTTTTATATTTTTACTATGACTCTCTTTCTTTAACATTCTCAATCTCCATTAGTTTGGGTGACTTAATTATTCACAATAACAATTTAATTTACCACTTGGCATGTATACATTTATAATCTTTCCCCTTCTGACTTTAATATCACTAACAGCTTTAACTAATATGACACCCATCTCTATCAAAAACATCTATCAAACATTCTCTAAACCCAACTTACTACTCAACTCAATTCGCCTCATTCTACCCTTATATATAAAAAAAATACTCTCTACCCCTTTGTACTCAGGATGTGTTTCCCTCCCATTTCTCATTCCCTTATCTGGTTCCTGGACTCTCCCTAGGCAACCCTTTCCGGCGCTAAACGGTCCCTTCCCGTCCCAACACCTTTCGTTGCGGTCTCCTTATCACACCACCCCCCTTACAAAATTCCCATCAACTATTTATTTTCCCAATACATCACTTTCAACTACAAAATATCTCCTTTTACTTATTACCTCAATATATCTATCATTACAATACAAATTAGCCCCATAGCTACTGTGTCTCTATTATCTCTCAAATTCTACCTTACATTATTCATAACAATATTTATTTATTTCTAGTACCCCTTTAAACTCAACATGGACTGATCTACATGTCCTAACAAAATAATAATCACCCAAAATCTCCCATCTACTATCTTTTACAAATCATTTAAAATTCTCAACTATCTTAAATTACTTCCATCATTTAAATTAAAATCTTTTAACACATTAAAATCATTATATTCAAACATTAATTACATTCAAATATTTAACTACCTTGAAAAATTTTCAAATCATTTATAAGTGATACTCTACTGCTGATCAGCTGATTTTCTAGGCAAGGTGAATGACCTTTGTTCAAAAATGCTACACAAAATTATATAACGAAAAATACATAACACATATTTATAATTCTTACACTCTAACATAACAAGATTAATGACCCACTAAAACATGATAACCAAAATATAATAAACATCTACTGTATCCATTTTCTCAAATCAAACAATTATTTATTTACTTCAAGAGCGAGTTGCCATTTCTAAGTTACAAAATTTTAATTCGTTGCTCCCCTGAGCAACCTCCTGAACCACACACACTATTATTTTCTGCTGGTGGACTGTTGTGCCCATTTGCCTCCACAAGGACGGCATTGGTGGAGGAATTTATCATCTCCGTGTCCTTGCTTCCGCATTACATTTTAAAATTGGTAGATATCATCATATCTATGTTATAAATTAATATGCCCTTAAAACGGGTCTACCACCTGGTTTACTGTTCCTACTTGAACAGAGTGGCAGCCACTGTTCCATAGTTCCGGGGATTTCCCCTAAAGTCACCCCCCAATAATTTCAAATATACACCAATTTCAAGCTAGCTATGGTCAAGGTTCATACTTTATGGCCATAGCTGACCGCTAGCCAAAACCACGATTAGTGCTGGTAAGGCAGTAATCGCCCGAAAAGTCGGGGAAATCAACTCTAAATTCAGGCATGTTCTCTACGTCATTAATATACACGGCACGGCAATCTATCAGCATATAATATAAAATTATATAAAAGGTGTGCCGTGTATTTTACGCCATTTTGGCCTCCGATGGAGGTAACACTCTCTGTCACCCCCATCACTTACCGCTATCTACCGTGGCACATGCCACCACGGCAATAGCATACTACTAACTAAATTAACCCTTCTCCCTTTACAGTTTCTACACTCCCTAAGTATAGCACTTCTATTAACACCACTCAACCCCCCAAAATTACCCATATATCTCGTATGAAAACATAACATAACATAATAAACAAATAGACATTAACCTTGATCATTAGCATTGTTACATTCACATTAAACAAACAATTCTCTTTTAAATAATTTATACAGAAAATTATAAACATTATTACTTGAAATTTTTATTAACACTTTAATATATCATCATTTAAATTATTTATCACTTACTACAATTATATTCCTCACAAATTTCAAAATTATTATTAACATTTATTTTATCTCATATTTCAGTTATTACTACCCTTGGACTATGGTTTCTATTTAGTACAATTATCTCAAATTATTTTCATCATTGAGTTAAAATCTTTTCAACACCTGTAAACATTTTACTCTATTTAACTTGTATTACAAAATTTATACTCACAGTACATCGCTCATACCCTGTCATAAGCACACAAATATAAACATCAAACACCCTGTATCTTCTGCAACATTTTAACAACAATGTTATTCCATACTAAACAATTTAACATTTATTTATTTATTAATTATTGTCAAATTCACATCTCATAAAATAATTTAAATCCATCATTATATAACCTCTTAAATCAATCAAAATATTTAAACATCTCAAATTATGTTAATTAAATTAATTATTGAAAACACAACATTTTTAATTACTTTCACCAATTACCATAATTACAATTCATTTGTTATCCTCTTCAAAATTATTTTTGTTATTTGTTTAGACTGCAAAATATTATTATTATTATCACAACAATTACCTACACACATTGTTTACATTATATACTTGTTACAATACACACAATCAATTTCACTAAATTATTTACAAATTCTTCGTCATTAATTGTTCAATTTTACCACACTTCATTTCCAAAATCAGCAAGTCAGAACCATAAATCAAAATATTTAAAATGTCCATTTATTAATTTAATGTTCGGCCTCCATCATCGAATAATAATCTAATATATTTATAATATAAATCGTTCTTGTCCACACTCAATTTATTAATTTTACTATAATAATTTTCTAATACTTCAAATTGTTCCGTAAAACCCACATAATAACTTACCGGATTATTCCACATTATTATCAAACCATAAAACCTGTCTAAATCATTGATTTTGGTCTGGTCTCCATCAGTAGTTTTATTCAAAATAAAGTCAGTTATTTTCTCATCATATTCTTCTACTACATTCATTACAACATAAGGTAAATTATTATTATTTAAACAGGTATCATCAAAACAATTCTCAATCTCTACTCTACAAAGTAAGTATTTCATATCATTTATCTTTATCACTTCTAACATCTCTTTCAACTCATTATAATTTCTCTTCAACTTATATAATTCTATCTCTCTATCAATACACAACTCTCTATCTAACTCTCTCTCACCATAACACCATCTCACACTTTCGACACCGTCCCACACAGAGGGTACTAACTCATAAAAACTTGAGGAACAACTCAAAGACCTCCTGTCTTCCAATAACAAGGGACTCTTGCCCTTCAACAATAACATTTGTGAACACCTTGGTTCACCATAAATATGGGGAAAATTTACCCTCTGCCCTACATACTCTTCTAATCTCTTGCCACTCTTTCTCTAACTCATCAACACTAATTACTACTCCGTTACAACCTATTACTCTCTCTCTCTCACTTACTATCTCACTAACTCTTTTCAACGTATCACTCTCTGATACTACATTCTTAATTATATTATTATTTTCAATATCATTTTTATCACTTGTTACTTTTTTATTGTCAATATTATTATTACTTTTCATCTGTTTCCCTACTGACTCTACTACTTTCTCAATATCTCGTTTCAATTCATTACACTTACTCTCATACTGAATTTTGACCTCATTAATATCAAATTTAAGTTCGTTAAACTGTCTACTCTGCTCCTCAAATTTAGCGTCAAATTTATTATTCAAACTGCACAGCGTGCTACATAGATATTTCATCATATTATTTTCAGGTTGATTACCTTCCTTAATTAAATTTGGGGTCATCTGAATCCCCGAATCATCTGTACTATTGGTTTCATCTACATTGATTTTTGTTTTATTGTCCTGACTCACGTTTGGAGTCAAGTGGACTTCAATATTATTCATAATATTTGAATCATCACAATTGTCGACACTAGTTGTTTCATTTATATTGCTTTCATTACCTGCCATTTTTTTAATTGTAATTTTACTGATTTTTGTTTCACTACTCTTTAACTTACACCTACGACATCTTATATTTGATCTGACCTTAATTTATTGTTTTACGTACTTTACGTATTTTTTTTTTTTTTTTTTGTACCGTCACTTAACCTTTCAACCATACTTGCATTTCCGTAGGTGTGGTTTTTATATTTTAATTTTAATTTATAAAAACTGTCCCTGTTCGGGCGCCATCTGTGCTGGTTATTACCTTATTATTAAATTAAAATCACAAAAATGATCCATATTCCACTTACCTCTAAAATCTTCCACACCCCAGAGTTCGTCACATGAACGTAGAAATGCAAATATGGTTTTAAGGTTGTGTTAATAACAGACGCAACTCGCATTTGTAAAGAGAAACAAATTAAATTTTATTTTATTCTTTAAATTTTCAAAACTTCAAATTATTTTTTGTTTATTCTTGTATCTCTTAAATCAGTTTATTACCTCTAGCAAAATTTGAAATAAATACAAGTTTTTTGAAATATTTACGACCTTGTCTGATACAACTAAAATCTTACCTTAACGAAAGCAGCCCAGCCTGCTCACACACACTTTCATTCCATTACAAAAATAAAATAAACCCCCTTTTTATTTATTTAAAACATTGTTGACTACATTACGTAACACTCTTGCCGGCAACGTGGGGTTTCTCTGACCTCGTGGCTTCTCACTTATAAATTTAGTTCTAGGTCCGAAACAGTTTATAATTTACTTTTCTTCTGCCGAAAACCGTACGCACTTCTTCATTCTGAATAACTGAACTCACTCTTACTTAATATTGAAAAATTTGTTAATGAGCCCTGTTTGGCGGGCTGCCTGCACAGGCGAGCGTCAATGAGGTACTGGGAAGAGCGTTCACCAAGTCCCCACTACTTACATTTATTGTACAAGACGGAACGCAATGCCTTTTGCGTTAAAGTCATAGTTACTGTTCATGGTACCACGTGCAATTCCCGTGTGTTGGACGTTGATGAAATTTGTGGTCCAGTGGTTTACGTCACTGTAGTAGACATGACTTATACATACTTCCGCCTTGTCGAAAGCACATGGTGAAAAAACATCGTCTCCGGGCCATATTGTTTTACCAAATCGGCGTCGGTTGTGCACCGGCTGGTGTTTGCGCACTTGTGTATGTGTGTCACACAGTCTCAAAATTCTAAGAATTGTACCGTTGTCGCCAACACGCACATTCCATTGTACTGTTAACTCTCATAGCTCCTTTGTTCGAGTAAAGTTTTTATTCAACACGTGACTGGCCACACCGATGAAAAAATTTACAAATTTTTAATAAAATAAAATCCCTCCCTTTGCCCCGTTACAATACCCGCCCCCCCAATGAGAGATCTTCTGTCGAAACAGAAGAAATCTCATTGCTAAACCCCTAAGAGGACCGGTGAGGATATGGTGCCAACAACCCCCCATTTGTTCTTATACATCATGGGTAAACTACCCCCCTGGCTCGGCTACTATGGCTGCACCTGAACGAGATTACTGGACTTCTCTATATGAGATCCCAACACCATAACATCGAACAGACTCAGTCCACAGCGCACCTAACCTTTTAACATGCTACCCCTAAATCCAAACCCCTGGTCTTATACCATGCCAGATCCTCGACCGATCTGTTCCCCCTTACCATGCACACTGGGCTGCCTTTAGCAGTTACTGGGCTCGTATACACACTTATAATTACTCATTAAACAAAATTATCCTTTAAAATTTTCAAATCATTTCTCTTTATATTCAAAATTCATTTACGTTAGACTCAAATTGTACTTCCTCAAACATCACAATGAAAAAATCTTTTACATGAATCCCTAATTCTCTTCACTACTACTAACAATCCTAAAGAAAACAAATTGAATACCTTATTAAACATGAACTCACTTACTCTAACATTTGTTTACACATATATTCTAAACAATATAATTCAATAACACTATTGATACACATAAACAATAATATAATCAAAATTCAAAACTTCAATTAGATGGCAGGCACAAAAATCAAAATTTTTTTTTCTTTCAAAAAAAATTTTAATTTATTAAAATATTTTTTATCAATTTCGGAAAAAATTTGAAATTATTTAAATCGCTTACATGACAAAATTTGCATCAAGCAATTGCCAAAACTGGTCTAGTTTATAACATCAACCATCAGCTGATCTAACTGGGTCAAGTCAACAACCTTGACCTACATAGGTTATACATAGGGTACATCATAAAGTACATTAAACATCTTTAAAATTTTTTATCTTCAAACATAATATAATAAGACATTCAGAATTAACATGGTTATTATTACAATTAACAATAAAATTGACATTTGAATTAATTAAAATTTACACATTTATTGCTCTAATTAGTTTCAACTTTTATTAAACTCTGTCACTTGTTTCCATTACTTTTATATTTTTACTATGACTCTCTTTCTTTAACATTCTCAATCTCCATTAGTTTGGGTGACTTAATTATTCACAATAACAATTTAATTTACCACTTGGCATGTATACATTTATAATCTTTCCCCTTCTGACTTTAATATCACTAACAGCTTTAACTAATATGACACCCATCTCTATCAAAAACATCTATCAAACATTCTCTAAACCCAACTTACTACTCAACTCAGTTCGCCTCATTCTACCCTTATATATAAAAAAAATACTCTCTACCCCTTTGTACTCAGGATGTGTTTCCCTCCCATTTCTCATTCCCTTATCTGGTTCCTGGACTCTCCCTAGGCAACCCTTTCCGGCGCTAAACGGTCCCTTCCCGTCCCAACACCTTTCGTTGCGGTCTCCTTATCACACCACCCCCCTTACAAAATTCCCATCAACTATTTATTTTCCCAATACATCACTTTCAACTACAAAATATCTCCTTTTACTTATTACCTCAATATATCTATCATTACAATACAAATTAGCCCCATAGCTACTGTGTCTCTATTATCTCTCAAATTCTACCTTACATTATTCATAACAATATTTATTTATTTCTAGTACCCCTTTAAACTCAACATGGACTGATCTACATGTCCTAACAAAATAATAATCACCCAAAATCTCCCATCTACTATCTTTTACAAATCATTTAAAATTCTCAACTATCTTAAATTACTTCCATCATTTAAATTAAAATCTTTTAACACATTAAAATCATTATATTCAAACATTAATTACATTCAAATATTTAACTACCTTGAAAAATTTTCAAATCATTTATAAGTGATACTCTACTGCTGATCAGCTGATTTTCTAGGCAAGGTGAATGACCTTTGTTCAAAAATGCTACACAAAATTATATAACGAAAAATACATAACACATATTTATAATTCTTACACTCTAACATAACAAGATTAATGACCCACTAAAACATGATAACCAAAATATAATAAACATCTACTGTATCCATTTTCTCAAATCAAACAATTATTTATTTACTTCAAGAGCGAGTTGCCATTTCTAAGTTACAAAATTTTAATTCGTTGCTCCCCTGAGCAACCTCCTGAACCACACACACTATTATTTTCTGCTGGTGGACTGTTGTGCCCATTTGCCTCCACAAGGACGGCATTGGTGGAGGAATTTATCATCTCCGTGTCCTTGCTTCCGCGTTACATTTTAAAATTGGTAGATATCATCATATCTATGTTATAAACTAATATGCCCTTAAAACGGGTCTACCACCTGGTTTACTGTTCCTACTCGAACAGAGTGGCAGCCGCTGTTCCATAGTTCCGGGGATTTCCCCTAAAGTCACCCCCCAATAATTTCAAATATACACCAATTTCAAGCCAGCTATGGTCAAGGTTCTTACTTTATGGCCATAGCTGACCGCTAGCCAAAACCACGATTAGTGCTGGTAAGGCAGTAATCGCCCGAAAAGTCGGGGAAATCAACTCTAAATTCAGGCATGTTCTCTACGTCATTAATATACACGGCACGGCAATCTATCAGCATATAATATAAAATTATATAAAAGGTGTGCCGTGTATTTTACGCCATTTTGGCCCCCGATGGAGGTAACACTCTCTGTCACCCCCAACACTTACCGCTATCTACCGTGGCACATGCCACCACGGCAATAGCATACTACTAACTAAATTAACCCTTCTCCCTTTACAGTTTCTACACTACCTAAGTATAGCACTTCTATTAACACCACTCAACCCCCCAAAATTACCCATATATCTCGTATGAAAACATAACATAACATAATAAACAAATAGACATTAACCTTGATCATTAGCATTGTTACATTCACATTAAACAAACAATTCTCTTTTAAATAATTTATACAGAAAATTATAAACATTATTACTTGAAATTTTTATTAACACTTTAATATATCATATTATATTCCTCACAAATTTCAAAATTATTATTAACATTTATTTTATCTCATATTTCAGTTATTACTACCCTTGGACTATGGTTTCTATTTAGTACAATTATCTCAAATTATTTTCATCATTGAGTTAAAATCTTTTCATCACCTGTAAACATTTTACTCTATTTAACTTGTATTACAAAATTTATACTCACAGTACATCGCTCATACCCTGTCATAAGCACACAAATATAAACATCAAACACCCTGTATCTTCTGCAACATTTTAACAACAATGTTATTCCATACTAAACAATTTAACATTTATTTATTTATTAATTATTGTCAAATTCACATCTCATAAAATAATTTAAATCCATCATTATATAACCTCTTAAATCAATCAAAATATTTAAACATCTCAAATTATGTTAATTAAATTAATTATTGAAAACACAACATTTTTAATTACTTTCACCAATTACCATAATTACAATTCATTTGTTATCCTCTTCAAAATTATTTTTGTTATTTGTTTAGACTGCAAAATATTATTATTATTATCACAACAATTACCTACACACATTGTTTACATTATATACTTGTTACAATACACACAATCAATTTCACTAAATTATTTACAAATTCTTCGTCATTAATTGTTCAATTTTACCACACTTCATTTCCAAAATCAGCAAGTCAGAACCATAAATCAAAATATTTAAAATGTCCATTTATTAATTTAATGTTCGGCCTCCATCATCGAATAATAATCTAATATATTTATAATATAAATCGTTCTTGTCCACACTCAATTTATTAATTTTACTATAATAATTTTCTAATACTTCAAATTGTTCCGTAAAACCCACATAATAACTTACCGGATTATTCCACATTATTATCAAACCATAAAACCTGTCTAAATCATTGATTTTGGTCTGGTCTCCATCAGTAGTTTTATTCAAAATAAAGTCAGTTATTTTCTCATCATATTCTTCTACTACATTCATTACAACATAAGGTAAATTATTATTATTTAAACAGGTATCATCAAAACAATTCTCAATCTCTACTCTACAAAGTAAGTATTTCATATCATTTATCTTTATCACTTCTAACATCTCTTTCAACTCATTATAATTTCTCTTCAACTTATATAATTCTATCTCTCTATCAATACACAACTCTCTATCTAACTCTCTCTCACCATAACACCATCTCACACTTTCGACACCGTCCCACACAGAGGGTACTAACTCATAAAAACTTGGGGAACAACTCAAAGACCTCCTGTCTTCCAATAACAAGGGACTCTTGCCCTTCAACAATAACATTTGTGAACACCTTGGTTCACCATAAATATGGGGAAAATTTACCCTCTGCCCTACATACTCTTCTAATCTCTTGCCACTCTTTCTCTAACTCATCAACACTAATTACTACTCCGTTACAACCTATTACTCTCTCTCTCTCACTTACTATCTCACTAACTCTTTTCAACGTATCACTCTCTGATACTACATTCTTAATTATATTATTATTTTCAATATCATTTTTATCACTTGTTACTTTTTTATTGTCAATATTATTATTACTTTTCATCTGTTTCCCTACTGACTCTACTACTTTCTCAATATCTCGTTTCAATTCGTTACACTTACTCTCATACTGAATTTTGACCTCATTAATATCAAATTTAAGTTCGTTAAACTGTCTACTCTGCTCCTCAAATTTAGCGTCAAATTTATTATTCAAACTGCACAGCGTGCTACATAGATATTTCATCATATTATTTTCAGGTTGATTACCTTCCTTAATTAAATTTGGGGTCATCTGAATCCCCGAATCATCTGTACTATTGGTTTCATCTACATTGATTTTTGTTTTATTGTCCTGACTCACGTTTGGAGTCAAGTGGACTTCAATATTATTCATAATATTTGAATCATCACAATTGTCGACACTAGTTGTTTCATTTATATTGCTTTCATTACCTGCCATTTTTTTAAATTGTAATTTTACTGATTTTTGTTTCACTACTCTTTAACTTACACCTACGACATCTTATATTTGATCTGACCTTAATTTATTGTTTTACGTACTTTACGTTTTTTTTTTTTTTTTTTTTTTTTTTTTTTGGTACCGTCACTTAACCTTTCAACCATACTTGCATTTCCGTAGGTGTGGTTTTTATATTTTAATTTTAATTTATAAAAACTGTCCCTGTTCGGGCGCCATCTGTGCTGGTTATTACCTTATTATTAAATTAAAATCACAAAAATGATCCATATTCCACTTACCTCTAAAATCTTCCACAGCCCAGAGTTCGTCACATGAACGTAGAAATGCAAATATGGTTTTAAGGTTGTGTTAATAACAGACGCAACTCGCATTTGTAAAGAGAAACAAATTAAATTTTATTTTATTCTTTAAATTTTCAAAACTTCAAATTATTTTTTGTTTATTCTTGTATCTCTTAAATCAGTTTATTACCTCTAGCAAAATTTGAAATAAATACAAGTTTTTTGAAATATTTACGACCTTGTCTGATACAACTAAAATCTTACTTTATCGAAAGCAGCCCAGCCTGCTCACACACACTTTCATTCCATTACAAAAATAAAATAAACCCCCTTTTTATTTATTTAAAACATTGTTGACTATATTACGTAACACTCTTGCCGGCAACGTGGGGTTTCTCTGACCTCGTGGCTTCTCACTTATAAATTTAGTTCTAGGTCCGAAACAGTTTATAATTTACTTTTCTTCTGCCGAAAACCGTACGCACTTCTTCATTCTGAATAACTGAACTCACTCTTACTTAATATTGAAAAATTTGTTAATGAGCCCTGTTTGGCGGGCTGCCTGCACAGGCGAGCGTCAATGAGGTACTGGGAAGAGCGTTCACCAAGTCCCCACTACTTACATTTCTTGTACAAGACGGAACGCAATGCCTTTTGCGTTAAAGTCATAGTTACTGTTCATGGTACCACGTGCAATTCCCGTGTGTTGGACGTTGACGAAATTTGTGGTCCAGTGGTTTACGTCACTGTAGTAGACATGACTTATACATACTTCCGCCTTGTCGAAAGCACATGGTGAAAAAACATCGTCTCCGGGCCATATTGTTTTACCAAATCGGCGTCGGTTGTGCACCGGCTGGTGTTTGCGCACTTGTGTATGTGTGTCACACAGTCTCAAAATTCTAAGAATTGTACCGTTGTCGCCAACACGCACATTCCATTGTACTGTTAACTCTATAGCTCCTTTGTTCGAGTAAAGTTTTTATTCAACACGTGACTGGCCACACCGATGAAAACAATTTACAAATTTTTAATAAAATAAAATCCCTCCCTTTTGCCCCGTTACAATACCCGCCCCCCCAATGAGAGATCTTCTGTCGAAACAGAAGAAATCTCATTGCTAAACCCCTAAGAGGACCGGTGAGGATATGGTGCCAACAACCCCCCATTTGTTCTTATACATCATGGGTAAACTACCCCCCTGGCTCGGCTACTATGGCTGCTCCTGAACGAGATTACTGGACTTCTCTACATGAGATCCCAACACCATAACATCGAACAGACTCAGTCCACAGCGCACCTAACCTTTTAACATGCTACCCCTAAATCCAAACCCCTGGTCTTATACCATGCCAGATCCTCGACCGATCTGTTCCCCCTTACCATGCACACTGGGCTGCCTTTAGCAGTTACTGGGCTCGTATACACACTTATAATTACTCATTAAACAAAATTATCCTTTAAAATTTTCAAATCATTTCTCTTTATATTCAAAATTCATTTACGTTAGACTCAAATTGTACTTCCTCAAACATCACAATGAAAAAATCTTTTACATGAATCCCTAATTCTCTTCACTACTACTAACAATCCTAAAGAAAACAAATTGAATACCTTATTAAACATCAACTCACTTACTCTAACATTTGTTTACACATATATTCTAAACAATATAATTCAATAACACTATTGATACACATAAACAATAATATAATCAAAATTCAAAACTTCAATTAGATGGCAGGCACAAAAATCAAAATTTTTTTTTCTTTCAAAAAAAATTTTAATTTATTAAAATATTTTTTATCAATTTCGGAAAAAATTTGAAATTATTTAAATCGCTTACATGACAAAATTTGCATCAAGTAATGGCCAAAACTGGTCTAGTTTATAACATCAACCATCGGCTGATCTAACTGGGTCAAGTCAACAACCTTGACCTACATAGGTTATACATAGGGTACATCATAAAGTACATTAAACATCATTAAAATTTTTTATCTTCAAACATAATATAATAAGACATTCAGAATTAACATGGTTATTATTACAATTAACAATAAAATTGACATTTGAATTAATTAAAATTTACACATTTATTGCTCTAATTAGTTTCAACTTTTATTAAACTCTGTCACTTGTTTCCATTACTTTTATATTTTTACTATGACTCTCTTTCTTTAACATTCTCAATCTCCATTAGTTTGGGTGACTTAATTATTCACAATAACAATTTAATTTACCACTTGGCATGTATACATTTATAATCTTTCCCCTTCTGACTTTAATATCACTAACAGCTTTAACTAATATGACACCCATCTCTATCAAAAACATCTATCAAACATTCTCTAAACCCAACTTACTACTCAACTCAATTCGCCTCATTCTACCCTTATATATAAAAAAAATACTCTCTACCCCTTTGTACTCAGGATGTGTTTCCCTCCCATTTCTCATTCCCTTATCTGGTTCCTGGACTCTCCCTAGGCAACCCTTTCCGGCGCTAAACGGTCCCTTCCCGTCCCAACACCTTTCGTTGCGGTCTCCTTATCACACCACCCCCCTTACAAAATTCCCATCAACTATTTATTTTCCCAATACATCACTTTCAACTACAAAATATCTCCTTTTACTTATTACCTCAATATATCTATCATTACTATACAAATTAGCCCCATAGCTACTGTGTCTCTATTATCTCTCAAATTCTACCTTACATTATTCATAACAATATTTATTCATCTCTAGTACCCCTTTAAACTCAACATGGACTGATCTACATGTCCTAACAAAATAATAATCACCCAAAATCTCCCATCTACTATCTTTTACAAATCATTTAAAATTCTCAACTATCTTAAATTACTTCCATCATTTAAATTAAAATCTTTTAACACATTAAATCATTATATTCAAACATTAATTACATTCAAATATTTAACTACCTTGAAAAATTTTCAAATCATTTATAAGTGATACTCTACTGCTGATCAGCTGATTTTCTAGGCAAGGTGAATGACCTTTGTTCAAAAATGCTACACAAAATTATATAACGAAAAATACATAACACATATTTATAATTCTTACACTCTAACATAACAAGATTAATGACCCACTAAAACATGATAACCAAAATATAATAAACATCTACTGTATCCATTTTCTCAAATCAAACAATTATTTATTTACTTCAAGAGCGAGTTGCCATTTCTAAGTTACAAAATTTTAATTCGTTGCTCCCCTGAGCAACCTCCTGAACCACACACACTATTATTTTCTGCTGGTGGACTGTTGTGCCCATTTGCCTCCACAAGGACGGCATTGGTGGAGGAATTTATCATCTCCGTGTCCTTGCTTCCGCGTTACATTTTAAAATTGGTAGATATCATCATATCTATGTTATAAACTAATATGCCCTTAAAACGGGTCTACCACCTGGTTTACTGTTCCTACTCGAACAGAGTGGCAGCCGCTGTTCCATAGTTCCGGGGATTTCCCCTAAAGTCACCCCCCAATAATTTCAAATATACACCAATTTCAAGCCAGCTATGGTCAAGGTTCTTACTTTATGGCCATAGCTGACCGCTAGCCAAAACCACGATTAGTGCTGGTAAGGCAGTAATCGCCCGAAAAGTCGGGGAAATCAACTCTAAATTCAGGCATGTTCTCTACGTCATTAATATACACGGCACGGCAATCTATCAGCATATAATATAAAATTATATAAAAGGTGTGCCGTGTATTTTACGCCATTTTGGCCTCCGATGGAGGTAACACTCTCTGTCACCCCCAACACTTACCGCTACCTACCGTGCCACATGCCACCACGGCAATAGCATACTACTAACTAAATTAACCCTTCTCCCTTTACAGTTTCTACACTACCTAAGTATAGCACTTCTATTAACACCACTCAACCCCCCAAAATTACCCATATATCTCGTATGAAAACATAACATAACATAATAAACAAATAGACATTAACCTTGATCATTAGCATTGTTACATTCACATTAAACAAACAATTCTCTTTTAAATAATTTATACAGAAAATTATAAACATTATTACTTGAAATTTTTATTAACACTTTAATATATCATATTATATTCCTCACAAATTTCAAAATTATTATTAACATTTATTTTATCTCATATTTCAGTTATTACTACCCTTGGACTATGGTTTCTATTTAGTACAATTATCTCAAATTATTTTCATCATTGAGTTAAAATCTTTTCATCACCTGTAAACATTTTACTCTATTTAACTTGTATTACAAAATTTATACTCACAGTACATCGCTCATACCCTGTCATAAGCACACAAATATAAACATCAAACACCCTGTATCTTCTGCAACATTTTAACAACAATGTTATTCCATACTAAACAATTTAACATTTATTTATTTATTTATTTATTATTGTCAAATTCACATCTCATAAAATAATTTAAATCCATCATTATATAACCTCTTAAATCTATCAAAATATTTAAACATCTCAAATTATTTTAATTAAATTAATTATTGAAAACACAACATTTTTAATTACTTTCACCAATTACCATAATTACAATTCATTTGTTATCCTCTTCAAAATTATTTTTGTTATTTGTTTAGACTGCAAAATATTATTATTATTATCACAACAATTACCTACACACATTGTTTACATTATATACTTGTTACAATACACACAATCAATTTCACTAAATTATTTACAAATTCTTCGTCATTAATTGTTCAATTTTACCACACTTCATTTCCAAAATCAGCAAGTCAGAACCATAAATCAAAATATTTAAAATGTCCATTTATTAATTTAATGTTCGGCCTCCATCATCGAATAATAATCTAATATATTTATAATATAAATCGTTCTTGTCCACACTCAATTTATTAATTTTACTATAATAATTTTCTAATACTTCAAATTGTTCCGTAAAACCCACATAATAACTTACCGGATTATTCCACATTATTATCAAACCATAAAACCTGTCTAAATCATTGATTTTGGTCTGGTCTCCATCAGTAGTTTTATTCAAAATAAAGTCAGTTATTTTCTCATCATATTCTTCTACTACATTCATTACAACATAAGGTAAATTATTATTATTTAAACAGGTATCATCAAAACAATTCTCAATCTCTACTCTACAAAGTAAGTATTTCATATCATTTATCTTTATCACTTCTAACATCTCTTTCAACTCATTATAATTTCTCTTCAACTTATATAATTCTATCTCTCTATCAATACACAACTCTCTATCTAACTCTCTCTCACCATAACACCATCTCACACTTTCGACACCGTCCCACACAGAGGGTACTAACTCATAAAAACTTGGGGAACAACTCAAAGACCTCCTGTCTTCCAATAACAAGGGACTCTTGCCCTTCAACAATAACATTTGTGAACACCTTGGTTCACCATAAATATGGGGAAAATTTACCCTCTGCCCTACATACTCTTCTAATCTCTTGCCACTCTTTCTCTAACTCATCAACACTAATTACTACTCCGTTACAACCTATTACTCTCTCTCTCTCACTTACTATCTCACTAACTCTTTTCAACGTATCACTCTCTGATACTACATTCTTAATTATATTATTATTTTCAATATCATTTTTATCACTTGTTACTTTTTTATTGTCAATATTATTATTACTTTTCATCTGTTTCCCTACTGACTCTACTACTTTCTCAATATCTCGTTTCAATTCGTTACACTTACTCTCATACTGAATTTTGACCTCATTAATATCAAATTTAAGTTCGTTAAACTGTCTACTCTGCTCCTCAAATTTAGCGTCAAATTTATTATTCAAACTGCACAGCGTGCTACATAGATATTTCATCATATTATTTTCAGGTTGATTACCTTCCTTAATTAAATTTGGGGTCATCTGAATCCCCGAATCATCTGTACTATTGGTTTCATCTACATTGATTTTTGTTTTATTGTCCTGACTCACGTTTGGAGTCAAGTGGACTTCAATATTATTCATAATATTTGAATCATCACAATTGTCGACACTAGTTGTTTCATTTATATTGCTTTCATTACCTGCCATTTTTTTAAATTGTAATTTTACTGATTTTTGTTTCACTACTCTTTAACTTACACCTACGACATCTTATATTTGATCTGACCTTAATTTATTGTTTTACGTACTTTACGTATTTTTTTTTTTTTTTTTTTGGTACCGTCACTTAACCTTTCAACCATACTTGCATTTCCGTAGGTGTGGTTTTTATATTTTCATTTTAATTTATAAAAACTGTCCCTGTTCGGGCGCCATCTGTGCTGGTTATTACCTTATTATTAAATTAAAATCACAAAAATGATCCATATTCCCCTTACCTCTAAAATCTTCCACAGCCCAGAGTTCGTCACATGAACGTAGAAATGCAAATATGGTTTTAAGGTTGTGTTAATAACAGACGCAACTCGCATTTGTAAAGAGAAACAAATTAAATTTTATTTTATTCTTTAAATTTTCAAAACTTCAAATTATTTTTTGTTTATTCTTGTATCTCTTAAATCAGTTTATTACCTCTAGCAAAATTTGAAATAAATACAAGTTTTTTGAAATATTTATGACCTTGTCTGATACAACTAAAATCTTACTTTAACGAAAGCAGCCCAGCCTGCTCACACACACTTTCATTCCATTACAAAAATAAAATAAACCCCCTTTTTATTTATTTAAAACATTGTTGACTACATTACGTAACACTCTTGCCGGCAACGTGGGGTTTCTCTGACCTCGTGGCTTCTCACTTATAAATTTAGTTCTAGGTCCGAAACAGTTTATAATTTACTTTTCTTCTGCCGAAAACCGTACGCACTTCTTCATTCTGAATAACTGAACTCACTCTTACTTAATATTGAAAAATTTGTTAATGAGCCCTGTTTGGCGGGCTGCCTGCACAGGCGAGCGTCAATGAGGTACTGGGAAGAGCGTTCACCAAGTCCCCACTACTTACATTTATTGTACAAGACGGAACGCAATGCCTTTT
Organism: Magicicada septendecula; assembly: GCA_034769895.1. Lineage (NCBI taxonomy): Eukaryota > Metazoa > Arthropoda > Insecta > Hemiptera > Cicadidae > Magicicada > Magicicada septendecula. Next base: position 761,564,701 of record CM068367.1, read on the forward strand.
GCGTTAAAGTCATAGTTACTGTTCATGGTACCACGTGCAATTCCCGTGTGTTGGACGTTGACGAAATTTGTGGTCCAGTGGTTTACGTCACTGTAGTAGACATGACTTATACATACTTCCGCCTTGTCGAAAGCACATGGTGAAAAAACATCGTCTCCGGGCCATATTGTTTTACCAAATCGGCGTCGGTTGTGCACCGGCTGGTGTTTGCGCGCTTGTGTATGTGTGTCACACAGTCTCAAAATTCTAAGAATTGTACCGTTGTCGCCAACACGCACATTCCATTGTACTGTTAACTCTCATAGCTCCTTTGTTCGAGTAAAGTTTTTATTCAACACGTGACTGGCCACACCGATGAAAACAATTTACAAATTTTTAATAAAATAAAATCCCTCCTTTTTGCCCCGTTACAATACCCGCCCCCCAATGAGAGATCTTCTGTCGAAACAGAAGAAATCTCATTGCTAAACCCCTAAGAGGACCGGTGAGGATATGGTGCCAACAACCCCCCATTTGTTCTTATACATCATGGGTAAACTACCCCCCTGGCTCGGCTACTATGGCTGCACCTGAACGAGATTACTGGACTTCTCTATATGAGATCCCAACACCATAACATCGAACACACTCAGTCCACAGCGCACCTAACCTTTTAACATGCTACCCCTAAATCCAAACCCCTGGTCTTATACCATGCCAGATCCTCGACCGATCTGTTCCCCCTTACCATGCACACTGGGCTGCCTTTAGCAGTTACTGGGCTCGTATACACACTTATAATTACTCATTAAACAAAATTATCCTTTAAAATTTTCAAATCATTTCTCTTTATATTCAAAATTCATTTACGTTAGACTCAAATTGTACTTCCTCAAACATCACAATGAAAAAATCTTTTACATGAATCCCTAATTCTCTTCACTACTACTAACAATCCTAAAGAAAACAAATTGAATACCTTATTAAACATGAACTCACTTACTCTAACATTTGTTTACACATATATTCTAAACAATATAATTCAATAACACTATTGATACACATAAACAATAATATAATCAAAATTCAAAACTTCAATTAGATGGCAGGCACAAAAATCAAAATTTTTTTTTCTTTCAAAAAAAATTTTAATTTATTAAAATATTTTTTATCAATTTCGGAAAAAATTTGAAATTATTTAAATCGCTTACATGACAAAATTTGCATCAAGCAATTGCCAAAACTGGTCTAGTTTATAACATCAACCATCAGCTGATCTAACTGGGTCAAGTCAACAACCTTGACCTACATAGGTTATACATAGGGTACATCATAAAGTACATTAAACATCTTTAAAATTTTTTATCTTCAAACATAATATAATAAGACATTCAGAATTAACATGGTTATTATTACAATTAACAATAAAATTGACATTTGAATTAATTAAAATTTACACATTTATTGCTCTAATTAGTTTCAACTTTTATTAAACTCTGTCACTTGTTTCCATTACTTTTATATTTTTACTATGACTCTCTTTCTTTAACATTCTCAATCTCCATTAGTTTGGGTGACTTAATTATTCACAATAACAATTTAATTTACCACTTGGCATGTATACATTTATAATCTTTCCCCTTCTGACTTTAATATCACTAACAGCTTTAACTAATATGACACCCATCTCTATCAAAAACATCTATCAAACATTCTCTAAACCCAACTTACTACTCAACTCAATTCGCCTCATTCTACCCTTATATATAAAAAAAATACTCTCTACCCCTTTGTACTCAGGATGTGTTTCCCTCCCATTTCTCATTCCCTTATCTGGTTCCTGGACTCTCCCTAGGCAACCCTTTCCGGCGCTAAACGGTCCCTTCCCGTCCCAACACCTTTCGTTGCGGTCTCCTTATCACACCACCCCCCTTACAAAATTCCCATCAACTATTTATTTTCCCAATACATCACTTTCAACTACAAAATATCTCCTTTTACTTATTACCTCAATATATCTATCATTACTATACAAATTAGCCCCATAGCTACTGTGTCTCTATTATCTCTCAAATTCTACCTTACATTATTCATAACAATATTTATTCATCTCTAGTACCCCTTTAAACTCAACATGGACTGATCTACATGTCCTAACAAAATAATAATCACCCAAAATCTCCCATCTACTATCTTTTACAAATCATTTAAAATTCTCAACTATCTTAAATTACTTCCATCATTTAAATTAAAATCTTTTAACACATTAAAATCATTATATTCAAACATTAATTACATTCAAATATTTAACTACCTTGAAAAATTTTCAAATCATTTATAAGTGATACTCTACTGCTGATCAGCTGATTTTCTAGGCAAGGTGAATGACCTTTGTTCAAAAATGCTACACAAAATTATATAACGAAAAATACATAACACATATTTATAATTCTTACACTCTAACATAACAAGATTAATGACCCACTAAAACATAACCAAAATATAATAAACATCTACTGTATCCATTTTCTCAAATCAAACAATTATTTATTTACTTCAAGAGCGAGTTGCCATTTCTAAGTTACAAAATTTTAATTCGTTGCTCCCCTGAGCAACCTCCTGAACCACACACACTATTATTTTCTGCTGGTGGACTGTTGTGCCCATTTGCCTCCACAAGGACGGCATTGGTGGAGGAATTTATCATCTCCGTGTCCTTGCTTCCGCGTTACATTTTAAAATTGGTAGATATCATCATATCTATGTTATAAACTAATATGCCCTTAAAACGGGTCTACCACCTGGTTTACTGTTCCTACTCGAACAGAGTGGCAGCCGCTGTTCCATAGTTCCGGGGATTTCCCCTAAAGTCACCCCCCAATAATTTCAAATATACACCAATTTCAAGCCAGCTATGGTCAAGGTTCTTACTTTATGGCCATAGCTGACCGCTAGCCAAAACCACGATTAGTGCTGGTAAGGCAGTAATCGCCCGAAAAGTCGGGGAAATCAACTCTAAATTCAGGCATGTTCTCTACGTCATTAATATACACGGCACGGCAATCTATCAGCATATAATATAAAATTATATAAAAGGTGTGCCGTGTATTTTACGCCATTTTGGCCTCCGATGGAGGTAACACTCTCTGTCACCCCCAACACTTACCGCTACCTACCGTGCCACATGCCACCACGGCAATAGCATACTACTAACTAAATTAACCCTTCTCCCTTTACAGTTTCTACAATACCTAAGTATAGCACTTCTATTAACACCACTCAACCCCCAAAATTACCCATATATCTCGTATGAAAACATAACATAACATAATAAACAAATAGACATTAACCTTGATCATTAGCATTGTTACATTCACATTAAACAAACAATTCTCTTTTAAATAATTTATACAGAAAATTATAAACATTATTACTTGAAATTTTTATTAACATTTTAATATATCATATTATATTCCTCACAAATTTCAAAATTATTATTAACATTTATTTTATCTCATATTTCAGTTATTACTACCCTTGGACTATGGTTTCTATTTAGTACAATTATCTCAAATTATTTTCATCATTGAGTTAAAATCTTTTCATCACCTGTAAACATTTTACTCTATTTAACTTGTATTACAAAATTTATACTCACAGTACATCGCTCATACCCTGTCATAAGCACACAAATATAAACATCAAACACCCTGTATCTTCTGCAACATTTTAACAACAATGTTATTCCATACTAAACAATTTAACATTTATTTATTTATTTATTTATTATTGTCAAATTCACATCTCATAAAATAATTTAAATCCATCATTATATAACCTCTTAAATCTATCAAAATATTTAAACATCTCAAATTATTTTAATTAAATTAATTATTGAAAACACAACATTTTTAATTACTTTCACCAATTACCATAATTACAATTCATTTGTTATCCTCTTCAAAATTATTTTTGTTATTTGTTTAGACTGCAAAATATTATTATTATTATCACAACAATTACCTACACACATTGTTTACATTATATACTTGTTACAATACACACAATCAATTTCACTAAATTATTTACAAATTCTTCGTCATTAATTGTTCAATTTTACCACACTTCATTTCCAAAATCAGCAAGTCAGAACCATAAATCAAAATATTTAAAATGTCCATTTATTAATTTAATGTTCAGCCTCCATCATCGAATAATAATCTAATATATTTATAATATAAATTGTTCTTGTCCACACTCAATTTATTAATTTTAGTATAATAATTTTCTAATACTTCAAATTGTTCCGTAAAACCCACATAATAACTTACCGGATTATTCCACATTATTATCAAATCATAAAACCTGTCTACATCATTGATTTTGGTCTGGTCTTCATCAGTAGTTTTATTCAATATTAAGTCAGTTATTTTCTCATCATATTCTTCTACTACATTCATTACAACATAAGGTAAATTATTATTATTTAAACAGGTATCATCAAAACAATTCTCAATCTCTACTCTACAAAGTAAGTATTTCATATCATTTATCTTTATCACTTCTAACATCTCTTTCAACTCATTATAATTTCTCTTCAACTTATATAATTCTATCTCTCTATCAATACACAACTCTCTATCTAACTCTCTCTCACCATAACACCATCTCACACTTTCGACACCGTCCCACACAGAGGGTACTAACTCATAAAAACTTGGGGAACATCTCAAAGACCTCCTGTCTTCCAATAACAAGGGACTCTTGCCCTTCAACAATAACATTTGTGAACACCTTGGTTCACCATAAATATGGGGACAATTTACCCTCTGCCCTACATACTCATCTAATCTCTCTTGCCACTCTTTCTCTAACTCATCAACACTAATTACTACTCCGTTACAACCTATTACTCTCTCTCTCTCTCTCACTTACTATCTCACTAACTCTTTTCAACGTATCACTCTCTGATACTACATTCTTAATTATATTATTATTTTCAATATCATTTTTATCACTTGTTACTTTTTTATTGTCATTATTATTATTACTTTTCATCTGTTTCCCTACTGGCTCTACTACTTTCTCAATATCTCGTTTCAATTCGTTACACTTACTCTCATACTGAATTTTGACCTCATTAATATCAAATTTAAGTTCGTTAAACTGTCTACTCTGCTCCTCAAATTTAGCGTCAAATGTATTATTCAAACTGCACAGCGTGCTACATAGATATTTCATCATATTATTTTCAGGTTGATTACCTTCCTTAATTAAATTTGGGGTCATCTGAATCCCCGAATCATCTGTACTATTTGTTTCATCTACATTGATTTTTGTTTTATTGTCCTGACTCACGTTTGGAGTCGAGTGGACTTCAATATTATTCATAATATTTGAATCATCACAATTGTCGACACTAGTCGTTTCATTTATATTGCTTTCATTACCTGCCATTTTTTAAATTGTAAATTTACTGATTTTTGTTTCACTACTCTTTAACTTACATCTACGACATCTTATATTTGATCTGACCTTAATTTATTGTTTTACGTACTTTACGTATTTTTTTTTTTTTTTGTACTGTCACTTAACCTTTCAACCATACTTGCATTTCCGTAGGTGTGGTTTTTATATTTTAATTTTAATTTATAAAAACTGTCCCTGTTCGGGCACCATCTGTGCTGGTTATTACCTTATTATTAAATTAAAATCACAAAAATGATTCATATTCCACTTACCTCTAAAATCTTCCACGGCCCAGAGTTCGTCACACGAACGTAGAAATGCAAATATGGTTTTAAGGTTGTGTTAATAACAGACGCAACTCGCATTTGTAAAGAGAAACAAATTAAATTTTATTTTATTCTTTAAATTTTCAAAACTTCAAATTATTTTTTGTTCATTCTTGTATCTCTTAAATCAGTTTATTACCTCTAGCAACATTTGAAATAAATACAAGTTTCTTGAAATATTTACGACCTTGTCTGATACAACTAAAATCTTACCTTAACGAAAGCAGCCCAGCCTGCTCACACACACTTTCATTCCATTACAAAAATAAAATAAACCCCCTTTTTATTTATTTAAAACATTGTTGACTACATTACGTAACACTCTTGCCGGCAACGTGGGGTTTCTCCGACCTCGTGGCTTCTCACTTATAAATTTAGTTCTAGGTCCGAAACAGTTTATAATTTACTTTTCTTCTGCCGAAAACCGTACGCACTTCTTCATTCTGAATAACTGAACTCACTCTTACTTGATATTGAAAAATTTGTTAATGAGCCCTGTTTGGCGGGCTGCCTGTGCAGGCGAGCGTCAATGAGGTACTGGGAAGAGCGTTCACCAAGTCCCCACTACTTACATTTCTTGTACAAGACGAACGCAATGCCTTTTGCGTTAAAGTCATAGTTACTGTTCATGGTACCACGTGCAATTCCCGTGTGTTGGACGTTGACAAAATTTGTGGTCCAGTGGTTTACGTCACTGTAGTAGACATGACTTATACATACTTCCGCCTTGTCGAAAGCACATGGTGAAAAAACATCGTCTCCGGGCCATATTGTTTTACCAAATCGGCGTCGGTTGCGCACCGGCTGGTGTTTGCGCGCTTGTGTGTGTGTGTGTGTGTGTGTGTGTGTCACACAGTCTCAAAATTCTAAGAATTGTACCGTTGTCGCCAACACGCACATTCCATTGTACTGTTAACCCTCATAGCTCCTTTGTTCGAGTAAAGTTTTTATTCAACACGTGACTGGCCACACCGATGAAAACAATTTACAAATTTTTAATAAAATAAAATCCCTCCCTTTTGCCCCGTTACAACGGAGGTAATCGTCACCATAGAAGGTAAGAATTTTAAAACATTAATCGATACAGGAGTGAGATATCAGTAGTTTCAGAAAGTGTAATGGGAGAATTAAAATAAATAAATAAAGATATTCCATCATTACCAGTTGCAGGTGTAACAGTAGTGGGGGTAACCGGAGTACGGAGTAAAAGAGTTACTAGGCAAGTACAATTAAATATATTCCTTAATGAAACTGAATTTGAGAATACTCTACTGAGTTTAGGGACTGACTCTAGTAGTTAAGGGACTGAGTTTAGATGTAATCTTAGAAAATGATTTTTTGGAGAGAAATGGGGCAGTAATAGATTTTAATAAACGGATAGTAGAATTTAATAGTGAGAGTGAACCAGTCAGGATTAATTTTAAGAGGGTGTTAGATGAGATTAGAGTTACGGGAGTAAAAATGATACAAAAGCGGGTAGGCGATGGAGATATAGAAACCAAAGTGAATATATGTCGAGAGAGTGAGGTTGTAGAGAGTGTTGAGGGAGAGATGCATGTGAGTGATGAGGGAGTATGGGAATATAGGGCGGATAAATTTTTTAATGAGGGTGGAGTTGTAGGGAGTCCCCAACGACAGGAGTTGTGGGCAGTTGTGGAGCGTTTTAGAGATGTTTGCGGAGTTGCCTGGAAAAGCCAGGAACTATGTGTGTGAGCTGAAGGTTCGGGAACACTCACCCTACATGCAGAGGAGTTATCCAGTGCCGTTTTCAAAGAGGAGAGCAGTGCAAGAGGAGTTGGATAGAATGATGGTGGGAGACATTATTGAGAGATCGATATCGCCTTACTCGAACCCATTAGTGGTAGTAATAAAGAAGGATGGAAAGGTAAGATTATGTTTAGATGCTAGAAAAATTAATCAGATTATAATACCTGACCGGGAGTCACCGGAACCTATAAATGAGATTTTTCAGAAATTTAGTGGAGTCAAGTACATGACATCTTTGGATTTAACAGCAGGATACTGGCAGGTGCCGTTAGCAGCAGAGAGTCGGAGATATACTGCATTTCTCTTCAATGGTAAGAATTATCAGTTCAAGTGTTTGCCATTTGGGCTTAACACTAGTGTAGCAAGCTTTATAAAATGTTTAGATATGATATGACAACCTAAGGACTTAGATTTTTTGACTGTATACGTTGATGACATATTAATAGCGTCAAGAACATTCTCGGAACATTTAGAACATATTGAATATGTATTAGATAAATTACAAAATGGGGGTTTAACGGTTAATTGGGAGAAGTCGAAGTTTCTACAAACTGAAATACATTTTTTAGGTATATTATTACTCCAGAGGGAATTCTAGCTAACCCTGATAAAGTAGAAGCCATTATGCGCTTTCCAGAACCGAAGAATATTAAACAGCTACAAAGTTTTTTTGGGTCTGTAATTTCTATAGAAAGTTCCAGAAAAATTACGCACAGACGACATCAAGGTTAAGTGCTGTACTACAGAAAAATAAACAGTGGAAATGGGGAGAGAAGGAAAGGGATGCATTCGAGGAGATAAAGAAAAAATTTTCAAATATGATAATGATGAATCACCCTGATTTTTTGAAAACCTTTTATTTACAGACTGATGCCAGTAACATCGCCCTGGGAGCGGAGTTGTATCAGGAGGATTGCGATAAAGAGCACCACACGATAGCTTTCGCCAGCAGATCTCTTTTGGCAGCTGAAAGAAATTACACAACTACGGAAAAGGAGTTGCTGAGTATCGTGTTCGCCGTAGGGAAGTTCCGAACATACATCTTGGGGAACAGGACAGTTATCAGGACGGATCACAAAGCACTATCATTTTTGAATTCCTGCAGATTAACCCATAGCCGTCTAACCAGGTGGGTACTAACATTACAAGAATACAATTTTTCATGTGAGCATATTAAGGGGACAAACAATAAAGTACCAGACACTCTTTCCAGGGTAGATATCGTAGAAAATAAAACAGGGAGGGATCTTAAGGAGATAGAAATTTGTCGATTAACAAGGGAGGATAGAATTTTTGGTGAGGAATTAAGGGATATTAAGAACATGCAGAGATTAGAAAATAAGTCAGGTAAAATAATTGCTAGTTTAGAAGCGGATGTAGAGGGGTCGGAATATAACACACATTTCCAAATTATCGGGGAATTCTGTTCAAAAAATAGAAGAGGGTGAGCGTGATTGGAGATTAGTTGTACCAGAAGGGTTGATAGATAGAATTATTTGGGATTGCCATATAAGGTATGGGCATTTTGGGGTGAAAAAGTGTACGAATGTCTTAAAGGAGTCATGTGTTTTTAAGAATATGGAGAGGTGAGTACGAAGGTTGTTACGGGTATGTGATTTGTGTCAGAGGTCTAAGGTAGTGAATTATAGGGTAGAAGGGGAGTTGAATTATATTAAGGTGGAGAGACCGTTTGATTTAGTTGCTGTAGATTTGTATGGGCCATTACCCAAGGGTAGGGGTGGAGTAATGTATGTTTTTGTTGTTTTAGACACTTTTTCTAAGTTTGTTAGGTTATACAGTGTGAAAAGAGCGACGAGCAGGGTGCTCGTGATCATGGACCCCAATTCATAAGTGGTAGGTGGAGACAGACTCTGGGATGGGAAGCCATCATACCCAAGCATACGGCAGTATACCATCCACAGTCCAACCAGGCAGAACGGGTGATGAGAGAGATTGGTAGGATATTCCGGGCGTATTGTCACGCCAAACATACAGAATGGCCATTATATGTAAAGAAAGTAGAAGAATGGCTGAATAGTACCACCCACGAATCCACCGGGTTTACGCCATATGAATTAATAAAGGGAACAAGGCCACCTAGAATATTGGAACAACTTTTTGAGTATCCACCAGAAAATCAAACTATAGATGTGAATATGAAGATCCGACTAGCGAATGAAAATTTACTAACTAAAGGGGAAAGGAGAAAGCAGAGGCATGATGCTAAAGGTAAGTGGACTAAATATGAGGTAGGACAATTAGTACTGGTAAGGAGACACGATTTGTCTAGCGCACAAGATAAAGAGATAAGAAGTTTTTTCTATTATATGAGGGACCATATGAAATTCTAGAGGTAAAGATGAATAATGCGTACGTGTTACAAAACCAAGCAACGCAGGAGATAGTAGGTACACAGAATGCGACAAATTTGAAGTTGTACTGGTCACAACTGTGGCTCAGTCTGATATGAAATGAATGGGAAAGTAAATAACGTATTCTAGCGAACATAGATTCACCGAGAAAACACATCATTCAATTCAATACCCTGCCTTGCGTTGCTGTGGCTATGCTGTGGAATGAAAGGAAAGGAAGAAAAAAGATGTTTTTCACAGAAAATCATTTTTTATTATAAAGCTAGTGGATTGACTACATTTTTTGTTTGTCCGTTTTCTGCATAAACATAAAGATCAGACGGTTTACCGACTCTGGAGCATGCGACGTATAATTGCCCATGAGAGAAGCAATCGTTTTCTAAATTCAAACCGCACACTTGCAAAGATTGCCCTTGCGCTTTATTGATAGACATAGTGAACGCAAGGTGTATTGGAAATTGAAGTCGTTTGAACTCGAACGCCATGTTGGTCGGAATGAGTGGTATTCGTGGAAGTAGTACGTCTTCACCTTTATGAGGTCCAATCAGAATTGTTGCTTCAATTAGATTGTTCATCAATTTTTTAACTACTAATCGTGTGCCATTGCATAACTTTGGCTGATTGATGTTTCGGAGTAATATAATTGGCACTCCAATTTTCAAATTCAGAATGTGTGACGGTAATCTGGGAACATTGAGAGAATTAAGAAATTCCGTTGGAAAATTCACTACTTCACTTTGGTTCATCACGGAGTCAATGGATTTGTATGTCACTGTTTCACCTGCGATTCTGTTTAGAATGATGTTGTTCATATCGTGTACGTCGACATTTTTAGCCGCTAGAATGGCTCTTCCGCTCAACCATGCGTGATTTCGAAAATTTGTTTCGATGCTTTGGAAAACCTTGTCTACTAATTCTTCTTTTGAATTCACGATGTTGCAGAAATTAGATGGGAAGATGATTTTTCCTGTTTATGGATTTGTAGGTACAGTGCCGTTACCGACCTTGAGTAATTGTCTTGAAAATATGTCAGCTGTTGGATCGGTTTGAAGCTGAACTCTCATATTTGTTGTTAAATGCATTTTTTTGACTGTGCTCCAAAAAGTTGAATTTTTCAAGCAGGCATGCAATTCATCAGCTGGTGTTGAGCGAGGTATAACTGGAAGCGTTTGTCTGAAGTCACCGGATAGTAACACCAATGCTCCACCATATGGAACCTGATTATTTTGCAAGTCTTTCAATGTATGGTCTAATGCTTCCAATGACTTCTTGTGAGCCATTGTACACTCATCCCATACAATGATTTTGCACGCCTGAAGAACCTTTCCCAATCCAGTTGATGTTTTTGAAATGTTACATGTTGGGTTTTCTGTGAAGTGCATGTTTAGTGACAGTTTAAGAGCTGAATGCGCTGTTCTCCCTCCTTCCATCAACGTGGCAGCAATGCCTGAAGAAGCAAGAGCTAACGCAATATGGCCGTTTGAACGGATCTTAGCCAGGATCAAGGAAATTAAGAACGTTTTTCCAGTTCCACCTGGAGCGTCCAAAAAGTACAATCCACCGGATTGGTTGGGCACAGCTTGTATTATGGTATCAAATGCTATTTTCTGTTCTGGAAGGAGTTTCGGTGTATTTTCTTGGACGAACAGCTGTAAGTCATTTCTGTTGTATGATTGCTCTCTGAGCAGTTCTCTGTCGATTGTTGCATTGATGGACTGATTTGGTGCTGTCATTCCCAATTGTGCCAACAACTTGCCGCACATTGCAAGACAAAGATCCTCAATGAAGATTAGCGCTTCATTGTATATTTCTTCTGTGAAATCCAAGCCATGATTTTGTGTTTCTTGATGCATTCTGTGCAGAATATCTTTGGCCATGTAGTCTTTGTATTTCTCCCACAATTGTACTGGTTGTGACGGGGAACATGTAGATAAAATAATTGCGAACAGCGTACGTATTTGAAATGGATTAGAAGTGGCGGATGAATCTTCAATTGACTTGTCCCAATGATCGTCGTTTTCCAGCAACTGAAGTGCCTCGCACGCACTCCAATACGTATTATGTACTATTCCATCCACTTTTCGTAAATGTATAAATGATGTTGGACCACGAACGGTAATCAGAAGCAACCGTAAATAAAAGCATTCAGCGTTGTTCGGATGTACAGTGTATATTCTTCCTAAAGCATTTGATGAAAATATTCCAGGTTGTCCAACTACTGCTTTGACTCTCTTCCTTCTTTCAAAATTCTTTCGTGTTGCATTCCAAGTGTAATAAGTCGGAATGTCTGCATACATCAAAGTTCTTGCAAAATCATCTGCTTGACATAATAGAAAAAACGCTGTTAATGTTGTGTTCGGTAGATTTGTTGCTCTGTCCTGTATGTTTTGTTCCGTGAAATACACTCTTTGTCCATTTTCAAGATGGACAGCAAGATGAACGACAGTTGGCTCCCTCTCGTGGATTGGAAATCCTAAAATACGCCACATAGCTTCATTGCTGCTGATATATCTGCCAATTTGATATTGAGAGATTTCATCTAAATTACTTCTTGTTGAAACTCCAAACACGGCCATATCGCTGCCTTTGTTGACGTATTTACAAATGTATTTTATGGATTTCACAGAATTGCAATACTCAGCGTTGATATGTGCTTTGAAAGTTTTCGATAAAAGTGGTGAATATGGAACAACCCAACGATTATCGACTTCTATGTCATTTCCTCTCACTTTCAAAGTAATTGCTTTTCCATTGTCTTCTGTACTTCTTCGTCGATATAGTGGGTAACCATCATTGCCAGTAATTGTGTCTTTTAACAACTCTCGAGGATACCGTTTAGAGCATTTTCCATCGATCATACACGGTAAATTTGTATTGATTGCTCCACATGGTCCGTGTATCATGTTCTTGGTCACAACTTCAAACAACTCAAATTATCAATTGTGGGATCTGGTATTTCGGCAGATATTAATTTATCGATTTCATTTGGCATTATCTTCACAGTAAGCCATATTAGAATGTGCGCATGTGGCAATCCTCTTTTTTGCCACTCCACAGAGTACATCTAACATTGTGTTTCTCCGAAAACATGTAGTGAAGTCATGAAATCAATTAATGTCTTTAGCTTTTGTTTGAAAACGCGTGCTGTTATGTCGTGGCGATCAGTAGGAGTTTGTCCTGGAAGTAGTAACTCTTTTATTTCATCCCATGCTGGATTACATGTAAATGTAATGAAAAGATCAGGACAACCATATTTCCCCACATACGTAATAGCATCCTGCACATATTCATGCATATGTCGCGGACTACCAGTATATGTGGCAGGCAATATGGTGATCTTTCCTATGTTGCTTATATCACCATCATTACTTATCGCGTCTCTCAAATGTATATATTCTTCTGATCTCAGTTTCTTTTGATTGAGCCTAATGAATAGTAGTCGTTCCGACTCTATTTTCGCGCACATATCGATGATGTACTGATGGAAGAGCTGATGGCATTTCAGAATATGGTTATCTACATTTTCACGTACCATAATCCGATAGGAATAATAATTCATTGAACTAACTTTTTTGCCTGTGTGTTCACCTGTGACTGTGTTTATCATTTTGATGTTGAAATGATAACCATCTTGACCATCTGGAAACATAATTGGATATTGCAATGGATCGTAGCATCTATGAGTGTCAGCAATTCTTTGTAGTTGCTCATTTCTGCGCTGCAAAACGATATCGCGAGGATGAAATTCTTCTCCAACCATGACAATTGCTACCTCATCAATTGTTGGCGCGTTATATCATCTGACATGCTCACTGGCTGGTGTTTGATCAGCACGAATAACAATTCTATGGCTGTCTGATGGCATGAGATCAATCGCATTTTTGAACATCCGAATTAAATTATTGTTGTCATGTAACATTTTTTGCAACGACTCAACAATATGCCTTCTGATTCCAGTAGAGATTTGGCAGTGTGCATTCAATTGGTCATTTTCATCTCCGATGAAGTAGATTTGGAGAAATTTATGGTTATTGCTGGGAAAAGGAAGCAAAGAGGAAGCTCTGTGGTAAATTTGTCCCTGAATTTTAAATGTCAGCATAAAATGCTCCGCTATAACGTTAGCGCCGAATGAAGTCATCTGAAAACAGGAATTGTAATTTCTGATGTTTTTGAGGAAATGTTTTGAATCATCAGTAATTCCATTTAACAAACTTTTCAGTGGTTCTTTTGGCTGCTGAAGTTCAGGTAGCTTCACTTTTCTGCTCGCGCAGCACATTCCTGGGGTTTCTCCTTTAAATTTCATTGCTGTGCAGTGCGGACAAACTTTGTCCATTTTTCCGATTTGAACGAATTTACATGAGGTATTGTATTGAATATCCGGTTCGTATGAAAAAGCAATTCGGTGATATGAAGCTTGATCATTCAGATATTGCAACTGCATACGTCTTCGCTGTTGATCTAATTGTTCTTGGCGTTGTTGAGACGATTGTGCTGCTCTTCTTCTTCTCGATTCAACTCGTAAGACTTCAAGTCTTTCTTCCCGCTGATCTGCCGATTCTTCTGCTCGCCTTTGAGAAGTTCTGACTCTAACACGTTCATTATCGTCTAAACGTTCTTGATCAGTGCGGTTTGATCTCGTTTGACATTCTGTGATTGCGTGTCGAGAACGGCGGCCTATGTTCGAACGTGGGCGAGGCATTACAGATGATTAATGAATGTGTTACTATGACTTAAGACTAAAGGCTGCCGTACTATGACTAAGACTCTTTTATTATGACTTAAGGACATGAAGCTCGATCATTCAGATATTGCAACTGTATACGTCTTAGCTGTTGATCTAATTGTTCTTGGCGTTGTTGAGACGATTGTGCTGCTCTTCTTCTTCTCGATTCAACTCGTACTATGGCTGGCGAAAACACAGACGACGATCAACTGGAAAAAAACCAAAAGAAATGAATTGAATTGAATGCAACAATCAAAATCAAAGTAACTCACATTTTGATTTTCGAAAACAGATAATTAAATCATTTCCAAAACAAAACAAATGAATTGAATTGAATACAACATTCGGTATCAAATTAACTCACATTTTGTTTTTCGAAAATAGATAATCAAATCACTTCCCAGATAATCAAATCACTTCCAACGATTGATTATGCGCATCAATGTGAACGAAAACAACAACTTTTCTCTTCTTCTTCAACTCGTAAAACGCGTACTATGGCCCGCAAAAACACAGATGACTATCAACTGGAAAGAAATGAAAGAAATGAATTCGATTTTCGAAAACATGCACGTATTCGAATGCAACGTTGTGTCAAAATTTCAAGTCAATCGACCGACTACTTTTCGAGTTTTGCGAGCACAAACATATGCAGGCTGAATTTTTATATATAAAGATTTTATGTTTTCAGAAGGGACTCTCCCCCATTTTTGGGCGGTCACGGCTTCACCATCCCTGACCGTGGATTTTGGCTGTTTGGAGGCAGACCATGGTTGGAGGTAACCTCAACAAAGGGGTGAAAGCAACGATGGTCCTACTCCACAAATTGGTGCAAGTAGAAATTTAATTTTATTGTTGAACGGGGAGAGGGACCCCTAAAGTTCGTAGATGGAATATATATTTAAAAAAAACTTACAATTGGCAATTATCCACGAACAAATAATAGTTTTATTTCATTAAAACGATCCAAAATTAATGTGAATAACAAGTGCAACTCGTTAGGAGTTACCTCATTTCCGAGTAGAATAGTCAGCAATAAGTAATTATTCTACTCGGGAATGAATACACATAATATTTGTAAAATTTGTACCGAACACCTAAATCAGGTGAAAGAAGTAGTTGTAACTTAGATTTAGAATGTAGAAAAAGTAAGGTGACCAAATTAGCAGTATAGTATAGTTGTTGCACTTGTTAAAGATTATTATAGGAAAATAAATTAAGTGTACCTAGTTTAAATCCATGGGAGATAGTAACGTAAATGTCAGAAATAGAAAATAGCAGAACAGTGTCTGGTAATAGTAAAAAAGAAAATGATGTAATTGTGAATAGATCAAATGTTGAGTGTAACCTCTAATGGAAGTGAATTAATTCCAAGGACATAGTAAAGCTATGATGAAAATACAGAACTGATTAATGGACAGTGAAAATTAAATGATAATGTTTGTGAAATTTGTTGTAACATATAATGTTTTTTTACTTTTTGTGAACTGTAGTAACAATGTAATTGTAAATGAATTGTATGTTTTTTTTAAATAGATTCCCCACTTTCGGGCGGTCCCGGCCTTACCAGCCCAGACCGTGGTTTTGGATGACAATCAGCTGTGGGCAGAATTATTGTAAAACTGACCATAGCTGGTTGTCTGTGGAACTGGTATAATTTAGAAATTAACAGGGGATTTTATATCTGGGGAATCCACATAACTATGGAACAGCGGCTATCATCGAAGGGGGTGGTAGTGCCGTGTTAAGGGCGTATGAATCATTATAGCCCAACACCACCAGTAACATCACCATCACCACCACCACCACCACCACCACCACCACCATCAGTTACATCAGTAATGCCGAATTTTTACAGAACGCTGAATCAAGAACGGTATAGGCAGCGTCTATACCCTATATATATATATATATATATATATATATAAACTTCATTTCTTGGGGATGCAAATGGGCACTACAGTCCACCATCAGGAAACAATAGAGTGAGTGGAAAAGGAGCTGGCCGTTACAAGCCAGGGGTACAGATACCGCATCTGTGCATAAGGCAAACGCTCGATCCGGTTTATCCGGCGGGTGGTTACCCAATTGTAACTGGGTAAAAGGGGGGAAATTAGAAAAATGATGTAGTAGAAGTAGTAACTGAGCAATCAGTGAGAAGGTAACGACCTCTGTAAACAGCGGGACATTCAATTTCACTTACTCTAAAGAGAGAGTTGGTGGTTGGTGACCCAGTTCCTGTTCAGTAACAGTTGCTATAACTACGATTCTATGATTAGTGATGTATTTCACTTATGAGAACAAACAATTTTAAGTACTAGATTCAATTGTAATGATCTTAATCTACAAGAACATATTGTAATTATATAATTTTGTGTATTTGTGTTGATTTGAGATGTTTTGATGGAGATGGTTAACAAAGTTGAGAAAGATATAAGTAAATAAGTTGTTATTATGTAGTTGATTTAAATGTGTTTAAGAGAATTTTAACAATGATTTTAAATATTTTTAGATGTAATATGGGTGATGAGAGATACTTGTAATGATGTAATGGGAGGTGGTTATTTAAATTCTGATTGGAATCAGGGAAATATTTTGAATTTGCAAGAAGAGTTAACAAGAGAGGGGCATACAGAATGTTGTTAGTAAAATTTGAAATGTTTCATATATGTTAAATATATATTGTAATGCGACAAATCAAGGACACCTACAAAATAGGAACCTTTAGTACATAAAAGCCAAAATAAATATAATTACATTACAATCTAGAACCCCTGAAGTACAATACAGAAACCAAACTAAAAAACCAGTGTACAATAGTTTTAAGTAAACATTGTTAATAAAATTAAGTTGTAAAAGTGATGTGATGACGGAAGGGTAATTGTCAATAGTCAGACAAGAACAACTAGATGGTCTAGTTATATTCTTCTCATGACAACAAACAGTGTAAAAATTAGTGGAAGTGACATGTGAAGATGCACTACAATGTGTAGTGTATTCAAACGAATGTAATCGATAGTAAACAATTACATTAAAATGAAATAATACAAAATCCCATAATCCCAAGTGTAGAAAAATCAACCAATCAGGAATTAGAAAAATTGGTAAAAAATTCGTTGAAGGGAGAAGAGGAACGAATTACTAAGTTGTTACATCTGAAAGTGAAAAGATTAACTCCGTATAACCGAATGATAAAATATATTTGGAATCAATTCTGAGTTGACCAAAAGCAAACCAAATATTTTTAACAAGAAAAATTTTTAAACCAAGAGGAAATAAATACAAATTAACAGAAAATATCCTATCAAGAACCGAAAATACACGTAAGAGGCACTCCATACACTAATAAACGCAAGATAAACGAAAAAATCTCTGCTTGAAGTTGGTAAGTTTTAACCAAACTACACACATAATTTACGAATTCACAAACACCAAGGAAACTGCACGAACACTTGAACACACCAACACGGTGAAGGAAAACACAGAATCCGGCATAATTTCAGTGAACACTATCAATAAACTTAAATATTTTAAAAGAAAACTGGACACGATTAATTTCATATATTTGACGTGGCGAGAAAGCTTCCATTTTGTTTGACATTACTAGTTCAGAGCGACGCCAGTTTTGGGTGAAGCCTTCGGTTTTCAAATAAAAATTATAATTTGTATTCAAACCGTTTGACATTATTTGTAATAGTAAGTAAGATCCTTTATTAATATTTGTGAGGTATTGTACTTCTTAAGCATTTCTAACTTTTCAATAGCAGTATAAAAGGACCCTTGAGAAAATTAACATAAATTATAAAACCGAAATCTGTAACTAACGAACTGAATCAGAGTCGAATGTGGGCCAAACTACTCAGTCGCCCAGTGAGTCGTAATACGATTTATAAAGAATAAAGAAAAAATTATAAACAATTTATTAATTGAATTAAACCAGAGCTTTATTTATAAAAAATTACTTAGTTAAGGAATTTCAGGTGGAGAAAGGGGAGTTAATTGCTGAATATCGTCGGAAAGAACCAAAAGAGGTGATAACCTATATGAGCCGAATCGACAACCACGTCGAACTGGGTCTTCACCAAAAATATTATTTTGAATTAATTTGTACCAAACCGACGAAGGTTGAATAAGAACAAATAATGATAAATACTAAGTAATTAATAATAATTAACCAGAAAAATAAAGAATTTATTAAGAAATATATTACAATTTACTAAAACTGAATATTAAAATAATAAATAGTAATACAAAACGGCACAAAATAAGAAATAGTGGCCAGATTCTTATTTATTATATTACAAATTGGCGTTTCCAATGTGGAGTTTATTTAACATTCATCATAACACGATCTGATTTAATTATTTATTATATTGCAATATATACATGTGTGTTAAGAGTTAAGAAAAACCAGTGCTTCTTAACGCAAACCAGCACAGCTAAGGGGAACCAGATCAGTTAGGGATATGGTATTATACAAGGCCACTATTTGTTATTTTTGATTTGATGTTTCAGAGTCTGGTGATCCTGTGGCGGCGGTCCTGAGCTGGCCAGCGTGTCAGAGCAGGAGCGTCAAGTGCCTGACTGGCCTTGCGGTGTTGGGATCTCGAGAGAGAAGTCCAGTAAGGTCATTCAGGTGCGGTCACAGTCACTGGACCAGGGGGTAAGTGAACCACGATTTTTACTAAAACGTAAAGGGGGTTGTGGTGACATATCCTGGCTGATCCCTTTAGGAAGTATGAGTGTGTCAATGAGAGTTTTTATGCTTCGGCATAAAACCTCTCATTGAGGGGGTATTGTAACGGGACATTTAGGCCTACCTGGGGTAATTTTGGGAAACATAAAAAATGAATAATAATTATGGGGAAAATAAACATAAATTTGATTTATAATTACAAAGTACAAATCATAATTGTAAAGTTTTAAAACGACGTAACAAGCATTGAGTGGATTTGTGTCCAGGTCAGCTCCAGACGCAAGCGGAACAGTTATTTTTAAATTCTTGGATTTCATTGTCCATGACGTGTCCGTTACTTAACTAAATATCACTATAATATTGACGACTCGGAACACTAAGCTTTTTATAAGTAAAAACGTAAAGTTTTACCTTACAGCCTAAACCGGCTTTCACCTATAGAAGGCTTCATCAGAGGCTGTCGTTAGTAGCACTGCTCGTCTTGTTGTTGGCGACGAGATAGTGTTTCGAAAGATTGAAGCTGTGTGTGTGTGGTGAGATGTGTTCGAATAATGCGTGCGATTTGAATTGTGTCTGTTCGTTTAGGATGTCGTTTTTATTTGTTTTTGTGTGTTTGTATATTTCTAATTGTTCTAGAGTGTCTACTTTTCGGCCTTTTGTGTGTACGTGTAGTATGTTCATGTTATTGTCGATGTTTTTATATGTGTGGTTTGCTTCAATGAGGTGGTTTGCGAAGGTAGATTCTGTAGTGGTGTGGAGTGCTTTTGTGTGTTCAATGTATCTCTGTTTGAAGCTACGTCCTGTCTGGCCTATGTAGAATTTACTGCAATTTGAACAATTTAGTTTATATACACCGGGTAGATCGAATTTGTTTTGTGCTTTGGGCATGCGTTTTGATAGTGTGTGTTCTGTTTTGTTAGTAGTTTTGTAAGCGATTCTGTATCCTGCTTTTTTGAATTTGTGGGCAATTTTTTCTGTTTGTTTGTTGATGTATGTTAGTGTTATGAATTTGTTGTTTTCTGTCTTTGTCTGTTGTTTGTTTTGTGTTTTGTGTAGGAGTTTACTGACTATTGTTCTGTCATAACCGTTAGATTCTGCTAGATATTTTATCGTGTTTAGTTCGTCTTTGTAGTCTATTTCATCTAAGGGGATGTTGTTAAGTCTATGTATCATGGTTCTAAAAGCAGCTAGTTTGTGTTGTATTGGGTGATTGGAGGTGTTGTGTATTAGTGTGTCAGTTGTAGTTGGTTTTCTGTATATACTGAATTTGTGCCTGTGTTCTAGTTTTGTGATGGAGAGCTCTAAGAAGTTTATGGTATTGTTGTGTTCGTATTCGGCAGTGAAGGTTATGTTTTTATGTATTTTGTTTATGTGCGTTAGTAACTGTTCACATTGTCTTTTGTTTCCCCTGTATAGTATTAGAATGTCATCAACGTATCTGTGCCAATATAGTATTTTATGTGAGTGTCTGTCATTGTTTGTGAGTATTTTTGTTTTTTCTAAGTGTTGGAGGAAGACTTCTGCTAGAATGCTGGATATGGGGGAGCCCATGGGTAGGCCATCGTTCTGTGTGTAGTATTTATTGTTATAAGTAAAGTAGTTTTGTTTTGTGATAATGTTCAGAGTTTCTGTTATTTCATTGATAAGTTCGTCTGGTGTGTTGTTCTGTTTGAGTTTGTTTTGTAGGATGGTGATTGTTTTTTTCAGAGATGGGGATGTTTGTGTGCAGGTTTTTAATGTCAAAGGAGGCTAATGTGGCGTTATGGGGGATGTGTATGTCTTTTATTTTTGTTACTAGGTCAGTGTTGTTTTTTACTGCAATGTTGTTGTCTATTTGTGTGTGTTGTCTAATAATTTTGTCTAGATATTTTGCCAGTTTGTGTGCAGGGGCATTACGGTAGTTGATAATGGGGCGGATCGGAATGTCTTCTTTATGGATTTTGGGAAGCGCTTGGAGTGTAGGTGCTGATGGTCGGATTTGTTTCATGTAGGGCTTTTGTTTATGTGTCATAATGTGTTTGGCTTTGTTGACTATTTGTTTTACTGAGTTTTGGTATCTGTCGGTGGGGTCGTGTTTTAGTTCTGTGATGTTGTTCTGTTCTATGAAGTTTTGTACTTTTTTGTGTAGGTTGTCTGTGGGGATAATTACAGTCGTGTTGCCTTTGTCAGCTTTTACAAATGTGATGTTGTGTTTGTGTGCCTTTTCCCTCAGTTTGATGGCTGTGTGTATTTCTGAGTTGTGGTTGTTGTTGTCTGGTGTCTTATGTACTCCTATTGTCTTGTTTATATTATGTCTTAATGTGTCTTGATGTTCTGGTGCTGTGTTTTGTATATTTGTTTCTGTGTCAATTATGAGCTTTGTTAGTGTTTGGTTGTTATGTTTGTAATGTATGTTATGTTTTAGGCCTTTATCAAGGAGTGTTTGTTCGTTTTTTGTGAGTGTGACGTTCGTGAGGTTTACTGTACGTGGGTAGAATTTGTGCGAGGGAATTATATCTGTTTTGATTGGTCAGGTTTTTTATTTTTCTGTCGTGTTTTGTCTGTATGTTATGTATTTGTTTTTTTGTCCATTCATTTGTGTGATGTATTAGTTCAGTCATGTAATTGTGTCCGTATGTGTTGGCGATATGTAGGTGTAGTGTTAATGCTTTGCGATTAAGGGCGTCTTTTTTCTTATATAGTTGTTTAATTGATTCTTTTATGTATGTTCTTTGTGCGATGTTTTGTGTTATTCGGGCGGCCTGGTTGTTATGTTTAATTTTGATTTGGGCATATTTAGGTGTTAGTGAATTGTTTATGCATGTTTTGTTGAAATTTATGTGAGCTACAATCTTTCTAACCTTCAAAGTTGGTCTAACCTTCAATCTTTCTAACCTCATGACACGTCTCGTTATTCGAACACATCTCACCACACACACACAGCTTCAATCTTTCGAAACACTATCTCGTCGCCAACAACAAGACGAGCAGCACTACTAACGACAGCCTCTGATGAAGCCTTCTATAGGTGAAAGCCAGTTTAGGCTGTAAGGTAAAACTTTACGTTTTTACTTATAAAAAACTTAGTGTTCCGAGTCGTCAATATTATAGTGATATTTAGTTATTTTTAGATACGTGACAAGCAAATTATGTAACTCAGCAGTCATACAATGTTACATCATGCTGGAATTTGAGGTGTGTTCAGCCCAACCGCACAAATTGGCATAGTGATACTAAAAGAACAATACGATTGGTCACTTGACCCCCCCCCCCCGACCACCTCGGAAAATAGTGCAGTTCATCTTGCCCCAGTTCAAATCTACTCCTTGTACCGGCTGGAGGCAAATAAAAGTTCATGAATGTAAATCGCGGGCGCCCGCAGTTCGAAAATGTGCTACAAATCAAAATTTATATATAAATAATGTGAACAGTAGTTTTTAATGTAATCACCGGTTGGCGTTATATAGTGAAAGCCACAAAAGTGTACGAAATGACCGAAAGTACGAGACAGTTCGTCTGGACTCAAATACCAGCTAAGTAACCTTCGATTGTCATCTAACATCAAACATCAGATATCAGTATTATGATGAAACCAATTTTTTAAACACTAAACAAATGAGATCTCATATGGGCATGGGGGAATGTAAGACGGAGTGAATGAGAGTACGTAATAAATAAGGAGCGCTGGTTTGCTCATAATAGGTAGTAAATTAATTGAATAAATACCATGGTTTCATTTTAATTGTTTCTTCTTTGAAATGTTAAACTTAGATATATATATGGGAAAATTATAGCATTGAATAATTATAAATATGGCTACCAACCAATGTTCTAAAGATAATGAAGTAAATGGAAAGAAATAACGTGCTATAAAAATTAATAAATAATTCATGGAAACAAATAAGTTGTTGAGTAAATCATTTCAAAGCAACCATATTTTTTGAACACGTCTAATTCGAAACCCTGGACATGGTATGTGAAAAAATTGAGTGGTACTATACAAAATGGCGGCAACATGAGCCGCAAGTGTAAACATAAACAAAATCTATTAATAAATTTATAAACATAAATAAAACATAACACTTTTACGTGGTGAAAAGCAAGCTAGACCATATAGAACACATGTTTTGTTCAAATTATGTTGAATGAAGTAACTATTTTCAGAAGAGTAGGAGCCAAGTGGATAACGATGTGGGTGAGTACTAGAACAACAAACTACCACAAGTGTCGCAGTGCCGGTTGCCAATTAACCCTGCCCGCAAAAAAAAAGTAATCATGCCGACATATCGCTCATATTTATATCATTTTGCTGATATATTGCCGAGCTTATACTAGAAATACAGAGTGCTCATGGACACAACTCATTCTGTTTTCATGGACATGACTTAAGATGCCAGTAAAATTGATCAGTTGGGTGAAGTGTTTTGTTACGTGAAAATAATAAATAGTAGTAATGAAACGCCTTGTGAGTTGAAAATATGTGAAGCATTAATCTCCTTCACTGCTGTAACAGATCAAACTGATTCGAGATTTTGAAAATCTGATTTTAAAATGTATTACGGACAAAGGCCTGGATATTACAAAATGAAGAGGACAAGGGTATGACAGTGCATTTGTTATGCATGGTGTGTATAGTGGCATTAAAAAAAGAATCCAAGAACTTGGTCCTTAAGGATGCTGTAGAGTGCAGTCAGGGAATAGCTCAATTCTTGAAATGTTAAAAATCTTTACACCTTTTTTGGCTACAATATTGTTCAATTGCAACAGCTGAAAATATGCTCAGATAGTTCGTCAAATGTGACTCTGAAAACATTAAACCCAACATGCTGGGCGGGAAGATAAGATGCTGTATTTCCTCATAAGAAAGATTCTCTGATGTTATGAAAGCATAAGTCAGATTATATTGACACACAAAAAAGCCTCTGAAAGAAATGAAGCTATAAGCCTGAATAAACAAATTGAGTCTTTCAGTTTTGTCCTACTTTTGACTGTTCAGTGTAAGTATTGGAGCAGATTAATATTGCTTTTAAAGCTTTACAAGCTGAGTCCTAGATATAATGACAGCCTACGATCTTCTGGGAAATGCACTGATAGAGGTAATGGATCTTCAGAATTCCTTTACAATGGCCGTTAAAGAAGCTACAAAGATATGTGCAAAGTGGAGAATTACAGATGATGAATTCTCTGACAAAAGAGTTAGAAAGATGACAAAACACTTTGATGAACTCTGTGAGGACTAAAGATTAACAGAACCTAAGAGCAGGTTTAGAGCGACAGTCTTTTATCCTATGACTGATACAATACTATCACAGCGAAACAACAGATTCAAATGTATGAAAGCAGTTATAGTTGTACAGAGTAGTACAACCTTATTTCCTTGTCACATCTACTGAGGTTGAACTTCTGGACGAAGCTGATAAATTTTTACAAAGATTTTCAGATGATGTTACATAATATGTACGAATTCCTTTGCACAGCAGTCATTTAATGCAAAGTAGGCCTGTTAACATGCGTATACTGTTTCTGTTCTTAGCTTAATCCTGATATAAACAAACAGGCATGGCACATCTGAAACGCCATTTGCTACTTGAATTAGAGGCGTGTCATTCTGATAGAAGCACAGACAGGGTACATATAGTACTGATACTGTATAAACACACGTAAATTGTAATAATTTGTCCTGACCAGAGTAAAATTTGTGTGACAGCGTCAGACCGACAGTGAAATATTTTATAACACCAGTTAATGGCTTTTTTTTTGTATTAACTGTTTAAATATCGCATCAACCAGAAAAGTTTATTTAAAACTAAAATAGAAGCTGTGATAATTACCAGTGTACTGAATAGTATCAGTTGCTGTCGGAGAGTAATTCAGTACCTTCCGTATGTGTCTAAACTTGTATCATCACTTGAGTCAGCGTTATTATTAATAAGATTGTCCATTGTCCACAATGACGTCGGTAATGTGGGCCAGTTGCCATAGCGTATCATCTTCTTTGATTATATGCTGCAAACAGTGACTCCACTTGTCCTCTGTTGTTTCATTTACCTCCTTCTCAATAAATTGTTTTATATCGGGCAGCTAATGTTGTGTTGTGATGGGCAACATATCCTTTCACTGCGATTAATTCAATGTGATTCAGAATACAGTGATAAGGAGGAAGTCTTAAAACGACGTGCCCCGATTTAAGTGGCAAAAGAACTCACATGACTACACAGACATTCTGCACATGCGCGTAATACATTACCGTACTGTGTGCACAGTGTCAACACCTCTGACCAATAGCATTTCAGATTTGCCATGTGGGTTTGTTTACATCAGGATTGAACTAAGAATGGTAAGAGTATAGTTATGTAAGTGTGGTAGGGAACAGATATGAAAGCTAGTACATTGTTTAACAGAATAATGCAATAAGGTAAGATACCGGAAGAGATGCAAATGGGATAATTATTATAATATTTAAGAAGGCAATAGAAGGAACTGTGCAAATTATAGACATGTATGTGTGGGAATCCCATTACAGAAGACTTTGGGGAAACCAGTGAAAACAAGAACAGAAAGTGAATTCAAAAGGACAGAAAAACAATGTAGGTTTTGGAAGGGATTAGGTATAGATCACATATTTACAATTAGACAACTTTTTGAATAAAGTAAAGAAAAAAAACAAGCATATTGGGCTTGTGTTTATTGATTTATAAAATGCATATTATTGTGTAATGGGAAGTGATTATGAATAGCATTACAAATGGTGGGAATTGATGAAGATTAATAAGATACATATACATTAATAACACAGTCAAATAAAGATGAAAATATATTGTCAGAGACTTTTAAAACTAGTAAGGGGTTGTGACAGTACATACAGGGTCACAGGTATGAAACCGGGGTTCAGAGATTTAATTAGATCAAAATTAAGAATAAAATCATTTTACTTTGATCCATGTGAAACAGTAAAGAATGTGGGTGCGTCTTATAAACAAGTTAATCAAAATCTATTTTTAGCTGCGTCTAGCCAGAGTGTCGCCGATTTAACCCAAAAGTGGCCTCAACATTGCAATTTTCAACAGATGTCACAATCATAATGACGTCAAGTCAACATTTGATACCTCTGGAACAGAGGAAAACACAGTGAGAACACATCCAGAGACATATGAAATGCTGTCGCCCATGTGGGGGAGTATCACGTGACCGGCTTTTATATTGGCCGCACGGCGATCAGAATCATTCTGTCTCGATCAACACTTTCAACCAGCCGGACGTACTTGGCCAACGTTCGTCAGTCGCCATCTTTCTGTTCCGCTCAACTCTTAAAACCGGCCGGTTGGATATAATTCAAGTCCGCGGACTTATCAATTTTTGCAATGTAAAACAGTTTATAAATGTGATCAAATACTAAAAATCAGTAACCAGTGTCGGCAACCAGTGACGAGTCAATTAAACAGTTTCAGACAATTATCAGTGCAGCAGTTATTAGTGGAAACAGCAATGACGCCGCAAAATGGATAACTTTTTTCGATAAGTACAAGACCTAGGCAATTTTTAAATAACATCAATCATGATATTTTAAAGTAATAGGGGGGTGAAAGAATGAAAGCGAGTGTGAATATGAAGTACTGGTGAACCTTATTAAATATTAAGTAAATGTTTCAATCTATTATTCTTTCTGTATGTTTGTAAATGTGATCTATGAATAACCAGAGAAATGGGGCAAACCCCGTTAATGTTCTAACTGCAAAATAAGTTCAATTTACAAAGACCACGTGTTAGTGTAGTTTATTAAATCCGTTATCTCGATCTGTTTGCGTCATTTAAATCCTCGCCTACTGAACTCTGGGGTTGCTGGATAAAGGTAAGAATTGGAATGTCACAGGTAGGTGGTATTTTTGGGAGGGATAAATTGTTTTGAATAAAGTAATTAACTTTACAGGTTTATTACAAGAATGTCCATTATCCCCTATAATACTCAATATATACATACAAATGTGTTTACAAGGATGGTTAAGAAATGGCACCTGACAGATATTTATAGAATTTGCTGATGACCAGGTTGCTACTGCACAAGCCGGGAAGGGTGCTAATTATAATATATCCACTAGTGCAACAAACTAGTAGAGGAATACAAACAATGGAATTTGAATGTGAATTATAGTAAAACTGAATACATGACAACTGACACAGATAACTTATATATTGATGGAAATTTGATTAAAAAGGTGGAAAGCTTTCATTCATTATTTAGCGTCAATGATGAAACTGGATGGATCATCTAATGTCGATATACGGAAAAGAACTTGTGAAAGTCGAAGAGCAATAAGAATGTTAAAGATGATTTTATGGTGTACGAATATAATAAACAGGAGCAAAGCAAGGCAATTGTTGAGAGTATACTGCTATGCAGAGCAAAAATGTAAACAATGAATATACAACATCAGAAAAAGTTGTTTTCAACAGAGATGGATTACTGGCAAAACACAGGTAGGAGATCCAGGATGGAAACAGTGAGGAATGAAACAATCAGTCAAATAACGGAAATGGAAAACAAGGTTGTGGAAGTGATAGAACAACAGATATTGACATGGTGCGGGCATCTCAGAAGAACAGAAGAAGGTAGAATCCCCAAAACAGTGGCAGAATGTTAGTCAGAGAGAAGAAGGAGACAAGCCCATAAAAAATGGATTTACTGTGTATACAAGTATGGCCATCATGGATACATATATATTGTAGTACAACGAATACGTATGGGTTAATCGCCACACGTTGGTTGCGTCACTTTGATACTTAACGAAGTACCCTCTCTCTTTTAATTTATTTGTTTATAGAAATTATTTTTTTGTTTTATATAAAATTTCAAAAGTTCGATTAATTATTATTATTTTATTATTAAAAAAAATGTTCCCTTGTGGTTTGTATCTTTCGACGTTCTTCAGTTGACGAGACGAATCGGTTAGGTTGACTTCTCACTGAAAATTAGATTGTTTATGATTATCGACGTACTTACTTGAAGTGATTTGAAATGACAATTTACATTTGAAACTGTTCAAATCGTCTCAATTGCCACTAACAGTGTTGCCAACTATTGCGAGCTGTCTCTCTAACCTGAAATTGTCTAGTCTAGTAAAATAAATTTTGTCAACTCCTTTTATCTGTTAATATTATAGTTTATTCTTCAATAAAATTTATGAAATTACTTTGAATAATGAGTAATTGATGAGCCTCCAGGTGGCCTAGTAGCTAACGCGGGCGATTGATGCGCTCGTGTTCCCGGGTTCAATTCCCGGCGGAGGTTCCATACGGCGTGCACTCAGCGTCGTGAGGCAAACTGAGTAGGCGCTGAGATAACAGCGCCGCCTCCTGGCTGTGAATACCGCAACTAGCGGCTGGTGGCGCGTAGTTACTAGCCATACACCGTCACACTAACACAAAAGCCGCGCGGTACGCCTTGGTCCTTAACGGACTGTTGAGCGGAGGTTTATTTTTTTTATTTTTTTAATGAGTAATTGATAATATTTCATTTTTACACTACTGGTTGATTTTATGAGACTCTCTTTTGTATTCTCAGGGTTGCTAATCTGATATTCATAACCATCATTCAACGTGGTTGTTTGGTTAACTTATTTCATTTAAAAATGTAGGTTCTTTTAGTCTACAAAATACATAATTGGAAGATGAACTCTACTATCATAATTAAGTAGCAGGAGAGTGATTGCATAACAAAACAAATCTTAATTACTAACATAAAATTGTCAACAGACGTTTGATGCCAATATTGGAGGTTAAGCCTGGTGGTTCTGAATAATAACCATTTTACTTTAAATTACTAATAACTCTTTAACATTCTTAAAAAAATACCCGTAAGGTATGGTTTATAAATTCACTTATCGTTCATAAAACAATTATCTGATTCATCAGGTTGGATAACATGAAGTCAGGTAAATGGATATTTCCAGTTAGCATGGTTAAACAGTATTAAATATTTTTAACAAACACAAAATAAAACAAAACAAATTAATTAGAATACTAATGTTCAAAGTTTTTAAAGTTCATCATTAATTAACTGATACATCCCATCTAGTAATGTTTCTCAGGTCAATTATGAAAATTATGTTCGACTATCGTTAACTCTTTTCATTTAAAATCGTTTAATTGCTATCGTTATATTCACTGGATTCTTATTGTCCATATGACAATGTCTCTTTTACTATAAATACTGTTGTTTACTAAAACAGTTAACACTTGATATAAGTAAAGTCATTTATCTTTTTATTCTTCTTAATAATGATTATTCATTTAAAATAAGGTCCCAAGCCTTGTTGTGTTCAATTGACATAACATCAGTAATTGTAACTGATAATATTTTTTATCGGAAAAAGGTCATAATTGTTCTAAGTATTTAATAATTGTCACTATACTTGCGTTCAGTGCCTTTTTCTTTATTGGCACTATTAACTTTTCTTAATAATAAGTAGGCTACACTGCCTATGCGCACATACTCCGATAAAGTTCACTTAAAAAAATCAACTCGACTTTGTTTACAATCGGCATAACCCCACTTTCACTTTTTTAGGTTAACGTTCCCTAATCAGCTGGTCGGTTCTTCTTCAAATTGCTCGCCGGAGTAGCGTGGCTTCTCCGTCAAAAGTACTGTAATCGAAATGTGTCCTCTTCGGTTTCCGAACTGGCGTCTAATGTTTAATGATGATTTCTGATTGGTCAATTTTGTTAATTTCCGTGACCCTTCGGTATACCTCGGCAAAACAGACGCCTTCAGCGCGTCTTTTTTCTGGTTTTGAGAGTACAAGAAATTGGTTTACAAATGGACGCCCAAGGGCTGGCAAATGATCGAATCTTTATAATTAATATTACTCCCTTATTTTTCCTCTAATTAACAATTCATTATTACCATCGTTCAGGACTCTCTGAGACGGATATTTTGGATCCCCACACCATATGGGTTTGATCCTTATTAACGAAATTAAATTTACTAATATTTCTTATTAGCTTTTTATATCATATAATGTTCATTTTTAGTTATTTATATTATTAAATTTCAATAAACCTTGAGTATTCCTCGCTAATAGTCGAGTATGAACTCTTTACAATCATTTATAAGGTTGTATTTTGATAACAAATTGTTTTTTGCTGTTTAGGCCTACCTCAATATTATTCACTATATTTTAATTACAATTTTCCATTATTATTATTATTATTTACTTTTACTGCAGCCTTATTTCTCTTAATTGTTGTCTACAACTTCTTATCACCATTACAATATCATTTATGACATAAGAGCATACTTATTTCCAGTGCCGGCTTTAGGCTTTTGCGTTTAGAGGGGCAAGATTTCCCTCGGCGCCCCTTGTGAGGGTAAAGTATCGGGATATGTTTAATATTTTAAAAAAAACTTATTAATTATGTTTTGATAATAAAGCATAATATATTTGTAAAAAAATACAAAATTAGTACAACTAAGAAAAATAAAATAATATTTTTATAAAATTATAATAAAGAGTATAACATTTTAATTATATAAATAAATCATTTACAATTAACTTTTCGCGCTTTTTTGTCGGCAAAATCTTTTATTAAATCAGCAAGATCTAACTCTTCAGCAATTTCATTCTCGATTGAGATAGTTCCTAAAGAAGTGAGTCTGTCTTGTAGCATCGTACTCCTTAAATATGTTTTTACAAGTTTGAGCTTGGAAAAGCTCCGTTCCCCACTGGTAACAGTTACAGGAATCGTCAATAAAATGCGCAGCGCAATCCATACGTTTGGATATAATCCTTGAAGTGAATGTTTTTTAATGAAATTTAGCACAAGAAGAGGCGTGATTTTTTCCTTGTCTAATTTATCATTCAAAAAAGCTCTTATACTAATCAGTTCATCGCATAACAAAATGCCATTGGGTAATTTGTCCAAACAAAAGAGGAAATTCCATGATTTCGAATATGAATTCAATTGTTTAAATCTTTCTTTGATGGATGAAATAGCCGTATCTAACAGTGGGTTAAAAAATTCAACTTCCAGTTTTTTTTCTGGGCTCTCAATTGGTTCATCCTGTGTGTTTTCATCAAAATGATGTTTTACACGTCTTACCCTATTAAGCGGTTTAAATATCGGTTTAATTTGCAATTGATCTGCAAGTTCTCTTGCTCCAATCATTGCTTGTTTAAAACCATCTTTCCTGTAATTTTCTAAAAATGTAATGCAATTCTCCAACATTTTGATACATTGTGCAAGGTCCATTTTTTTTGCCTGAAGTGATTTACTTACAACGTTGACTTGAAACAATACATCGTACCAAGCAATTAAAGATACCAAAAATCCAAAGTCTCCTAATTGTTCTGCCAAGGTGATTGCTTCGTGCGCTACGGCAGGATTTTTTTTTCGTTTTCATTTAATGTTATCAAAGCATCATGCACACTGCTTATTTGATAACGTATTGCTTTCACGCTTTCTATCTTTGCCTCCCAACGTGTATCACTCAATGTTTTGAGAGCGAAAATTTCTGCATGACTATACCCTGATTAACGAAAGAAAGTGACTGGCGGAGCGGCCGCGCGGCGACCGAGTTTGTAGTAAAAACATTCCACTTTATAACCTCGTGGAAACGTAAAATACAGGGCGAGAAATGTCTAATGAACTGTATTTTAATCATCAATTAAAGACGTTTTTAACAAACTTTTCTAATTTTTAAAATCTCTTTTCAATAAATTTACATTGTGAGTTAAAGAAAAAAATACACGAATTTGAATTAAAAAATTAGGGTTTATCGTTTTTATTACGTAAGAACTCAGAGGTTAAGCATCGGAAAAAAATTTCTTGTAGACAAATGGTAGTCCACCTTCTTTAGTACAATATATCAAAAATTGAGATTCCTACGATTAAAATTAACGACGTTATTAATTTTTTTCTAATGTCCTGTTAACTCAGTTGTTAAAAGTTGTACACGAATGAGATTTGCGTGACGCTCTCTTTAGATAACTAAATGTAGAAGACATATACAACTTACACCTTGTACGTGATAGGAATACTACAATGGATTAATATATAAAGTGAATTTCACAGAGAGCAATGCGTGGCGCTCTGCGGCGGAAGTACAGTCAGAACCTATTGGACCCATTTTATTCGCGCGCTACCGTCATTCCCGTACAGCGTCTCGGCCTCTCCTTTATGTCTACAAATAGCACACGCTTCCAGGAAAACTGAACCGTTATACGCACACTAAGGGTAAGGGAAATTTCCAGCTTTCAGTTTAGTTGATGTGGTGGTTGAGTGATGTCCGGTTGTTGGTTATCTTGATTTTAAGTATTAGTTTCTTGTGCTTTCATTATAAATTGACGTGTTTTTAAGTTATTTTGTGTGAATATACTTCGGTGGCTGAGCATGGAGCAACGTAACGAGGCTGAACCAAGGAAACATAGGGGAAGACCTAGGACTCGAACTCCAAAGAAAAGACAAACTTCGGGCCGAGGCGTACCTATGAAAGGACAGTCAAGAGAAATTGTGTGCAAAGTGCGGGAATATTTTGATAGAGAAAAGGCGAACAAAGGTCCTTTGATTCCGGTTAATAATGCAATACAGCGAACTGCAGATGCTCTGAAAATACATAAAAATACAGTTCTGTGAGTTTGCAAGGAAAAAGAATTGAAAGAAATACAAGATGACAGTAATAGCCAACTTTCAACTCCGGGCAAACAGAGGAAACGGGAGAAAACTGTGACAAAACTTGACACTTTTCAGGAAGACGCTATACGAAGACATGTATATCAATATTACATAAGAAAAGAATATCCCACTTTGAAAAAACTTTTATCATCGTTGGAAAATGAAGAGCTGTTTAATGGCAGTCTGTCTTCGCTTAGAAACGTGCTAAAAGGTTTAGGATTTACGTGGAGAAAATTTTCGGGCAGAAAAGTGATTATGGAGAGAAGCGATGTCGCTGCCTGGAGGTGTCGTTTTCTTCGCCAAATCAAAGACGAGAATTTCGATAATATAATTTGGCTCGATGAGACCTGGGTCAATGCTGGGCATTGTTTGAAACAAGGATGGACTGATGAGTCACTTCAGGGGACAATGTTAACACCTATAGGGAAAGGTGAACGATTAATAATATGTCATGCAGGTTCTTCAAAAGGGTTTGTTCCAAATTCCCTTCTACTATTTAAATCGAAAAAAACCGGTGACTACCATGAAGATATGGATCACGACAAATTCTTCGGTTGGTGTTCTGAAACTTTGCTAAATAACCTAGAAGAGCCTGCAGTAATAGTCATGGACAATGCTCCCTACCATTCTAAGCAAATTGATAAAGCTCCCACAAGCAAAGATAAAAAAGCTGACATACTTGCATGGCTGGATAGGAAAAATATTCAATCTACAACCGACTTGAAAAAATCAGAACTTTTGGAATTAGTGAAATGGCACAAGCCCCAGAACAAAAGGTATTTTGTTGATGAATTGATAGAGAGCAGAGGTCACAAAGTGATAAGGCTACCACCTTACCATTGCCATCTTAACGCCATTGAGCTTATATGGGCTCAGGTTAAGGGGTATGTTGCCGAAAACAACAAAATGTTTACTTTAAAAGAAGTTGAACGACTGACTAAAGACGGATTTAATCGAATTACTGCTGAGAGGTGGGAGCAAGTAGTGGACCACACCAAAAAAGTTATTATCGATGCATGGAATAACGAAGGACTAATGGAAGAAGCTGTGGAGGAAATGATTATATCCGTGGAAGACAGCAGTAGCTCCGAGGATGATAATTGTTCAGAAGATGATAATAGTGATGACGATCCAATGGAGGGTATCAGAGAACTTTCGTTTGAAGACTACTAACTCACAGCTATAAGTGTTTTTTATAGAGTGTTTTAATAGTGTATTTTTATGATTTATACACATATTTTATGAGCGGATTCCATAAAAGCTGAAGAACACTACAATACTTGTAAGTACCGTACTGTATTTATTATTTATTTGTCAATGCTAATAACAAGTAATTTACTAATTGTTTTTACATTTCAATTACATTATAACAGTAAAATACTGTTATAATTATGCAATATCTGGTAGACCGAGCTTTGCTCGGTAGTTTTAAACTGTAAACTATATTTCATAGTTAAATAATTAGTTATTGAGAAATTTGAATGGCATTAACAATTTCCCAGTAATTACATTGCACTTCAATTAGTAGTATTAAAGCTGATCACAAAACAAAAACAGTTTATTAACAAGAAAACAATAAATACCGTACCGCAAAAGAGTAATAAACAATCATTCAAGACTGTTATAAAAAGCATGTAGTTCAACTAAACCACAAAAGTCTGGTCAGATGTACGTTTTTGACAGATCTCCAGGTAGAAGATTAGATTAAATAAGTAGACAGATAACTAAGTATATACTTATGAGAGATTGGTGACTCGTAGTAAGTTGGCTATATGTGTCAATGTGTGAGCCGTGAGCGTATGCACCACTTTCTTTGGGCTGTTACTGTACCTTGACTCGATCGCGCGCCGTTGAGCGATGTTAGTTCTAATTTTCCTATATTAACTGATTGCGGTTATATTTCGTAATATTTGAAGGTTACATACCACTTTGTATTGATGAATACAATTTTGTTATGTTTATTGTGAAAAAACACAATGAAAAAAATTATTAATAACGGAGTTAACAGTACATTCGGAAAAAATTAATAACGTCGTTAATATTAATCGTAGGAATCTCAATTTTTGATATATTGTACTAAAGAAGGTGGACTACCATTTGTCTACAAGAAATTTTTTTCCGATGCTTAACCTCTGAGTTCTTACGTAATAAAAACGATAAACCCTAATTTTTTAATTCAAATTCGTGTATTTTTTTCTTTAACTCACAATGTAAATTTATTGAAAAGAGATTTTAAAAATTAGAAAAGTTTGTTAAAAACGTCTTTAATTGATGATTAAAATACAGTTCATTAGACATTTCTCGCCCTGTATTTTACGTTTCCACGAGGTTATAAAGTGGAATGTTTTTACTACAAACTCGGTCGCCGCGCGGCCGCTCCGCCAGTCACTTTCTTTCGTTAATCAGGGTATAGTTAAGATACTCCATCGATAAGTCGAAGCAGAAAAAAGAGTGAATAGTCGTTGTATGATCCCGAAAATGTTTACGGAATTTAATGACGACTTTGCAGCATCACATAGAACAAGGTTGAGTGAATGACTTCCGCAGGGAACATAGGAAGCTAAAGGATTTAGCTCTAAAATCCGTTTCTGTACGCCTACATTTTTGCCTTTCATGTCTGCGCCGTTGTCATATCCTTGACCTCTGCAATCGCTAAGTTTGAGTCCAGATTTTATTAATGTATCGGTTATAATTTCAGAAAGGCCAAAACCCGTAGAATCGTCCACCGTAAAAAATCCTATAAAATGCTCCTTGATTTCGATGATATCGGTAGATATATCAACAAATCGAATTGTGAGAGAGAGTTGTTCCTTGTGGGAAATATCAGGAGTACAGTCAGCAATAATAGCGAAATAAATTGCTAGTGAAGCTCTTGCTAGAATAGTACTAGTTATTTTCGTTGCCACCAAGTCGATCAGTTCATTTCGAATTATTTTTCCGCAATAGTGATCGGAAATATCGCCATTAAGTGCGAGCGTCACATGATTTGACATTACAGGGTCAAATTTAGCCAGCAATTGAACAAGTCCTAAAAACTTACCATTGTTTAGTTTGTATAATTTAGCTGAGCTTCCTCTTAAAGCCATGTTATTGATTCCCAGGTACAAAGTAATGCTTATAAATCGCTCAAGTACGCTTTGCCATCGTGCGCTCTCTTTTTCAATTAATTTTTGCTCTTCTTTGTTTATTGTTTTCCTGTTTGCATTCGTATTTTAGTCTCTATCCACTGCTGATAGGCATTTTTATGAGCCGTACTATTTTCATGATATCGAAGAGTTTCAGATAGCTTCTTCGAATTATTAAATCCATTTTCTGCTAAATTTGAAATTTTGTTTCTCTCAAAAAGTCGACAGCAAAAACAAAATACAGCATTTTTAGATGTTGAATAAATAAGCCAACATCGAGGAAAAACTTCCACCATTTGGAAGTTTTCGGTTGTAATAAAAACTAGAAAAATAACGACCCTTTTCATCGATAGGGTATTTATCCAAAATGACTTGATTGGGACCCATTTTAAGAATATAATTAACAACTTTATTGCTACGATGAACTGGCCAGAAGGCGCAATCCGAGAAGTTTAATGACTCGGATATTTCTTCTATACTTTTACAAGTAATAAATTATTTACCTTAAATTATCCGCCGTGTGATTTCTTGTGCTTCGTCTATGACGCGTTTCAGAGCTTATGCTCCATCATCAGATATTAAAAAGTTAAAACTATCACTCTTGCGAGATCGTTAAGAAGTTAAAATGTCAAAATTTGCATATGAACCGTACGCGGATTTGGGTGCGCACCCGTTCAAGTTCATTCTGCCACTGAGCGGTTGCTACCTTATCGTAGCCCCAGCGAGCAGACTCAAGGCGGTATCGTACAATCGGTTGGATACAAAGTTCAGGTGGTCATTTAACACAATATCGCGACTCCTTGGGTTTGCATATGCACTGTAAATTTCAAATTCCTCCAAGGCATATGCAAACTTTGAAATTTACAGTGCATATGCAAACCCAAGGAGTCGCGATATCGTGTTAAATGACCACCTGAACTTTGTATCCAACCGATTGTACGATACCGCCTTGAGTCTGCTCGCTGGGGCTACGATAAGGTAGCAACCGCTCAGTGGCAGAATGAACTTGAACGGGTGCGCACCCAAATCCGCGTACGGTTCATATGCAAATTTTGACATTTTAACTTCTTAACGATCTCGCAAGAGTGATAGTTTTAACTCTGAAACGCGTCATAGACGAAGCACAAGAAATCACACGGCGGATAATTTAAGGTAAATAATTTATTAATTCGTACAAGTGATTTGGTTACCATATTAAACATGAATATTAAATTTTACAAGTAACTTCATCCGCCACATCTTGATTATTGGGCTTGTCATCATCAACGTTAAACTCATTTGCATCCGAAGTTGGTTTAGGCGATTCAGATCTAACTTCATTATAAATTGGAATTGGTTCTGATGCAGCGACAGTATTATCAATGATATTGACCGTAGGAACTAAAGGCGCTTTGGTATTAGAGTCATTAGAGAGATTTGTATCTGTCGGTAACTTAAAATAATTATCAAGGCTTTTATGTTTTTTTTCGAATTTCTTCCTCTTTTTCTGCTTTTCTTTTTCTATACTCATATCCGGAAGGTTTAGGTTTTTTCTTAGAATTCTCGCTCTCCATCGTTAAAATGAAATGTTATCAGCCTGCGTACAAAAAAAGGATAACAAATGTAGATAGGAAAAAAATAATTTTGAACTTCATATAATTTAATATTTTATAATAATCTGAAAACTACATTAAGTACTGGACATGTGACACTGGATAGAATAGATTACAAATACAAAAAATTTGATGGACGAAGATACCTTTCATCCAATCGTCTTTGAAATATATTCTTTTTCCGTACCTAGTACCTAGAAATGCCCTTTCACTAAACTGCAAAGCCTTGCCAAAAAAACTTGGAATAATAATTAATACAACTAATAAATATTCCAAACGCAGTTTGATGTGATGAAATCAGTTTAATATTTATAAAGTACTAGCACTACCCGTCGCGGCTTCGCCCGCGAAATCATGAATAGCTAAATAGCGAAAGCATGAAAAACTTATACACAGGAGTATAGGGAATAACGAAAAATTTTTCG
This sequence comes from Magicicada septendecula, assembly GCA_034769895.1. Classification (NCBI taxonomy): domain Eukaryota; kingdom Metazoa; phylum Arthropoda; class Insecta; order Hemiptera; family Cicadidae; genus Magicicada; species Magicicada septendecula. The sequence continues at coordinate 761,602,822 of CM068367.1, forward strand.
TCTGAAAATCTATTATTCCCTATGCTCCTGTGTATAAGTTTTCATGGGAGCTATCCAGTGAGTCGACTGTACACACGCTATAAGAACCGGACACGAATTCCCAAAAATAAACAACATGACACTGATCAAACCAAAATGAAAAACCATTCACCCCTTTTTTACCCCATTAGGGGTGGAATTTTGAAAAAAAAAATAGAAATTGCTTTTTAGATATTAATATGAAGAACATTCACTCCAAGAATCAAATTGATATCTTAATTCGTTGCCGAGAAATGCGCAAAAACGTAAAATGTCATAAAAACAATTTACCCCGTTTTCACCCCTTTATTTGTGGAATTTCTAAAAAAGCAGAAATTAGTTTTTAGATATTAATATGAAGAACATTCACTCCAAGAATCAAATTGATATCTTAATTCGTTGCCGAGAAATGCGCAAAAATGTAAACTGTCATAAAAACAATTTACCCCGTTTTCACCCCTTTAGGGGTGAAATTTCAAAAAAAGCAGAAATTAGTTTTTAGATATTAATATGAAGAACATTCGGTTCAACAATTAAATTGATATCTTAATTCGTTGCCGAGAAATGTGCAAAAATGTAAAATGTCATAAAAAACAATTTACCCCGTTTTCACCCCTTTAGGGGTGGAATTTCTAAAAAAAACAGAAATTGTTTTTTCGGTATTTGTGTAAAGAGTATTTTAGAACAAAAATCAAGTCGATACACCATTTATTTTCTGAGAAAATTGTAAAAAACGTAAATGTCAATTTTACCCCGTTTCAACCCTTCAAAATTAAAATTTGGTAAAATCCTTTCTTAGCACACCTCTACACACTAATAGGAACATATCCTATAAATTTCATGTCTCTAACTTTAATAGTCTCGGCTGGCCGTTGATGAGTGAATGAATCAGTCAGTCAGTCAGGACATTCTCCTTTATATATTAAGATTTAAAAAAATGAAAAAATCATTTCTTATTTACGTTTCATAAATTATAAATTTCTATAACTTATGGTAATTTTCAGGTAAATTAGAATAACTTTACGCCATCAGAAATAAATACAACATAAATATATAATATTTTTTATCTTGATTTTCTTTCAATCACTAAATGCATGAAAGGTATCACGTCCAAACATCAAATCGTTCACTTAGCTTCTATATCACTCTTAATCCTTACCTGTAAAATGTTTGAAGTTTAAATGAATCAAGAGGTAAGCAAATCCGACGACTATTCAATGAGAGCACGTGATCTATATAAATATCAATCTGCAGGTATCGCTCACAAAAATTTTATGCAAAACTCTTAGGTTAGCCCAGAACATTCGCGTCATCCGCAGCGCACGAGTGATAGGTGCAGTCTGCCAACTGCCAAATATACAATATACTTTGTATATTTGAGATAAAGTTTTATAAATCATTTTTGCTGCAGATTTTTTGTAAAGTTTTATAAAAAATAAATAACATAATCCTCAATTTACCCGAAAGCAATTAAAGAAAAGAATGAGGAAATAAATTATTACAATTAAATTATTTCAAAAAAATTTTTTTTTTAATTTGAGAAATTAGTTTTACAGTTAAGATTGAATAAAAACAATATCGATCCAAATGGAAGAACACAAAACTTTCTTAGTATTAAATTCTGCTGATAAAAATAAAAATAATTTTTAATTAGGCGCACTCAATAGCTAATTACACGAATTTCGCAGATATTTTTCTACAGCATTACTGCAACTTCTACCTACATTCTTATACTTCTGAAGAATTTTATTACCTTGAAATTCCAAAACCAGTTGGCGCCCTAAAGCATCCAGCGCCCTGGGGCGCCGCCCCAGCTTGCCCACCCCAAAAGCCGGCACTGCTTATTTCTAATTAACTTTACAAACACATTGACTAGTCATATTGGCCTATGACACTATCAATTAGTTTTACTTATTGTCTTTTAATAGTGGTTTTCTAACAATTGCTATTATGTCACAATTACTCTGAGGGGACCCTCACCACTTCTGGTTACCTCAGTTTTTCTTGGTACACCTTGTTTTTGTTGTTTTTTAATCTTTATAATCAACCATAGTTTCTTCACTATTGGTTGTAACATGAATCATCTTTATTATAACTTATATAGTTGTTTTTAAGTCCTTATCTTTGACAAACATACTTATTATAGTTATTATTACGTTTTACAATTCTTTGGTTTGCGTTAGGATATTCCCCTTTGCTGTCACTTCCTTAATACATCTTACATCTAGTGTCATATGACAAGTGTATTTAAATTACATTATTATGGCTTAACTTTATGATAATAATTATTGTTTTACATTATGTTAGTCATATTAGATCTCTTTGATGACACTGATATCATCCTCTTTCTCTTTTATTAGTTTTTCTACATGTTTTTTAGAATAGTTAGTTGGTAAATTCCATTCTCTCTACTTTAGTCAGTTTAATTACTCTAATTATAACACAAATCTTCCTTTGGGTAATTAATCTTGTTACTGGTATGACCCTTATAACATCTATTTGAAGTACAGTACCAGAGATTATGGTTTAACAACGTTTTTATTTATTAATTCTTGTCATTATATGTGAAAAGTACTTGGAGTTAGGTTGTGTCCCCACTCTTACATACAACAATGGGTTAACTTTGAGTTTAGTTTCTACACATTTCACACCATTATTTAAATGTACTAATACTAGTAATTACTATTTATAATTTGGTAATTGTTTTCTCATTACTTTAATATTATTTTTATAACATTATTGGTGACTATCAGGTTCCTTCTGATATCATTTTTTCTATATCACTTACATCACTAATAGACAAGATACAATATTTTTGTGATCCTTTATACTTTCTTAAATCATACTAACATAAGTTTTAATCTCACTCTCCTAACTATTAGTAGTTACTTTATTCATTTATATTAGATTTGTGGTCATAGTCAGGTCACCTAATATAGTCTGTCAATGTTTTGGCTTTCTTTAATAGTCTCTCATTATGTATTTCACTTGCCTTCTTTTATCTATCCCATAGTTGTACTTCTTCTGTTGTAGATATTGTGAGATGTCTTGTCTCTTCATTTGTTTCTCTGTTTATTGAATTTTATTGATTCATTCACGTCTTTTCATTTTTATTGTCTCTGTTTCTTGTTTGCTCACTGACCTAATCTATTGGGTCATTGGGTTAATCACATTTTAATATATTTTCTTTCTTGTTTTAGTTTTCATTACTACTTTTATTCTTTATTTGTAAGTTCATTCTTTAATTATTATTTCTTTAAATGATTTTAGTACTTGGTACACCATTCTGACTCCTTGGTAGGTCTTGTCTCATTTAATTATTATGTCATGTTGTGTTCAATGTTATGTCCAAAGTATGGTGATCAGTGCCGTATTTACGTACGGGTGAATATGTGCGCCGTACAGGGCGGCAAATTTTTCAAAAATCGCGCGGTTGGGTGTCACGCCATTTGTTATTGCCTCTTTCTCTTTGTTAACCGCTTCCCGGTAAAGCGCTTCTCAAAATTTTGGTTTCTCCAGCGTGCCCCTCCAAAGTCAGCACAGCGCGGAGAAACGGCTCCACATTGGCTGATGCGCTGACCGCTTGGAGACGGTGACCGTGACCCAAGGCTTAGTCGTTGAGTGTTAATTCAGGTTGCTAGTTGAAGTGGATTTGTTCTTTGTGGAAATTCTAATTAGTATTTTGTATTTGCAGTATCATACTTATTGTTTATATTTAGCGGTTGGTGTCGAAAATAATTATAAACTTTGTATAGTCAACAGTTTGTTTATTCTTTTCATTTCTAATTGATTCATGAACAATGAGTGATGGGAGGAAAAGGCTGAGTGGGTCGCAGTATCGAAAGTCAGCAAAGGTGAAGAAGGAAAAAGAAGACGATGTAATAAGGAAAAGTCGGAAGGAGGAGTCTTATTTTCATAAAGTGGACAGTGACGTTTCGGAACCAAACGAACTTAGTACAGTAAATCAGTTATTTTCATTGAAAGCTACGGAGAATAGTGGGGGATCTTCTGGCGGCGGAGAAGTAGCGGATAAAGGAAATAATTCTTCTAACTTAATTGCTGGCAGTGACAATTGCTATTCTAAAAGTGAACAGGATTTGTGCGAAATTCTTGTGTGTGAAAGTTACGAAACTGATCCAGGAAAATGTGAGGTTAGTGTAGAATTGGTGAGTAGTGACCCAGCGAAATGGATTTGTAATGAAGAGACACATGATTACATTGCCACACATGGCATATCCTTTCAGAATAGTGGGGCAGATTTTTCAAAATCGAAACGAATGTATGCAGATGGGCCACGATATTGTTCGAAGAATATTTTCGAACGGAAACTTCGTAATGGAGAAACAGTGAAACGTCAATACCTTGTATATTCAGAGAGTCAAGGTTGTGTATTCTGCGTGCCGTGCCGGCTTTTTGGTGGAACCACAGTTTTTGGACAAACAGGTTTCAGTGATTGGCGACATGCTACAGAGAGACTTAATGAACATGAAAGTTCACTAGCTCATAGAAACTGCATTATGACTCTCAAAGAAAGGGGAAAGAAGTTAGGAAAAATTGACGAAAAGCTAACTAAGCAGCTTGATGATGAGATTGAATACTGGAGACATGTACTAAAACGTGTAGTTACTGTTGTCAAAGCACTGGCCACACGTGGACTCACCTTTCGCGGGATTGATGAGCGTATCGGTTCACTGAACAACGGAAATTTTATGATGTCGCTGGAACTGATTGCACAGTTCGACCCATTTTTGGCAGAACATTTGAAAAAACACGGCAATCCTGGAAAAGGGAGTACATCTTATATTTCCTTCGCTACCTACGAGCAGTTTATACAAATAATGGGGGAAGAAGTTGTGAGCACCATTGTGGCAGAATGTCAGGCAGCTAAGTACTTCTCTATCAGCGTAGATTCCACACCAGATGTTTCTCATACAGATCAGCTGACTTTCATTGTTAGATATGTAAAACAAAATGGTGAACCTGTAGAACGTTTTCTTTGTTTTATTCCAAATGCAGGTCATAAATCATCCGAGCTTGCCGACACAGTGTTCACAATTCTATCAAAATACAAGTTGGACTCTCAGGGCCCAGTCATATGATAATGCTAGGAACATGTCCGGAAAGTATACAGGACTTCAAGCAAGAATTCTAGAAAAGAATAATTTAGCTGTTTACTCTCCTTGTTTGGCTCACTCTTTGAATCTCATAGGAACTTGTGCCGCCGAATGCTGTATTGAAGCTTGCAATTTTTTTCACTTGTTGCAAAAATTGTACAATTTTTTCACTTCTTCTACATATTGGTGGAAACTGTTGCAGGAGTCTCAGGACATAGTTCAGGACAAATCAGACATGGCCGCAACCTCCAAAGTCACTGTAAAAGGCTTATCCGGTACTCGCTGGAGTGCTCGAGAAGATGCATGCCGGAGTTTAAATCGCAACTGGAGCATGATCATAAGAGCTTTGGAGAAAATTGAAGCAGATGACAATGAGAAATTAACAACACGACTGGAAGCTAGAGGACTGCTGAAGAAATTGTCACGACTCGAAACAGCAATCTCAGCTAGAGTATGGGATGGGATCCTAGGGCGATTTAATGCAGTAAGCAAGCTATTGCAGAGAGTTGACATAGATATCAGTGATGTAGTCCAACAGTATGATGCTTTAGCAGTGTTTGTAGCAGAATGTAAAACATCATTTGAAGTTTACGAAGAAGAAGCAAAAGTGAAGTCAGGTCTTCAGGATTACGACGTGAGCAAACGTAAAATTAAGAAGAAGACTTTCTTCGATGATGATGATGACGATAGTCAAAATAAGGAATCATTCCAGACGAGTTCAAAAACTCCCCGAGAAACATTTGTTGATCATACTTATTTGACTATATTATCGAAGTTGGAATATGAACTGAAGAGAAGGTCAGAAGCATACAGAATCATTAATGATAAATTCGGATTTTTGTCTCACTTAAGAAGTACACCAGCTTCAGAAGTTGCAAGTGAAGCTAAGAAGTTGAAGGAAATATACAAAGACGACCTCGAAGAAGAATTTGTGAACAAGTGTCTTCATCTTCGGGGATATTTAATAAAAAGGGAACAAGTTGAAATGTCCCCACTCAGATTAAGGAAGATTCTCCATGAAGATGATCTACAAGGAGTATTCCCTAATGTTGACATTGCACTGAAAATTTTTTTGTGTACTCCTGCGTCGAATTGTTCAGGCGAGCGTTCTTTTTCCGTGTTGAAAACAGTGAAGAATTATCTCCGATGCTGCAGGAGCACTTAAATGCTTTGGCAATTCTCAATATAGAGTCAGAAATGGTGCAAGCCTTGGATTTCGACTGCCTTGTGACGTCGTTCGCAGAAAAGCGAAGTCGGCGGAGAAGGATCATGTAATGGTGAGTTTTAAAAAATGTTAATTAAAATTATTTTTAAAATAATTTTTTTGGGGGTGGGGCGTTACCCTATGGCCGCACAGGGCAGCACTTCCGGTAAATACGGCCCTGATGGTGATTATATGTATCGTTACAATATACATAAATATGGCCTTCAATTAGATGATGCAGAAGATAGGAATAAGTGCAGAACCATGATTAAAGGAGAATGAGGGGCTTGTTGGGAAATTCCTTGTATATGTTTAATGTATAATGTAATATGATTAATGTTTGAATATGTAATTTGTATTTTTAGTGTACTGGTAGGAGAAACCTTCAGCATTGAGGAAATTCTCTAATAAATAAAAAGTTTACATTGCTTAACTACAGATATATCTGTTTAGAAAAAGTTTAGATTGCTTTATATTATATATTTAAAGATTTTGCTTTATATTATATATTTAAAGAAACAGTTTTTTGATTTAAATCATAAAAATAACTGAAGTTCTCCAAATGTCACCTTTTTGGACATTTTTACAAAGTTTTTTTTCTTTTTAATTTCCTGCAGAATGACACCAGGTATGGACTATTAAAATAATAAGTCAAATATAATATTTTAGTTAAGGCATAGCGAATAGAAGTGGTTCTCTGTGGTTAAGGGCATACACAAAAATGTTATACCCAATGTTTTAAAATTTCAAGCTTGCAACTTTTGTTAATAAAAGTTGTTATGCAGTTTTGAATAAAAAGTTAGTGCATTTTTGTTTATAATTATGCTTTGATTTATCTACATTTGTATTCTTCCTTCAAAGCCCAGTCAAATATAACATGATTGTCAAAACAGCGTTGTTTTTCAGTCTTCAGTATATTTCTCAAATCAACTTTGTGGTATAGCCTCGAGTTCAATCAGCTATTTTTCTTTTACGTCTTCAATGGACCATAAAATGGATCACTTTGTAGCACTGTACTACTGGTAAGAGGAAAGATAGCATTGTGACATGTCTGGTGAATACTATGATTGTAGACTTTTTTTTGCAATGATGTGCATTCTGGTGCAGTTCATATATTTCCTTCTATAAAGGCCGTGTTCTATAGGTAGCTTCACACAAGTAGTGTAAAATGCCCAAATAGTACTCTTTACATGTAAATTGTAGGCCTGTCTGTTGAGTGTGTCTTTTTTGTGGTATAAATAACTGTGTTCAGTGTGTCTTTTTTGTGGTATAAATAATTGATTATGTTGTTTAGGTATAGTAAGACTAACACAAATGTTACACCACATCGAACTCGAAAATGTAATACAACACACGCAAGACAATATAGACAATCTCAAATCGATAATACAAGATCGACATAAAAAAATAACATACCTCACAACACACACAATAGAAACAATTCCCACATCGACACACAAATTCCACACACGCACAGTAAACACAACTGACATTAGTTTCACAAATGACGAAATAACTTTATTAAACAAAGGACTCAAACATAATTTAAAAAACAATACACCCAACAACAACAACCACAATAGACATATACGTGACTTAATCATAGACACCGAAACAGCTGTACAAAACATGCACATTAATGATCAAGATTCCATACGACATGACATAAAACGTAAATTACAATGCACACAAAAATTACTTGAACACAACATAATGATATTAAAAGCTGATAAAGGGAACATAAACGTCATAATGGACAAACAAGAACTAAACATTAAAGTTGAGAAATTCTTCACCGATAACAATATAACAAAAATAAATAAGGACCCCACAGTAAAATATCAAAAACAAATTTATAAATAACGCAAAACACATAATCCAATCAGAAAGCACAAAATACCTCAAACAAATCAAACCTAACCCCCAAAACTAAATGCTTTACCGAAAATACACAAACCTAATATTCCCATCAGACCCTTAATAAACAACACACAAGCACCCTCCCACAAAATCACAAGACACCTAGACAAAATAATCAGGAAAAACATTAATCTCAGTAACAACACTTCTGTCAAAAACAACATAGAACTGGTCAAGAAAACCAAACGCATCCACATCCCACACAATTCAACATTAGCATCGTTTGACATAACCAATTTATACACCAATGTACCCATTAAAGACACCAACACTTGAACATTTACTCAGACAAAACAACACGCCCGAAACACACATACATGAGATCATCACACTCACCAAAATAATTACAGAACAAAATTACTTCACATACAACAACAAGATATACACACAAACAGACAGCCTCCCTATGGGGTCCCCCATACCAGGAATACTGGCTGAAATATTCATACACAACATGGTACAAAAACACATAATAAACAACAACAAATACACCAACAAAATCATTTATTGGCACATGTACGTGGATGATATATTACTTTTATTTAATGGCAATACAAGACAGGTCGAAAACTTCCACAAATACATAAACACAATACACCACAAACTAAAATTTACACTGGAAATAGAACAAAACAATAGTATAAATTTTCTGGACCTAACAATTAACAAAACAAACAATACACACACGTATAAAATATACAGAAAACCAACCACAACTGACATGGTCGTACACAACACATCAAACCATCCAACGCAACACAAACATGCGGCATTCAACCATATGCTCCATAGACTAACAAAAATACCATTAAGTAAACAAGATTATAACGAAGAACTCAACACAATCAAATATATAGCAATAAAAAACGGATACAACCCTAATTTAATAAACAAACTACACAAACACATCATAAACAAAAACAACAAAACACAAAATACCAACAACACACAACAAACTAAATACATCACACTCACATACCATAATTCCAACACACACAAAATCGCCAATACATTCAGGAAACACAAGTACAAAATAGCATACAGAACAAACATACCATCAAAAAACACGTCAATGATACAATCACGGACATAGACAAATACAACAAAACAGGTGTTTACAAATTAAACTGTAATGATTGTAATAGTTTCTATATAGGCCAGACGGGAAGATCTTTTTCTTCACGTTACTCTGAACACCTAAAAGCTCTATCCAGCAACAACATACATTCCGCGTTTGCCACACACATACACACAAAAACCACAGCTACACCAACATAGACACTAATCTTGAGATATTACACTACTTACCTAAAAGTCGAAAACTTAACACAGCAGAACACTATATAGAATATTGAAACTTTCAACTTGTGAAACTTACTTGTCTTTTCTTCTCGTACACGTTTCGGCGTGATGTGCATCTTCGTCAGCTTTGAGACAGACTGCCATTAACTTGTAACGGTTTTTATTTTGGAAGGTATAGTGGGGGTGGTGTGTGGAGGAAGGGGATTGGCACGGGGATCCAAATTATTGTTAGTTTTATGTATAATTGTGTCAAAAAGTGTGTGTGATTTATACTGTAATTGATCGTTAAGTATGTTGTTTGGTTGTGTTGTGTGGTGTTTGTATATTTCATATTGTTCTGCTGTGTTAAGTTTTCGACCTTTGGGTAAGTAGTGTAATATCTCAAGATTAGTATCTATGTTGGTGTAGCTGTGGTTTTTTTGTGTGTATGTGTGTGGCAAACGCGGAATGTATATTGTTGTTGTATTGCCATTCCGCGTTTGCCACACACATACACACACAAAAACACAGCTACACCAACATAGATACTAATCTTGAGATATTACACTACTTACCCAAAGGTCGAAAACTTAACACAGCAGAACAATATGAAATATACAAACACCACACAACACAACCAAACAACATACTTAAGGATCAATTACAGTATAAATCACACACAGTTTTTGACACAATTATACATAAAACTAACAATAATTTGGATCCCTGCGCCAATCCCCTTCCTCCACACACCACCCCCACTATACCTTCCAAAACAAAAAAACCATTACAAGTTAATGGCAGTCTGTCTCAAAGCTGACGAAGGCACACATCACGCCGAAACGCGTACGAGAAGAAAAGACAAGTAAGTTTCACAAGTTGAAAGTTTCAATATTCTATATAGTTTAGTGCTGTGAAAAAGGAAGATGAACAATCAAAACAACTACAGCAGAACAATATGAAATATATAAACATTACACAACACAACCAAACAACATACTTGACGACCAATTACACTATAAATCGCACACACTCTTTGACACAATTATACATAAAACAAACAATAATTCGGATCCCCGCGCCAATTCCCTTCCACCACACACCACCCCCACTCAACCTACCAACTAAAAAACTAAAATACCGTTACAAGTTACTGACAGTCTATCTCACACCGCTGATGAAGGCGCACATCATGCCGAAACACGTACGGGAGGAAACAAAGTAAGTTCACAAGTGAAAGTTTAATAATCTAGAATTTAGTGCTGTGAAAAAAAAAGAACTATCAAAACAGTTTATCTCATTCTCCGTAGCAAATTTAATCCATGTTCTTCGATCTTGTGTTGTTGAATGTCAAAAAAAAAAAAAAAATGCCTAATATACTTCAAAACACAACTTACTCAATTAGCTGTAAAATGTAAACTGTGCATCAAATGGGGCTAAAATTTAGATGATTGAAACTAAGATGTGTACTAACATAACCTAACAAAGTTTCTAATTGGACACATATAATGCAGGAAATTCACAAATTCCACAAACGTTTTGATCAAACCTTGACTAAAATGGACATGACACATAAATACTCATAATCTCCCAGAACTGAACTACAATACAATTATTTAACTTTGTACATATTTATGACAGCACCATTGCAGCACTATTCCTTTTTAGGTGGCAAGACTGAAAAGAAGCAATTTGGTTAGTTTTACGATAAACAGTGTTATTATTAAAGGTCTAATAAAGGTAAATAAAGATTGTTATTACTGTCAAGATCATCCTGTCACTTCAATAACAAGAATCACAAAATAAATTTAAGATTCTTGGATTTCGTTGTCCATGACATGTCCGTTACTTAACTAAATACAACTATTACATTAACGATTCGGAACACAAAGTTTTTTATGAGTAAAAACGTAAAGTTTTATCTTACAACCTTACATCGATCTTTCGAAATTCGATTCCGTCGCCCATAACAGGACAGACAGCGCTACCAGCGTCAACCTTTGAAGAAGCTTTTTAAAAGTGAAAACCGGTTCAGGTTGTAAGGTAAAACTTTGTTTTTACTCATAAAAAACTTTGTGTTCCGAGTCGTTAATGTAATAGTTGTATTTAAATTTAAGAGTTAAATCCGTTTTTTTTTAACTGAATTGAATAGTCACTAAAGTCTCTGAATTGTTTTTAAACATAACACTAAACAAATAAAAGTTGAAATTCATATTTTCATCACTTCTTATCAACAACTATTGTCCACAAAGGTAAATAAATCCATGTTTTGTCTCTTCTCCCTACTTTAAAACTTCTGCTTCATAACACCTATTAACTACTTTCACACTTACAATTTTATGTAATCTACCATCACTACATTGCATTATGAATGATTGTACATCTTGTCCAGGAGATGCAGAAATTAGAAAAACCCTAGAAAAATCATTTAAGGAAAACCTAATTGAAAAATTACATTTCGGCAGTGGGTATCAGTTGACCGTTGCACTTTGGAGACATTGCAGAAACCATCGGCAGAGTTCTTAGATCTTCTCTGCGACAAGCTATCAGTCTTAGTTCGACATGATTTTATAGCAAAACAGCAGACTGCATTAATGAATCAGATAAAGGGAAACTTAAATAAATCTGAATATGCTGTTACACTAGATTTTTCCGAAATTACAGCATGGTTGTTCAAGATGAAGCCCAAAGTTACCACTGGACTAGTGAACATGCTACAGTTCACCCTTTTGTAGTATATTACAAAGGAGAAAATGAAGTAGAACACCTGAACTACGTAGTTATATCAGACTGTCTTGAACACAACACTGTAGCTGTCTACACTTTTCAAAAAAAATTAATTGATTTTTTGACAACAAAATTTGGAATAAAAGCCCCAAAAAAGATATTTTATTTTTCCGATGGGTCTCCTGCCTAGTACAAGAATAAGAAGAATTTTTCTAGCTTGTGCTACCATAGACAAGATTTTGACATTGAAGCTGAATGGCACTTTTCTGCCACAGCTCACGGAAAAGGGCCTTGCAATGGAGTTGGTGGCACGGTGAAGAGACTGGCAGCAAGAGCTAGCTTGCAGCAACCCTTCGAGAATCAAATCCTGACCCCTCTCCAATTGTATGAATGGGCAGTGAAAAATATTTCTGGAATACATTTTACTTTTAGTACACAAGAGGACTATGTTTTATCAGAGATATTTTTAAAAGACCGTTTTAGTGAAGCAGTAACAATTAAAGGAACCCAGCAGTATCATGCATTTATACCTGTTGTCTCAAGTCCAACAAAATTGTTGGTGAAAATATTTTCACAAGCTACCATCTCTTCTCAAGTATCTGTTTCAAGGTCAGCAGACAACCTTCAATTAGCAGATTGCAATGGTTACACCACCGTTGTCTTTGATGAAAATTGGTGGCTAGCCTATGTAATGGAAAAAAATGAAGAGCTTGATGAAGTGAAAGTTACATTCTTGCATCCACATGGGCCATCACCATCATTTTGTTATCCAAGGAAACCTGATGTATTATGGATACCTTTCACAGATGTCCTATGTACAGTAAGTCCTGTGACTCTGACTGGAAGAATTTATGTTCTATCTCAAAATGACACTTCACGAAGCAATGAGGCACTATCCAACCACTTTCAGTGAACTTTATCAACTCTATAATCTCAAGTATATTTAAATTTTATAGTCCCTATTACTTATTTCAATTTTAAGTTGCTTATTTGACAAAAATGTTCTTTGCTCGAGCTTTTACTACTTATATCCCAAGTTTTAATGAAAAACACCTGTTTTAAATTCTTTTAGTAATGTAATGTAACTAAAGTATGTACAGTTTAGGACAACTGATATTACATGTAACAACCTCTCAAATTAACTTCAGATATAAGTTTTACTTCATTTGACAAACTTGTATTAGGTCATGCTTTCTAATACAAACTTAACTTTTATTATACAGTTTAGTTCAAATTTTGATGAAAACCACCTTCTTTGTTTTAAATTATTTTGACCATGACCCCATTACCCTCCCATTTTCAAACTTTGTATATTATTTAATAATAATATAACCTATTTCCTATGATTTTTTTGAAAAAAGTGGAGAGGCGTTTTTTCAAAATTTAAAATTAAAATTTTATTTTGGAATTTGAAAAAAGAAATTCCTTACAACCCATAGTGTTATATATCATACGAAAGGGCATAGAAATTGCTACAAAATGACACCTCTCCCATCTCTCTGGCTTAATTAGGAGATGAGCAATTAATATTTCAAATATTGACGTTTATGCGATTTTGGACGTTTTTTGTAACATTTACATAGCCATATTTTCAAAACGGGTTGATATAATTTAATAAAATTTGGTATTTTTCTTAGTCAATATGTAGGCTACCGACGTGCCAATTTTCATCAAAATCTGAGATGGTGAGGTTAAATTTTTATCTAAAGTGTGTTGATCTGACATGGAATGACCCATGAGTACTTAGATGTGTATATCTCGGCATGTGTGCATGTGCGAGCACACACACACACACACACACATTCACAGATGAAGACAACACACTTACCAAAAACAATCAGCTCTCAAGTTTTTTCTGCATAAAAATTACTATGGTATTTTTGAGTTATTTGTAAACTTCTGTAGATATCCAATACTTTAATCCACTAACGTCTGGCTGTGATTAAGAAATGTTTGTAGTAGTAGATATTTATGAAGGCACATGAACAGGAGTGCTATTGCTCGCAACCCTCCCCCCTCAATACAAAAATTATAATAAGAAGTTAAATCCTTAAATTTTTAGTGACCGTCAATCAGCGAATGTTTTAGTGGATGGTTAGTGAGGATCGGTCAATAATACAACTTTAGTTATTTTGTGTCGACATTTCGACAATATTTATTGTCATCTTCAGGACCTGTGTATGAAATACAATAGAAATATCAAACATAACGAAACAATTAAATATTTGGGTGAACGTGTTGGTGATGTGAGTGTGTGCGTGCGTATGTATGTATCATTTTTTATGTGAAGACTTATGATAGTTTGTTTACATCTTCAAATTATCTTTAAGAAAGCGAGCAAATTATAGTATGAGAGAACTTAATTTATACAGTATTACAATTTAAATTACTAAATATAATGTTATTTTAATTAATTAAACAAACAGTAACCAACAATTGGATATTACAGTAGATTGGTACATAAATTGTTTATACCTACAACAGTCAACATATAGCAAAGTAATATATTACCTATAACTAAAACAGATTAGGGGATGTTACTACGTAATTATTAAAAGTTATTTTTACCATGTTTCACTCCCTACTGGTGTTAGCAAACAATCATAATTTAGAAACATACAATTTAAACAATATTGTAAAACATTACGACTTAAATCAGATAGTTGACAAAGGTTACAAACAAAAGTTTTTTTTGTTTGTTTGTAACCTTTGTCAACTATCTGATTTAAGTCGTAATGTTTTACAATATTGTTTAAATTGTATGTTTCTAAATTATGATTGTTTGCTAACACCAGTAGGGAGTGAAACATGGTAAAAATAACTTTTAATAATTACGTAGTAACATCCCCTAATCTGTTTTAGTTATAGGTAATATATTACTTTGCTATATGTTGACTGTTGTAGGTATAAACAATTTATGTACCAATCTACTGTAATATCCAATTGTTGGTTACTGTTTGTTTAATTAATTAAAATAACATTATATTTAGTAATTTAAATTGTAATACTGTATAAATTAAGTTCTCTCATACTATAATTTGCTCGCTTTCTTAAAGATAATTTGAAGATGTAAACAAACTATCATAAGTCTTCACATAAGAAATGATACATACATACGCACGCACACACTCACATCACCAACACGTTCACCCAAATATATAATTGTTTCGTTATGTTTGATATTTCTATTGTATTTCATACACAGGTCCTGAAGATGACAATAAATATTGTCGAAACGTCGACGCAAAATAACTAAAGTTGTATTATTGACCGATCCTCACTAACCATCCACTAAAGCATATAATAAGAAGGTTGTTTACAGAGAGCAGCAAACGATGACTTCAAGGTAAGTAATAACACAACACAGCACGATATTGTGATACAAACGGGCACCTAGATTTTCAAAGTGGGGAGGAATTTTACAACTGGAAGAGAGTAACTGTGAAGGAACAAATATGCTAATTTATCATCTACTGTTCTAAATATCAGCTTGCGCAGAATGATATTTATGTAGACCGTGATGTCATTTAAAGCAAGAGAGAAACATGTGCAACACTAAACTACAAACTTGATGTCATTTTTCATCCACAAAGAACTATAATAGTGGTATACTGCAAAAATCATGTCGGCCACACTGTAAGCTTAAGGCTGCATGAGACTATCAGAAATGGAAAAGAATGATACTGCGCTACAAACTGCAACGAAAGTTCCTTTGATAAGATACTAGCCACTGTATGGTTCTCTATAGGTAATAAGAGCTTAGAATGCGAAGATTTGCTCTCAATCTTTAACAATGAACAGCAGTACAATTTCAAATTGGAAGCTTTCAAGCACAGAAATGATGCTACTAGTGTAGAATTGTGGATTCAAGAAATGGAAACAGCTGGTGAGGTAGTGCGTTTTTACAAATCTTAAGGCACAGTGGTAGAAACACACAATTTCATACTGAAGATTTTGTTTTGATAATAATGAATGAACCACAAAAATACATCTTTAAACAGGATGGTAAAAATTATATCTGCTTTGACAGCACTCATGTCCTGAATTTCTATGGTTTCAAGCTGACTACTTTGCTTGTACTACCTTAACCAAAAGTTCCTTGTGCTTTTATGTTTTCAAATAGAGGAGATTTGGTAGTTATTGAAGTGTCTGTGTCTGTGATAACAGATGCCATCGGAATACCAATTCAGACAAATGTATTTATGTCTGATATGGCTGAGGCATTTTATAATGCCTGGGTCAAGTTTATGCCAACTCCCCCCCATTCCACCTCTTTTGTTCGTGGCATGTGGAATGCACATGGCAGAAAAACTTGATCAAAATCAAAGAACATGCAAAACAGGCAGAGACGTACAACTTGCTTTGAACCTTGTTAGAAGAACGAGATCAAGCTGCATTAGTTCCTATGCTTCCACAGGTTATCAATACAATTAAAAGTGATAACAACATAAGAGACTTTGGTATGTATTTTGAGAACGAATACAAAGACTCTGTCAAGAGCTGGGCATATTGCTTTCATCTACATGCATGGCTAAACACCAATATGTATTGGACGCATGGTGTCCTAAAGCATATTTATATGGGTGGAAAGAAACCGAAACAACTTGACGTTGCACTGCATACGTTATACACTTTGTAAGGGATAAATTTTATGAGAGATTAATTTACCGGTACCTAAACAGAGGCAAATTAACAAACAAGATTTCTGCCCTTCATCATAGACACAAAGAGCCTCTAAAACTTATTTAGACAGAAGAGATTGTTTTTGATAGAAATCTATGGAAAATGCAGTCAGCAAGCAGAAGTGAGGCCTATGAAATAGGAAAGAGATTATAATGCACTGTAAATGCATTCTGTGATGTACCGGGTGCAAAGTGTGTGCTTATGCGTCCAGCTGTCCCAACTCTATAAAATTTAATGTGTGCAAACACGTCCACGCAGTCAGAAGAAATATAATGAGATCAATAAAGAACAAAACAGTGATTCAGAAGGAAATTTAATACTAGAAGAACATCCGAACTTGAGACTATTCAAATTGGTTTAAATTAATATAATCGAGTCCCTGTTCGGGCGCCATTGAGACTTTTCAAATTCTATCAAATTATAAAATCTTACCTTCGGGTTTCACTCCAGGATTCTACAGACGAAACCAGTTGCAGAAAGGTTACTTGAGTTGAGGGGTGAAAATATAATAACACCGTTTATACTGGCTAGAGCAACTGATTTGAATTTTATTTAATACGCAAAATGCTTATTGGCAAATTAAGACATTCTTAAAATTAACAACACAAAAACCATAAAATTAATTGGCGAACCAATCTGACTTAACTATGACAGTTATAACAAACAATTTATGCGTTTACTGAACCAGTACGTAATTTATCCCCATTCTCATACACATTCATTCTTTTACATGAACATTCTATTTAAACCCCTTTCCCTTAGAGATCTCATTATTATTTGAAACGTTCCCAGGTATAAATTTTAATGTTGTTAAAAATTTGGAATTATTGAAATTGATTATATGAGTACTCAGCCTGGTTGTAGACCTGGTCCAACTGTTGAGGCACTTATTTCACCCCGCACTCCGAAAGTCAATGGAAATAGTTAAAGTTATTTTTTTCTTTTGACTGGCGTTAATTATTCACTGTTTGAATACTATTACTCACTGAATAGAACCGTGTTTTATCACATTTCGCTTTTTTGTCGGCCGACTTTCCTTTTCTCGAGCACTTAGGTTTGGAGTTAGTTGACCGCTATATTGTTCACATTTTACTAGTTGTTTTACTGGATAGGCAGATTACAGTATTTTCGGCCTATCTTGCACCCGAGGCCACTGTTTTTAGTTAACTTGCAGACGACTGTAATCTGCTACTGTCTGATGCAAACTGGGGTGACAAAAGTGTTTTACTGTGATTCACACAGAGACTGAGCTGGCAAGCTGTTGCATAATACGTCTGGCTGGGCAGACTCCAGACATCAAACATAAACAGTCTGCAATAACATTGTATGTTTTGGTGGTTACTATGGGGTACCTCACAGGTGAATACTGACTACATTGGGATTACAATTGATTTAAATTATTATTTTTAACATACAATTCTGTACCGTTACAAACTCTCAAAATAGGCAATAGTAAAGGAATTACAACACAGACTACACAATGAAAACAGAGAAAAATAAGGCTAAACTTGTGCAGCATTTTGAACCATGTTCTTAATAAAATTGAATCCGATGAAGATGTTAAAATAATTAATAGGCTGCTTCAACCTATTATACCCACATAGAGGTCAGGAAACTCAAAGAGATCTTCCTCTGGAATCACAAGTGTTGTGTTAAAAACTAATAAAGTAATAAAGTTTGAACTCTAACAACGGTTCTTTTCAACTAAAGTAACTAACAAGAAGTCGTTGATAGCAATATCAAAACCCAGTGTGGGCGAGCAAGAAGCTATTGCTGCTTCCTTGTTGCTGCACTGCCACAGTAACTGTTTAAAGTTAAAAAAAAATTTGTAAGTGTACTAATAAAGTGAATCTAATGTTATGCTGTCATGTTAACTAATCTATAAGTGTAGTTTTTTAATGAACAGAAGTGTAAAGTAACAACTTACATGTGCAAATGACTAGTACAGTACAAATTGAGTAAGTATGAGGCTACTGGTGCCTGTTAGTTGTTGCAGTAATTATTTATTTTAAGAAATTAGGACTTCTGTGCAAAGTATGCTAACCTGAAAACTATAAAATTGTTAAAACGGTTAAGACTTAATTAGTCTACACTACTGTAAGTAGGTCTACATTACTTTATAATCATAATAAGTTGAGAATGTTCGTGTTACCCTCGTTTTAATATTGCTGGTAAAGCTAGTGTAACTGATATTTTTTGCATCTTAAATTAAGAAATTCATATCGATTTCATCTTATCGCAAATCTATCGCCTGCTACTTACACTCAGCTCACACACTTGCATTTATATTTGTTCCAGCGGGGTTTTTACCAGCAACTATGTTCAGTTCTGTGTTTATAGAGGATAAGAATTTAATATTAAAATGTATATTGATTACAAAGGTATATAGGTACTATGTAATGCATGAAAACAAATAATAAATCATAATTGAGAATTAATTTATACCATATCATTCTTGCATTTATTACCCTGAATTGTATATTTTGTTTCAGTGTTTTTTCCATCCAGAAACAAAAATAATTAATTTCAATAGGACTCAAGATAAATATGAAGCCAACCTGCAGAGGTAAAGAGGAGTTTTACCACAACTGGTTCAAGCAATACAAGAATATATCAAAACCAACATTGCAAGTACAAATAACTGAACCTAAAACTAGCAAAACAATTGTATGCAAAGTACGTTTTTTTTTAATAAAAATGTTTTTTGTATACACCAATGCAACAATATAGTAAAAAGTTTCATACTGATCTGAGTCTCAATGAAATTGTGTTTATGTAGAATCAAACACTAAAATAAAAAAATATAATTCAGGTAATAAATGCAACACGACATGGTATACATTAATTCTATGTTATATTTTATTATTTACCTTCGACCATTTAATACATAACTTAATATCTTCGTACACAACATTCATTTTTATATTAAATTCTGTATCCACTAAACACGCAGCCAAAACCCGGTTGGGATAAAAATAATTGGTCTACACATACATGCAAGGGAACAAGGGTGTAGAGGAGAGACAACGGCAATCAAACATTAACAAGGATACCCCAGCATTTTCACAATTTTAAATCTCTACACTCGATTCTTGTATCATCCGTTTTAAATTGAAATAAATCAGTCAAAACACAAACTATCTTAAACATTATAAGGAGTGTTAGTCTTCCAAGTAAATTAACACAGTTCTACAGATAATTATAGGTACAACTTTAAGAAAAATTTGTATCTGATATTTAGAAGATCCCCATTTTCAAAATGCCTCCCACACACAAAACGCTACCATACATGTGCACCTTTAACTCAGTGACACATAGATAGCAATCTTGTTTGTTCTATAATGAAAAAAAAAAATCAAAAAGCATTTAAATACACAAACACATAAATGTTTAGCTAATCTAAACTTTAAGTGGATGTTTGCATCTTTAATAAATCACACAGAGCATTTTCATTGTAACATCTTTATTTACATATAGGTCTACTTTACACTATTTACACATACATAGAACCTGCAGAAGTTATTAACAACTACTTTTTACCGCTTGATACGTTACTTTCAGTTCTATGTTGTCCTCTTTCTTTTTTTATTTGTTCAATTTCGTTCTTAACTAATTCATCTAAATCATCAAGAGGCCTATACACAGAATGTACAATCTGTGCACCAACTAGCATAGAAGACATTGCTGCACACACAAATTTTATATATGATGACAAAGGCACACCAACTGGCATGATGTAAAGTCAATGAAACAATTATTGAACTGCTTCTGCTGCTAAGATGCGTGCTTGTCGACGCTTGTATGTACGATAAAAATTAACTTGTCCATTAACATCCCACTTTATCATTGTAAATTCCAAAGCAGCACCTAAGAGAACAAAAATTGGCAAAAATCTATACACACCAAACCTTTTTCCCGGCCAACTGTCCAAAATTCTTTCTAACGTTTTGCTGTAATATCTCATGTTTTTATCCACACTACACGGTCACTAACCTCATTACAAAATTACATCTCTACTAAAACAAACGAAAATAACCAACACGCTGCAGAAATCAGTGCTTTGTAAATTACACAATCGTTAACGGTAAGGAATGGCAATATTTTGAACACTACTATATATAAAACGATATATAACCTGGTTATAAAAACTACAACATTTAAGTTAGATTGTAGTTTCTGGATTCAACAGTCTATTATACAGAAACGTCTAATATATGTATAACGTAAAACACCAGTTTTGAACGACTCATAGAATCGATTATTCAGAGCAGACGATAAGAAGAAAACGCATTCCAATGATCGGTATTCTAGTTACATTGCGGTATCGGTACCTTACAATCTATAGTATCTATACCGTACGTCGCGCAGTGAAGGAGGTTCTGTCATCATAAATGGTAAAATGTGTCCTGAACTATACTCTCCTCGTTGTAATTTTCTGTGCCGCTCTCTTCAGTTGTTTATAATTTCTCCCCATTATCGAATCAGCCAACACATGGTATGTTTTTCGTTCACTCCTACCTATTATCTTTCTCTAAATCAGTGACTTAAGTAGACAGTTCCTTCTCAAAAAATGATCAGTCCAGTTTGTTTCTTTTCTTTTTGACGGCTCTTATACTTGAGGAGAAGGTGGGGAGGGATGGTAATACAGGAATCATGATATTCCATTTCCCATATTAAACCTCATTTTTGTCAACACATCTTTGGTGTCTGTGAGACGTCTTGCGATGTTTAGAGTGAAGGTAGGCCCTGTTCTGTAGAGGAAAAGAAAGAAATGAAATGAGGAATATATGCCCAAACCAATTGCTGTAGTCAG
The DNA here is from genome assembly GCA_034769895.1 of Magicicada septendecula. NCBI lineage: Eukaryota > Metazoa > Arthropoda > Insecta > Hemiptera > Cicadidae > Magicicada > Magicicada septendecula. The sequence goes on from CM068367.1 coordinate 761,624,582, forward strand.
AGAGCAAAATTGAAACTTATGGAGGCACCAGGGCATTTTGAAGTTCCGAAACTACATTTTAGTCAGTTTACAAACTAACATCCAAGCAAAAGAAGCTGAACAAAAAAGCAGGAAGAAAGAATATCCTACTTTTAAATCTAAGAAAAGAACTGGTTAGGTTCTTAACTGAAAACTTTTTTATCGTTAGGTTAGGTTAAGTATAACGTCCTAACAGGAATGATGTCCGTCAAATGGCATTGCATTTAGCAGAAAGAAATAAAATACCATATCCATTCATAGAAACCATGGCATGTCGAATGTGGTTTGACCATTTTATGAACAGGTTTAAGAATGAATTATTGATAACAAAACCTGGGACTTTTTCCGGTCAACAAGGAAAATGTTAAAGATATTTTTTTTGACATGATAGACACTGAAATCAATGAATATCCACTATCCTGCTGACAGAATTTTTAACAGATGAGTCTGTTCAAAGTATCAGTAGTTCAAAGTAATGACTAATGGAATATATACTGGTAATAAATGCATTTTCTACTGTACAGACATTTTGAAATTTTTCGAGTTTTTGAAGGCCAAAATAGAAGGAAAATTTGAAACTCTTGGATTAGAGGTTAATATAAGAGTTTTGCCGCCTTACTCTTTTGGCCTGTGATTACTGATCGTTAATTCTTATATATAGTTTTTTGTAATATTATGGAGTATTTTAACACATGTTATATATGATTAGTATCATAATATATTATGAATAGATCTATAAATTCGCTCGATCTGTTTAGATTTAATTCATTGATACTTATTTCTTGATTATTTCTGATTGTTAATTAATTATGTTTCATAATTTTATTATAAATCGATTGAAGATGAATAAGAATAGCTAACAATTTCTATTTTATTTTTAAAACCTATTTTAAAATTCAGATATCATGAGATCTAATTTAATATATTTTTATATAAATTTGATCAAGCTAAATTCTGGCTCTATCTACATAAAACATTTTTTTCCGGACTTGTATGCACTGTACATAAGAGACATTATTACTGTGTTTGCGCGCGTATAAGAATTCAGATTAAATAGCCCAATGAGTTAGGTAGAGAGAAAAAAATAAAAACGTTGAACATTTGCATTTGAACAGTAACTTGCAGGAGACTGTCAACTCTTGTCTTGATGTATTGGAAATTTGCCTGCTTTTTCAGAAACTGAATAATCAACCCGAGAGCAATACTGAATCTCATGCGCCTGCAGTGACCTTTTCCGAACGTAACGATGAAATCAACTCTATCCCAATGACGTCTACCTCGAAGGACATGACCGACTGTGGAACACCAACGTTTTCATGGCAACATCGTGATTTTGGGCACTTAGTAACTAATGAAAGTGATTTTATTTCATTATCAGATGAAGATAGGTACCAGTGGCTGAAAAATTCGTGGGTACCTTCACCAGATTTTAAATACCCTTTGAATGTCGAAGGTAAAAAGAAACGAGCTTTCCAACACAGCTGGTTAAAATCGTATGAATGGCTGGCTTACAGCAAAAAGCTTAACGGAGGCTTGTGCAAAATGTGCGTACTATTTGGACGTCGTGAGGGAGGTGTAAATGACGTAAAACTAGGCAAGCTAGTAGTCGAACCATTAAGAACTTTCAAAAAAGATACCACAATACTAAAAAATCATGCCAACACCGACTATCACAAAGAAAATGTGATAGCAAGTCGCAATTTCTTAATGGTGATGAAGGAAAAACGAGCGATGTAATTTCTAGCATGCAAAATGCTAAAATGAAACTTATTGAAGAAAACAGAAAAAAACTTATACCTATAATAAAAACGATTATTTTTTGTGGCGCCCAAAATATACCACTTAGAGGGCACAGAGATGACGGAAAGCTACAAATGAATGAATCGTTTGAAGGAGGGAATTTCAGGGCTTTGCTAAAGTTTAGAGTAGATGCTGGAGATGAGGACCTTGTCTCACATATCCATTCCTCTGGTAAAAATGCTAGCTACATTAGTAAGACAACCCAAAATGAAATAATTGAGTGTTGTAGCGAAGTTATAACAGAAAAGATTGTTTCTAACATCAAGAAGGCCAAGTATTTTACTTTAATTGCAGATAAGACAACTGATATATCTACTAAACAGCAATTGTCAATCTGTATTCGATATTATGATAATGTGTCTTTTAAGATCAAGGAAGATTTCATGAAAATTGTTGACATTGTGGACCTTACTGGTAATGGCATTACTAACACAATTTTGCAGGAACTGGAAAAATTAAACATTGATATCTTTTATTGCCGTGGTCAAGCATATGATGGGGGCTCAAATATGAGCAGCAAGTTTAAAGGCGTTCAAGCTAGAATGGCAGGAATACAGCCACTTGCGATTTACAGTCATTGTGTGAATCACAGGCTTAATTTAGCTATAAGCAAAGCTTGTTCTGTGGCCTGTATAAGAAATGCTATCGGAGTCATCTCTTCCGTGGCAAACTTCTTTCGAGAGTCGGCTGGGCGACTACGAAAACTTGACGAAGAAATGCATGACAAACTAAAAAATGGAAGACATTCTGTAAAACAAATGTGCGAAACAAGGTGGGTCGAACGTCACGATGTATTCACGTTTTTAAATGCTCTACCTATTCTTCCAATAGTTTTAGATACTATTGCTCAGTCAACTGAAGGAAAGGGAAGTGACGCATTTTCATACCTTCATAGTATACTATTGTCCGAGTTCCTTGTTAGTGTAGTTGTATTAGCTGATTTTTTGGGATTAATTCTACCCTTGGCTCGAAAGTTACAAGCGGAATATATGGACGTATTGACAGCCAAGGAGTTGGTAAATGCCACAATATCAAGCCTGCAAGTGCATCGAGAAAACAGTATTAGACACTTCAAACAGCTATACAAAAAAATCTGAAGATTTGGCTTACGAAATGGGAGCAGAAATAAAAAAGCCGAGAACAGTAGGATTCCAAAAAAACAGATCCAATATACAAACCCATTCTGTGGAAGAATATTTTTGTATTAGTGTATATCTAGATTACCTGATCAATGAACTTTGTTCTAGATTTCTAAAATCGCAAATGATACAAATTGGACAGATTCAAAAACTTTTTTCACCAGAATTTTCGGAAGATTGTGAAGAGTCTGTTCTGCAAGGGGCTGAATTGTATAGGGATGATTTACCTTATTTCCCTGCTTTTGAAGGGGAACTTAAAATCTGGAAGCAGATATGGGCAGCAAAATTACAAGACTTTATCAAATATCCTGCAGAAGCCTACACACTCGCGTCAGACTTGCCAAATGTCAGAGTGCTTTTACAAATCATATGCACGCTTCCAGTTACATCAAGCGCTGCAGAATGTTCATTTTCAGCCCTGCGTCGACTTAAAACTTACTTAAGGTCTACAATGACTGAAGATCGTTTAAATGGACTTGCGATCCTACATGTCCATCATGATATCGCCTACCGTATATCTCCCAAAGAAGTATTAGAGATTTTTGCAAGGAGACACAAATGTAAACTTTCTCTAGCCTTACTTTGAATGCATATGTATTAGATTTAAGGTGCTTTTTTACCTTAACATAAAAATAATGGATATTTAATTACAGGGCAAAGCATATCGAAAATGAGTACTAGTTTAGCTAAAGCTCTTTTAATAGCGCATGCAGAAGCTATGTATTATCTTAAACAGGATCCTGCTGCAGCTCATCACTTAAAAGAAGAATTTACGAAACCACAGTCTGAGATTATTCGAACGTTAGTGGTCATACATCAGATTTGAAGAACCTCTTGAATCGTGATGCTCCAATAGTTGTTTTCTTATTTGATGAGCATCTCAAAAGGACATTAAAATAATAATTTTTATATTTTGTTACATGAGCAGTCCAATTAATAATTTTGTAATACTTAATATTAATGTTATTTTAAAGAAGATTTATGTATCTGTTTTATCTACAAAAAAAGGAATTTCTTAAAAAGTGATTGGTTTTCTGGAGGTTAGATATTTCCAGAATATTGATTAGATATAACAAAAAAAAAATACGTTCACCTAATATTTCTAGATCAGAGTATTGATAATGAATATATGTATTTTTGTAAATTATAATTCTATATTAGTATTTGTGCTTATTTTTATTTAGATGTTTTACTTTCCTTATTGATAACACTTATCAATTGTATCGAGAGTAAGTAATGGTGTAAAAATTAGATTAGTTGTATAAGTGAAATGAAAGTAAAATTTCTAAAGAAAGTTTAAATAGATTAAATAAAAAATTCCTGTTATAAGTTTACTTTATATTATTTCAAAATTGTACAAATACATTATACTTTCTAAAATCAAAATCGGTTGTTTTATTATTTTTCAAATAATAATAATACAATAATAAATACATTATGTTAAAAAACTAATGTTTTTGTATTTATATTAATATATTTAATTATTTATTTATTTATATTAATTTTTATATCGTTTGATTCAACAGACACTTTGATAATAAGATTTTTTTCTAACAACACCTCCCCCACTGCCAGAATGTGCCCCCCTGAGCAAATTTCTGGATCCGCCCCTGCCTGTGACAATCATTGTTTCTATGAGTGTAGCAGGCACTTTTGTACTACATATGATGATTTTCCCAAGGACAAACTGGAGTGACCGGTTCATGAAAGGAGATTCTCCAGGGAACACATGGGCTTGTCACCTGCCAGGTTGTGTACAAGGCTACCTATTCACCTAGTGGTTTGAACACTTTATTAATAAAACAAACCCATGTGCTGATTCTCGATGGTCACTATGCACACGCACGCAATTTGGAACTCATTGTTATGGCAAGGAAAAATGTGTGTATCTTGTGGATTTCTTCATATACCCTACCTAAACAACAACCACTAGAGAAATAATTCATGGGAGCACATAAAAGTCACTACATTGTGGAAATTCAGATTTTGCTTTGGCATTCAAAGGTTGTAATCTCACAGTATGAAATCGCTTATTAATTTGGAGCAGCCAATTTGTATGGTTTTACCACCACATTTGTACAGCGTTACACTGTACTAAAAGTGCGCATGGTTGTAATTTTTTTTGCAATTATTGTTTTTTTATATTGATACTTTGTAGACAAGCAGACAAACGTTTATGTGAATAGGTAGTGCCTTTATTCAAGTTGTTGGCACAATTACACTATAATTTGCAGACTTATCAAAAAGATCTTCCCATATTTCCGCCTTCTCCTGTACTTCTCTTCACTTATTCTCATAAGCATCTTTCTAGCCAATCTTTCCACTCTTTGCCACAACCACATTTCAAAGCTTACCGAATACTTCTTTTCTCTGTTTACTTCCAGAGATCTTTCAATCAGTGTTCTCATACATCCAATAGCACCTTATGTTTCTTTTCCTTTCCAGAAACTAAACCGAGTATCATTTAGGTCCTCTTCTATTTTATTTTCAATTCTCTTCAATTTTCACAGTACAGTTGCAATCTGTACTGTGTAATTGTCTTCAGTTTCAAAATTAATCTATTCACAGCCTTTGTAATTTGAGTAATAAAACTAATTGGTCCAAAATCCTTTCCATTTATAGGATCATGTTTCTTCATTTTGTTAATTTAAAAGTTTTTCGGCCATGATATTCATGGGCTCATCCCACAGAGGTCTTTTGGATATCTTTCAACCTTTCATTGGCCGAACATACACGATGATTCAAATTTCCTCACGTATTTGATAGGCACATCGTTTTCGACGAAGGTCCTACTTCATTTACACCACTTAGAGGCCATTCAAATGTTCTTCACACATTTAACGGGGTGGAAGAGGGTTCCAACCCGTTAAGTAAAACCTACCCACACTGATAGATACCTTCATGCAATTCTCATCATTATCCTGCACAAAAACCAGCCTTTTGCAACACACTTTTCCACAGAGTGAAGAAGATCTCTGATGACGATCATTTCCTGTATGAGAAAAAGCACCTAATGGATGCTGTTGAGAGGAATGGCTGCAACACGAATGCTGTACGTAAATTAAGAAGACTGAAAACCCTTCAGAGATGCCTATAGAAGAATATAATAACCATGGAGCAATCTTATCATATGTAAAATTTACCAAAGACAAAATTAGCAATATCTTGAGGAAATATGGTAATAAAACAATATCCAACTACATAAGAAGTTGGGACAATTTTGATTCCAATCGAAGACAGAATTCCGTTTAACACTGAAGGATTTACAAAATTCCATGTATTTGCAGGCCAGGCAGGCTGCCTGATTTCTACAAGGTCTAGGAATATGTTAACTTAGCAGCTGAAAAGTCAGTGAGCATTCAGCCACACCTAAATGCATGACAAACTTCGAAGACACAACTGTTATAAGGTCATGTGATACTCATTATGACAGAATGGTCCTAGAAGCCATAGAACTTAATAAACTCAAACATAACATCAACAGAAAGCAGTAACATTCAGCACGACTTGGTATCCTTTACTTTCTGGCTTGAGTGTACGGGAGTTGACTGACCACACAGTTAATGCAAGCGGTGTAACACCTACAGGTTACAATGATCACTTACCGGACCACCCACTACACAAGTGAGTTGCTTACTAGCATCATTGTCACACAGACCTGAGGATACTAATTGAAATATGGGTGAAACATTGTCGTACAAGACATTTTTCACATGGTCCATCCCAAAAGAAGACTTCAAAAACATAATAGCTTAGTTCATACTGAATACAGCAAAGACAGATGTTTCATTGTTCCTCTGTGTACACAGATGGTACGTTTACTAAAAACGAGTAATCTCACTGAAAATCCTGATACTGTTAAGTCTATGTTGTGATATGATTTTTGCAGATGAGAAATGTATGTGTAGTGGAACTTCATCACCAAAAACTAAGGTGTATGGCAAAAATGTGAATAGTGACAGTAAAGTGCAAAATGGTGTCGGGAGGTTTCCAATGATTGTATAAATATTCATAACAAAGACTGTAGTGGCTGACCTCAACTTGTCACTGACGGGCTTTTACATTCGTGTAAACAGTCATTTCACACTAACCAAGTTGAGTGATAATTTTCCAGAAATATCATGAACTGTTCTGCACTAAATAGTCACAGAAAAGCTTCATTACTACAAAATCTCTGCCATGTGGGTGCTTACTGAGACCCATAAAATTAGGGGTCTTGAATGTATTGTCACTGGAAATGACTCTTGGATCTCGTACATAAACAAAGAAATCAAATAACAATCGATGTAATGGAAGGACAGCGCACCACCAAAACCAAAAAATTCAAGCCAACAATTGCTGGCAAGAAGATTATGGCTATATTTTTCTAGGACAATTGAGGTGTCTTGTGGAATACCTGGAACATCGTATGACAATTCTGCAGTGTATTGTCAAACACTGGAAAAGGGCGATACAGAATCACCAGCATGGTCTTCACTACAATGCACGGCCACATAGCACTGCAACCACATGCATTACACTTTATAAATTCAAGTGGAATATATTTGAACACCCCCCCCTTTAGTCAAGACTTGGCACCGAGTGATCTTCATGTTTTATGCACTGGAAAAATGGTTTGGCTTCACAGAAACTAATAAGCAATGAAGAACCTAAGAGTGCTGTGGAGGGAGGACTAAAAAACTCCTTTGAGGAGACTATAAAGAAGCCTCCCACGCTACAACAAGTGCTTATATAATGATGGCAATGACATGAACAAGTGAATTAAGGTTAAATGTAGTATAGACTAAGAATAAAATATTAGTATAGTTAAAAACCTTTTTTTAGTAGCCAATCAGACCTTACTTCTGAATAGCCCTCACATAAAACCAGTGAAAAAAGGGATCAAATATGACATGGATTTCATAGAGCAAAAAAACTCCAAGGAATTTTGCTTTTTCAGTAAAATTTGAAAGACTTAATGTGTACATTTGTAATGATTTTCTTTAAAGTAATGAAACATTTTTATTACACTGAGGATAAAGATAACAGTCCGAGTACACATTCTTTGGTATTAAGTTTAGAAAACAGTAAATTAAGGTATTTGAAAATTTCAAGAAAAGTATATAATAAGTTTAATAGAGTTATTACAGAAGTCACAATTTCAATTTTAAAATTTAAGCACTAGCACCATAATACACTTGTGACAGCAAATAGTATCCTCTTTTTTTACCACAACTTCTGTAACATAGGACTAATTATTAGTGAATTTGGCAATATATTTAAAGCTACCATTTTCATGTAAAGTGTGTGTGTGTGTTCACAGAATTATCCAGTTTACTGGTATTCTTCTCATTACCTTCATTACCTAATAATACATAAAACCTAATAAAAACTACAATATTGTTATGATGGTCTACTCATCGTCGTATGGTACAGTGGAAAACAAAATACAGGACACCAATTAAGTCACTAATCACCAGCTTTAATTATCACAATTAAACAGTTTGTAATCAACAAGATAGTCTCTTACAACAAATCAAATAAAATCGTTCACACGCAAAAATAATGTCTACTAATAGAGTCCCGCACAACTATAAAACACGTAACACTTCGCCGCAATACTTCGAACTACACTGGTATAAATATCAACTCAAACTGAAATAAATGCTGCTGAATACCTATATTTATACCCTGCTGAAATTCCAGAATCATCCGTACTAAGCATCAGTGCTACACTAGAACGTAATTTGATTGCGGGCTTGACACAGTGCGTGCGCCCGGCAAAGTCTGAAAAGTCTCGCTAAAGTATGTTGAGATCATGTACACACACAACATTACAGCTGGATTCCACTGGAACAGCCGAGAAACACGTAGGATGTTCTGCAATGTCGTAACACAGCTCTCTTCTTAAGCCTGTTCGTCCCGAACTGGCAAACCATCTCTGAAGTAATACTTGGCCAGGCGATCTACATAGCTGGTCTACTTGTGAAAGATAATTCTCTAGCTATTCGAATTCAGTCTCGTGTGATGTGAACATCAAGTTCCCAAGAATATGGGTCTTCCGCTCAACCATTAGTTTTGTCGGAATCACTCCAGTTCCATCATGTACTGATGACCTATACACCATTAGCTGGTCCAAGTCTGATTGGTGGTTCTCGTCAACAACCTCTTGCATAACTTCATCTTCACCAACATTTCCTTTGGGCGCTTCCATTAACTCAGGAACAAGCAAGGGTCTTTTCTCAACACCCATAGTTGGTTTTCCACTCACTTCTTTTGTCGTGTTGCACATTGGTATTCCCGCTGCTCGTTCTTCTTCCATTTCCGCTTTGCCACACCTGTTGGCTTCTTCTTCAGCCAATGCTACTTGCTTGATCGAATGGTTGGCGGACCCTGCCTGTCCTTTCACCCCTACAAAGCTTTATCTTCTCTTGGCCAACCCTCAGGACATTCTCTCTTAAGTCTACAATGAACCCGTAGGCATTCATAATATCTGTGCCAAGAATCACTTCATCAATAATGTCTGTAACGATCATTTGGTGGCTAACCTAGAGAAGACCCATGCGTACACGTACGTCTACCTTTCCTAGCACCTTGACGAGGCTTCCAATCATAGTCTGTACTGTACAAGAGCTAATTTGAGGCTGGCAGTTGCTAAGTCGGGGCGCACAATGGACACTGTTGCACCCGTGTCAACTGTAAATGATGTTGGTTTACCTTCCACAAATCCATTAATGTTCAAGTTTCCACTGGTCTTATGTAACGTGGAAACTGTGTGCTGTTCCGAGGCTTTACTTCTCCAGTTGATGCGACCACTCTCTTCCCTCGGTGTTTTCTTCTCCCATCTACCTGTAGATGATCACGTTTTCCACAGTTGTAACACTTTGGTCTTCTGTCTTTTTCCCATCGTTCAAATTGTTGCGGCGCTCTTGAACATCTGAATTGTTTGTCTGACAGCATTGTTTTTCTGCACCCATCGTAATGGCAATGTGATACAGAGATCTTCTGACTACAATGTGATGGCATAAACCCATTAATGTAGCGGGACGCTGACTTGGTAGCTTCCAACTCTAGGGCATGAACAAGAGCTCACTCGTTCTCGCATTAAAAGGACCTGCAGCAGAACTACTACAGAAAGTGCGACCTGACAGCCAGAACGTCTATGACGAATTGATTAAAGCTCTAGAATTACAGTATGGTGATAAACATTTGCGAGATGTGTACTACTCTCAGTTAAGAACAAGACAACAATGTTCTGGGGAGAGTCTTCAAGAGTTTGAGGCAGGTATCGACAGACTGATTAGATTGTCCTCTCCTGAAGCACTAGAAGATTTTCGAATGAGGTTTGTGGTGCACCTTTATCGATGGCATTGGAGATTGTGAACTTCAGCAAGTGTTACGAATGCCAAGACACCAAAATAACTCAGAAGCGACACAGCCTTGACAGTGAAACTACCGTTACGTGATGGTGTAATCAATCACTCTACCCTTGTGTGTGTGTGTGTCCCCGTGGTGGTCCTCCTGACAATTGTGTATGTTTGTGTATGTGTATTGAGACCAGACATCTCGATAACAAGCACTACTCGCAAAACACCATGACCTTCACTTGACAACAACCTGATTTCAAAGAGAGACTGTGGATCACCAGACTATAAGTAGCCCTGGCATTACAAACCTGTGGAAGATTGATTAAACACTCCTGGGCTTGTCAGTGTGAAAAGTTCTGGGCCTGAATAAGAAATCAATACTTTTTTGGATTAATTTGCATTTATTTCTCAACATTTACTCTATACACTTTTTCTGACAATGTACCAAAGCAGTTATGCCAGACTGATAAGGTGATTTGTCAAGGTACTCAAAGTAGTCATTTACAGCATCACTGACTTGATTGTTGACAGTAAATCTTTTTCTAGTAAGCCATTTTTTGGAAACAGGCAGAGGTCACTCGGGGTTAAACAGGATGAATACGATGGGCTGGGAAGCAATTTGAACTTCAATTCTTTGATTTTAGCCATCACAACAATTGGTGGATGTGAAGGTGCATTGTCTTGGTAAAACAGCACTTTCTTTTTCCTAAATGTGGCAGTGTTATCTTGAATTCTTCATTTCCAAGGTGCAGTAGGTTTGCATAGTACTCTCCATTAATTGATTTTCCCTTTCTAAGGTAGTCGATGAAGATTACTCTACGGTCATTCCAAAAAACAGTTGCCATAACTTTACCATCACAGCACCCATCTAGTGCGCAGCTTTGTCATACATATCTGTGCATGTAAGATACAGTATTGCACACATGTTCTGTTGATACCAACAGTCTCTGCTATCTCTCTCACTTTCATTCAAAGGACTACCAAAACGATTCTATAGATTTTTTTCAGTTTTTTATATGTAGTAACTTCAATAGGACGTCCAATACATGGGTCGTCAGTTGTGTTTGTCCGACCCATTTTAAATTCGGCAAACCAGTGCTTAACTGTTGTATTTGATGAAGAAGAGTCGTGCAACATTGAATCCATTTCCTTTTTAGCATCAGTTGCAACAACAAAATTAATCACAGCATGTATTTCCAGTCTATGCAATGATGCCCGAGGCACTTACAGCGGTAGACTGTGCCACTAATAATAAACAACTTATTGACTTGAAATCAACAGATATAAGGCTACAATGGATGAAATCATACAACACAGTCAAAATAATGAGCATAGTAGCGCTATCTCTGTTCAGGTCTGTAACTTTTCACGCTACCCTCGTACTTTAAATAGTATAACTATGTGACAAATATGTAAAAAAAGTATACTTATATTAGTTCTGTGACTAAGTTATCTCAGAGCCACTCTACCATAATCCCTGTGTGCGTTGCAAGTTCATCCAACATACATGTGGGGGATTTCTATTAAGGGAAGTTAAACACTGAATAATGGGATGAGTGATTTGTTATCACACAGCAACAATCTTTGTGGTAGGGGCTACCTTTACTTCCTATTATTATAAATTGCTTCACAACTTCACATCATTGGATATCACTTGCCAGACATTACATTCTATTCTGTCATAATGTAGCTACCAAAACTGCTCTCTACAGGGTTATCAAATTAGGCACAGGCTGCTACCCCAGAAACCAACAGAGAGAGAGAAAGAGAGAGACAGACAGACAGACAGACAGACAGAGGATATAACATAAAAAGTGTTCTCACTATACATACAGTATTTAGATTCTATGCACCAACCTAAGAAAAAAGTTAAATATAATTAATTCACTACCGACTCGGAACACAAAGTTTTTTATGGGTAAAAATGTAAAAGTTACCTATAAGCTATAAGGTAAAACTTTTACGTTTTTACCCATAAAAAACTTTGTTGTAACAGTACAATTCTGGCCCTACTGTATTTTGGGGAATAATCAATATAAATTGTATTTTATTTCAAAGTCACATATAAGAAATTGGTAAGGTTTTATGAAGGTTTGCAACTGCGCAATATCGAGTGGACAGAATTTGCTTCAAGGTCGAGAGTATACGCACAGAAACAACAACATTATTTTGTCATACAAATGTGTCACAAGCTGCACCCATGTATACGTCATCCAAAAGTATGCAACCACGCAATATGCGCTTATAAACAACTAAGGTGTGGATTTCTACACAAAGGAACTGGTGACGTAGTTACTCCCCACTTCCGAATTGAAGCGTTGCAGATCATTCCCAGTCACCATATAGCAGCATAGCCGGCCGGCTGTATATCAAAATTTTATAAAAACTAAGTCTCAGACGTCCGCCTGTATAATGTAAAAGTTCAGTATTTATATAAAATAATGTAAAAGTGCAACGTAAAACGTAAACACAAAGTTTGATAAAAGTTTCAACATCATTTAGTGCGATTTCAGCGAGCGATTTCAGCGATGGGACGTCTGCAGGACTAATTTCAGCTAAGTGACAAATGGGGGTACACAAAATATTAAATAAGGGTCAATACCAAATTTTCAGTAATAACTAATAAAAATGAGCTCAATTTGGGGAAAATTAAAAGAAAATTGTACTATAAGAATGTGAGCGTGAGTGAATGCGAGAATATCTAACTATATAACAAGTGCTGGGTTGTAAAGTTATTTATAATAATGATATCATTAAATATAATTGAATATGTTATTTTGGAGGGCTATTGAAATGTTTAAGGGGAATTTTAACTTGAATAGTGAAACTGCGTCTCATGGCGCAACGCCTAATGGTGTATAGCAGCATGCTTATTGTGCACAGTAGAGTCACATGTTTTGTACGTAATATGACAATAAAACGTAATGTCATTGGTAAACATTTCAAGCAAGAGTAAATTATTTCAGATAACACATTCCGCTACTTCTGGTTCGCTTAACCGAATTCTGCCCTTAAAGGTAAGCAAATATAATATTTCTTGTATAACAAGATGGTGCCTGAACAAATGTTGATTAAATTAATTGATATTACATATTAATAATTGTTGCATTAAATAATTAATATAACAATGGCGCCCGAACAGGGACTCTACATAAAACGTGATTTTATGTGGAGTAAGCCTACTAGAAGGGACGGAACAGTTACCTGAAGTAAAATATATAATTTGAAGATACGTAAACATAGATGTAGAAATAGGGTTATGTTATAAGGTTATGTGCATGCATATATTATAAATAAGCAAAATGAGTACTAATAAAAATAATGACGAAAACGTCAGCGTCACTGATGAAACATTTACGAGTGATATGGGCGTTCAATTAACCCCAATTAGCCAGATCGGTGAGTCCAGTGCCATCGAATTAAATACAGTTCAAATAACACCCATCTCAACTCGGTACGAAAATAAAACAGATGAGCTCAGTGCAATGATGCAATTACTGTTAAAGTTAGATAAGAAATGTGATGAGCAAAAAAGTGATTCCAATGTTAAATATAATAACTTGAATGACAAATTTGATGAAGTGAAAGATGAAATAAAAAGACAAAATGTTAACTTTAATAAACGAATCGATGAAATGCATACACATTTCGATAAAACGAAAGAAAAAATAGTAACGTTAGTAAATGAGAAGTTCGATAGACCAAAGAATAAAGTAGACGAGAATTACGAGAATAAAAGGGGGGTAGAGAAAAGTGTAGGTAGTAATGATGATACATTTACAGAAAATAGTGCTAGTTTAAGTGCTGTGAAGATAAAAAACGATGTAGGTGAGGTGAATACAAGTGAAAATCAGAAAGACGTTAGTTTAAGTGCAAACAAGGTGCTAATTAACAAGGTGAGTAACAATGATGATTTGAATAATGAGTTTACAGGTAATAATAATGATATAATTAAGAATATGGTGTTAGAAAATAATTGTGTGGATATTGATAGTGATAACAAAATTTTAGAGAGAGTAGAAGATGATAATGATGAGAGGTTAGTGTGTGTTGAGTCATAGAGAAAGCAGAAAGAAAGTATATTTGTAGCGGGGATGCAGGGGGTAAATTTTTCCCTTAATGGTGTACTTGGGGGTGAAGTAAAGGCTTCACGAGTGTTTAGGAAGGACGAGAGTATATATTTGGGAGGCGACATGTCTACAAATAAAGTTCCCCGGGTTTTTTGTGCACTTCATAAATAGGTGGTGCAGTAATTATGAGTTAGTGTCCCCTGCATATGTTGAGAGAGAGAGAGAGAGAGAGAGAGAGAGAGAGAGAGAGAGAGAGAGAGAGAGAGAGAGAGAGAGAGAGAGAGAGAGATTGTGATGAGAGTGAGAGAAAGAGAGAGATAGAGATTTTTAAAGTAGAAAGAAACTATAGAGAATTTGTAGAAAGGTTAGGAGTAGAGATGGTAGATAATTATAGTGAATACATACCTTGTATTAAAGCTGAGATAGCAGCAATAGTAGATGATGATAATAATGATAACAAGTACTTACCTAGTGAAGTAAAGGGTGTAGTAGTAGATAACTGTGATGACGATAGTAATGACTTTATAACTTACCTAATCAGGACAGATAATACTAAAGGTGACAGGACCATACCCTATGATGACATGGTACATGATAAATTGATATGGAATAAGCCTATTAATTCAAACGACATTGTAGAAAGATACAAAAATTTAAATAAGTATTATATTGATAATAATAATATATACGGTATTTAATAAAAAATAATGTGTGTAGACCTAAGATTCGACTGTTGTTCGATGATGGAGGATAAGGTGTTTTATTGTTTATGAACATTTAATTAAATATCACTATAATATTGACGACTCGGAACACTAAGTTTTTTATAAGTAAAAACGTAAAGTTTTACCTTACAGCCTAAACCGGCTTTCACCTATAGAAGGCTTCATCAGAGGCTGTTGTAAGTAGCGCTGTTCGTCTTGTTGTTGGCGACGAGATAGTTTTTCGAAAGATCGAAGCTGTGTGTGTGTGGTGAGATGTGTTCGAATAATGCGTGCGATTTGAATTGTGTCTGTTCGTTTAGGATGTCGTTTTTATTTCTTTTTGTGTGTTTGTATATTTCTAATTGTTCTAGAGTGTCTAGTTTTCGGCCTTTTGTGTGTTGTTACACAACGCTAATCTTTGATATACGTAGATACGTAGATGGATATATGTGTGATTGTATGTTGCTTGTGTTACTTGCAGATACGCACCGGTATCCACAATTATGTTGTATGATAAAATGTTCAAATTATAATTATTATTATTAGTTTGATTGTGATTGACAAATATGTGGGTATCGATGGTTAACTCCTTTAATTTAAAAGTATTTCTCGCACTCCGTTAGTAACCTCCCCCACTTACCATATGTGGATATTGTTGTTCTGTTAGGTGACTGCTCAGCTGTAACACACACGCTACATATACAAGTAGATATTCTGTTTGAATATCCAACGTGACTAGCATGCACAATAAAAATAATATAACAGCTAAATAAAGTTCTGAGTTATCAGAAATATTTGAATTCTTCCGCTACCTTTTGGTAGAACTGACTATTAATAAATGAACTACTTTAAGTTTGAAATTAAACTCTTTTTCCACTGGTAACAAAATGTAGAGGTTTATTAACAGTTAATAATGCTATAAAATCTTTTAAAAATTGACAATCAGTTACTAATAATTTTACTGAGAATAATTACAATGAACAAAATTTAAAATAAAACTCTCCTTAGCCTCAAGGCTGGTAACCCTGTTGGTTATACCATAATTTTTATTTTGAGAGGTTATGTCCTCTTATATCAGTTAATTACCAAGTTCGTGTGGTTCTTTTAAGTAGCATGATGCCAGGTACAAGATGTGGCGTTTTATAATGAGATTAAATGAACAATAAATAAAAAACAAACAAACAAATATTAAAATAGAAAATTGGTACCATATAACAGATAATTATGGTATTATCCTACACGGGAATTCGTACGCATTATACAGTAGTTGCTTGACAATAAACAAGTGCGTTGGTTTGCACTGCTAAAATGTATTACTATATTTTAATAATTCACTGTGGGAATTATTTATTTACAAGAGAAAAAGTTATAAATAAAAAAAACTCTTGTTATTGTTTTCATCTGGTTTGGATTATATGAGAACAGACTTGTGACAAAGGTGGCAAATTACGGTTATGATTTTAAGGTTATCTCATAACGTGAATTGTTATTAGAGTTAATTATCTTGAATATTGATTTCTTCTTAATCTAAGCATATACATATTATTTATAGTAGTTCTGATGCATAATTATCAGTAGCATAGAATATTCTTTCGCATAAAAATTAAAATATTTATCTTCAATAATAAAAAATTAAAAAACAACGTTAGTCAATTGAGCGACTATTTACTATGCTCATATTTTGTAATAAGTACATTAATCGTGATTCTTTTAATTATGAAAAATAATTAAAATATTTATTTATCATGTTAAAAATTGCGAAATAATTCTTTCGTCAATTCTGATAAATATCATCAGCATTATTATACTTCGCTATTATTGATTAGCGTAGTATATAAACGATCGGTATTGACAGAAATTTTTATTTCTGTTTTATTGTTAATTAATGAAAAATATTGTACTCCCTGGTTTATTTTTCGCACAACACTCGCAAATACGATCGATATTGTACACTGATCGTATTTAAATATTATTCACTCCGCACTGTACACACGTTATTGCTTGTGTTGTATTTAGGTTAGATGTGTGTTGATTACTGATGTTTACATGTCGCGCACAATTCAAAATAAACTTCTTCATATATCTGGTTCGCAGAGTGACACGTCCTGTCTCGTTGATGATTGATAGATGACTGTGGCGCTCCTTTGGAACGTCTCCGGCTTGTCTGCCGATTTCCATTCATTCGATTGGCTGAAATGTTTGAACTCTCCGACCCAAAGTACCTTGGCTTCTTAAAATTTTTAATTTTTTACCAATTTTGCGTTTGGGTTTGAGATTAACTTGGCGTCAGCACAGATACAAAAAATAATTAAAAAGTTTAAAATCGTAATAACTTTCTTAATATTTGTCTTATCGTTAAACGGTTAGTGTCAATAAATTGCGGACATCCTGAGCTTTAAATAAAGTCCAAACAAGATTATAATCCGTCCATTATCTAAATCACTATAACGATTTTATCGATTTTTATGGTGCATCTTATATTTAATAAGTTTATTACACCAAACTTAACTAATTACACTAAAACACTTTTGATTAAACGATCTGAGTCTATATCTCAACTTGTTTAATACAAAATTTGGGAATAATTGTTACCCAAACAATGTCTGGTCATGGCGTCTTTAGCGTCCATATTTGATTATTCACAATTGTCCTTAAAACTATTTTTTCTTATCTAGTAACATTGATATTATAATCTAACAATAATATAAACGTCTATTTACATGAATTTGTACTTTAGTATATGTACAGGGCTGTGTTTCATATACTATTAGCATTGTTTCAGTACCCTCCTATCTCTTTTCTTACAATTGTCACTTTATTTATGGTTTTTCTATATAAGGTATCTTATGTTATAAATGCAACTAGTGTACAATTATAGTACCTAATTCCTTTCATATATTTGTTAGCTTTTAGCTATCTGGGAACCCTTCAATTTCTAGTAATGGGTTTGTTTACATTATGTCATAGCATGGTAGTCAGTTATTTTTGATAAAACAATAATTAAATTGTTATTGCTATACTTGACATAGATTCTCAAAGTAGTATCAGACATTCTTCTGATCCTTGTTAACATTTTTATCTACTTTTAAACAAGTTTGTATGTTGCATTTTGCATAAATAACTTGCTACATATCGTTTGTTTACATTCTGATTCCACCATCATGGTCATTTAGTTTTTAATAATTTATATATAAAATGACTATTCTCATGGTTATGGTCTGTTCTCATAGTAGTGTGAGGTGTCCCTCTTACTACTGGTAACACTCTTATTAATCTTTGTTCAAGTTTTAATAAAGTATCTTGCTTAACTAGTTGGTTACATTGTTTCTGCTTACTACTGGCTATGTATTCATAGTCAACTAGTTTACAATATTTTGGTTACAAAACTATTGTCATTATACTTATAATCTGTTCTCATAGTAGCACCAGATGCTCATCTAACTGCTGGTAATACTTTCATTAATCTTGGTACATGTTTTAACACTGTATTTTGTTTAACTAATTTGGCATATTAGGTTCCATTTCTTCTATCTTTGTGCCATCATATTTGATCTGCTTTATTTGTATTGTCTTTCAATATAATACACTGTCTACTAGGGTGTATCATTACTTATAATAATCCTTGATTGATATAATTGTTGATGGTTATTTGGTTAAACTAACATGTATGATTTTTTGTTTCATAGGTGCCTTTCCTATGGGGTTATGTAACAATGTACAACATATTCTAATGCAGCATTTTGCTACTACTAACATGACTTCAGTATGGTATTCTATTACAATATTTTAATTGTTTTAATACACATGTTTACACTACTTCTTCTTAAACAATAATACAAATATTCTTGAACTAATGATAATATCTTTCTTGCCGTTGTTTGTAACTAATTTCTGTCACACTTGTTTGATATTTAACAAACTACTTTGTTTGTTATTATTCTTTCCCTGGCCTTTCTTTGCATTGTATTCTGTTTTGCCGTGGCATTCAGTTACATTTCTTTTAAAATTTACAAAGGTTTTTATTGTCAGTTCTCTGAATAATAATATAACTGTTCTATTTTACATTATTTTGGTGGTCTTATGATTAACTATTTGGATCACAATCTTTATTAAATTAGTCACACTAACTGTCTGTGTATATTTGACTATTTAATTCTTGATGTTTTCACTATGAAAGTAACACATTTTCTTCCACTATAAACCTTATCACTGGAATCGTTTGTGGGGTTTATTAGGTTAAAATTAGTTAACTGGTCACAGGTTTTCACACTGATATTAAGTACTCACTATAATTGTTTGTGATTTCTTAAATGTTAAACACCGTTTCTTCATAGTTGACAATCACTATTCTTTTAGTTACTAGTATTGTCTCTAGTACACTTGATGAATGGTGATTCCTTGCATGGTCTATCCATTTTCTTCTCTCTTCGTGTTATGTTTCCTTGTCCTTCTTCTTCCTTCTTCTTTAGGTTTGTACGTCTTCTTCAACATTTTCATTGTAGTAGTTGTTGTTTCATAATATTCATATTTGTCAATATATCGGTTTGTCTGCCATCATTGTGGTTGCTCTTGAGTTGTTTCTTCCTTTTATTTGGCATAGTTATTTTTGATGATTCCCCTCACTGTTGGAATCTATTGGTATTATCGTTATGTTGTTGGTATTGGTATTATTCTCGTTATTTCCCCTCACTGTTGGATCCTATTGGGCCTGGTTACTAACATTTTATTTTGGCTCATGGTTATTTTCTTTCTTCATTTCGTGTATGATGCTGCTATGTTACACTTTCTTCTTCATAGTAGGAACTTTACACTAATATATCTGTAGATACACACTTTTTGTTCACATAGTTTTATTTATCTAGAAATACTTTCATGCTTTCCAGTCATTTGGAGTTATTCTTGCTTACATTATGTAACTACCATATTTGGTAATGTTACAGTGTACGTGTAGTATGTTCATGTTATTGTCGATGTTTTTATATGTGTGGTTTGCTTCAATGAGGTGGTTTGCGAAGGTAGATTCTGTAGTGGTGTGGAGTGCTTTTGTGTGTTCAATGTATCTCTGTTTGAAGCTACGTCCTGTCTGGCCTATGTAGAATTTATTGCAATTTGAACAATTTAGCTTATATACACCAGGTAGATCGAATTTGTTTTGTGCTTTGGGCATGCGTTTTGATAGTGTGTGTTCTGTTTTGTTAGTAGTTTTGTAAGCGATTCTGTATCCTGCTTTTTTGAATTTGTGGGCAATTTTTTCTGTTTGTTTGTTGATGTATGTTAGTGTTATGAATTTGTTGTTTTCTGTCTTTGTCTGTTGTTTGTTTTGTGTTTTGTGTAGGAGTTTACTGACTATTGTTCTGTTATAACCGTTAGATTCTGCTAGATATTTTATCGTGTTTAGTTCGTCTTTGTAGTCTATTTCATCTAAGGGGATGTTGTTAAGTCTATGTATCATGGTTCTAAAAGCAGCTAGTTTGTGTTGTATTGGGTGATTGGAGGTGTTGTGTATTAGTGTGTCAGTTGTAGTTGGTTTTCTGTATATACTGAATTTGTGCCTGTGTTCTAGTTTTGTGATGGAGAGGTCTAAGAAGTTTATGGTATTGTTGTGTTCGTATTCGGCAGTGAAGGTTATGTTTTTATGTATTTTGTTTATGTGCGTTAGTAACTGTTCACATTGTCTTTTGTTTCCCCTGTATAGTATTAGAATGTCATCAACGTATCTGTGCCAATATAGTATTTTATGTGAGTGTCTGTCATTGTTTGTGAGTATTTTTGTTTTTTCTAAGTGTTGGAGGAAGACTTCTGCTAGAATGCTGGATATGGGGGAGCCCATGGGTAGGCCATCGTTCTGTATGTAGTATTTATTGTTATAAGTAAAGTAGTTTTGTTTTGTGATAATGTTCAGAGTTTCTGTTATTTCATTGATAAGTTCGTCTGGTGTGTTGTTCTGTTTGAGTTTGTTTTGTAGGATGGTGATTGTTTCAGAGATGGGGATGTTTGTGTACAGGTTTTTAATGTCAAAGGAGGCTAATGTGGCGTTATGGGGGATGTGTATGTCTTTTATTTTTGTTACTAGGTCAGTGTTGTTTTTTACTGCAATGTTGTTGTCTATTTGTGTGTGTTGTCTAATAATTTTGTCTAGATATTTTGCAGGGGCATTACAGTAGTTGATAATGGGGCGGATCGGAATGTCTTCTTTATGGATTTTGGGAAGCGCTTGGAGTGTAGGTGCTGATGGTCGGATTTGTTTCATGTAGGGCTTTTGTTTATGTGTCATAATGTGTTTGGCTTTGTTGACTATTTGTTTTACTGAGTTTTGGTATCTGTCGGTGGGGTCATGTTTTAGTTCTGTGATGTTGTTCTGTTCCATGAAGTTTTGTACTTTTTTGTGTAGGTTGTCTGTGGGGATAATTACAGTCGTGTTGCCTTTGTCAGCTTTTACAAATGTGATGTTGTGTTTGTGTGCCTTTTCCCTCAGTTTGATGGCTGTGTGTATTTCTGAGTTGTGGTTGTTGTTGTCTGGTGTCTTATGTACTCCTATTGTGTTGTTTATATTATGTCTTAATGTGTCTTGATGTTCTGGTGCTGTGTTTTGTATATTTGTTTCTGTGTCAATTATGAGCTTTGTTAGTGTTTGGTTGTTATGTTTGTAATGTATGTTATGTTTTAGGCCTTTATCAAGGAGTGTTTGTTCGTTTTTTGTGAGTGTGACGTTCGTGAGGTTTACTGTACGTGGGTAGAATTTGTGCGAGGGAATTATATCTGTTTTGATTGGTGTCAGGTTTTTTATTTTTCTGTCGTGTTTTGTCTGTATGTTATGTATTTGTTTTTTTGTCCATTCATTTGTGTGATGTATTAGTTCAGTCATGTAATTGTGTCCGTATGTGTTGGCGATATGTAGGTGTAGTGTTAGTGCTTTGCGATTGAGGGCGTCTTTTTTCTTATATAGTTGTTTAATTGATTCTTTTATGTATGTTCTTTGTGCGATGTTTTGTGTGTGACGTAGCTTCAAACAGAGATACATTGAACACACAAAAGCACTCCACACCACTACAGAATCTACCTTCGCAAGCCACCTCATTGAAGCAAACCACACATATAAAAACATCGACAATAACATGAACATACTACACGTACACACAAAAGGCCGAAAACTAGACACTCTAGAACAATTCGAAATATACAAACACACAAAAACAAATAAAAACGACATCCTAAACGAACAGACACAATTCAAATCGCACGCATTATTCGAACACATCTCACCACACACACACAGCTTCGATCTTTCGAAAAACTATCTCGTCACCAACAACAAGACGAACAGCGCTACTTACAACAGCCTCTGATGAAGCCTTCTATAGGTGAAAGCCGGTTTAGGCTGTAAGGTAAAACTTTACGTTTTTACTTATAAAAAACTTAAGTGTTCCGAGTCGTCAATATTATAGTGATATTTAGTTAAGTAACGGACACGTCATGGACAACGAAATCCAAGAACATTTAATTATATGAACAGTGGTTTTGAAACGGATTGTTTTATGTTTTATGAACTGATTTTGGTAAATGGTAACAAATAATAAGTTGGATTGTATATTTTTTGTGTGTATTAATGTCAATGTATTTGTGTATTCTTGATGTGGTGTATTACAGGTAATTTTATATAAACCATGTATGTAACAGGAAGTTATAGTTTAATTGATTTAATATTAACAATTAACATTTTTTTGTCTAAACAAGTGATGAAAGTAATGATGAACTTTTAAATAATTGAATTAACTAAGTGAAGATTAATTACTTAATTAATGTTGTACAAAAGAAAAGTTTGATAATGAAGTTAAATGATTTGATGAGATTTCTAATGCATAATAAATGATTAAGCATGTAATATATTTGGATATTGAGATGTACTGTTATTAGTAGGTGAGGGATGAATTTTCTAATGCAACTGTCAATGATCACAGTAATGTAAAGTGTTAAAAAGGGATAGAGCCTGGGTGATAATGATTAAAATAAAGGCATTTGAGTTAGTCCATTAAAGTTAATGGGAGTTAGATAAATAAGAATTTTGAAATACCAGTAACACAAAGAGAGTATTAGATATTTTAGGGACACAGTGGTTAGTGATTATATGTAGAGAAGATGAGTAAAATAAATGGTAAATATTATAACGTATGTCACGCTGTCGTCTTCTTACTGGTACCTCTGTAAAGTGTTGAAATGTGTCAGAGTGTAACTTGTGTATGTGTGTCTTACCAATTCGTCCTCGCACGGTAATGTAACCACAATGCTCGAGTCTGTAGCGAACGTACGGATAACCAGGTATCGTAGTCCCCGATCAGAGGTTCACTAGTAGTGTACAATTCCTGGGTGGCGCCAAATTGTTTATTTAAAACAATTAAAATTGTCTTCTTATCAGCAATTTACTCAAACGGTGTGAAGGATTCAATTCGTCCCACCTTTTCTCGATTTGTATAATCGAGCTGGCAGTTACAGAATTCGCTGCAAATTATATTTTTACGAATACACTTTCATAATGAGAATAAAACACATTTTAACATACACAGTATTGATTTATTAGCGATTTGATATTACTGTTTCATAGACACAAGCTATAATTGATTTTTTATATAATTTAGCACCGGTTATTTCTTTATGAGACTTTTCTCCCTGGGTTTTACAATCGATTTTGAACGTAAGTAAACATACAGTATGGCGTTCTACCAAATAGTTCAACAAATATTTACGTTCAAATTTTTGTGGGATCTTTTGATCACGTTAAAAGGCTCAGATGCAATTACAATAATAAAAATACACAACCTTACAATGTTTCTACTTAAGGGGACCATGTACCCGAAATTTTTTAAAAATTTCACTTTTTCTGTTTTTCAAATTTTCAGAAACTACAGTTAATTCTGAAAAAAATGATATAAAATTTGTTTACCTGTGAGAAATAAAAGTTACAAAAATAAATAATTAAAAAGTACACAATTTTGTGTTGAGCGCTTGCATTTTCAGGCTTGGAAACTTTTAATATATTTGTTTTTTTTTTCACATACAAAAGCGAATTTTTGTGTTATAGGTTAGGTTGGCTACTCTGTCATTATTACAGGTGAGGAATACAAACATGAGCATTCACTGCCTTTACCTGAGCTTCATAAAATAAAACATATTCAGGGACCTAAGCAATGAAACTTTACTGAGCAAGTGCCTTTTTGGTAAAACACAAAACCCGAATGAATCGTTCAATGCCCTAATTTGAAAAGGTTACCAAAGACAATTTATGTTGGGATAAATACAATTAAAGTGGGAGTGTATGATGCAGTGCTTGCTTTCAACAGCGGAGCTTACAGCAAATGTACTGTGATGGGGAAACTGGGACTGAAAGTAAGTGAGTCTTGTCGGGCACGGTTGAGACGAATCGATGAAAGGAGAGTAAAAGAAGCTGATAAGAAAATGACAGAGCAAAGTAAGGTAGAATGTAAAATAAAAAGGCAAGAAATCAGAAGAAAATGAGGAAGACCCACAGTATGGCGCAGGACTATTTTAAATGTAGCTTTGTTGTGTACTACCTCACCGAGTCAACAAAACATGCAGAAAAAATGTGAACTAACTGAGTTCAGAGACAAATGCGCATGCGCGTCTCACCCAACCAAGCAGTTTACAGTCATACTCAAAAGTTTGTCATTTGAATGTATGTACTCCCAGCGGTGAATATCGTGAGGTCTAATATTTGCGCTTGTTCGTGTTACAGAGTTTGTCATTTGTATTTATATTTACTAATTGTGAGTATCATTGATCTGGGGTATAATTAATATTTGTGTGTGTGTTCGTGTTACAGAGTTTGTCATTTGAATTTATATTTACTAACTGAGAGTATCGCAGCATTGATCTGCGGTATAATTAATATTTGTGCGTGTTCGTGTTACAGAGTTTTTTCATTTGAATTTATATTTACTAATTGTGAGTATCATTGATCTGCGGTAGAATTAATATTTGTGTGTGTGTGTTCGTGTTACAGAGTTTGTCATTTGTATTTATATTTACTAATTGTGAGTATCATTGATCTGGGGTATAATTAATATTTGTGTGTGTGTTCGTGTTACAGAGTTTGTCATTTGAATTTATATTTACTAACTGAGAGTATCGCAGCATTGATCTGCGGTATAATTAATATTTGTGCGTGTTCGTGTTACAGAGTTTTTTCATTTGAATTTATATTTACTAATTGTGAGTATCATTGATCTGCGGTAGAATTAATATTTGTGTGTGTGTGTTCGTGTTACAGAGTTTGTCATTTGAATTTATATTTACTAACTGAGAGTATCGTAGCATTGATCTGCGGTATAATTAATATTTGTGCGTGTTCGTGTTACAGAGTTTATTCATTTGAATTTATATTTACTAATTGTGAGTATCATTGATCTGGGGTATAATTAATATTTGTGTGTGTGTTCGTGTTACAGAGTTTGTCATTTGAATTTATATTTACTAACTGAGAGTATCGTAGCATTGATCTGCGGTATAATTAATATTTGTGCGTGTTCGTGTTACAGAGTTTTTTCATTTGAATTTATATTTACTAATTGTGAGTATCATTGATCTGCGGTAGAATTAATATTTGTGTGTGTGTGTTCGTGTTACAGAGTTTGTCATTTGAATTTATATTTACTAACTGAGAGTATCGTAGCATTGATCTGCGGTATAATTAATATTTGTGCGTGTTCGTGTTACAGAGTTTATTCATTTGAATTTATATTTACTAATTGTGAGTATCATTGATCTGGGGTATAATTAATATGTGTGTGTGTGTTCGTGTTACAGAGTTTGTCATTTGAATTTATATTTACTAACTGAGAGTATCGTAGCATTGATCTGCGGTATAATTAATATTTGTGCGTGTTCGTGTTACAGAGTTTTTTCATTTGAATTTATATTTACTAATTGTGAGTATCATTGATCTGCGGTAGAATTAATATTTGTGTGTGTGTGTTCGTGTTACAGTGTTTGTCATTTGAATTTATATTTACTAACTGAGAGTATCGTAGCATTGATCTGCGGTATAATTAATATTTGTGCATGTTCGTGTTACAGAGTTTATTCATTTGAATTTATATTTACTAATTGTGAGTATCATTGATCTGCGGTAGAATTAATATTTGTGTGTGTGTGTTCGTGTTACAGAGTTTGTCATTTGAATTTATATTTACTAACTGAGAGTATCGTAGCATTGATCTGCGGTATAATTAATATTTGTGCGTGTTCGTGTTACAGAGTTTATTCATTTGAATTTATATTTACTAATTGTGAGTATCATTGATCTGCGGTAGAATTAATATTTGTGTGTGTGTGTTCGTGTTACAGAGTTTGTCATTTGAATTTATATTTACTAACTGAGAGTATCGTAGCATTGATCTGCGGTATAATTAATATTTGTGCGTGTTCGTGTTACAGAGTTTATTCATTTGAATTTATATTTACTAATTTTGTGAGTATTGTGAGTGTAATTTTTATACTGTTCTTTTTATACAGCTTAATTTCCAGACTTCAACACCACACTTTTAAAATTCATTAACTGTAGAATTGAATGATGACAAGTAACAAACAAAGGCCTACAATTCGCAGTCAAGGACGCCAAATAGTTGGGCGAGTTATTGAATTTTTTGATGAAGAAAAGAACAGTGGTTGTTATAAGTACCCAATAAATAACGCGACAAAGCGAGCAGCAGCTGCAATAGGAAAGTCAGAAACCACCATTTGTAAGATACGGAAAGAGATAAAAGTGTCAAAATCTACTGGTAGAAAACTGAGCACTCCTGGAAAGACACGTCAGCAGAGTACAAGAAAAATTGTTTTAGATGATTTTGATTTATGTGCAGTCCGCCGTACTATACAGAATTTTTATACTATTAAAAAGCAGGTTCCTACGTTGCAATCGGTTCTTTCTGAATTAAAAAGTGACATACATTTTGAAGGAGGCAAGGAAACTTTACGCAGAATTATACATAAGCTTGGATTCCGATTTAAAAAATGTAAAAATAAAAGAAGTATATTGATGGAGAGAAATGAAACAGTTGCATGGCGAGCAAGATACCTACGAAAGATTAGGAGGAATGACACCTGTGGCAATAAGCGACCTGTTATTTTTCTCGACGAGACATTCATCCATCCCACTTACACAGTGAACAAGTGTTGGCAGGATCCTACGACTAGTGGAGTTTTAAAAAATAATAGTACTGGACAACGCTGGATTATTGTTCATGCAGGTTGGGAGAAAGGTTTCATTCCTGAAGCCTTTCTTATATTCAAGTCACAAACTACAAGTGGAGACTACCACCACGAGATGAACTTTGAAAAATTTTCCCGGTGGGTTAAGGAAAAACTGTTGCCAAACCTTCCAGAAAAGTCTTTAGTTGTTATGGACAATGCACCATACCACAGTGTACAAGAAAACAAACCGCCGACTACAGCTTCTCGAAAAGCGGAAATCCAGGAATGGCTAAGAAAAATGGGAGTCAGTTTTTCAGAAGATATGACGAAAAGTGAATTATTGGAAATAGTTCGTTTTCGAAAGCCATCACCAACGTATAAAGTAGATACGATTTTTAAAGAAAAAAGGCACGAAGTGATAAGATTACCTCCATACCACTGTAACCTGAATGCCATTGAGTACGTATGGAACATAGTTAAGGGACAAGTAGCAAAATTCAACGTCGATCAGAAAGCAGGTGATATTAAAAACCTCACCGAAAATGTTATTGCTTCTATTTCAGAAAGTGACTGGAAGAAAGCTATACAGCATGTAAAAAGTGAGGAAGATAAATACTGGGAAACTGATGCTTTGATGGAAGACGAAATAGAGAAGATTATAATATCGGTTGGGGGAGAAGAATCTTCTGACACTTCCACTGATACAGACGACGACAGTGAATGCTTTAGTAATTTATCGGATGGATGTGAAATGTCTGGTGTTGAAGAATTAGAATAGAATGCCACTTAATATGAAAACTATATCAGTGCTTTCACAACATTAAAATTTGTGTTGAGAGAAGTGAATTTGAGTGAATAGTCCAACTATTTTTTTTTCCTACTAATTATTGACAATGTTATGTTTTTCCGGTACAAATTAGCATGTGCGTTTTAATTTATTTCTCGCGGTATTATGTTTTAAAAAATAAGACAAAGTTATAGTTTTAGTGATATAATTGTTTGAAAGACACGTGAATGCAACTTCTCAAGATACGCTTCTAAAAATTTCATCAAGGTAAGATTTTTTCCATTATTTATTAAAAGGTAATTTAATTCATAACCACGAATCAGTAGTGATAATAATTCTGTCTTTAATACTAACGAATAACACACAATAATTAGTATATGGGCATTAGCCAAACTGAGAATTACAGAAAACGTAAAAAGCAAAGTGTCATTACTTCATTGTTTACATCGAGTTCCAAATAAATACAATTATGACTTACTCAGTGATACTGATCATTGTTGTTTCGTACGTAAAACCTGTTCTGTTGGAGACAGAACAAAATCAGTCATTTTGTTTGAAATATTTCTCTTATATATCCTACCATAAAAACTATTATGAAAGTACCTTTGTAAATTGTCTTTGACAGAAATAACTTTACCTGATCCACAACAATAACGGCCTACCCTTTACCAATATACCGTTATTGCTTTGTAAAATTAGCCACTTTGTTCAGACTTATTAATACCTACCGACTTGTCAACCTGTCCTTTGTAAAATATTAGATCTTGTTGTTCATAACGTCCTGAAGTATCAGTAATAGGTAATTCATTATTTCCTAGTATGGAACACTTATTTGTAAATTAAATACTAAATAGAATAATACAGTGATAAATTTAAAGAATAATTAAAGTTCTCTATAGACTCATTAATTACATATTTTAATCCGATTTTAATTATTTCAAAAATCTAAGTACTTTACTCAATAAAAATAAAACAAAAAAGCAAACCAAAAATGGTTTAACTTTTAATCAGTTAATTTTGTTTTAACTTTAATCAGTTAGTTTTTGTAACTATTAACTGTAACTTTAACTTAGTTAGTTTGTTTGGACAGTAACTTTAACTTTGATCAGTTAACAATTATTATGATCTTTCCCAAGTCTGTTTATAAACTTGCTAATTGAATAGAAATTAAATTCACTTGTTCCACATAATTTCACTCGTTTATTGAACTACTATTTGTAATAGCAAAACCTTTCTCTACCAGCTAACTATTCATGTTGTAATTCGAAAAATCATGAGCAAAAGTAACATAAATTTATACATGTATGAAGAGTACAAAAAAAATTAAACATTGAATAGCCTTATTGACATATTAAGCTCCAAACTGAAGTAACAATAATCCATTTATGTTGATCAACAACAGAGACACAACTAGTTATGGTTTAAAGGTCAATACCTAATTGAAATTGTGGAGTTTATTGCTCATATTGTTTATGTTTATGGTCAAAGTAATTTAATAATTTATGAAACGGTGTAGAATAACAATTTTGACACCATATGCGTACAGTTTAAGTATTAAAATGCTCTAACTTTAATTTTTGCACGAGTAAATTATCTAGTCGCGTATGAGTTTTACTTTGACTGTACAAACGTCAAGCAGCGTAGGGAAACGTACTGAACCCCCACGCAACTGGCAGTGCCAGTGCTGCTACGCTTCCCCTCTCCAGATTCTGTGTTAACGGAGCCATGTAGTAACTATGGTAACATTGACAATAAAGTAAGTTTTCTCAAAAAATGACTTTTTACCATATTTATGTACCTTTTTCTCAGCTTCTGTAAAAGATAGAAACATGATTCTTTTTTTAGGTTGTAGGGCTAATTACAGTGTATCTACTGAACCTCAAAAACAGAAGAAGAAAGTAACCAAAAAATTATAAAAAATTATTAACTCTTTAACAAAATTAAAATATTTAGACAATTTTTCAAAAAATTAATTAAATAAATGTGAGATAATAAAATATAATTTTTTTGGTTCAGATGGTTAAAATACCTTCCCAGAATATGCTGACCAAACCTCAAGTTTGTACCTTGAACAGGTTTTGAGAAAAAGGTACATAAAGTTGATTAATTTAACATGGGGAAGATAGGCAGGTACATGGTTCCCTTAAGTATTGTAACGTGTAACTATAAATGGTTTACTGAAGTGTAGTACAAGTGTTTTAAAAGTTCATACATTAATACTAGGTTAGTTTTATAATTTAACAAATTTTTAGTGTCTTAATATTCTTATTTAATCTTTGAAAGAGAATAAAATTGATTCAGTGGTATTTCAAAATATAGTGAGAAATATTCAAAGTGCGTTATTTCGGAAGTTGATATAATTTAATGGATACTTAACAGCGTTGTAGCATGTGATTACTCTGTTGGTCGGGAATGAAGGGATGTGGCTGCAATATAATTCATTTTTCATTTATTCGGGCTTCGGGCATCTTTTTCAAAGTTTTTTGATTTATTTATTCACTTCGTCTTGAAATCAACATCTTCTCCATCAGGTAATTGTGTTCAGTAGTCGTCATACTCCTTCTCTTTCAATTTAGACAACTTAATTTACTTTTAAAACATTTTAAATATGAAAATAGGTTGTTCTGGATTCTGGCGTCTGTTTTCCTTGAGCGTCACTTTCTGAGTAAACATATTCAACGGTAATTACCTCTTCAAACCGTCGTTTCCATGGTTACCCCATTATTCTGATTGGGCGAGCTTGATATAAATCCATTGTTATCAAAATTTGAATTCTTTTCAAATCTTCCTATATCTTCTGACTTCCTTCCTTCTCTTATCTTCCTTCTTAGTTATTAACTATTAGCACTGTCATTTGTATTTTCTCACAAAGATTATTTTGGTATCCCACAATATTGGGTTTTTTCATGTTTTCTAAGTTTACAATTAATTTAATACTTACTAATTACATTTCTCTGTTTATATAATTCCTTATTTTAATATTTTGTTTTTAATAATATTTACCATTCATCCTTGGTTAATTAGTCACCTTGGATTTGTTAATTACTTGGCTATTTTCATACAATTAGTATTTGTTTATGTTTGACCGTTAGGCCTGTTTCAAGTCTAAGTAGCCATTACTGGTTTTTGATTGTTTCATACACATTATATCTCATTTTGTCCTAGATCGTTATTTCGTTATTTATAATTAGGTTTATTATCTATGGAGGTGTTTTAATTTAGTCTTTTTGTGATCTCTGTATGTAACAACTGTGTTATTCAATATTTCTTGCTAATTATTTACTAACAGTTTTCTCTTTTATAACTCAAACATTGTTTTCTTTCCTTATTTTAAGTACTCTGCCAATGTCAATAATATGGCTATTAATTACTATTTATTTATCATATAACATATAACATTTAGGTTTATGTTTGGGATAATTACCCAATCCATCTCCTATTCATAAACAATTGTTTATACAATTAATCAACACTTATTATTTAATATGTGTGTACAATTCATTACTTCTTATTTATTGTTCGGGTGATAAACAATCTCACCTCTATTGAACTTATTTCATTCTCTCCTATTATAACATGGGTATTTACTTAAGGTTATTACATACTTATTTTCTAAAGCTCTTTGCTTTCCCTTCCATGTTAACATCATCTTATTACTTTTTCTTGTGATTCTCACCTTTAAATTCTACAATACATTCTTAAGTTCTATAACAATATTATTTCATAATTATTACAATTAATATCACTCTTTAGTGTTCATTATTACTGAATCAATGTTCTATTCTAAATATTATTCATAATAACTTTATTAAATGTTATTGTTCACTCTTAAATCTTAAACATTGGTTATTTTACTAAGTCTTTATCTTAGCCTTCTCTATTCTTACTATTTTTATTACAGACCATATTTTTAGTTATTTATCACTGGCACTTTTTAAATTATTCTGTGTTCATTATAATTTACTTAGTGTTTCTTTTTGTAAATATCACTATTTTTTGACGACTCGGAACACTAAGTTTTTTATAAGTAAAATCGTAAAGATTTACCTGACAGCCTAAACCGGCTTTCACCTTTAGAAGGCTTCATCAGAGGCTGCCGTAGGTAGCGCTGTCCGTCTTGTTGTTGATGACGGGATAGTTTTCCGAAAGATCGATGCTGTGTGTGTGTGGTGAGATGTGTTCGAATAATGTGTGCGATTTGAATTGTGTCTGTTTGTTTAGGATATCATTTTTATTTGTTTTTGTGTGTTTGTATATTTCTAATTGTTCTAGAGTGTCTAGTTTTTGGCCTTTTGTGTGTACGTGTTCTCTATTTTTTATTCCTTTCTTGATGTGTTTTATTTTGTTTTCTTCATCGTGGGTTTGTTCTCTCTTTGTTTTCATTCTTCTTCTCCTTCACTCGTCTAGTTTACTTTATTGTGTTTCTTAACTGGCCAATCTCTGGGGTCGGGTCAATGTCGTTTGTCTGTCGTCTAGTAGTTGAGTTTCTTTATTAATCACTTTTGGTTTATTACTCTTTCTCCTTCTTTCTTTATTACCTTTTATATATTTTTTACTCTCCACATTATTTATTTATTAAAATATAGTATTATTTAGCATTTTTTATACATACTTATTGTTATCAAAATTGATCTGAATTTTGCGATGTTATATAATGCCCTTCCACCAAAATTGATCATTTTATAAAACGTGATTCTAAGTTTGATGAAATTATCAATTGTATTGTATCATTTTCTTCTTAAATTCTCCTGCTTCTCATTCACTTTTTATGCTTAATTCTGTTTCTTTTATTTCCTTTCTTCTGATTCTTTTCTTCATTATTTACTCTTATTATGAACTGGCTTATTGATTTTCTTTTTATTATAAATTATTCCCTATAAATCTTATTTTCCCTAACTATCCCTACTTTGTAGCTGCAATCGATCGGATGGGCTCTATTGGCTTACCTAACTCCGTCGTTCAAAACTACTCTTATTCTGAGATCAGGGGAACATCATCCCTGCTCAGTTAAATGATTGCTGGACTTATTCAACAGTCAATCTCAATTAATGAATCTTAAATACCGTCATCTTGTGACTCAAAATAATAATAATAATCATAACATTTGTTGGGAATCTTTTACTTTTGTATTTCATTATTCCTCAGTTCGAGTCATATATTTTTTCATCTTTCTTTATAGATACTACTTGATAATACTTGAAGCATTGCTTTTCATTGATACAATTCACATTTTTATTCATTTTTAATTACTCTTTGTTTCATCTCATTTCACATTATAACTCTTAGAATGTTTATTTTATTTATTTCGTTTTTTGATCATAGGCTTGTTTACTTTTACTTCCCATATTTTTCTAAATAGTTGTGGAAGTTGATCATTTTGATTGATTTTTTTTTTTTTTTAATATCATAGTAAGTTAGTGCTTCTTACTAGTTAGGAATTTTTGTAGCTTAAATAATGCAGTCAATCTCAATTAATGAATCTTAAATACTGTCATCTCGTGACTCAAAATAATAATAATAATAATAATAATAACATTTGTTGGGAATCTTTTACTTTTGTATTTCATTATTGCTCAGTTCGAGTCATATATTTTTTCATCTTTCTTTATAGATACTACTTGATAATACTTGAAGCATTGCTTTTCATTGATACAATTCACATTTTTATTCATTTTTAATTACTCTTTGTTTCATCTCATTTCACATTATAACTCTTAGAATGTTCATTTTATTTATTTCATTTTTTGATCATAGGCTTGTTTACTTTTACTTCCCAATTTTGATTTTTTTTTTTTATCATAGTAAGTTAGTGCTTCTTACTAGTTAGGAATTTTTGTAGCTTATACCTTTAGTTTTTTTTTATGCCTCATATTTTGGCTAAAGATTATTGTATCTTATTTTGTTAGGAATGTTCTGTAACTTCACTCCCTTATTATTATTTTTTATTCAAATATTATAGTAAGTTTGTGTTTCTTACTTTATGTGGATTCTTGGTAACTTTATTTCTCCATTTTATAATTGGTCTAAAATATTCTCGAAATATTTGTGTAAGCTGTCCTTACATAACTTTTTTTAATTTTGAAATTCATTTTTTATATTTTTCTTTATTACTTATTAGCAAACTTATTTGTTTGTATTATTATTTCTTTTTATTCCAAATAACTTGGTTGGTTTTTCAATTTTAAGTTTTTTCAGTCATGTTTGGCTGTCATAATATTTTTTAATTGATGTCTATTAATTTAGTTTTACCCCTTTTCGTTTGTTGGCTTGGTCGGTAATCAGGAAATCAGTCCCATATTCCAGTGTTTATCTGTACCTGGTTTATCCATGGTCCATGATGACGTGAGTTACCTCCGTTGTTCGGACTGCTCTGATGTGCGTAGTTGTTTCTCTCCATGTAATATATGTCTCTTCCACCTGGTACAGCCATTCTTCTAATACCATGTGTTCCTTGGCATCAGTGCCTACCTCAATCACTTGATGATGTTGTTTATCACTCAACGAAGTTAATCGTATCTCCGTCATTGATTTTCTCGCTAATATTGGTTGATTTCGCACTTCCATCTCTGATAATTTCCCTTTTCTTATATACTTCCTTAATTGGTCATTCATTGTTTTGTAGTGATGCTTTTCAACTTTGGGTATCCTCCATCGAAAGATATGTTTGCTGAAGTTTTTTCTCGCTGGCCGATTGTCGATCCCTCCTAGAATTTCCTTCATAGTTCTCCTACATTCCATAATATTGCTCATTTCCGCCTGGTCGGT
The DNA here is from genome assembly GCA_034769895.1 of Magicicada septendecula. Taxonomy (NCBI): domain Eukaryota; kingdom Metazoa; phylum Arthropoda; class Insecta; order Hemiptera; family Cicadidae; genus Magicicada; species Magicicada septendecula. The sequence continues at coordinate 761,659,415 of CM068367.1, forward strand.
AATTGGTAGATTAAACGTCTCCAGTAGTCCGTTCTTCATCATCTCCAATTCTTCTCTGGTATTGATTCGTTTTCTCTGATGTATTTTCTTAGTCTTCTTAATTATTTGTTTCTTCTGTACTCCTCTACGGTTGGTTCCTATGTGTTTACTTTTCTCTTTGTTTTTGTTACCTTTATTTTGATGTAACAATGTACTTGGGTCTTCTTGAATTTCTGTTTTTTCATTAGTTCCTTCTGGAGTGGTGTCTATTGTTTCATTCACCTTCTTGAACCCGTTACCTAATGTCTCATTAAGTAGATCTATTTTGTAATTGGTTTCTTCCCCTTTCTTATTCATCTCCGTTTTTGTCTGGTCGCTTTCTTCACGACGTTCTCTGAAAATTAGTCTTATTTGCTGCTTCATTTCTTCCTTGGTTATTTCATTGATTTCCTTCAGCTGTTGTTGGAGTGTTTCGTTATTTTGGTTAATGGTTTGTCTCAATTCTTCCTTAGTACTTTCATTGGTACTAATTATTTTTTCATTGATTTGTTTCAAACTCTCCTCACTCTTGTCAAATTTTTCATTAATTTGTTTTAGACTGTGACTGGTTTCTTTCTTCATGCCGTCAAATTTATTGTTCGTACTGTCTATCTTTTCATTCGTCAGTTTATTATCTTCCTTCATACTATTCATTAATTCTAATAATTTAATTATATTGGGGTCTCCTCTGGCTTCTCCCTTGTTACCCGCCTGTAGTTCCATATCTTTGTCTTGGGTTATTTCTGTTTTGGTTATTGTTGTCTCCACTTCTTCAATCGATGTTCCTTCCTCTTCTTCCCCTCTATTTTCTTCCATTTCCTTTTCCTTCGCCAATTTTTTCGATAATCCTCTTGTGTGCATCTTGATCTCCTTTCGTGACCGCCGCTAGGACTTCGTATCTTCCTTTCTTCTAGCTCCACCAGTTGGTCGCCAATTTATAACTTTTGTCACGCTGTCGTCTTCTTACTGGTACCTCTGTAAAGTGTTGAAATGTGTCAGAGTGTAACTTGTGTATGTGTGTCTTACCAATTTGTCCTCGCACGGTAATGTAACTCACGATGCTTGAGTCCGTAGCGAACGTACGGATAACCAGGTATCATAGTCCTCGATCAGAGGTTCACTAGTAGTGTACAATTCCCGGGTGGTGCCAAATTGTTTATTTAAAACAATTAAAATTGTCTTCTTATCAGCGATTTACTCAAACGGTGTGAAGGATTCAATTCGTCCCGCCTTTTCTCGATTTGTATAATCGAGCTGGCAGTTACAGAATTCGCTGCAAATTATATTTTTACGAATACACTTTCATAATGAGAATAAAACACATTTTAACATACACAGTATTGATTTATTAGCGATTTGATATTACTGTTTCATAGACACAAGCTATAATTGATTTTTTATATAATTTAGCACCGGTTATTTCTTTATGAGACTTTTCTCCCTGGGTTTTACAATCGATTTTGAGTGTAAGTAAACATACAGTATGGCGTTCTACCAAATAGGTCAACAAATATTTACGTTCAAATTTTTGTGGGATCTTTTGATCACGTTAAAAGGCTCAGATGCAATTACAATAATAAAAATACACAACCTAACAATGTTTCTACTTAAGTATTGTAACGTGTAACTATAAATGGTTTGCTGAAGTGTATTACAAGTGTTTTAAAAGTTCGTACATTAATACTCGGTTAGTTTTATAATTTAACAAATTTTCAGTGTCTTAATATTCTTATTTAATCTTTGAAAGAGAATAAAATTGATTCAGTGGTATTTCAAAACATAGTGAGAAATATTGAAAGTGAGTTATTTCGGAAGTTGATATAATTTAATGGATACTTAACAGCGTTGTAGCATGTGATTACTCTGTTGGTTGGGAATGAAGGGATGTGGCTGCAATATAATTCATTTTTCATTTATTCGGGCTTCGGGCATCTTTTTCAAAGTTTTTTGATTTATTTATTCACTACATCTTGAAATCAACGTCTTCTCCATCAGGTAATTGTGTTCAGTAGTCGTCATACTCCTTCTCTTTCAATTTAGACAACTTAATTTACTTTTAAAACATTTTAAATATGAAAATAGGTTGTTCTGGATTCTGGCGTCTGTTTTCCTTGAGCGTCACTTTCTGAGTAAACATATTCAACGGTAATTACCTCTTCAAACTGTCGTTTCCATGGTTACCCCATTATTCTGATTGGGCGAGCTTGATATAAATCCATTGTTATCAAAATTTGAATTCTTTTCAAATCTTCCTATATCTTCTGACTTCCTTCCTTCTCTTATCTTCCTTCTTAGTTATTAACTATTAGCACTGTCATTTGTATTTTCTCACAAAGATTATTTTGGTATCCCACAATATTGGGTTTTTTCATGTTTTCTAAGTTTACAATTAATTTAATACTTACTAATTACATTTCTCTGTTTATATAATTCCTTATTTTAATATTTTGTTTTTAATAATATTTACCATTCATCCTTGGTTAATTAGTCACCTTGGATTTGTTAATTACTTGGCTATTTTCATACAATTAGTATTTGTTTATGTTTGACCGTTAGGCCTGTTTCAAGTCTAAGTAGCCATTACTGGTTTTTGATTGTTTCATACACATTATATCTCATTTTGTCCTAGATCGTTATTTCGTTATTTATAATTAGGTTTATTATCTATGGAGGTGTTTTAATTTAGTCTTTTTGTGATCTCTGTATGTAACAACTGTGTTATTCAATATTTCTTGCTAATTATTTACTAACAGTTTTCTCTTTTATAACTCAAACATTGTTTTCTTTCCTTATTTTAAGTACTCTGCCAATGTCAATAATATGGCTATTAATTACTATTTATTTATCATATAACATATAACATTTAGGTTTATGTTTGGGATAATTACCCAATCCATCTCCTATTCATAAACAATTGTTTATACAATTAATCAACACTTATTATTTAATATGTGTGTACAATTCATTACTTCTTATTTATTGTTCGGGTGATAAACAATCTCACCTCTATTGAACTTATTTCATTACTCTCCTATTATAACATGGGTATTTACTTAAGGTTATTACATACTTATTTTCTAAAGCTCTTTGCTTTCCCTTCCATGTTAACATCATCTTATTACTTTTTCTTGTGATTCTCACCTTTAAATTCTACAATACATTCTTAAGTTCTATAACAATATTATTTCATAATTATTACAGTTAATATCACTCTTTAGTGTTCATTATTACTGAATCAATGTTCTATTCTAAATATTATTCATAATAACTTTATTAAATGTTATTGTTCACTCTTAAATCTTAAACATTGGTTATTTTACTAAGTCTTTATCTTAGCCTTCTCTATTCTTACTATTTTTATTACAGACCATATTTTTATTTATTTATCACTGGCACTTTTTAAATTATTTTGTGTTCATTATAATTTACTTAGTGTTTCTTTTTGTATTATATCACTTTAGGATAATTCACTTTCACCAGTTTAACTTCCATTTACTTCTCACTATTTTGCTCTCTTTCTCTACACATATTATATATAATTATTAATATCATGTCTTTCTTTATTGACAACTTACATGTATTCCTAACTCTTTGGCTAGTGTATTTTTAGCTATTGTTTTTTATTACCGATTATTTACAATTGCCATTCAATCAATACTAACATTCATTAATTGTTTTGGTTCTTAACCGGTTTCATTTTCTTTATTATTTTGTATTACATTATTACTCCCCTCTCTATTTTTTATTCCTTGTCTGGGTTTTCTTGATGTGTTTTATTTTGTTTTCTTCATCGTGGGTTTGTTCTCTCTTTGTTTTCATTCTTCTTCTCCTTCACTCGTCTAGTTTACTTTATTGTGTTTCTTAACTGGCCAATCTCTGGGGTCGGGTCAATGTCGTTTGTCTGTCGTCTAGTAGTTGAGTTTCTTTATTAATCACTTTTGGTTTATTACTCTTTCTCCTTCTTTCTTTATTACCTTTTATATATTTTTTACTCTCCACATTATTTATTTATTAAAATATAGTATTATTTAGCATTTTTTATACATACTTATTGTTATCAAAATTGATCTGAATTTTGCGATGTTATATAATGCCCTTCCACCAAAATTGATCATTTTATAAAACGTGATTCTAAGTTTGATGAAATTATCAATTGTATTGTATCATTTTCTTCTTAAATTCTCCTGCTTCTCATTCACTTTTTATGCTTAATTCTGTTTCTTTTATTTCCTTTCTTCTGATTCTTTTCTTCATTATTTACTCTTATTATGAACTGGCTTATTGATTTTCTTTTTATTATAAATTATTCCCTATAAATCTTATTTTCCCTAACTATCCCTACTTTGTAGCTGCAATCGATCGGATGGGCTCTATTGGCTTACCTAACTCCGTCGTTCAAAACTACTCTTATTCTGAGATCAGGGGAACATCATCCCTGCTCAGTTAAATGATTGCTGGACTTATTCAACAGTCAATCTCAATTAATGAATCTTAAATACCGTCATCTTGTGACTCAAAATAATAATAATAATCATAACATTTGTTGGGAATCTTTTACTTTTGTATTTCATTATTCCTCAGTTCGAGTCATATATTTTTTCATCTTTCTTTATAGATACTACTTGATAATACTTGAAGCATTGCTTTTCATTGATACAATTCACATTTTTATTCATTTTTAATTACTCTTTGTTTCATCTCATTTCACATTATAACTCTTAGAATGTTTATTTTATTTATTTCGTTTTTTGATCATAGGCTTGTTTACTTTTACTTCCCATATTTTTCTAAATAGTTGTGGAAGTTGATCATTTTGATTGATTTTTTTTTTTTTTTTAATATCATAGTAAGTTAGTGCTTCTTACTAGTTAGGAATTTTTGTAGCTTAAATAATGCAGTCAATCTCAATTAATGAATCTTAAATACTGTCATCTCGTGACTCAAAATAATAATAATAATAATAATAACATTTGTTGGGAATCTTTTACTTTTGTATTTCATTATTGCTCAGTTCGAGTCATATATTTTTTCATCTTTCTTTATAGATACTACTTGATAATACTTGAAGCATTGCTTTTCATTGATACAATTCACATTTTTATTCATTTTTAATTACTCTTTGTTTCATCTCATTTCACATTATAACTCTTAGAATGTTTATTTTATTTATTTCGTTTTTTGATCATAGGCTTGTTTACTTTTACTTCCCAATTTTGATTTTTTTTTTTATCATAGTAAGTTAGTGCTTCTTACTAGTTAGGAATTTTTGTAGCTTATACCTTTAGTTTTTTTTTATGCCTCATATTTTGGCTAAAGATTATTGTATCTTATTTTGTTAGGAATGTTCTGTAACTTCACTCCCTTATTATTATTTTTTATTCAAATATTATAGTAAGTTTGTGTTTCTTACTTTATGTGGATTCTTGGTAACTTTATTTCTCCATTTTATAATTGGTCTAAAATATTCTCGAAATATTTGTGTAAGCTGTCCTTACATAACTTTTTTTAATTTTGAAATTCATTTTTTATATTTTTCTTTATTACTTATTAGCAAACTTATTTGTTTGTATTATTATTTCTTTTTATTCCAAATAACTTGGTTGGTTTTTCAATTTTAAGTTTTTTCAGTCATGTTTGGCTGTCATAATATTTTTTAATTGATGTCTATTAATTTAGTTTTACCCCTTTTCGTTTGTTGGCTTGGTCGGTAATCAGGAAATCAGTCCCATATTCCAGTGTTTATCTGTACCTGGTTTATCCATGGTCCATGATGACGTGAGTTACCTCCGTTGTTCGGACTGCTCTGATGTGCGTAGTTGTTTCTCTCCATGTAATATATGTCTCTTCCACCTGGTACAGCCATTCTTCTAATACCATGTGTTCCTTGGCATCAGTGCCTACCTCAATCACTTGATGATGTTGTTTATCACTCAACGAAGTTAATCGTATCTCCGTCATTGATTTTCTCGCTAATATTGGTTGATTTCGCACTTCCATCTCTGATAATTTCCCTTTTCTTATATACTTCCTTAATTGGTCATTCATTGTTTTGTAGTGATGCTTTTCAACTTTGGGTATCCTCCATCGAAAGATATGTTTGCTGAAGTTTTTTCTCGCTGGCCGATTGTCGATCCCTCCTAGAATTTCCTTCATAGTTCTCCTACATTCCATAATATTGCTCATTTCCACCTGGTCGGTAATTGGTAGATTAAACGTCTCCAGTAGTCCGTTCTTCATCATCTCCAATTCTTCTCTGGTATTGATTCGTTTTCTCTGATGTATTTTCTTAGTCTTCTTAATTATTTGTTTCTTCTGTACTCCTCTACGGTTGGTTCCTATGTGTTTACTTTTCTCTTTGTTTTTGTTACCTTTATTTTGATGTAACAATGTACTTGGGTCTTCTTGAATTTCTGTTTTTTCATTAGTTCCTTCTGGAGTGGTGTCTATTGTTTCATTCACCTTCTTGAACCCGTTACCTAATGTCTCATTAAGTAGATCTATTTTGTAATTGGTTTCTTCCCCTTTCTTATTCATCTCCGTTTTTGTCTGGTCGCTTTCTTCACGACGTTCTCTGAAAATTAGTCTTATTTGCTGCTTCATTTCTTCCTTGGTTATTTCATTGATTTCCTTCAGCTGTTGTTGGAGTGTTTCGTTATTTTGGTTAATGGTTTGTCTCAATTCTTCCTTAGTACTTTCATTGGTACTAATTATTTTTTCATTGATTTGTTTCAAACTCTCCTCACTCTTGTCAAATTTTTCATTAATTTGTTTTAGACTGTGACTGGTTTCTTTCTTCATGCCGTCAAATTTATTGTTCGTACTGTCTATCTTTTCATTCGTCAGTTTATTATCTTCCTTCATACTATTCATTAATTCTAATAATTTAATTATATTGGGGTCTCCTCTGGCTTCTCCCTTGTTACCCGCCTGTAGTTCCATATCTTTGTCTTGGGTTATTTCTGTTTTGGTTATTGTTGTCTCCACTTCTTCAATCGATGTTCCTTCCTCTTCTTCCCCTCTATTTTCTTCCATTTCCTTTTCCTTCGCCAATTTTTTCGATAATCCTCTTGTGTGCATCTTGATCTCCTTTCGTGACCGCCGCTAGGACTTCGTATCTTCCTTTCTTCTAGCTCCACCAGTTGGTCGCCAATTTATAACTTTTGTCACGCTGTCGTCTTCTTACTGGTACCTCTGTAAAGTGTTGAAATGTGTCAGAGTGTAACTTGTGTATGTGTGTCTTACCAATTTGTCCTCGCACGGTAATGTAACTCACGATGCTTGAGTCCGTAGCGAACGTACGGATAACCAGGTATCATAGTCCTCGATCAGAGGTTCACTAGTAGTGTACAATTCCCGGGTGGTGCCAAATTGTTTATTTAAAACAATTAAAATTGTCTTCTTATCAGCGATTTACTCAAACGGTGTGAAGGATTCAATTCGTCCCGCCTTTTCTCGATTTGTATAATCGAGCTGGCAGTTACAGAATTCGCTGCAAATTATATTTTTACGAATACACTTTCATAATGAGAATAAAACACATTTTAACATACACAGTATTGATTTATTAGCGATTTGATATTACTGTTTCATAGACACAAGCTATAATTGATTTTTTATATAATTTAGCACCGGTTATTTCTTTATGAGACTTTTCTCCCTGGGTTTTACAATCGATTTTGAGTGTAAGTAAACATACAGTATGGCGTTCTACCAAATAGGTCAACAAATATTTACGTTCAAATTTTTGTGGGATCTTTTGATCACGTTAAAAGGCTCAGATGCAATTACAATAATAAAAATACACAACCTAACAATGTTTCTACTTAAGTATTGTAACGTGTAACTATAAATGGTTTGCTGAAGTGTATTACAAGTGTTTTAAAAGTTCGTACATTAATACTCGGTTAGTTTTATAATTTAACAAATTTTCAGTGTCTTAATATTCTTATTTAATCTTTGAAAGAGAATAAAATTGATTCAGTGGTATTTCAAAACATAGTGAGAAATATTGAAAGTGAGTTATTTCGGAAGTTGATATAATTTAATGGATACTTAACAGCGTTGTAGCATGTGATTACTCTGTTGGTTGGGAATGAAGGGATGTGGCTGCAATATAATTCATTTTTCATTTATTCGGGCTTCGGGCATCTTTTTCAAAGTTTTTTGATTTATTTATTCACTTCGTCTTGAAATCAACGTCTTCTCCATCAGGTAATTGTGTTCAGTAGTCGTCATACTCCTTCTCTTTCAATTTAGACAACTTAATTTACTTTTAAAACATTTTAAATATGAAAATAGGTTGTTCTGGATTCTGGCGTCTGTTTTCCTTGAGCGTCACTTTCTGAGTAAACATATTCAACGGTAATTACCTCTTCAAACTGTCGTTTCCATGGTTACCCCATTATTCTGATTGGGCGAGCTTGATATAAATCCATTGTTATCAAAATTTGAATTCTTTTCAAATCTTCCTATATCTTCTGACTTCCTTCCTTCTCTTATCTTCCTTCTTAGTTATTAACTATTAGCACTGTCATTTGTATTTTCTCACAAAGATTATTTTGGTATCCCACAATATTGGGTTTTTTCATGTTTTCTAAGTTTACAATTAATTTAATACTTACTAATTACATTTCTCTGTTTATATAATTCCTTATTTTAATATTTTGTTTTTAATAATATTTACCATTCATCCTTGGTTAATTAGTCACCTTGGATTTGTTAATTACTTGGCTATTTTCATACAATTAGTATTTGTTTATGTTTGACCGTTAGGCCTGTTTCAAGTCTAAGTAGCCATTACTGGTTTTTGATTGTTTCATACACATTATATCTCATTTTGTCCTAGATCGTTATTTCGTTATTTATAATTAGGTTTATTATCTATGGAGGTGTTTTAATTTAGTCTTTTTGTGATCTCTGTATGTAACAACTGTGTTATTCAATATTTCTTGCTAATTATTTACTAACAGTTTTCTCTTTTATAACTCAAACATTGTTTTCTTTCCTTATTTTAAGTACTCTGCCAATGTCAATAATATGGCTATTAATTACTATTTATTTATCATATAACATATAACATTTAGGTTTATGTTTGGGATAATTACCCAATCCATCTCCTATTCATAAACAATTGTTTATACAATTAATCAACACTTATTATTTAATATGTGTGTACAATTCATTACTTCTTATTTATTGTTCGGGTGATAAACAATCTCACCTCTATTGAACTTATTTCATTACTCTCCTATTATAACATGGGTATTTACTTAAGGTTATTACATACTTATTTTCTAAAGCTCTTTGCTTTCCCTTCCATGTTAACATCATCTTATTACTTTTTCTTGTGATTCTCACCTTTAAATTCTACAATACATTCTTAAGTTCTATAACAATATTATTTCATAATTATTACAGTTAATATCACTCTTTAGTGTTCATTATTACTGAATCAATGTTCTATTCTAAATATTATTCATAATAACTTTATTAAATGTTATTGTTCACTCTTAAATCTTAAACATTGGTTATTTTACTAAGTCTTTATCTTAGCCTTCTCTATTCTTACTATTTTTATTACAGACCATATTTTTATTTATTTATCACTGGCACTTTTTAAATTATTTTGTGTTCATTATAATTTACTTAGTGTTTCTTTTTGTATTATATCACTTTAGGATAATTCACTTTCACCAGTTTAACTTCCATTTACTTCTCACTATTTTGCTCTCTTTCTCTACACATATTATATATAATTATTAATATCATGTCTTTCTTTATTGACAACTTACATGTATTCCTAACTCTTTGGCTAGTGTATTTTTAGCTATTGTTTTTTATTACCGATTATTTACAATTGCCATTCAATCAATACTAACATTCATTAATTGTTTTGGTTCTTAACCGGTTTCATTTTCTTTATTATTTTGTATTACATTATTACTCCCCTCTCTATTTTTTATTCCTTGTCTGGGTTTTCTTGATGTGTTTATTTTGTTTTCTTCATCGTGGGTTTGTTCTCTCTTTGTTTTCATTCTTCTTCTCCTTCACTCGTCTAGTTTACTTTATTGTGTTTCTTAACTGTGGTGTTGGGTTGGGTCAATGTTGTTTGTCTGTCAGTCTAGTAGTTGAGTTTCTTTATTAATCACTTTTGGTTTATTACTCTTTCTCCTTCTTTCTTTATTACCTTTTATATATTTTTTACTCTCCACATTATTTATTTATTAAAATATAGTATTATTTAGCATTTTTTATACATACTTATTGTTATCAAAATTGATCTGAATTTTGCGATGTTATATAATGCCCTTCCACCAAAATTGATCATTTTATAAAACGTGATTCTAAGTTTGATGAAATTATCAATTGTATTGTATCATTTTCTTCTTAAATTCTCCTGCTTCTCATTCACTTTTTATGCTTAATTCTGTTTCTTTTATTTCCTTTCTTCTGATTCTTTTCTTCATTATTTACTCTTATTATGAACTGGCTTATTGATTTTCTTTTTATTATAAATTATTCCCTATAAATCTTATTTTCCCTAACTATCCCTACTTTGTAGCTGCAATCGATCGGATGGGCTCTATTGGCTTACCTAACTCCGTCGTTCAAAACTACTCTTATTCTGAGATCAGGGGAACATCATCCCTGCTCAGTTAAATGATTGCTGGACTTATTCAACAGTCAATCTCAATTAATGAATCTTAAATACCGTCATCTTGTGACTCAAAATAATAATAATAATCATAACATTTGTTGGGAATCTTTTACTTTTGTATTTCATTATTCCTCAGTTCGAGTCATATATTTTTTCATCTTTCTTTATAGATACTACTTGATAATACTTGAAGCATTGCTTTTCATTGATACAATTCACATTTTTATTCATTTTTAATTACTCTTTGTTTCATCTCATTTCACATTATAACTCTTAGAATGTTTATTTTATTTATTTCGTTTTTTGATCATAGGCTTGTTTACTTTTACTTCCCATATTTTTCTAAATAGTTGTGGAAGTTGATCATTTTGATTGATTTTTTTTTTTTTTTTAATATCATAGTAAGTTAGTGCTTCTTACTAGTTAGGAATTTTTGTAGCTTAAATAATGCAGTCAATCTCAATTAATGAATCTTAAATACCGTCATCTCGTGACTCAAAATAATAATAATAATAATAATAACATTTGTTGGGAATCTTTTACTTATGTATTTCATTATTGCTCAGTTCGAGTCATATATTTTTTCATCTTTCTTTATAGATACTACTTGATAATACTTGAAGCATTGCTTTTCATTGATACAATTCACATTTTTATTCATTTTTAATTACTCTTTGTTTCATCTCATTTCACATTATAACTCTTAGAATGTTTATTTTATTTATTTCGTTTTTTGATCATAGGCTTGTTTACTTTTACTTCCCAATTTTGATTTTTTTTTTTTATCATAGTAAGTTAGTGCTTCTTACTAGTTAGGAATTTTTGTAGCTTATACCTTTAGTTTTTTTTTATGCCTCATATTTTGGCTAAAGATTATTGTATCTTATTTTGTTAGGAATGTTCTGTAACTTCACTCCCTTATTATTATTTTTTATTCAAATATTATAGTAAGTTTGTGTTTCTTACTTTATGTGGATTCTTGGTAACTTTATTTCTCCATTTTATAATTGGTCTAAAATATTTTCGAAATATTTGTGTAAGCTGTCCTTGCATAACTTTTTTTAATTTTGAAATTCATTTTTTATATTTTTCTTTATTACTTATTAGCAAACTTATTTGTTTGTATTATTATTTCTTTTTATTCCAAATAACTTGGTTGGTTTTTCAATTTTAAGTTTTTTCAGTCATGTTTGGCTGTCATAATATTTTTTAATTGATGTCTATTAATTTATTTTTACCCCTTTTCGTTTGTTGGCTTGGTCGGTAATCAGGAAATCAGTCCCATATTCCAGTGTTTATCTGTACCTGGTTTATCCATGGTCCATGATGACATGAGTTACCTCCGTTGTTCGGACTGCTCTGATGTGCATAGTTGTTTCTCTCCATGTGATATATGTCTCTTCCACCTGGTACAGCCATTCTTCTAATACCATGTGTTCCTTGGCATCAGTGCCTACCTCAATCACTTGATGATGTTGTTTATCACTCAACGAAGTTAATCGTATCTCCGTCATTGATTTTCTCGCTGATATTGGTTGATTTCGCACTTCCATCTCTGATAATTTCCCTTTTCTTATATACTTCCTTAATTGGTCATTCATTGTTTTGTAGTGATGCTTTTCAACTTTGGGTATCCTCCATCTAAAGATATGTTTGCTGAAGTTTTTTCTCGCTGGCCGATTGTCGATCCCTCCTAGAATTTCCTTCATAGTTCTCCTACATTCCATAATATTGCTCATTTCCGCCTGGTCGGTAATTGGTAGATTAAACGTCTCCAGTACTCCGTTCTTCATCATCTCCAATTCTTCTCTGGTATTGATTCGTTTTCTCTGATGTATTTTCTTAGTCTTCTTAATTATTTGTTTCTTCTGTACTCCTCTACGGTTGGTTCCTATGTGTTTACTTTTCTCTTTGTTTTTGTTACCTTTATTTTGATGTAACAATGTACTTGGGTCTTCTTGAATTTCTGTTTTTTCATTAGTTCCTTCTGGAGTGGTGTCTATTGTTTCATTCACCTTCTTGAACCCGTTACCTAATGTCTCATTAAGTAGATCTATTTTGTAATTGGTTTCTTCCCCTTTCTTATTCATCTCCGTTTTTGTCTGGTCGCTTTCTTCACGACGTTCTCTGAAAATTAGTCTTATTTGCTGCTTCATTTCTTCCTTGGTTATTTCATTGATTTCCTTCAGCTGTTGTTGGAGTGTTTCGTTATTTTGGTTAATGGTTTGTCTCAATTCTTCCTTAGTACTTTCATTGGTACTAATTATTTTTTCATTGATTTGTTTCAAACTCTCCTCACTCTTGTCAAATTTTTCATTAATTTGTTTTAGACTGTGACTGGTTTCTTTCTTCATGCCGTCAAATTTATTGTTCGTACTGTCTATCTTTTCATTCGTCAGTTTATTATCTTCCTTCATACTATTCATTAATTCTAATAATTTAATTATATTGGGGTCTCCTCTGGCTTCTCCCTTGTTACCCGCCTGTAGTTCCATATCTTTGTCTTGGGTTATTTCTGTTTTGGTTATTGTTGTCTCCACTTCTTCAATCGATGTTCCTTCCTCTTCTTCCCCTCTATTTTCTTCCATTTCCTTTTCCTTCGCCAATTTTTTCGATAATCCTCTTGTGTGCATCTTGATCTCCTTTCGTGACCGCCGCTAGGACTTCGTATCTTCCTTTCTTCTAGCTCCACCAGTTGGTCGCCAATTTATAACTTTTGTCACGCTGTCGTCTTCTTACTGGTACCTCTGTAAAGTGTTGAAATGTGTCAGAGTGTAACTTGTGTATGTGTGTCTTACCAATTTGTCCTCGCACGGTAATGTAACTCACGATGCTTGAGTCCGTAGCGAACGTACGGATAACCAGGTATCATAGTCCCCGATCAGAGGTTCACTAGTAGTGTACAATTCCCGGGTGGTGCCAAATTGTTTATTTAAAACAATTAAAATTGTCTTCTTATCAGCGATTTACTCAAATGGTGTGAAGGATTCAATTCGTCCCGCCTTTTCTCGATTTGTATAATCGAGCTAGCAGTTACAGAATTCGCTGCAAATTATATTTTTACGAATACACTTTCATAATGAGAATAAAACACATTTTAACATACACAGTATTGATTTATTAGCGATTTGATATTACTGTTTCATAGACACAAGCTATAATTGATTTTTTATATAATTTAGCACCGGTTATTTCTTTATTAGACTTTTCTCCCTGGGTTTTACAATCGATTTTGAGTGTAAGTAAACATACAGTATGGCGTTCTACCAAATAGGTCAACAAATATTTACGTTCAAATTTTTGTGGGATCTTTTGATCACGTTAAAAGGCTCAGATGCAATTACAATAATAAAAATACACAACCTAACAATGTTTCTACTTAAGTATTGTAACGTTTAACTATAAATGGTTTGCTGAAGTGTATTACAAGTGTTTTAAAAGTTCGTACATTAATACTCGGTTAGTTTTATAATTTAACAAATTTTCAGTGTCTTAATATTCTTATTTAATCTTTGAAAGAGAATAAAATTGATTCAGTGGTATTTCAAAACATAGTGAGAAATATTCAAATTGAGTTATTTCGGAAGTTGATATAATTTAATAGATACTTAACAGCGTTGTAGCATGTGATTACTCTGTTGGTTGGGAATGAAGGGATGTGGCTGCAATATAATTCATTTTTCATTTATTCGGGCTTCGGGCATCTTTTTCAAAGTTTTTTGATTTATTTATTCACTTCGTCTTGAAATCAACGTCTTCTCCATCAGGTAATTGTGTTCAGTAGTCGTCATACTCCTTCTCTTTCAATTTAGACAACTTAATTTACTTTTAAAACATTTTAAATATGAAAATAGGTTGTTCTGGATTCTGGCGTCTGTTTTCCTTGAGCGTCACTTTCTGAGTAAACATATTCAACGGTAATTACCTCTTCAAACCGTCGTTTCCATGGTTACCCCATTATTCTGATTGGGCGAGCTTGATATAAATCCATTGTTATCAAAATTTGAATTCTTTTCAAATCTTCCTATATCTTCTGACTTCCTTCCTTCTCTTATCTTCCTTCTTAGTTATTAACTATTAGCACTGTCATTTGTATTTTCTCACAAAGATTATTTTGGTATCCCACAATATTGGGTTTTTTCATGTTTTCTAAGTTTACAATTAATTTAATACTTACTAATTACATTTCTCTGTTTATATAATTCCTTATTTTAATATTTTGTTTTTAATAATATTTACCATTCATCCTTGGTTAATTAGTCACCTTGGATTTGTTAATTACTTGGCTATTTTCATACAATTAGTATTTGTTTATGTTTGACCGTTAGGCCTGTTTCAAGTCTAAGTAGCCATTACTGGTTTTTGATTGTTTCATACACATTATATCTCATTTTGTCCTAGATCGTTATTTCGTTATTTATAATTAGGTTTATTATCTATGGAGGTGTTTTAATTTAGTCTTTTTGTGATCTCTGTATGTAACAACTGTGTTATTCAATATTTCTTGCTAATTATTTACTAACAGTTTTCTCTTTTATAACTCAAACATTGTTTTCTTTCCTTATTTTAAGTACTCTGCCAATGTCAATAATATGGCTATTAATTACTATTTATTTATCATATAACATATAACATTTAGGTTTATGTTTGGGATAATTACCCAATCCATCTCCTATTCATAAACAATTGTTTATACAATTAATCAACACTTATTATTTAATATGTGTGTACAATTCATTACTTCTTATTTATTCTTCGGGTGATAAACAATCTCACCTCTATTGAACTTATTTCATTACTCTCCTATTATAACATGGGTATTTACTTAAGGTTATTACATACTTATTTTCTAAAGCTCTTTGCTTTCCCTTCCATGTTAACATCATCTTATTACTTTTTCTTGTGATTCTCACCTTTAAATTCTACAATACATTCTTAAGTTCTATAACAATATTATTTCATAATTATTACAGTTAATATCACTCTTTAGTGTTCATTATTACTGAATCAATGTTCTATTCTAAATATTATTCATAATAACTTTATTAAATGTTATTGTTCACTCTTAAATCTTAAACATTGGTTATTTTACTAAGTCTTTATCTTAGCCTTCTCTATTCTTACTATTTTTATTACAGACCATATTTTTATTTATTTATCACTGGCACTTTTTAAATTATTTTGTGTTCATTATAATTTACTTAGTGTTTCTTTTTGTATTATATCACTTTAGGATAATTCACTTTCACTAGTTTAACTTCCATTTACTTCTCACTATTTTGCTCTCTTTCTCTACACATATTATATATAATTATTAATATCATGTCTTTCTTTATTGACAACTTACATGTATTCCTAACTCTTTGGCTAGTGTATTTTTAGCTATTGTTTTTTATTACCGATTATTTACAATTGCCATTCAATCAATACTAACATTCATTAATTGTTTTGGTTCTTAACCGGTTTCATTTTCTTTATTATTTTGTATTACATTATTACTCCCCTCTCTATTTTTTATTCCTTGTCTGGGTTTTCTTGATGTGTTTTATTTTGTTTTCTTCATCGTGGGTTTGTTCTCTCTTTGTTTTCATTCTTCTTCTCCTTCACTCATCTAGTTTACTTTATTGTGTTTCTTAACTGTGGTGTTGGGTTGGGTCAATGTTGTTTGTCTGTCAGTCTAGTAGTTGAGTTTCTTTATTAATCACTTTTGGTTTATTACTCTTTCTCCTTCTTTCTTTATTACCTATTATATATTTTTTACTCTCCACATTATTTATTTATTAAAATATAGTATTATTTAGCATTTTTTATACATACTTATTGTTATCAAAACTGATCTGAATTTGGCGATGTTATATAATATTTCTTGATGGTGACATTTTGTAGTAAGGGTAGTGGTGTAAGGAGTGATCAGCGTGCGGCGTTGTGGCAAGTGATAGAGTAATTTAAGGGAGTGTTTGCCGATATTTGGTGGGGGGCAAATGGTTAGGAATGTATATGGCCAGGTTGGGAACACACATCCTAGTACAAAGAGGAGAATAAATTGAGGTAAGTGGAATTAGTGAAGAGAGTTATAACTGAGAGATTGGTGTCATAATTTGTAAATCTGGTTGTTAGTAGTGGTTGTTAGTAGGAAGAAGGTGAGTAAGGCTATAGATGTTAATGCCAATATAATAAGTCAAAGCATAGTGAATACAGAAATCACCCAGACTAATCAATGATCAAAATGAAAAGGTGAAATAAAAGAAAATTCATAGTTTGTAATAATAACTGAGAGGTAATAAGAAATGAAATATAATGTAACATGAATGTTAATAATAAATTTGAAATTGTGAAGAATTAAATGGTAGTAAATGATAAATAATTGATGGTTAATTAATAAAAGTTCAATTGAAATTAAAATGTAATGTTTGTAATTTTATACGCAAATTTAAAGATGTAGGGTGTGTAAAATTTGATCAAAGTTAAATGTGAATTGGTTATTTTAATGTAATAATCGCAATGTTAATTATGAGTGTATTATGATGTATTATGTATTAGGAAATAGTGTGTGTGGAGGAGTAAGGGGATGATTATTATTAACAGCGCCGGATAAGTAAAATTTCTGTTAATAATGATAATAATAATAATATTTTATAAAAGAGAAAATATTTCAGAATTGTAGAAAGAGGGAGATATAGATAATTTTATTTGAGTAAATTTTGATTATGTGTTTAAATATTTTGGAAGTATTATTGCATTAGTATAAAATTTGTATTTTTCTTGTTAATGGGAAAGGATTAATTATTATCGATTGGATTCAAAAAAATTTATAAATGTTAATGGTAGTGAACTAAGAGAATGGAACGTCTGTATAATAATTCTTGTACTAGGTGTAATGATCCTAGGTGTTAGGAGTTAAACAATACCCAGTGCTTTTTAACACAAACCAGCACATAGCTAAGTGGAAACAGATCAGTTAGGGATATGGTATTATACCAGGCCACTATTTTAATATTTTTGATTTGTTGTTTCAGTGTCTGGTGATGCTGTGACGGTGGTCCTGAGCTGGCCAGCGCGTCATAGCAGGAGCGTTACGTGCCTGTCGGCCTTGTGGTGTTGGGATCTCTCTGGAGAAGTCCAGTAAGGTCATGCAGGTACGGTCACCATCATTGGACCAAGGGTGAGTTATTATATTTTTCTTATAAACAGTAAGGGGTTGTGGCGACATATCCTGACTGATCCCTTTAGGAAGTATGAGTGTGTCAATGAGAGTTTTTATGCTTCGTCATAAATCCTTTCATTGAGGGGGTTTTGTAACAGTACAATTCTGGCCCTACTGTATTTTGGGGAATAATCAATATAAATTGTATTTTATTTCAAAGTCACATATAAGAAATTGGTAAGGTTTTATGAAGGTTTGCAACTGCACAATATCGAGTGGACAGAATTTGCTTCAAGGTCGAGAGTATATGCACAGAAACAACAACATTATTTTGTCATACAAATGTGTCACAAGCTGCACCCATGTATATGTCATCCAAAAGTATGCAACCACGCAATATGCGCTTGTAAACAACTAAGGTGTGGATTTCTACACAAAGGAACTGGTGACGTAGTTACTCCCCACTTCCGAATTGAAGCGTTGCAGATCATTCCCAGTCACCATATAGCAGCATAGCTGGCCGGCTGTATATCAAAATTTTATAAAAACCAAGTCTCGGACGTTCGCCTGTATAATGTAAAAGTGCAGTATTTATATAAAATAAAGTAACAGTGCAACGTAAAACATAAACACAAAGTTTGATAAAAGATTTAACATCATTTAGTGCGATTTCAGCGATGGGACGTCTGCAGGACTAATGTCAGGTAAGTGACAAATGGGGGGTACACAAAATATTAAATAAGGGTCAATACCAATTTTTCAGTAATAACTAATAAAAATGAGCTCAATTTGGGGAAAATTAAAAGAAAATTGTACTATAAAAATGTGAGCATGAGTGAATGCGAGAATATCTAACTATATAACAAGTGCTGGGTTGTAAAGTTATTTATAATAATGATATCATTAAATATAATTGAATATGTTATTTTGGAGGGCTATTGAAATGTTTAAGGGGAATTTTAACTTGAATAGTGAAACTGCGTCTCATGGCGCAACACCTAATGGTGTATAGCAGCGTGCTTATTGTGCACGATAGAGTCACATGTTTTGTACATAATATGACAATAAAAGGTAATGGCATTGGTAAAAATTTCAAGCAAGAGTAAATTATTTCAGATAACACATTCCGCTACTTCTGGTTCGCTTAACCGAATTCTGCCCTTAAAGGTAAGGAAATCTAATATTTCTTGTATAACAAGATGGCGCCTGAACAAATGTTGATTAAATTAATTTATATTATATATTAATAATTGTTGCATTAAATAATTAATATAACATTGTGTTCTGAGTCGGTAGTGAATTAATTATATTTAGTTAAGTAACGGACAAGTCATGGACAACGAAATCCAAGAAGAAAAAAGTTACTAACGACGTAGGTCCAGAAATGTCTCATTTTCCAAGGTGGCCATCATTTTGTGTGTTTTTTTTTTTAAGGAAAACTATATCTCAGAAAAGGGTTGAGATATTTTAATGAAATTTGGTACACATGCTTATATTAATGTTCTTAAGTAATCAAAAATTACAGTTTATTAAGAAAAATGTTAACCATTTTATTGTGAATATAATGGCATCTTGTTTGTTCAAATCTGATAACAAATTAACAGAGTTGTTGCAGGAAACAGCCTACTCACAAATTTTTACTACTTGATTTTTTTGTGTGCCAGACTTCAATTCCTTCAGTATATGAAAAATTATTTAGTTACAGTTACTACCACTTTTTCAAATGAACTCGGTGACAATAATTTAGAACAATGTAAAGGATTTATTTTAAATTAAATTAAAAACTTTTAACAAATTTAACTAGGTACAAACATTTATACACTGTCACCACACTAGTTACACACGGTAGCCTGCTAGATCATGTTATCTAAATCCATAAATTTTTACCTATAGAGGCACCTTAAAACCACAGTGTACTCAGCTGTGATTCAAAATATTGAGGATTTCCAGCAGAGATTTATTGAAGGTTGCCAACACATCTGAAATACACCAGGAGTTATTAAGCGAACGAGAAGATCCCTGGAGTGTAGATTACAGATCACTGTTGAAAACAATGGAGGGCACATTGAATATTTATTATGAACTCTTACATGGCGAAACCCTTTATTTTTCATTTCAGTGTTAGGAAATGATTATTTTATTTTATTTTTATTAGGATTAGATCCTATTCACATTAAGCACATAATATTTGTTCCAATACAATAGGCTGTTTCAGCTGTACACTAATTATTTGTTATTGAATTTGAATAATCAAGGTGTTGTCATAGTCACAATAAACTACTCAAGAATTTACCAGATATGGTAATTTCAGAGAATGGTACTCTGGTACTCCCAAGAATCATAATTTGATAAAATTTATAGAGCTATTAGTGATACAGAAAAAGTGGCTACTACTTTAAAATTCGAGATCACAAAGTAGCTGTGATTTCTTATATGTTAAAGAGTGTTAATGTTAGCACCAAATTTTATTAAGATATCTCAAACCCTTTTTTAAATAGAAATTTTTTCTTAGAAAACTCAAAATTTTGGCCAGATGGAAAATGAGACTTTTCTGAACATGTTTATAGGATTTTATTAAAATATTGATGCAGATTCCATATATGTTTAGTGAGAATACTTTTACATTACACCCTGTACATATAACTTATACTCCACTTGTACCCAATCAAGGTTGTATTTTTCTTACTTGGAATATGTTTGAGCATCAGGCAGTATGCTCATTGTCAGCCATGTTAGACAAAGAGTTCTCCAGCCTTGTTTTAAGTAAAGTCAATCATCCTATTTATTTCAATACAGTAGAGTCCTGGTTATCCGCCATAAACGGGCTGGCGGAAGGGTGGATAAGCTGGAATGGCGGATAATAGGGAGAGTTAAATAAAACGCAAATTTATCATAAAATTACGTTGTAATTTTGTAAATGTAATTAATAAACATCACGTTTTACAACAAATCAATAGTGAAAACAATACAGTACTGTACAATTATATTACAAAATTATAGTAAAACATTTTAGAGAACAAGCAACAATATTAAAGTTATACACTTACAAAAAAAGAGAAAACAATTACACCTACTTTAGTATTTCACACTTCAAGTTTAAGAATTCAGTAAATTTTAACAAGAAAAATTTACTAAAAATAAATATAGAATCAGACTAATGTGTACGTAATAAAATTGACTTACACTGTCAGAAATGTTGGAAGTGAGAGTTCAGTTCATGATGAGTGAAAAAAATTAGTGATCTTCGACTGCCTCCCTGATGATTCCCGCTTCTTTGCTGCCAAGTCTCGCCATCTTTTGAGCATCATTATGTCGACGACCCTGGCTTCCTCTTGCTGCTCAACGTACTGAATGGCTGCTTCAAGAGCTTTAACCCCTTCTTTGTGTGTGATCTTTTGGGGCTCAACAGTTTCAGAGTCTTGATCTTCAACAACATCATCGCTATTAACAAGTGTTACAATTTCTTCGTCAGTTATTTCATATTGGTCGTCTCCTGAAAGCCAATTCCTTATTTCATCCAACGATGCATCCTCACATTATAAAATTATCTTTTATAGATGTAGGTATACAAGTTGTTATATAGTATCTACGTTCTTGGGGGCTTATTATGTCGAGCCCCACGTTGGGTTCGCCAATCTATAAAATAACTTTTACAGATTCAAGTATACAAGTACTGATAAGTAGATTTGTAATAGATGTGTGTTATTATTATAGATTCGTAGATAGTACGATAAAATCTTCTAACTCTTCTTAGTGGATCTTCACTCACTTCTGCCCCACGATGGAGCGCCAATCTATAAAATAACTTTTATAGATGTAGATATATATTTATGGTGGTGTGGTGTGTGAGTGCAGATACGCACCGGTATCTACGATAATGTTTTTTATAAAATGTCGTAATTATAACTATTATGGTTATTAGTGTGATTGTATTGTTTAATGGGTGCGTATTGATAGTCCACTTCTTTAATTTAAGATGTTTCGCGCACTTTGTTATATACCTCCCTCACTTACCACACGTGGATATTCCAGTCCTGTTCAGTGACGGTTCCGCTGAAATACATACACTTTACATACAGATAGGTATTCAGGTTGAATATTCAATATAATTGTCACACGCAATATAAATGAAATAACATCTAAATAATATTCTGAATTATTATTAGATCTATTTAAACTCTTCCGCCACCTTTGGTAGAACTGATTAAAAATAAATGAACTAATTTAGAATTGAAATGATACTCTTTTTCACTGGTACTAGAAGTGGAGGTTTATTAACAATTCGAGATAATATAAAATCTTTGAACAATGAACAATCAATGGCTAACAACCTTTTAGATAATAATTACAATTAAAAATTCAAAATAAGACTCTGTTCAGCCTCAAGGCTGGTAAACCTGTTGTTTGTACAATAAGTTAATTTCAAGAGGTTATGTTCTCTTGTATCAGTGAATTACCATATTCGTAAGGTTCTTTTAGGTAACATGATACCAGGTACAAGATGTAATATTAATAACGATATAAAATGAACAATAATTAAGAATAAACAAACAAATATAAAAATCGAAAATTGATACCATATATCTGATAGTTATGGTACTATCGTACGCGGGAATGCGCACGCAACTTTTAGTATTCTTCTGACAATTATCAAGCTCGTTGGCTTATACAGTTAAAATGCATCACTTTATTTTAATAATTCGTTTTGAGAATTATCTATTTGCAAGAGAAAAATTTATTAAAAAACTCTTGTTATTATTTCCATCTGGTTTGGATTTTACTTGAGAACAGACCGGTAACAGTGAAACTGGCAAGTTACCGTTACGATTCTAAGGTTATGTTATAACGGGTATTGTTATAATGGTTAACTATTTCTTAATATTTAATATTTCTTAATCTAAATACAAATACATTATTCGTAATATATTGATGTGTTATTATCAGGATTACATTTATTCTTTCGTATTAAAGTTAATAATGTTTACTTTAAAACATCGAAAAGTCAAGAAAACAATTTTAGAACTCGTATTTAGTAATAAATGTTTCAAACATAATTTTTTTAATAATGATAAATAATTAAAATATTTTTTCAATATTTTAATAATTGTGAATTAATATTTCTTTTAATTCTGATAATTCAATCATGGTTTTTGATACTTCGCCTTTTCTGACTTGCGTAGTGTCAAAATTATTTGTTTACGAAATTATTATTTCGGTTTCAATATTATTTAAATAAAATCGTACTCCCTGTTTTTTATCTTTCACAACACTCGCAAGTACGATTGACATTATACACTAACCGTACTTGTTTAAATAAATAACTCCGCACATTTCACTCGTAAATATTGGTGTAGTGTTAAGGTTATGTATGTTGATTTACTTAATGTCACTGCCACGCACCAATTCAAAATTAAAACTTTTTCATGTTGGCGAGTGGCGTGGCCTCTCCGTCGAAAGACTGATCGTGAACTGTGATGCTTCCTCTAAGCGTCTCCTGCTCGTCTGGCTAAGGTTCATTCATTCTATTGGTTGAAAAAATTATACTCTCTGACCCAAAAGCCTTTGTTTTCTTAAAATATTTAATTTTTTAACAAATTCGATTTTGAGGTTGAGGCTTTGTGACGTCAGCACTAGTACAAAAATTTAATTGAAAAGTTTAAAATCACAATAACTTTCTTAATCTATGTCCTATCGTTAAATGGTTGATGTCAGTGAATTGCGGACATCCTGTGCTTTAATTTAAGTCTAAGAATGATTATTTTCCGTCCATCACTTCCATCACTATAACGATTTTATTAATTATTTCTGGTGTATCTTATATTTATAAGTCTATTACACCAAATTTCACTTATTTACAGTATATTAAAACACTTTTTAAATAAACACTCTGAGTCCATATCTCGATTGGTTTGATTCAAAATTTGGGAATAATTGTTCCCTAAGCAATATCTCGTTATGGCGTCTTTAGGCGTCCATATTTGATTTTTTATAAATGTGCTTAAAACTAATTTTTCGTATTTAAAACAGTAATATTGCAATCTAATAATACTAGTAACGTCTATTTACATAATTTTACACTAGAATATTTGTATATGACTGTGTTTAATCTACTATTTACATTGTTTTAGTCCCCTCCTATCTCTTATATACAATTGTTACCTTATTTCTGGTTTTCTCTATATAAATTATATCATGTACTAATTGTAATTAGTGTACACACATTGTACCTAATTCATTATACATAATGGTTAGCCTTTAGCTAGTTCAGAACCCTTCAATTCTTCAGTAATGGGTCTGTTTATGTTGTGTCATATCATAGTAGTCATTTATTTTTGTTCATACAATAACTAAGTTGTTATTGTTACACTTGGTTTGTGTTTCGAAAGTAGTATTAGACATTATTCTAACTCTTGATAATGTTTTCATTTACTTTTAAACAAGTTTACATGTTATATTTTTCATAAATAACTTGCTCCTCATGGTTTGTTTACACCTGGGTTCTCTCATTATAGTCATTTGGTTTTTAATTATTTGTATATAAAATGACTGTTTTTATGATCATAGTCTGTTCTCAAAGTAGCATTGGGATTCCCTCTTACTACTGGTAACAACCTTAACTATCTGTGTTCAATCTTTGATACAGTATTTTTCTTAACTAGTTAGTTATTCAATGGTTCAGCTTACTTCTGGTTATACGTACATAGTTAGTTAGTTTACAATATTTTGGTTACAATACTGTTATTATTATGTTCAGAATCTGTTCTCAAGGTAGTACCAGATATTTATCTCACTACTGGTAATACTTTTATTAACATTGGTATTTGTTTTGATATTGTATTTTGTCTAACTAAATTGGCATATTTGTTCCATCTCTACTATCTCTGTGCCATCATATTTGCTTTGTTTTATTTGCATTGTGCTGCAATATAATACATTGTCTCTTAGGATTTATTATTATTTATAACAAATTCTTGATTGATATCATAGTTGATGATCAATTATTTATATTAACATGTATGATTTTCTGTTTCATAGGTGTCTTCCCTATGGGGTTATGTAACAAAGTACCACATGTTTTAATGCAGTATTTTTCTACTACTAACATGACTTCAGTATGGTATCTTACTACAATATTTTAATTATTTTGTTACACATGTTTATACAACTCCTTCTTAAACAATAACACAAATCTTTTTGTATTAATTACAATATTTTTCTGGTCATTGGTTGAATTCAATTCCTGTCACTTTGTTTGATACATATCAAAGGTTTTTTATTTGTTGTCAGTTCTCTATGAACAATAACATAATTGTTCTATTTTATTCTATTCTGGTGGTCTTATGATTATCTGTATTGATCACAACCTTTATTAAATTAGTCACACTCATTGTCTGTGTTTATTTGACTATTTTAATTCTTGCTGTTTCATTATGAAATTAACATATTTTCTTACACTATAAACTTCAGCACTGGGATTGTTTGTGTGGTTTATTCAGTTGAAATTAGTTAACTATTCACAGGTTTCACATCTATGTTAAGTACTCACTGTAATTGTTTGTGGTTCCTTAAATGTTAGACACTGGTTTTCTTTTCATATTTGATAATCATCACTTCTTTTGGTCACTTATATAGTCTTTAGTACACGTGGTTTATGTTGAGTCCTTGCATGATCCATCCATCTTCTTCTCTCTTCATGGTACTCTTCCTTGTCCTTCTTCTTTCTTCTTCTTCAATATTTTCGTTGTAGTCACTATCTTTATTTATTTCCCTCGCTGTTGGAGTTTGTTGGTCCTTATTTCGTCGGTTCCCCTCACTGTTGGATCCTATTGGGTCTGGTTACTGATATTTTGTTTTGGCTCATGGCATTTTCCTTCTTCATTTTGTATTTGATGTTGCTATGTTAATATTATCTTCTTTATCGTTAGGTTTTTATATCAATATATTTGTAGATACACACTTTTATACACTTAGGTTTATTTATCTAGACATACTTCCATGCTTTTCTCTTACTTGACGTTATATTAGCTTATATTATGTAACTACCATATTTGGTAACGTTACATATGCCTTCCTATAAGAATTGATTAATTCTGAATTATTATACTATATTTTTCATTGAAGAATTTATCAATTGTTGTACATTCCATGTCGATTCACATGTTTTTTCCATATATCCCATCACTTTCTTCTATTTGAATCATATTTATTTCTTCTCTATGTAATCATCTCCCTTGTTTATTTAGTTCCCTAATTCCCTAACATAAGTTTAGCTGGGGCAGTTTAGAGCGGCTCACTTTGGCTATTCAACTCTACTGGCCATACTAACTTCAATAAATATGGAGGCAAATCATCTCCTTTAATAATAATAAAGATTGCTGGCATTATTCATCAGTCAATTCATCAAAATTAATAATAGTGGTCGTTCTTCCGACAAATAATAAATATCCTTGGGATTAATTCACGCATCTGCGGTTTATACATTGTTATACTCTCTTTTCTTGATTCAACTTAACGATATTCTTCACATATTATAGGGATAGTTTGTTTTACATTTCCTCACTGGTATACTCTCATGATTATCTTCGTTAGTATATTACTTTTCATTCTTCTTCATCATTGATTAATCTCTTCATTTTGTGTCACATTGAACGTCATTTCGTCATATTCTTCATTTCAGGTTTCATTCTTCTAGATATAATTCATAAGTACATTTATTTTTTCTTCTTTCTCATGGTTTTAGTTGGTATTTAAATTCCATGTGGTATTGGCTTTTCTTCTAGTAAAATACACTAGAATATTGTGGTTGTGTGTGGTGGTTTGTCTACATTAATACATTTCTTTAGTTTATTCTTCCAACTTCTCAATTGCTCCTTCTTCCTTTCTCAATAGTACGGGTAAGATGTTAAGTTTTTACTTGTTGACGTGGCTCTTGGAAATATATCTGCCATGGTTGTTGTTTGTCTGTCTCGTATTTTTCTCCTTTTTCTATAGTACGGGTAGGATGTTAAATTTTTACTTGTTGACGTGGCTCTTGGAAATTTATGTGCCTAGGGTGGAATGCGTCAGTCTCGTATTTTTCTCTTTATAGTATGGGTAGGATGTTAAGTTTTACTTGTTGACGTGGCTCTTGGAAATTCATGATGTATCTCATATATGCCGTGGATGTAGGGTGTCGGCCTCGTATATTTTTCTCTTTATAGTACGGGTAAGATGTTAAAATTTTTACTTGTTGACGTGGCTCTTGGAATTAATTATGCCATGGTTGTTGTTTGTCTGTCTCGTATTTTTCTCTTTTTTCTATTAGTACGTTATTATTCATAAATACAATGTTCTGAATCCTTTATATTAATTCTTTGGGAGTATGTTTTCTCACATTATAAAATTACAATATACATTCAATGCTCAATACATAGTTATACAGTTACTTCTCATTTAATATAAACGCATAATAATTTTCATAACAATAATACATCCTTTTTCTTTAGTCAACATCTATTTTTATAATCATATTTTCATTTTTCACTTTTTAAATAATAATAATCTTCATGGCCACATTTCATTCTTCATCTTGATATAGTCAACAGTTATTCATAAGTATACTTTCATTTTTCATAACAAATATTTTCATCCTTTACATAATATCCATAATAAAATAATTCTTATCGCTATATTTTCACTTTTAGTCCCATATTTTAATTGTCAATATATTTTTTCATTGAAGTTTGATTGTAAGTCTTACTGGTTATCATAATAGTCGGTCCCATAATTCAGTGTATATTTTATTCATTTTAACCGTAATCGTCGTTCTCCTCTCTTCTTGTCGATCGGACTTCTTTAGCATCCATACTCCTGTCCGTTCTTGACCTATATCAGGCTATCATCTGGTTTTTCCATTTGAAAGCTATTAGGGCTGTGTCTGCCTTCCATTCTTCTGTCTTCTTTCTCTCTCTTTCTTCAATATATTTGTTTCCGTTGTTCTTCTGGTGGCTGTCAGTACTGATGTTTGGTAACTCCTTCAATTTGGTTTGGGTACCGTCATCTATTTTCTGGTTGGGTACTTCCGTTAATTGACTCCTCTTCTTCCGCAGTTCTCTTATCTCTCTGGCGTATCCTTCGACAATCCGGTCCCATTTCTCTTGGTAGCCTTCCTTTTTCTTAAAGTATGTCACTCTTCTTTTGGAAATACGTGGTTGAGATATTCTGTTGGTAATCTTCTTCTTTGTCTTCTTTGTTGTTGCATAATCTTCCTCCTCGTCCATCTCCATGATACTCCTCCGATACTCCTTCCTGAAGACCCTTTCTTCATGGTTGATAATTGGTAAGTTGACCACATTAATCAGACCATTTCTAGTCATTTCAATTAATTCTTTTGTAACTCTTGCCTTCCTCGGGCGTATGGTTCTTCTTTCTTCCATCTTCACCTCTTCCTTTTCTTTAATTATTTGGATCTTCTTTTCTCCACTATCTTTGGACTCTGGATTTGTCGGTTCCATGTTTTTATTTTCAGGTACTTCTTCAACTTCCATTTGCTTGTCGTCTATCTTTGGGTTGGATTGTTCCCTCTGTTCTCTCTCTCTTCTTAATTTTTCTGTGAATAATCGGTTGTCTTCCTTTAATGATTGTAGGTTTTCATCCATCTTCTTACTCATTGCGTCTAACTTCTGGTTTGTGGATTTCTGGCCTTCTTTCAAGGATTCTATGTTCTTATTGTTATCGTCTAATTTGTTGTCCAACTCTGCCATCGCCTTCCTCATCCACTCTTGAAATGCTGTTAATCCCGACATCTTGATACGCTGGTAATGTACCTGCTGTCTCTTCACGGATTGGGGTGATTAGGTTACTGGTTATGGTATATTTTCCCTAATCCGCGCTCAGACGTTGGGCGCCAATCTATAAAATTATCTTTTATAGATGTAGGTATACAAGTTGTTATATAGTATCTACGTTCTTAGGGTCTTATTATGTCGAGCCCCACGTTGGGTTCGTCAATCTATAAAATAACTTTTACAGATTCAAGTATACAAGTACTGATAAGTAGATTTGTAATAGATGTGTATTATTATTATAGATTCGTAGATAGTACGATAAAATCTTCTAACTCTTCTTAGTGGATCTTCACTCACTTCTGCCCCGCGATGGAGCGCCAATCTATAAAATAACTTTTATAGATGTAGATATATATTTATGGTGGTGTGGTGTGTGAGTGCAGATACGCACCGGTATCTACGATAATGTTGTTTTTTATAAAATATCGTAATTATAACTATTATGGTTATTAGTGTGATTGTATTGTTTAATGGGTGCGTATTGATAGTCCACTTCTTTAATTTAAGATGTTTCGCGCACTTTGTTATATACCTCCCTCACTTACCACACGTGGATATTCCAGTCCTGTTCAGTGACGGTTCTGCTGAAATACATACACTTTACATACAGATAGGTATTCAGGTTGAATATTCAATATAATTGTCACACGCAATATAAATGAAATAACATCTAAATAATATTCTGAATTATCATTAGATCTATTTAAACTCTTCCGCCACCTTTGGTAGAACTGATTAAAAATAAATGAACTAATTTAGAATTGAAATGATACTCTTTTTCACTGGTACTAGAAGTGGAGGTTTATTAACAATTCGAGATAATATAAAATCTTTGAACAATGAACAATCAATGGCTAACAACCTTTTAGATAATAATTACAATTAAAAATTCAAAATAAGACTCTGTTCAGCCTCAAGGCTGGTAAACCTGTTGTTTGTACAATAAGTTAATTTCAAGAGGTTATGTTCTCTTGTATCAGTGAATTACCATATTCGTAAGGTTCTTTTAGGTAACATGATACCAGGTACAAGATGTAATATTAATAACGATATAAAATGAACAATAATTAAGAATAAACAAACAAATATAAAAATCGAAAATTGATACCATATATCTGATAGTTATGGTACTATCGTACGCGGGAATGCGCACGCAACTTTTAGTATTCTTCTGACAATTATCAAGCTCGTTGGCTTATACAGTTAAAATGTATCACTTTATTTTAATAATTCGTTTTGAGAATTATCTATTTGCAAGAGAAAAATTTATTAAAAAACTCTTGTTATTATTTCCATCTGGTTTGGATTTTACTTGAGAACAGACCGGTAACAGTGAAACTGGCAAGTTACCGTTACGATTCTAAGGTTATGTTATAACGGGTATTGTTATAATGGTTAACTATTTCTTAATATTTATTATTTCTTAATCTAAATACAAATACATTATTCGTAATATATTGATGTGTTATTATCAGGATTACATTTATTCTTTCGTATTAAAGTTAATAATGTTTACTTTAAAACATCGAAAAGTCAAGAAAACAATTTTAGTCAATTGAGTGACTATTGTTATTACTCGTATTTAATAATAAATGTTTCAAACATAATTTTTTTAATAATGATAAATAATTAAAATATTTTTTCAATATTTTAATAATTGTGAATTAATATTTCTTTTAATTCTGATAATTCAATCATGGTTTTTGATACTTCGCCTTTTCTGACTTGCGTAGTGTCAAAATTATTTGTTTACGAAATTATTATTTCGGTTTCAATATTATTTAAATAAAATTGTACTCCCTGTTTTTTATCTTTCACAACACTCGCAAGTACGATTGACATTATACACTAACCGTACTTGTTCAAATAAATAACTCCGCACATTTTACTCGTAAATATTGGTGTAGTGTTAAGGTTATGTATGTTGATTTACTTAATGTCACTGCCGCGCACCAATTAAAAATTAAAACTTTTTCATGTTGGCGAGTGGCGTGGCCTCTCCGTCGAAAGACTGATAGTGAACTGTGATGCTTCCTCTAAGCGTCTCCTGCTCGTCTGGCTAAGGTTCATTCATTCTATTGGTTGAAAAAATTATACTCTCTGACCCAAAAGCCTTTGTTTTCTTAAAATATTTAATTTTTTAACAAATTCGATTTTGAGGTTGAGGCTTTGTGACGTCAGCACTAGTACAAAAATTTAATTGAAAAGTTTAAAATCACAATAACTTTCTTAATCTATGTCCTATCGTTAAATGGTTGATGTCAGTGAATTGCGGACATCCTGTGCTTTAATTTAAGTCTAAGAATGATTATTTTCCGTCCATCACTTCTATCACTATAACGATTTTATTAATTATTTCTGGTGTATCTTATATTTATAAGTCTATTACACCAAATTTCACTTATTTACAGTATATTAAAACACTTTTTAAATAAACACTCTGAGTCCATATCTCAATTGGTTTGATTCAAAATTTGGGAATAATTGTTCCCTAAACCATATCTCGTTATGGCGTCTTTAGGCGTCCATACTTGATTTTTTATAAATGTGCTTAAAACTAATTTTTCTTATTTAAAACAGTAATATTGCAATCTAATAATACTAGTAACGTCTATTTACATAATTTTACACTAGAATATTTGTATATGACTGTGTTTAATCTACTATTTACATTGTTTTAGTCCCCTCCTATCTCTTATATACAATTGTTTCCTTATTTCTGGTTTTCTCTATGTAAATTATATCATGTACTAATTGTAATTAGTGTACACACATTGTACCTAATTCATTATACATAATGGTTAGCCTTTAGCTAGTTCAGAACCCTTCAATTCTTCAGTAATGGGTCTGTTTATGTTGTGTCATATCATAGTAGTCATTTATTTTTGTTCATACAATAACTAAGTTGTTATTGTTACACTTGGTTTGTGTTTCCAAAGTAGTATTAGACATTATTCTAACTCTTGATAATGTTTTCATTTACTTTTAAACAAGTTTACATGTTATATTTTTCATAAATAACTTGCTCCTCATGGTCTGTTTACACCTGGGTTCTCTCATTATAGTCATTTGGTTTTTAATTATTTGTATATAAAATGACTGTTTTTATGGTCATAGTCTGTTCTCAAAGTAGCATTGGGATTCCCTCTTACTACTGGTAACAACCTTAACTATCTGTGTTCAATCTTTGATACAGTATTTTTCTTAACTAGTTAGTTATACAATGGTTCAGCTTACTTCTGGTTATATGTACATAGTTAGTTAGTTTACAATATATTGGTTACAATACTGTTATTATTATGTTCAGAATCTGTTCTCAAGGTAGTACCAGATATTTATCTCACTACTGGTAATACTTTTATTAACATTGGTATTTGTTTTGATATTGTATTTTGTCTAACTAAATTGGCATATTTGTTCCATCTCTACTATCTCTGTGCCATCATATTTGCTTTGTTTTATTTGCATTGTGCTGCAATATAATACATTGTCTCTTAGGATTTATTATTATTTATAACAAATTCTTGATTGATATCATAGTTGATGATCAATTATTTATATTAACATGTATGATTTTCTGTTTCATAGGTGTCTTCCCTATGGGGTTATGTAACAAAGTACCACATGTTTTAATGCAGTATTTTTCTACTACTAACATGACTTCAGTATGGTATCTTACTATAATATTTTAATTATTTTGTTACACATGTTTATACAACTCCTTCTTAAACAATAACACAAATCTTTTTGTATTAATTACAATATTTTTCTGGTCATTGGTTGAATTCAATTCCTGTCACTTTGTTTGATACATATCAAAGGGTTTTTATTTGTTGTCAGTTCTCTATGAACAATAACATAATTGTTCTATTTTATTCTATTCTGGTGGTCTTATGATTATCTGTATTGATCACAACCTTTATTAAATTAGTCACACTCATTGTCTGTGTTTATTTGACTATTTTAATTCTTGCTGTTTCATTATGAAATTAACATATTTTCTTACACTATAAACTTCAGCACTGGGATTGTTTGTGTGGTTTATTCAGTTGAAATTAGTTAACTATTCACAGGTTTCACATCTATGTTAAGTACTCACTGTAATTGTTTGTGGTTCCTTAAATGTTAGACACTGGTTTTCTTTTCATATTTGATAATCAACACTTCTTTTGGTCACTTATATAGTCTTTAGTACACGTGGTTTATGTTGAGTCCTTGCATGATCCATCCATCTTCTTCTCTCTTCATGGTACTCTTCCTTGTCCTTCTTCTTTCTTCTTCAATATTTTCGTTGTAGTCACTATCTTTATTTATTTCCCTCGCTGTTGGAGTTTGTTGGTCCTTATTTCGTCGGTTCCCCTCACTGTTGGATCCTATTGGGTCTGGTTACTGATATTTTGTTTTGGCTCATGGCATTTTCCTTCTTCATTTTGTATTTGATGTTGCTATGTTAATATTATCTTCTTTATCGTTGGGTTTTTATATCAATATATTTGTAGATACACACTTTTATACACTTAGGTTTATTTATCTAGACATACTTCCATGCTTTTCTCTTACTTGACGTTATATTAGCTTATATTATGTAACTACCATATTTGGTAACGTTACAACATCCAGGGATACGTTGCACCAAGGGCAAAATACTTTCATGAAGTTCATCCAGCATGCTTTAAGCCATATTTTCGTCCTCGCCCAACAGCTTATGCCACGACTTCGCAATTGTTTGTGCCCCGACGTCGGCCCAGGCCCTTGCGACCCAATAAGCGACATCCTTCAAATTTATACTTTTCAACTTCTTAATCAAGTTTTGCCCATCTTCAGTTTCTTGTATGACTGTTGACAGAAGCTTTCTTCGATAGTTTCGTTTAAGTGTTTCCAAAACACCCTGGTCCATAGGCTGACAAATGGCAGTCACATTTGGTGGCAAAAACATAGCCTTTATGTCCCCATCCAAGTTCGTCTGGATCAGGGTGAGTTGGGGCATTGTCTAGCAGTAAAACTGCTTTTCTGGGTAGGTTGTTGTCTTTTAAAAACTTCTCTGTAGAAGGAACAAACTCTTTAAAAAACCATTCCTTAAAAATTTCACTAGTCATCCATGCACTTTTTTGATTGAAATATTTTACTGGAAGAGCATGTTTTGAAATGGTTTTAAAAGCCCTAGGGTTTTTGGACTTTCCAATCATTGCCAGGTCCATTTTGTGGTTTGCTGTGGCATTACTGCATGCTAAAATAGTCACTCTCTCTTTATTACGTTTATAGCCAGGGGCTGCAGCTTCAGTTCTAGCTGCAAGGCTCTTACTCGGTAACATTTTGAAATTAAGGCCTGTTTCATCACAATTAAATACTTGATCTCCTGTTAAGCTTTCAGTTTCAACAAAGTCTTGAAATTTTTTCTTAAACTGCTCCATTTCTTGAAAGTTTGATGACAGTTTCTCGCCGCAAATATTCAACTGACGGATTCCGTAACACTTCTTCCATCTATCAAGCCAGCCAATGCTTGCTGTAAAATCTGCATCACCTTCGTTAAATTCTTTTTGAAACTGCAACGCCTTTTCTTTTAAGATAGGTCCTGAAATAGGCACCCCTTTCTCCCTGAACTGTGTAAACCAAATGTACAACGCTTCGCTAACTTTTTCATAATCACTATTTTTCATAGTTTTTCTATCTTTAAAAGCAGTCTCAGTAACTCGTGAGGAACACCATTTTTCTAATTCTAATCGTCTCTTCTTCCAATCTCCAACTGTGCGATGACCGACGCCGTAGTGGTCAGCCACCTTCTGCAGCGTTTCCCCTTTATCCAGTCTTTTTAATGCCTCAAGCTTGTCTTTTATTGATAAAACAATTTTCTTCCTTTTCGTAGCCATAATCGCAACACTATTAACAAGACTACACTACGACACTTTCACCAAAACTGCACTAGTCACTCATGGACACACTGCATAAAAATAGCCTCACTGCTCACTACAGCACACAACAAGAAACTGCAGTCTACTAAGCGATGAGCATGTGAGCGATAGCGTTGGATGTTGGGGGTGGGGTGGGGTGAATGACACATGAGTCACAGCTAGGCTATAATAGGCGATGGGCAGTAGGCCAAATTTCTGCGGTACAGTCAGGAGCAATCACAAAGAGAGCACGTACACTCACGCCCGCAAACTATTGGCACACTATTTTCGTTGCAGTAATTAAAGAAAATATTTTTTACGTTTACGTTTTTTTATGCCGCTTGGGCGGCGGATAACACGGAATGGCGGATAATCGAAGGGCGGATAACCGAGACTCTACTGTACTTCATATACAAGGTGTAGCTAGAAAAAAACTGGATTGGTGTTTTAAAACTTTTTATTTATAATCTTTTACAATTTTGATTTTATCACCTTCAATGTACTCCCCTTTTTGATCCCTACACTGTTCCATACGAATTTTCCACTGTTCAAAGCAGTGCTTCCGGTCATCTTCTGAAAGCCCTTTCATGACCTCCGCCGCCTTTGCTTTTACTGCATCTACAGTTTCAAATCTGGTTTCTATTAGAGCTGATTTGACTTTAGGAAATAAAAAGAAGTCACATGGGGCGAGATCAGGTGAATAGGGTGGGTGTTCCAAGACAGTGATTCCGTGCTTGGCCAAAAACATCTTGACAGACACTGCGTTATGGGCTGGGGCATTGTCCTGGTGAAGAAGCCATGTCTGGTTTTTCCACAAATCAGGTCATTTCTTCCGTACGCGCTCACGTAGAGTAGTCAGGACACTTTTTTAGTATTGTTGGTTGACTGTCTGACCTTTGGGTACCCAATCAATGTGCACAATCCCTCTGATGTCAAAAAAAACAATCATTATTGCTTTAAATTTCAATTTGCTCATCCGTGCTTTCAAGTTTTCTGCGAAAACTTGTGTATGCGACAACCACTCATCACCGTACACTTGTTGCAACATTAAATAAGTTTCCGTTGCGGATTTCTCAAGTTTGAAAAGGAATTCATATTAACACACTGCTCCTTGTGAACACTTAGCATTTTTTTGGCAAAGCGTAACTGCACGAACCACTTCTAATGAAGGATACGGCCGAACTAAACAATGCACTGCGTTGAAACTTGAGTAGACGGTGGAGGGGGTAACATGTGACACTGCCACGCAACAGTCGTCTGTGACACGCTTGCCGTTCCACCGTAAAAAAAAGTCTGGTTTTTTTTCTAGCGACACCTCGTATGTTATTGGTTTTATGGTGTCTTCAAAATGCTAAAACTTTGGTGTCTTCAAAAAGTATGTGATGTTTTGTGGCTGTAATATGTTGTACAAGAGCTAAAATGCTGAGCCCTACATTGACTCCGAATATACGTTCCTCCTTCATCTCCTAATGCAGAAGCCCATTTGGCCCACATAATATGGGTGCAGTCTCCACACTATTCTCTCTCTCTCTCTCTTTCTCTTACACACACACATATTTATTTCAACAAATATAACAATCAGTTACCAGTAATATGAAGGATTTTTTTGTATCCTTGTTGCATATTAAAAAGAATGTTATATTTATTGAAATGCTAATATTATTTAAAGAAAATTGGAGTAGAATTAATAATTCTCTATCGCCACACACACACACACACACACACACACACACACACACACACACACACACACACACACACACACACACACACACACACACACACACACACACACACACACACACACACACACACACACACACACACACACACACACACACACACACACACACACACACACACACACACACACACACACACACACACACACACACACACAGTAAAAGCCTGTGCTATGCTCCTATTTATTATGCTATCCAGTATAACACATGCTTTTTATACAGTTCCTGCATGTCTCATCTGCAAAATCATTATAAAATATCATATTTTCATATTTAAATGATACCTGCATACCTCTTTTTCATTAAATTTTTCTTTTTATTTTCACCAGTATTATAAATAAGGAGGGTGGCTGTGGTAATATTCTGCCCTAGCTACAGGTCATCGCCTACCTCAGGCCTATTGATTATTAAGCTTATGTCATACAAATCATTTTTGAAAAAGGAAAATCATTTTGTATGGTGGAAAATTAAACGAGGAAAGTGTAACAGTGTTTGTTGCTGGTGATTATGGTAGTTCTAAAACGTGTCTCCCGCCATGGTGAAAAATCACCTACAACATACTTTACATGTAAACACCTGACATGTAATTAAACTATCTAGCATGCACATAGATGAGGGCTTTTTGCTTAAAGGACTTGGACAACAAGACAATGAAAACCAGACATTAAGATTATCTTCAGTAAAGTACGGACATTAAAAACATGAAGCCTCAGCCCATAGGCCAAGGAGTAAGTTCTCATGAATTATATCAGAAATTAATTTGTTTGGCAAAAATGGCTAAAGTGGTTGAAACATCTTAACTGAATGGATGACTGGTTCATCCCCAAACAACTGTTGAATTGTAAGCCGAATGGATGGAGAGGTGTGGGACATCCAAAGAAGTGTTGGAGTGACCAGCTCTAGTCTATCTGCTTGAGACCAGAACAAACTGAATACAGAATAATAAGTGAAATAAGAAGTATTGCTGAATAATAATCTCTTTGCTTGCAACATTTTATTTAAATATGTCAATAATGCTAATATATATGTGAAAAATATGGACATACACTAATGATGTACATTCCTGTGCTACTTGTTTTCCTAATGTGTGGTTTTTAACAAGGTGCATTTCTTTCAAGTGTTTTAATGGTATTTTACTACATACACATTTCAACAATACAAACTGCATGCAGAATGTACAAAGATGAATATATAAATTTATATGAAGCAAAAAGTGTGAAAAGTCTAACGCACACTTGTAATTTTAACAGCAATCTCAGGCAGGTGTGTGTCACCTAATATGATGTCACAAGGGGCGAGAACATTGTGTATAGCATAATCATTTGTGTACATGCAACCTGCACTGACAGGTAATTGTAGTTGACTCACAAAAACTAGTCGTTTTATGCAAAACTGGTCAGCACAATACAAACACAAATTGTACCACTGGACAATGAATAATTTTACACACCCTAAACTTGTGGTTGTGCAAATTTGTATACACATAATTGAACAGTGTTATTCATAATATTTATTAATTATTCTATTAATCAAAAATATGGAGTAATAAAAAAACTGCGATGTAGTAAAAAAAATATTAGTCCTATAAATAACTAGAACCATTGTATTTTACTAATGTGTTTTAATAACTGCACAAGCTACAGAAATTCAGTTGGACTGTCCCACTTATGACCTCTCACAACTAATTTCACAATTTTGGATATACCATTGCTGATGCTGGTCTCCATTTTACTTCATCCAAATAACCTTTTGTTATTTCTGTATTCTCCTCTGCTGGAGTCTCCGATGTATTACTTCTGGTTTCGAACTTCTGTGTTTTAGTTAGATTCTCTTTTACTTCTTTTATCCTTTATTCTTGTTCTGCTTAGAGGTTCTAAATTTTTTATGTCATTACCCATTCTAATGTATTCTCTTTAAATTTATTTTTTATTTTTGTAGCTTGTTTATTGACTGTTGTACCATACCTTCTAATACTTCTATCTCTGTTATGAGTTTCATTTAGTTTTCAAGTTAATTGTTCTTTTACTTCTTAATTAATTTTTGCTAATTCAGCATTTATTTTCTTTATTGATCCTTTTTAATTCAGCTTCGAATTCTTCCTTATTCTTCTTTAATTATTCTTGAGGCTCTGAAATGTAACCTCAAGGTCGAATGCCTCCTATTAAGTCATATTTTCTTCAGTATAATGGTTACTTAATAAAATTTATTTTGTCAAATTTATTTATATTTTGGTAACCCACAATTCTGTACATTATTTACTTATTTCTTTTAATTATTATTATCCTAGAACACATATGCTCTCCTCTCAGTATTGTTTTGTTGAGTGCAGGGGAGTCATTTCAGAATTTCAGATTTTGGTTGGGGGGGGGGCAAGCACAAAGCACAATAGTGTTTTCCAGGTTTTGTGATTATTTGGTATTATAGAAAAACATAAAGCCTATTAACTAATTAGATAACATAAATAATTTGTTGTACATCTACTTAATTTAATTAAACAAAATATATTTAATTAGCATTGTATTTAATTTGCACATAAAATTTATTTCATTAGGTATCTACCTAACATAATCTAAATCTAAATAACCAACAATATAATTTTCATGTAATGAAATGACTGACTTAGCTGAGACAGGTTACATGCGACGTTGCCGCACTTCCGTCCGTCCTTGCAACGTGCGTTCGAAACAGAAACAGACGATATTTCTCTCTCATTCAGGATCTTTCCGATCTATTGGAACTAAGTATTTAAGTTGGATAAAGTAAATATAGGTAACAAAATAAATAGTTTTAAGTATAAATTTAGGTTAATATATAAATAGGTATATTAACTTTACTAAAACAAATAGATTGTTGTAAGACTTTACAGAGATTTACAAACTGATCATAATATATACATACATAAATGTAGTAAACTTAGATACTACATTTTAGGTCATAAAATACTGAGCAATAATGAACAAATTTCCAATGCAAACAGAAAGTAACGATATATCTGTTGAAAATATATTAGGTAGGGTATATAAGTTGCACATTAGGGATACTTTTTGAGAATAGTTGGCAACACTTTCCTTCTGTCGTCACATCTGTCTGTAGTAGTCACGTCAGAGTTTTTGTGTTACGCCGCTGTGTTAAGGTTTGTTGTTGTGCGTGCTAGCTTCGATAAGTGTTTTGCTTTAAGTGTCAAACGTCAGTGTTTTTGCGTTGCACCGCCGTGTTAAGGTTTATTGTTGTGCGCGCTAGCTTCGTTAAGTGTATTTATCTTTACCTGCATTACGAACAGTGCTAAGAGATTATTATGGACGTGAGTGATTGATTATGACGTTACTTTAACGCCCTGAAAAAAATAATTCCGTGACAGACATAAAATATAAACGTGCTAAAATGAAAAGAACTCAACGAAACATCAGTGACTTTTTCAGTAAAAAAAATAAAGTGGAAGTGGACTTGACTGATAGTGACCGATCTGCTCCTCATTCGTCTGAGCCTTCACCGCTAACTTCACTGTCTACTCAAGCATCCTCCAATGGTACGTCTTCTCAATCTACGACAACACCTCAGAAATTCAAGGTTAGCACAAGGTTAACTCCGTCTATCTCCCAAACTTCATCAACAGCAGAGCAGAGTAAGTCACTTAGCATTAGCCCACTAGA
This sequence comes from Magicicada septendecula, assembly GCA_034769895.1. Taxonomy (NCBI): domain Eukaryota; kingdom Metazoa; phylum Arthropoda; class Insecta; order Hemiptera; family Cicadidae; genus Magicicada; species Magicicada septendecula. The sequence continues at coordinate 761,699,340 of CM068367.1, forward strand.
ATGTCCAGTCCAGCCAAACATAGATTTCCCAAAGACCAATGGAAGAAGGTTCACAGCTCGTTATTATGACATCCATGAGTGGATAGAATACTCCAAAGCTGAAGACGCTGTGTACTGTTTCCCATGCCGACACTTCAACGCACAGTATTCTGTTCGTCCAGGTGAAGCAGCTGGAAGTCGCACTTTTATAGACAAGGGATTTAGAAAGTGGAAAGATGCTTCTGCACTTTTAAAGCAGCATGAACTTGGAGAAAGGCACAAAGCATCAATGACATCATGGGCTGAATTTAAAAGTCGTAGTTCCCAACAGAAGTCAGTATCATCTACTGGACTCGCAACGATCAGGAAATATAGAGGAAAATTGAAAGCATATCAAAGTTCTACTGAAAGCGACTGGTTGTCTCGGCAGACAAGGTTTAGCTTTTAGAGGACACGACGAATCAGAAAATTCTCAAAACAGAGGTAATTTTCTTGAGCTCTTAAACACCATGACTGAGGATGACCCTGATATTAAAGATAAATTAAACCGTCGATATGGGCATTATTGCTCACCGGAATACCAAAATGACTTGTTCGATGTCTATTCTGCCAGATTGCTGAAAAGCATTATCACGAAAGCTAAGCAGGCGAAATACTTCTCTATAATGGCTGATGAAACAAAGATATGTCAAAATCAGAACTGCTTGCAATTTTGATTCGTTATGTAGACGCCGAAGAAACACAAATAAATGAACGTACAATGGGCTGCACCATCTAAAAGACTGCAGTGCTGAAAGTATTGCCAACGCCATAACATCAATGTTATCGGATCAGGGAATAGACATAAAACACTGTGTTGGACAGTGCTACGACGGAGCAAATGTCATGAGAGGATGGGTCAGCGGGGTCCAGGCAAGAATAAAGGATTTAGCGCCTCATGCTACGTACTTCCACTGTCATGCTCACCGCCTTAATCTTGTTTTGGTGCATGTGTTGGGTAATGATGAAGAAGTTAAAGACTTCTTTTCTACTGTTCAACCCCCATCACTTTATTTCCAACAGTGCTACCCGTCATGAGCTTTTCGTAGAAATACAACAGAGAATGAATAAACCAGTAATGAATTTGGAAAGGACGGTCCCTACAAGATGGTTCTATTGGTTTAATGCAGTTATGAAAGTTCTAAAGACATACCAGGCCATTTTGGGTGTTCTAGACGAAGGAAAAAAGGATAGGGCGGAGAGTATAGGAATAAAAGTGCAAATAATGCAGGAAAACTTCATATTTCTGCTGTGTACTATGGAGAAGATATTAGGCATTACTTATTGCCTATCGCAGCAGCTACAAGCTGAAGAACTTGATTTAGCAGCCACCGTGCATTTAATCAAAAGTACGGAAGAAGAACTTAAAAATCCAGAACTGACGCCACATACTTAGAGGTTTTAGAAAAGGCTAAATCCTTGGCAGCCAGTAGTGGTATTGTATGGGGCAAACAAAAAAGGACGAAGACTGTTCCTCATACGTTCGCTGACAGCGTGATAATGTCAACCATAGGTGAAAAAGATACAGAAACTACAGAATACAATCGCCAATTTCCTGGAAATGAAGGCCTGTTCTCAGCAACGGACGGCTTTAAGAAAGAAAATACAGCCTTCATGACGGAAGATAAATTCCAACCATTGATAGAAAATTACGAAAGTTTTCTAAATGGAGAACGTCTACAACTGGAACTGCCCCTAGCTAGGAACCATTTACGATCTTGCGACGGAGACTCCGTTTTGTCACTACTCGAAAGTCTCCGAGTTCTTCCAGTGGTGTACTCTGAGGTGATAAAACTGCTGCAAATTTTTGCCACACTGCCCATCACCACAGCTGGAAATGAAAGAATCTTCTCTGTGCTGAAAAGAGTCAAAGGGTACCTACGAAGTTCTACTGGTGATGAAAAATTGTCCTCACTTATGTTGATGGCGATTGAAAGAGAGGAAATGAAAAAAATACCACTAGACCAATTGGTGGATGATTTTGCAACGAGGAAACCATGACGATACCCTTTGCTACATTAAGGTGACATTCAAATGCGATGTAGTCTTTACGTTTTATTTTGTCTCATTTTATTATAAGTTTAATGTCCCAGTTCTCACTAATGCTATGTAATAAAATTGTATGTTTATAATTGTTTTTGCATTTTTCTCTTCCATACCCAACTTATCACAAAAAGTTGCTATTCGTTTAAGAAGTAACTACTGCTGTTTGGATGGACTTGTAATTTTGTATAGTTTACATCTTGACCAAGACAATGGAGTGAATCGCAATCGATCCATTTAATTAACTAGTAATAAGTGGGTACAAATATATGATTTTTTTCATCAATTCCAAAATTGTAGGGGGGCAACTGCCCCCCCTGCCCCTATCAAATGACGCCCCTGGTTGAGTGTACACAATTGTATACTTACTTACACAACAATAATACACAAATACTATTATAATACACCTTCATTAGAATGCTACTACAATTACTTAAGCAATAATTACATTGTTTCTTTAATGCATTGACCCACATTGGTCACCATTAATTTATATATGAATTTTACACACAAGTTACAGGCATGTAAAACAATCCACTATATGACAGTCCAGTTTGTTTGTATATGACCAAATTTCCTGTCACTGTAGGCCTCACTTCCACAAATGATAACACATAGTTCTCACCTCTCACACACACTTCATATCAGATGACACAGCTCCCTCAGATTGCTGTTAAAATTACAACTGTCTATAAATTTTTCACTCTTTTTGTTTTATATAAATTTACATATTCATCTCTGTAAATTCACCAAAGATGCAATTTATGTATACCCTTTTTTCTCTTCATCAGCTTTTAATTTTAATAAATGTAGTATTATCTTAATATAAAGCAAGAATACCATAATGTAATCTTGTATTAAATATAATAGTTTTTAATATTGTTACGACGGTCTAACTGATCGTCATATGATGCAGTGGAAAACAAAATACAAGACACCAATTAAGTCACTAGTCACCAATTTTAATTATCACAATTAAACAGTTTGTAATCAACAAGATAGCCTCTTACAACAAATCAAATAAAAATTGTTCACACGCAATAAAAATGTCAACTAACAGAGTACCTCATAATTATAAAACGCATAACACTTCACCACAATACTTCAAACTGCACTGGAATAAATCGCCACTTAAACGCACTGTGTAAATTGCCCGACAATAACTGAAAACTAAGCAGCAGGTATGGGCTATTTATAGTCTGGAGGGTTCCATAATATGTGTCCTCAAAAAGCAATAAAAATTCTAGAGGACACTTCAGTGCGACCTTCACAGAAACACACACCCTTGGGTTAATTGAGAAGTTTGTCGAAAACACTATCGAATGTACGAGACTGTTCCATACTACACAACACTGCCTCGCATGTTAAGAATCACATACACACACAACATTATAGCTGGGATAGCCAAGAAACACGTAGAATGTTCTGTAATGTCATAACAATATATTTAAATGTTTGTTACTACTACACATTAAATGTTTGTTACATTTATTAAAATATGTGTGTATATGTATCGATGTAACTGCACTTGTACGTGATAGATCACGTGCCACATTACTGAACAGAGTAGTAACAGATACAATAGCAGTCACATCTATAAATTAACTGTGTGTGTGTTCATGCAACCACTGAATTAAACAAGAAAAAAATAAATATGAATTGTTAGAACATTTTTACATTTATTATGTATCATGGTTGATTTGTACATCCACTTTTTATTTGTAATCTACGTTCTGTGAATACAAATTACCACTCATTTTATCAAATATTTAAACAAACTGTTTCTGTTACCACTATAGAGGATACTATGATCAAAGTAACTAAGCCATTACAGTGGTGCAAGATCAACATCATTAGTATATGTGGATTATTAATACTTTTAACATCCACTATCCATTGGTACATGATCTGAGTGCTGAAATGTTTATCTCAATGTGGCCAACTGTAAAGAAGTTGCCGTTGTGACAGTACAGTACAACTAACTATTCTGAGCTATGCTCAATTAAGACCATCACAGTAAAAAGAATATTATTTTATCTGATTTCAAACTGTTGGATAATTAATAGTAAAATAGTAAATCATAGTACAAAAACTGGAAGTCAAATATAAAACACACTAAAGCTCTTAGACAAATTTGCTGTAAACTTTCATTTCCTCCAGTCAAGAACAAATTTATTAGTAAGTATAAATAAGTTTCATAGGAAGAGGGTTATTTTAAAATAACACAGCGTAAAACATACTTTTAAAGAAATAACAAAAGGTCACTGATGTAGTATATATAATTAATTTTTATGATAATACAATTTATATTTATTTAAATTTTCTTTGTTTGTATGTCAGGATAGCAGCTTGCTAAGTAAACATGATTTTTGAAGTGAAATATATTCCATCTGAGATTTATAATTGTTCAATACAATCTAGCCTTTTGCTACTACAGTAGAACTCCATTTATCCGAATCGATATCAGAAATTTAAAAAAAATGCAATTTCTAAAAAAAGAAGTTGATTAAAATTGCACTTGCCGTACTAATAAAAAACATCAAAAGTAAATGAAATACATATAAGACTGTGTTAGCTATGCATCATAGTTTATTTACTGATCAGTACAATGTTTTCTCCCCTACTGCTGGCATTCTTAAAAAGAATGTCAAGGACGCGCCCATCCCCCGCCATGTCACTCACCTATCTCACATTTACAGTTGATTAAGTGTTTTGCTGTCTATTGTGTGGTGTATGTCGTGCGTTCTGTTTATACAGCACAGTATTTTGCCAAGTTGTTTTTACGTAGTGTGTATATAAAATGTTTCTAAAAGGAAGCGTCTCATATTGTTGATGACAGACAAAGTGAAAATAATTGAACAATTAAAACAGGGACTGTCTGGCAAACAATTGGCCGAAACTTATAATTTAGGTGCAGCCACTATTTCTGATATAAGAAGAAATAGTTCTTTGACTATTGAATTAAACTTTGTTCCTAATTTTGAAAGTGAAGATGGAATGTTGTTCAGAAAAGAAATTAGAACGGCTGAAAATAATAACTTAGAAGATACAGTTTTTAAATGGTTTTTGTGGCAACAGTCACTTGGAAATCCTCTCTCTGGCCCCTGTATTTGGGAAAAAGCAAAACTGTTTGCTGAAAAGATGTGATTTATCTGAATTTAAAGCGAGTAACGGTTGGTTACATAATTTTAAGGCTAGGCATGGTATTCGGGAGTTAGATTTGAGTGGAGAAAAGCTTTCTGCAAATAGCAATGCAACTGATAAGTTCATTAGAGAATTTAAAACTATAACAAAAAACTAGGATCCTGAATTCGTGTACTACGCTGATGAAACGGGACTTAATTGGAAAGCATTACCCCGTAAAACTTTAGTTTCAAAGAAAGAAGTTAGTGCTCCTTGTCACAAAATTGTTAAAGAACGTGTAACAGGGCTTCCTTGTGCCAATTCAACGGGCAGTCATCGACTTATTTGATTTTAATAGGAAAACTGAAAAATCTAGGGCTTTCAAAAATGTTAAAAAGCTCCCAACTGTATACAGAAATCAAATGAAAGTGTGGATGGCAGCAGCGTTGTTTTCAGAATGGTTCGTGGAAATGTTTATTCCAGAGGTAAAAAAATATCAACAGGAAGTGGGGAAAAAGAGAAATGTGTTGCTTCATATTGATAACACACCAACCCATCCTTCAGTAGACCTGTTAGAAAGAAAAAACGGACGTTTTAAAGTGCTCTTCCTGCTGGCAAATGTAACGACTTTGTTGCAAGTGATGGATCAAGGCGTAATAGAGTGTACGAGACGGCATTACAGAAGGCAACCTTGACGTAAGCTGCTGTTAGCAGAAGATGAAGAAGGTACAGTAGCATACCATAAGAAAATTAATTTAAAGTACTGTTGTTACATTATAGCCGATTCGTGGAATTTGTTGAAAACCGTAACATTAAAGAGAAAGAGATCATGGAATAAAATTAATGGAATTTTGACAAAACAACAAATTCAGGAAGAAAGTGTCAAAGAAAATGAAGCTTTATCATTTGAAGACATCTAGAACATCATTGTACAAATTCCTGCCTGTTCCTAGTGTGATGTAGGCGACACAAACGAGTGATTGCAGTGCGATTCACTGGACCCTATATATGAAATTTTGACAATGATGAAATTATCCAAAGTGTAAATGATGAATCTCAGCAGGTGTACGAAGATGATGACAATGTTGCTTCAACTGAGCCAGAAAAGGAATCTACAGCAAATGAGGCTTCGCTTGTTTTGACACTCCATTAAAGTGGACGTTTTCTTTCATACCATAACCTTTTTCTTATATTTGTCCCAATTATCTGGATTTCTGCATATCCGAATTACATCTGGGACTCATTAGTTCGGATAAATGGAGTTCTACTGTACCTGATAATAGTACAGAAAACTCAAAAACGAAATTCTACCTATGACAAATTAATGCTATATTTATAAACAAAATGAAGCCAAACCATTCACATAAATAACGTGACACAGATTATAATAAAGTATGCTAATCAAAGTGAACAGTCCTTTTAAAAGTACTGCTAATGCAAAACGGAATTCATATTAGGTCCTGCTAAATTAGACTGCAGGTGCTAATTAGTGAAGCAATGAAAGAAGATCCAGTTTCAATCACATACCACGATCAAGTGATCATAATTTGGGGTAACGGATGGCAAGTCTACTGCCCCCTGACCTACAGATCAGCTGCCAAGCTGTGACACAAGAAAGTCATATGTTGTTTAATTATGAGTTATGTGTATACCTATTGATGTTTGTTCCTAATGCAGAGAACACAAACAAGATGTTCAACAGCTCCAGGTTAAGAAATTCTGGGAAACAGATCCTGTGTGAGATATTATAGGCCACTTGCTTGGGAAGTTGATGTTCGGCAGCTTTGATGTGTAAATGTGTTCTTAGAACATGCCATTCCCATTAGTATATCAAATAGTTCCTTTTCCAGCCCACATGGAATCAACACTGCCAAAATTACTAGCCTAACAATTTACCAGTTTTCATTCAGATGCAGGGCTGATGATTTCTACCTTGATTTTGTTTTACATTATTTAATATTTCGTGTTTTTACATAGTATATTATTTGGTATTTAGTACATAGGAAGTTAATATTTTTACACCATGTGGAGACCTTGGGTAGTGGTGGTGCAGTGAACAGTTATGTGAATAATGGTGATAATAAAAGTAGTTATAGCAGTAGCAGTTCTTGGAGGAAATTATCATCACTTGGAACATTGTCTAAACAGTAACAGATTATCTTTTATGTTTAAACAGAGGACCTAAAACTCCTCAGAAAATGGTTTAAGTTTGGCAAAATTAACAAATTTATGTGTGATATAGTTCATGAACAGGAATAATATAAAAGCGGAGTATGCCTATTAAATTTTGCACAGAGTGTGATTTTTTAATGTTACAAAACTGATAAACTAGCATTTTGTTTTGGCATTACCTAGACATGGTAAATTGTTTGAAAGCTGGAGGATATTTTTAGATGAGAACTTCTTCAACACACATGATGTTGTTAAGAAGGGGTGAGATGATGAAAGTCGTTCTTGTTGTTTAAAATCACCTGTGTCTCCCCAGTCAATGCAGGAAGTTTTGAGGCTGCTGAATTCCTATCTGTCTCCCAAAAACAATGGTGAAACTAAAGCCAATTCCCATGATGAAATGAACTCTTTGATGTTCTTGAGAAGCTATTCAAAATTATGTTGTTAAAGAATTTCCCACCAAACAAAAAATACACTATTGTTTTGGATAACCTAATTTAAACATTCTAGGTTACAATTCAGAATACCAAATATACCGACTTAAAAACAAATTCTAACATATATGAAAGACAATTTACAGATCCCTAAAAACCACTTCCTAGTAAATCTGTGTTGCTGCAAATTATTAAAGATTCTAATATTTCAAGAGAGTTCATTACTGATGAACGTCCACTACAGCATGGGCAAGTAGTCTTTAAGATTGCCTCCCTACCATTGCAACTCAAATCCTATTGAGCTGGTACAGGTGTACTTAAAAGGAATGGTGAGGAAATTGTCACTCCATTAATAAGTTCTAGTGTCTGCCAGATTTTGAGAAAATATGTACATGTAATAGAAACAAATTTGGGGACACAAAGTGTGTGACATACTACATTAATAGAAGGAGATTATCTACAATCGAATGTGGAGAACGATAATAAAACCATTTGTTTTAAATCTGGAAATCAGTGGCATCTGGATGACACCAGTTCAGATAAAAATTAAGGCATGTGTTCTTCCAAAAGTATTAACATTAGTAAAATAAAAAGGCTTATGGCAAGGTATCAAATTTTTTCTTGTACTAAATGTATTGTAAGTTTGAAATACATGCTGTTGTCTTTTGTTTGTTTATTTTTACTGTAATTAAGTATTGAAATTCCATGTGCAGTCATGAAGTGGCAAAGAACAAATCAAAACACTTTTCTTAACTATATAAGAAAGAGTAACACGTAACAACTTTAGTTTATTTACCCCTGTGTACAAAGTTAGAAAAACAAAGATGAGCAGAAACCACACGAGTTGCAAAAGGTATAATATAAAAGCTTTACTGTTATCACAATGTGTTATTTTTGGTTTCCCTCTTGTTTATCGCTATACCACAAAGATAAATTACAGGACGAGTTACATTTATATGGATTCAAAAAGAATATTCTAGAGAATACAATGGTGTACATGTGAACACAATAAAAAAATTATCTGAGTTTCATATAACCTGTTATTTTTTGAATATCTGGAAGAGAAACTCAAATATATGACTTAAATGAAGCAGCAGATGAGAAATTTTTAGTTTTTGGCAAGGTCCAAACTCATGGTACATGGAGAAAAGTTGTAGCTAGAGAAATAGTCTTTAAACATTTTTAAATATACACTCATTTGCTCATAACAGCAAGGTGACTACACAGTTAAAGGAATCTGCACTACTGCCAGCATGTCTTACCGTCACCTGGTATTCAACTGGCAGAAGAGAAGTTTGATATGTTAAGTTGCAAACTACACTTTATTTAAGAGTATTATGTACATAAAGAAACCATTGGTTGAATGCATTACTGTTAGTTTGTTTATATTGTTTTATTCATTTCGGCTGTGATCGCTTTAATGTTTAATTATTACTAAGCACTGATGTACATGCATATACTGTGCTATTACATCACAGCTAAATAACTTTGCAAGAAAAACAACATCTTGTATATGGATTTGAGTGTTTTTGTAAATATCTATTGTTGTTTAGTACTTTTCTTTGTAATGAACTGTTACGGATGTATCAACACAAATTTGGTTTTGTAGTCCAATAATTTATTCCGTTACATAGCTCTATAAATTTTAAGTACATGCATGGTACTTTATACTAACCTACTTTTGTATAAGCATTATTTTATGTATACCTAATTAATTACAGTGATTTTTGCTGCCTTGTATCACATATTTGTATATGAATGTGATCCCCTGAAACAGCACAAAATGACGACTTTACGATTTGTGTTCTAATCCATGTTTTTAGATACTGTGACCAAATACCAACATTTTTATATATTACAGGTATTTCAAAAATAACATGTACAAATTTTTTCTGGGTATTTAAACTCTACATTCACACATGATTTTTTTATACAGATCTCGTAGGCCAATCTTTTTACAGAGAACTTGTTGGTTATATTAGATAATATGCAGCAGAGTCTGAAGAAGTCTATCACTAAATTATCCTAGCAGGTAAGTGTCTCATATGGCACAGCCTACACAGGATTAAGAAATGCCTTGTATTCTGGTGTCTCGTATGCCTTGGTCTACATTCTTACACATTTAAAGCTGCACAATGAAATCTAGTGAGACTGTTAAAGAGAGCATACTGTAGGTGGTTTTTAGACGTACTGTGAAGGAAAGGATATAATGGATGCCATATTTTTTACAAACAAGCCATACATTGTCAATGGTGTCACAAGTAAAAACTCACATGACTACTATATACAGAATCCCCATGAATTCTAAAAAGTTGGCACTGCATGATGAGAAGATTGGTGTTTGAAGTGGAATATCATATTGGTCTATGTCAGATCCACTTTTCCCTGATAATGTCAATTCCTATTGTTACAGTGAAATTACCCCATATACTGTAGTTGTTAATCCTATGGCCATATGGAAAGTTATTCCATCTTGCTCCTGGTGTCCCAATAAAGTTCCGCTACACTGGCCTTTTGTTGACAAGCAAGGTTAAGTTCAATACAATGCAGAGTGTGGTGAGAATCCATGTTACAATTTGGGGCATGGCCAGTAGTGCAGTTCCTTGACTTGTAAATTTTCATTTGTGCAAGATGTGCTGCAAGACAGTCACGGCCAGTTGTCAATATGAAAGTTGCTGCAGCTTCCTTCCTGGGATTTCCATTATTGATTTTCCATTGTTCACAAATATTTCCCCTTTTGCCTGTCCTACTGCTTCTTTTCTACAGATTTCATGAATTTGGTGCAATAATAGTTTCTTGACAGAGCTCACTTCCAAAGCTCTTCCAGTGCATAGTGGTTGATGGACTCCAGTGCCCTTCTTGACTAGCTTGTCAGCAAATTCATTTCCCTTATCCCCTATATGGGCTGGGATCCACTGGAGCAAGATAGTTGTGTTGAAAGATTTTAGATGTCGATGCTCTGTATTTTTACCAACTGTGGTTGTCTGTTTGAAAATACCACTTGAATGGCAGCCTGTGAGTCAGCGACAAGGATGCTTTTTGAAAGGTACTGGGGTGGTAAGTTAGTTGATGTAGGGCCAAATATATTGTTTCAATATCTTTGTCGAAGTTTGTTTTATAACTAACCCACTGGAATATACTGGGAAAGCAGATAGCAGTACACCCTGGCACCTGTTCCAGTTTCTTCAATTTTGGATCCATTTGTGTATACTTTTAACCATTCTTCTTTAGGGTTAATTTTTATTTATCATATTAAGAGCTGAGCATTTCAAGAGCACTGGATGTGTGTCTGTTTTTGTGGAATTATCTGGGAGAGACAGGTTGGTTGATATTGAGGTAAAATCTAGAGCGTTAGGAAGGTCTCTGACGGGCTCTACTTTACTTGGAATATTTAACTCTATAATGAATACCTTTTTGCTTAAAGTGTCTGGCATTTCTTAAGTTTTAGGATTTTGGCTTTGGTTTGCTTGGTGAATTCAACTGGCTGTTAGTACAGCTTCCATTGGCAAGGATCATCACAAATTGTTTCTGTATTTAACCCCTGATTGGGAGGTTTTGGGTGCACTGCTACGGGGGGGGGGGGGGTATGAGTTTATTCTGTACACTTTCATTGCACAATTCACAGAAGATACAACTGTATGATCCACTTTCAGTAGGATGGCACTAAGCTCACATTGTGGATACATTCATCCAATTTTTATTCTGATGTGATGAAAAACTTAAGGCACATTTAGAACATGGACTACTAAGTTCTCAAAGACTATATTCATTATAGTCTTAAGTATAATACAGTTCTTAAAATTACAGTCTTACCACAGGTCAGCATGTCAAGAAATTTCTAGAGATTGGAGGGGACATACTAGAATTATGCTTGTCATATTACTTGTAATTATATGATCATGGTATGTGATTTAAATTGTTTGGTATACACAGACTTTTTAATCACTCTGTGTCTTTACTGTTCCTTCTTAGTTTTTAGGGCTAATGCATAAATGAAATACTAGAAAATTTATTAATACTAAATTCTGAATGGACTGATACAATCTCAATCTTAATATTGGAATTACAATAGAAAAAAATCACAGTATTAACATAATATCCTTCAGCTTTTTAAATTATTCAGAAATATGACACATGTTAAAGTACTTAACACAATAATTCTTCATATGTTCACAGGTACGCTACACTTAAGTAACTCAGCTTCAACCTCTACAAAAATCGTGATAACATTTTACAAGTAAATCAACTGCACAGCCACTTTATCCATCCCTAAAACACAAATTTTAATTAAAATTGTCACCGTATTTATATGAATAGTAAAATAATTTACCTCTTTTTTTGTCCGTCTGGTGGCCTCTTCCTTTTTATATATTACAATGCATTTCGGGACATATGTCCCATCATTAGGGTGTTAGATTGCTAAAAACAAATTTACCATAAAGTTCAATCAAGAGTGCATTAAAAATAATATAATACCTAAATATGCCTTCATAAAAATAAACAGAAAATCAGAGCGGCTATGAAAATCAAAAGACATGCTGAAACAATGTGGATGAAAGGGGAACTTGGATATTTGTATAAAAAGAAAGCAGAATTAAACAATGAATTATATGACTCATTTACAGCTACTCAATAGCATTAATGTGACCTTGCTAGATAACGTAATTCAGATTATCAATAAATACATTCATGACACACTACAACGTGTTTATCAGAAACAAAAGATAAAACTTCAAGCTCTTAGACACAAACAGATAAAGGAGGACAACACCGTATGTAAACACAAGTTCTACATGCGTGTCTCAAATTTGACGTCTATACAATTTACCTCTGATGAAATAGATATCCTTAACAAAGGGCTAAAATATAATATTCCTTATATCAATAAAGACCACATAATTCGAGAAATTATTAACGCGTGGAAGCTGCTGTAAAAACAATACCAAGCCAAACATTGCAAAACGAAACCCGTGCCGTAATAAACAATAGACTGAATACACGCCTAAAAAATATAACAAATGACAAAAAACTCCATAAGGTAAATCACAAATACTTGAAAGAAAATAAAACCCTGAAACAAATAAAAACTAAGTTGATCGATAACAATGCGCTAATCACAAAAGTGGATACAGGGAATACTGTAGTCTTAATAGACAAAGACGAATACACATCAAAGGTTAACGAATTCGTAGTAAAATCTTTATAATAATATTATAAAGATACAAACGGACCCAACCACAGAGTTTGTCAAAGTTCTGAATAACAAAATCAATCAATGTACACAGTTATTTGATGACTACACGCCGATCACTAAAACCCATTAACGCAGAGGCGCCTCAATTTGTTGGCCTACCAAAAATCCATAAAACCAATGTGCCGATCAGGCCACTTGTAAATTTCACCACCGCACCGAGCTACAATGTCAGCAAAAAACTTGCAGTGAAAATAAAAAACAGTATAAAGTTAAAAAATAACCACAGTATAAAAAATAACACTGATTTCGTTAACAAGATGAAAAACATTAAAATACAACCTAATTATAAAATAGCCTCTTTTGACATTGTTGACCTGTATACAATGTCCCTGTTCAAGAAACACTTACTATCCTTAAGCCAAATCTCACTAACGCCAGAAAATGTAACTCTAAAGAAATCAACGAAATAATTAAATTTACTGGAAGTTGTACTAGACTAAAACTACTTTACATTTAATAATAACTATTATATCCAAAAAAAGGGTCTAGCCATGAGGTCACCTTTGTCCGGCTTATGAGAATACATATTTGCTCAATAACGTAAATAAACTCTCCAGCAGAATAATATCATATACACGCTACGTTGATGATACCATAATTTTCAATGGTACAATACAACAAATAGAAAATATGAAAAAGTACATGAACGGTATCAATAAAAACATACAAATCACTCTTGAAACGGAGGTAAATAATAAACTTAACTTTCTCGACCTGACAATTACAAGACTAGATAAAAAATTTCAGTATCAGATATACCGGAAACCAACCACCACAGATCTCACGATAAATGCTGTCACATCACCCCCTCTCTCAAAAAATGGCAACATATAACAGTTTAGTACATAGATTGCTCTCCATACCATTAGAAGACAAAGATTTTCAAGAAGAACTCAATACGATTAGGTACACAGCTAAGGCCAATGGTTATAAAAGCTCAATTGTAGACGGTTTAATCAAGAAACATCGGAAAAAGAAAAACAACAAAGAATTACAAAAAAATAATAGGAATAAAATTAGATATATATCATCAGACTATTGTAACGCCCTACCAACAATTTTAAACAGTACATTCAGTGAGATAAATATAGAAATGGCTTTCCGCACTAATAACAATGTTAGTAATAATGTTTAACTCCGACCTAAACCATCAAAATCAGCTGAAGACAAGACAGGCGTTTATAAAATTACATGCAATGACTCTGATAGCTTCTACACTGGCCAGACTGGTAGAGCTTTTATAAAACGCTTTAAAGAACATTTACCCAAAAAAGACTTTAGCAAAACAATGTCAAGTTACGCACGTCATTTGATGGACAGAAATCATAATTATACTGATTTCATGACTAACTTTCAACCCCTCCATATATGCAAAAAATTAAGATATATGAGTGCTGTCGAGAAGTTTGAAATATATAAGGCTTTTAAAAATAAAAACACTAAAGAAGTCCTTTTAAACGAACAACTGAACTTTCAATCTAATTCGCCTTACGACACAGCGATAAGACTACAGAACGATCCATAGTGCACGACCAATAACAACATAAGCACAACAGTTGACTGTAGTATTCCGTGGTGCATACCAATGACATCACGTGTGTTCCCGCGTTTAGATATTTTTATTTTATATTTAATTATGACACGTGTAAAATTGTACGTAAATTATTTTAACCATTTAACGAACTTCACCAAGGGATTGTACCTGATGATGGGACATATTTCCCGAAACGTGTTGTAATATATAAAAAGGAAAAGGCCATCAGACGGACAAAAAAGAGGTAAATTATTTTACTATTCATATACATATAAGTGGCCTGAATACCGAAAAGCATGAACCTCACCGTATTTGATATTTATGATTCATTTAAGTTCATCATAGTTTATTATCATTTATAGATTGGTTATCATGGATTGAAGGCTGCTACAGTTAATTTATAATTTACGTATTATGTTTAAATCAGGAACTCAAAACAAATAAATTTAAAAATAGCTTGTCTTTGATGTAAACATTATGAATAATATATTACTATTGTGTTTACTCTTTCAATACAAAATACTATTCAAGTAAATAGTATTATGATTAACCATCAGAAATACACCTCACAATTAATGATACATTAATTTAGCCTTAATATATCAATAACAAATATAATAAAAATAAAACAGCAAAATATCCTATACAAAATTCTCTTTATAGTATACATAACAAACATTATATTTTCATATACTTTAAAGTGAGTTAATTTTATCAGTTTATCAATCTGAAGAAAAGACTGATTTGTAGGAACTGGTAATTAATTTTACTATAAAACTCTTTCTCATGTTGATTCTGCATTCACAGATATTTTGTACCATATATTACCATACAATATTTGCAAAGCCAAGTTCCTGTAACTCCAGTTATATCAAACAAACTTTTAAGTCAATTGATTTTTGTACATACTATTCTACTGTTTTTAATTAACTGTGAATGCTTTCACAAACTACTTAATAATGAACTGAATGTAATACCCAGTCAATATAATAAATATGGCCAACAGATCTGTGATGTGAAGTAGACTCAATGTGTCCTGATAAATTACTCAAATGTTCAACTATATTCAGTGTAATATGAATATAATTTTTTCCAACCACATAACCAAATAAAACACTGGTAGTGAAATGTCTTATTTCATTAATTATTGTTCACATTGGTTATTTTACCATATAAAATAAACAGATTACTGGCTTCATCTTTATCAACAAACAATAAGATATTAAACAATCACATATATAATAAACAAACAGGGTCAAAATAATTTAAAACCAAATTGTTACATAAAACAATCTTTTCAAATTTTAATATTATACAACTGTTACATGTATCTTAATCTTTTGAGTACAAAAGTCAGTCTTTCATTGGTATCCAATGAAGAATAAATACATAAGTATATATTACAATCCACAGTATTGTTTTTATGCTTCTGATCCTTAGTATCAATAAGCATTCACTAACTCAGTAACTATACATATTAAATATATAGAAAACAGGTTGAAATTAACCCATTTTTGAGACCATTTATACTGTTTATCAGTGATCACCAGTTAACTCTAAATAGTTAAGAACATAAACAATAACAAAGTATCACCAGACACAGTAATATCACCATCTTGATGTTTGGGAATTTTGTTAAACTATATGAATGGCTAACAAATTTACATATATGAAATAAAATTGTATAACAATATAACAAAAGTGTACAGAAGTTTTATTCTCTTTATGTAAATTATTCCATATGTCGTATAATCATTACAAATTTTCTTACAAAAAAAATACACAATATATATCATAAATTATAAAAACATCACAACTATACATTGTGTCATATTAAAAAAAACATATATTTATAAAAAAATTCAGCCATTGTTAAGTTTAGAATCTTTCATTAAGTGTTTTAATTTTTTGAGAACATGAAATGAAGTCTTATGCTTATGATTTTTATCGTAAAGCTTTAACTGGTCCAAGTGATAAAACATTAGATGCACCTAAAGCCCCTAAATTGCAGATAGCTGGGTTACGTGCATTGTCTATAGCTACAATTGGTACACCAAACACACCACCCGCTTGGTTTCCTAACTGTGACAGTGGAACAAAGTGTCGAATTCCAAGCGCTGTAAGCCTCTGTGCTATTCCAGGTTGCTTCAAATCAATAACTGGCAGAGCCATTTCAGATCCAGGTGTTTCTTTATGGTATGTCTGTTTATGCTGCAACAAGCCCTGTTGTGTTGGATACTGGGCATTACACAATGTGCACCTGCAACAGGTTTTGATAAAATTTAAGTATATAACACTATAACAAAAAAGACCAGATGTTTTAAATAATTTACAGGCTGTTTGCTAATGCATTCACTGGAAGGAAATAATGATTAACCCATTTGGGAGGGCAGACAATGTTGCTTAAATATACTGTATAATCATTCTCAATTCTTCATAAAATAATAAAT
Organism: Magicicada septendecula; assembly: GCA_034769895.1. Classification (NCBI taxonomy): domain Eukaryota; kingdom Metazoa; phylum Arthropoda; class Insecta; order Hemiptera; family Cicadidae; genus Magicicada; species Magicicada septendecula. The sequence goes on from CM068367.1 coordinate 761,716,365, forward strand.
TTTACAATTTATATGTTAAGAATGTATATGACAATATTAAGACAACAGACATGTATAACCAACAGGATAATTTTAATTAGGTGTAAACCAGGATACAATTTTGCCTTGTTTAGGTCACTGTAGACTTCAGATCGAGAAACGCCGACTGTTTCTGACGAGAGAGTCAGAGGTTCCCGGAAGGGAACTCAGCTCTAACCACAAATCCTACTCTCACGTTCTCGAAGATGAAAGTTGCGTGGCCCCTGAGTACGTAATGTAGCAGACGAGAGAGGGTGAATGGCGAGTTCCCGGTGCCAGAAAACTGGGACCCATCGGCTAAGGGAAGGGAACCCTAACAGAAAAATCCCTGGTCCTCCAGGTTGGGGGTTGGGCGGTAGGCCGGTAACCTACCCCCGGAAAAAATACCACACCACGGAACCTTCAAGAAAGCCTCGGATTGGACGGAAACAATGGCAACGACTACAGCAAAGAAATATGGAATACTCTTTAGGAACATGGAACGTCAGAACATTGAACAGACCCGGAGCACAAAGAGAACTCTGTGATGAACTCGAAAGATATAAAATTAGAATTTCCGCAATACAAGAGACAAGATGGTTAGGACAAGGAATAAGAGACACGAAGAGACACACTATACTCCAAAGTGGAAAAAATAGTGGAACAAGAGAATTTGGAGTAGCCTTTATTATAGATAACAAAATAAAACAACATATAAAGGATTTTACACCAATCAATGAAAGGATGTGCAAAATCAGAATAAAAACTCATTTCTTTAATCTTACAATAATAAATGTGCACCGTCCCACAGAAGACCAAGATGAGATTTTAAAGACAGAATTTTATCAAAAGTTAGAACAAGTATATGACTCAGCACCTAGAAATGACATAAAAATGATTATAGGAGACATGAACGCCAAAATCGGGAAAGAAGAAGAATACATAGGAATAACTGGAAAACACAGCCTGCATGACGAATCCAATGAGAACGGAAACCTTCTAATAGACTTTGCGACTAGTAAAAATATGGTCATTAGCTCAACATACTTCCCCCGCCGAGATATACATAAAATAACGTGGATATCTCCAGACGGAGAAACAGGAAATCAGATAGACCACGTTCTGATAGACAAAAGGGTAGCAACAAGTATATTAAATGTAAGAAGCAGAAGAGGGGCATGCTGTAACTCAGATCATATGCTAGTGCAAACTACCTTCAGGAGCAAAATTAACCAGAACAAAAGCAGTAAAACAGAGAGAAAAGAAAGATTAAACATAGATAAACTGAAAGACCAAGACATCCGGGATAAACTTGAAAAAGAAATCAGCGAAAAACTTCAAGAGAAGGAAAACCCAACATTAGAATCACACTGGGAAAACATTAAAAACACTACAAAAACAGCGGCAAAAGAAATATTAGGAATAAACAAAGGAAATGAAATGGACCAATGGTTTGACGAAGAGTGCAAAAGGGCAATTGGAGAAAGAAACAAAGCACACAGATTATATATTATAAGACGGACACGAGAAAGAAAAGAAGAGGTTAGTTAAGTGTTTAGTTAAGAAAAGAAGAGTTCAGAATAAAAAGGAAGCTGGCAGATAAGACTTGCAGACAAAAAAAGAGAAAGTTCGAGAATAACAAAATACTGAAAATGGAAAAAGACTTTATAGAAAATAACTCACGAGATGCATATAAATTTATTAAAAATTTAAAACAAGGATATAAACCAAATACAAATATATGCAAAAATCAAAATGGAGAAATAATCAGTGACATAGAAGAAATTAAGATAACGTGGAAAACATACTTCAAAAGGCTCCTAACGGACGAAACAAAAGACAGAAATAGACAAGAGCCTAGAAGAGGAAATGAACACGATGACGAACCGCCACCATCAATGCAGGAAATACAAGAGGCAATTAAAGCACAGAAAAATAACAAAGCTCCAGGAATTGACGAAATTCCCTCTGAACTACTTAAGTGGGGTGGGAAAAAACTCGTGGAACAATTGCATGCCTTAATACTCACTATATGGAGTACAGAACAAATCTTTGACGATTGGAGGAAAACCATCATATGTCCTATACATAAAAAAGGGGACAAGCTATCATGCCAGAACTACAGAGGAATCTCTCTACTATGCTCCGGATATAAAATTTTTACATACATCATCAATAAAAGATTACAGCCATATGCTGAAGAGATTATCGGCGAATACCAGTCCGGTTTCAGAAAAGGAAGATCCACCATAGATCAAATATATACAGTCAGACAAGTTCTGAGTAAAGCGTGGGAACAAGATATAGACGTTTATAATATTTTTGTTGATTTTAGACAAGCCTATGATTCGATAGATAGGGATAAACTATCTAATATTTTATACGAATTCGACATACCAGTGAAACTGGTAAGGATGATAAACTTGACAATGACTAATACAGAAGCTCAGGTACGAATACAAGGACACAAAGCAGAAGGATTTGTAATCAATCGAGGGTTAAAACAGGGAGATGGGCTGGCCCCGACCTTGTTTAATCTAGCTTTAGAATATGTGATCAGAAAACTGTCAGTAGGAAGAAACAACGTACTGACAAACAAATCGGTCCAATTAGTAGCCTATGCGGACGACATCAATATAATGTGTAGGACAAAAAATGCAGCAGAGGAAACGTATTCTGAACTCAAAGAAAATGCTAGCAATATAGGCCTCAAAATCAACATAGATAAAACAAAAATATTAGTGCAGACTAGAAGACAAAGAAACTACGGAACAATCGACAATATCGAAAAGGTGGACAACTTTAAATACTTGGGAACCATATTAGAAAAAAACGGCACAGAAGAAGCCGAAATCCGAAACCGGATAGTCCAAGCCAATAAAGCGTACTTCGCCACATCAAGTATCTTCAGATCCAAAGACATCCACAGAAACACGAAACTAAGGATATACAAATCAATAATAAGACCCATCCTAACATATGGTTGCGAAACGTGTATCCTGAACTCCAAGGCAGCAAACACTCTCGATACCTTTGAAAGAAAAATATTACGAAGAATCCTGGGACCAGTTAATGACGTACATGGCCGGAGAATAAGATATAACTATGAATTGTATCAAATGTATAAAGAACCACCGTTAACACGGTACATAAAACTACAGCGTCTAAGGTGGGCTGGTCATGTAGCCAGGATGGGAGAAGAAAGGATACCACAAAAACTATTGTATACCAGAATCCATGGAAAAAGACCAGTGGGAAGACCAAGGAGAAGATGGGAGGATGCGGTGGATGAGGATGCAAGAGAGATATTAAAAGTGCGTTCCTGGAGGAGGATGGCTGCTGACAGAGGAGAATGGGGGGAAAAATTGAAGGAGGCCAGGGCCCAACAAGGGCTGTAGTGCCATAGAAAGAAGAAGAAGAAGACTTCAGAATCTCATTGATAGTCATATATTATAAACATACTGTTTACAGAATTACTGAGCTGAATTTGTCATTAAAAATCTTTAAATTTAATTCCTTACAAATACACTGAATACTACAAAGAAATTTCGTAACATGAAGAAATGTCCTTATGAGCGCATTGTACACAGAAATGGTTATATTTACCTTGCCTTAAAACTAACTAAACAGATGAAAGAAGTTTGTGATAGTAATCTCTAAAGAAAATAATTATAACTCACAAACTTCATATGGGACGAATTATATAAAAATGGCACATATTTTTAACTAATAAGTATTTTAAGATTTCTGGTACAGTATGCAGATGTTTAAACCATTTGCTGTCTGCCTGGCAATGGTCATATTATTGTATAAGATGGACAAGATGCTAATTATATGTGCATGCAATTAGTAGAAAAATACCACAAATTGGATGTAAATATAATTGTAATAAAATCATGTGCATAACTAATAATCCGTACGTTTATACATTGATGGGAACTTGATTAAAAAGGTGGAAAGCTTCTGACATTTAGGATCAACAATCTAACTGGTTGGACTGTCAAATAAAGATACAAGGAAAAGAATCCGTCTTGGCCAAAGTGTAATTAGAATGTTTCATTTGACTTTAAGGAGTAGGAATATAATCATTTAAAATAAATCAATGATCTACAGAACAATACTTTGTTGAGAATATAATACAGTAAAACCTGATCTAATGGCCACCTTTATTCAGTGGTCACATTAATGAACGGCCACTTTCTCAGGAATGAATTTTATTTTCCGTTAGATCAATGTAAATTTCCCCTCTATTAAAAGGTCACCTATTGCAAGTTCAGTCGTCTGGAATACAATACAGTAGACAAAATAGTTTGACAATACAGATTTCTAAGAATACTCAAGTGGTGTTTATACCTGCCCAACTAAAAGAAAAAGTAAACGATCTAGCTGTATGTATTTGCATACTTTTAATATTTATAAAATGTTATTTGTACACAATAAAGTAACAAGGTCTCCATAATGTTGAAACAGTAGTAAGCGGTCAGTTACAAGCGAATGTTTGGAATTTAGAGCGGAAGTTATAACGTTGAATTGGCTTAAGTGATCCGCGTGTGTTTGAGTGTTTTTGTAATTTGTAGTGCAATTTAACAGTGTGTCAAAAATGAGTAACAAAGAAAGAGCGTGTTTAAATTTAGAAGCTAAGCAAATGTTATTGCAAGGAAGCTTGCCAGAGGACACAAATCAACAGCATAATACAAAATAAAGACCAAACTAGAAAAGAGTGGGAATCCAATATGAATCAAGGCATAATAAGAAAACGTAAATCAAAGTGTTGACAAGTAAATGAAATTATTTACAAGTGGTTTAAATGTGTTTGGCTAAAAAAAACTCCCACGTAGTGGAAGTATGTTACTGGAGAAGGCATTCGAAATTTTCACTGAAAATTAAAATTGAAAATTTTGTAGGAAGCAATGGGTGGCTGGTGTGTTTTAGAAAGCGGCGCAACATGTTGTTCAAAACAATTTTGGGTGACGGTGCGGATATGCCTGTTAAGAAGTCAGTGAATGGAAACAGAGGTTACTGAGCATGAATTAAGTGACATTTACAATGTTGATAACACTGGCTATATATTGTAACGTCTCGCGGTTCTCTCCGAGTCAATCTAAACGTCTTCCTATATACTTTCCTACTTAAGCCCACGTTTGTACGTCATCTTGTAACGTCTTGCGGGTATCTCCGAATCAATCTAAGTATTTTTACGTCTATTTGTACTCTTCGAAAATCTCGCTTTAATAAGAGTCACAGAATTTGTTATATTTTATGTTCGATTTTTCCAAAAATCGAGTGTGTGTGATTATGCAAATATTTTCTTAGGTTTTATTTGGGTGAAATCAATACCGTTGTTTGACAGTAGTTAGGAGAGAGAGTGCAAAGAGAATTACTCTCTTAGTATACGATTAATTATTTCAAATTTCTCTGCTCGTGATACCAGCTGACTTTTACGTTTATGAACACATTTGAGGTTAAAGTAACTCCAAATGGTAAGTAATCTATTCTGAATGTCCGTTCTCTTTTCCTTCTTCAGACAATCTGTAATGAACTACCATCTACTGAAAATAATACACGTTATTCAAACAACAAGACATTCATTGAATTTATTTAGCATTTTTTTATATTCTCCCAAAACAAAAAGGGATAATCGATTCTTACTGACAACACAGAATTAGTTCGATCTTATTTTTAAACATATAGTATATAACAAATATTTTTATTTCAATATTAATACAAAGAAAGAAATAATGAATTAATTTCCCAGGGTTATTTTATAGTTCTTTGTACTTTGAGAAAGTCAGAAATGAATATGGGTCTTTACATAAATAAATTTTTATAATTTGTACTATTTATGTTATGTAGTTGGTTGGTTGACCGCTAGAGTGCAGGTTACGTTTCTTCACTGAAAACACGAAAGTTATTTAATGGCGGCCGGAATGTTCACCAGAACACGTTTTGCTGTTTTTTGGGTTAACAAAATAATAAAGTTTATGTTCACCTCTTTTCCTGAAGTATTTAAGGAGATTGTGCTGTTTCTAGTGTTATAAGTTTATAGTTGAGGTGTAATTTAGTTAAATTGTACTAGGTAACGATCTCACCAAAATGTCGAATTTCTGTGGGCTAGGCCTGGAAGTCGAAACTGATTTTTTCAAGTTTTCACCAAATTACGGGCGTTAATTATTCTATCTGAAGGAGTTCTAATATGTAGTGGACATCACTCGTTAATTTTATTAATTTTGCACTGATTATTACAAATGGTATTTATTAATTCCTTAAATTTTTTTAGACATTACACTTTTCAAACTGCTCACTTCCAATCTTTTTTAACAATTATTCAATTCTTGTTAGTTGGTTACTCTTAGTAACCAAGAATTTTTATGGTTTTTTTATTGGTTAATCTATATACTTTTTAGTATATAGGCTATTATTAATTATTATAAATTCATTTCTTCTTTTTAGAAAAATAATCCTTTTTAGATTTTATTTATAATCGAATTTAACTTATTTAAGGGTTTTCTTTATATTTTTCCTTAAACTTGTACACTGGTATTTTATATTTTAATCCCTTTTAATTTGATTTATTTATGATTTATCATTTACTTAATGTATCCTTACTCTAAACTATTTTTCATATGCCATCTTGCTAACATAGTATTATTTATATATTATTATTTTATATTTAAGCCTGGGTTATCTTATATTTAAACAAAATCATTATTAAAACAAAGATTATTCCTAGGTACAAGACCTTTGTGGCCTACACAACACAAAATACACAAAATACAAAACTTGTCAGCAGCAATATAGTCCACTGCTACAATATTGATTGTTTTTTCATCTCCAGTACCAATCTGTGAGATGCTCTTTTTAAAAGTTTACACTTTCACTAAGTACACTATATTTCACTTTGTACACTGCACTTTTATTATTATTGTTTACAGTGTTTTGGAGTACAAAGTTTTTTATAGCTTGGTACATAATATCCATTTCTGACTTTTAGAATTGGGTGATTACTGGTTTTAACGATGGTGATGGTGTTATCCTATTTGGGCAGGGGTTATGTAACGTTACAATATACCAAATAAATCAAAACCTGTATACCAAATAAATCATCTATATAAATAAAAGGCAATGTTAGTATGTGTGTGCCCTATAGACTCAAAAACTACTCGACCGATTTCGCAGAAAATTTCACAGTTTGTTCTTATTGGTGCCAGGAGTGTTTAGAGAGTGGTTTGAATGAAATCCGATAGGTAGCGCTGTTGTTTTTACAGTGTTAATTTAGTGCCAGCAGTGTTTAGTTGTTGCATAACAATGCCACCAAAACGACAAAATATTGGTCGTCGCACAAATAGAGCCAAGAGAATGAGAGAAGAAAGAAGAAATGAAACAGAAGAAGAAACAGCACAACGAAATGAACAAAATAGATTACATATGTCACAGTCACGTGCTACTGAATCATCACAACAACACGAAGCACCAAATGAAGCAAGTCGAGTAAGAATTAGAGAATTAAGACAAAATTTGTCATATGCTGATCGAAACGAACAACATGAAAATGATCGATTATGCATGCAAATGAATCGATTGCATCAATTGGTAACACTTGATCGTATTGCATTTCAGTATAATTCTGAAATTGAATATAGCTTGCATCCAGTTGTTGTTGTTGAAAGTATGAATAAAGTTTGCACACATTGCAAAGCATTAAAATTAAAAAATGAAGCACCTGGAATATGTTGTTTGAATGGTAAAGTTAAATTGCCAGTATTGAATGCACCACCTGAGCCATTGTTCTCATTGGTTGCAGGTACTACAACACAATCGAAGCATTTTTTGAATAACATACGAAATTATAACACATGCTTTCAAATGACTTCGTTTGGTGCAACGAATGTAGTAACTGACAATTATATGCCAACATTCAAGATTCAAGGTCAAATCTACCATAAAGGCTCTTTGTTACCATTTCCGGTTGCTGAACATAAATTTTTGCAAATTTATTTCATTGGAAATTCAAATGATCAAGTAAATCAACGTTGTGGAATTAACAAAGCCACAAAAAGAGAAATAGTTGAATCATTGCAAAATTTATTTCATGAACACAACGAATTGATTAAATTGTTCAAAACAGCCATTGAACAAATGCCATCTGATAACCATAAAATTGTGATTCGAGCTGACAAAACACCTGTTGGGCAACACGCAAGCACATTTAATGCTCCAACAATTGATGAAGTGGCAATAGTCAATCGTTGGAGAACAATTTGAATCACGCGACATCATACTTCATCGTCAAAATGATCGTCTTCAATGTGTTGCAGAAACTCACCGCTCCTACGATGCATTACAATATCCAATATTGTTCTGGGAAGAAGAAGATGGATATCATTTTAACATCAAAATGATAAATCCAGCAAATGGTAATAAATAAATTTAATTAATTAATAATTAATTAATTAATAAAAATAATTAATTAATCACTTTTTTAATTCTAGGTGAAGAAACAAACAAAAAAGTCAGTGCTATGAATTACTATTCATACAGATTGATGATTCGTGAACACGAAGAAAATCACATTTTAAAATGTCGTCAATTGTTTCATCAATACATTGTTGACATGTATGCAAAGACTGAAACTGAACGTTTGTTATATATTCGCATGAATCCAAAAAAACTACGTTCTGAAGAATACATACATTTGCGTGATGCAATAAACAATGATGGCAATGTCAATGATATTGGGAGAATTACAATATTACCAGCAACATATACAGGCAGTCCACGACACATGCATCAATCCAAGAGCATTGCTTCCAGAAACTATTACTGGCAATGATGGTTATCCACAATATCGTTGTCGATCAACCGATCAAAATGGTAAATCGATAATTTTAAAAGTCAGAAATAAAGACATTGAAGCTGATAATCGTTGGGTTGTGCCATATTCACCACTACTATCAAAAACGTTCAAAGCACACATCAATGTTGAATATTGCAATTCTGTAAAATCCATCAAATACATTTGCAAATATGTCAACAAAGGAAGTGATATGGTTGTTTTTGGAGTATCAAGTGAGAATGGATCTGTTGATGAAATCAATCAGTATCAAATGGGACGGTATAGTAGTAGCAATGAAGCAGTGTGGCGTATTTTGTCATTTTCAATACATGAACGACATCCAACAGTTGTTCATTTGGCAGTTCATCTCGAAAATGGGCAACGTGTTTATTTTACAACAGAAAATGTACGAGAAAGAGCAGCAAGAGCACCACCACCAACATTAACTGCATTTTTTTCATTATGCCAAACTGATACACTTGCCAAAACATTGTTATATTCTGAAATACCAACATATTTTACTTGGAATGCATCAAAAAAAGAATTTCAACGACGCAAACAAGGAAAAGCAGTTGAAGGTCAACAAGATTTATTTTCAACAGATGCTTTGGGAAGATTATATACCGTTCATCCAAATCATGCAGAATGTTATTACCGTATTTGCGTTTGTTATTGTTAACGTTCGTGGACCAACATCATTTCAAAATTTAAGAACAGTTGATGGTCGTTTGTGTGCAACATATCGAGAAGCTGTCAAAAATTGAATTTACTTGAAAACGATGCACATTGGGATAGTTCACTTGTTGACGTGTCAATTTCTGCTCATCCAAATCAAATACGTACGTTATTTGCAATCATATTATCTACATGTTTACCATCAAATCCAAAGGAATTATGGGAAAAATATAAAGATTTTATGACTGATGATATTCTGCATCGACTACGTATAAGATGTTTAAACCGTGACATGCAATTCACACCGAAAATGTATAATGAAGCGTTGATTTTGATTGAAGACAAATGTTTGGCAATCGTTAATAAAGCATTAGCACAACTGGGAATGACATCACCTAATCGGTTGGTAAATGACATATTTGATAGTGAGTTACAACGCGAACAATGCTTCGACATCAATGAATTGAATGTATTTGTACAATCAAATATTCAAAAATTACTTCAACAACAAAAACAAGTTTATGATACGATAATGCGAGCAATAAATGATCAAAGTGGTGGAATGTATTTCTTGGATGCACCAGGTGGCACAGGAAAAACATTTCTCATTTCATTGATATTGGCAACCGTACGTTCACAAAATAATATTGCATTGGCAATCGCATCATCTGGAACTGCAGCAACTCTATTGGATGGTGGTCGAACAGCACATTCAGCACTTAAATTTCCATTGAATATGCAATACATTGAAACACCAATATGCAACATTTCAAAAACATCAGGAATGGGTAAAGTACTGCAACAATGCAAGTTAATTGTATGGGATGAATGCACAATGGCGCATAAAAAATCGTTGGAAACATTGGATCGAACATTGCAAGATTTACGTGGAAACGAACAGCCATTCGGTGGTGCGCTAATATTATTAGCAGATGATTTTCGTCAGACATTACCTGTTATACCACGTTCAACACCAGCATGTTTAAAAGCATCAAATTTGTGGAGACACGTTAATAAATTTACATTGACGACAAACATGCGTGTTCAATTGCAAAACGATGCTTCTGCAAAACAATTATTGGATATTGGAAACGGCAAAATTACAATTGATGAATCAACAGGCTGCATTAAATTACCAACCGATTTTTATAGTATCACACACTCCAAAGAAGAATTGATTCAATGCGTATTTCAAGATATCACACAACATTACAAAAGTCATCAATGGTTAAGTGAACGTGCAATATTAGCTGCAAAAAACGTGGATGTAAATGTTATTAACATCATCATTCAACATGTGTTACCAGGCGAAACATATACGTACTTATAAATCAGTAGATACTGTTATGAATCAAGATAAAGCAGTAAATTATCCAACTGAATTCTTGAATTCACTTGATTTAGCTGGATTGCCACCACACATCATAAATTTGAAGATTGGTGTTCCTATCATTCTTCTTAGAAACATTCAAAGGAGAAGATGTGCTGCTACCACGCATACCAATCATTCCAACAGATATGTCATTCCAATTCAAACGATTGCAATTTCCAATTAAACTGGCTTTTGCAATAATGATAAACAAATCACAAGGTCAATCGTTGCAAGTATGTGGATTGAATTTGGAGAATCCATGTTTTTCTCATGGTCAATTATACGTTGCATGTTCCTGTGTAGGAAAACCAACCGATTTGTTTGTATATGCGCCAAATGGAATAACCAAAAACATCGTATATCCAAGAGCATTGCAATGATCTTGAAGGTAAATAATTCATTAATTTCAATTTATTTAATTCAAATAAAATTAATATTGAATTGATATTGTACATTTTATTGTTTTCGTAAAATATCCAGATGGCGCTAAAGCTTAAGAAGAAGAAAAAAACAATATCAAAAACAAAACAGCAATGAAACAGAAAAAAAATGAATTATTACAAACAATTCAATTCATGTCATTTTAATTGAATAAATGAATTGATATCGAACTTCAATTGTATTTATTTAATTCATATATATATATATATATATATATATATATATACACACTCAAATTTAGCAATAGCAAAGCATTGCCGGGTCCGCTAGTTCAATTACAAAACGTGGCGTGTAATGTTGGAAAAATGGTTAAAGAAAGAGTAACGATTATGATATGTTACAGTGCTGCTGGCAAAAAAGAGCAGCCGTTAGTTATCAGTAAGTCATAAAAACCAATTCATTTCAAGAATTTGGAGACAACATTACAGAGCATTAGTTGGCAAATCAATATTTACCACGTAAAATTGTTATAGGATAATGCGACATGTTATCTAGTTTCTTCATTATCCATTGTGAGACTTATATTTATTTCAACAAACATGACATCTCATCTTCAGCCACTGGACCAACGAATAATTTGGACATTTAAACTTTTTATCAGAAAAGAGTTCCTTGGTCCATTGTGTCACAGCATTTCCCTGGGCGAAGAAACTTAATGTCCTCGTGTGGTATCCTGGATCAACACAGCTTGAAAGTTTAAAAGAAGTTTACAATTTATTGGGCGGGTCAATGGTATTTGCGTTACTCTCGATGGAGAATGCTGTGGAACAGTGTAGTAAACATTAATGTCTGGTAGAAAATTATGCAATTAAAAAGAAAACTGCTACCACAAAACAAAGCACACTAAAAGATTATTTTTCAAAAGTATAATTTCTTTATCATGTGTTGTAATATAAGTATTTTGATTGTAAACATACTGTAAATAGGTATACAACTGCAAGTATATAATAAAATGATATATGAGGGCTATCCAGAAAGTAACTTACGTTTCAGTGTGGATAGCGATGGGGTGGGGGTAGCGCCGCCATCTTGGTAACACTGGGTGGCGTGACTCAGTACGCATCCAGCTGGGGCCAGTATAGGTCTGTGTTGTGTTTCTGTGCTTCACTATTAACTTTTAAAATGAGTGCCGTGATTTAAAATCCCGCGAGATGTGAAGTGCGCTCAGTAATACGATTTTTGCAAGCAGAAAACTGCAGACCGGTAGACATTCATTGGCAACTGTGTGAGGTGTATGGAAACAATGTTATAAGTGAGGGAGGAGTAATGTAGCGGTGTCTTATGTTTAAAAATGGCCGCACCAATGTGCACAATGATGAGCGGTGTGGCCGGCTGAGTGTTCTTACTGACAAATTGGTGGAGAAAATCAATTAAAAAAATCAGTGAAAATTGCCACTTTACGATTACTGAGCTGTCACATGAGTTTCCTCAAACTGCACATAGTTTGCTTCATGAAGTTGTCACGATAAAGCTTGGTTACCATAAGTTTTGTGTGCGATGGGTCCCGAAAGTGCTTACAGAAACCAACGGATGGCATCTGCATTGTCATTTCTTGAGGCATACAACAAGGATGGTGATTCTCTACTGGACTGTATTGTAACGGAGGATGAAATCTCGGTTAGGTACGTTAATTGTGAAACAAAAAATCAGTCCATGGAATGGAGCCATACTCACTCGCCCAAAAAACCGAGAAAGTGTTTGCAGACCTTGTCGGCAAGGAAAATGATGGCGACAGTTTTTTGGGACAGAAAAGGGGTTCTCCTGGCAGTGTTTATGGAACAGGGTACCACAATCAACTCCAACGTTTACTGTGAAACATTAAAAAAGCTGCAGAGAGCAATCCAAAACAAGCGATGCGGTAAGTTGAGCTGGGGTAATGTTCTTCCATGACAACGCCCGACCGCATACAGCAGCACGAACGCAAAAACTTTTGGGAAAGTTTGGGTGGGAGATTTTCAATCATCCCCCATACAGCCCTGATCTAGAACCGAGCGATTATCATGTGTTCATGCATATGAAAAAGTGGCTGGCAACACAGCGCTTTGAAGACGATGAAGAGCTGAAGGCTGAATGGCTGAAATCGCAGGTGGCAGATTTTTACGATGAGGGCTTTCAAAAACTCGTAAATCGTTACGATAAGTGTTTGAACTTGAATGGAGACTATGTGGAAAAATAGTCTAAGAATGTACTTTTTAACTGTGTAAATAAACAATTTTTCTTTCATTTTTTGAAGTGAAAACTTCTATAGGCACGTTGGGCGAAATTTTGGATGGGTAAAATCTTATGAGTTCGCGTCACCGACATGCTAATGCCAACATGATAATGTCGGCATGCTAATGTTAACAGTATATCTGTAGCTATAAGTATGACGTGTTGTGCGTGGCCAGCAGTGAAAGTATAGATTATACTTGTGTGTAATACTATTATTTAAACTATTTAACACACTTTTATCGTTTACGTACTTTATTTTGGAGTTTTTTACACTGCCGAATTTGCTATCGCGTGTTCGATCCCTAGCGCGATTTTTGGATGGGTAAAATCTTATGAGTTCGCGTCACCGACATGCAAATGCTAACAGTATATCTGTAGCTATAAGTATGACGTGTTGCGCGTGGCCAGCAGTGAAAGTATAGATTATACTTGTGTGTAATACTATTATACTACAATTATATTATACAACTGTAATACTATTTATACTATTTAACACACTTTTATCGTTTACGTACTTTATTTTGGAGTTTCTTACGCTGCCGAATTTGCTATCGCGTGTTCGATCCCTAGCGCGATTTCGGCTTTCCGTATTAACAATTAACGCAATACTTATGATCTATTTTACATTATTTTTTTATTCTTATTAATTACTTATACTATATTATATGATATTTACATAATTGTTACTTGTCCGTCTGGCTGTTAACTTAGGGTTTTTCGTCATGTCTAATGTCGAAGTATGTATTTTTAATAGTTTTTTTTATTATTGTAAGGTTGTAACATTAGTGCTGTGTATATGTATATAAGTAAAGTTAAATTGACTACGTGGAAAGTTTAATGTGTGTATACTGTGCATTGTTTAAATTGTGTTTTAGTTTGATCATTATTTTAAATGTTCAAATGTAGGATCACTGTGCAGTACAAAAGTGAGTACTAAATATGTTAATATTTTTATATAGAAAAATGAATAACATAAACAAAGCATGTATTTTCAAATATTTCCAATATTCGTATCAATATTTCCGTTTAAAAATTTGATATTATTTATTTTTATTTTTTATTTTTGATATTTGACCTCTGCCATACATCATGCAATGAGTATTTCATAGTGGCTTAGGAGTTATCTTACTAGCGTGGTAAAACAAATTTCTAGTTGTTCGATAGTATTTTTGCCGCGGATTTTAAAATTAAAAATTCTATAAAATTTTATAATAATTTTAGATTTGTGTGTTGAATTTTAAAAATATGGTTACTAATTCAAAATTATTTTTTATTAGCTTATATTATCGAAATTTTGGATTATGTCAATTAAGTTGTATTTATATTTTGTACTGGGCTTGCGCAGCCCATCATATGTTTTGATTAATAAGTAAACCATATAAAAATGTATATAATTGTTGCTCGGAGTGCCGATAGATGTGAAAACCAGACTGATGTTAAAGATTTTAATTTACAAAAAATTTTAATTTTTGATACTACAATTAATTTGAATATCCAAAAAAACCACTGTTATTTCATAGTTTTAAGTTTTCACTTCTGTCGGCAGTCCTCAATGACTGCCTATTTTTAATTTTTTTTTTTTTATTTATTTATCTAAAACATAAGTTACTTTATGGACAGCCCTCGTAGCTGATAATTTGAAGGGGTATTTAATATACTGAATTGTTACTACTTCCGCCAACCCTTCAATAAACGGCCACATTTTATGGAGATCCACATTTTACATTTATATAGAAGTTTTATGGTATTAGCATCACTGCTAAGATTCCTAAGCACATTCATTTTTTGTCTTGATAAGTTTCATTTCGGAGGCTTTGCACCACAGAATTCATATGTGCTTTCCTCTGTTGCTGCTTCAAGTAAATTCTGTATATTACCCTTGTGGTCAGAATTATGTTTTCCTCAGGTACCACTTTTGGAATAACTGCAAGCTCACTACCTTTTGCACCAAAACATGTTACACCAAAGCTTGCTACCTTTTGCAGCTTACGTACATGTTTCCACTGTAGTAAGCTGTCAGACTGAGACAAATACAGTAGACTCCCTCTAGTCCGGCCTCGGTTGGATCAGCCGTTGGATGGTTCGGCCAGCCATATGGTGAGTCACACAGTCTAGACGAGCTTCCAGCGACAAGCCCCAACTTGTTAAATGGAAAATATATGTAGCTCAGTTGACTCGCGCTTTTGTTCATGTGCGGATGTATGTCTTATGTTGTGAGTTCTGTGTATATAGTCTGTGTATATCGTGTGTGTATATAGTAATACTGTATGTATTTGTGTAAATAAAAACGTTTTCTGACATTAGTGCGAAACAAAAACACACGTTCGTGACTATGGACCAAAAATTACTAGTCCTTCAGCGTCTCAATTAGGGCAAATCGGTCCATAGTATTAGAGTCCAGTAATATCTCTGCGAGTTTGTAGTAATTTTCCTTGTTTGTATTTTTACTTGCTACCATGGAGTAAGGGTGAGTAATTTAATTATTAATAATTTATGTATACTGTATTGGGTCATTTATGTATGGATCATTCATTAAAGAGCGTTATTTCATCATTACAGCGTATTTTCGGTTTGTCCGGCCATTTTATAATCCGGTCTAGGGTCTGGTCCCGAGGTGGCTGGACGAGAGGGCTTCTACTGTACTACCATTCTACCCATGTCAGGCGAATTACTATAGTTGTTTGTTCTAACAGTGATCGAATTTATGTGTCCGTTTATCCATTAGTCTTTGCTTTCTGTGCTCGCATAGAAAGCTAAATGACTCTAAAGTGATTCAACCAAAATTTCAATACACTAGGAATGACAGTTAACTCTGTTGAAGTATTTTCTGAATTGTGAATTTGTTTGTGACAGGACTGCTTGTGATACACTACTAGATATCATCGCTACTCAACAATGGGTCCACCATATGCAATTCTATTTAACATAAGCTATGATGTGTTTCGTCAGGAACAACACTATTCATCAGATCGCAACCATATACAAAATGTCAAGAAGAATTTAAGATGGTTTTCTAGACATCAGTGTACCTATCAAATCGCCTATGTTGTTCAGTAAATAATTTCTGGAAGACAGAAGTGTTACTGACAATAAGTGCTCCAGCCACTAAGAGTTTTGATCAAAATTAATGTGGAAACTGTCCGTGAAACATTTCTTGTTTTCTAAGGCTCTTCAAAACTTTCTAGTTAAGAGTGGAATATCTAAGGATGCTTAACCTACAAAGTTGGTAAAGCTATATTTATGCTGGATTAACATAATACATTAACTCCAAGAACCAGATGAGCAAAACCAACTGTACTATCGGAAAGTTTTGAAGTTTCATTTGAAACAATATATACTTGTTCTACACAAGGTTTTTCACTGATGAACCTTGGTTCCATCTAAGCATGGTATATGACCCATTAGATTTGCATGATACAAATTTCGAAGAACCCATATGTGATCCATGATCAGCCATTGAATTTTCAGGGCTTGCTGTGTAGTATCTTGTCAGAGAATTACTGGTCCTTTTTTTCTCAGGGACAATCACAGCTACATGCTGCCAAGGAATACTATATATACTATACTATATTCATAACTCTGCTAGAGGCTGATGAACGTGACCACTGGCTGCAAAAATGGAGCAACTGCACACATGGCAAACTCAAGTATCCAAGTTTTTTTGCCACGTTTGGTAAAAAAATAATTTTTTAACTGTCTTTGTTCCCACAGTTCTTCAAACCTTTACTGATGATTAGTTTGTCATGGTTTTTATACTCCATGATAACATGACACCATGAACAACATGTATACACTTGATAAACTTACAAAATATTTGAGACAGCATATCAAACAGCTCTGTGGCTAAAAGTAATGTATCCAAAACACAAATGTGTTATGTCTGCATTAGTCATGTCTGCATGACTAGCGTGGTGGACATTTTTTTGCATCTGTTGTAAACTTTTAAGGGTCTGCATGCACACCGCCACACTGAATTTCAATGTACATAAGAACAATGCTTTATTCACAACATTTCTCCCTTAATTGTGAACAGAAAACTATACAGGAGGTGTCATTTTAACGATTACAAAAATCTGGAATGGATCCGCTTCAACTAGTTCTAAAATTATAATTAGTGTTTTATAAATTGTAAATAAATAAATTTATAATATAATTTATAATACAATATTTGACCATGATTAGTGAAAGTAATAAACAAAATATGATTCTGAAAGAGAAGACTCAGTTCATAATTTTATTATCTTTCAAAACAGGTGTAATATGATAATGTGTATGTCTCAAAGGACAATATTATTTAGGTTTAAGTGAAACTGTGTTCAAAAGTCTGTAAAATTTTAACAAGTGATAACTCTGCTCTGTCTGGCGGTCAAGAAAGCAACTTTTGTGGCAGATGGATATACTGTAAGGTGCAGTTAGACGAGATGGCAAGGACTGAAGGTGTATCTCAAGGTTACTGTGAAGAGAGTTGGAAAGTAGCAGCAGTAAATTCTGTTTGTGAATGTGTTCTTATTCTACGGTTTCACGCTGATGCTCTGTACAATACAACTATGTTCTGTTTTGACCGTGTGATGCTACAATTCAAGGTTTTCTTTTTTATTATTATTACTTTAGTCAATAAAAAGAATACCTGTAAACAGAAAACTTGTGGTTGATCAATCTTAAATACAATAAATTGTATTAAAACACTATTAAATTGTATTGAAACAATTTAATTTATTTTTTGTAGGTGCAAAGAACAGTAAGAAAAAAACTGAAACCAAATATTGTAGTATAACAGATGCCATTGTTGTCACCTGTAATGTGGACCTAAATATTATGGAATGTAATAATTTACAGAATTGTAATCAGACCCTAGTGACAACCCCAACAAAAACTATTCCAACAATTACATGTTCAGAGATAATTTCAGGTCACCGTAACATCAAAATTGTGTATTAAAGGAAAAGGTGATCATGATACTGTATTTGAGTATTCTTTTAAAAACATGTCAATAATATCAGATATGAAAACACTATTTCTATCAGCTTTGTATTTGAATGTCACATGTGCAAAAAAAAATAGATACGGCTTGGACTAAGCCTGAAATTAGTGGGTACATCAACATCCCTCAGCTGTGGTGGGAACAATTAGTGCAGAAGGGGGTACGCCACTTTACAACAAATAATTATTACTATGGATGTACGCTGTAAGCGCATCAGAACATACAAAAAACACCATACTATTGTTTCTGAGGGATAGGCTGCTCTTGAAGAAATTAAGAAAGCTGCAGAGGGAGAAATCGCCATAGCGAGACAACATGGTGATCTCGATGAGTCCAACTGCCCTCTCCTAACTGATGCTTCTGATGGCAGTTACCCCTAAGACATTTTACTATACAAACTACAGATGTGCATTTTGGGTGCTAAGTTTATAAGTGCTATTATGTCACATACGTTGGGAATGGTTAAGTTGCGCCAATGGTCAAAAAGGATGAGAGTAATATAGCCTTCTGGTCGAATTCTGCCGATTAGTATATATACATCGAGCACCAGTAATTATAAAGTTACACTGATTAAAAATATTTAAATTTTATAATAATGTTTTTATTCTTAACTGACTTATATTGTAAAGTACTATTAAATTCGTGGTATTTGATTGTGTGTTGCGCCTCACACTGTGGACGCCAATTATGTAATATACTAATAAATAATCTACTTTTACTTGTCGATATCTTGTTGTTTAACCCCCCACATTGTGGATGACAGTTTGTGTAATATAAAAATAAAATACTGGTTTATTAACTGATTGAGTTTCTCTGTTATGCCTCACGTTGTTGTGCCAATTATGTAAACTACTAATAATTAATCTTTGGTATTTTATTGTGTGTTACGCCAATTATGTGAAGATTAAGAATGTGTAACAAAATAATTAATTAATTGCTTAATTGACTGGTTACTTTTCGCCTCACGTAGTGGATGACAATAGGTAAAGTTCAGTAATATAGGTTAAATATATTTTGTAATTCTTGTTTATTAAATTCCTTTATTCATTTCTTATTCACTTACCTAGTTTAATAATTTAAATCTCAAGTTGCATGCCAAAATGTACTGCTAACTTATTCATCAAAATTTTCTAACAACGCCAGCACTCGTAAATTGAAAAAATATTAGTTATTACAAAATAATTACTCATACTAAATTAATTCCATTCAATAATCTTTTATTTACTTTTGAAATTCTTTTCTTTTCTTCTGAATTTAAAATAAATAAAATACTTCTTCATTTGAATGCTCCAGGCTTACTATGATATTCATAAAACTCAAGACATAGGTTAACAGTTTAGGCTATGTAACTATAACCTCGTGGATTCTTTGGACTACAATAATTATTTACGAAAATGTCCTTTGTGAAGTACAAAACATAACAACATTAAGTTAAAATATAATATAACAAAACAATATCTTATAACTAATGTAACGAACAGTTCGTAATCGCCAAACAGTGTCTTGTCTTAGGAGGTTATCCTTCTTTAAACTTTAAGCACAAAGAAATAATTGCTTAAATATGAAAAAATTACAAAAGTGTTAGTGTTTTATGGTTCTGTGGTGGTGAAATAAATAGTTCACAAATGTATATAAAGTGTTGCAGGTTGGGTTATAATAACTAGTTAATAAGTCGTTTTAAAAATTTTAATTATTAACACTATACTTTCCTTTTAAATGCACACACTTTCTTATTCACTTTTATTATTTTCACACTATAATTCTTTTCTGGTTATTTTAAGGATTCACAATTTTTATTTATCACTCGTCGATCATTTAACTATAGGCACTCTTCACCTAACCTATCTTGGGTTCGAGTCTGATTGTACTTTCTTGTATAGAGGTGTCGAAGAGGTTATGTTCTTTACTGCTCGAAATCCAACAATCAACTAACTCGCTTGGTTCCAGTTTTTGGGTCCTGCTAATGCAAAATGTGAAAAATTCCCATTGGTTGAAACGTCAAGCATTGTCGTTCATGGTGTCACTTTTTGTGATCAAAATTACCAAAAAATTTTAACATATCTCCCTTATACTATGTACAATTGTAATAATATTATCACCAATGAAATTCTTTTCTTCTCCTGATCATTTTGAGATCTCATAACATAGGTTTCTGTACAGTATTTCAAAAAATAACATTTTTTAATTTTGGCCTTGTCTAACATTTTATGTTTACAAGTAGTCTTTTTTGCTACATAACTAATTTCCTTTGCTTTACATGTGATTTTATGTTAATACAATAGATTTTAATGCTACTGATTACTTATGTGAACATTAATTCTTATAAAAACATCTGGTTTGTACTATAGACATAATAATGTCTAGTGTACCTTGGAATATTATTTGTTTCTTAAAGTACAAATGCTTATTTCGAATACAAGTTAACATTCAATATCTACTCTTTATACACTACTTTATCTATTATTATACATAACATTGTCTAATACATTCTTTATATAATATAATGTTCCTTTCTACCTTCTAAAGTGGATGCAGGTCTTTGTAAAATTAACATCTTACTGAACGTTTTATTAGTTTGTCCATTTTAAACCATAGTTATTACTTAATTTCTACTCTAAAAGTCAGTTTATGTCTCACTTCCTAACACCAAATTTTACCTATAGTATTATCAACTAGCGAGTGCGGCTGGGTGAGGGTTAGGCCCACTCACAAACACGCAGCCCGCACACACACAAGCGCAGGTGATTACGACCGGCCGGATTCTCACCGCATTAGTCACCTAGTGGACTTCAGTTGATCAAACTTTGATTTATTTTAGTTCACATTTTATCTTAAAATGTTTAATATATATCAATTCTACACACCATTACAAGAAAAATGATACCAAACAATCTATAATTAACTCATAGTTTGTACAAAATGGATAAGGTCACTGTCTTTATGATTCACACCTATGAATCATCTTACAGTCAATAATTTTGTACCAAACATAGCTGATATTTTGGGCTCCATTTCAGTAAATTATACCTTGATCATCTATCAATCTTTTGCATGTAAGATTTAAATATGTGAGAAGATAAACTAAACACTCTTAAATTGTTACAAACTCTGGTTTATTCTTGCTAGTGTTTGAAACAATTTCAGTGCGTTGATGTAATGCTATTAAAACGTTTAATGAGTTGTTCTGAACATCAACTTCTCACCAAAGTATTCACCCATTCAAAGACTTTTCCATAATCAGTTAATCTGATGCATGTTTATAAGTTACATACACACACATTAGAAGTATCAAAAGCATAAATTGTAGACAACAGTATGATCCTAATTAAACATAAGAACAATGTATCTATTTGGACGTTAGGAACAAGATGGAAGCGTTGATAGGAACAAGATGGAATTAGTTTCCATATGGCCTAACAACAACAAACAGAAGAATAATTTATAAAAACTCTGAAGTATTTACATAATTGTGAGTTAGATGTCAAACAAAAAATTTATATAGGGCCTATAATGAAATGTGTGTTGTAATGCAGTGGTAAACTTTCAAATATCCAAAGGATTCTTTTTCTTTATATTGTACATAGACGATATAATATTCTTCAGAACCTCAAGATCTGAATTGTGCAACACTATAAATATATGTGATCTATCTGAATAAGGAAGTGGTGACAAAAGATACAAGATGGTAGTCCATCCATCATCCATTGTGAGTCTTCTACCCTCGCCCAGCCGCACTCGCTAGTTGATAATACTATAACACTATTCCTTACATCTTTATCTTTCTTCATTAACAATAATGGTCCTTTTTTATAACTCAAGATTATAACAGTTTTAATACAAATAAAACTTTTATCACACATTTATGTAATACCAATTCCCTTCTGAATTGTCTATGTGTTTATCGGTCACAAGCAGATACAACTGCCTACCCTAGTTGTATTGTTTTTATTTACATTTTATCTAGTTTATTCAATCCTCATTCAAGATACTGGTTACCCAGCTATGCTAGACATTATAGGCTTTTACCTATTCTGAACATAACTTGTTATGAAGTTTACTGGAATTATGGTTACAAAGTTCTGTCTAGACAGGTTAAATATTTTTGTTTTCTTATTATATTTTATAACAGTCTTAACTTCACTTAATAATACATATATTTCATGACATAATTTTACTACTTTCCTACTGCTCTGTACTTCAATATATTTATGTTTTAAAATCTTTATTCTGAGGGAACCGTCACGTTACATACTGCCCCCACTTTAAGCCTGGTTATTTCAATAATATCTTTGAAATTTACTGAAATAAATGGCTCTTAATTTTTTGTTAATTCTCACAAAACTTTTTCATTTCTGATTGGTTAAAGATACCTTTGATTTTATTTGTTCCCGGTGCAGACAACTCGTATGTATTATTTCCCTTATCTTGTGTAATGACGAATCGTGCATAATACAGCAATAACAGCTTCCTAGCTATCCCTTCAACTGAACTAGGTAGTTGCCTATTTTTAATCAACACTTTATCTCCAAGATTGTATTTTATCACTTTCCCTCTATTCTTTTCTTCTCTTCTCTGGCGTAGTTCAACCTTATGAAGGACTCTGTTATATAGTGCTGTGATATATAGGTGCTTCTTCCTCCTTAGGTGGAAATTGTATCAAAGATGTAATTTATCTTGACGGTGGTCAGTTATACATCACCTGGTAAGGACTGGCTCCTCTGGTGTCGTGATAAGCCAGGTTTAAGAATGTTTCAGTGGCTTCCGCGTACTTACTCCAGTTACGATGTTCCTCGTGGCAATACGTTCGCAATATCCTCCCTACTTCTCTGAGGACTCTTTCAGCTGGGTTACTGCTAGCGTAATAGACTGATGTTTTAATTCCCTCAGCCAGTAATTCAGTTCTCCACATCTTGTCTTTGAACTGGGTACCATGGTCCGTTATAATTGTTTCTGGTTTACCTACCTCTGGTATGTATTTATTTACTATAATACTGAGAATTTTCCGTGTGGTGGCCTTGTGAATTTAGAAAAATGGTCAAATATAATGACTATATATCTGTATCGGCCTCTTCCTCCGCTCCTGGGGAATGGTCCACATATGTCTAAAAAGAGTTTTTCCAGCTTTCGGTTGGAAGTGATGGTAATCATAGCTCCTTCCTTTCTCTTGTTGTTCACCTTTACCATCTGACAGATACTGCAATTCCTTACTGTCTGTCGTACCTTCTTGTTTATCCCCTTTATATATATATATATATATATATATATATATATATGTTCTTCCAATGCCCTTACCACCTTTTGAGGTCCCATATGTCCATACCTGATATGATAATCCAGAATTATTTGTGACTTAGCTGCTTTTGGTATGTACAATTTCCAATAATTATCTCTTGATGTGGGCCGGGTGAATATCAAGTTGTTGTGGATACAGTAGTAGGGTATTAGAGTGGGGTCATTCTGTTCTAATCATCCCTTTATGGATTTTAGTCTGGGATCTGTGTTTTGCTGTTCCTTCACTTGGTTCAAAATCCTTTCCAAATCTTCTCTTAATTGAATAATGTGATAGATCTTCCCGATGTCTTCTTGGTCGATTTCAAAGGTTCCTTTCTCAATGTTCACTCTCGACAATCCATCACCGACTATGTTCTGCTTTCCTGGTATGTACTCCAATTGAATATTGTACTCTTGCAGAACTAGAATCCATCTGGTCAATCGGCCGTGGTTTAATTTACATTTTTTGAGGAAAGATATGGATTTATGGTCCGACCTTATTGTTAAAGGATATCCCAAAATATAAGTTCGAAATTTCATACATGAAAATACTACACTCAGTAGTTCCTTCTCCGTGACCGTATAATTTCGTTCACAAATACTTAATACCCTGCTTGCAAAACTGATCACTAAATAATTGCCCTCCTCGTCTTCCTGATACAATTCTGCACCTTGGCTGACGTTGCTGGCATCACAATTTAAGAAAAACCTCTTATTAAAATCGGGGTGGTGTAATAACAACACTTTTTAGAAATTTATTTTTGATTATGTTAAAGTTATTATCTTCTTGCTTACCCCACTTCCATTTATTTTTTTATGATAATAAATGCTTAAATCTGGCAGTCAGCTCAGAATAATTCTGCTGAAACTTTCTGTAATAGTTGCAGATGCCTAAAAATGATTGCAAGTGTCTGACATTTTTTGGTTTGGGAAAATTTTGAATTACTTCTACCTTCTCAGGCGATGTCGTTATCCCGGTCTCAGATAAAACAAACCCTAGAAACTGTAACTCTTGCGTGATAAATTTAGATTTATCGAGCTTGAGTGTTATATTATTCTGATATAGTTTTCTTAATACCAATTCTATTCTGCTGCAATGCTCGTCCCATGTCGCTGAAGTTATCAGCATGTCATCTACGTATACAGTGGCAAATTCCAATGCTTCTTTTCCTAAGATCTGATCCATACACTGTACGAAGATCGCTACCGAATTTACCAGTCTGAAAGGTAACCGCTTAAACTGGTAGTTCCTTCCTTCCAATATAAAGGCAACATACTGGCGACTATTTGGGTGCAACTCTATCTGCCAATAACCACAGACCGCATCCCACGTGCTCATGAACTTGCAACCATGGAATTTTTTCATTATCTCGTCGATCTCCCCTGGTGATGTCCTGTCATTAACTATCATTTTATTTATTTCTCTGGCGTCTAGGCATAATCGTACCTGTCCATCTTTTTTAGGTATAGCTACAATTGGGCTGGTGTATGGCGAACTGCTTCTTTCAATGATGTCTTCTTCTACCATTCTCTGAATTTCTTGCCTAACGGCTTTCTTTAGTGACTGGGCAATTGGATATGATTTTCTACTGAAGTTCACTGAATCATGGCATCTTAACTCACACACAAAATTTCTTGCTTTCCCTGGCGAGTTTGAGAATACCCTTCTATATTTATTATAAATGTTTACTAAATCCTGCCTTTGTTCCACACTCACTGCTTCCGTTGAGCCCTTTACTTGAAATGACAGTATTTCCTGCAACTTCTCCTTCCATAAATCTGTTTCACTTGTTACAATTTCAGTATTTCCTATGGGTGTCCTAATATTCTCCCTAACATGGTATGAACGTTGGTACTGAGGGGCACATTGGCTTCCTATTATCTCAGTTACCATTCATTACCTTCTGATTTCAGTGTCACTATTCCACTGTTCAGATCAATTATGGCAGAGTGGCGTCGTAGCATGTCACACCCTAATAAAACCTTAAAAGGTAGCCCCTGGGTTACTAAAAACACCATAGGAATTCATATTCCTTTGCTTGTAACATTTATGATTACTTGTTGCTTAACCGTTTTGTTCTGCCTTCCTGTCGCTCCAATTATTGTTATATTGTGGATTGGCAATGTTGGTATTCTCTCAGTGCATGATTCCTGTATCCTATTTAATTCAGTTCTATCTATTAGTGATATGTTAGCTCCAGTATCAATCATCACTTCAGCAGGTACACCTTGCAATTCTACCTTGACGTATACGATTTCATTATTTTGTTTTGCCTCTTCAGCCGTTCTTTCTTCCATCAACTCAGATTGAATGTTTTTTAAATAGTTATTTCAAATGATAGTAATTGGTTCTTCCTTTTCATTGGTTATCTTTATCTACTCTTTGTTCGTTTGCAGTGACGGGCTGTCCTGGGTTTTCACTGCGGACTCTTGTTTCCCCTATTCTCGTCAGATGTTATTGGTCGATCTTGATCATCCCTAAGCTGGTGTTTGGAGGGTACTTCTCTTCTTCCTTCCCAGCTTCTGGATCGTCGACTCTCCGCACTTCTACTCCTTTGTGGACATCTATTGTCTTCATCTCGTCTGTACTGATTGCTATATGTTTGGTCGTTATTGAAACTTCTTTGGCAGCCTCTGAATCGATTGTTGGGTAGACTCCTGTTATTACCGTTGGCTCTGACGTGATTAACTCTCTGTCTATTGTCTTGATTCGGTTCGTTTCTTCGCTCATTTTGGGTCTCTGGCCTCCGGTGATTCCTCCTATAATAATCTTCCTGCTCGTAGCTCTCTAAGAGAGCTTCCATTGCCCCGATTGTCTTAACCTGTCCACATAACCTGGCACGTACTATTCCTTCTTCAAAGTGGTACGAAAGTTGGATCACCAGACATTCTTCTGGGATTCTCGGTTCCAAATGTCGTGCTAGACAAACTTTACCTAAGAAGTACGCAGTAGGTAATTGGCCTCGTGTGGGGACATACTTTCCGTTGCATAAGTTGTCTCGGATTATGTTCTGTATTGATTCAGACCAATATTTGGTCTTGAATACTTGTTTAAAACTCTGGATAATTGTGAACATCGTTTCTAATTGCTGTCCACCAATTATCGGTGATATTCTTAAAACTTTCATCCAGAAAATTGTTTATCATATGCCACCGGTTTTCTTTATTCCGACTAATCAGTTCCTCTAACCTCTCTAGGAATTCTAGTGGATTTTTCCTATACTCTTTAAAATTAATTGTTTCTCTGTTTTCTCCGAGTGGTAGATGGGTGTAGCTCATCGGTCTATTCAAAGTACCTCTAACTCTTCTCGGATGTTTATTAACTCTCTCTTCTATATTTCTTCTATATTTTCTTTATTATTGTTTACTTGGTATCGTACCTGCCCCAAGTTATTTCCTATATGGTCGAATTGTTCATCCATTTTGTCTTGCAATTTCTCCAATTTCTCTTGTGTTTCTTGTTGGAGTATTTCGACCCTTATTTTGCTATTATCTTCTACATTATTAATTTGATTGATTATTTCTTCTCGGAATTGTATTAACGTTTCATTAGTCCTTTCAATTTTCTCATTTGTTTCCGTTATTCTCTGTTTTATCTCCTCCCTGTATTCATCTAACTGTTGTTTTAATGATTTGTTATTCCTTTCATTATCCTCCTTCATCTGTTGTTTTAATGTTTTGTTATTCTCAATTTTCTTATTGAGGGTTTCATTGTCCTCCTTCATCTGTTGTTTCAATGTTTCGTTATTCTTTCCATTATCCTCCTTCATTTGTTTAGATGCCTCTTTCATAAATTCCATTAGGCTGTTTGCGTTGACACTCTTTGTGGCTTTGTTCGTTTCTGCTGTAGGTAATATTGTTTTGATTTCTTCAACAGGCGTTGCCTCCTTCTCTTGCATGTCTAACTTGGTCTCGGTGTTCGCTGTCCGTTTACACGATGTTGCTCTTCGTGGCATTTTCGTCTTTTATTGTAGTCGCCACTAGAGTAGAAAACTATGAAAAGAATGCAGCACAATGATAGAATATTATTTTCTACTTCTAGCCTCACTAGTTGGACGCCATTTATGTAAAGTACTATTAAATTCGTGGTATTTGATTGTGTGTTGCGCCTCATGTTGTGGACGCCAACTGTAATATACTAATAATCTACTTTTACTTGTCGATATCTTGTTATAAAAATAGAATACAGGTTTATTAACTGATTGAGATTCTCTGTTATGCCTCATGTTGTTTGCGCCAATTATGTAAACTACTATTAATTAATCTTTGGTATTTTTTTGTGTTTTGCACCAATTATGTACAGATTCAGACGGTGTAATAAAATAATTAATTACTTAATTGACTGGTTACTTTTCGCCTCATGTAGTGGATGACAATAGGTAAAGTTCAGTAATATAGGTTAAATATATTTTGTAATTCTTGTTTATTAAATTCCTTTATTCATTTCTTATTCACTTACCTAGTTTAATAATATAAATCTCATGTTGCACGCCAAAATGTACTGCCAACTTATTCATCAAATGTGGTGGACAAATCTTAAATACAATAAATTGTATTAAAACACTATTAAATTGTATTGAAACAATTTAATTTATTTTTTGAAGGTGCAAAGAACAGTAAGAAAAAACTGAAACCAAATATTGTAGTATAACAGACGCCGTTGTTGTCAACTGTAATGTGGACCTAAATATTATGGAATGTAATAATTTACAGAATTGTAATCAGACCCTAGTGACAACCCCAACAAAAACTATTCCAATGTTCAGAGATAATTTCAGGTCACCGTATCATCAAAATTGTGTATTTTATAGATGAAATAAAAGGGTAAAGGTGATCATGATACTGTATTTGAGTGTTCTTTTAAAAACATGTCAATAATATCAGAAATGAAAACATTATTTCTATCAGCTTTGTATTCGAATGTCACATGTGCAAAAAAAATAGATACGGCTTGGACTAAGCCTGAAATTAGTGGGTACATAAAAGAACTGCAGATGGAAACACATGTATGTCTGAATAAGTTAGGCTTGTGTGTAAACTTATTTGGACAGATAACCATGAAGGCTGAAGAAAGAAAAAATTTTGTAGTAGGCGATTAAAAAAAAAAATCAGCTGTGGTGGGAACAATTAGTGCAGAAGGGGGTACGCCACTTTACAACAAATAATTATTACTATGGATGTACGCTGTAAGCGCATCAGAACATACAAAAAACACCATACTATTGTTTCTGAGGGATAGGCTGCTCTTGAAGAAATTAAGAAAGCTGCAGAGGGAGAAATCGCCATAGCGAGACAACATGGTGATCTCGATGAGTCCAACTGCCCTCTCCTAACTGATGCTTCTGATGGCAGTTACCCCTAAGACATTTTACTATTCAAACTACAGATGTGCATTTTGGGTGCTAAGTTTATAAGTACTATTATGTCACATACGATGGGGATGGTTGAGTTGCGCCAATGGTCAAAAAGGATGAGAGTAATATAGCATTCTGGTCGAATTCTGCCGATTAGTATATATACATTGAGCACCAGTAATTATAAAGTTACATGATTAAAAATAATTAAATTTATAATAATGTTTTATTCTTAACTGACTTATATTGTAAAGTACTATTAAATTTGTGGTATTTGATTGTGTGTTGCGCCTCACGTTGTGGACGCCAATTATGTAATATACTAATAATCTACTTTTACTTGCTGATATCTTGTTGTTTAACGTCCCACATTGTGGACGACAGTTTGTGTAATATAAAAACAGAATACTGGTTTATTAACTGATTGAGTTTCTCTGTTATGCCTTATGTTGTTTGTGCCAATTATGTAAACTACTAATAATTAATCTTTGGTATTTTATTGTGTGTTACGCCAATTATGTGAAGATTCAGAATGTGTAATAAAATAATTAATTAACTACTTAATTGACTGGTTACTTTTCACCTCACTTAGTGGATGACAATAGGTAAAGTTCAGTAATATAGGTTAAATATATTTTGTAATTCTTGTTTATTAAATTCCTTTATTCATTTCTTATTCACTTAGCTAATTTAATAATTTCAATCTCAAGTTGCATGCCAAAATGTACTGCCAACTTATTCATCAAAATTTTCTAACAACACCAGCACTCGTAAATTGAAAAAATATTAGTTATTAGAAATAATTACTCATACTAAATTAATTCCATTCAATAATCTTTTATTTACTTTTGAAATTCTTTTCTTTTCTTCTGAATTTAAAATAAATAAAATACTTCTTTATTTGAATGCTCCAGGTTTACTATGATATTCATAAAACTCAAGACATAGGTTAACAGTTTAGGCTATGTAACTATAACCTCGTGGATTCTTTGGACTACAATAATTATTTACGAAAATGTCCTTTGTGAAGTACAAAACATACCACTATTAAGTTAAAATATAATATAACAAAACAATATCTTATAACTAATGTAACAAACAGTTCGTAATTGCTGAACAGTGTCTTTATTACTTTAACAGTGTCTTGTCTTAGGAGGTTATCTTTCTTTAAACTTTAAGCACAAAGAAATAATTGCTTAAATATGAAAAAATTACAAAAGTGTTAGTGTTTTATGGTTCAGTGGTGGTGATTCACAAATCTATATAAAGTGTTGCAGGTTGGGTTATGATAACTAGTTAATAAGTCGTTTTAAAAATTTTAATTATTACACTATACTTTCCTTTTAAATGCACACACTTTCTTATTCACTTTTATTATTTTCACACTATAATTCTTTTCTGGTTATTTTAAGGATTCACAATTTTTATTTATCACTCGTCGATCATTTAACTATAGGCACTCTTCATCTAACCTATCTTGGGTTCGAGTCTGATTGTACTTTCTTGTATAGAGGTGTCGCAGAGGTTATGTTCTTTACTGCTCGAAATCCAACAATCAACTAACTCGCTTGGTTCCAGTTTTTGGGTCCTGCTAATGCAAAATGTGAAAAATTCCCATTGGTTGAAACGTCAAGCATTGTCATTCATGGTGTCACTTTTTGTGATCAAAATTACCAAAAAATTTTAACATATCTCCCTTATACTATGTACAATTGTAATAATATTATCACCAATGAAATTCTTTTTTTCTCCTGATCATTTTGAGATCTCATAACATAGGTTTCTGTACAGTATTTCAAAAAATAACATTTTTTAATTTTGGCCTTGTCTAACATTTTATATTTACAAGTAGTCTTTTTTGCTACATAACTAATTTCCTTTGCTTTACATGTGATTTTATGTTAATACAATAGATTTTAATGCTACTGATTACTTATGTGAACATTAATGCTTATAAAAACATCTGGTTTGTACTAAAGACATAATAATGTCTGGTGTACCTTGGAATATTATTTGTTTCTTAAAGTACAAATGCTTATTTCTAATACAAGTTAATATTCAATATCTACTCCTTATACACTACTTTATCTATTATTATACATAACATTATCTAATACATTCTTTATATAATATATTGTTCCTTTCTACCTTCTAAAGTGGATGCAGGTCTTTGTAACATTAACATCTTACTGAACATTTTATTAGTTTGAAATTTGTCCATTTTAAACCATAGTTATTACTTAATTCCTACTCTGAAAGTCAGTTTATGTGTCACTTCCAGTTTATGTGTAACACTAAATTTTACCTAACACTATTCTTTACATCTTTATCGTTCTTCATATAATGGTCCTTTTTTATAACTCAAGATTATAACAGTTTTAATACAAATAAAACTTTTATCACACATTTATGTAATACCAATTCCCTTCTGAATCGTCTATGTGTTTATCGGTCACAAGCAGATACAACTGCCTACCCTAGTTGTATTGTTTTTATTTACATTTTATCTAGATTATTCAATCCTCATTCAAGATACTGGTTACCCAGCTATGCTAGACATTATAGGCTTTTACCTATTCTGAACATAACTTGTTATGAAGTTTACTGGAATTATGGTTACAAAGTTCTGTCTAGACATGTTGAATATTTTTGTTTTCTTATTATATTTTATAATAGTCTTAACTGCACTTAATAATACATATATTTCATGACATAATTTTACTACTTTCCTACTGCTCTGCACTTCAATATATTTATGTTTTAAAATCTTTATTATGAGGGAACCGTCACATTACAATATAGATAAAAATGACAGAAAACAATAATTGCTTTTGAAAACCAGCTAAGTCATAGCTGAAGTGGTTTGTAGCATTGTAAGTTGCCCACTTTTTAGTTTTTGTTTTACTTTATAAATTTTATTTTATTCTGTCTTCACATTTGCGACAAATTACACCGATCAGTTATCTAGTCCCCATGTGTGCGTGTGTATGTATTGTAACATTATGATTCTTCCCTCCTCTTTTTTACATTATCCCATAATAAAATACAATAATAAACCATATTGAAGTACAAAAAACATACCTATAAGCATAATTAAGAGATGTAAAATAATATAGAAATGTAATTATAATGATAGTAGTAGATATTGTAAAATCAATATTATAAGACAAACATAATGTGAAAACTTTTAAGAAACCCATGGATAATGTTTTAAATGTAACGAAAAGTATAAATGAGAAATGATTAAACTAGCCTAATGATCATGAAAAAACTGAATGAAATGTCAGTCACCAAATAATAGTACAAAAATCAATATAATTTCAGGTATTATTATATGGAAAACTAAATGTGAATTAATAAATAAATAGACTGTAAAGGAAAAAAAAATGAATTACCTAAAGGACATAATGATTAATCAGGTAATGTAAGAAGTGTCAATAGTGTTAAATAGTGTCAATATGAAAGTAATATGAACAATGATATTACTAATATTGTATTGCTTTAAAAGGTATTAACCAGTGTATTAATGAAAGAAGTAGTAGCGTAAACTAACTATGGTGATAAAAATAAGTGAAAATGTTAAAAGAAGTGAAAAGGTGTACTGTCTAAGAGTAGAACAGTTAAAAGCCTATGCAAGAGAAATAGGTGAAACCAATGTAAATAAACTAGTATAAATAAGGATGGATGAAGTAATAATCATTATTTGTTGTTTTAAAGGTAATATGTAAAAATGAAAGTTACCTTGTGAGTAATTATTAGTATGACAAGCAATTAATGTTATGTTTTGAAAACTGGCATTGGCCTAGAAGACTAATAAGTCATTATTATGTTTTAAAATAATTATTCATAATTAATGGTTTTGTATTAACTTATTTTATTTATTGTTATTGTATTAAGAAGGTTTAATGGTGTAACGAAACAGAACACTGTAAAAAATAATTATAATGCCAATCATGAAACCCTATCCAGAGAGGGAACATAAAACAATGCAATAACTAGTTAACAGAAAATATCAAATTTTGAAAATCAGTAAGGAACCAAATATGACTCAACAACATCAACCTTTGACTTAATTAATATTATCAAGACCCAGCCAGAAATTACCCAGTAGAATAGGGCAGTAAACAAACCAAATTTAAAATAAAGAACCCTAGTAGGCCTAAATAACTTGCAATGAGTAACCAAAGCAGATCCAATAAAGAGTACAAATTCAATAAAGTAATTGTATTAACTTTATTAAACAAAATTGTATTAAACTAAAGAGAGAAAAGGGGCACAACCCCTTACAGTGATAAAGGTGGTGATAAACACAGAAAAAGTGGCATAATAATAATAGTTACACAAACTATAGTTTAATAGTGTACTATTATTTATAAAAGTGTTCAGTTATTATTTACAGTAGGGATAAATGATTTATCATACAGACAATTGTTAAACAGTGTGAATAAATTAAAATTGTTAAACTAAGTAGTATTATTAAGAGTTTTGTTATATAAGAGTTTCATGTTATTAACTAATTAATTTAAATTAATGTATCTCAAAGGGTCAAAGTACAACTACCATCAACCATTATAAGTTGTTTCATCAGATATCTAGAAAATTCACTAAATACTAAGATTTTATAGGACTAAACCAAGACATGTTTAGTACCAAATTATTTGTAATTTTATAATTAATAACTATATAAACATTGTATGAACCATTAGTAAATGATGATAAAATAATAAGCTAAAGGAAAATTGTAAAATATAAAGTGATTAAGGGGTATTGGTCATATAACCCTTGAACTGTGCATAAGGAGCCAATCAGAATTTAAGAAATTTCGGTCAGTCCGATGACAAAAAGAAGAACTTACACTTGATTGTTAATTATGGTTGAAGACAGTTGAATAGTGCTCACATAATTATTATGTAACTAAATTTAACAGCAAGGAACCGATTTGGAAGAAAAAATATGACCACAATAGGAGATACCGAAATTATGAACTAGATTCACATCATCAAAAAGAACGAACACCAGTAAGAAAAATCAAACGATTAACAAGAAGACGCACAGTTAATTTCCACATATAAGTAAAGTATAACACCATTATTCTAATAGACAAAATTATTAATCCAAAACGAACAATCACTGGTCACATCAATAACTCACACCACATATAATCACTAGTGGACATTTCATAAAGTGAAACACAGTATATAAGAATCAGTGAGTACAAGGAACACTTTTATTTAAAATATATTAGTACAAAAAAATCTCTGCATTAAGAGAGGCGAGCAAGGCGGCCATGATGGTGACGTCATTCTAGTACCAGCATGCCTTGCATGTAGCAGACTGAATATCGCCAGACATTTTGTTGATCTGAATAATTTTTGTAACTCTCACATTAGATGATAAGTATTAGAAATATTTGTAATGTACTCTATATTGTTGTTTATTATGTAATGGAACCTTTCGTAGCAGCCAAAAGAACTCCCACATTATATGTTTAACACATGTTTTACTATTCGACCCTGAGATACATATCGATTGTTACTAGCGTGTATAACGCATGCAAAATTCCCTCAACTTGAATTAAAATTGCAAAGATTAAACGATAATGTTAATAAATCATATCCATGTGTTCTTATTTCTTGAAGGTAAGATATAATCATATTTATTTTATACTTACGAAGATCAAGAAGACGTCGAGGAGTTGTTGGAACCATATAAACTACAAAACCAAGATTAACCTCAACAAATAGGGTTAAGCCTAATATCGAAAGTGAACGTTGAGAATTGTTTGGAACAACTCGACCGCTACATTCAAATTAATTTCGAACATATTAACTGACGAATTAAAATAAACCAATTCTAATTATTAAACAAGGCAGAATAATTCACTCATAAAAATTATATCCGAAATCACGTCACAAAACACGCAACATAAATAACAACCGAACCACTGATACACTGAGAGCAAAAGTTTTCTTCATTGAACAACCAATTTTTATTACAACTTATAAATTTTAATAATACCCGATTACGAGATTCGTAATAATGGTCACAAAAGTGAAGAGAACTATGATTATAAATGTAAAAAGTGAACAAGGTACAATAGGCCTATAGAAAAATTAAGTAATTTGGACAAATTTTATATAAAAACATCAGTAACTATTGTTATATTGTATTTTATTACCTCAGATTGGATTGTATAGTAAGAAGAAAGCAAATTGTATGCAAAAGGATTTATTTTAAGTAAATTTATAAGAGTAAGAGCAATTGTCAAACTAGTAACTTTGGAAATACTGGACAAAAACTACGTACTCAAATGAGATGTCAAAATAATCTAGGTCCAAAAGGCAATTCAATGGTACTAGTATCTTTAAGATTGAAGATAGTATAGGAAAATTGTATTAATTTTAAGAAATTTGTTCATTTTGGGACCAAACAGAAACCATGGCAACGCAATGTAACAAGGTTTCCACCAATGCCAATTTTGCACTTTTGGTACTCAAACAACCAAATTTTATAGCGAAAGGAGTTAGTTGATTGTTGGAATTCGAATAGGTAACATTAAGCCTACATGCAACTCAGGTATTTAAAAAGTGTGATAGCATCGAAGTGTTCCAGCAATCATTTAACTGAGCAGGGATGATGTTCCCCTGATCTCAGAAAAAGTGTAGTTTTGAACGACGGAGTTAGGTAAGCCAATAGTGCCCATCCGGATCGATTTCAGCTACTAAGTAGGGATAGTTAGGGAAATTGAATATTTAAGGGATGATAAAATAGCTGAAAAGATTGATATTAGATTCCAGAAGTATGAAGGAAGAAAACAGAAAGAAGATAGCAGACAGAAGCTTAATTGAGAAAGCAAATTTATAGAAGCAAATAGAAATATGAGTGTTAAAACAAGTTTTTTATGATTAGTGTGCCCTTATCAAGTAATATGTGAAAGACCACTACCCAGAGAAATTAAATCATTAATGAATTTGACTCCGAGAGAGAGAGAGAGAGAGAGAGAGAGAGAGAGAGAGAGAGAGAGAGAGAGAGGGGGGGGAGAGGGGGAGAGGGAGAGGGAGAGAGAGAGAGAGAGAGAGAGAGAGAGAGAGAGAGAGAGAGAGAGAGAGAGAGAGAGAGAGAGTTGAGTATGAAATCAAGCCCATTACCATTAACCGCATAAAAGGGGTGTATAACCAAGCAAAAATGAAGAATAATGGAAGAATCCGAAGATTGAAGAGTTCAACGATTATTTTTAAAACAAGGAAATAAAAATAAATCTGTTCTAGTGGGCGAGCTTTATGTAACGTTACATAACCCCTGCCCAAATATAACATAATCACCAGAGTTAAAACCAGTAATCACCCATTTTTAAAAGTCAGAAATGGGGATTAGGTATCAAGCTATGAGAACCTTTGTACTCAAAAAACACTGTAAACAATAATCCTAAAAGTGCAGTGTACAGAGTGGAACATAGTGTAATCGGTGAAAGTGTAAAACCTTTAAAAAGAGCATCTCACAAATTTGTGCTTGAGATGAAAAAACAATCAATATTGTAGCAGTGGACTATATTGCTGTTAACAAGCTTTGTATTTTTTGTATTTGTTGTAATTTTATATTGTGTAGGCCACAAAGCTCTTATAACCAGGAGTTATATTTTTGTTTAAAATAATTATTTTGTTCAGATGTAAGATAATCCAGGGTTATATATAAAATAATAATATATCAAATAATACTATGTTAACAAGATGGCATGTAAAAAAATAGTGTAGAGTAAGGATATATTAAATGAATAATAAATCATAAATAAATCAAAATAAAAGGGATTAAAATATAAAATACCAATGTACAAGTTTAAGGAAAAATATAAAGAGAAACCTTAAATAAATTAAATTTGATTATGGATAAAACCTATGAAGGGTTATTTTTCTAAAAAGAAGAAATGAAATAATAATAATTATTAATAGCCTATATACTAAAAGGTATATAGATTAGCCAATAAAAAACCATACAAAATTCTTGGTTACTAAGAGTAACTAACTAACAAGAATTGTTCGATTGTTCAGATATATTGGAAGTGAGCAGTTTAAAAAAAGTGTAATGTCTAGAAAAAATTAAGAAATTTATAAATACCATTCGGAAATAATCAGTGCCAAATTAATAAACTTAATGAGTGATATCCACTACATCTTAGACATCCTTTGAACAGAATAATTCACGCCCGCAAATTGATGAAAATTGAAAAATCAGCCTTCCATTTTTCAAGCCTAGCCTACCGAAATTCGACATTGTTGGTGAGATCGTTACCTATTAAAATTTAACTAAATTACACCTCAACTATAAACTTATAACACTAGAAACAGCACAATCTCTTTAAATACTTCTGGAAAAGAGGTGAACATAAACTTTATTATTTTGTTAACCAAAAAACAGCAAAAGTGGTTTTGTTACTAACATTCGGGTAGCCATGATGTTTAAGTGTTGTTTTTTCGTCAGTGAAGAAAAGTAATCTGCGCTCTAGCGGTCAAAAAATCAACTGCATAATATAGATTATACTCAATTTTAAAATAATTCCTGTAAAGCTTGATACTGACCCGTATACATTTCTGACTTTCTCAAAGTACAAAAAACTCTAAAATAACACTGGGAAATTAATTATTTATTTCTTTATTGTTATTAAAATTGAAATAAAAATATTTGTTATATGATATATGTTGTAAAAGCAACATCGAATTAACTCTGTGTTTTGTGTAAGAATCGATTATCCATTTTTGTTTTGGGAGACCATAAAAAACGTTAAATAAATTCAAGGAATGCCTTGTGGTTTAAATAATAAAATGTGTATTATTTCCAGTAGATGGTAGTTAGTTACAGATTGTAAGAAGATCGAGAGGAGAACGGGCATCCAGCATTTATTACGTACCATTTGGAGTCACATTAACCTCAAATGGGTTCGTAAAAGTAGCAGTCAGCTGGTACCACGAGCGCAAAATTTTGAAATACTCAATCGTATACTAAGAGAGTAATTCTCTTTACACTCTCTCTCCTAATTACTGTCAAACAACGGTATTGGTTTCACATTTAACAGAGACAAAGAAAATCTTTCAAAAATCTTTGCATAATCACACACCTTCGATTTTTGAAAGCATATAACATAAAAATAACAAATTCTGTGACTCTTAATTAAGCGAGATTTTCGAAGAGTACAAATAGACGTAATTTAAAATTACTACTACTAACTCGGAGAGACTCGAGAGACGTTACAAGATGGCGCTCAACTTAAAGGGCATGAATTAGGAAGAAATTTCGAGATATACGAAAGATAATATAACGAAAAACCTAATTTTTGTCGGCAACTATGAGAAGACAAGAAATGTATAATACCAGAGGCAGATCAAAGAAGAGGGCAGAAGACACGGAGAAGGAAGAAGGTGGACAGGAACGAGAAATAGAAGTAGTCACGGACAGTGAAATGGAACAACAGACGGGCGATAAAGAAGAAACTGAAGCAATTATGGACACGGAAAAGGAAATAGTTGAAGAGTATGCCCAAGGGGACCAACCAGATAAAGCGGTAGCCAGAGAAGAACCAAATTGGCAGGAAATAATGAAATTTATGGCAGAACAAAGTAGACAAACTAACGAAAATTTGAATAAAATAAACGAGAAATTTGACAGGATAGATGAAAATTTTAAGGAAAATAAGGAAAACTTAAGGAAACAAAATGAAACCTTGAGCGACAAATTTGATAAAATAGATGAAAATTTTAGGAAACAGGAGGAAAATAACAAGCAAACTAATGAGAAAATAGACGGTATTCAGGAAAGTTTAGTAAAACAACTCGATGAAAAAATTGAGACCATTCATGGAGATATCAGACAAACCATTGAAACTATTCAATTAATTACATTATAATTATCTCTTACCTTCGGGTTTTATTCCAGAGTCTTTCAGACGAAACTGCTGCAAAAAGGATTATTTGGATTTGATATGGGCAAAGATCAAATACACTGTTTGTGCTAAAACAAACTGCCTCTGGTTTATTATGCAAAATAACTACTTCGTCTCTCTTTCATGACATTTAGATTAAATACTTGTTGAATGAGTAACAATTCGTGAAATCAAACATCGTAACAAAATATTTCTTAATTCACTAGCTTATGACAACTATGGTATACCACAACTATTTATTATTTGCAATGAACCAATACGTGATTTAGCTACACACTCACACACATTCGCTCTTTGATTTTGTCGTTCTATTTAAACCACACTTCGAGATCTCTGATGTATATTTTAGATTTATAATTTATTTATGTTGAATTATACTCTGGGGAAAAAGGGAAAATAATCTTGTTTAAAACTCAGTTAATACTTAACGTCTGAAGAACTCCGCTGTTTTGCACCTCTGCTGTGAATGCACTGTTTAACACACCATGATTTAGTTTTGACACTGTTTAACCGCGGTACTGTTATTGCTTATTTCATATTAAGTTGATGCGCCACTATTACTTTAATCCACTTTAAAATAACATTTCGTTTTGTTTTGTCGGCCGACATAAATTTTCGAACACTTAGCTCGCTTAGGTTGGCTGCGCGTTATACTGTTTTTTATGTTTTATAAAATAGAATAGATAGGCCTACTAATTATTTCAGCCTATCTTACACTCCCGAGGCCACTATTTTTCAATTCACAAAACTTTACTATCTGAATGCTGGCTGTCTGTTCACTCTCTAATGACACACTGCAGACTGGAGACTGTGTCACAAGGCTCCTGCTGGCGGTTACGCAATGCGTCTGGCAATTGTTTTGGCTAACAATGTGCATTGCTGTACTGGAGGCTCCTTACAGGTGCAGTTAACTATTGAATTACTGAATTAAATACTGATTTATATAAAATAAAATTCCCATTTCTGTACCGTTACAATACCCCCCCAATAAGAGATTGAAGGCCGGAGCGTTCAAACTCTTATTGCCTAAACCCTAAGAGGATCAAGTGAGGATATGGCGCCGCAACCCCCCTGAACACTCTACTAAATCATGGGTTCTTACCCCCCTAGTCTGGCGACTGTGACAGCACCCATCCGATCTTACTGGACTTCTCTGTTCGAGATCCCAACACCGAAAAATCGAACAGATACCCAACCCAGTATCGCCTGACTTTATAACATGGAATTAAAAAAATTGACAAACGGCCTTCCATCACTCCATATCCCACAACTGGTTCGTTTCCTCTTAGCCGTACTGGTTCATTGACAACGTACTGACTCATTTTATATTATAGACCCTAAACAATAGTATTAATAAAACAATATTGGTTTACAATGGTACACCTAAATTCCAGTTAAATTGAATAATATTCCCCGTACAATATTGCCCAACCAAAATGACACATTAATTATACATGATTACATTAACTCACAGTAATAGTACCTAAAATACAAATTATATCCACTTGACTACTATATTTATATAGGCTAAACAAAAATTTTGTTTAATGACATTAAATAATGAAAGTACATATTTCATTTATTTTACAATTACATTTGAAGTTTGAATCAGAATAAATTTAAATTTGTTATTAAAATCCTCTTTCCAATTAATTTAATTACCAAATTGATTTAATTTTATTTAATTTCTCAAACTCTAAGTTACAATAATTACCTCATTATTATTTTGTCTGTAAAATTTTTAATTTCAATTCTTTTATGTCACAATAAGATTTTACTCAAGATACTGATTCAGCAGACTACAACATTTTGTTA
This sequence comes from Magicicada septendecula, assembly GCA_034769895.1. Lineage (NCBI taxonomy): Eukaryota > Metazoa > Arthropoda > Insecta > Hemiptera > Cicadidae > Magicicada > Magicicada septendecula. Next base: position 761,757,246 of record CM068367.1, read on the forward strand.
TTGTCACCAAGCATGACCACAGACATTAGTCACAACACACCTGTTTATATAAACACTAGTCTGCCAGGCTGGTGTTGTAAACACTCTGTCTCAACACTCACAGTCTAAACATTCTGGTTACATCATATACTGACATATCTACTTACTACACTTTTCAATTTTTATAAATCTTTTAGATAACATATTTGTCTCTTAAATTTTTTATTCCAATTCAGATCAGATATATTTTAATTCACCACAATTACTTTAACAGCATTATCACAATTCATTTATTATTATTGTTACACTCTTTTCACACCTGTAAGCGTTTTATTCTATCTGATTGGTCTTATAAACTTTATACTTACAATACATTATCCACCTATTGACATGAGTACAAAATACACACCACACACACACCAATATCTCCATGTAACCTCTGAAACATTTAACAACAATGTGATTTCATACAAACCATTAAACATTAATATCAAATCTCATAAAACAATTCAAACTCATTAGAAAAATTCAACCATATAACATTTAGATCAAGCAAAATATTTAAACATTTCAAATTGTTTTAATTAAATCAATTATTGAAAACAACATTTTTAATTACTTTCACCCATTGCACTAACTACAACTCATTCATTATCTTCTTCCCAATTATTTTTGCTATTTATTCAAGCTGCAAAATATTAATATTATTATTATTATCATCACAACAATTTCTGCTACATACATACATTGTTTATCTAACATTTTATGATATACACACTTAATTGTATACAACATATATTTACAATTCTTCATCATTAATTATTCAGTTTTATCACACTTCAATGTCCAGGGTTGCGAGGCCAGAACCAATAAACAAACTGTTTAAAATTGTTCATTTGTGAATTTAAGGCTCAGCCACCATCGTCAAAAATTAGTCTGGGTTGCAAATAACAATTTTCAATTTGATTTGCATTCCACATACGGTTATCTTGTGTATAGTAACCGTAACATTTCAGTTTATTCATTTTACCATAATAATCATATACCAGGTCAACATCAGTATTCTTTGTAAAGTCTCCGTCAGTGTTTTTTGTTATTACTATTGCATTATTATTACCATATTCATCAAAATAATTATCAAACTCTATGTTAACGGGTAAATCAATTTGCTCCTCTCTCTCCATACATAAATTCTGTACTAGTATTTCATAATTTCTATTCAACTTGAATATTTCGGTTTTTCTTTCTTTAATTCTCTCATTACAATATTTATCACAACATTTCTCATTCCATACAGAGGGCAGCACAACATTATTACAACATCTGGCTTTACCAGATACACAAAAACAAGTCAAAGACCTTTTGTCTTTTACAAAAACTAAGGAGGAACCTTTGTCCTCCAACAATACTAGTGAAGCATTTTCTTCACCCATCTCACAAGACAAATTTGCCCTCTTTTCACCCTCCACACTTAAACTGTCTTCACACTCTCTCTCATTCTCATTGACATTTGCTAGCAACACTTCATTACTAAACTCTACTTCAACAAAATCTTCATCACTCTCAACATTAATCTCCTTATTCTCAACTACCACGTTTTTACACGTATTATAATTCTCATTTGTTTTATACTCAAAATTTTCAATTACCTTTTGTATTTGTTTCTCAATTTGTTCTACCACTTGTTCTTTAAATGTATTGAAACATTCATTCATCTCATATAAACGCTTATCAAATTTTTGGTCAATATTATTTATATCGCCCTTTAACTCATGGAACTTAACATCACTTACATCAAAACGACTATTTATAATATCAAATTTACTATTCTGTACATTGACTTTCATATCTAATTCATTATTCTGATTTTTTAATACATTGAATTTAGCGTCCAAATCACTCTTCTGTTCTTTGAAAAGCAATTGCATCATTTTTATCATATCATTATCCTCAGATTGTTTATTTTTATTCATTACGGGTGGGGTTACCTGAATCCCTGAGTCATCTATTTCATCCGACTTACTTGATTCTCTATTTTGAACTGGTATTGGGGTCGAATGGACCTCCTACCCACTCATGACCGTTGATTCGGTCAAACCATTACTTTCCATTTTTATTTATTATTTTTACATATATAAATATGCCTAGTTTTGTTTCTACAATTTACAACCTCGCCCCACTCCCAAATAACCCGTTCTGCAGCTTAATTAGGTCTGGCGAATATAACCACAAATTATATTCGCCGTCCCAGTTCGGGGCCAGTGAAACTATTCAATTAATTACATTATAATTATCTCTTACCTTCGGGTTTTATTCCAGAGTCTTTCAGACGAAACTGCTGCAAAAAGGATTATTTGGATTTGATATGGGCAAAGATCAAATACACTGTTTGTGCTAAAACAAATTGCCTCTGGTTTATTATGCAAAATAACTACTTCGTCTCTCTTTCATGACATTTAGATTAAATACTTGTTGAATGAGTAACAATTCGTGAAATCAAACATCGTAACAAAATATTTCTTAATTCACTAGCTTATGACAACTATGGTATACCACAACTATTTATTATTTGCAATGAACCAATACGTGATTTAGCTACACACTCACACACATTCGCTCTTTGATTTTGTCGTTCTATTTAAACCACACTTCGAGATCTCTGATGTATATTTTAGATTTATAATTTATTTATGTTGAATTATACTCTGGGGAAAAAGGGAAAATAATCTTGTTTAAAACTCAGTTAATACTTAACGTCTGAAGAACTCCGCTGTTTTGCACCTCTGCTGTGAATGCACTGTTTAACACACCATGATTTAGTTTTGACACTGTTTAACCGCGGTACTGTTATTGCTTATTTCATATTAAGTTGATGCGCCACTATTACTTTAATCCACTTTAAAATAACATTTCGTTTTGTTTTGTCGGCCGACATAAATTTTCGAACACTTAGCTCGCTTAGGTTGGCCGCGCGTTATACTGTTTTTTATGTTTTATAAAATAGAATAGATAGGCCTACTAATTATTTCAGCCTATCTTACACTCCCGAGGCCACTATTTTTCAATTCACAAAACTTTACTATCTGAATGCTGGCTGTCTGTTCACTCTCTAATGACACACTGCAGACTGGAGACTGTGTCACAAGGCTCCTGCTGGCGGTTACGCAATGCGTCTGGCAATTGTTTTGGCTAACAATGTGCATTGCTGTACTGGAGGCTCCTTACAGGTGCAGTTAACTATTGAATTACTGAATTAAATACTGATTTATATAAAATAAAATTCCCATTTCTGTACCGTTACACCATGAATGAACAATATCACGAATTGAAAGAAACTATTGACGGACAAAGGGAAGATATGAACACCAAATTTGAAGAAAATAATAAAAATATAAAACAAATTCATGAGAAAATTGAAATGGTCAGTAATACACTTAGACAAAGAGTAGATGGATACAAGGAGGAGACAAATAAGCAAATGGACAGTGGTTTCAAGAATTTGGATGAAACACTAGACAGCACTTCCGAAGATACTAAGTAAGTCCGAATACAGAAGAGAGCCGGAAGGAAATAGAAATTAGGGAAGACTAAAATGCATTGCTATCGGAAAATAAAAATAACAGAGACAAAGAAAAGATGATGCACATAGAAGTTAACATTAAGGGAGTAAAGAAACAAATAATTAAGAAAACGAAAGAAAGAGGAATAATACGTCCTAACAAACGGAAAAATACATGGGAAGAAGTAGATATGATTAAGAGTGGGCTGGTTAATGTACTTAATCTCCCAATCGTTCATTACAGAGAATTGACTGTTTTGAAAAGTTATAGAAAAAACTTAACTAAATCTATATTTAAATTAAATGTACCAGTAAATAAAAGGTCAGGGACATCACCAGTAAATGATATATCATCAACATATTTGTGTAATAGACTACATATAAATATGATATAAATAAGTGTATTAGAAAAATTACAAGACATGGTAGTAGAAGAATATGTTACAAAGAAAGAAAGAGTTCGGAAAACGATGGTAACCATTGAATTTAATGAAAATTCAATATCAGCAGAGTTACAATATCAAATGATAGAGAGTTATTTAACAAGGACAAAAATCATTATGGACACTGCAGTAATCCGAACGACAAGTGCAGATGAGTTAATGGACCATGGTTAAACTAAATAATAACCAACCAGAAAAAGGGGACTGATTTTCTGATACTGACCAAGCAACCTATTGGAAAAATAAACCCCAAAATTCAAAAACTATGTAAGGACAACTTACTTAATTTATTTAGAAACAATATGATTTAAAATATTTAGAAACAATATGATTTAAGATAAGAACAGATTATTACATAATTTAATTATGAATAACTGATTTAAAATGAAATAATAGAGAAATAATATTTTGATGGGAATAAAAAGAAGAATCAATAAATAAATAAAAACAATTAATGGTAATGTGGTTAGATAAGAAGGTAAAAATAAGAAAAATAACGAATAATTTAATGACTACAATGAAGCTAAAAAATGATGATAATTAATACAACTACAATTTAGAATTCCTTGGAGTTGAAAATGATATAGAAAGAAATGATACGGAGAACATCTGTCACAAAAAGGAAAGTCAAAAGGATTTTAAAATAATGCCTATCAAAAATGTTATCTGCTATTAGTTAATGAAAAAGAAGAAGGAATCAAGAAGAAAAAGAAATATATAATTAAATGCAAATAGCAACAGCGTGGAGAATCCTAAAAGTGTTTAGTATTAGTCGCCAATCGACTACTTGTAAGTCTTTTATTATAATGAATTGACTGTAGAAATGTTCCAGCAATCATTTAACTGAGCAGGGATGATGTTCCCCTAATCTCAGAAAAAGTGTAGTTTTGAATGACGGAGTTAGGTAAGCCAATAGTGCCCATCCGGGTCGATTTCAGCTACTAAGTAGGGATAGTTAGGGAAATTGAATATTTAAGGGATGATAAAATAGCTGAAAAGATTGATATTAGATTCCAGAAGTATGAAGGAAGAAAACAGAAAGAAGATAGCAGACAGAAGCTTAATTGAGAAAGCAAATTTATAGAAGCAAATAGAAATATGAGTGTTAAAACAAGTTTTTTATGATTAGTGTGCCCTTATCAAGTAATATGTGAAAGACCACTACCCAGAGAAATTAAATCATTAATGAATTTGACTCCAAGAGAGAGAGAGAGAGAGAGAGAGAGAGAGAGAGAGAGAGAGAGAGAGAGAGAGAGAGAGTTGAGTATGAAATCAAGCCTATTACCATTAACCGCATAAAAGGGGTGTATAACCAAGCAAAAATGAAGAAATATTATGAAGAATAATGGAAGAATCCGAAGATTGAAGAGTTCAACGATTATTTTTAAAACAAGGAAATAAAAATAAATCTGTTCTAGTGGGGGAGCTTTATGTAACGTTACATAACCCCTGCCCAAATATGATAACATAATCACCAGAGTTAAAACCAGTAATCACCCATTTTTAAAAGTCAGAAATGGGGATTAGGTATCAAGCTATGAGAACCTTTGTACTCAAAAAACACTGTAAACAATAATCCTAAAAGTGCAGTGTACAGAGTGGAACATAGTGTAATCGGTGAAAGTGTAAAACCTTTAAAAATAGCATCTCACAAATTTGTGCTTGAGATGAAAAAACAATCAATATTGTAGCAGTGGACTATATTGCTGTTAACAAGCTTTGTATTTATTGTATTTGTTGTAATTTTATATTGTGTAGGCCACAAAGGTCTTATAACCAGGAGTTATATTTTTGTTTAAAATAATTATTTTGTTCAGATGTAAGATAATCCAGGGTTATATATAAAATAATAATATATCAAATAATACTATGTTAACAAGATGGCATGTAAAAAAATAGTGTAGAGTAAGGATATATTAAATGAATAATAAATCATAAATAAATCAAAATAAAAGGGATTAAAATATAAAATACCAATGTACAAGTTTAAGGAAAAATATAAAGAAAAACCTTAAATAAATTAAATTTGATTATGGATAAAATCTATGAAGCCTATTATGGATAAAATCTATTATTAATAGCCTATATACTAAAAGGTATATAGATTAGCCAATAAAAAACCATAAAAATTTCTTGGTTACTAAGAGTAACTAACTAACAAGAATTGTTCGATTGTTCAGATATATTGGAAGTGAGCAGTTTAAAAAAGTGTAATGTCTAGAAAAAATTAAGAAATTTATAAATACCATTCGGAAATAATCAGTGCCAAATTAATAAACTTAATGAGTGATATCCACTACATCTTAGACATCCTTTGAACAGAATAATTCACGCCCGAAAATTGATGAAAATTGAAAAATCAGCCTTCCATTTTTCAAGCCTAGCCTACCGAAATTCGACATTGTTGGTGAGATCGTTACCTATTAAAATTTAACTAAATTACACCTCAACTATAAACTTATAACACTAGAAACAGCACAATCTCTTTAAATACTTCTGGAAAAGAGGTGAACATAAACTTTATTATTTTGTTAACCAAAAAACAGCAAAAGTGGTTTTGTTACTAACATTCGGGTAGCCATGATGTTTGAGTGTTGTTTTTTCGTCAGTGAAGAAAAGTAATCTGCGCTCTAGCGGTCAAAAAATCAACTGCATAATATAGATTATACTCAATTTTAAAATAATTCCTGTAAAGCTTGATACTGACCCGTATACATTTCTGACTTTCTCAAAGTACAAAGAACTCTAAAATAACTCTGGGAAATTAATTATTTATTTCTTTATTGTTATTAAAATTGAAATAAAAATATTTGTTATATGATATATGTTGTAAAAGCAAGATCGAATTAACTCTGTGTTTTGTGTAAGAATCGATTATCCATTTTTGTTTTGGGAGACCATAAAAAACGTTAAATAAATTCAAGGAATGCCTTGTGGTTTAAATAATAAAATGTGTATTATTTCCAGTAGACGGTAGTTAGTTACAGATTGTAAGAAGATCAAGAGGAGAACGGGCATCCAGCATTTATTACGTACCATTTGGAGTCACATTAACCTCAAATGGGTTCGTAAAAGTAGCAGTCAGCTGGTACCACGAGCGCAAAATTTTGAAATACTCAATCGTATACTAAGAGAGTAATTCTCTTTACACTCTCTCTCCTAACTACTGTCAAACAACGGTATTGGTTTCACATTTAACAGAGACAAAGAAAATCTTCAAAAATCTTTGCATAATCACACGCCTGTAACTCTAACTTTAATTGTTTAATTACTTAGTTACATTTATGTTGTGTGTACTATTAATAATCACTTTCACTTTCAAAATCGGGCGCCATGTTGTCACACTGCACAACAAAATACAAACTTACCTTTAGGGCCAGAATTCGGGTAACACGAACCAGGGTTGTGGAATATATTACCTGAAATAATCGTACTCAAGATAAAACGTACCATTGACCTTTTATTTTTAAGATGACTCTAAATATGTATTGAAAAATGACTCTAGCTGTACCCAACACGTACATATTACGCCATGGGGCGTTTAGCAAACATCAAACCCTTAGAACATTTTAACCCTCCAAAACAAACATGTGTTATAATATTAACCTAATAAACAGGATATATATATATATTTATTATTAAAATATTGGCACAACCCAGCACTTATTAATATTGAATCATTTTGTATTAAGTATCCACTCTCTCACTTTCATTCTTTGGTACAATTTCGACTGGTTAAAATGAGCTCATTTGAATCAATTGAATTTAGTATTTTAAATAAAACCATTTGATCGGTTTTGGCAGCAGTTTTTTGTTTAGATATTACTTAGCTGCATTATATGTGAAGATGTCCCATCTTTGCAGATCGCGCACTCTCGCCTGATGTTTTCGGAGAACTGTTTTAATAATACTGCACTTTCACATTTTTATTTTCCTGTTGCTACTATTTAAATTTTGGTTTACATTTTTTAATGTAGTTGTAAGATTTAGATAATGTAAAGTTTAGGGTATGCCGGCCGTCGTGGAACCCTGTTGAGACGAAACTGGCAGCGGTTAGTAGCTTTGCAATGCGGAGGTGGGGCAAACTACGTCACTAGTCCTTTGTTCGAAACGGCCAAACCCCGTTGTTTACAGATGTATTTATTGCGTATCGCATTCCTGTAGCTGATGTCATCATGGGTTAGGCTTGTTTACACTTTAATATGACGAACTGTTTTTTGCTATTACTGTGATTTTACCCTGACCTCGACACAAATCCTGTCCGCTCAATATTACTTCGTTGAAAACTTTACTCTGTTTTCTTTATAGGGCTTTAAAAACAATTATAACAATCATACTTTATAACAATTATTTCGCAAAATATTATAGGACCAGAATTGTACAGTTACAAAACCCCCTCAATGAGAGGTTTTATGCCGAAGCATAAAAACTCTCACTGGCACATTCGTACTTCCTAAAGGGATCAGCTAGGATATGTCGCCATAACCCCCTTACTATTTATATGAAAAGAATACAATAACTCACCCGTGGTCCGATGATGGTGACAGTACCTGCATGACCTTACTGGACTTCTCCTACGAGATCCCAACACCATAAGGCCAATCAGGCTCTTTACGCTCCTGCTCTGACGTGCTGGCCAGCTCAGGACCGCCATCACAACATCACCAAATACTGAAACAATAAATCAAAAATATCAAAATAGTGGCTTGGTATAATGATATATCCCTAACTGATCTGTTTCCCCTTAACTATGTGCTGGTTTGTGTTAAGAAGCACTGGGTTTGCTTCAACTCAACAAGAATTATATAGAAGTGCCATTCTCTTCATTGACTACCCTTAACATTATAAAATTTTTCGATTCCCATCGATAATAATTAACCCTTTTTTGTTTTCATAATTAATATAATTATAATAAGAAACACAAATCTTTATACTACAATTGAAACATATAATCCAAACTTTAAGGATACAATTACCAAAATCTCCCTCTTCCTAACATTTTATAAAATAAAATTTACTAGTATTATTATTAATATTATCATTAACAGTAAGTAATCCGGCGCTGTTAACAATATTTACCCCTCTTTCTCCTCCACACACACTATTTCCCCCCCTGAACTGTTGCGTTCAGTTGCCTCCACAAGGACTGAGGCAGAAGGAGTGAGCACTTTTTTCTTTTCTCTCTCTCCCATCCTTGCTTCGGCGTTACAGAAACTTCAAGGTCAATACCCCTACTTATTATTTTATTACACGCCCCTAAGGTCTACCACCCATATTTAGGTGAAAATAGCCTATGCAAACAAATAATCTTAGATTCCCCTGAATCTCCCATTAAATTTCTAAGTTGAACCAATTTCATAGGCAACCAACTATGGTCAGGTTTTACAAATTCTGCCCACAGCTGGTTGTCGTCCAAAACCACGATTAGTGCTGGTAAGACAGTAATCGCCCGAAATATGGGGAATTGCAATAGTTTGACACGTTGTGTCATATGCAGTTACATTTGTAACTGCCCCCAAAATCATCAATTTATGCATACATACAAATTCCTACACTAATACATAATAAACATAATACATAATGATACACTCATAACTAACATTGCAATTATTACATTAAAATAAACAATTCACATTTAACTTTGATCAAAATTTACACTCCCTACATCTTTAAATTTTGCGTATAAAATTATAAACATTACATTTTAATTAATTAATACATTTAATTATTAGGTTTTTATTAATTAGCCATCAATTATTTATCATTTAATTCTTCACAAAAAATTCAAATTTATTATTAACATTCATGTTACATTATATTTCATCTCTTATTACCTTTCTACTATGAATTTTCTACTTAACCCTTCACATTTTGATCGTTGATTAGTCTCGGTGACTCCTGTATTCGCTATCCTTTCAATTGAATAGACATTTATAATCTTACTCCCTTTCTTCCTACTAACAACCACTATTAACAACCAGATTTACATATCATGACACCAATCTCTTAATTATAATCCACTTCACTAATTCCACTTACCTCTGGCACCGCTCGTCTTTGTACTAGGATGTGTGTTCCCAACCTGGCCATATACATACCTAACCATTTGCCCTCCAAAATATCGGCAAACACTCCCTTAAACTACTCTATCACTTGCCACAACGCCGTACGCTGGTCTCTTGCCATGCCGCACGCTGATCACTCCTTACACCACTACCTTGACTACAAAATATCACCATCAACAAATATATTTACCATTCACATTACTCACCTCTCTACACATAATCACTACTACTGTGTCCCTAAAATATCTAATACCCTCTTTGTTTTTCACTGGTATTTCAAAATTCTTATTTATCTAACTCCCATTAACTTTAATTGACTAACTCAAATGCCTTTATTTTAATAATTCTCACCCAAACCTTTTTACAACATTTCACCTTGATATAACACTAGAAAATTCATCACTTCTCTCCTTATATTAATATACCTCAATTTGAACATATTATCTGTTTAATCATCTACTAATCATTATAGAATCTTAATTTCATAAAATCATTTAACTTCATTATCAAACTTTCTTTTGTACAACCTTAATTAAGTAATTAATTTTCAATTATTTAAAAGTTCATCATTATTTTCATCACTTGTTTAGTCAAAAAAACAATGTTAATTGTTATTATTAAATCAATTAAACTATAACTTCCTGTTACATACATGGTTTACATAAAATTACATGTAATACACAACATCAAGAATACACAAATACATTGACATTAATACACACAAAAAATATACGATCCAACTTATTATTTTATCATTGACCAAAATCAGTTCATGTACAGTCCATTTCAAAACCACTGTTCACCTATATTAATGTTCATAAACAATAAAACAATCTATCCTGCATCATCGAACAACAGTCGAATCTTAGGTCTATACAACTTATTTTTTATTAAATATATGATATTATCATTATCAATATAATATTTATTTAAATTACTATTATATTCTTCCACAATGTCAGTTAAAATCAATAGGTTTATGCCATATCAATTTATCATGTACCATGTCAACATAGGGTATGATCCTGTCTCCCTTAGTATTATCTGTCATAATCATGTAAGTCATAAAGTCATTACTATCGTCATCATAATTATCTACTAATACACCCGTTATTTCACAAGGTAAGTGCTTGTTATCATTATTACTTCTCTCTCCACCTAATCTCTCTACAAACTCTTCATAGTTTCTATTTACTTTAAATATCTCTATTACTCTCTTTCTCTCTCTCAATATATTTCTCCCCATAACACCAAGCTACACTCTCTCTCTCAAAATATGAAGGGGACACTAACTCATCATTACTGCACCACCTATGAAGTGCACAAAAAACCCAGGGAAATTTATTTGCAGACATATCATCTTCCAAATACTCGCGTGAAGCCATTTCTTCACCCCCTACTACAACATTAAGGGAAAATTTTACCCCCTGCAATCCCCTTACAACTATACTTTCTTTACACTTTCTCTCTAACTCAACACACTCTAACATCTCATTATCACTCCCAATATTCTCATCATCATTTTCTAACACCATGTTCTTAATTATATCATTATTATTACCTGTAAACTCATTATTCAAATTATCATTGTTACTCACCTTATTAATTATACGCACCTTGGTTTTCATCATATTGTCACTGCTACTTACCTTCTTATTCCTTATTTGACTTAATCTCTCATCTAACCTTTTATTCACTTCGTCACATTGTTTATCAAAATTATCATTTAGTTTTTTAATTTCATTTTTCATTTCGTCAAACTTCTCATTAAAATCACTTTTAATTTCATTTTTAGTTTGAATATTTTGTGTTTTAATTTCATTTTTTATTTCACTTTTGAAGTTATTAAAATTTTCATTCTGTTTGTCAAACTTTACAACTAGCTTGCTGAACTTCTCATCAAATTTATTACTCTGCATCTCAAATTTCAAATTGGAATCTCTTTTTTGTTCATCCAGCTTTATATCAAAATTATCAAATTTAGTTAATAATAACTGCATCAAAGCAGCAGTTGTTTCGTCTGTTTTGTTCTCATGATGACTTGAGATGGATGTTGCTGTTACTTTCTCTAACTCTACAGATTCAGTCGTACTTGACCCACCAATCTGACTAATTTGTGTTAATGGAACATCAATCTCACTAGTCAAATTTTCATCAGTTGCACTGATTTCTATTGTTTTATTGTCATTGGTACTCATTTTTTTTTTATATCTCTAACACATATATGCATATAGCCTCGTAACTTAACCCTACCTTACGCACATGTTTACGTACTTTCTCACTCTTACCTCAGGTAATCATTCCCCATTCTGGTAAGTATACTCCACATAAAATTAAGTTTTATGTCGAGTCACTGTTCGGCACGCGCCATTTGTAACTCTAACTTTAATTGTTTAATTACTTAGTTACATTTATGTTGTGTGTACTATTAATAATCACTTTCACTTTCAAAATCGGGCGCCATGTTGTCACACTGCACAACAAAATACAAACTTACCTTTAGGGCCAGAATTCGGGTAACACGAACCAGGGTTGTGGAATATATTACCTGAAATAATCGTACTCAAGATAAAACGTACCATTGACCTTTTATTATTAAGATGACTCTAAATACGTATTGAAAAATGACTCTAGCTGTACCCAACACGTACATATTACGCCATGGGGCGTTTAGCAAACATCAAACCCTTAGAACATTTTAACCCTCCAAAACAAACATGTGTTATAATATTAACCTAATAAACAGGATATATATATATATATATTTATTATTAAAATATTGGCACAACCCAGCACTTATTAATATTGAATCATTTTGTATTAAGTATCCGCTCTCTCACTTTCATTCTTTGGTACAATTCCGATTGGTTAAAATGAGCTCATTTGAATAAATTGAATTTAGTATTTTATATAAAACCATTTGATCGGTTTTGGCAGCAGTTTTTTGTTTAGATATTACTTAGCTGCATTATATGTGAAGATGTCCCATCTTTACAGATCGCGCACTCTCGCCTGATGTTTTTGGAGAACTGTTTTAATAATACTGCACTTTCACATTTTTATTTTCCTGTTGCTACTATTTAAATTTTGGTTTACATTTTTTGATGTAGTTGTAAGATTTAGATAATGTAAAGTTTAGGGTATGCCGGCCGTCGTGGAACCCTGTTGAGACGAAACTGGCAGCGGTTAGTAGCTTTGCAATGCGGAGGTGGGGCAAACTACGTCACTAGTCCTTTGTTCAAAACGGCCAAACCCCATTGTTTACAGATGTATTTACTGCATATCGCATTCCTGTAGCTGATGTCATCATGGGTTAGGCTTGTTTACACTTTAATATGACGAACTGTTTTTTGCTATTACTGTGATTTTACCCTGACCTCGACACAAATCCTGTCCGCTCAATATTACTTCGTTGAAAACTGTACTCTGTTTTCTTTATAGGGCTTTAAAAACAATTATAACAATCATACTTTATAACAATTATTTCCCAAAATATTATAGGACCAGAATTGTACCGTTACACACCTTCGATTTTTGAAAGCATATAACATAAAAATAAATTCTGTGACTCTTAATTAAGCGACATTTTCGTAGAGTACAAATAGACATAATTTAAAATTACTACTACTAACTCGGAGAGACTCGAGAGACGTTACAATATTTGTTTTTGTGCTGTACGGTATTATAATAATGAAACGTTTTCCATTAATGAAACAGCCAAAATTTTAAAAGAAATTAAGACATTTCTTTTGAATTATGCTAACCTTTACTCGTCGCTGGACATTACCGAGATCAATTCAATTCAATTGTGGCACAATGTTAACATTAATAAGATGATTTCATTACTGTCAAGTGTTGGTTATCGCATTTCAACAGAAATATCTTAATTATGTCAAAATTGCAGTAGTTTCATTTCTAGTACAATGGCCGCTGTCTGTGCGGCGGTGGCCGTTACTTCTTAGAACTAAATGTCACCAAGTAATTTGTTATAGGCATTAAGTGAATGTTAATTACGGTTGTATATAGCTACACTTTGTAATATATTAATTAAAAAATGTTATTAAAGATTGAAAGCACATTTATGCTTGCCCTCTGATTATGTAGGCCGAATTGATTACTGCGCGCCACAACCTGATGAGTCAACCGTCTATAACCTGATAAGGTCACCGCTATCACACACCCCACCACATACACAAAATACCAACATACTTTAGTTTGGTGGAGTGTTCTGTACTATACTACTCTAGCGCTCTACAGTCGACCCGACCAATATTTGTTTCGACACAAATCGACTGTTCATTTTCTCTAAATAACTTTAATGAAAATAAATATTGTTGAGATCTAAGGAATTATCATTGTAGAAAATTTGAAAGTTTACAGGACAATTACAGGTAATTGAACAGGTGAGTGAGCAGCGAACGGACCAAAGTACTTAGAAGAATAACGGGGCGCTCGGGAACACAATCGATTGCAGACCAAATCCGTACTTGACACAAGTGGGGTCAATTTGCACTACAAAACTCACTTCAAAAACAAACAAAAGCAAAACCCACAAATACACTGTTATATTACAGATGGCGCCTACAACAGTGGGGCGTAATTAAATAAGACGAATACACAATTTCTTTCATCTTATCAACACTCGTAACAACACTGTTACTCAGTGGTGCCCATCCCCCCCAAGGCCAAATGCGCAAATCCCCCCCAAAAATTCTCAGCACCCCCCCCCAATTGAAGCCTATACAAATTATTTTAGTTAAAAAATTCATGAAAAACAAAACAAGATCCTATACTACAGTTATGATAATTGTTACACTTGTTAAGTTGTTTTAAATTGTATCATTGTTTTAAAATATAAGGCGCTACACTGGTGTGGGTGTGGATGAGAAGCAAAGACATTTGAGAGATATATTTTAAAACATATTGGTCATATTGGAACGTGGATGGCCAGTTTAAGCTTACAGAATTTTATCATTAGCCCTAATAATATCGTTTAGAAGTTTTGTATGTCATTACTTTCAACAAAACAGGCTAGATTCAAAGGGTATTAGAGTAATTAAAAACCAAGCAAATACTGTACTTAGCAAATTGTATTTAACAAATGTGTTGCTAAACTAAAAATACATTTTAAATAATTGTACTATTAAAATCAATACAATGAAATGACGCAAAAACAACGTACAATGTAGTTTAAATTATGATAGGAAAAATATGTTTGTGCAAAAATATACATTTACATTAGTTATCACCTTGTTTAAATGTCTTGTACAAAAGCAGCTTTTTTCTTTGTACACTTGTGGTTGCAAATTTGTTAATGATTTCTTCATTTTGTATCTGGCCCAGTACGTTGTTTTCACAGGATAGAATCAACAAACTTGACAGCCAAGAGTCTCCCATGCTGTTCCGAAGCCGATTTTTCACTATTTTCAAACGGCTCATCGTTCTCTCTGCAGAGCAGCTGGTCACGGCAAGAGATAACAATATTCTGTACATCACTGTCAGATTAGGTAGAGCTGAAAGGTTAAGGACACACCTGAATGGTCTAATGAATCCTCTCATTATCCATTGGTCCATCATCCTATGTTTCTCACTTTGTAAATTTCCTTCCTTTACCTCCTCATTTTCACTGCCATCTGGATCCTCTGCCCCTGCCGGGATTCGCACTTCATCCTCTGTTATCTCCATCCTTTCAGCTTCAGGGGAATGTAACATGTCTGATATGTCGATGTCTGCGTGAGTGACTTTGTACACATTGCAAAACTTCTCCAATTCTGAAGCAATTAGGTCATTGTCCAAATTGTAATACTCACACAGCTCTTTTATCTTATCGGGGTTGAAGTCTTTTCCAGTCTCCAATTCATGTGTGATTTTCATAATTCCTCCATGAGAAAAATAAGACATTTGTTTAACCATGGCAAGCGAGCTGTCCGGGAAACAATCATTCAGTTGAGACAATAATGAGTCTAAGGCTAGGAAATAAACCTCAACCTTCATTTTCTTTACAGGGTCATCAATTTTTTCGTCTATCGAAAGTTCGTCCATGAGGCGTTTCCGTTTTCGGTTTCGCTGAGTTCGGACTTGCGAGACGTTGTGCTGATCAGAAAATTGTGTTATTGAACTTGTAAGTTTGTCCCACTCTTTTTCACTTCTTAATGTCTTCAGTTTCGCCCTCGTCTCTGAGATAACTGCTGGTATCATGCCATAATCAACTGATTTGGCTTGTAAGCAAATTGTGATTGGAGAAAGAACTTTAAATATAGTTGAAGCAATGTGCATGGCACATATATTTTCATAATCTGACATACTGTTGATCAGTCCTTTCGCAGACGCTTTAGTGTCATTGTCAGATTTCTTGTCAAGACAGATTTCTTTGAGGGTCTCTTTGATGGTTTTGTAACATGTTAGCACAGTTTTGAGAGCATCACTCTTACTCGACCATCTTGTAGTCTGCACTCGTTTTACACTTTTCATTTTGTTTTGTGCTAGGCCCTTTTTCAAATTGTCGATAAACATGTGGTGACGTCGATGCCCAGACATGAAAACATACATCTCTTGAAGGAGGGAGAACATGTTTCGCATTTGAGGGCAAACATCAATAGACTTTTGTACCACTAATGCAAACCGGTGAGAACAACACCATACATAAAATGCTCGGGGACTCTCTCTAAGCACAACAGATTTTAAGCCATTGTACCGACCTCTCATGTTCCCTGCTCCATCCATGCTTTGCCCCACCATGCCATTAGGGTTGATTCCTATGGATTTTAGAGTGTTCATTAATTCGTAGGCTAGGTTTTCCCCTGTTGTGTCGCCACTTGTGAACACTTTGATCAACCGTTCTTCCGGTTTTACTGGATTGTTGGGAGCTCCTTGCTCATCTAGGTGCTCAACATATCGGAGCAAAACCGCTGTGCATTCTTTTTTGCTTATGTCTTGTATTGAATCCAGGATGACTGAGTAGGTGTTACTTAAATTTATATTGTTGACTATTTTTGAGACTACAATGTTACTCATAACATTAATCAAGTCAAATACATTTCGATAACTGAGAAAATTTGACCCCAATTTTCCCTTTTGATTTTTTCTATCTTTTTAAGGTACACTCTGGCATCGGGATTATACTTAGCTATCAGTGAGAACAGTTTCACCAATTTCCCTTCTGAAACATCCTTTTTTCTGAATGCTAGCATTTCTTCACCTAAATACCGACAACAATCAATTATTACCGACAACACTTCTCTGTTGTGATGAACGAGTTGGTCAGATTCTTCAGCAAGTGATGAGTCTATTCTTTTCTGCGATATCCACTAGATTCTAGCGACTTGGGAAGATAAATGCTGTTTTGACTGTTCAATGTAGCGCTCGCCTCGATGCTCAGTCCAACCTCTGCAGCCAGTTGTACCCCATATCGTTCTTTCTCCTGGCAGAACAAATAGAGTGCAATGCAGGCAAAAAATCGCATCTTTCATCGGACTATAAACTAGCCAGTTTCTTTTACTTCTAGTCCCAACAGGTAAAGTGCTGATTTTCCAAGCTGGATTAAATTTTCTTCCGCCTGTTGAAGGGAAACTCATCGAAGACAAATCTTGATTTTCTAGTCGAAGACCCAAATTTATCTCCTCCGCCGATAGTTTGATGTTGGCAAACGATGCAGGGTCTTCTACATCATGAACACCAGGTAATGGGTCTGGATTATCTGGTTGAATGTTTTCTGGGCTCAGATCTGAGCCTGAAGGGCTACTGATTTCTAACTCTACATTTGGCGGTAATGATAATTTAGTATTTAAATTTGAAGTCACAAACGAAGGAGGTGCTTTAGCTTGCATTTTGTCTTCATTTCCACCCTCCACGATATCAAATGTTGGATTTATATCTTGGGACTCGTCTGGGGGTTTCGCACTTAAAGTTGATGGTACATCTATGTCCTCAGTTGTAGGGTCATCGTTAGCAACGTCACTGGTTACGTTCGATCTAAAAAAATACGATTTTAGAACTCTCCCCTCCCCAAAGTTGTTATTTTATTGTTTGCTTTATTTTATTATTTTTAATGTTTGCCGTATTAGTGGAAATAACAGAACAACAAATATAAATATCGGTATGGAAAACCATACATGACTTCCATGTTCTAAGATTTATATTTAAAATCATATTCGAAATGAAATATTTCCATAGAAACTACGTCTTTCTACTTATTGCTTCAGCATTAACCACAGTACTGTGGTCACAAACGTATACCACCTCACGTTTTCGCACTCGATTTTTACTGATGATGGCAGTCGATGGCACTGCAGAAATGTCTGGTTTTACAGAAAACATTGGACTACGGCTAAACAGCCCGGGAAGCAATTTTAACAAAAAACTACTCCTTTGTTGCCGATAACGTAGTACACATACAAAAAATTCTCCCCTCCACCTTCAACTATAATTTTTAATAATAGAAAATTACCCCCAACCCGTTCACCTAACTTCTTCATTTATAGATATTTCATCTACGTTTCTACAGTGGATTACTATGAGCTTCTTATCAGGATACTTTATTTACAAAAATTAAGTACTTTACTCTTGTTAAATCATAAAATGTTTCAGGTAAACTACCCCTTTCTCTTAACCGATCTTCTCCAAAATCAACAGACCTTGAGTTCTGTATAATTCAAAAAGGTATGCAGAAGAGTAGTTGATTCTGTTTTAATGAACGGCAGTTATCGTTCGTCAAAAAAAAATTACCCTTGATAAAACATAAAATGTTGCTGGTAAACAACCCTATTCCCTTAACCGATCTTCACCAAAACCAACAGGTCTTGAGAACTCTACATTTCAGGGCTGTATGCAAAATATTATATGATTCTGTTTGAATTTGCGGCTATTATCATTTGCATATAAAATACCCTTGATAAAACAAAAAACGTCAGGTAAACTACCCCTTTCCCTTAACCGATCTTCACCAAAAACAATAGGTCTTTAGTACTCAACAAAACAGAACTGTATGCAAAAACGTATTTGATTCTGTTTGAATTTGCGGCTCTTATCGTTTGCCATAGAAAATACCCTTTTAAAACATAAAACGTTGCAGGTAAACTACCCCTTTCCCTTAACCGACTTCACCAACACCAATATGTATTGAGAACTCTACAATACAGGGCTGTATGCAAAACATCATTTGATTCTGTTTCAATTTGCGGCTGTTATCGTTTACCATAGAAAAAAATTACCCTTGATAAAAAACCGTTGCAGGTAAACTACCCCTTTCCCTTGACCGATCTTCAACAAAAACGACAGGTCTTGAGAACTCTACAATTCAGGGCTGTATGCAAAATATTATATGATTTTGTTTGAATTTGCGGCTGTTATCGTTTGCCATACAAAATACCCTTGATAAAACAAAAAACGTGGCAGGTAAACTACCCCTTTCCCTTAAACGATCTTCACCAAAAACAATAGGTCTTTAGTACTCAAGAAATCAGGGCTGTATGCAAAAACTTATTTGATTCTGTTTGAATTTGCGGCTTTTATCGTTTGCCATAGAAAATACCCTTTGAAACATAAAACGTTGCAGGTAAACTACCCCTTTCCCTTAACCGACCTTCACCAAAAACAAAAGGTCTTGAGAACTCTACAATTCAGGGCAGTATGCAAAACATTATTTGATTATGTTTGAATTTGCAGCTGTTATCGTTTGCCATAGAGAATACCCTTGTTAAAACATAAAACGTTGCAGGTAAACTACCCCTTTCCCTTAACCGATCTTTACCAAAATCAACAGATCTTGAGAACTCTACAATTCAGGGCTGTATGTGAAACATTATTTGATTCTGTTTGAATTTGCGGCTGTTATCGTTTGCCAAACAAACAAAATTACCCTTGATAAAAAAAAAAAGTTGCAGGTAAACTACCCCTTTCCCTCAACCGATCTTCACCAAAAACAATAGGTCGCGAGTACTCTACAAATCAGGGCTGTATGCAAAAAATTATTTGATTCTGTTTGAATTTGCGGCTGTTATCGTTTGCCATAGAAAAAAATCTACAGACACACACAGACACTTTTCGAAAAATGACTTTTTTCATGTTTTGAGTGTAGTACAATCATATTCTGCAATAATCTTGAACACGATTTTTTTTGCCATCACCATACTTCCATTTCCTTAAGGAACATGGAAGTAATAAAATGTTACCAGTAGTACAAAAATGCTAATAAGCCCGAATAAAAATTACGCAATAAAGCGATTCCTTTGTATCTTATATAAAGTTGTTTCTATTTTGGCCTATTCAAACGGTAACTGAACGAGACAAAAATAATTATATTTTATATACCTGGAATCTAAACTATGATGTTGACTGATACTGGGGTCAGCAGAAGATTCAGCATCAGTGTATTTCACCCACGGGCCGTCACCGGACTTCACTTCAACTATTTTAAAACTAATGTTTAGGTTACGTCTAAATTTATAGGCGTGTTTCTTCTTACAATGTTCTAACCACTTGTCTTTTCGATGAGTTGTTACACATAACCTCCATACACTTATACTTAAACGATTGTTTCAGTTTTTTCGGCATTTTGACAGACAACTATCATGAAACACGAGATTACATTCCAACCCCAACTCACACAAACAAAGCACCGCATTACAGAGTAAAACTCACGGGCAGACTGCCGCCGCGCGTGGCTGGTGGACCAGAGATAAGAACTGAGGACCCGCCCCCTTTACTCCACTGCCCGCCGGTTTACAAGCTTAGCACACGCACACATTTTTACATTCACGATCACGGACTCTGACTTATTGACAGAATGTTGCTGCAGGCTGCCAGGGTCAGTTTTCCAAATTCCAAAACAAAATTTACTACTAGTTGTACTGGTAGAGACATTTATGCCGCCAGTTCGTTAAAACAATCATAAAGATATGCAATTGTTTTAGTTTTTTACTAATAGCTTAGTTTGTTGCACAAACACGGTAAAAATTTCCATCAACGTTGGATTTAAAATGTTATTCTTGAAAAAATCCCCCTCAAAAATCCTTAAAATACACCCGAAAAATCCCCCCCAAAAATTCTCAATGCGCAACTTGCGCTATGATCCCCCCCTGTGGGCACGTTACATAATAGATGACGTCAACAATGTGGGGCTGAAATAACTATAAACCCCCAACCATATCAACACTCGTAACAACACTGTTACATAACAATATTCATGAATACAAATGAGAGCTTACTTGTGTATATGTGTTTTTATCTACTGTACTACATAGTATTTTCAGTACTGGAACTGTGGGCAGTAAATACTTTTACAACAATCCTAAACAAACCCTAGGTTATACAAATTATGATCAAAAATAAATTACAACACGCTGTTTTTAGTTTAATGTGCCAGAAACAACGAGAAATTATTTTGGTTGTAGAACAGTACTACATCTTACAAAATTCTGTTAAACATACAAGATTATAAACAAAAGTTTTTTTTTTTACATTATGTTGTGTCTGTTTTCTTAAGTTATACGCCTGTATTATTTATTTTCACTTATCAGTCCTGAGATTGGTTCTTCTGCTGCAACTTCATTGTTATTTTCATGAATCATTGTTCTCTCCTGATCTTGCATTTCTGACTGCACAATAACAATATCATTCATGATTTCTGCTGACAGAATTGAATATTCCAGTCTCTTGTATGGTTAACAGGAGAATTTTTTGACAGACTATTAGATTGGTAGCTTTAAACCACTAGTCTTTTTGCTGTTGACCATTACTAGTGGTACAATTTTATCTAAATCTGTCATATTACAAATCAGAACAACATAACTGTAACTCTGGCTTTTTTACTGGCAGAAGTTATAGTCATTCTATAGTAAAGTACTGCTCATCTATACTGCAGATGTTCTCTAATGTGTAGATTTCCAGCATAGTTTTCCACATTCCTCCTGAATAGTTCTTTCTAAGTTATTATTAGAGTCCTTCTTGCTTTGCATATTGTTTATAGAATATGTAGCTAATCCTGTCATTGACTGTTTAAACCAAATAAAGAGACTTTACCAAACCAACATCTGACTTTTTCTCTGCACCTTCTTGTCTACCAGGAACAACAATTTCAAACTTACTTTGATCTTTTACTATACCATTTCACATTACCTACAGATATCACATTTAACTTCTGTTTTTCTCTGGATTACTGTTCAAAGCAAAGTGGTCAAACTGCCAAAAAATGTTATCTTAATCTGCTAAACTTAAATTGGCTTGTTTCTGACAGCAACTGTTTCTATACAACAACTAAGTAAAGACATAAATGAAAAATAAAATAAACAGAACTTTCAATAATGAAATACAAACAAACAAATAAAATGGTATAAAGTACAATACTCGACCATATAAAATATAGCAGTTATGTCACTAGAACATACGTGGAATTCTAATAAATGATTTGACTGCTTTCAACATTTACTGTACTATCTCAGTACTTACAATTTTTCATATTTTTGTTCAAGCTTGAACACAATAAATTGTAAAATAAAAATGTGATCATAAAAACTAGAAACAATTAACAAATGTTTGTGCTTAAAACCTGTTCTTTTGATTTTATTGTAATCAGCAACTCGCCAGTCCAGTGAATTGATAACCAGAAACTACTTGTAATACTACAAATGTATTAATAGCCATATGGTAGCCATTACAACTACAGCACATGGTGTAATGTCACTCAATACTACGTACACAGGAAGTTCTACACAAAACAAATAAAAAAATTACAGCTACATACAGTCTTGTTTTGATATACATTGTAACGTTACCAAATATGGTAGTTACATAATATAAGCTAAAATAACGTCAAGTAAGAGAAAAGCATGGAAGTATGTCTAGATAAATAAACCTAAGTGTATAAAAGTGTGTATCTACAAATATATTAATATAAAAATCCAACGATAAAGAAGATAATATTAACATAGCAACATCAAATACAAAATGAAGAAAGAAAATGCCCTGAGCCAAAACAAAATATCAGTAACCAGACCCAATAGGATCCAACAGTGAGGGGAACCGACAAAATAAGGACCAACAAACTCCAACAGCGAGGAAAATAAATAAAGATAGTAACTACAACGAAAAATTTAAGAAGAAGAAAGAAGAAGGACAAGGAAGAGTACCATGAAGAGAGAAGAAGATGGATGGATCATGCAAGGACTCAAAATAAACCACGTGTACTAAAGACTATATAAGTGACCAAAAGAAGTGATGATTATCAAATATGAAAAGAAAACCAGTGTTTAACATTTAAGGAACCACAAACAATTACAGTGAGTACTTAACATAGATGTGAAACCTGTGAATAGTTAACTAATTTCAACTGAATAAACCACACAAACAATCCCAGTGCTGAAGTTTATAGTGTAAGAAAATATGTTAATTTCATGATGAAACAGCAAGAATTAAAATAGTCAAATAAACACAGACAATGAGTGTGACTAATTTAATAAAGGTTGTGATCAATACAGATAATCATAAGACCACCAGAATAGAATAAAATAGAACAATTATGTTATTGTTCATAGAGAACTGACAACAAATACAAAACCTTTGTTATGTATCAAACGAAATGACAGGAATTGAATTCAACCAATGACCAGAAAATTATTGTAATTAATACAAAAAGATTTGTGTTATTGTTTAAGAAGGTATTGTACAAACATGTGTAACAAAATAATTATAATAATATAGTAAGATACCATACTGAAGTCATGTTAGTAGTAGAAAAATACTGCATTAAAACAGGTGGTACATTGTTACATAACCCCATAGGGAAGACACCTATGAAACAGAAAATTATACATGTTAATATAAATAATTGATCATCAACTATGATATCAATTAAGAATTTGTTATTGACACAGAGATAGTAGAGATGGAACAAGTATGACAATTTAGTTAGACAAAATACAATATCAAAACAAGTACCAATGTTAATAAAAGTATTACCAGTAGTGAGATAAATATCTGGTACTACCTTGAGAACAGATTCTGAACATAATAATAACAGTATTGAAACCAAAATATTGTAAACTAACTAACTATGTACATATAACCAGAAGTAAGCTGAACCATTGTATGACTAACTAGCTAAGAAAAATACTGTATCAAAGATTGAACACAGATTGTTAAGGTTGTTACCAGTAGTAAGGGGAAATCCCAATGCTACTTTGAGAACAGACTATGACCATAAAAACAGTCATTTTGTATACAAATAATTAAAAACCAGATGACTATAATGAAAGCATCCAGATGTAAACAGACCATGAGGGGCAAGTTATTTATGAAAAATATAACATATAAACTTGTTTAAAGGTAAATGAAAACATTATCAAGAGTTAGAATAATGTCTAATACTACTTTGGAAACCCAAACCAAGGGTAACAATAACAACTTAGTTATTGTATTAACAAAAGTAAATGACTACTATGATATGACACAACATAAACAGACCCATTACTGAAAAACTGAAGGGTTCTGAACTAGCTAAAAGCTAACCATAACACACAATGTGTGTACACTAATTGCAACTAGTACGTAATACCATTTATATAGAAAAAAACAAAAATAAGGTAACAATTGTATATAAGAGAGATAGAAGGGGACTAAAACAATGTAAATAGTAGATTAAACACAGTCATGTACAAATATTCTAGTGTATAATTATGTAAATAGACATTACTAGTATTATTAGATTGCAATATTACTGTTTTAAATAAGAAAAAGTAATTTTAAGCACATTTATAAAAAATCAAATATGGACGCCTAATGACGCCATAGCGAGATATGTGTAGGGAACAATTATTCCCAAATTTTGAATCAAACCAATTGAGATATGGACTCAGAGTGTTTATTTAAAAAGTGTTTAATATAAATAAGTGAAATTTGGTGTAATAGACTTATAAAAATAAGATGCACCACAGATAATTAATAAAATCGTTCTAGTGATAGAAGTGATGGACGGAAAATAATCATTCTTAGACTTAAATTAAAGCGTAGGATGTCCGCAATTCACTGACATCAACCATTTGACGATAGGACATAGATTAAGAAAGTTATTGTGATTTTAAACTTTTCAGTTACATTTTTGTACCAGTGTTGACGTCACAAAGCCTCAACATCAAAATCGAATTTGTTAAAAAATTAACTATTTTAAGAAAACAAGGCTTTTGAGTTGGAGAGAATAATTTTTTTGACCAATAGAATGAATGAATTTCGGCAGACGAGAAGGAGACGCTTAGAGAGAGCATCACAGTTCACGATCAGTCTTTCGACGGAGAGGCCACGCCGCTCGCCAACATGAAAAAGTTTTAATTTTGAATTTGTGCGCGGCATTGACATTAAGTAAATCAACACACATAACCTTAACACTACAACAATATTTACGAGTGAAAAGTGCGGAGTTATTTAGTACGATTAGTGTATAATGTCAATCGTACTCGTGAGTGTTGTGAAAGATAAAGAACAGGGAGTACAATTTTTATTTAAATAATATTGAACAGAAATAATAATTTCGTAAACAAATATTTTTTTTTGACACTACGCAAGTCAGAAAAGGCGAAGTATCAAAAACCATGAATGAATTATCAGAATTAAAATAAATATTAATTCACAATTATTAAAATATTGGAAAAAATATTTTAATTATTTATCATTATTAAAAAATTATATTAGAAGCATTTATTACTAAATACAAGTAATCACAATAGTCACTTATTTGACTAAAATTGTTTTCTTGACTTTTCGATGTTTTAAAGTAAACATTATTAACTTTAATACGAAAGAATAAATGTAATCCTGATAATAACATATCAATATATTACGAATAATGTGTTTATATTTAGATTAAGAAATAATAAATATTAAGAAATAATTAACCTTTATAATAATAACCGTTATAACGTAACCTCAGTATCGTAACGGTAACTTGCCAGTTTCACTGTTAATGGTCTGTTCTCAAGTAAAATCCAAACCAGATGGAAATAATAACAAGAGTTTTTTAATAAATTTTTCTCTTGCAAATAGATAATTATCAAAACGAATTATTAAAATAAAGTGATACATTTTAACTGAACAAGCCAACGAGCTTGTTAATTGTCAGAAGAATACTAAAAGTTGCGTGCGCATTCCCGCGTACGATAGTACCATAAATATCAGATATATGGTATTAATCTTCGATTTTTATATTTGTTTGTTCATTATTAATTATTGTTCATTTTATATTGTTACTAATATTACATCTTGTACCTGGTATCATGTTACCTAAAAGAACCTTACGAATATGGTAAATCACTGATACAAGAGAACATAACCTCTTGAAATTAAATTATTGTACCACTAACAGGCTTACCAGCCTTGAGTCTAAACAGAGTCTTATTTTGAATTTTTAATTGTAATTATTATCTCAAAGGTTGTTAACTATTGATTGTTCATTGTTCAAAGATTTTATAATATAGCGAATTGTTAATAAACCTCCACTTTTATTACCAGTGAAAAAGAGTATCATTTCAAAAGTAAATTAAATCATTATTTTTAATCAGTTCTACTAAAGGTGGCGGAAGAGTTTAAATAGATCTAATGATTCAGAGTATTGATTAGATATTATTTCATTTATATTGTGTGTGAAAACTATATTGAATATTCAAACTGAATATTTACCTGTATGTAAAGTGTATGTATTTCAGCGGAACCGTCACTGAACAGGACTGAAATATCCACGTGTGGTAAGTGAGAGAGGTATATAACAGAGTGCGCGAAACATTTTAAACCAAAAAAGTGGACTATTAGTACGCACCCAATTAAACTATACAATCACACTAATAACCATAATAGTTACAATTACGACATTTTGTAAAAAACAACATTACCGTAGATACCAGTGCGTATCTACACTCACACTACTACACCACTATAAATCTACACTTGTATCTATAAAGTTCCTTTATAGATTGGCGCTCCATCGCGGGGCAGAAGTGAGTGAAGATACACTAAGAAGATATTATCGTGCTATCTACGATTCAATAACAATAATACACATATATTATAAAACTATATATCTGTACACATATATAAAATTACTTTATAACATTCAGTGAATTCCTCTCAATACTGTGTACAACGGAGACATTCTTCATATCTTTATTCCTCAATTAATCATTATCACACAAGAATACACGCACAAAGTAACAGATTCAATATATTAATGAAACGTAGATTATTAAGCTCAAACCTGTATGGAAGTTTTCCAGGACTACGATGTGTTTGCATGTGTTGATTTAAAGTTTCTTGAGATGTGAAAACTTTATCACAGACCTGACAAGTGAATCTACTCATTCGATTGCGAACACGATTGAAGACAGGCGGTGTGTCCTGTGTAAGGTCTACAGTTGGAGGTCGAGAAGGCCTCTCCACTTGAGCCTGCTGACGTCCCACACTTCGACCTTGAGGTACTGCAAACTGGTTCTGTAAGATTCCCAACAGTACATTTCATTTTGAGAAACAGATAGATAATTTCCATTATTATCTAAACAAAAGATGAACTATATATGTAAATATGCAGTATCAGATAATTCTGATGTTCCTATAAATAAATGCATTTTATAAACACAGATAGTTTAAAGACACTTCAGTTACTCTAACAATGCAGCCCAACAACAAATTTACAAATATTAAGTTATAGTACACCTCATGCATTCTCTCATGCACACAAGTGGGCGTAGACACACGCACACATGTACACACACTATATAACTACTCAGCTACTTCTTTGATGTCAGCATCAGTTATTATCATTGCAAGTATTTTATTTTAATTCTTTATAATAAAGAATTACCTATTATTCATATCAAATATATCAACCAACAGATAGCTATCTTGATAAGGAACTTATTTTTACCTGTATATTTAAAACATAAATTTTAATTCCACACACCTTTATGCTTGGATAGAGATTTTATATGCCTGGATAATGAAATGTTACAGTCATCCCATACTTCTTGTTGTTAAGATAATAAAAACACAGAAATAAATAATTCACTTAATACTGCAAGATGGAACAGACAGTGAAAATTGTTGAGAGTTTAAAAACTATTCTTTCATTTTAACTATAGGTTTCTGGTTAAGACAAACTTCTGAAAAATGTACATTTGTGTCTTGTGCATGAGCCAACTAAACAATATAAGTAACTCGATAAAATGAAGTTAAAAATAATCTACCTGTCTGCCAGTTTGAATATTAGCACCAGCAGGAATTATTGAGATTGCAGAATTTAGATTAAGGGTAGTGACTGGTTGTGGAACAACAGTCTGAGGCTGCACCTGTTGTGTACGTCTACCAGCTGGACTGATGTTTTGAGCAGCATTATTTCGGCCACCACCTCCAGCAGGTGTTACCTAGACATATAATTTGTTCAGACACATTGTTTTACAAAAATATTCCAACCATTTCTAGTACTGAAAATACTTTTGATCAATATGAATCGAAAATACCAATCTACTTGAAAAAAAAAAATACAATGTTATATTACTGTTAGCAAGGTTACAGTAATAAATGTACTCCATCACTGTTAAAAACATGTCTTGGTGTCTGAAATACAATTGCATCCACTGACTAATATCACAGAAACAACAATCTATAAAACCTATAAATCTATAAAACAACAATCAAATAATGTAAAAAGGTCATTACCGTACCCCTCATTACACATTATATAAACACAAAAAACAAATACAAACTCGAAATGTATGCAAGGAACAATTATACTGTTGATCTCAGACAACACACAGTTAAAGGAATGAACTGTGTGTGGTATTACACTAAGGTTGCATTATAAACAAGGATAACATTCTGAATGAAAAGAGCCAATGTGAAGAAGCACACTGTAGTTCACAATGATTTAACTATATTTCAGAAAAAGTAATATGTTAATAATATCTTTATTCCCATTATTACAGTTTACAACATCAGTTACATACACAACACTGAGAATTATCTGCCCAATACAAACTGTGAGAAGTGACATTGTTACTGTTACTGCTACATTCTATTCAATCATTAAAACAGTAATTTTGTAAGTCCAGTTAGTTCTTATCTCAGACAATTCCTGTCCATTTTCACTGTGCAGTCACTTAAGCCTTATACAGACTACAGTAAATACTTAATTGTACAAGAAAATATATCTGGTAGCTACAAACCAAACATTTCTTGATGATGTCAACAGTCACCACGATCTGTACCTTTGTTAACGACTCCACATCAAAACTGAACAGCACCGATAACAACAGCTTATCTTGTTTGTTTTAATGAGAAGGAAAGACGACAGTACTCTAGGACACATTGTATTCATGAAACTGATACATACACATAGAATTTAAATAACTACTTGCATCACCATCTGGCCCAGAAAAATGGAGTGATACAGACCCAGCTGGATCTTTCACATTTTGGATGAACAGCCTTAAAAAAGAAAGGACCATCTTAAAGGATGTTCTAGATCAGAATGGTTACGCAAATGCCCAGATAAACAAACCACTTACAAAGAGGTCCTAAAATTAGCAGTACAAGAGTTTGTGACAACAGAATACAGATGGAACCTAATGAGATGGGATTGTCAGCTTAGTACACAAGGTACCACAAACAAAATTGGGAGGCTCTTAAGAAGACAATGAAATTAAGACAATAACTAACATGTTGACTGTGGGCCACGGCCCAGTCCATAGTTCATAGTCACGGTCCGAGCTGTGTTTCTCACTACCCAATGTAATGGCTTCAGTGTGCCTCAACACCTAAAAAAATAATGAAACGGAAAAATCACCAGTATCCAAGCAGAGTCACATGATGAAGCACTTCACCAACCTACTTGATGAAACACACATATTAGCAAGACTCCACAGTTATTAGCTGAGCTACTTAAAGAGACAGAAGAGATTATTAAAGATACTAACAGACACAAAGGATATAAACTGATTATCATATAGAAAGGATGAATAACAGATTAGGCACATAGCACACATTACTGGAATAAACACAATTATTTATTCATATTTCCTTGTTAAATTAGCCCCTTCACTCCTATGTTATTATTTACATATTAGCTTTTACATACAAGTTTGGATTGATTGTAAACAAAAGTTTGCCAATTGAAAATTAATAAAACCACCATGTGCAAATAAATATTTGGTTCCAGTGATAACCACAAAATTATTTCTGTTACGCCATTAAAACATTCCCCCACCATCCCACCCTGCAACTTCATACTTATAAGCACAGCTCGGACAACTTGTTGACTAAAAAAATTGTTAAACTGGCAGTATGTGTTGAAGACTGCAGTATAATGAACTGCTGCTGAGGAAACTTATAATGGGTGGAAGAACTATATACTGTAATAATTATGGTTCTAGAGATTAATCCCTCTTTGAAGTTGGAAAGCATATCTATCTTTCATACGCCATTCATCAAAAATGATTTACTACATAAAACGTTTTGAAGTCAAACCTATTTTTACATATGCTGTGATAAAAAATAGGCATGTTTTGCCTAAATATTCTGTAACATAACTGCACATTGGATAATATAATATTTTAGACAGTTTATGATCTATTATATTACTTCTAGAAAGAGAATCTATTTGAATTCAATAAGTTAGTTAATTTTTATTGAATCAAAGAAAAAAATAAAAGATAACAAACAGGCTGTAAGACTAACATACAAATTAGTTTTCTTAAATTATAAATTTTGATTTTTCATAACATTAAATTGACTGTTAAATTATTCTGATAAAAGCTATAACTCTATCAATTTTCAGCTTAAGGAGAAATATTCAAAATCCAAATTTAAATATTCGAACTGTCTAACAAGTAAGTCTCATCTGAAGTTACCTCGTGCAATTTTTTTATCATCACAATATTTCCATTTACAACAACAAATAATGTGTGAAATACAATGCTTTGAGTAGAAGTAAAGAAAATGAGAGTGCTAAATTAGGAACTCTCGATTTGGTGAACTCAGTTATAGTGAACATTTTACTACAGTAAACACATATATTACACGTACATTACACATATAAATATATAGGCCTACACAAAATAATTCTTTATAGTGAACCCTCAACTCCAGTTACAGTGGACAAAAAAAAAAAACCAAACTTCCACCAACAAATAAATGTATTAATGATGTGGAATAAAGCATGGAAACAGCACTCTTAAAAAAAATATATACAAAAAATAACTCATCAGAACAATATGCAGTAGACAGCACCACATAATGGACTATCTCAATACTTGAGGTGTAAACCGACACACATGTATATTGTAACAGTACATACGTTACCACATCCACCTAAGTACTGAAAATTAATTTGATGGCCACCACTAGAAAAAATACATTAAAAGGTCTAGAATACCACCAAGTATACTAAAGAAAAGTAACATAAGTTTGAATAAGTGAAGCATCATTGAAAGGAATTCACTAGTAAATGCACCAAGAAAGAAGAAAAGAAGAATCAAGACGAGACGACAGACATACTATACCCAATAGATCAGTGAGAAGGACACAACACAACCAAAAGAAGAAAGGAAAATCAGTGAGGAGGACAAGACAACAAAAGAAGAAGGAAGAGTCAGGAAGAAGAACACAACAAGGACAATTTCAAGAAAGAAGAAGGAAGAACCAGCGTGAAGAAGACAAGTGAAAACCACATCATATATAAAATGAACAATAGTGAGGAGGAGATCAGTGAAGAAAGAAGAAAGAAGAAGGAAGATCACCAGAGCAAACACAAGAAGAATAAGGGAAGAAAATTGAAGTAAAACACACTAACATAAACCTTGAAAGAATATTTGTATTAAGAAGAAGGAAGAAATGTTAGTTAATTATATGATATGAATCCCTAAGCTGTATGGCAAAGTCAACATTGACAACAACTCATTTAATGAACACATTTATTGTTTATGTGAACCACATTATTGTAAATAAATATTAAATATTGTAAATAAAGAGTCACAAGCAACCTGATTTATGACAAGATGAGTTTATGATAGCTAAATGATGTGTAGTTATAGAATAAACAGAGGAATATGCAACCAAAATAGTGAATGACCAATTGTACAGTGGGAAAGATGTACATACAAACCCACTAATTAACAACAAATAAGATAATACAGTAGTAAACTAAATATGAACTATTGATAACCAATAACCAATGTACAAACATGAAATGAAAACCAGTCGAATAGTTTAAGATAGAAATATACAGCCATAAACAACTTTTCAATGTTTACTGAACCTATGACATAACCTAATCTGGGCATCCAGTTTTCAATAAAACTTGATAAAAATGAACCAAAACAATGTTAGACCAAAATGTAATGAGCTAGGAAGTAAATAGAGCATATAAAGAATGTTTTGTACACGATAGCTAATAGTATAATAGTATATAAAAGCTATATTTAAGTAATACAAGTATGACCAAATAATGCTTGTAATGGCAAAGTGACACTATGCAACCAAAATTATGTAATAAACACATTGTACAGAGCAAGTAACCCAATTAATGATTTGGTGTCGGACAGAATACTATTCCTATGAGCAATTGTAACCAAAATGACCATTTAAATAGTTTATATAAATGTAATTATAACTCAACCATTATGACAATTAGCTGCAGATAAAGTTTACAGAAGCCAAACCTTGCTAATAACAGAGTAAAATGCAAAGTGAACTGCATCACAATAACTATAAGGTCCCAGTAAATATTTCAATTATCAATCAGAGAACAATACATCTAAAATGTCTATGATATTAAGCATACTATCAAGTAACGCCATATGGACATAACAAGCCCAATTCATGAGTGATAATACAAGCACTAAACTAATAAGTTAGGGAAAAAGAACACTGCCAATAGTGACTTAACCCACCAAGGTATAAATATACTATGTTAGAACCTAATCAAATATTGTTATTAATAGGATATAAGAGAAACCAAAATGTATGACAATACTACCAAGTGAAGCCATATAAGCATAGCAGGCCTGATTCATAAATGATAATTAAGGCATTTGACAAATAATTTAGGGAAAAAGAACACTGCCAATAGTGACTTAACCCACCAAGGTATAAATATACTATGTTAGAACTTAAGTAAATGTTGTTATTAATAGGATATAAGAGAAACCAAAATGTATGACAATACTACCAAGTGAAGCCATATAGGCATAGCAGGCCTCATTCATATGTGATAATTAAGGCATTAAACAAACAAGTTAGGGAAAAAGAACACTGTCAGTAGTGACTTAACCCATCAATGTTTCATTACAACTTGTTAAAAGTTAATCAAATACTATTATTACTGTGTAATGAGCAAACCAAAAATGTATGACCATAAGTTTAAGAGTGAAGCTATGAAAAAGGACATAGTATTAATAATAGGACATAGTTTTAAGAGAAATTTGTACAGTAGATTAAGAGTGAGACATTACTATTAAAAATAACATAAAAACCATGAATTGCTAATAACTAATGGTTTAATGGACACCAAGCATAAATGCTAAGTGCTAAGTCTGATAACCCTTATCAGAAATATATGATAAGGGGACTCAAATTAATCGTCTTTCAAAAACACGAACA
The DNA here is from genome assembly GCA_034769895.1 of Magicicada septendecula. Lineage (NCBI taxonomy): Eukaryota > Metazoa > Arthropoda > Insecta > Hemiptera > Cicadidae > Magicicada > Magicicada septendecula. Next base: position 761,790,920 of record CM068367.1, read on the forward strand.
ATGAGAGTAAGCACAACATTCTCAGTGCAATTATAAGAAAGATATTAGACTTTTAAAAATAATTGCATTGTGCTTAGCCCTTCCGCATAGTCATGTAAACCAATTTTTCATAATCTTGACCCCAAAGTCTGACGCTTATGATAGCGTCTATTTTGACGAAGTCTACCGTAAATAAACGAATTGGCAAAAACTGACCAATCAGAACACATAAAAAATCCGAAATTCATCATTCCAGCCCATGAGCCGGAGACAGTCTTACAACAACAGCGAAGCGGAATGCACGTTAATCGACACCTCAGAAAAACGTGCGTTTGACAGCAAAACAGCATCAACCATGTTAACCTCAAAATGAGACATAAGTTATCTATCAGAAGAATCAGTGCAGTATATTTACAAGTGTAATCTAATCGGAGTTTATGCGCATAGGAGTGTGTGCAGTGTTGTGATAAAGTTCAAATAATTAATTAATCAATTTTAATTAATTAAAAAAGAGTTAATAATTAATAAAGTGTAAATCTTCAACCGACGAGAGACGCAAGTATTATTAATTACGAATATTAAGTCCTGATAGTCTATAAGCAAAATAATTGAACGCTAAAAGCGATTAAAATTGAAATATAGAAACAATTCAATTCCCTATACTTAATAGAAGGGAACCAATAAATACAAATGAACAATGTTGAAATTGGACGTTATGAATAATGACAGTTTAATTATTTGTATACTGTAAATAGCTAGGATAAGCATAGACATTGTGATATTAATGAAGAGTATACGTACTCTAATACCATCAGTAGATGGAAGTATAAATATTTTGTTATTAAATTAAATTAATAGTTTCGCCGGTGTGCGATAACTATAATAAACAAATTACATTTACCTGAAATGGGAGTATCCAATTTCATAGATGATAGTAGTACATGATAATGGATTATAACAATCACTATTAATTATTAATAAATAATTCACTACTTTTAACCAAATAATGTTGCACTAAACTATGTATAAAGCATGTGCCTAACTATGAACAGTGGTTCATATTTTATATTTTTTCATTAATAATCATTGAATTTTTATTTTTATGTTGACTCTAACCGTAGCTATTATTCCAAGAAAGTGTATTTTGCAGTTTAAAAGAACCTACTACTTTTATTATTATCATCATTATTAAATTTTCAAGTCGAACAATCCGACATAACCTATAAATTTGTCAAACCACATTGTATTACTAATCAGAGGCAGTCATGCCAACTAGAGCTCATCATTTGTTTTAGAGTTCATGTTTACTTTAAAAGTATTTATTGTTAACTAAAAAGAAGGATAAAACTCCTTATTGTATTAAATTTCACTGTGTGTTATTTGAATAAATTGCCATTATTGTTTTTTACCAGTGAAAGAGTTGACTTTATTTGTAACAGTAAAATTACAGCTTAGAGGAGAAAAACGAGGCAGTTGGTACCTTACTGAGAATGCGAATTATTCAAATTGAATGATTCCTTGTTTTGTTTACAACCATTCAGATCAACATACTTACAATCTTATACAATAATAATATATATGAGTTGTTATGTATACCATATCTGTGTTTGTGTATGTTAGTGCATAGGAAGAAACAACTGATCTCCTCAAGACAGCTAATCTACAAAGAGTCAACGGAACGTCCAGTGAAAGAATTTTAACAGTAAATATAATATACAAAATTAAATTATATAAACAGACAACTAATACAACGAAAAAAGAGTAAGTACCGAGTTATTCAATCCTGGATTCAACAATAGGTTGAATTGAGGGGAATAAGTCACTAAACGGTATAAAATAATAATAAAATTTGATATTGAACAATCACGATTACCCGAGAGCAAGACCCAATTAACAGTAAAAGAACCCTGAGACAATTTAATAATAATAATATTTAAACCATAAATTATAGACGGACACATCGTCTTATTACAAATTGACGAACCCAACGCGGGACTTAAAGGAGAGGAAGCATCGGCAAGTTACAAATTGGCTAGCCCAACAGTGTGGCTTTTAAAGGAGAGTGTCATTCGTCATATTACAAAATTGGCGCACAACGTTCGAGCAAAATTAGGCGAAAAAATATCCAACCTAATTTACAAAATAATTATTAACCTAATTTTCGAGGCAGCTGCAATACACCGGACTAAAAATGCAACGGAGAGCAACTTTTAAGAAGCGCGTGACAGAAATATATGAAGAAATAAACATAGACGATGAAAAAATACGTCGACAAATGGAAGAGGAAAGAAGACAGATAAGAGAGGAATCAGACCAATTAAGGCGCAAGATCGAAGAAGGTTTCACAAGAATCCGCAGAATGGAAACCCGACAGGAAAGAATGAACCGGAATGCAGAGTTATTCGAGAGCCAAGCGGCACGACGAGAAAAAGAAGAAATGAATTACCTCAACCAAAGACAGGAAGACGAGCGTAAACGAAGAGAAGCTTTCGAAGAAGAATTGAAAAATGCTAAGAAATTGAAAAACGAGAAGAGACAGATAAACGAAGATTTAATGAAGAATAGAGAGAACGACTACGGAAAGAAAGATTCCACAGAGCCACTACAAGAAAAAATAAATGATACAAGGGGAATAAACGATAAAACAGTCCAAGAACCAATGAACAACAATAAACCGACGGCAACCTTAGAACAGGCAAACAAGGAACCAGAGCCAGTAAATAAAAAATTGAGCGAAACTAAGGACGCGAAAACGCCTGAAGGAAGGACTACCGCAGGTGACACCGTGGAAGACCAAACCGAGGGAACCAAACCAACAGAGAGGACGGATTTCCAGGAAATGATGGTGAAATGTATGACGGAACCATTTCCCCAGACTATGAGGAATAGCTATGAGGAGGCAAGGGAAGAAATGATAAATGATATTAGACTATGGAGAGAAGAAATAATTCAACTATGGAGGGACGAAATGAAAAACGATGACAAACCAACAACAGAAGAAACTCCAAATGATGAAATCAGGGAACAATCAAATTCGCGAACTGAAAATGATGATAAACCAGCAGAGAAGGAACAAGACACTGAGGCGTCATCATCTGAAAATAAGAATAACAGAAACCAAGAAAGCAGTCAACACACCGAAGGCAACACTAGAGATGTAAAGAAGACCCAAAGAATTGAGAAAGCAGAAGAATTATCAGATAGGAACGAAGAACCCCGGAAGGCAATCTTAAATAATAGAGTCGACAATACTAAGGAGAAGACTGAGGACACCCAGAAGGAATTAGACCCGATAGATGATAAAATACCACAGCAAAAGGAAGAAGAAAATTACGAGGAACAGATGAACCAGATCTTCGAAAAGTATGCTAAGGCAATCAGAGAATTAAGAAAGGAGAGGAATTGTTTAATTAACTCTAATAATCACCCAATCATTGATAAGGGAATAATAAACAATAGGGAGAAATGTGACAAGAACACCATGAAGGCAATCGACGTGGATCACCATGTAATAAGAAAAAGAAATTTTATCAAGAGGATAGTCAAAGTAAACATACCCAGAAAAAAGGTACTCCCCAACAGATCAAGGACGTCGTCGATAATGGAGATGACCGGAACACCTGTGAGAAGCAAACCAAATGATGGAACAATTGACTCAACATGTTATACCATTCGAAAGGCTGCGAAAGAAAAATTGCAACGCCAACCAACTGACCAAGAATTAACTGAGAAGGGGTTGGATACAACCATAACTACAAACCTCAAATTAAAGGAAACCTTGACAACAACAAAGTGGAAGGACAAGATGATAATGAGGTACATTGCAAATACCGGGGACCACCCCAACACCAAGATGATCCGAACATCCGACACACCTAAAATGATTGACCATGGGTAACCAGAATACAAACACATTGAAAAAAGGGACGGAAATTTTGGAAATGGACCAAGGCATAAACAAGAGTTATCACATTGTATTATAATTATCAAATATTGTATGCCCAATGAACAAAAAATTATAATCATCCAGAATAAGTGAAGAACACCATCGCTTGAAGGAGTAGAGAAGAAGAAGATCAAAGTGAATAAAAACAAGAGAAGGACATTATCATGGAAAGAAAAGGAAAAGAAAAATATGTATTAAATGATTATTGTAACCCCAAGAGTAACTATAAGATCAGATATGAACAAAATGTATCGTTATTATATTATCACTTTATATCATAATTATCAAATATACAATACACTATAAAAATTGAAAAAATATAACCATCCAGAATAAGTGAAGAAGACCATCACTTGAAGGAGTAGAGAAGCAGAAGACCAAAGAGTGTAAAACAAGAGAAGGACATTATCATGGAAAGAAAAGGAAAAGAAAAATATTTATTAAATGAACAAAATGTATCATTATTATATTATCACTTTATATCATAATTATCAAATATTCAATACACTATAAAAACGAAAATTATAACCATCCAGAATAAGTGAAGAAGATCATCACTTGAAGGAGTAGAGAAGAAGAAGATCAAAGTGAATAAAAACAAGAGAAGGACATAATTATGGGAAGAAAAGGAAAAGAAAAACATTTATTAAGTGAACAAAATGTATCATTATTATGTTATCACTTTATATCATAATTATCAAATATTGTATACACTAAAAACGAAAATTATAATCATCCAGAATAAGTGAAGGACATCATCACTTGAAGGAGCAGAGAAGAAGAAGATCAAAGTGAATAAAAACAAGAGAAGGACATAATTATGGAAAGAAAAGGAAAAGAAAAATATTTATTAAATGAACAAAATGTATCATTATTATGTTATCACATTATATTATAACTACCAAATATGGTATACTCCACAAACGAAAATTATAATCGTCCAGAATAAGTGAAGGATAACATCACTTGAAGGAGTAGAGAAGAAGAAGATCAAAGAGAATAAAAATAAAAGAAGGATATTATCATGGAAAGAGGAGAAGAAAAATATTTATTAAATGAACAAAATGTATCATTATTATGTTATCACATTGTATTATAATTATCAAATATTGTATGCCCAATAACTCACCAACAGAAGAAGAGGCTATTCTTATGGAAAGAAGAAAAAGAAAAATGTTTATTAAGTGAATATTGTACATAAAAGAAGAAATTTTATTAATCAAATATTGTATTAAATATTGAATGAAATATGTTTGTCAAATGAATGTTATGTGTAACACGAGGAAAAGAAGACTAATATCTGATGACTAAACCATAACGAAAACAAGCAACTAGTGAACACACTTAAGATATTTTAAACAATGTTTACTATCACTTTTAAGAAAAATTGTGTACTATTCAAAATAAAATGTTAAAAAATTATGACATTTGCTAGAGAAGAAAAGGAGACCATTAATGAGAATATTATGTAGAAAAGATAGTGAAAAAGAGAATTGACCAAGAAAAAAGAAGAAAGATCCAGCCAATGCGAAGAACAATTTTGTCACGATATGGAGAGGAGGAAAAAATGAAGATTATTTACAAATGCTATTTGTCAACAACATTAACTAATGAAGATCTGCAGAAGTGAAGAAGGAATCCAGAAGAGAGTGTATAATAAAATATAAAAGGCATGAAAATGAATAACCCCAAGAGTGTTTATTATTATTAGTCGAAAGAGACTGCTTATGAGTATTATTATTTGATGAATTGACTGTAGAAAAGTTCCAGCAATCATTTAACTGGGCAGGGATGAGGTACCCCTGATCTCAGAAAGAATGTAGTTATGGACGACGGAGTTAGGTAAGCCAGAGAGCCCACCCGATTTGATTCCAGCTACCAAGTTAGGGAAAAAATGTTAGGGAAATTAAATATTTAAGGGAAAAAACATGACAAGCCAAGAATATAATTAAACCAGATTCCAAGAGTATGAAGAAGAAGGAGATGCAGAGAATATAGTGAACTGAAGACAAGTGTAAGAGTAAATACAAGATATGAAAACATTATATGTGACTTAAGAGTGAAATAAAAAATTGATAATTTCTTCAATCATAAAATGAAGATATCAGAAATGATCAATTCTAATAAGGAGGCAATATGTAACAGTACATACGTTACCACATCCACCTAAGTACTGAAAATTAATTTGATGGCCACCACTAGAAAAAATACATTAAAAGGTCTAGAATACCACCAAGTATACTAAAGAAAAGTAACATAAGTTTGAATAAGTGAAGCATCATTGAAAGGAATTCACTAGTAAATGCACCAAGAAAGAAGAAAAGAAGAATCAAGACGAGACGACAGACATACTATACCCAATAGATCAGTGAGAAGGACACAACACAACCAAAAGAAGAAAGGAAAATCAGTGAGGAGGACAAGACAACAAAAGAAGAAGGAAGAGTCAGGAAGAAGAACACAACAAGGACAATTTCAAGAAAGAAGAAGGAAGAACCAGCGTGAAGAAGACAAGTGAAAACCACATCATATATAAAATGAACAATAGTGAGGAGGAGATCAGTGAAGAAAGAAGAAAGAAGAAGGAAGATCACCAGAGCAAACACAAGAAGAATAAGGGAAGAAAATTGAAGTAAAACACACTAACATAAACCTTGAAAGAATATTTGTATTAAGAAGAAGGAAGAAATGTTAGTTAATTATATGATATGAATCCCTAAGCTGTATGGCAAAGTCAACATTGACAACAACTCATTTAATGAACACATTTATTGTTTATGTGAACCACATTATTGTAAATAAATATTAAATATTGTAAATAAAGAGTCACAAGCAACCTGATTTATGACAAGATGAGTTTATGATAGCTAAATGATGTGTAGTTATAGAATAAACAGAGGAATATGCAACCAAAATAGTGAATGACCAATTGTACAGTGGGAAAGATGTACATACAAACCCACTAATTAACAACAAATAAGATAATACAGTAGTAAACTAAATATGAACTATTGATAACCAATAACCAATGTACAAACATGAAATGAAAACCAGTCGAATAGTTTAAGATAGAAATATACAGCCATAAACAACTTTTCAATGTTTACTGAACCTATGACATAACCTAATCTGGGCATCCAGTTTTCAATAAAACTTGATAAAAATGAACCAAAACAATGTTAGACCAAAATGTAATGAGCTAGGAAGTAAATAGAGCATATAAAGAATGTTTTGTACACGATAGCTAATAGTATAATAGTATATAAAAGCTATATTTAAGTAATACAAGTATGACCAAATAATGCTTGTAATGGCAAAGTGACACTATGCAACCAAAATTATGTAATAAACACATTGTACAGAGCAAGTAACCCAATTAATGATTTGGTGTCGGACAGAATACTATTCCTATGAGCAATTGTAACCAAAATGACCATTTAAATAGTTTATATAAATGTAATTATAACTCAACCATTATGACAATTAGCTGCAGATAAAGTTTACAGAAGCCAAACCTTGCTAATAACAGAGTAAAATGCAAAGTGAACTGCATCACAATAACTATAAGGTCCCAGTAAATATTTCAATTATCAATCAGAGAACAATACATCTAAAATGTCTATGATATTAAGCATACTATCAAGTAACGCCATATGGACATAACAAGCCCAATTCATGAGTGATAATACAAGCACTAAACTAATAAGTTAGGGAAAAAGAACACTGCCAATAGTGACTTAACCCACCAAGGTATAAATATACTATGTTAGAACCTAATCAAATATTGTTATTAATAGGATATAAGAGAAACCAAAATGTATGACAATACTACCAAGTGAAGCCATATAAGCATAGCAAGTCTGATTCATAAATGATAATTAAGGCATTTGACAAATAATTTAGGGAAAAAGAACACTGCCAATAGTGACTTAACCCACCAAGGTATAAATATACTATGTTAGAACTTAAGTAAATGTTGTTATTAATAGGATATAAGAGAAACCAAAATGTATGACAATACTACCAAATGAAGCCATATAGGCATAGCAGGCCTGATTCATATGTGATAATTAAGGCATTAAACAAACAAGTTAGGGAAAAAGAACACTGTCAGTAGTGACTTAACCCATCAATGTTTCATTACAACTTGTTAAAAGTTAATCAAATACTATTATTACTGTGTAATGAGCAAACCAAAAATGTATGACCATAAGTTTAAGAGTGAAGCTATGAAAAAGGACATAGTATTAATAATAGGACATAGTTTTAAGAGAAATTTGTACAGTAGATTAAGAGTGAGACATTACTATTAAAAATAACATAAAAACCATGAATTGCTAATAACTAATGGTTTAATGGACACCAAGCATAAATGCTAAGTGCTAAGTCTGATAACCCTTATCAGAAATATATGATAAGGGGACTCAAATTAATCGTCTTTCAAAAACACGAACAATGAGAGTAAGCACAACATTCTCAGTGCAATTATAAGAAAGATATTAGACTTTTAAAAATAATTGCATTGTGCTTAGCCCTTCCGCATAGTCATGTAAACCAATTTTTCATAATCTTGACCCCAAAGTCTGACGCTTATGATAGCGTCTATTTTGACGAAGTCTACCGTAAATAAACGAATTGGCAAAAACTGACCAATCAGAACACATAAAAAATCCGAAATTCATCATTCCAGCCCATGAGCCGGAGACAGTCTTACAACAACAGCGAAGCGGAATGCACGTTAATCGACACCTCAGAAAAACGTGCGTTTGACAGCAAAACAGCATCAACCATGTTAACCTCAAAATGAGACATAAGTTATCTATCAGAAGAATCAGTGCAGTATATTTACAAGTGTAATCTAATCGGAGTTTATGCGCATAGGAGTGTGTGCAGTGTTGTGATAAAGTTCAAATAATTAATTAATCAATTTTAATTAATTAAAAAAGAGTTAATAATTAATAAAGTGTAAATCTTCAACCGACGAGAGACGCAAGTATTATTAATTACGAATATTAAGTCCTGATAGTCTATAAGCAAAATAATTGAACGCTAAAAGCGATTAAAATTGAAATATAGAAACAATCAATTCCCTATACTTAATAGAAGGGAACCAATAAATACAAATGAACAATGTTGAAATTGGACGTTATGAATAATGACAGTTTAATTATTTGTATACTGTAAATAGCTAGGATAAGCATAGACATTGTGATATTAATGAAGAGTATACGTACTCTAATACCATCAGTAGATGGAAGTATAAATATTTTGTTATTAAATTAAATTAATAGTTTCGCCGGTGTGCGATAACTATAATAAACAAATTACATTTACCTGAAATGGGAGTATCCAATTTCATAGATGATAGTAGTACATGATAATGGATTATAACAATCACTATTAATTATTAATAAATAATTCACTACTTTTAACCAAATAATGTTGCACTAAACTATGTATAAAGCATGTGCCTAACTATGAACAGTGGTTCATATTTTATATTTTTTCATTAATAATCATTGAATTTTTATTTTTATGTTGACTCTAACCGTAGCTATTATTCCAAGAAAGTGTATTTTGCAGTTTAAAAGAACCTACTACTTTTATTATTATCATCATTATTAAATTTTCAAGTCGAACAACCCGACATAACCTATAAATTTGTCAAACCACATTGTATTACTAATCAGAGGCAGTCATGCCAACTAGAGCTCATCATTTGTTTTAGAGTTCATGTTTACTTTAAAAGTATTTATTGTTAACTAAAAAGAAGGATAAAACTCCTTATTGTATTAAATTTCACTGTGTGTTATTTGAATAAATTGCCATTATTGTTTTTTACCAGTGAAAGAGTTGACTTTATTTGTAACAGTTAAATTACAGCTTAGAGGAGAAAAACGAGGCAGTTGGTACCTTACTGAGAATGCGAATTATTCAAATTGAATGATTCCTTGTTTTGTTTACAACCATTCAGATCAACATACTTACAATCTTATACAATAATAATATATATGAGTTGTTATGTATACCATATCTGTGTTTGTGTATGTTAGTGCATAGGAAGAAACAACTGATCTCCTCAAGACAGCTAATCTACAAAGAGTCAACGGAACGTCCAGTGAAAGAATTTTAACAGTAAATATAATATACAAAATTAAATTATATAAACAGACAACTAATACGACGAAAAAAGAGTAAGTACCGAGTTATTCAATCCTGGATTCAACAATAGGTTGAATTGAGGGGAATAAGTCACTAAACGGTATAAAATAATAATAAAATTTGATATTGAACAATCACGATTACCCGAGAGCAAGACCCAATTAACAGTAAAAGAACCCTGAGACAATTTAATAATAATAATAATATTTAAACCATAAATTATAGACGGACACATCGTCTTATTACAAATTGACGAACCCAACGCGGGACTTAAAGGAGAGGAAGCATCGGCAAGTTACAAATTGGCTAGCCCAACAGTGTGGCTTTTAAAGGAGAGTGTCATTCGTCATATTACAAAATTGGCGCACAACGTTCGAGCAAAATTAGGCGAAAAAATATCCAACCTAATTTACAAAATAATTATTAACCTAATTTTCGAGGCAGCTGCAATACACCGGACTAAAAATGCAACGGAGAGCAACTTTTAAGAAGCGCGCGACAGAAATATATGAAGAAATAAACATAGACGATGAAAAAATACGTCGACAAATGGAAGAGGAAAGAAGACAGATAAGAGAGGAATCAGACCAATTAAGGCGCAAGATCGAAGAAGGTTTCACAAGAATCCGCAGAATGGAAACCCGACAGGAAAGAATGAACCGGAATGCAGAGTTATTCGAGAGCCAAGCGGCACGACGAGAAAAAGAAGAAATGAATTACCTCAACCAAAGACAGGAAGACGAGCGTAAACGAAGAGAAGCTTTCGAAGAAGAATTGAAAAATGCTAAGAAATTGAAAAACGAGAAGAGACAGATAAACGAAGATTTAATGAAGAATAGAGAGAACGACTACGGAAAGAAAGATTCCACAGAGCCACTACAAGAAAAAATAAATGATACAAGGGGAATAAACGATAAAACAGTCCAAGAACCAATGAACAACAATAAACCGACGGCAACCTTAGAACAGGCAAACAAGGAACCAGAGCCAGTAAATAAAAAATTGAGCGAAACTAAGGACGCGAAAACGCCTGAAGGAAGGACTACCGCAGGTGACACCGTGGAAGACCAAACCGAGGGAACCAAACCAACAGAGAGGACGGATTTCCAGGAAATGATGGTGAAATGTATGACGGAACCATTTCCCCAGACTATGAGGAATAGCTATGAGGAGGCAAGGGAAGAAATGATAAATGATATTAGACTATGGAGAGAAGAAATAATTCAACTATGGAGGGACGAAATGAAAAACGATGACAAACCAACAACAGAAGAAACTCCAAATGATGAAATCAGGGAACAATCAAATTCGCGAACTGAAAATGATGATAAACCAGCAGAGAAGGAACAAGACACTGAGGCGTCATCATCTGAAAATAAGAATAACAGAAACCAAGAAAGCAGTCAACACACCGAAGGCAACACTAGAGATGTAAAGAAGACCCAAAGAATTGAGAAAGCAGAAGAATTATCAGATAGGAACGAAGAACCCCGGAAGGCAATCTTAAATAATAGAGTCGACAATACTAAGGAGAAGACTGAGGACACCCAGAAGGAATTAGACCCGATAGATGATAAAATACCACAGCAAAAGGAAGAAGAAAATTACGAGGAACAGATGAACCAGATCTTCGAAAAGTATGCTAAGGCAATCAGAGAATTAAGAAAGGAGAGGAATTGTTTAATTAACTCTAATAATCACCCAATCATTGATAAGGGAATAATAAACAATAGGGAGAAATGTGACAAGAACACCATGAAGGCAATCGACGTGGATCACCATGTAATAAGAAAAAGAAATTTTATCAAGAGGATAGTCAAAGTAAACATACCCAGAAAAAAGGTACTCCCCAACAGATCAAGGACGTCGTCGATAATGGAGATGACCGGAACACCTGTGAGAAGCAAACCAAATGATGGAACAATTGACTCAACATGTTATACCATTCGAAAGGCTGCCAAAGAAAAATTGCAACGCCAACCAACTGACCAAGAATTAACTGAGAAGGGGTTGGATACAACCATAACTACAAACCTCAAATTAAAGGAAACCTTGACAACAACAAAGTGGAAGGACAAGATGATAATGAGGTACATTGCAAATACCGGGGACCACCCCAACACCAAGATGATCCGAACATCCGACACACCTAAAATGATTGACCATGGGTAACCAGAATACAAACACATTGAAAAAAGGGACGGAAATTTTGGAAATGGACCAAGGCATAAACAAGAGTTATCACATTGTATTATAATTATCAAATATTGTATGCCCAATGAACAAAAAATTATAATCATCCAGAATAAGTGAAGAACACCATCGCTTGAAGGAGTAGAGAAGAAGAAGATCAAAGTGAATAAAAACAAGAGAAGGACATTATCATGGAAAGAAAAGGAAAAGAAAAATATGTATTAAATGATTATTGTAACCCCAAGAGTAACTATAAGATCAGATATGAACAAAATGTATCGTTATTATATTATCACTTTATATCATAATTATCAAATATACAATACACTATAAAAATTGAAAAAATATAACCATCCAGAATAAGTGAAGAAGACCATCACTTGAAGGAGTAGAGAAGCAGAAGACCAAAGAGTGTAAAACAAGAGAAGGACATTATCATGGAAAGAAAAGGAAAAGAAAAATATTTATTAAATGAACAAAATGTATCATTATTATATTATCACTTTATATCATAATTATCAAATATTCAATACACTATAAAAACGAAAATTATAACCATCCAGAATAAGTGAAGAAGATCATCACTTGAAGGAGTAGAGAAGAAGAAGATCAAAGTGAATAAAAACAAGAGAAGGACATAATTATGGGAAGAAAAGGAAAAGAAAAACATTTATTAAGTGAACAAAATGTATCATTATTATGTTATCACTTTATATCATAATTATCAAATATTGTATACACTAAAAACGAAAATTATAATCATCCAGAATAAGTGAAGGACATCATCACTTGAAGGAGCAGAGAAGAAGAAGATCAAAGTGAATAAAAACAAGAGAAGGACATAATTATGGAAAGAAAAGGAAAAGAAAAATATTTATTAAATGAACAAAATGTATCATTATTATGTTATCACATTATATTATAACTACCAAATATGGTATACTCCACAAACGAAAATTATAATCGTCCAGAATAAGTGAAGGATAACATCACTTGAAGGAGTAGAGAAGAAGAAGATCAAAGAGAATAAAAATAAAAGAAGGATATTATCATGGAAAGAGGAGAAGAAAAATATTTATTAAATGAACAAAATGTATCATTATTATGTTATCACATTGTATTATAATTATCAAATATTGTATGCCCAATAACTCACCAACAGAAGAAGAGGCTATTCTTATGGAAAGAAGAAAAAGAAAAATGTTTATTAAGTGAATATTGTACATAAAAGAAGAAATTTTATTAATCAAATATTGTATTAAATATTGAATGAAATATGTTTGTCAAATGAATGTTATGTGTAACACGAGGAAAAGAAGACTAATATCTGATGACTAAACCATAACGAAAACAAGCAACTAGTGAACACACTTAAGATATTTTAAACAATGTTTACTATCACTTTTAAGAAAAATTGTGTACTATTCAAAATAAAATGTTAAAAAATTATGACATTTGCTAGAGAAGAAAAGGAGACCATTAATGAGAATATTATGTAGAAAAGATAGTGAAAAAGAGAATTGACCAAGAAAAAAGAAGAAAGATCCAGCCAATGCGAAGAACAATTTTGTCACGATATGGAGAGGAGGAAAAAATGAAGATTATTTACAAATGCTATTTGTCAACAACATTAACTAATGAAGATCTGCAGAAGTGAAGAAGGAATCCAGAAGAGAGTGTATAATAAAATATAAAAGGCATGAAAATGAATAACCCCAAGAGTGTTTATTATTATTAGTCGAAAGAGACTGCTTATGAGTATTATTATTTGATGAATTGACTGTAGAAAAGTTCCAGCAATCATTTAACTGGGCAGGGATGAGGTACCCCTGATCTCAGAAAGAATGTAGTTATGGACGACGGAGTTAGGTAAGCCAGAGAGCCCACCCGATTTGATTCCAGCTACCAAGTTAGGAAAAAAATGTTAGGGAAATTAAATATTTAAGGGAAAAAACATGACAAGCCAAGAATATAATTAAACCAGATTCCAAGAGTATGAAGAAGAAGGAGATGCAGAGAATATAGTGAACTGAAGACAAGTGTAAGAGTAAATACAAGATATGAAAACATTATATGTGACTTAAGAGTGAAATAAAAAATTGATAATTTCTTCAATCATAAAATGAAGATATCAGAAATGATCAATTCTAATAAGGAGGCAATATGTAACAGTACATACGTTACCACATCCACCTAAGTACTGAAAATTAATTTGATGGCCACCACTAGAAAAAATACATTAAAAGGTCTAGAATACCACCAAGTATACTAAAGAAAAGTAACATAAGTTTGAATAAGTGAAGCATCATTGAAAGGAATTCACTAGTAAATGCACCAAGAAAGAAGAAAAGAAGAATCAAGACGAGACGACAGACATACTATACCCAATAGATCAGTGAGAAGGACACAACACAACCAAAAGAAGAAAGGAAAATCAGTGAGGAGGACAAGACAACAAAAGAAGAAGGAAGAGTCAGGAAGAAGAACACAACAAGGACAATTTCAAGAAAGAAGAAGGAAGAACCAGCGTGAAGAAGACAAGTGAAAACCACATCATATATAAAATGAACAATAGTGAGGAGGAGATCAGTGAAGAAAGAAGAAAGAAGAAGGAAGATCACCAGAGCAAACACAAGAAGAATAAGGGAAGAAAATTGAAGTAAAACACACTAACATAAACCTTGAAAGAATATTTGTATTAAGAAGAAGGAAGAAATGTTAGTTAATTATATGATATGAATCCCTAAGCTGTATGGCAAAGTCAACATTGACAACAACTCATTTAATGAACACATTTATTGTTTATGTGAACCACATTATTGTAAATAAATATTAAATATTGTAAATAAAGAGTCACAAGCAACCTGATTTATGACAAGATGAGTTTATGATAGCTAAATGATGTGTAGTTATAGAATAAACAGAGGAATATGCAACCAAAATAGTGAATGACCAATTGTACAGTGGGAAAGATGTACATACAAACCCACTAATTAACAACAAATAAGATAATACAGTAGTAAACTAAATATGAACTATTGATAACCAATAACCAATGTACAAACATGAAATGAAAACCAGTCGAATAGTTTAAGATAGAAATATACAGCCATAAACAACTTTTCAATGTTTACTGAACCTATGACATAACCTAATCTGGGCATCCAGTTTTCAATAAAACTTGATAAAAATGAACCAAAACAATGTTAGACCAAAATGTAATGAGCTAGGAAGTAAATAGAGCATATAAAGAATGTTTTGTACACGATAGCTAATAGTATAATAGTATATAAAAGCTATATTTAAGTAATACAAGTATGACCAAATAATGCTTGTAATGGCAAAGTGACACTATGCAACCAAAATTATGTAATAAACACATTGTACAGAGCAAGTAACCCAATTAATGATTTGGTGTCGGACAGAATACTATTCCTATGAGCAATTGTAACCAAAATGACCATTTAAATAGTTTATATAAATGTAATTATAACTCAACCATTATGACAATTAGCTGCAGATAAAGTTTACAGAAGCCAAACCTTGCTAATAACAGAGTAAAATGCAAAGTGAACTGCATCACAATAACTATAAGGTCCCAGTAAATATTTCAATTATCAATCAGAGAACAATACATCTAAAATGTCTATGATATTAAGCATACTATCAAGTAACGCCATATGGACATAACAAGCCCAATTCATGAGTGATAATACAAGCACTAAACTAATAAGTTAGGGAAAAAGAACACTGCCAATAGTGACTTAACCCACCAAGGTATAAATATACTATGTTAGAACCTAATCAAATATTGTTATTAATAGGATATAAGAGAAACCAAAATGTATGACAATACTACCAAGTGAAGCCATATAAGCATAGCAGGCCTGATTCATAAATGATAATTAAGGCATTTGACAAATAATTTAGGGAAAAAGAACACTGCCAATAGTGACTTAACCCACCAAGGTATAAATATACTATGTTAGAACTTAAGTAAATGTTGTTATTAATAGGATATAAGAGAAACCAAAATGTATGACAATACTACCAAGTGAAGCCATACAGGCATAGCAGGCCTCATTCATATGTGATAATTAAGGCATTAAACAAACAAGTTAGGGAAAAAGAACACTGTCAGTAGTGACTTAACCCATCAATGTTTCATTACAACTTGTTAAAAGTTAATCAAATACTATTATTACTGTGTAATGAGCAAACCAAAAATGTATGACCATAAGTTTAAGAGTGAAGCTATGAAAAAGGACATAGTATTAATAATAGGACATAGTTTTAAGAGAAATTTGTACAGTAGATTAAGAGTGAGACATTACTATTAAAAATAACATAAAAACCATGAATTGCTAATAACTAATGGTTTAATGGACACCAAGCATAAATGCTAAGTGCTAAGTCTGATAACCCTTATCAGAAATATATGATAAGGGGACTCAAATTAATCGTCTTTCAAAAACACGAACAATGAGAGTAAGCACAACATTCTCAGTGCAATTATAAGAAAGATATTAGACTTTTAAAAATAATTGCATTGTGCTTAGCCCTTCCGCATAGTCATGTAAACCAATTTTTCATAATCTTGACCCCAAAGTCTGACGCTTATGATAGCGTCTATTTTGACGAAGTCTACCGTAAATAAACGAATTGGCAAAAACTGACCAATCAGAACACATAAAAAATCCGAAATTCATCATTCCAGCCCATGAGCCGGAGACAGTCTTACAACAACAGCGAAGCGGAATGCACGTTAATCGACACCTCAGAAAAACGTGCGTTTGACAGCAAAACAGCATCAACCATGTTAACCTCAAAATGAGACATAAGTTATCTATCAGAAGAATCAGTGCAGTATATTTACAAGTGTAATCTAATCGGAGTTTATGCGCATAGGAGTGTGTGCAGTGTTGTGATAAAGTTCAAATAATTAATTAATCAATTTTAATTAATTAAAAAAGAGTTAATAATTAATAAAGTGTAAATCTTCAACCGACGAGAGACGCAAGTATTATTAATTACGAATATTAAGTCCTGATAGTCTATAAGCAAAATAATTGAACGCTAAAAGCGATTAAAATTGAAATATAGAAACAATTCAATTCCCTATACTTAATAGAAGGGAACCAATAAATACAAATGAACAATGTTGAAATTGGACGTTATGAATAATGACAGTTTAACTATTTGTATACTGTAAATAGCTAGGATAAGCATAGACATTGTGATATTAATGAAGAGTATACGTACTCTAATACCATCAGTAGATGGAAGTATAAATATTTTGTTATTAAATTAAATTAATAGTTTCGCCGGTGTGCGATAACTATAATAAACAAATTACATTTACCTGAAATGGGAGTATCCAATTTCATAGATGATAGTAGTACATGATAATGGATTATAACAATCACTATTAATTATTAATAAATAATTCACTACTTTTAACCAAATAATGTTGCACTAAACTATGTATAAAGCATGTGCCTAACTATGAACAGTGGTTCATATTTTATATTTTTTCATTAATAATCATTGAATTTTTATTTTTATGTTGACTCTAACCGTAGCTATTATTCCAAGAAAGTGTATTTTGCAGTTTAAAAGAACCTACTACTTTTATTATTATCATCATTATTAAATTTTCAAGTCGAACAATCCGACATAACCTATAAATTTGTCAAACCACATTGTATTACTAATCAGAGGCAGTCATGCCAACTAGAGCTCATCATTTGTTTTAGAGTTCATGTTTACTTTAAAAGTATTTATTGTTAACTAAAAAGAAGGATAAAACTCCTTATTGTATTAAATTTCACTGTGTGTTATTTGAATAAATTGCCATTATTGTTTTTTACCAGTGAAAGAGTTGACTTTATTTGTAACAGTAAAATTACAGCTTAGAGGAGAAAAACGAGGCGGTTGGTACCTTACTGAGAATGCGAATTATTCAAATTGAATGATTCCTTGTTTTGTTTACAACCGTTCAGATCAACATACTTACAATCTTATACAATAATAATATATATGAGTTGTTATGTATACCATATCTGTGTTTGTGTATGTTAGTGCATAGGAAGAAACAACTGATCTCCTCAAGACAGCTAATCTACAAAGAGTCAACGGAACGTCCAGTGAAAGAATTTTAACAGTAAATATAATATACAAAATTAAATTATATAAACAGACAACTAATACGACGAAAAAAGAGTAAGTACCGAGTTATTCAATCCTGGATTCAACAATAGGTTGAATTGAGGGGAATAAGTCACTAAACGGTATAAAATAATAATAAAATTTGATATTGAACAATCACGATTAGCCGAGAGCAAGACCCAATTAACAGTAAAAGAACCCTGAGACAATTTAATAATAATAATATTTAAACCATAAATTATAGACGGGAATTCGTCCTTCAACAATATATATTGTTTTCCATATTTTGTTTTTTCAGTTACACTGTTACAGATGCTATTTTAATAACACTGTTTTTTTCAAATACTGTAAATCTACACGATTTTGTTTTTCACATCTTACTTTTCAGTTACTAAATACTGTACTGCTTTCATAAAACTGACTTTGCTTTAAGTACAAAATGAATTTTGTCTGGCACTACTCAAGTTAAAAAAATATATTTCTGTTATAGTGAACTTTGGATACAGTGAACAAAATGATTCAGTCCCTAGGTTCACTATACACTGAGCTGACTGAAGTTAACTGGGAAATATTTTGAGGAAAACAATAAACTCCTCACTCCTCATGCCTAGTAACCTTCTCACTCCTCATGCCTATAGTACAGAAGTGGTGATATTAGTGGTAGTATAGAAGTATGTTACATATACCTGTGTATTTAATACTAGCCTGTATAAGCATAAATATTATTTCTACTTATAATTTTCTTTTATGACCTGTTTTTCTTTAAATTTTATAACCATGATATTTTAATATTATGAATGGTAAGGGTCCAGAACCTACCACACAAGCTCCCAAAAACATAAAAAAGCCTAGGGTTGCCTACTGCTTTCGATAGTCAATATGCAATAACCCTATTATAAATAATTTTGTGCTCTCCCTTAAAGGAAATCCCCCCAAATCCAGTAGATGACCACAATGAATGCCAATAGAATATTGTTGAGTGACTTCTGAAATAACTTATGGTTATTCAATCATATATTTTAGATAATATCGTACAATATGACACTATAATAATAAATGGTACACATATTGAAAAATAACATTATGACTATTCTGTCTTGCTCGGAGAGGAGACTTCAAAACACACTATAACCAAAGCTAATACACAGAAAATTCACGTTCCCTCCCATATCCCCACTAACATACACATATTTTACTCTGTATTCATTTATACAGAAAAAAGCAAATTATCAGCTTCAGTTGTAAGATATCAACCACAATGACTTTTAAAGGCAAATTTCTTTGGAAAGACAGTGTCTACACAGGATAACAACATAATTTCAAATAAACATTTATTTTTGTATTATGGAACAGGAATCATTTCTTGCTTTTTCTTATATTCTGTGAATAAAGATAAGTAAATATTAATGCGTATATAGATTTTCAAAATGTTTTTAAACCAAATATTAAAATATTACACTTTAATATAATATATAAAATATATTATATTTTAACATAGGGCAGTATGTTTGTAAATATTTAGCATCGAAAATATATGATGAACAGTTTTTAACAATATTATGCAGGCTAAGAATTGTCAGAAAGCATACACCTGCTCCGCGAGTGAATACAGTGCTTGTGTGTGTGGACGCAAGCTACAACAGCCAAAGTCTACGATGGGGTGATGCGTACGAATTATTGGATTGTCTGTAATCAGGTTTTAACCGGATAAAAATAAACTAATTAATACATATTGTAATAAAACAGGGTTTATCACAAATAATAAATTGATGTTGATAAGAAAGTCCCACGGTTGAGCTCGCCAATTTGTAATAAAACGTGCAAATAAAAGATGATGATGCCCCACTGTTGTGAGCGCCAATTTGTAATAAAACAAATAAATGATAAATAAAGTATTATGTTGAAAAGAAAAAATTTGTTGTGTTTATAAGTTTAATAAACAAAATTTTATTAATGTTTTATAGAAAATCTTTTTTTTTCTATATTGTCAATTAATTAATTAAATAATTATAAATTTTTAATTACTTTCAAGTGAGTGAATTAGTTATTGTGTTTTTAAAATATTTGTTCACTAGAGATAATCTGGTTATGTAGTCGGATCAAGTATTCTCTTTTCTAACTTAGCTCCTCTTCTTCTTCTTCTTGATATATTTCTCTAATATTTCTAAATTATGTTTAGAAGAAAGAAAAAGCTAATATTTAATCTAAATTATTATTTGCTAAAAAATAACAGGATTCTGAAAATTGTCAATTATTAAGTAAAATTCGAACCAATTCTTAGAATGACGTCACTGGCTCGTGGAGGCTGTGTCCGTGCTGGTCACCGGGCAAATGAAAATGGCTGCCGTCACCTCGGATTCTGCTACACACGCCGACGGCTATGTTTGGTCTGCTCCCTTAAATATAAATGTGGATTCTGTCCTCTGTGATGTTGTCGTTCCTCTGGAAAATTGTGTGAAGTGTTCTTCCCTCCTCGGCGATGTTGTTCTGTGATAATTTATTGGTGCAGTGTTCTGTGTTCAAATCTGTTGAGTTCGTGTCCAGATAATATTTGTTGAATTTTTCTCAAAATGGCGGTTGATTTCTCGTGCTAGTTAATGGATATTATTATTGCTGTTGTTCTGGTTCCATTTGGTGTTAGTTATGATGTAGTGGTGTTATTTTCCATTTGGTAACCTCTGTAACATTTTTCTAGGTTGTACGTCAAAGTTTGCACTATTTATATTTTTTAGATCTTACGTCCGTAAATTCTGATCTGTACACATTCATGAGTAACAATAGACTGATGACTTAAAGTTGTCGTTTCGGTGGTAATTTATAAAATGTCTTATTCCTCTTACCATTGTTTTTACAAATTTACATGTCTTGGATTTGATTTCAACTCATAAAAATACATGACAAGTTTTCCTATTTATTGCTGTAACTTAATTATTTACTAAATTTATGAAAATCTAACTATTCAGCAATATTCTTAAGCTAATTTTACATAATTTGATATATAACTGTGTCTGTTTTAAGTTCAGATAAGCCTAAAATTTACAATTTTTTATATTATTATAGGCCTTGCATTTTTTACAATATTAGTAATTAAATGGTTTACAAGTGATTTTATGTTAATATTTCCTTTAAATAATTTTACTCACTCCATGATTATTGCTTGTTGTTAATAATTTGTTGTTATAATACTCCAATATTGATTAATCTACTTTTTATCTGAGTTGAGTACCCCTTAGGCCTAGTATTACATATTTCCAAATAAAGTTAATTTTATTCTTTTGTCATTACTTTTGCTAATATTTGTTTCTGTACTGATTACATTTTCATATCTTTGTTTTGCATGGACTAGTTTCTATTAATTATATACAGGTTGATTGAATTTATTCATTTGGGTTTGACTCTAAGTAGTAGATGATTTTGGTCTAAAATGCTGTTTTGTTTTTCTATTGGGGTTTGTTAGTTATTTTGCCCTATTATTCTTTATATAGTTTACAGTTTAATAATACAATATTTATATTACCTACTTGCCTTCTCTTCCTTAACAAACTTGAAATTATTGAACATTGTTTTAAATACAACAGAATATCTTATATCTACTAATTTTTATATCCCTTAATCATAACAAAAATATCTTATGCCTATTATTTTTTTATATATTATTGAACTATAATGGAAACGTCTTATTACTAACAATACTTTCAGTCATTAACTGTCCTTTGTTTTCATGTTTCCTTCTGTAACAAAATCAATTATACTAAAACATCCTATTACTAATAATACTGCCTTTGTATTTACTATACATAACTTGATTAAACAATAAAATAAAAACATCTTATATCTATTAAATTCTTATATCACTTAATCTTTAAAGCACTTTTATTACTAAAACTATTCTCAGTCATTAGACTGTCTTTTATTCTTAGGTTTTTTTATAGGGTATTTCTCTACACTGGTGGTAGTCTTTTTAAATGATTTCTATTTCCTACACTATTCTTTATTATATTGTGTCACTTGTTATTCTCTACACTCACTGTAGTCTCTAACTTGTATTGTATTTATTATGGCATTTCACCTTACATTTCCTACACTAATGGTAGTCTTTTGTTTGTACACTATGGTAATTTTTGGTTGGTTTCTACACTATTGGTAGTCTTTCGGTTTGTTTTTACTCTGTTCTTAAATTAGGCTTACATTTTAGTTTACAATTTTATTTTAATTGCATTGTATCCTGTAACTTGAGTTATTTGGTCTGACATTTATCATTGGTTTCAATTATGTAAAAATTGGGTATATTCATTCATCATAATGTTTTAGTGAATAGCCTTTCTTGTCTCTATATTCCTTTTAGGAACCTTGACATATTTTGTCTCTTCCTTCTTATTATATTAGTATTTCCTTATCTTGTGGTTTCATGTCCTTATATTATTAATTCAATGAAACATACTCGATTATTCGGTTTCATTTATTTTCTCATTTACAGCTCCTTATTATTTTGTTATTGGTTTTGTATCTTGGGGTTTTCTGCTTCTTAATTTAATAAATTTCCCCTTATTGATTTTTTGTTTACTTTTTACTTTTGTCTCTTCATTTACTGCTCCTCAACCTACTGGGTATACTGCTGTTGTACTGGGGTTTTATATAGTTGGTTATTTATATATGGACCAAGAGTTTTCTTCGTTATTCAGTTTAATTTTATTAACATTTTATCGACTATAATGATCAGCTTCTTTAATTTATTTTTTAACCATTCATCTTTCTCACTCACTATTGATATTTTCCTCTTTATTAATGTTGTATTAAGTTAAATTTTAAGGTGATAATTCTGTTATGCTACAATATTAAACTGTGAACAAAGACTTACCCCAATTACAAAAACACCATTACATTAAGGAATTTTTAACGAATATAGTGATGTAAAAGTATTGCAGAAATGTGCAATAATAAAGACGCTAGGCAATTTAATGTTAATTACTAGTGTAATTAAATAGTAATTAATAAGTGTGTTATATGTGAGTAACCAGAAAAAAAAATTACGCAAACAATGATATCGCTCGTGCTACGAGTATGTTTATGACATCGCGAAAATGAACCAAAAAGGAATTTGTAATTAAAAGGACGCTTTGCACAAAGTGACAATATCTAACAGGTCGAAAACAGCCCTGGACTTGTCAGATCGCCGTCCAGTATAAATACCACCGGCAATTTTGAGGCAATCTCAGAGACCCAAGATATCTTCACACAACGTCACACTCCTTGTCTGCCGTCCGATCGAACATCTTTACCACACACACCAAGACTTATGGAGGAACTCTGGACCATCACAAACAACAAACCGTAGAGACAGAGAACACAGCATGAGCATAATCATCATCATCAAATTCTCAGGACACACACACACACACATGCAACGGTAACATCGGCAGTACGCAGGTGATGAATAAACAATTATATTTTTTGTTTGTGAAAAGAACTCTTAAAAAGAAACTTATACATGAACAGTAAAGACTTAAAGTTTTAAATATAATCACTGTACATAAATTTAAAAATACTAATCTTGTGTTGTATGTTAAAATTTGGGTGTGTCAGTAGAAATAAATAATAGGTTGGAAGTAAATGTTATATTTTTTATTTTGTTTATAGCAACAATTAGTTTTATTCTTGAGATTTAATATTATTTTTGTTTGTAAATGAGTTGCTATTATTATTTTAAAATTGGAGTCAAAGTCAGACACACTGAAATAAAAAGTGTTTAGATAATTTGTTTAACATGTCTGTTGTAACATCTCCCACGTTTTTTTAATTATGGTTTTACGTCTATTTCTTAACGATATCTAACTGAACGGGTTGCCTTCTTTTTAAGCCCTACGTTGTTAGCATCATTTGTAACGTCTCCCACGTTATTCGCGTCTTCTCGGTTACAATGTTTGTTATCTGTTTATGTTATTTGTTTGGATTCCGATAATGTTATTTACTTTCTAAAATCGAGAGTGTGTGATTATGAATTATATTAACCAAGTTATCTTAATTTCGTTTTAAATCAGGGCAGTTGTTTGAAGATAGGTAGGAGAGTGAAAGAGAGCTAAAGAGAATTACTCTCTTTGTATACGATCTAGTACTTTAAAATTTTTCCGCTCGTTGCATCAGCTGTTTTCTATTTACGAACCCATTTAAGGTTATGTTATTTTTGCAGTACTTAATAATTTTCTGATGACTGGGCTGATTATCTTACTCTTCTCGGCTATTCCTTATTTTCCTGTAACAAACTACTATCTACCAGAAATAATACACCGTCAATTATCTAAAAGAAAGGTCTTTATTGAATTTATTTTAATTCAATAAAAATTATTGTCTTGTAATCATTAGTTCACAATCGATTATATTTCGATATCACAACATTTTTCGATATTATTTTTACATTACATATAACACAACAAATGTTTTCAAATACAGTTTTTTAGAAAGAAAAATTAATTAATTATATTTCCCAGGGTTATTTGAGGTTCTTTGAACTCTAAGAAAGTCAGAAATGCATATTTTTTTGTATCATACTTTACATTAAATAATATTTGTTTACTTTAAAATCTGATTCAATGAGTTTGTTTTTAAACCGCCAGAGCGCAGACTACGTGTCTTCACCTACAGTAAGACAAGGAAGATGGCTGCCATAGTTTCGCCATGCACACACGTTTGACAAAATTTTTGTTAAATAAAATAAAGTTTATATTGTTCACCCTCAGTTTTCTTATAAATTGGAATATGTGGTACTGTTTCTAGTGTTCGTTACTTATTGGTGATGTGTAAATTTTTTATTTATTAAAGGAGACGATCTCACCCAAAGATATTTTAATTCTGGAGTCTAGGCCGAGATATGTTCAGCTGGATTTTACGGTTTTCATCGATTTTCTGGCGTGAATTATTGTGATCCAATGATGTCTCTGGTGTAGTGGATGTTGCTGACTCGTTTCATTAATTTTGTAGGGTTTTTTTACGAATTATAGTTATTATTATTTTTTTAATTCTAAAGGACATTACTTTTTTCATCTGATCACACTGAATACCATTGAACAATCAAATCAATCTCTTGTTTATTAGTTACTCTTGGTAACCAAGAAATTGATGGTTTTTTATTGGCTAACCTAGGTACCGTTTTAGTAAATAGGCTAGTATTATTATTATTTCATTTCTTCTTTTAGAAAAAATACTCCTTTACAAATTTTAGCGATAATTAAATTTAATTTATATAAGGTCTTTCTTCACCTCTTTATTTAAACTTGGCTACCGGTATTTTATAATCTAATGATTTTTATTTTAGTTTATTTATGACTTATATTTCAGTTAATGTATTCTTACTCTACATTATTTTGTTTTCCACTCCATCTCTCAATATTATATTAATTAGCCATTATTAGTTTGATATAACCCTGGATTCCTTTAAACATAAACAAAAATAATATATTAATTACAGTGATATTGCCTTTGTGGCCTAACTACACAAAACTACAACTTATCATTAGTATTACAGTTTATTACTATAATACTGCATCTTGCATCTGCATCACAATTTTGTGAGATGTCCTTTTTAAATTTTTAATACTTCCACATAACATACTATGTTTCACTTTGCACACACCGTACTTTTATGATTACACTTAGTACATTGTTTTCAATTGCTACAGTGTTTTGTGGTACAAAGGTTTTTATAGTATGATACATAATCCCCATTTCTGACTTTTTGAATGGGTAATTACTGATTTTATTATTCTTATGATTACATGAATACTTATCAGTATTGGGCAGGGGTTATGTAATGTTACACTGTTTAGCTACTAAGATTATATGGTTGTTTATTTTTATATGTCATGAACAGCATAGAAGGTTATATTGTACTTTTTTGTAAACTTATAAAGAGAATATATTTTAACATTGAAAATGTTTATAAGGACGTGTCGCACATTTGCGGCCGATCGCTGGTGCGTTATCGAAAATGGGAACCGGTGAGTTTCCATAGAAACTACTTCTTTGTTCTCAATAACGTAGTACACATATAAAACTTTGCTTATGAATGCGACTATATTTAACTTATAATCTGTACATTGGTAAATGAAGAATGAATTCATTGATTGGTGAATGAAGAATGAATTCATTGATTGGTGAATGAACATTATAACTAATTATAAATTTAGTTTTTATTGTCACTGAATTTAACACTATTACGTTAAATAAATTTGTTAATTGTTCTTTAATTAGTTTTATTTTATTACGATATCTTGTTTGAAGAAATATTGTTTATTTTTGAGTAAGTATTTGGTTGTAATTACGTTATTTGAATGTAATTAGCTTTGTAGACCTCTTGAAGTCGTTCGCACTCCCGTTGAATTATGTCGTCTGTGTATGTTAGTGTTTAGTTTAGACAAAGTTATTTATATAATTCAAACCTTCACGTACCTTTGATGTTATACTAGAAGTTTAGTTGGTCTCAGTTGATTAGTAAACTGTCAAGTTTTTGTAAAACAGTATGATAGTACTGTTAGTGTTTAAGTGAGCACATATGAATTTTACCTGGGCGCCATATAGAATTTCTTGAGAAATATTCCATAAAAAAGAATTTCTTTGAATAATCGAATAATTAATTTTGATTGAATTTAAATTAATATCTTATTGAGTGATTAAATTAATATCAGGAGTTAATTTCCTTTTTATCTGTTTAATTGATTCTAACTGTTGGCGGTTCACTTGTCTGAATAGTAGCCAACTTAACTGGTTGCTTGGTTTAAATTCGCAACTCATTAACTAGTAAAAAAGAGTTAATCACTTATTTAAATAATTGCTGACAATATTTGTTAATTCACAATTCAGTTGTTTATTGCTCACTCTATACTTGGTTCAAATAAATACATTCAATTTACTACTACTAACGGATTACAAATCATCCGGCTTTCAATTTTCTTAACTCAGTTTGTTTGCAGTGACAACTCTAACCACAATCGATTGATTGTTTATAAATATTAGATACCTCAAGGGTGACTTCTTTTAAGTTACAGAATAAAACGCCAATGCTTTACGATACAATGCTATTACAAAACACTAAATTACTATGTTAGACACCTTTAATTATTGAAATTAATTGAAGAAAAGTTTGTTTAACCTTGACAAATTTTAGGTTAGTTATGGTAATGTTAATACATGAAATCTTATGTTCGGAATATTATAATCCCACTAAATAAAGTTAAGACAGTGCTTAGCACTTATTGTATTATTGTTTCTTGCGTCAGTATACAGGTGTATTATGTTATACTGCTAATAGCTTACTCGTAAACAATGTAAATATATGCACAGTACTCCCTGACTAATAATCTCAATGATTATTTATTAACACTCTTCATGATCTGGTACACTGATCGTGGTTACACTTCACTTGTTAAGCACATGAATGATATTATTTTCTTCTTGAATTACAATTTAATTGGTTATGTATGATACTTAACATCGTTCTCTAACTCGCACTTCTAGTAAAAGTATCACTACTGATATCGATGCACTGTACTTTATTTGCACTTCTTCCTTCTTGTTGGTTATAAAATTTTGATGATAATTCGGTCTGGATTCATTGTTGCTGATTGAGTGGAAAGAGACAAAATGTGTTTTGTTTACAAATGCGTTCGTATATATACTTTTCTTAGATGGCCGCTAGGTAGTGTTGAATGGTTTCTAAGGTCGTTTGCGACTGGTAGAAAATGATGTCATGATGACGTAATTCTATTTATAGCCATTACATAATTGTATTGGATGCGTCGGTGTCGTTTTTGTTATTATTTCATTGTATTTATTCGAAATTCGCCAAATTTATGATGCTAACGTTTATATCTCAGTTATTACAAGTACAAATTAGGTTCTATTATTAGCATTGTATAGCTCGTTTCTTTCTCTTTATTTTGACATGTCTTGATGACAGTTTGGTCATAGTTTCCATTAACAATTTTTTACTCTAATCTAAGTAATGAATTGTTTACAGGCGTCGTCTGCTAAATGTTGCAGATCCGACTATTAACTTTTTTCTTATTATTCGTTTAACTATTCTTAATTTCTAATTTGAACATGATTATTTGATTGAAAAGAACACAATATTATATATAAACGCTGTATCCAGCTGAACAATATTAATTATTAGTATACATTTATTGATTTTCGATCATAAACTTCCATATTTAACTATTCTCATTTCAACATTTTTTTTCTTATTCTTCTAACATCACTCATGGAGTGGTGCTTTACATCCTTTTTGTCAATATTATTATTTTACTTCCCTATGCTTAGCAGGGTCTCTACCTGAGTCTTACTTTCATGACTTATTTGTGTCATTCTTAGTTTGGTATCATTTCATTACAAGGTTTTGTTCCTTGACTAATATTATATTTCTTTACATATTTTAACTTCTTATAACGTTACCTAGGTACATTCAGTGGTTACATTGATGGTTATCTTTAATTCATTTCATTATTATAACTTATATAATTGGTTTTCTTATTATCTGTTATAGTTTATGATTAATCATAGTATCTTTCTTTATATTTGTCCTTTTAAATCAGTACTTTGACATGAATCAGCTAATGTGCTGTCTCTATTAATAATACATTATACAAATACCATTCATGTCATCTCTTATCTTATTTATTTTATTTGACTTTATTCATTAAAGGTATTATTAAGCTCACTTAACAGTCTATTTCGGAAACTTGTCTTGTCAATTCGTCTTTGTCAATCTGTCTGTTTATATTGTAGTGTCATATTATGCAGATAGTTGATTTACCACTGTTCATTCGAAATTCTTCTCGCCTTTCATTCTTTAATGGTTCATTATTTTAACTGTTACATTCTTCCTGGTTACTCATTTATATTTACTTTAGTATCATTCACCCTTCTGGTGTTTTTTTATTATTATGGAACGTTTTGTGACGTTACAACATAAATATATATATTTTTTAGATATTGAGCCTGTAAATTTTTTTTTTATTATTCGAAATTTTAATATTTGCATATTTTCGGTTAATATTAATAAATCATAGAATGATTATTTTGAAAACGGCTTTAATTAATTATTTCATGTCATCAACATCTCACTCCT
Source organism: Magicicada septendecula (assembly GCA_034769895.1). Classification (NCBI taxonomy): domain Eukaryota; kingdom Metazoa; phylum Arthropoda; class Insecta; order Hemiptera; family Cicadidae; genus Magicicada; species Magicicada septendecula. Next base: position 761,820,487 of record CM068367.1, read on the forward strand.
CTTTAAAAATTATTTTTATTGTGCAACTACATATACTTGATGCAACGAGAATAAAAAAAATCCTGCGACCTGGCCAGCGTAATGCACTTCATAGTTACGTTGAGTACATGGTAATGTATTTGTGTATAATACTTCCAACGTTGTATAATATATATATATATATTTTATATACATAACTGTAATTGATTATAAAACACACAAATAATTATAAGTACCCATAAAGAGTTGTAAAACCTTCAATTTAATTCTTACACATACGCCATTGTTAAGCTTTGTTAACAAAAAAACATCTATTCAGCTTTTAGTATGTGTACACTATATTATTAATTTCTAAACTTGACACATACTTAAGAAATTGACACATATTTTAGAAATCTCTGACTTACTGTGATTCCCCTGGTAGCAAGAATATTAGCGACAGCATTTGCATCACTTTTTTTACCAGGTTGTTGTTGTTGCTGCTGCTGCTGCTGCTGTGAACCTCGCACAGATAGCGTTATAGACTCTGGTAACTGAAGCATGTTATTACCACCTTGTATAACATGTCCATCGGGACGTTTCTGCAGTCCAATAACATGACAATCAGCATCTTCCAGTCTGAAAGAACAATGAATGTCACAGAATTTAAAACTCGATCAGTTTTATTAAATAATATATAACAGAACTGGTATTATTATCAATTAATCATTTGTATGTATACATGTCCAATTTCTAACCTGCGTTGTTTATTATTAGGAGATAATCTATCTAGAGTTGGCGATACAGAAGACCTCTTCTGCAACCTAACACTTGGGGTAACAGTGACCCCTCCTCTGATCTGCTGTGGTCCTTGCAACAATGTTTGCCCTAAAGCAAAACAATCCAAATAAGTATATAAAAACATACAAAACAACTACTAACGTGTATTCAAAACATTTTCACTAAAATCTAATTTATATTATCTTATTTCATACTTATGGTAAAATTTTAAGATAAAAGCATGTCAAACCAAATCAAACCACATTATGTTGCCACTACAATATACTATTCTGACACACTGACACACATTTAACGCTTTCAACACCCCAGTTTTTTCACTGCCATTCCCTGGTGAACCACCATTTTTAGCAATACTACAAAAAATTGTAGCATATTTATCTTAAACAAAATTAATACTTACATTATATCAACTTTAAGCACCTTCTACACAGATTTTATGTTTATTCTTAGTATTCTGATTATAATTTTAATAAATTAATCTTAAACATGCTCTCTCATCACAAATTTGATTTGCTATTAAGTTATAACTTAAGAAAAACAATAATAGCAGGTATGTGACTTCATTTTCTTAAAAATAGGCCTATTCATGCTCTATTTCATTATGCTGCAATTATAATATTATTATATATATTTATTATTGTATTTCATTAGACTTACTTCATTAGAAACAAATCTTATAATTCCGGTATTTACTGTAGTTAAAGAGTTATGTTTGGATTTTTGTTATTAAGAAATTTTGGTTAATACGGCCAGCCATTTAATTGAGCCAACTTGATATGGTCCCGATAAAGTGGAATCCACTGTATATAGATATAGTGATAAAAATTTATAAAAGGGCAGAAAAATAAAATTAAAAAAAAAAAAAAAAGTTTTTATTTTTTTAGACTTCAGTGTAACATCCTTCCAAGGGCAGTGTCCTAGGAAGCTGCCAGAATTGCCAAGATCTTAAGCCATGCCTGACCATTTTGATACTATTGCATAAAAAGGGTTATAGTGCAGTACAAAATAATTATTTTCTCATCTTAAGTATTAGAATTTTAGACAATGTAGGCTTATTCCCTGAAGTAGGAGGTATCCCATTGTTTATTAATTGTCACACCAATTGCTTCTCATTTTTGAACGTAGATAAATAATCAACTTTATCTTGTACGTGTCATACATTAGTTCTATATGCATTACTATAATCCTCAGTATTTATTATTTTGTCTTTTCCTATTACCCACATATATTACGTTTTTCACTGAATTACAAAGAACTGTTATATGGTGAATATGTATTCTATCATTCTTTACTAAGTCAACAGAATCTTCCAATTTAGTATTGTCTTCTATGTGAGAAATAAATAATATGCATTGTCTAATATGTAAGAAAAGAGAAATGCTGTTATCTTATAAAATACACACTGGACTTGCCCAGAATACAAGTAGTCATCAACATCACTTGATTACTTATTGGAGGAGAACCTAACATAGAAGAACTCAGGGTTACAACTTGTAAGGATTTTGGCCCTGAAAAAACACCACATTAAGAAAAAAAACATAAAAAATATAAACTTTGTTTAAAGAGGCTAAGAGAGAATACTTAATGTTTAGTGTGAGTCAAAATGACCACTGAAAATAATTATAATGAAATATTTCCAAGACATCAGAAGAATGTAGCACAGAAAAATTATACAATGTATCTCAATATGAACACAGTTATGCATAACTTGAGTTATACTACTACATTACACACAAATTATGCCAAAGGAGATAAAAATAACCGTTATCCCAGTCAAATTCACAACCTAATTTGTTACGTAATGAGAGAAAAATATATATTCTACTCATATATTCATGTACTCTACCATGCATAATGTAAGGAATATATAACATGTAGATAATTTCTCAACTTTTTTTATACTATTTAAACATGCAATGCACACTTCCACTGTTATCAATTTTGCATAATAAAATGCTTAGGCTAAGTACCTCCTTGGAATGGGGGCTGATTATCTGGAAACTGAGGTTGGTTTCCCTGTCCTTGAGAATATATAGGAACTGTTGGTGGTACTCTATACAAAGGTGAGCCACGCTGTGCTGAATATCCTGGAGAACCAGACTGAGGTGGCGTGGTAGCTTGTTGTCCTCCATAAGGCACTGGTAAACGTTGAACCTATGTAACATACTACTATTATTTGATACCTGTATTACCTCGTACTATGGTACTACATCCTTACAGTCATAATAATATCATTATACCTATAATTATAATTTATTTACTAGTGAATCAATAAGGTAGTGTAAGATTTTTTGGAACAAATCAGTGTGGCTATTTATGAAAGTTTAAAACAACTAACATAAATGCAAATAGTATAAAAAAGAGCACTGCAATGGTTGGTCACATAATGAGAATGGTGAAAGGAAGCTGAAGCTCAATTATGGAAGCATGCCCCGACAGAGGGAAAGGAAGACAAAGACCAAAAATGGAATGGATTAACTACAATGAGAAACTGGCTAATAAAAGAGGGGGAACACCTTTCTCAGGATAGAAGAGAGTATCAGAAATGGCTAAAGGACCCTGAAACTTGACAGAAAAAAGATATGGAAAAGAGGAAGAAGAAATAAACATTGTTGTAACATAAATATATCAAATGTTATGTAATGTGAATCAGCTCAGTTGACATTAAATCTGAATCATAAGCTTTGATAAAATATTCAGATAAAACCTGCTGCATGTTTGCATGATTACATTCCTGACTTATTCTGATTGGAATGTAATACAAATCAGTGCAAGCCTTCCAATAATAATAACACAATACAATAATGTTAGTATAAACTAATAACACTATATGCTGATAATTAAGAAACGTATACAAACCTGCTGAGCAAGCTGCTGGACAGGGGGAGGAGGAGGGGCACCATGTGTCGTCTGTTGATGATTACTCAATTCTGCAGCTGATCCAAAGAGAACAACAGCACAATCTGGTGACATGTGACATTTGTAGTGGCCAACAGAGGCTTTATGCTGTTCCATGCTTGCTCTGTCTGGTGCTCTTTCACCACAAACTTCACATGTTTCACAAACCAATCTGTCCAATGGCATGTATTCCATATTGTCACTATTTGATTGATCTATATATCCTCGCATCATATTCATTGAATTTGAATCTAAATTTTGTAACATATTAACAGAGTTTGTATTTGAACTTGCACCCAATTCAGCTGGACTCAAAACAGTCAAACCTTCACGAACTTCATTATTGCTTTCATTTGCTAAACCACCCATAGCTGAGAAAGCTTCAGGCACAGCTTCAGATTGTTCAGATTGTAAAGATCCATTTACACTGTTATTCAAAGCATTTGCAACAGTATTGTTTACTTCAGATGGTGCCAAAATTGTTAAAGTTCCTTCCATGGGATTAGATGGTGGCAAAGGCATTGAATTATCATTACTATCAAAGTCTGCAAATCCAGAAAATCCATCTTTTTCACACTCAACTCCACTATCAGAATTTGTTTCTTGTTCATTATTACGGTTACTGTCTGACTCTTTATCAGTGTCACCATTAAAACTTTCTTTTTGACATTCATCAGCCGATTCTAGAGATTTTCTCTTCACATTATCACTACTCGTATCATCAGGTGATGATCCTTCATTACCATTATCATCTTCATTATCTTCTGGATTACTTTCTGGAGACTGTTGGATACGTTCAGGTGCTATAAAACCTATAAATAAATAAATAAATAAACATGTGTACACAAAGTAAAATATTTTCATGCAGACATTTAATGAAAAAGAAGGTACACTGATTTTTGAGAATAGTTAAATTAAGATTTGTAGATTTTATATAAAGGGATATTCACAATTACTTCAAATGATTACAAATGAATACAAAAGTAATTCCTCAAAATTATAATTTATTACTTGATTTTGCTGTCCCATAGTGAAATTTATGGATATTATTTGAAGTGACAACTTCTTCTCTATTGTGATTCATAGACGATACCATGAATCTCTACTTTAATGAAGCCTATAAGAACATTTCTTTATTATGCCACAGAGAACTTGTTTATACCAAAATTGGTAGAAACTGGAAATTTTCTGGACTGAACATTTCCCACATATGCAAAGATTACTTCAAAACACTGTCAACATAAATAAAACTATGACAGTATTCTATACAGCACTACACTGTGTAAGTCATGAATTCTTTTTCCACACGTCTACAAGAGAATACTATTTTCACTTTTTGTTGTAATGTCTTTCCTCATGCAGTCATGCATTGTACATTAAGTTCAGAATGTACTCTAATGTTGTACATTAGAGTCAATAGTAAATGTCAATGCTGATTCAACTAGTTCGACACTAAGAAAAAATGGTCTCAGTAAGGAACTGACTGTATAAGTGGACGTAAACGCAAATTCTTCGTATTATTTGAATTAGCAGCCATCCTTACTATTTCTTTTATGAAGTTGCTACACTGCTACAATTTTTTGTTCAGACAAACTTCATAAAAGAAATAGTAAACGCAAATGCTGCTTTGAAATTCTGCTAAATAATGGTTAAAATATTAATTTATATATATATTAGGTAGATCCCTTACTAAAATTTTATTGCACTAGTACACATCAGTGCAATTGTTTGCAAGTTTTAGTGCAGAAAGCACTTCTTAAAGTGTAGCCATTACGGAATTACCACATGCTTACAAAAAAAAAAAATTAATACTTTCTACCAGATTAAACACAGAGGAGTAAAAATTTGATACACTGCATAGAACACAATGGTTAACAATGTCCTGACAAGACATTTTTTCCCAATTTTTCACTGTAGTTAGGCAAAGTTGATGTTTGTGGTAGAAGAGCAAAAACCAGCGACTTCTGATAATTCACTCAACTGTGTGTTTACATACAATCCAAAAAATATGAAAACGCACAGTCAAATAGTAAAATAAGCAAGGATTTCAATGGTGTATCTCTTTTTTTTTTTTAACAGATTAATGTCTAAATGTTTGGAACATTTGGTTTTGCAGATTTTCCAATTGCAAAGATTCTATGGAGGTCATTTGGAAGGTAAGGTCTGTTCACCCATATGCATTGTGCTTGTGATCTCATAAATTTTGTGCATATGCAGGATATTACTCTGGTTTGTTGCAAGCCTAACACGTATCAGTATGTGACTTGTTTTATATATTGTAACATGACATAAGGTAGCACAAGATTTGTAAGTTTAAATGAATGAAGAAAAGCTGTACACTGAAAAGCTAATAAACAGAATTGATAGAACAAGACCAATAAACTAAATCTGACAGACAAAGACAATGACTATGACAATACCCAATAGGTTGGAAAAGTGATAAAGGAATATAGTTAACATCATGAGTCCAAATGCCCTATTTCAGAAAGAATTATAACAAATATTACCGATAATAAAAGTACAAAGTTGAGTTGTAAAACAAAAATAGTAAGTAAACATTAGATAATTTTATGTGAAAATCAAAGATAAGAACAAATATAATAATAATAATAATAATAATGGAATAGTGTTGATAAAATAAAGATACAATGTTACAAAGTGAAATAAACTAGTGATAATCGAGAAAGAAAAGTGATGGTGAGCATTAATAACTTGAAGGTAGAAAAAAGTAAACCTGTGAGTATTATAATAGCTAATAAACAATGAATATGACCCAGAGATAATAAAGAAACTATATGTTACAAGAAGTAATTATAGTTAGGAGTAATTGAATAGTTTTATAAAAAATAAAATGTTTATCATCAGTATAAAAAAAATGTTTGTTAAACATAAAATACTGATACTTCCTTAAAAGTTTAAAGGAAGAATTATGTTGTGTTATAATGATAGTAAATAATCCAGTGTTATATTTTAGTTATTTGTGTTAATGGATTTATATTTAAAACTATTAAGATTAATGGCAAACACATAATCTGTTATACTAAGCATAGGTAAAGGGAATTATGTACTGTATACTGTAAGTATATTCAATATGGAATACTAATACTCACCTAATGTTCAATTTATATTATGTTTTGTTATGATTATAATTAATCAGATGTAATATTACAATTAATGAGTAACAGGACCAGGGAAAAGATATATTCAATACTGGATACTGGCATTGGCCTAAAATGTTTTTTTAAAAAAAGAGTTATGTTATATTGTATAATGATTATAGCTAATCAAATGTTATATTTTACATATGTGCCTGAGCTATAGAGAACTCAATGTCTGTTGATTTTGGTGAAGATCGGTTACGGGGAAAGGGCAGTTTACCTGAAACATTTTTTGTTGTAACAAGAGTAAAGAACTTAATTTTGATAAATAAAGTATCCTGAAAAGAAGGTAATCCAGTGTAGAAAGGTATATGAAATATCTAGTTTATTTAGTTAATTGTATTATGGTAATTATGTTTAAAACACTTAAAATTAACAATATTTACATAATCAGTTGTAATGAATGAAGATAAAGAGAATTATTTATTCTAGGCATTAGGCCTATATTTGGGAACAAGAAAATTGTAAAATTTAATACAAAAACAATAACAATTAATGAAATAATGCATGTAATCATGTTAGGTTTAACAGTAAGAGTATGGAAAACAGAAATAGATATAAAATAATTAGTTTAGAGTTAATTTACAAAAGAAAACCAAATGTTAAATGTATGGATTTGTTATTATTTGAAGAAAAGTAGTCATGTTGGATATCAAATTAATTGATTTAAATGGAATAAATCCTATTGTAGTCCCAAGCCACGTGTTTGTTAACCAAATACACTGTACTCACCGTCTATGGCTTTTTTCCTTGATGTTTTTTCCAGTTGGAAACATGGAAAAAACATCAAGGAAAAAAGCCATAGACGGTGAGTACAGTGTATTTGGTTATCAAATTAATGTGTAAGAGAAAAGCAATACAATGATGTTATTATATTTATTATTACAGTTAGTATAAGGAAATTATATTAATTTAAAAGATTGGTAGTAATTTTGTATAGAAGAACCATAGTCATATTTAACAATATTCCCAAATAGTCGACCAATGAGAATGAGTGTTTGAACCTTAGCAACCAAGATCTCTAGTAAATAAAATTATTATTCCATTATTAACTTTTGATGAGTACAGATTAAAAAACTGCAGATCATTGGGGAGAAGAAAAAATATCTAATATATAAATGATTGATGAAATATTGAACCAAAACGATGAACTATGAATAATAACCACACAAAAAAAAAAATTAAATACCAAAAGAAGATAGGAGTATCTAATTGACCAAAAGATAATGAGCAGTACCTAAAGGAATCCTATCCGGACTGAAAATAAAGAGAATTTGCTAAGTATACCTTAAATACAACTGTAACGGTAACACGAAAAGATAATAAGTGAAACTACACTGTTAGTACTAGTTATCACTCACTGATCAAACACTTGAACTTCCTTTTATTTAATGAACACTTAGAACTGAAAAGTAATCTCACTGTTATAGTAATTACTTATGTGAAGAAACTTTAAGATTAAATATTAGTTAAAATCAGTTAACCTACAAACACTATTTTCATTAAATATAGGTTATAACTATAATTGTAATTATTTCATAACATGTATAATATTTGTGTGTTGATTGTAAAATTTTGTACTTTTATTAGTATATTTAATGACATTTTCTGTAGCCTCAAGAACTTCACGACCTGAGATATTGTCACGTAGTATATTTAATGACCTTTTCTGTAGCCTCAAGAACTTCACGACCTGAGATATTGTCACGTAACAGTGTTTGTACGTGTTTATTTAGTTTTAACGCGTTGCTTTCAATTCGTTTATCGTGAAAAGTTATTAAGTGGAAGTTAATTCCATTTGTGTAAAAAACGGATTTGTTGCCGTAATCGATTGTGTCTTCGAGCGCCCTGTTCTTCTATAAAGTAATCTGGTCCGTTCGCTGCTCACTCTCCTGGTTGCTGCCTGTAATTATCCTGTAAATTCTCTAGTTCTCTACAATGACAACTCTTTCCAGTCAAAATAACAATATTTATTTTATTTAAATTGTTCAGAAAAGGAACAGTCGACTTGTGTCGAAACAAAATAATGGTTGGGTCGACTCTACTGCTCAATTCGATTATGATGCTAACAACTTTCAGTAAACAAATTAATTGTATATTAATTATATTAAATCTCAGGGTTTAAGGGTTCTTTGAGACTGCTATTGAATTCAGAGAATGCACACAGAAATACAATACATCACAAAAGGTAAGTAAAATTTAAAGTCTTAATACTATATTCTGTTAATCGCTGCTAAGCAACGACTGTTGTTTCGTCAAGATGGCCGCTCAGACGCAGTGGCGGCTCGTGAGTAATGAAATGGGAGGGGCACACAGTGGGGAGGATCTAAGGTGGGCCACCATTCGCGGTAATTAGTACTTAGGTAAAAAAATATAGAATGTCTTTCTTACCTGGTATTTCACTTTTTGTATAACAATTCCATTCTCCTGTTTTTAGATGTAGCGAATTCCTCTATCACTTGTTTGCTGAAATCTTGAATTCCATGAATCATTTTTTTTCTGTGGATAGCATAGCCAATGCATTCAGTCTATCAGTGCCCATGGAATTTCTTTAAAATGTTTTTATTCTTTTCAATGTAGAAAAGCACCTTTCACTTTCAACAGCTGTCATCGGTATGGTAACAATTATCTTTAAAATAGTCACACACTCTGAGAAGGTACGAAACATGTTATTATCAAGGAAAAACTGTAATAAGGGTGTTGCACCAGAAGCAATACGTAAATCTTCATGACTGTATAACACTTCTAGTTCGGTTCTCAGTTTCGGACCATTTATTATGGGATAAAATTTAATTGTAGTCTGAAAATCATTTTCCGGAAACTCAATACAGTACTGTGGGAACTTTTCAACTAAAAACAATTTGGAAACACGTAAATGATCTGAAAATTGAAATCTTTCATTAATATTGTTCACAATCATATCACATACTTCCAATGCGGCCACACGGTTGCTCCTATTACTTAATTGTTCAACACACTGTCTCTTAGTCACAGGCTCACTTACAGACACTTCACTGTCTTCACAGGTCTTACGAATATTAACCACTGCACTCACAAAATTTTTAACAAATGTTCTCATTTTTGTTGCATCAATGTTTCTTTGTTGAATGCAATCAAAGAAAATCGCCACATGAGGCATAATTTTGTGGAAAAAAGTCAACCAGAAAATGAACTGAGGATCCCTCAAAGTTCGTACAAATCCTGCAGCCTGGCCAGAATCACTTTTGTCAGAAATCTCTATGTCCCTAATGTGTTCAAAACATTTTATTAGATTATCTTTATGTTCAAACACAGTATTAACAGCCCTGTGTTGAAAGTACCATCTTGTAGGAGTCACAGACCCAATTTTTTTTTACAATTTCTACTAAATAATCCATCCTCTTTGGAGATCTTGAAAAATATGGTCGTATTCCTTGCAGGTCTTGAAAAAATATTCTACTCTGGGAGGCAGACGATGATGAGTTTTGAAGAATCAGATTCCCTTGATGGGCATAACAATGAATAAAATTTGCATTTGGATACTTCTCTTTAACCAAACACTGGACCTCTCCTTTCTGACCACTAATAACAGATCCACCATCGTAAGTCTGACAAATTAGTTTTTCCGGGGACTTGTCTATTCCTATTTCTTCCAACTGTCCTAAAATTGTCGAGGCTAAACTTCGAGCACTTTTATCAAAAGGGACTTCAAAAAAAACCCCAAAACATTTCAATTATTCTCCCTTCAATGAGATATCTCAAAATCTGTGCCATCTGTGTTTTGCACGAACTGTCAGTTGTTTCATCAGCCTGAAGTGATATGAAGTCTATCGTAGAAATTTCAGTCGCAATATTTTTTCGACACACTGACAAAATGGCATCTAAAAGTTCGTTCTGAACTGTTTTCGAGGTTCCTTTAAACACTGTTGAATTTTCTAAATCATCTTTCAAAACACTGTCAAGTGCTGCAGTATAATTGATTAGTCCTTTAAAAATCCCTGGGTTGTTGTCTGCTTCTTCCGTTTCATCGTTGCCACGTAAAGCTAATTCAAATTCCCCACAAAATTTAATCGCATCAATTATTTGAGACAAGATGTATCTGTTCTTGTCTACAAGTTCGTTATGTTTACGAACAGAAATTCTGTAACCATCATCGAGTTGCAACCTAATATTTACAATACCTAGCACGGCTAAACTCATTTCATTGTCTAAATGACATTTAGACAGCGAATACTTCTTACTCTTTTCTGGTAAATGTTTCAGATCTTTAACGCCCGATTTAGTCCACGTGTCTTCACCGCCAAACAGAAGACAAGCAAAGCAAAATAAAGCACTGATTGTGGGGCATCCGCACATCCATTCCCATTTTTCGTACACTGTGGTATTGAAAGTTCTATTATAGGTTCTGTTTTTGTCCTTAAACACTTGGTTGATAGACAAGTGCGGTCTTGGTGGACCCAATTGTTTTGCTATAAACCTATCTTCATAGCACAAAGTTTTACTCTGTAAATACTTGACATCATTCATTTTGTCTCAGAGATTTACACAAACACACAAAATACCGACACTTGAATATTTTCAACACCGTTATTTACACGTGTGCGTAACACTGATTACTGAAGACCACTTGTAACACTACAATTTATACAATTACTATAAGCACTGGCACCACAATTATCGTGTAGCACATAACATAACCGCTCTAGGTACACATTCTATTTTAATATTTCCTTCAATGAGAATATAATTTAAAATTATATAAAATCGCAAAAATTATTATAATCATATTTACGATAGAAACATTATAATAACATTATTTCATAACAATATATACTAAGAAAGTAACAGTAATTATTAGTATTATAGCACAGCTCAGATGGTGGTAAAATGTAATAGTCTACTAAATAGCTCCGATTCATATCCGTTAGTTGCAGTAATGTGGCGCACCTACAGGATTCAGAGTTTACTACTTGAAGACTGTTAATTTTTGGTCAATGGTCACATAGTCTAGTGTGACCGAACGCTATGGGAATTTAGCATTACGCTCTCCCACCACAAGAGAGTTGAGAAGTGGAAGTGTTGCGTCTTAGACCCTCTCGATGAAATCTTAAGTTGGTCTTAGAACACTAGTTGAGGTGCTGGTGTGAAATGAAATAATTAAGTGGACTGTATACGTTTGTTGGAGTTAATGATTTATTGAAATTAGTAGAAAATAGTTTCTGGCGCGTGCAGTTTAGCACGGCATAGATGCCTGAGAATTAAGATAGAATTAAATGTTGAAAACCCATAATCGTGTGTAGGCCGAGATCGCCTAAGTAGTTAGCGCATGATGCTCATGCTAAATTTAGAAATGTTGAAAAATAATGTAGCCGTGGCTGGCGAACTGAGCGAGATGCCCGCTCGGAGTCTTGCAAGTAACTAAGTTAAATTTGACTGCTGCTAGCCTGTATCATAACCGGCAGCAGATAGCAGGGAGAAAAATGACGTCACTACACGCACCTGCAATGCGGCATTTTACAGTACAAAGTTTACATAGGTACAAAGTTTAACCATACTGCCCGCACAGAATCGGGGCGATTTTGCAACTTAAGTCAATGTGTGAATAGTACATAGTAATTGACATTACATGATACCAAAATTCAATAATAAATAACAAATGCTAATACAATAACAACAACATAACAATTGACATGCCAAATTCATGTAAGGATACATAATCCATAATAATTTACATTACATAGTAACAGAATAATGATACTAAAATTCCACAACACATAATAACATGATAATGTGTAACGGGGCAAAAAGGGGGGCTTTTTATTTTATTAACTTCGGGTTTTTATTTTATTAGAATATCCACAATTCAATTTTTATCTGTGGGGACAGCCACGGGTTAAATAAAACGTGGTTCGAACAAAGAAACGGTGATGAAACAATGGCAATGGAATGTGCGGGTTGAAGATTCTTAGAACTTTGCGGCGGTGTGACATCTGCGCCCAAACGCACTAACATCTGCAGAGCGCATACCCACGCTAATCGAAAGGTACACAAGATGGCCCAAAGACAATATTTTTCGCCACGTGTATCGGAGGTGACGGAAACGAAACTTAGTCCTGCCCACATTTGTGACGTCGACCAGTGCACACTAAATATCGTCCACGTCTAAAACACGAAGAACCCATGTGTTGGCTGAACAGTAACTATGACTACCAAGTACCAGGCATTGCTTTCCGCCTTGTCCGGCCAAAATTTAGTAGAGGGGACTTAGAGACGCTACTCGCAATTCCTCACCGACTCTAGCCTGCGCAGGCAGCCGGTCAAACAGGGCTCAACAATAACATTTCAATATCAATCGAAAGTGAGGGCAGTATTTCAAACAAATGTGCAAGTGAGTGCAGTATCTAACAAAATTTAACAATGTAAACTTTTCGGACACCTCAAAAGAGAACTGAGTGAGTGATATGTCGCAAGCTCGAGGAGACGCCACGCGGTCCGCAGGAACCTTGCGTAACAGTATGACACCGAATACGTAATTATTTTGAATAAAATGGGGCGTATTTATCTTTAAAGGGGGTTTTAAAATTGAATGTATGTGTGCGTGAGCAGGCTGGGCAGCTTTCATAAATATAATATGTTTATGTTAATTTGTATTTATATTTTAATATCATGGTTTTTCTAATAATCAAGGAAATAGTTTGTACCCTTATTTAAAAATATGGAAAGAAATGATTGAATATGTTTATATTTTGGTGGGATTATGTTTATAAAATTATAAATGGGAAAGAGATTTTAATTCGATTCTATAACTACGCCTCATGGCAAATGGCAATGTGTTTTGTTTCCAACATAGAATAGCATGCAACTATGTGGGGTGTAACTGTGAGTAACGATAATTTAGAAAAAATTAAACAAAAGTTTTCTTTTCACTATATATGTCGTTAGAGTATTTATTTCGTACCCCCACACTGTTTCTGACCTCGCCTAAAAACGAAACCTGGGACCCTAGTGAAAAGTAATAGTGGTAAGTACACAAATATAAAGCATAATTATTAATAACTAATAAAGGTAGATAATGTGTTTCTATACAAATGATAAATGATAATACAATAATCAGACAGACATAATAGTTGGCATTACATAATAATAGGATAATGATCCTAAAAATTCAAAAATATGCAACAGATAACAATACAATGATAAGAGACATAATAATTTACAGCATAGTATTAGAATAATAATCCCCAAAAAAATCAAAAAATATATACAATAGTAAAACCCATATAATCCCTATGCATAATATTAGAATAATAATCCCCAAAAAATTCAAAAAAATCACTAATAACATGATGGTGATACATACTGGTACAATAGACATAATAACAATGTAATAATCACAACAATGTAAAGCATGTGATCGCCCAGGGAATGTCCCGGGCATGAAGCACGATAATGCTATAAAGTTCACATCATTGAAACGTGTTGCATGAACGCTCATGCGATTAGTCTGAGGCCACTAGAAGTGGACATAATTTATGGATGGGTCGACGTAGGATACCATTTGCGTTGCGAACATCCGCGACGCGCACTATTGAACGCAAATAGACATTAGTGAATACCCAGTGTTTCCACTGCAGTGGGGGGAATTGTCTTCTAGAATAAGGACGAGTTGTCCGGGAGTCAAATTTTTTGACGGGATGCACCATTTGTTGCGTTGTTGCAACTGGTGCAAATAATCTTTCGACCACCTGTTCCATATAGACTGGGTGAATCTTTGGAGCAGCTGCCATCTGCCCAGACGACTAATATTGACTTTGGCATAGTCAGGTTCCGGGAGTGCGGTGAGCGGAGAACCAACCAGGAAGTGAGCTGGAGTTAAAGGTTCGGGATCCCTAGAGTCATTTGATAAGGCGAACAAAGGGTGTGAGTTAGGACTCTATTTGAGTTAGGATAGTGTAATACTCCTCAAACGTAAGAATGGTTCCGCCGACAACGCGCCGCAAATGAAACCTGACGCTCTAGACTCCGCTTTCCCACAGGCCGCCAAAATACGGTGCTGAGGGGGGAATAAAGGACCATTTGATGCCTTGGGCACTGGTAAAATCCTGGGTGGTCTGTTCAAAACCATTAGATTGAAAAAGTTTGTATAATTCGTGAAGTGTGCTACTAGCACGACGAAAGTTTGTTCCATTGTCGGAGAATATCTGATCAGGGATACCTCTACGCGCTATAAACCGTTTTAATGCTGCTATGAAGGCGTCTGAGGTAAGGTCTGAGACTAGTTCCAGGTGAATAGCTTTAGTGACCATGCATATAAATAAAGGAATAAGCCTTTGACGTCGATTTTGAACGTTGCCCGCCATGACGTATAAGTACGGGACCGGCATAGTCGACTGCAGATTGAGAAAATGGCTTAGCAGGCGTAACCCAGGAAGGGGGTAATTGTCCTAATAATTGACTTGCGCCCCTAGCACGGAATCGAAAACAAGTGATACATTTGTGTATTACTGATCTTATATATGATTTATCATTAATTATCCAATATTTCTGCCGTACAGAATACTGAGTCAATTGTACCCCAGCGTGAAGTAGACGAAGATGCTCGCCTTCTATGATTAATTTACTGAGGTGAGAATGCGGGTGGAGTATGATTTGGTGTTTGCTGTCTTCAGCTGGGAGTGCTGAAGACGTCCGCCCACGCGTAATATCCCCGCATTGTCCAGAAAGGGGTTAAGTGAAAGAATTTTACTACTATTAGGGATACAGCGTTGTGCCTCAAGTTCCTTAATTTTGATGTTAAAGTGCGATCGCTGGGACTGGCGAATAAAAACCAAAAGTGTACCATGTAATTCATGGGAAGTTAAAAAGGAAGTGTCTCTATCCGCTATGGGGAGCCTAGAGTTCCGAATGAACCGACGGCAATATGAAAATACGCGAAGGAGTTTTGAAAGCGAAGAGCAGTTTTCAAAATAACTAGACGTAGATGAAGCGACAATCAAAGAGGTTTGGACCTGCTTTCGTTGTTCCTGCTTAATATCGGGATGAGTGCAGGGTGAATGGGCATCGAAGGTACTGGTGGGCCATGATGATGACTCATGGGACAACCAGGATGGACCGTACCAGCATTGCGGGTGACTGTGTAAAATTCGAGGGAGACAACCAAGCGATAGAATGTCGGCAGGGTTGTCATGTGACGAGACATGATGCCAGGTACCCTTCGCAGTGAGACGCTATATTTCTGCAACACAGTTGGCGACAAATACCTTCCATCTGGAAGACTGCTGGGGAATCAGTGTAAGGCGATCATCGAGTCAGAATAAAAATATAAGTCGTCGAATTTGTAACTCGCGGCGTTTATAACCTTGGACACCAGCTGAGCCAATAAGAGACAGGTGCAAAGTTCAAGTCTGGGAAGTGTTACCTGCTTCAAGGGAGTGACTGTAGATTTGGAACACAGCAAATTTGATGAGATACTGCGGTTTGAATACACCGTACGCACATAAATACAACACACGTAACCCTTTACTGATGCGTCGGCAAACCCATGGAGCTGGAATGAAATGATTTGTGAATTATTTAAACTCTTTACAGACCTTGGAATTTTAAAGTAAGTGTCTGAAATCAGCTGAGAATAAAGCTCTACCCACTGATTAGATAATGAGTCTGATAACTGGTCATCCCAACTTGTACCGCTGAACCACAACATCTGCATGAAATGCTTACACCAAAATGTGACCGGGCCAATGAGTCCCAATGGGTCGTAAATTCCTGCGATAACTGCTAATACCCTTCTCTTGTTGAATACATTCACTTTGACACGTCTTTGGAAACTATATACGAAACTATCTTCGTCAATGTCCCATTGAATACCCAAAGTACGCACAGTTTGATTTTTGCTAAAGTCGAGGGGAGAATGGGCGTGCGAAGCTATAATGTTTTGTTCATTGGAAAACCATTTGTGCAAGGTAAAACCGTATTGGCTTAATAAATCTGTAATGTCGGATTTCATTTTAAATAGGATGTGCCGGGTTATCTGAACCGGTCATGAGATCGTTCACATAAAAATCGTTTGCGATGGCTGAACAAGCTATAGGGTGTCTAGTTTCGTTTTCCTGGGCTATTTGTGCCAGACATCATGTGGCAAGAAATGACGCACTTGCAGTCCCATATGTGACTGTCCTCAAGGCATAATGTTGAAGTTCCCTATGGGGGGCGTCGCGCCAGACAATACAATCCTTAGGATTAACTAAAATTTGCCGGTACATCTTCTCAATGTCTGAAATGAGGACATATCGGTGAGTGCGAAACCGAGACATAATAGAGAACAGATCCTGCTGGACCATGGGACCAACCATCAATGTGTCGTTCAAGGACAAATTGTTTGTTGTTTTGGCAGAGCCGTCGAAAACAACTCACAATTTGGTAGTTATACTAGAGCCTTTAAAAACTGAGTGGTGCGGCAAGTAAAAGGTGTCTGATTTGTTAACTGACAAATCGTAAGCATTAAGTAAAGACATGTGACCAAGAGTTAAATATTCGTGCATGAATGTGCTATAGTCCTTATGAAGGGCCGGGTTCTGCTTGAACTTGAGTTCCAGTGCTTGAAACCTGCGGATAGCTCCGTGAAGAGAATCGCCCAGATGAGAATTGTGTAACCTGCGTGGTAGGGATATGACAAATCTACCATCATTATTACGGAACGTATTAGCGACAAAATGACTTTCGCATTCCGAGTCCTCAACAGAGGGAGCACGAACAGCAACGTCCTCTAATTGCCAGAAGTCCTTTAATTGAGAGTAAATGGCATTATTGTCTTTGCATGCTATGAATGATTAGACAGGTTTTGTCATGTCGACATTAAAGGGCAAATTACCCGCGAGAATGAATCCCAATTTTGTCTCCTGTATTATGGGAAAGTGTGGGCTATGAATGAATTTGACAGGTTCACTTAATTGTAAGTAATACTGGGCACCGAGCAATATGTCGATTTGCGAAGAAAAGTTCAGTTGCGGGTCAGCTAGGAATATGCCTTTTGGTAAATTTAGGGATGAGATATCAAATGATTTTGCAGGGAGATTATTCGTGATACTGGGAAGCACAGCGCAATGTATGTTTAAACTAAAATTCTTATAACGTGAATGCAACCTTACCCTAGTACTGAAGTCAGCTTGAGATAAGGAATTGTTTATACCGGTGATGGGTAATTGACATGTAATTAGTTTTAGACCCATGCGACGTGCGAAACTCATGGTGCAGAAGTTAGCTTGCGATCCTGAGTCCAATAAAATCCTTACTGGGTGCTTCCTACCGGCATGGTCAGTTGTCATGCAGACAGCGGTGGATAATAAGATAGATTTGTTTGTTTGCAGTTTCAGTGAAAACTGATTGTTCCTGCACGAAGCGTTATTGCCTGATATGTGGATCATTGTGTGGTGGCGTTTAGCACACGTCCTTCACGCAAATTTGGAAGGACAGTGTGCGAGATCATGGCCTGGACGTATGCAATTTAAACAGAGTTTATGTTTAATTAAAATATTTTTTCGTTCCAGGGGAGATATAGCCATGAATTGTGGGCATTCAGAAAGGCGGTGTTTACCACAACACAGCTGACAGATGTTATTACCGATATGAGAATGGAATGTTGACCTAGTAAGATCAACCAGTTTAATCGCTTTGCGATAGGGAGTCTTATCTTGTATTTGTAACTTTTTTAATTTTCGGTATATTATTTACTCAAATTAAGTTAACACTTCCACTTACCTTACGACTTGGATCTGGCCGGACCTCGTAGTGTAGGTAAACCCATTTCGTTCGACAAACTCTGACGATACATATAACGAAATAAGGCATTGAAAGAATTTAACTCTCAATTGTATGGAAGAGAAATCAGACTTTTTTATTACTCAGAAATGTTAAAATGTTAAATCTTCTTGTTACATGTTGTGCAACTCTTGCACCTTACTGACTATTGCTTACCTTATCTTGGCCAATTATATAACTTCATTCACACACATATACACTTAATTCAGCCCAGCATTGCACACTCTCACATACACACATTATTTATAATTTATAAAACCCTTAACATTTTATATGAATCAAATTCCCCCTTTGCCAGCCACGCGGTCTCCACGCACACGCATTGTCCGAAATAGGAAAAAATAAAATTCTCGATTAAGGCCCTCTCGATAGATTGACCGCGGTCATATGACACTTCAACTGATTAATCCACTCTTTAACTTGTTAAATTACAACTTTTTTGACGAGCCTACTGAGGCCGCACCGACGCCATTGGTTGCGGTCAGTCGACTGGACACTGGAACGTAACAGGTACTTCTTGCTTCCACAGGCGAGACCGACGATTCACGGCCACCCTGCTTTCGTCGCTCATACTCAGTTGTTGTGAGGTAACCATTTTATATATGGAATATGGAAGTTATATTCCGTGTACCAAAGTACAATATTGGCTTTGGCTCTGCTGATGTCACCAACAGTAGGCGGGGCGTTAGCAGTGTTTCCGGGAGATCTTGGAGAAGACGACGAATATTTTTACACTCTGGCCATCTTGAGTTTTTAGTCAGCGCTTGGGTAGGCGCCCTTGCTTGGGGTGCGCATGGGAGCGCAATGCCACACTCTCGCATAGTTCTTAGAAATTTGTGGAGGTGCAAATTCTTCAGCCGCATTACACAACAACAACTGCGTCTATGCCTTTGTTTCAAACTGTTTCTTAACACAATGGAAATAACGTTGCCATGCGTTCTGTTATAATGGAATGAATCTGTTGCACAATAATTTTCACAACTTTTGACAAACCCGTCCAAAAATGAAATAAATAAAAGATATAAATGCCCCCCTACTCTTAAAAATAAAAACACCCAAAAATTGACCCGCTACAATACCCCCTCGATGAGAATTCTGCTGTTCACGACAGAAGAAATCTCATCGATAAACCCCGAAGAGGACCGGTGAGGAACTGGTGCCAACAACCCCCTGGTTCTTAATCTCCTGGGTACACGACCCCCCTGGCTCAGCGACTATGGACTCATCTGAACGAGATCACTGGACTTCTCCGTAAGAGATCCCAACACCGAGAAATCGCGCAGACTCGTACCACGGTGCACCTCGCCTTTTAACATGCTACCCCCAAAAATCCTCAATCCCTGGCTAAAATTATTCCAGCTCCTCCGCCGATATGTTCCCCTTTTTTGCAAGCTGGGCTGCCTTTAGCAAATACTGGGCTCACACACACTAACATTACATGTTGCCATAACACACTAAAATTAAAAAATTTCTTTTAAAATTTATTAAAAATTTAAAAAAATTCAAAATTCAAAAAAATAATATTTTATCAAAAAATTCTCTTCCTTGTTTTCTAATTTTTGTTTCAAATGACTTAACCTAAACATTTCTACTAATCTAAACATATCCTTACCCTAACATGAGAACCACTTATAGTCTACCAATACAATGCAATACAATAAAATAAACATGGTTAATGCACACATAATAAAAGAATCACTATCTAAAATATTCATTCGCTGGCAGGCGAAAAATCAAGTTTTTTTTTCTTTTTTTTTTTCAAAAAAAATTAAAATTTTCAAAAATTTTAAAATTCAAAAACAAATTTAAATTTGTTCAAAGGTTTCATTTATATTTAGAAATTATTCAAAACTGGTTTAAAGTGATTAAATAAACAAATAAAATTAATTCCCTACTATACAAGCTTAGTAGGTGTCTGACATCATCAGCTGATCGAAACTAGGTCAAGTCCAAAACCCTTGACCTACATATGTTATGCACAATTTCTATCTAAAACACATTTGACATCTGTACTATCCCATCTTGAAATACAAAACATAGTAACATAAAATATTTAAAATTACAAAATATTAATATAAATGATCATCAGCTTGATATTTAAATTATTTAAAACAAACAATTCTTAATTTTACATTATTTTCAAATTTTATCAAAATTCTGTCACTGTTTTAAAACAAAAGCTTTTGTATCTTTTATCATAAATTTCTCTCTTTATGCTTAACAATCTTACTCTTTATTTAACAATCTCGCTATACTTTACTGTGGGTGATGTAAATTATTTATTCTCATTTACTGTATTACTAGATCTGTTTACATATATAAACTTTCTTCCCCTGACTCTAACATTCATCACTTCAATTATCATGACACCCATCTCTATCAAAATATCTATCCCAAAACACTCTCAACCCCAACTTATCATTTAACACAAATCGCTACCTTCTCTACATATAAAAAATACTCTCTAACCCTTTGTACATAGGATATGTGTTTCCCCTACCCAAAACTCAATTCCCTTATTTGGCGGCCTGGATTCTACCTAAGGCAGCCCCTCCTTACTAAAATCGATACCAATTCCTGTCCCAACATATTTTGTTGTGAACTCCTACATTACACTACCCTCTAATACAAAATTGCCATCCCCAAAAATCTCAATCTCATTACCTTACTACAGATACACAAAATAACCTCATTAATTATAAACATAAATATATCATTCAGAACTCTACAATTATTCTCCATTACTACTGTGTCAACATCAATACTTCTCAAACCTCTATAACATACATTACTTCAAGACAACATTACATCATATTCATCTCTACTATTTCAAATTCAACTTTGAATTCAATTGGGACAGATCTATATGCCCCACAAAATATTTATCACCCAAAAAACTATTTCTTATTAGATTTCACAAATCGTTACTTTATTTCTCATATTCTTTTTATCATTACTTCAAAATATCTGTAATACATTAAACATTACATTGAACTTTAATTACTTGTAACATTTACAAACCAATATACCAGTGACATGTTATTACTGGTCAGCTGATATCCTAACATAATGAAAACACATATCAAAGTTGAACAAATTACATGAAAGATATATATTTATTTATCATTATTCCTCACCTCCTTGTTTCCCCTTTCTCTGATTCTGATGCTTATGTTGGCCGCCTGCCAGACGATTTAATTATTGGCTTAGAAAAAAAAATACACACCCATAATGAAAATACATATTCTT
Source organism: Magicicada septendecula (assembly GCA_034769895.1). Lineage (NCBI taxonomy): Eukaryota > Metazoa > Arthropoda > Insecta > Hemiptera > Cicadidae > Magicicada > Magicicada septendecula. Next base: position 761,842,347 of record CM068367.1, read on the forward strand.
ATCAACGCCTATATCTAACATACAACTATAAAATAATACATTTAAAATTATAGCATGTAATGGACACCTCATATTGAGTGTCTGAGCAACTAGTTGTTTAACAGAGCACAAGCAGTTTTATTGGATCAAAATTCGAATTAGCAAAAACTTCTATGTCATAAAATTTAAATTCGTGACTCCTTTGCGTCACCTCCCAGCCACACACACTATTTCAAATTATGGAGGACTGTCTCATCCTTGCGCTTCGACAGAGACTGTATATTTTGGAGCAGGTTTTTTACCTCTCCGTGTCTCTGCTTCCGCTATTAAGTTTTAACATTGTTGAACATCATCATGTTCTCGTACATAATCATACACCCTTAAGACGGATCTACCACCTGTCTTGCTACCCCAAGGCGGGCAGAGTGGCAGCCGCTGTTCCATAGTACCGGAGATTTCCCCTAAGTTCTCCCCCCCATTAAATTTCTAATCTGTACCAATTTCAAGTCAGCTATGGTCAAGGGACTTGATATGACCATAGCTGGCCGCTAGCCAAAACCACGGTTAGTGCTGGTAAGACAGTAACCGCCCGAAAAGTCGAGGAAATCTAAACTTCATTTCACTGCCTGTTTCAATCATCACTATTATGTGCGACACGGTCGTTTGGCAGTGTGTACACTTTAATTTACACGGATAAGGTGTACCGCACATTTATTGCCCTTTTGGCCTCCGATGGAGGTAACACTCACTGTTACCCCCAACCCATTTCGCTACTTGCGAGAGCACAGGCCACCCCCACAATAGCCATTTAATAGCTAACTAATTACAATTGAAATTTTATATACATATACGATAATATTTGCATCAATAATCATTTCCCTCATTCATAACTTTTTACCATGTGACTTTCTTGAAATTTTCAAAATTTATTATTTAATAATCATTATATATCATTTTTCATTTATTAAAAAATTTTTTAATTATTATCTTTATTAAACACAATAATTGCATTAAAATCTCACTATTACATTAACACCTCAACCACACCTGTAAACATTTTTATTATACATGATTATCAAATTTTTTCTACTTACAATCCATTTAACATGATATACACCCAAAACATAATCACCACCACAATACCTTTCACCTCACCTCTGTAACATTTAACACAAAAATATTAGTTTACATCAAATAATTTATCATTCATTACCAAATTTCCATCTCGTAAAATGAATTAAATTCATAAAAAAATTAATTAATTAACATTTAAATAAGCAATCAAAATATTTAAGCATATCAAATTGGTTTAATTAAATTAATGACTGAAAATATAAATTATGTAGTTATCGAAACAATTACCATTTCTGTTTTCAAAATTAATTCTGATATTTATTCAACTTGCAAAATATTGGTATTCTTATTATTATCGCAACATTTTCTAATACATATACACATTATATACCTAACGTTTCATAATACACACAAATGAATTCACTATATTATTTACAAACTCTTGCTATTAATTGTTCAGTTTTTTCCGCACTTCATTGTCCCATTCTGCCATGTCAAGAAACCATTAAACACAATGTTTATACTGTCTTTTATTGTTTTAATAGTTTATCCTCCATCGTTCCAAATCAACCTTGGTTCTACATAACATCGTTCAATTGTATTACCACACAAATGACTGTTTTGTGTGTTGTAACCAGAAAAACTAACTTCAATCAACTTATTCAAATACTCGTTAAACCAGTCTACGTTAGGTATTTTTGTCAAGTCTCCATCATTAAATTCATTAACTATTGGGTTAATCATTTTTATTAAATCATTGTAATCATTGTTGTTCAAATATATTTTTAAACTTTCTTTCCATTTGTTGTACTTCCTATTTAAATCATACAATTCTGTTTCTTTACAAACATACAATTCTCTGTTTACATCTCTCTCTTCATAACCCCAAATCACACTCTCAAAAGTATTACAGACAGAGGGTACAAATTCAATTAACTCTTTCCTGACTTCTCCAGGAAAAACAAAAAACTTCAAAAAACAATTATTTGTAGCACACTTGTCTACACAATATATACGTGAAGGTCTTACTTCACCCCCCATTCTACCTCGTAAACAATTTACCCCCTGTTTCATACCAGTAATATAGCTCTCTTTCCACTCTCTCTCCAACTCATTAACTCACATTAACATCTCATAATCACATTCTACAACTTCATTAGTACTCTCAGATACCACCTTTTCGACTACATTATTATTCTCGTTATTCTCAACATCATTATTATTTATTAATTCATTACCTAATACAACATTGTCATTACAACTTTCGTTTGTATTACTCGTACTTGATTCTACTTTATTCAGACTATTTCTTGTCATTTCATCAGCTTTTTCAAGACATACATTCTTGTCTTGTATACTATTTATCAACTCATCAAATTTTACATTTATATTTAGCTGTAACTGCATATTCTGGTCTTTAATTGCTTTAAAATTAATATCGTTTTAATATTCTGCTGTTCGCATTTTATTTTCTGTTCATTAAAATCACTAGTTAATTGATCTAATTTACAGTCCATCTTTCGTAAGAAACTCATTATATCTAGTTCCTCTGATTGTTTACTTTTATTGGTTGAAACGGGTGTCAACTGAATCCCAGAGTCAACATCTGTTTCGTTTACTTGTGGTTGAGACGCAATCGGAGTGGAATGAATTATTATATTACTGCCGACAGCTGTTTCTGTAACAGCACCCGTCTCCCCCCTCAACATACCACTTTCATCCAGCGATTGCGACTCAAGGCCACTTTCACTCATAATTGACTTTATTATACTACTTTTTTCTGTATTCTCGGACATTTTTACTTTATCTATTTTTTCTTATGTAACAACTGTCAATTAGTGATTTTATTTCAAAACTGATATTTTACAAACTCAATTTGCTTTCGCAACCCTACCTCGCTATGCATCGTCAGATGTAGGCCGGCGTTAAGATAACCCCTCTTCAGTTATATTAAATCCTGGTCACGCTGCACCAATTGTAACTTTTTTAATTTTCGGTATATTATTTACTCAAATTAAGTTAACACTTCCACTTACCTTACGACTTGGATCTGGCCGGACCTCGTAGTGTAGGTAAACCCATTTCGTTCGACGAACTCTGACGATACATATAACGAAATAAGGCATTGAAAGAATTTAACTCTCAATTGTATGGAAGAGAAATCAGACTTTATTACTCAGAAATGTTAAAATGTTAAATCTTCTTGTTACATGTTGTGCAACTCTTGCACCTTACTGACTATTGCTTACCTTATCTTGGCCAATTATATAACTTCATTCACACACATATACACTTAATTCAGCCCAGCATTGCACACTCTCACATACACACATTATTTATAATTTATAAAACCCTTAACATTTTATATGAATCAAATTCCCCCTTTGCCAGCCACGCGGTCTCCACGCACACGCATTGTCCGAAATAGGAAAAAATAAAATTCTCGATTAAGGCCCTCTCGATAGATTGACCGCGGTCATATGACACTTCAACTGATTAATCCACTCTTTAACTTGTTAAATTACAACTTTTTTGACGAGCCTACTGAGGCCGCACCGACGCCATTGGTTGCGGTCAGTCGACTGGACACTGGAACGTAACAGGTACTTCTTGCTTCCACAGGCGAGACCGACGATTCACGGCCACCCTGCTTTCGTCGCTCATACTCAGTTGTTGTGAGGTAACCATTTTATATATGGAATATGGAAGTTATATTCCGTGTACCAAAGTACAATATTGGCTTTGGCTCTGCTGATGTCACCAACAGTAGGCGGGGCGTTAGCAGTGTTTCCGGGAGATCTTGGAGAAGACGACGAATATTTTTACACTCTGGCCATCTTGAGTTTTTAGTCAGCGCTTGGGTAGGCGCCCTTGCTTGGGGTGCGCATGGGAGCGCAATGCCACACTCTCGCATAGTTCTTAGAAATTTGTGGAGGTGCAAATTCTTCAGCCGCATTACACAACAACAACTGCGTCTATGCCTTTGTTTCAAACTGTTTCTTAACACAATGGAAATAACGTTGCCATGCGTTCTGTTATAATGGAATGAATCTGTTGCACAATAATTTTCACAACTTTTGACAAACCCGTCCAAAAATGAAATAAATAAAAGATATAAATGCCCCCCTACTCTTAAAAATAAAAACACCCAAAAATTGACCCGCTACATATTCTGCTTACTGAACTAGTCGCGGCACCGATGTTTTGCATTAACTGCCTTCTACTGTTTAAAAATTTAATGAAATTACTGAAATTAGGAAATCGCTCGTCGGACAAGCTTTCTTTCCAGAGCCGACATGTATGGTTATCGAGTTTTTGCGTTAAGTATTGAACGAAAATGATTTCAAGTATTTACCGGTAAATTTAATGAATTTAAAGCATTTATATTCGTGGTGATCTTGTCAATGAATTTGGAAATGCTAACCATGGACTCTTGTTGAATGGACTTCACGCCCAAGACATTCCCTATGTGATAGGCTGAGACAATTAATTTGCTGTCATACCTGGCCCTTAATAGATCAATGGCTACCGCATAATTGTCATGGGTTATTGGGAGAGATTTTATTATGTTTAAAGCTTCGTCTCTTAATGAAGAGTGTAAATAGTGTAATTTCTGAATGTCCGTCAGGTCAGTTCTGACGTGTACAAGATCCACAAACATATTATAATAATGTTGCCAATCAATAATGTTGCCTGAGAAGCAGGGCAATTTAATTGGCTCTAACTGTATAGGGGGGGGGGGTTAATTGAATCAATGACTTCTTGTTCACCTCCTCTACTTGCTCTAATATATGGTGTAGTTTGCACTCAATATTACAGAGATCATCCTCTGTTTGAACCCTGTCACTGACTGATGTGAATCGGAATCATCAGCCTCAATTTGGGTCTGAATTTCGTCATACTTCGCGGACAATTCCATCAAGTGGCGGAGTTTAATTTTTAAGGCATGGTGATCGCTTATGTCCGGATCGAAAATGTCAGCGAAAGTATTTACACGGGAGATAGAGGCCTTAATTGTGCCCCGTTTTTTGACTAACGCTTTCACATCAGCCATGACTGAACTGCAAAATGTGATTCGAAAACGAAAGTTAAATATAGAGCAAGTGAATGATTGTTGTAATTTGAATAATTTAGTAAATTCTGATATGATGCGGGAGCCAGTGATCGGTATGCAACTAAATCTATTACTTATTATAATAGGTACTTAATTTCTTTAAAAAATAGTTATGGAAGCTATTGAAAATATGAATAATTCAAAGTGACAATATACATATAGCCTTATCACATCACTTAAGTTTCTTAATGCATTATTGTACAGCTGCGTAAGTGAAAATTTAGGTACAAATACAAGTTTATGGTCACTTGACACTAATTTCTGTTTAAGTAAAAATTGTGAATGATTGTATATTAAATGCTATTAAATCTGTGCTAAAATATTGCTGACTTTGTTATACATGAAAATTATACTTGAAAAATTATTAAAAAAATGAAAGTTTATAGTCACGTGGATGGTGAATCCCGGCGTGTCCAAGCTGGATTCGATCCCGTTGTTTCAGTGGTGATCCTGTTCAGCAATCCTTAGAAGTTGGCGCAACTCTTGTTTCTGCTGGTCGGGTGACGCTTGAAGTTGTAGCTCTCCGTATAATTTAAAGTTCTGGAATTTCGCTGCTGTAGGACAAATGATGCTGTCTTGCCGTGTCTTGTTGTCTCAGAGTTGCTGCTCTGCAGAATCTTGCAATGTCGAGTATGAAGTATTTTTTAGAACAATGAAGGCATGCAACGGCCAGCAATCTGAAGTTTGAAAATGTTCAGGCTTGAACCAAACGTTGTTTGGGCCCATTAAATGAAATATTTCTGAAATCGTGGTGGACCAAAATGCGGCCCGTATGACCAAATGAGATATCCAGTCGCGGAGGACCAAATGTTGCATCTTAGACGCTCTCAATGAAATCTTAAGTTGGTCTTAGAACGCTAGTTGAGGTGCTGGTGTGAAATGAAATAATTAAGTGGACTGTATACGTTTGTTGGAGTTAATGATTTATTGAAATTAGTAGAAAATAGTTGCTGGTGCGTATAGTTTAGCGCGGCATAGATGCCTGAGAATTAAGATAGAATTAAATGTTGAAAACCCATAATCGTGTGTAGGCCGAGATCGCCTAAGTAGTTAGCGCATGATGCTCATGCTAAATTTAGAAATGTTGAAAAATAATGTAGCCGCGGCTGGTGAACTGAGCGAGATGCCCGCTCGGAGTCTTGCAAGTAACTAAGTTAAATTTGACTGCTGCTAGACTGTATCATAACCGGCAGCAGATAGCAGGGAGAAAAATGACGTCACTACACGCACCTGCAATGCGGCATTTTACAGTACAAAGTTTACATAGGTACAAAGTTTAACCAGGAAGGGAGTAGTACTATTTGGGTCACAATGTCTCTGTGACCGTCACTATGTTGCCATTTGTTTTCGCGTTGCCACATTTCTCCAGACTTCTCACTGTTACAAACTATTGCTATCATTTGAAACGAGGACGTTTCTACAATATTTATTTATTTCGTGATTTTCTGGTGGGGCACGTGACCATGTGCCCTTATGAGTGAGCCGCCTCTGCTCAGATGTCTAACATTGAGCTGTTCCAAATTATTTTAAAATAAATATTTTAGTGTTCACAGTTTTAGTTTCTTAAGCTTTTCTTTTAATTAATGATCACTAGTGTCTGTTCTGTTAGTGTAGATAGTGTCTACAGTAGTGCTGTGTAGTCGTATCTGTAGTGTGATTATGAATTTTTTCGGTCTCACCCACAAAATGTGCGTTCACTTTATGTAGCCAGGATTTTCTGAGGTTCTGCATTTAGTTTTAGTTTTAATTCAATTATTTCTGTTTTCTGGTCTTCCCCAGTGTTTACCGCTTCTGTTGATAATTATTATTGACTGCCAACGGTCCAAAAAACATTACTTGTATTTAATTAAAATTTGTTTCATCAGAGCACATCTGCCCTCTGCAATGCATAACAATAAAATACCATTTTCTTGCTTCTTCATCAACGGTCTCCTGACCTTACAATACTGGCCTGTGATTGGTCAAAACTGAGAGTTTATTAGGTCACATGGTCAGTTTACAAAAATCAAATGTTTTTTCTGAGGTTCTGCATTTAGTTTTAGTTTTAATTCAATTATTTCTGTTTTCTGGTCTTCCCCAGTGTTTACCGCTTCTGTTGGTAATTATTATTGACTGCCAACGGTCCAAAAAACATTACTTGTATTTAATTAAAATTTGTTTCATCAGAGCACATCTGCCCTCTGCAATGGTTAACAATACAATACCATTTTCTTGCTTCTTCATCAACAGTCTCCTGACCTTACAATACTGGCCTGTGATTGGTCAAAACTGAGAGTTCATTAGGTCACATGGTCAGTTTACAAAAATCAAATGTTCATTTGCCTATAAGAAAAATACTCCTTTCTTAGCTTTAAGTTTCCTTAAATTTAAATTACATCATGTTTTCCTTTATATAATTATGAGCATTTTGATACCTTATTTACATAAGTTATTATTATAAAGGGTGATTTCCCACCTTACAAAATTTCTAACTTTGGGCCTACACTTATGGTTTTCTTACATTTATTTACTATCTATTTGTTTCTGACAATATTCCTTTTATACTGAATTTGTGGCTTAGGCCATTAGTGGTTTTTCAATACTATTTTATAATTTACATTTATTATTACTTAAACTCTGATTCTGAACCCTTTTTTTCTGATTTTACTATTTACTGAACGAGTCTGGACCCTTAACATTACTTAAAACCCCCATCACAACTCACTATTAACGTGGTCCATGGGTTTTCTTTATATAAAAGTATTTAACCCACACTTCTGCCATTACCCCCTCACTGACACTTTCTGTGTTTGGGAATATCACTGGCGTTGCACTGACACTTTATTAGTTGGGTGTTCGTTTGTCTGTACTATCTAATATCAGGGATCATTAGCTTTCACAGTCTGTTTCTGTTTGCTTAGTAACTACCTTTATCCCACACTCTTTCACATCAACATAATTACAAAAGGTTTGTATGTTATTTTATATTTATAATACATTTTAATTGGTTTTGTAACTACCTGCATTGTATTTTTACTTTTATTATTTATATGAGACAGTGTTTCTTTTCTATAACTAAAGGTTTTCTATTTTTTATTGGTCTATGTTGATAGCATAGGCGACTCTGCCTACTATCATTCCTACTGAATTAAGCAGTTCTAGCTTTGGGACAGGGTTACTATTACGTTACATATGCTCCCCCACCAAAACATGTTTATTTTTCTAGCTGAAGGTCTAGGGAAAATTAACTGTCCATCTTCATGCTTTGGTTTACTTGTAAAACTTTTTTCTTCTTTATTATTATTTTTTTCTTATGGTTTCAGGGATTGGGTTGTGACGAATTTTTTAAGTTGGTTATTATCTCATAATTTACACATAACTTCTTTTCTTCTTTGGCGAATCTACAAAAATATATTATTTTTCTTAATCTTCTTTATATATGTAGTTACCAACTGATTGTTCCATTCCTCTGGGGTTTCTCCTGTTCCTATGGATTCCTTAATTGGGGTTATCAATTCCTCCCTAACTTGAAATGGCACGGTGAATGCATATCGGCTGTGAGTGGCACTATTCTAACCTATTCCTCACCCGACCATTCATCCCGTGCATGGTACAGTGCTCGTTGGCCCCTGCCCATCATAATAATTATTGAGTGGCGCCATAGCTTTCTACACTCTTACAAAAATGGTAACTCTTGCGTTACTTTAAATACCCCCTCAGAATCATATTGCCTTCTTACTTCTTCTCATTATTATAAATTGCATCCCAGCAGTTCCCCTTACTTTCATATAACTTATTTTCAGTTTTGGTAAAAATCCTTTGTATACTTCTTCTTTTCCATTTAATTTTATTTAGTTGTTAATTGATTCATTAGCCACTATGTTATTCATCTTCTGTTTCAATATCCCTTTTTAGCAGTTACAACTATAGTTATTATTACTCTGTTTATTTACAAACATCAATTCTTTTTTTTCTGCAAGTTCATTACTTCATTTATTTGTTTTCAGTACTTCTTTTCTTTTTTCATTATTATCACCTTATTATCGTTATTAACCGTCTTTCTCTTCTTAATGGATTCAAAATAATTTCTCTAAAGATGTTCTTACTTATTTTAGAATTTGGTGGGTTATTTGTTCAGGTTTTCTGAAATCTTCATTGGTCATTACATTTATCATCATTTTTCCTTCTCATTTCTCCAATAGTTTGCCTTGTCGGTAATATACAGTCAGTCCCTTATCTCTATAGTTAGTTTGGAATCCGTTTAACCATGGTCCATTATTCCCTCAGTACTGGTTGTTCGGATCACTCTGGTGTGCAGAACTATTTCTGTCCTGGTGATATAGATCTTGGCTACCTGGTGTTCTGATTTTTCTGTTGTTAAATCTTCACTTGTTTCAAGGCCTACTTGAATTGCTTTATCATCTATTTTACTAAATGAATACTTTAATGGTATATTCATTATTGATGATCTCACTGTCATTTTATTATACATTTCCATTTTTGGTATATTCCATTTAAGTATAGACTTTATGAAGTTTTTACTCACTGTTTTATTGTGAGTCCTTCCGAAAGTTTCTATCAAGCTTCTACTACAATTTTTAAAATTCATTATTTCTGTATGGTTGGTAATTGAGAGATTAAATACATTACCCAGTCCATTCTTCACCATCTCCCATTCTTCCCGTGTTTTTATTAGTTCTTTTTTTCCTGATGTGTTGTCTTGCATTGTAGGTTGAACGCTGCAGACTGGTCTATAGCTCATTCCTTTGAGATCTTCCCTCAAGTTCTTCAATTGTACTTCTTGGAGATTATCAATTCTTCCTGTATTATCATTCATTTGGTTTTTTACTCGGTTCATTTCCTCATTAACCCGTTCTATTTTTCCTGAGGTGTTAGTCTGTAATTCGTCCAATCTTTCTTGTGTTCATTGCTGTACCTCTGCTATTCTAACTTGGTTTATATTATCTACTTGGTCGATTTTGGCGTCTAAATCTGCCCTGACCTGTACGATTGCTTCTTAGTTTTGTTCCACTTGTCCAACTAGTTCGGCTGTTTGTTGTTTTCCTTCATTATACTCCTCTACCTTTTTACCAAGTATTTCATTGACATTGTCAATTTTCTCATCAATGGTTCGTCTCAACTCCTTGTTAAGAGTCCTCAATCTTCTCATTAATTTGTTTTAAATTTTCCTCATTCATTTTCCTCAAATCCTCCTTAGTTTGTCTCAAGCTTTCATGAGTACTGTTTATTTTCTCGTCTATTATCCGCCTAAAATCCTCCTTCATTTGTTTATTATTTTCATCAGTGTTTTTCTTAACGCTATTTATTTCTGCTTTCATTTGTTTTAATAAATTTTCTCTCAAGATCTCGTTTTGTTTCCTGGAGCTTTCACTTATTTTTTCCTCCATACTGTCTATTTTCTCATTTGTCTGTTTATTTTGTTCTTTAATACTGTCTATTTTCTCGTTAGTTTGTTTATTTTGTTCCTCCATTCGTTCAAAATTTTCATTCATTTGTTCCATGAATTTCAGTAAATTTGCATCTCCTCTGGCCTCTTCTTTGTCACCCGCCTGTTGCTCCATTTTGGTGTCCAGTACTGTTTCTGTCTCTTCTTCCCATCTACCTTCTTCCGTTTCGTGGTCCTTTGCCAACCTTTTCGACACTCCTCTTGTATGTATTTCTGTTTTTCTAGCAGTCGCCAGCTAAAATTAGGTTTCCCGTATCGTTAGTAATTATGCTAGGATCGGTAATGCCCCTAACTTCAGCCTCACTGGTTGGACGCCATCTGTCACGTAACAGTGTTTGTACGTGTTTATTTAGTTTTAACGCGTTGCTTTCAATTCGTTTATCGTGAAAAGTTATTAAGTGGAAGTTAATTCCATTTGTGTAAAAAACGGATTTGTTGCCGTAATCGATTGTGTCTTCGAGCGCCCTGTTCTTCTAGTAAGTAATCTGGTCCGTTCGCTGCTCACTCTCCTGGTTGCTGCCTGTAATTATCCTGTAAATTCACTAGTTCTCTACAATGACAATTCTTTCCAGTGAAAATAACAATATTTATTTTATTTAAATTGTTCAGAAAAGGAACAGTCGACTTGTGTCGAAACAAAATAGTGGTCGGGTCGACTCTACTGCTCAATTCGATTATGACGCTAACAACTTTCAGTAAACAAATTAATTGTAATAATTATATTAAATCTCAGGGTTTAAGGGTTCTTTGAGACTGCTATTGAATTCAGAGAATGCACACAAAAATACAAAACATCACAAAAGGAAAGTAAAATTTAAAATCTTAATACTATATTCTGTTAATCGTTGCTAAGCAACGACTGTCGTTTCGTCAAGATGTCCGCACAGACGTCTAACCTTGAGCTGTTCCAAATTATTTTAAAATAAATGTTTTAGTGTTCACAGTTTTAGTTTTTAAGCTTTTCTTTTAGTTAATGATCACTAGTGTCTGTTCTGTTAGTGTAGATAGTGTCTACAGTAGTGTTGTGTAGTCGTATCTGTAGTATGATTATGAATTTTTTCGGTCTCACCCACAAAATGTGCGTTCACTTTAGGTAGCCAGGATTTTCTGAGGTTCTGCATTTAGTTTTAGTTTTAATTCAATTATTTCTGTTTTCTGGTCTTCCCCAGTATTTACCGCTTCTGTTGGTAATTATTATTGACTGCCAACAGTCCAAAAAACATTACTTGTATTTAATTAAAATTTGTTTCATCAGAGCACATCTGCCCTCTGCAATGCATAACAATACAATACAATTTTCTTGCTTCTTCATCAACGGTCTCCTGACCTTACAATACGGGCCTGTGATTTGTCAAAACTGAGAGTTTATTAGGTCACATGGTCAGTTTACAAAAATCAAATGTTCATTTGCCTATAAGAAAAATACTCCTTTCTTATCTTAGTACGTAGGCTTTCATGGCCGGTGTCATTATGATTAACTAAAACTTCCAGGCTGAAAGGCCGTGGTCGAGTGCTCGATCTACTGTAGCTAAACGTTTCGGCCACACCACTGGTGGCCATCTTCAGTAGCAAAAAATGTGTTCGAATAGATGACACGTCGAACACATTTTTTGCTACTGAAGATGGCCACCGGTGGTGTGGCCGAAACGTTTAGCTACAGTAGATCGAGCACTCGACCACGGCCTTTCAGCCCGGAAGTTTTAATCATTACTCCTTTCTTAGCTTTAAGTTTCCTTAAATTTAAATTACATCATGTTTTCCTTTATATAATTATGAGCATTTTGATACCTTATTTACATAAGTTATTATTATAAAGGGTGATTTCCCACCTTACAAAATTTCTAACTTTGGGCCTACACTTATGGTTTTCTTACATTTATTTACTATCTATTTGTTTCTGACAATATTCCTTTTATACTGAATTTGTGGCTTAGGCCATTAGTGGTTTTTCAATACTATTTTATAATTTACATTTATTATTACTTAAACTCTGATTCTGAACCCTTTTTTTCTGATTTCACTATTTACTGAACGAGTCTGGACCCTTAACATAGTTTAAAACCCCCATCACAACTCACTATTAACGTGGTCCATGGGTTTTCTTTATATAAAAGTATTTAACCCACACTTCTGCCATTACCCCCTCACTGACACTTTCTGTGTTTGGGAATATCACTGGCGTTGCACTGACACTTTATTAGTTGGGTGTTTGTTTGTCTGTACTATCTAATATCATGGATCATTAGCTTTCACAGTCTGTTTCTGTTTGCTTAGTAACTACCTTTATCCCACACTCTTTCACATCAACATAATTACAAAAGGTTTGTATGTTATTTTATATTTATAATACATTTTAATTGGTTTTGTAACTACCTGCATTGTATTTTTACTTTTATTATTTATATGAGACAGTGTTTCTTTTCTATAACTAAAGGTTTTCTTTTTTTTATTGGTCTATGTTGATAGCATAGGCGACTCTGCCTACTATCATTCCTACTGAATTGAGCAGTTCTAACTTTGGGACAGGGTTACTATTATGTAGCGTTATAATATTTATAATAAGTAAACAAGAGAATCCCATGTTGAAACAGAATAGCCAACTGCGAATAATTAAACATGCCGGCACAGATTTCGTTGTATAATTTGGAAGGATTTGTAATATATTAAGGAACATAAGAATTGATAATAAAAACATTATTAAACCTCTCACTGTATGTTTGATTTTTTTTATAATCTTTACTATAATTTGGGTTTCATTTCTCACATAATAAACATTAAACATTTTGGATGACCAAGACGGGTTGGTAATACCTGTTTGGCAGAGAATTCAAATTTGAACGTTAGAACGGGTGAGTTTAACTCTATAATTATTATAACGACAGTAAAGAATGTAATTTTGTTACAAATTGAAGCAAACCAACGGAGGACATTAATTAATTAATCTACCAGATATTAGATCTCGTTACAATATATAGCAATGGTATGTTTATTGAAAAAGTATTCTCATAAAAAATACTTGCAGTACTTTTTTGTGTGTGTACAAAAAGTTAAGTTGAAGAAAAATTCATCGGTAAATTATTAAGGTGTATGGTGAAAATATGATGAATGGTAGCAAAATGTGGAAATTGTATCTAATACATGTAATTATATATTAAATTACACAATTTCTACTGTCACTCAGTCAGTATGGTTTTGCTGACATCTTTGGATTGGTTTTGCACACATAATTCCTCAAAATGTTATGTCTGGTTTTGAAGACAGTTTTGCACAACCGTACAAAAGGTCCTTGAATTCACCATTACAAAGCACTTTTGACAACGCAAGAGCTTCACTTTGTAGTAATGGTCCAGAAATGCGGAAATTTTGGATTGTATATTCATAAACTATTCCCACTTTATTCACTGGTTTCCTTGTTGCCTATTTTTTTCCTGTTCTCTTCTTTCTGCCATTAGCATGAAACTGTTAAGTCTGTCTTTGTGTTTTAATGCCTTATACATTTTAACCTTTCTATGCTTGCAACATGTCATAATTTCATGCATAGAGGTCATTTTCCTCATTAGTTTTGATAACTAACTTTTACTTTGTCAGTAGCACATAGCCACAATCCTCACTTAAACACACCTTCAAAATTTTATTAGCAGTACAAAAGCTACTATCAGTATTTTCCTGTGACTGTAGGAAAATCATTTTCTTAACCTTTCTGTTTATGTGGTATAACTCAAAAAATGCTTGATTATTAACACAAATAGAAGATATATAACGATACACTATACTCTGCTAGCTTAAATATCAGATGTCAAAAATTGGATGCTGACATTGCAAACCATCTATTTGCTGACTACACACCAATGAGTTTACCTTAATGCTTTACATTACTAATGTGTTACACAGCATAGCTGTACCTTTTTCACTTTCTTTATGTAGAAAATTCTTAAATGTAGCATTCTGTTTCCACATCAAACACACTTCATATTAAAAAATATATTATAACATATAAAACATATTATAACATACAAAAGCTTTGATCATTTAGCAGAACTGAAAAATTTGTCTACATTGGACAAGTTTCCCGTTTATTCAGATTCTGCTTTAAGCAAATTTTACAATATAAATTTGTTCATCCAATTCATGTATAAAAATTTCTGGGATGATACTGGAAGTGGACTATGCTTCTCCATAATATAGGCATTAATAATTAGGCTATCTGGAAAATCGGGAAAACACGATTAATTTTCTTTGCCATTGTTTCAATGTCTACGGTGATTCCGTTGAGATGTTGAATATATGTTTGGCCTAGAGTATTGTTTTTCTCTGTAGCATTGTGAATATCACAAGCAAAATAAAAACACGCACAACGATTTTTTTTTTAATATGTAAACTCTACTAATAATAAAATGTATTAGACACATAGAACCAACTAAACATTCAAGAAAAAGATATGAAAATGTTATTACATGAAGAGTATTACAAGAAGAAAGAAGACGTTCTTAGTATTATGAGTAGTCAGACATAAAACAAAGAAATTTAAATGCCCAAAATAATTTATGAAATTTAAAAACCCACCGCTGTTATTGTAAAAGCCAATACTGACTGGATATACCACGTTTTTCCCACTGGCATTACTACATATTTTAATTTAAACGAATTTAATCGTCTGTCTCATGACAAAAAAAATCTTAAATTTTCAATTTGTAAATACCAAACATTAACGATGGCAGTTACAAAGCCAAACTGACAACAGAATGTACTAAAAATGCAACTTACCTGTTTACATATTAAAGGATAAATTTCATATACTACTTTAACAATTTCCCTTTCCAGCAGATTATCAAAAAGTTCTAAAGTAATCCATTTGGACCAAACCAGTAAGTAAACACAATCAAAAAACTTTAAAATTATATAATTTGTCAAATAATTGACCAGTAGATCCTCAAAACAGAAAACATTCAGGAGACAATAACAACAAAAACAGCCAAACCATTGATAATCGAAACGGACAACAAAATGCAGGTCCAGGGAAAACTTGTAAACACACACACACACACACACACACACACACACACACACACACACACACACACACACACACACACACACACACACACACACACACACACACACACACACACACACACACACAGCTCAATTAGTTATAAATTATTACATAATATTAAGATGTAATATTATTACACAAAAATCTTACTTTCCATTATATTTTGCATAATACATTGAACAGTATTATAATGATACAAACATTTTATTTTTATTAATATAAAATTAAACTAATAACACAATTACATAGGTGTATATTTATATCATGGTTGATATTCTGGAATCATTTAATCAGGAGCACAAATATGACAACTGTATTTACTGTATTCATAATCATTAAACACTACAACATACATAACACATAATGTTTACTAATTCAGTCAAACTGACTAAGAAAGGAAGAAGCTGACAAAAGCTACTTTCTTACAGTTGTATCTAAAAAGGCTATACATTATTTTTGCCAATACTAGTTAAAATAAGATTTACTGAATTTTGTAAAACTTGTAAAATTACATTTGAGCTTTTACTTGTTGCCAAACAGTAGTAATTAAGATACATTTTTTGACTTCAAAATTATTGTATATTTCTTAAAATAAATTATGCATTATGTTTTGAGATTCATTCAAATAAGAGTGGTAAATTGAAACAACATCTATAGAGTCAATAACTTACTCTATTGCCTTTCATTTGAGACTTGTCATTCTCATTTCTTAGGGAAATTTGTCAAATTATTGTAAAAAAATGTGGAAAAGTTAGTGGAAAACTTATTTTATCAAATAACTTTTTTAGAGTTCGTCCAATCACAAAATTTAATACACCCTTTTAGTAAAGAGTTTCAAAATGTATGTTTTCTTTTCAAAAATTATTTCTAACTCAAAAAAGAAAAAAATATGTGTGTGTCTGTATGTGTGTGTGTTTTAAAGCATAATATCTGTTTTCATCATTACATGTTATTTGTAACGGGACAAAAAGGGCAGAACCATTTTTTTGCAGTTTTTGATAATTAACCATTTTTATTCTTCGTATTGTTTAAATTAGCAGCCATCCTTACTTTTCTTTTATAAAATTGCTAAACTGCTATAATTGTTATTATTTAGACAAAGCTTTTCATCATCACTGACATCTTCAGGTCTTAAATAACGTCTGTCAACTGTACGTTGTAAGCTTTTATACTTTAGGCCCCTCCCCTTATGTCATCGCCCCCCTCCTATTGGTTCTAGCTGCTACCGCTCTTCACGGGAACTTTGTCTACATTTTTCTGTTAGGCATTTTACTAACGTCCGTCAAATTGTTTTATGAATCTCCCGTTAATTTCTTCATGCAATATTTTACTTTCTGATTTATAATCTTTTACATTTCGTCATTTTTAGTGTGTTATTCTTATTATTTTAATTTATTTTTGTTTATTGTTTAATATATAATAAAATATTTCTTCATTTGTAAAATCCACTTTTATATTCATTAATTTATTCTTATCTTCTTTTTTAACTTTTAGTATTTCTAGTTCTTCTATTAGTTTTCTTTTTTGCGGATTGTTTTCTATTTTGATTATTTCCATATTTTTAATTGGATTTATAAATTTATGGCCTGATTCATTGAAATGTCTTGCATATAGTGAGTTCGTTGTTCTAACGCCTTCTCCTTTTGCATGTTCATTCATTCGAATTTTAAATTTTCTTCCAGTTTCGCTCAGATATATCTTATTACATTTCCCCCATTTTAATTAGTATACGCCGCTTTTTTCTGTTAATGGAATTTCTTCTGTTTTAGCATTTTTTATATATTCGAATACATTTTTCGTTTTCTTTATTCCTATCTGTATTTCGTATTTTTCGAAGCATTTTTGTAACATTTTTGTTTGATATCCTATGTATGTTATTGCTCCTTTATATTTCTTTTCTTCATTTGTTTTTTCTTTTTTGTTCTTTTCTATTTCTTTATTTTCCTCTATTTTCTTAACGATTCTGTTAATTATTTTAGGGTTGTAATTATTATTTTTTGCTATTTGTTGTATTTTCTTTAATTCTTTTTGTTTCAGTTCTTCATTTTCTAGATAATTTATAGCTCTATAACAAAATGAATTTAATGCTGCCATTTTATAATTGACTGGATGATATGATTCTTGTGGAATTATTAAATCTGAGTATGTTTCTTTCCTGTATATATCGAATTTGAGTTTGTTATCTTTCAATTTTTATATTGATATCCAGGAAATTAATTTCTAATCCTCCAATTTCTTCTTGAAATTTTATTGTTTTTTCTATGTTATTTAATTCTTCCGTAAATTTTTTAAATTCATTTACTTCACCTTCCCAAACTATTAGTATGTCATCTACATACCTGATCCATTTTTTAATTCTTCTTTCTTTATCTACATCTTTCAAAAATTTTGATTTCAAAGCTATTCATGAATATCTCTGCCATTAATGGTGAAAGCGGTGATCCCATTGGTAATCCATTATCTTGTATGTAAAATTTGTTGTTAAATCTGAAGTAATTCTGGCTTAGGCATAATTCTAATCCTTCTATTATTTCGTTTTTCCATTTTACATTACTTAATTTGTTTTTCTTTATTTCTACTGTTTTTGCTATTGGTATATTGGTGTACATATCTTTTATATCTAATGACATTAATTTTGTCTTATTTGTTATGGTCATTTCTTTTAATCTTTCTATTACCTTTTTGCTATTTTCTATGCTGTGGATTTCTTCTTTTTCGTATGCCATTTTTATTCTTTTACTTATTTCTTCTGATATTTTATATGTTGGCGAATTTATAAATGATACTATAGGTCTTAATGGCATTTCTTTTTTATGTAACTTAATTTGACATCTAAATTTTGGAGCTTCAGGATTATGTTCTATTTTTTGTTTCTTTTGCCATTCTGTTAAATATGTTGTCTTTTTTATCAATTTCTTTGTTTGTGCTTGAAATTTACTTGTGTAATCATATTTTATTTCTTTATATGGTCCTTTTTGTATAAATTGTTCTGCTTTTTCGATATAATCTCTTTTATTCATTACCACTGCTGTGTTACCTTTATCGGAACGGAAAAATGTAGACAAAGTTCCCGTGAAGAGCGGTAGCAGCTAGAACCAATAGGAGGGGTGATGACATAAGGGGAGGGGCCTAAAGTATAAAAGCTTACAACGTACAGTTGACAGACGTTGTTTAAGACCTGAAGATGTCAGTGATGACGAAAAGCTTTGTCTAAATAATAACAATTATAGCAGTTTAGCAATTTTATAAAAGTAAAGTAAGGATGGCTGCTAATTTAAACAATACGAAGAATAAAACATGCGAATTGCAAGCAGATAAATATAAAAATGTCAAACAAAATGTCAAAGCAGATAAATAAGGATATCCAACAAAAATGTTACAAAAATGCTTCGAAAAATACGAAATACAGATAGGAATAAAGAAAACGAAAAATGTATTCGAATATATAAAAAATGCTAAAACAGAAGAAATTCCATTAACAGAAAAAAGCGGCGTATACAAATTAAAATGTGGGGAATGTAATAAGATATATCTGGGCGAAACTGGAAGAAAATGTAAAATTCGAATGAATGAACATGCAAAAGGAGAAGGCGTTAGAACAACGAACTCACTATATGCAAGACATTTCAATGAATCAGGCCATAAATTTATAAATCCAAATGAAAATATGGAAATAATCAAAATAGAAAACAATCCGCAAAAAGAAAACTAATAGAAGAACTAGAAATACTAAAAGTTAAAAAAGAAGATAAGAATAAATTAATGAATATAAAAGTGGATTTTACAAATGAAGAAATATTTTATTATAATTAAACAATAAACAAAAATAAATTAAAATAATAAGAATAACACACTAAAAATGACGAAATGTAAAAGATTATAAGTCAGAAAGTAAAATATTGCATGAAGAAATTACCGGGAGATTCGTAAAACACGGACGTTAGTAAAATGCCTAACGGAAAAATGTAGACAAAGTTCCCGTGAAGAGCGGTAGCAGCTAGAACCAATAGGAGGGGCGATGACATAAGGGGAGGGGCCTAAAGTATAAAAGCTTACAACGTACAGTTGACAGATATTGTTTAAGACCTGAAGATGTCAGTGATCACGAAAAGCTTTGTCTAAATAATAACAATTATAGCAGTTTAGCAATTTTATAAAAGATAACCATTTTTATGTAATACTTTTATAATCCATTTGTAAAATACGTCTTTAGAAATCTGAGGAGTGTGAATAAGTGTATATGACGCACACACTGCCATTCAAAGGGGACCCAATGATTACCGTATAAGGTAAGGTATTTTTTAATTAATCTGACATCACGATGGTATCATGAGAGAAACACGTGCTTTCAATATTACAACGCAGTTACGGGTTCCAGAAACAACCAAAACCATCTATGTGTAAAGACAAGGGGCGAAGTGGGGATCCAGGGGAACCACGTGACTGATGCGTGGAGGACCCGGATAGTATACAATTGTCAGCCATAATTCAGGGAGTCGACAAACACCTTAAAGCCGTATGGTCGTGTTGAACCTAGCCTGCGGGCAAATTAAGTGTAGGCCTACCAAAAGTTGTGAATATGAATTTAAAACAGTTATAAATAACTCTCTTTAAAGAGAAAATGCAATCGTAAACTTTAATTAACAGTGTGGGACAGTTTTTTTGTGTTGGAGTAAAAAAGTGAACTGCGAGTGATGGTGTAACATCTTGGATAGCCGCTCCAGCTAAGTACAGAGAACAACTGGGGAAAAAAGTTTAACATCTAATTACATATTTCCTTAAAGCAAAATTCAACATAAATAAATAAACACGAGATCTCAAATTTAGGGGGGTAGAAAGCGTGAGAGCGAGAGTGAGTGTGCGTGAGAAGTACTGGTTTGCTACGTAAAATTCTTGTTAGATTAAGTATCAGTAAAATTACTTATTTTTTGCGTACCGTATCACCTATTATATAATTATATAATTACCTTATTATCCACTCTGGTGATACAAAGTTTCGTCAGTTATGACACGTTTCGGGACTAAGTCCCATCCTCAGATAACATTTATTTAAATATAATAAATTAATATAATAAAAATCACAATCATGATACTGGTCAAGTCAATTAAATAAAATAAATAAAACTACAATCGCATGTAAAATGCAATACGAACCACGGCCGGAGCTCCCGCATGCGTTCACCCTCAACCGCGATCGTCACGCGACTCTTCGTTCATTCACGGAGTCGCGTGACCATCGCGGTTGAGGGTGAACGCATGCGGGAGCTCCGGCCGTGGTTCGTATTGCATTTCACATGCGATTTGTAGTTTTATTTATTTTATTTAATTGACTTGACCAGTATCATGGTTGTGATTTTTATTATATTAATTTATTATATTTAAATAAATGTTATCTGAGGATGGGACTTAGTCCCGAAACGCGTCATAACTGACGAAACTTTGTATCACCAGAGTGGATAACAAGGTAATTATATAATTAAGTATCAGTAATTGCGTTTATTAAATTCTGTTTTATACTTTCAATAGAAAAGAATAATAAAAATGAATATGGTCAATAAATATAAAGATAATATCCATATAACCATGTGTTTAGAGTAATTATTACGCCATAACCACACCTTATTTTCTGTACTTAAAAACTTGCCTAATCGAGTCTGCGGACTTCTGAATTAAGGGATACAAATTTACTAAATTAATTAATGGGAAGAGTGTCAAGGTTTATATGTTTACTTCTACAAACGTGTTGGCGGCCCTGAAATTTTTGGTGGGATTTGCAGAGTTTAAGGTAAATTAGAGAAAAGATCGTATTCACTGGGGTAAGTAGTCGTTTTTGGGTAATTGTAAAAAATGTTTGTATATTTACATATTAATAACCATTTTGAACACAAACAATATTAAAAAATTTAGTGTGTTACTAAGTTTATTACGCTGCTTTAAATAACTGTTGTCTTATTGGTCAATCACGTACATGTAGTCTAAAATAGCCACTTATACAATATTAAATTTTATAGGAAAACAACTTTTAATATGCTAAAAAAATGCTAAAGACAATTGTTAACTACACAGTTGAATACTTCTACTTTTTTTAATTTTATTAAAAAATATATCTGATATTTTATACTTTTATTTTTGAGTACACCAAGAAAATAATACTTCAGTTTTTCTGCTTCATTTAAAGAGATAAAAATGCTATAACTTAAAAAACAAACTGTACCACTCAATTTATATCCCATGTCAAAACACAAGAACTCATATTAAACATTATTTTTTTCAAACCTTCTAAAGAACACTCAAGTTCTGATAAAATTGTTATTTTAACAGTTATTTGTGAAAGTTTTATTTCAACCCATTCTTACTAATTTTAATTTGTAACTAAGTCATATACATAGACAGGGATTTATTGGTTGATTCAAGAGTAGATATTTTAAGACACAACTGTAAAGAGAAATAGGTTCAATTTTTTTTTTTTGAGGTAATTTAAACTAAATGCATTAACTGAAAACTAAGCTAAATAAAAATATTTATTCTTTATTCGTTGTTTAAGACCTGAAGATGTCAGTAATGACGAAAAGCTTTGTCTAAATAATAAAAACAATTATAGCAGTTTAGCAATTTTATAAAAGAAAAGTAAGGATGGCTGCTAATTTAAACAATACGAAGAAAAATATAATTAACTTAAGAATTTTTTACCTTGTATAATCCACTATGCGATCTCAGTTTTTTACATACAACATGTTTCAGGGACTAAATCCCCATCTTCAGGTACAGTAAAAAATGTATTATTCCCCTAATACATAGGGGTCGTCGAAATGATTAAAATGTTTATACATAAAAACACACGCACAAAAATCACTGAATAAATTAACATATAACACAAACACATGAACACGTTAAAAGCGACTCAGTGCACCGGTCGACCTCCGATCGTCAACTAGTCCGTGTTCGTGCTTCATTGCTTATCATCAACGCGGTATCATATAATTTATTGGATTTAAATGATAGCTGATTATTGAGTAACTGCTCTTTATTTACTTTGGATGCCTTGTATATCTCAAACTCTTCTAAAGCATTCAGGAAATGACCTTTATTACAAACATGTATCGGCTCCATGTTCTCTTTGAATCCGGTGTAATTATGGTTTTCGTTTATTAGGTGGAGTGCGTAATTTGATGAGGTGGTTTGGGGTTTCTTTTTTGGTAGGTGTTCTTTAAATCTCTCGATAAATTTCCTCCCCGTTTGTCCGATATAGAACTTATCGCACTCACTGCACTGGATTCTATATACTCCTGAACATTCCTCCAAAGTTATTGGTTTTCGTGGCTTAAGTATATTTTTTAGATTATTTATGGTCTTGAATGAAACATTTATATATAATTTTTTAAATTCATTTTTTATTATGTTGGGGAGTATGTTCGTATATAATGCTGAGACATATTGTGTTGTATTTTTAACATTATTATTGTCACCATTTATTTTCCGTAATTGTTTATGTATCATTTTATCCACAATTTCTGTGTTATATCCATTTTTCAAGGCTATGTGTTTTATTATGTTATATTCTTCCTTATAATCCTCCGTATTCATTGGTACGCTTATTAGTCTATGTGCTAGTGCATTAAATGCCGCCATTTTTTGTGTGTATGGATGCTGCCATTTTTTGCACTCCACCTAATAAACGAAAACCATAATTACACCGGATTCAAAGAGAACATGGAGCCGATACATGTTTGTAATAAAGGTCATTTCCTGAATGCTTTAGAAGAGTTTGAGATATACAAGGCATCCAAAGTAAATAAAGAGCAGTTACTCAATGATCAGCTATCATTTAAATCCAATAAATTATATGATACCGCGTTGATGATAAGCAATGAAGCACGAACACGGGCTAGTTGACGATCGGAGGTCGACCGGTGCACTGAGTCGCTTTTAACGTGTTCATGTGTTTGTGTTATATGTTAATTTATTCAGTGATTTTTGTGCGTGTGTTTTTATGTATAAACATTTTAATCATTTCGACGACCCCTATGTATTAGGGGAATAATACATTTTTTACTGTACCTGAAGATGGGGATTTAGTCCCTGAAACATGTTGTATGTAAAAAACTGAGATCGCATAGTGGATTATACAAGGTAAAAAATTCTTAAGTTAATCATAATAGCGATCTGGAGACTGGAAAAAAAAAATGTAAAAATATAATTAAAATTATACTCAAAATTTATGTTAATAAAACATTACACACGGTAAATCATTATAAGAATTATCAAATTTAGGTATAAAGCATTGTATATCATTCGTCTACTCCATATGCCCACAGAAACTTAGGTACATAGAGTGCATAGGTTTCTTTGTGTTGTGAACTGTGTATGGTTGTGTGTTTTCTGCTTTCAATAAGAGTATTGCGCTCATTTACTTGAAAACTGGATTCTAAAAAATTGTTTAGCTTATTTATATGTAGTTTTTAGAAGCTTGTGACGTTGTCATTCACATGTGACTCTAACATTAGAGTAATAATATTGTGTTTGTGTAGTCTGTAATTTTATGCTTTTGAATTATTTTTCACAATTTTTCTATCTAAGCCAAAATGTTGCATTTAGAAATCAAATCAGAGATGACTAATTTCTAATACAAACACGTTTTCTACTCTAATGTAAGCTCTATTTTTACCTAAGCTCCTACTCCCAAATTCACTTGATCAATTCACTCGGAAACAATGTTTCTTCTTTGTCTGATTTTTTTTTTAAGTATTGTTTGTGTGCTGATAAAATACCGCTAAATTAGACATGATGTGCTTTCCTGGACTAGAAATCTACTACCCTAAGCAGAATAAAAAAAAGGGTGACAGTTTAATCCATCTTGCCAAAGGGTATACCACATGGTGTGGTATATAGGAAAACTATATACAATTTTGAAAAGTACATTAACCGAGGGCTTATGAGAAAAAAATGAAAAATTCTGACCTCTCCATAGTGCACTGACCACAATATGAGTTTTTGGTTTCGAAGAAAAATTTTGGAAACTTTTTACAGAATAACTTATTTATCACAGAAGTCTCACTTTTAATGAAAATGGACTAGCCTACTTTATATGGCTGTTCAGTTAACAAGAAAAACTGCTTATCCAGAAAATTATTGATGCTGATTCCAGATAATCAGTCTTCTACTATATTTGCAAAATACCTCCATGTTTCAACTACAAAACTTTGCTACACAGTTAAACTGTGTGAAGTTTAACCTAAATAGAATTATTTTCAATTACTCCTAAAAGTAATTTTTGAACATATAAGTGCTCAAATACAATGATTCTAGTTGTTACAATTACAGTAATTATACATGGATCTAACCTTCAGGTCTTAATATCTCACTTGGAGTTGGGCTCATTGGAGGTAGCTGCTCAGATGAAGGACTAGCCGAAGAATTAAAATCATTTTCTTCTTCTGCTTGCATTTTTGTCTCTTCTGCCATTTTAACAGGATTTCTGTTGTCTATATGATGGTTGTTTGACTGATCTTTCCAGTTTACAACCTACACATACATAAATTATATTATACAATTACGTATGTATATAGAACAGATACACTCTTATGTTTCACATGCCTAAGTGATATAATAATCAACATTATTATTATAATCAATATTATAAAAATAAAAATAAATCTGTATTATACTGACTGCCTACTCAATAAAAATTAAATGTATTATTTGAAAAATGTTATTTTAATTTTTGTTACTATTATAAACAAAAATAAACATTAATCATTTATTCCATAAATTCATTTTACTATTCTAAAAAAATGTATGTACTTTCAAAACACTCCTTCAGTGAAGGTAGACATAACCCAAAGAACAGTGCCCTCAAATACTATATACACACCGATAACTGTATGGGTATGCATTACAATACAATAATGCAGTTCTATAATAACTTTTATAACTACAACAAGGCTGGGGGACGTGGAGAATATGCCCGGGGCACCACAATAACTGAATTTTTTTTTATATATTGAATAAACTAGGAATTTATACGACTACAGAGTTCTCCATCTAATAACACAATCTGATGTAATTTATGGGGTTAGTGGCATGTTTAAAAGGTTGTATTTGTGACCAGTGAGCATTAATCTTTACTTTATAGAGAGTACATACTATTACAGCTTCTAGATTGTTTTAATTTTCCATTAATTATAATTTTTATCAAGTGCAAAACATCTAATACTAAAATGTCAATAAAAATTCATGCACAGAGAACAGGAAAATCTCTAACATCTATCTTCGTGTCATCTTAATTGACTGACAAAGATTTCAAAATATGTAAACTGACACCATCAGCTAGGATAGACGGAAGCTGCTCAGGCTCTACATGTACATTTGGACGATTTGAACAGTGCTGTAGAAGAACTGTCACCTAACATCCTAATCCATTTGGAAGACCAAATCCAAGCCAAGAGTGTCTCATTCTATTTCTTTGCCATGAAACATCGCCAAGTTTGAATTATTACCTTTACTCATTTCTGATATAAACTTAAGAAACTATGTGAAGCAGTTTCTTTAAACAGATGCTAAGACAGCAAACAAGTCTATCAGAAATGTTTATGATCTTTTGAGTCATTCTTCTGGTCAACTAGGGTACCAATGCTATGCTATTTGTCCAGTGTATTACTGAAGCTAAAATAATAAATAGGTTGTTGAGAATAATGATGTAGTAGATCATTTTTAGGAAAGATGTAAGACGAAAAAGATGTTTGAAAAACATATAAAGAATGAAAGCTTTAACTTATTATACGATGATTTGATGGGAATTGCTTTGTTAGAAATCGCTGGAAAAAAACTATGAATAAGCTAACAACCAGGTTTGAGGTATGAGAAGAAACTGACAAATTTAAGGTTATCATCAAATTTATTAATATATTTATCATAACTTCCATACCTTTATATGTCAGGAAACATAAAATTAACTTTAGATTGATAAAATTAAAACTGTTAAAGGTTAATTTTTAAAAGAAGAAATACTTATTGCTAACTTTCACTTTCAAAACTGAGTTTGTACAAATTATTAAACAAATCCAAAATAACTAACTGCTTACTAATGTATGTATTTCATAATTATGTTTAGTTAGGGTTATTATTTTGCTGTGTGTATTAGTATTTTTTTTTATTTACATGCTTCTGATAGGTTATAACTAGCAATGTTTTACATTGTTCAAATATCTATGGTGATTTTATTTAGTACAATAATAATATGCAGTAAAACATCCCCACCCACACTTCCCTCACCTATTTAATAGTGTGAGGCACTTGGATCTATGTTTCCCCCAGAAAACACAGATTATATTTATAGGACTGCTTTTATAAATAAGACATACACTGTTCAATTTTCAAATATATAGTTATACACACAAATTCTCAAATCACAGTTAATAACATTAACTATAAAAATGTCAAATTAACAATCTATTACAAAGAAAACTAAACACAGAATACTAGGTCATATGACTGTGACCTATGTGCATTAAATTTGTTTAAACGAGAAAGTAGAAGAAAACCCAGTCTAATATAAAAAAGATCATGATAATAACAAAAATACTATTAACACTTTATGTACTATAAACACAATGCCCTATTCACCTTCATGATGTTAAAAAAATAATGCCTACAAAATAAAATTATGTTTCGCTTTCCTGCACATTTCTGTAGAAGCTACACAATCAACAAGCTTCATTTTAATATTTTCATACTTGTCGTTCTGTAGCTTTCCCTTAATGTTCTCAAGCTGAACTATACTATGTTTTACATTTGTAGAAAATGTACACAGAATATGAGATGATATATAAGATCTGACAAGAAAGTTTACCAATTCATGTGTGTCTGTTACAGCAGCAGTGTATCAAAGACTATATTGTTTTACAGAAATATGTGGAAATGCTGCAAGGCTATGTTACATCATTAAAATCAGCATTACAGTATTAAAAGCTAGTTGCTAGCAACCCCTGGATCTTGCAACATGACAATGCAATACTTACACTACATTAATTATCTATATATGAGAGAATTTGTAGTATGAAAAAATAATCAGTGTTGGGATCTTAATAACCAGATCTGGTACCATGTATTGTTTTCTTTTAGAAAAGAGAAACACTGAAAACGACAAATTTTGTACTGACACTGACACTGACTTTTTATACTTGCATATCTTCACTGACAAAATTACACAGCAAGTTTGCAAAAGAAGGCATTCACAGGAGATAAAACAAGTGTCCACAACTTTGCCCGGAGTCAGATTTCAAGTGAAAAACTAAAAAAGTGAAGTCAATTTTAATTTAAAATTCAATTCAATTCAGTAGGTGCTGTTTTCTAAAATTCTTGATAAAGTACAGAAATGTGCGTAGACCAAGTGTGTATATGGACTAAATATATATTTATAATTTGTACAAGCAAAGTAAGTGATGGGTGCAGTATATCAACTCTGAAAGAGTATGCTACAAGCAGGGGTTGAGCATTCATGGTACATAAATATATGGAATCAAGTCAACCAACATGGGACAACTACAATGAAAATAAACTCTGATTCTTATTTAAAGTGTCTAGCCAAGAGATTATTTCCAAATCTCCTTCATAGAAATGTTTTAATAATAGATAATGGCCGCTATCATAACAAGTAATATTTGTAAGTTCCTACTTGTAACACACCAGAATGCAGGAGTGGTTGAAAAATAAAAATATATCTTTCTCCAAAAATATGTTAAGAGTAGAACATTGTTTAATTCAATTCAGTTTGGAAAAGACATTAAAAAAAAGGTTTTGTCATTAACAAAAATTAATGTAAAAAGGACATTCAGTAATAAGATGTATCTCTCGTACATCCTATCCTGACATAAAACCCATAGAACTTGTGTGGGCAAACATCAAGAATTGGACCCCAGACAAAAAAAAACAGCATTTAACATTGGCGACATAAACAGATTGTGTGAAGAAGTTTTCTTCCATCTTAGCTGGGAGATACAAATAAGAAATGTGAATGGACCAAAACAAGGACAGATATGAGAAAGGTGAAAGCCTCACTGATACTCTAACCATCTGTTTTATTATAAACTTGGCGAGTGACACAGATGACCCTTCAACAGAAGATGACGATTTGTCTGGCAAAGATGAAAGTTTATCATTACTTACTTCGATCAGTGAAGGTAAAAAGTACAAAAATTACTATTTTTTAAGTTAAAGATGGCTAATGTTTATGAAATGTAACAAATGTAAAATCGTTTTTTATCATTCAGTTCTTAACTACTCGTCTAATTTGAAATTAACATGATTAAAATTTGTTGTCATGTTATTTTATTCTGTAAATAAACATAAAGTGTACCGTGTGCAGCTCATAATACATGTATAATGTTCACAATACACATTATTGACATCAAACATTAATTACTGTCTAATAGGATATTTTAACTGGCAATTTCTTATTAACAGGTGGAGATTTAAATTTGTATTACACACACAAAAACAACAAATCATTACATTCCGTTTACCATTTCTGAAAATCTCACAGAGTTCATTAACTGTCTAAAAGACACTGGTAAGCATAAGAAACTATCTGTTTTGACCTTGATAGTTGAAAAGGGCAAGCTATAAATACTCTGGAGTGCTACTAGGCACAAGCCAGTAAGTTGAAGTGTAGTTGGATGTGAATCCACAATCATATAACCAGATTATATCAACTTTCCACAACTGGTAGCCATAATTTTTATCAAGAAGTAACAGTTTTATACTGCAATGTTACAAAGACTACTACATTTGTAACCAAACCTACTTGTTGCAGTTTTTAGACTTATTTTGTATAAACTGTAAACAGGAGTAAACAATGTAACATGGCTGGTAGAAGAGCATTGTACTTTAGGTAGTAAAGTACTGAAAGTTAATATAATAATATATAATAATATGCTTAATCATCTGCAAAAAGTTAAGTTTGTAGTCCAATGTGTCTGTGTGAGCATGATGGATGCACTAAATGAAAAAATATAATGTTTTTAATAGGGTTTTGAGATGGGACATAGAAGTAGCTTATCTTATTACTTACAAATTGACATAACTATTCACAATATTCATTAAAATTCACCATTTTCTTGAACGAGTTTAGACACTATATTTATAGTTAATACTGAAATGCAATTAAAATCTGTTGTCCTGAAGACAGTCATCAGTAGATCAATACTAAGTTCATACCAAGATGTATACAACTTTCCTCCACGAATCTACATTTTATTAGAGCAAAGAAAGGAAACAAAAATCAATAAATCCAAATATTAAACAAATATTAGAAACTTCAGAAAACTGGTGTTGTAAGTATATAGCAAGTAGTCATAATAGACTTGAAAGTTTTGTGTAAAGTGGTACTTTCAACTTCCTTTAGCTTCAAGATACTAAAGAGTTTGAGATTTTAACATAACCTTAGATATTATAGTTATATAATATTAGTTAACTTACTAACAAACATTATATAAATAATAGTTGAGGACTTTTCAGCAAGGTAACAGATAGCTGCTAAGTTTGCATTAAAATATAATTATTGCTTTCTTTGGCAAGCAATCTTAATTATTTAAGACATGGCCTGAACTTGCTACAGATATGTCAACTAAATTAGATATTATATACTCTTGGCTCTATCACAATAATCTAGTACTCAACATAAGCAAGTCTGTTTTTATCACCTTTGGAAATTATAGAGACTCTGTTCCGCATGACTTTGAAATTAAGATAAATGGTCAAAAATTGAAAAGAGTTAAATCTAGTAAATATCTAGGAATAACATATGACTTTAACATGAAGTGGGATGTACATGTGGCTAACATTGTAAAAAAAACCAAATACTTAGTCTACGTTTTTTACAGACTTAAACAAATTTTATCAAAAAAGCAACTAATACAAATATACTATGGACTATTCCATAGTGTGGCAGGGTATGCTATCATAGGCTGGGGGGGTCTATATAAATCATCTCTAGACGCATTGGATCGGCTGCAAAAGTGTATTCTTAAAATTATAGGAGTCAATGAGCAAGATTCGAATAAACCATTAAATATTAAACAGGTGTTTGTAGTGAATTCTATAGTTTATCAATACAATGATCTAAAAAGTGAGTTTTTACAAAATCGAATCAACACACGGTATAAAAATATTATATTGCCGCGACACCTATTAAGTATTGGGCAAAGAAGCTATGTGTATTATGCCATAAAATATTTTAATGAATTACCTAATGAACTGAAAAATCTAAGTGTAAATATAAAAGTGCTTAAAAAAAAAATCAAAGAAAAAGTTAGGAACATTGTTATTGAATAATCAAAAAAACAGTCTATTATGATATGGACCTTTTTCTCTCTTTTTTTTCATTTATTTATTGAATTGTGTTATAGTACAAACTAAAATTTTGTTAAAATTGAAAAATAATTTATTTTTAATATTTACTATGATCGGTGAGGTAAAACTCACAATTAGTATTAAGTATATAAATATTAATTCTAAGGACCAACCTATGTACGGGCATTTATGCCCCCTATAGGTCCTTTATTGTATAATTTTTATTATATGTAAAGGAAAATTGGTAATAAATATTATTATTATATTATTATTTCTTGCGTTAGTGAAAGATGTCTGCTTAGGAAACGATATCATCCTGATGTTGGTGATAATTTAGAATTTCCATAACAGACTTAGTACAGTATCTATAAAAAAGAACCTATAATTAACTAGCAATCCAAACATAAAAAAAGGGTAGTAATATAGTTTATTAAATAGTTGTAAAAGATACGCCAAATAACTGACTTCTCAAAACACAAATTCTGCTACATATATCAGGACAAGAAGCACGTGTGTGTGCTAAAGGTAATATACAATAAAATTTCACATTTTTTGTAATTTTATTTAACAAAATAAGGTCTTTTTTTATTTTACGTGACAATTACTGTTTTATTTTAGAAGCCAAAGATGATGTAATTCACTTGTAAAATCTTAGTAGCGTTTTAAAGCATACTTTGAATTAACGACTTTGAATTATAAGTTTGAACTATCTGACTCATACTATTGTATAACATGTCATTATGTTATACTTTTCTGGCTGAGGTCAATGGATATCCCATACTAATTGTTTATAAAAATGCGTTACAATAACTGTAAGTTAACTAACTATTACTTTCATTTAAGTATATCCAATCTGCTTTCCATATCCTATTTGTTACTTTATTGTTAGTTGTTCTATTCATAATAAAGTAATCACCTCTTCCAGTCTCCTCTTATTATAATTAAAATAATTACATTTATTACAAATTACTATTCTTAAAATGTTTCTTATATACAAACAGTATCTCTTAAAATAACAAATAATGTCAAACTCTTCAGCTGCTCTCTCTCTCTCTCTTCAATACCTTGATCATTGTCTTACAAAATTTAGGTCTTAAATGCTGAGATAAAAATTAATAATACATTACTGAATTTTGCTTTGGTTTCATTACTTGTTTGTGTAGTTTTATATATTCTGTATTTATATATAATTTGACAGCTGAACACTGTGCCGAAACAAATATTCCTTCGTGTTTAATGCAAGTATTGACTTGGCTTTACGCATCGGTTTAATTTGAATAAAAAAAGGCTTTTAGTTGTGGAATACATTAAGACTGATATATTTTAGTAAGCACTAAAAGTTGCACAAAAAGAATCTTTGAATAACACTTGAAACTGGAGGCTGAGGGGGGTGACAACCATTATTTTCCAAAACATGAATTCCACAAAATTTATCATGAATATCAGTGGTAGCTGGTGATTCCAAATTTTGATGGTTGCAATAGTTGGTTGAGTGAGTGGCGAGGGGTTAAAATATGTTAGACTATCATAATCACAGTTAAACAAAATTATTACCATAATTTTACAACCTCAAACAATGAATAACATTTACCTTGAAGTAAAGTAAACACTACACCTGACACAACTTACAAATCAAGAAAGCTGTGCTGATTTCATGAGACAAAGAAGGATGTGCTACAACACCACTAGTGGAGCGTTCCGAAAGTTTTCAACCACCAAGCTCACATATGGAAAATAGGAAAATTGTGAAGAGTAATGCATGTCCTCCCATATGTTTGTGTAGTAAGCTCTGCCATTTACTGTTGAAGTTGTAAGTGGCTTACAATCACCAGCCTGCGTGCCACATTTAACTGTACGCAAACACTGTCATATAGAATCTAATACATTTTCTGTTGAAACTGATGACACTTTTAACTGCTTTTGTATATTATTTTATAGTTTAGTTATTCTATACTGGTGGTTGTGCAACACTGCAGCCACTGATGAAAATAAATTTAAAGGTACTATCAAATAAACTGTGAACTGTACTGTTCATTTTGGATAAAAACTGACACGAGATGAAGATTTTTCAACAGTGGTTTTTACGGTACACTTAGAAATTAAATTTTTTGCTATACTTTTATGATTTATTCTAAAAATATGTGTTCTGTGTTAAAAAAATCATACACAGCTGACTCCCCACTTAATTCTACTTAATTGAGAGCTGTCACATCTACAGACAATTAAAATTCGGCCAACTAATAGCCATAAGAGAATATGAAAAAACATATTAAAAAAAATAGTATTCCATGTTTAATACTTCGGATTCTTTAAATCATAAAAACAAATGGATGCACTTTTCACTGCTTTTTCAGTAACACATTGTTTTGCATTTTGAAAAACATTAAATTAAAAAAAAATTAGCAGATTAAAGAAGAAAGTTGTGTTAGTGGTTAAAATCACAAGCAGAATTATCACTGTTGCACACCACTATATAAAAATATTCCGATTAGCGCTTTCAAGCTTCACAGCTCATCGTCAGATCGGAAAATCCTAATCACAGCTAATCGGAATATTTTTATATAGTGGTGTGCCACAACGATAATGCTGCTTGTAAAAAAAAATTAATGAAAAATTAATTTAAAACATTTCATGAAACGGCATTTTAAAAAAATACTTTGTAATAAATAGTCATATTAAACATGAAATGACCAGTGGCGGCTCGTCCATAAGAGCACAAGAGCACGTGAACCCCCTATAAAAATAATTATACGATATAAATTATACATCTTTATTGACGCAGTACTAAAATGGCTTATCTTCAGTAAGTTTAAAAGAGCGGACAATGAAAAACAGCGTAGAGCGCGCCAAGTGAGGTTAAGTGTAATGACGCGCCAGTGGTTAGGAGCGGACTGAATGCGCCGCTCTCAATGCTGTACACACGGGATATGTGACAGACGGGCAACTCCATTTGCTCGCGGTAGGGGAGGAAACATGTTTACAAGCGGCTTAACGGAGAATACCGATGAGCTGCCTCTGACACAGCTCAGCTCAGTAGTTGCACAGCTGTAGTTGACGGTGGATGCTCCTTACCTTGGCGCACGCGCGTGTTACATTTGTGTTTTGCAGTTTCGATTATTTTTTAATGATAAAGTTTTAGTTGAAATTACAGTTTATCTATTATAGTGTAGCTAGTGAACTGTTAATCAAAAAATTAAAAAACACGAAAGTTCTCATGGACACATAAGTGCTACATTGGATTTTAATTTGCTGGGAAAAGTTGACGTTCGTCAGCAGCTTGACAGTGCTTATCGACAAAATATTAAAAAGCACAATGAACAAGTGACTAAAAATAGGTATGTCCTTTCTAAGCTTATAGACTGTATTAAATTTTGCGGTGCATTGGAGTTGGCCCTTCGAGGTCATCGTGAGGATGACGTTTCCTTAAATACTGGCATATTTAAAGGGCTTGTAAACTTTTCTGCAGAACTTGACTCATCTTTGAAAGAACACTTGAGTACCGCTACTATCTTTAAAGGTACCTCAAAAGAAATTCAAAATGAATTGTTAGATTGTATGATTTTTGTGTGTCAAGAATATATAATAGAAGAAATAAAAACTGCACAGTATGTTTCTTTGATTGCGGACGAAACATCAGACATCTCGTCTGTATTTCAGTTAGTTATAGTTTTCCGCTGTTTTAGCTAATGGCCAACCAGTTGAAAGATTTTGGAAATTTGATAACCCTGAAGGGCACGACGCAGAATCTATAGCCAAATGTATTTGTACCAGTTTAGATTATGTTGTGCAAAATCCAGAAAAACTCGTATCTCAAAGCTATGACGGTGCGAATGTAATGAGTGGGCACCATGCTGGCGTGCAGACCACAGTGCAACAAACCTATAAACATGCTTTTTTCGTTCACTGTTACGCTCATCAGTTGAACTTGATTGTACCTCAAGCAACTGTGACGATTTAATTGAAACTGTAATCTTAAATAAATAAAAATTAAATTTGCAAAAGATTAAGTATTTTTAAATCGCACTATTAAACCTAAAGCCCCTGTACGAAATCAGAATGAGAATGAGAAGTGAATGAAAATCAACAGAAGCACTAATAAAAAGTCGAATTGTAAAAAACACTTATTAATATCACAATTAACCCTTTGCTAGTCATCATGCGGTGACCTGTTAGTTCTGGACTCAACGTGTTTATCGAGTCGTCTGTAATTTAGGAAGATATAAAAATCATAATGTTTGTAATTAGAAATTTGAAGGCACGAGTAGTAGTTAAAATAATTCACTTAAATTATATATGTATAATTAATGTATTGTTTTTGGTAATAAGAATGTCAATTTAAATAAAAATAGGAACTATATTGTCGCGGAGTACTTGCCCCTCTCCGTTGTTATGTGCCAGTCGAATCTAGTAGAGAGTCACTATGCTGCCGTCAGACCGTACAGACGTATGAGCGAGAGTTCCATGAAAATGCATTTGTTTTTTTAATTTAATTTTAAAATGTTAGCTACCACTGCTAAACGTGCCGAGCGTTGTGTAATGTGTGAATGATATAAAGATGTGTTAAGAAGAAAAATGTAATAAGTAAAACAAAAACTTAACTAGTAGTAAACAAGATGACGTCTGCCCTCAAGAGGTAAATACAAGTACAACCTTATACATGAAGATGTGAGCTGCATAAACTTCATAAATACACGTATACGATGCATAAGACGCTGACGAGGACCTCCGTGGATCTACACCTACTTTCACAAAAGAAACTTCAATCTCCGCAGTGAACATCCTATCTAGTACTTGCTGAAGACACGACCCAGATGATGATGCCGACTTCAAGAATTCCAATGAGAGACACCCCAGGACGAGGTTACTACGACCAATTGTAAACGTGACTCTATAGCTTGCCTATCGAGAGTTAATCATATTTGATACGAGTTAATCATATTTGATACACAACTCACATTAAAAAGAGACTTTTCAAAGACTATAAATTTTGTTTAAAATTAAAATGAGACGAGCTAAGAGTTTACTGTAAGATTCAATATCGTACGTTGTAACGCCTTAAATGTAAATGTAAGTTATAAACACTTTAAGTAATAATACCATTCTTCAAATGGTAAAAGAAGTCTTGCAAGCGTCTAGATGAACTCAAAATACTTAGAAGTCTTTGCTATAGATATACTTAAAGTAAACTCGGATCCGAGGTAAAAGAATACATAATCAGTTTGATCCCTAAGTTTTTATGAAAAGCATTTAAATATTTTAATCTAGTTAATGATGTCATGGGATCTTTGAGTAACAGTTGTTAATAAAGAGAAGTCATCTTGTTACACATGAAAATGAGTGCACAAATCAGTGAATTACCTTCCCTTGTTTCCTTATAATTATCTTATGTAATTTGTTCAGTTAACTTGAGTCTAATAACAGTTCGTTACAACGTAGGCAGCCCATGTAATTGGCAAGTGTCAGTTAAGATGGGTTCCCTGGATTTGTAACGTGGCAATACGTTACAAAATTGCGCCACTCTGCTGTTTTGAAAAAAAAAATAATAATTATTGTTTGCATCATGACGCATACAAAATTGCGCCACTCTGCTTTACTCTGCTTTGCTGTGCTTTGATCAGCTGTAAATAATAATTAATTGTGTATTGTGTTGTTGCTGTCTTGTAAAGGTAATTATGAACAGAGCGTTACAAAATTGCGCCACTCTGCTTAATTAGTAAAAAGGTTGTAAGCATCGTGACATTAACAGAGATACGTCACCCTGCTAATTAAAGTAATTGTTAAGTAGTAAAATAGATAACTTTTGGCACTCAGTTGTCTGATCTATGCACTCAGGCAATGTATTTGATGTAACTTTAATTTTCATAAAATGAATTTGTTTTAAGATACGCAAATGATAGTCAGTATAACTTGAAATATCATTGTATGAAGCCAAATGCAAGTATGTACATGAATTGTAGTGCTTGGTGATCTGCTCAGTCTTTAACAGGTTTATATTATGACAATCCAAGACCTGTTGTTTCTTGAATATGCATGCATAGTATATGTTAGTGTATGTCTGTCATCACGGTAAAAGTAATAAAAGAGAGAAATAATAATAATGCTCCTGTGTAAAGTAGACCCGGTTAATTACGTGGAAAGTATTTCGTAACTTAAATTTGTTACCAAAATAAGTAATTAATTTAATTGGGGAAAGTACGAGAATTAGTAAAGTCAGACTGTTATAACCGTAATACACGTGTAAGTTGAAGGCGTGCTTTGTTGAATGAGATTCACCCCATGCGTCCGAGCTGGCTTCTCCAGTTAAGACCTGTCAAGGAAGTTAGTCTGTGGCATTGTGTAGAGAACAATACGTGAGCGTAAACCCCGCATTCCCACGCACACTTACCCTGCCTTTGTTTACTAAATAAAAGAGGGTGGCCTACATTCCAGCAAACAGCTGATCGGCGATTTAACTTTGAAATATGTGTGTGTGGAATTTCTCTCTCCCTTAGAAGAGAAATTGTTCTTTTCTGAATTATGCAAATGATTTACCCAAGAATTCATCTTATCTATGTAATTAGTGTGTAGCGTTGTAGAATCAGTTTTAAGTACGTTTTAATGTGTTAGAAATAAGATAAAAAAAAAATGGCCCAATTTAATCCGGATTTGTTATTAAAGGACAAGCTGTCTTACGAAGCTCTTTTGCGTGGACTACCCCATGCGAATGTAACAGTCGCGGAATTGTGTAGATCAATACGCGAATGTGGATTTGATACACCCGCGCAATTAAGCAACCTAAGCGAACTCGATTATGAGAGCGAGAGAGAAATTTGTAATGCCAAGTATAGTGAGCTAACCTTATTGTCTCAAACCCTCCAAGACGAGAAATCTCCGGCGATAATTTTGCGGACTACCCAGAGAATAGAGCATTTAACCCGGCGAATGAAAAATTTGTTGATCTGGCCTAATCTTACGGAAATACCACGTGAAGTGCAAAACCTAGCTGACGAAGCTTTACGTCACTTACCCACTATTATTAATGACTTGAGAAGAAGATCCGACTCGTTCCGGATGGATGAAATAGAGAAGCCCTTGAAAAAATTACACATCTCCCCAGTACAATCCCCTACTACTGATCTACCTCCGCCTAACACTGATCGGAACTCACCCGCCGTATCGCAAATGCAAGCTAACCAAGAGCAAAATACAGATAGAGATTTAAATGCCCCTCCTCCCGATAGTTCCAGATTCGCCCCGGAACTCACGAATTGACCACCCCAAATGCATCATATCGTTCTCCTAAAGGAATGCCAACCTTGAACCATAACACTGACCTATACGGAAAAATTACTCATCCTGTGGAGAGAATCTTAACTGAAATCCCTTACACCGATGGACTGAATGTCTCCAAACTACTAAATTTCATTAACTATCTCCTGCAGATAAAAGATCTACAGCAGCTGAATGATTGGCAAATTTTGCAAGTTCTGCTACCGAAATGTAAACCCCCGTTAAAGAATCGTCTAATAGAAGCATTAAGCTCTACACTTCCCATAGAAGACCTACATAGCTCGATAATAAAGTACTTTATTCCAACCGGAAT
Organism: Magicicada septendecula; assembly: GCA_034769895.1. NCBI lineage: Eukaryota > Metazoa > Arthropoda > Insecta > Hemiptera > Cicadidae > Magicicada > Magicicada septendecula. The sequence continues at coordinate 761,880,943 of CM068367.1, forward strand.
TTATGAAGAAATTAAAAGAAAGACCGTACTCCGAGTACAAGGAAATCACGAGAGATTAGCTCATTACATCTCCGATATCAGAGAGTCATCTCGACTACTACGTGTAGATTGGAATGAGACACAGATGGTCGACACCATTTTAATAGGACTGTCACCAGAGGAAAGATCTCGTTTAGCTTTGATAAATAGACCAAACACAATTGCAGATCTAGAACGATGCAGTATCCATTCGTCAAATGTATGGTACTCCGATCAAAATAGACATACGATGAAATCCGCAGAAACAAATAGAAATGAATTGCGAGCCCTAGAGCCCGGTGTAACAACCCTGCATGAAAGGCAAGTATTCAATAGACCTCACAATGTGCGCAAATCTGGTAAGTTAAGTGTAACACCATCTAAAGAGGAAACAAGGTACCCTCCGCACAATATACCCATCTGTTATAATTGCGGCAAATATGGACACATAAGAAAAGACTGCAAGAGCAAGCCATTGGAACGTAAACACCCAGATCCAAAAAACATGTAAGGCAGGGAGACCCGAAATCCTGTGTCTTCCGCAGCAACTCGAAATCTGGTGAACCTAAAGAAACGAATAAAAAAAAAAAAAAATTTTATAACCAAAGTGGAAGGAAAAGAAGTTCTAAGGAAATAGATCCCTACGTGAGACAATTTCTTGAAAAATGTAACGCGATAAATAAATGTAACTGGACTAAAAGTCTATTACCCTTAATACGAGTTGACTTAGGCGTTACCTCCACAATCGCATTATTGATTCGGGATCTAGCAGAACCTTAATCAGTCAAGAGTTAGCAGACAAATTAGCGAAACATCATCTAGTAAAACGGAGTCAACCGGTGAATATAAAGTGTGCTACCGCCAATAAACGAAATATAATAATAAAACTGAGCATTACCGTTAAGGTTAAAATCAAGAACCTAACCTGGATTTTTACAATGTTAGTATGTAATGAATTAGGACCCGACTTAATATTAGGAGCAGACTTTATTAGTAAAACGGGTAAGATTCTTGACATCTATGAGCAAAAATATTATTTTCGATTCGACCATACACGGAAATATAGATTTGATTGTAATAATGAGAAACAGGAAAAAAATTGTTCATCTACTGCACATGTAATACACCAAGAGTCTGATTTATCTCATCTAGAGAGTAGAGATAGAATGAGAATACTGAAATTAATAAAAGAATTTTCCTCAGTTCTTACACCTAAACTAGGACTCACTAAACTAATAGAATATAAAATTAATCTGAGCGATCAGAAAGTAATACGCCTACCTCCGTACAAGTTGTCGCCTCCCAAGATGGAAGTGATGAGAAACCATATCAACAAGTTGTTGGAGCAAGGAGTCATTGAACCCTCTACTTCCCCATATTCATCACCCTCCTTTTTAGTACCGAAAGGTCATGATAAACACAGACTAGTTGTGGACTACAGGCAATTAAACAAAAGAATAGAATTTGAATCTATTCCTCTTCCAGACATCCATAGTGCTTTCCATTACTTCACGAAAGCTATGGTCTTTACGGTAATGGATCTGAATCAAGCTTTTCACCAAATACCCCTTTCGGAAGAATCAAAACGTCTAACCGCGTTTGCCGTTCCTTTTAACTTGTACCAATTTACTAGAGTACCCTTTGGAATATCTCAAGGAAGTTCCGTATGTAGTAGATTGTTAGAAAGGATATTTCACGATATTAAATTTAAATATGTGTATCACTATTTGGACGACATCGTTATATATAGCGAATCAATGGAGCAACATCTTAAACACCTACGCAAAGTGTTATCACGGTTACGAAGAGCCGGATTAACTGTTAACCCAAAGAAGGTAAATTTTGCCGTCCCACAGTTTTCATTCTTAGGTCACATCGTGAAAGCGAATGGAAAGGTAAGCATTGACCCCGAACGAACCCGCGCTATTAGAGAATTTTCACCCCCACGAGATGCAAAAGGTATAGCCCGATTTTTGGGAATGGTAAATTATTCCCACAAATATATTCCCCATCTTGCCGAAATAGCAGCACCCCTAAATTCCTTAAGAAAGAAGGGAGCGAAGTTTGAATGGAGCTCACTACATCAAAATGCGTTTGAGCAACTTAAAGAAAGTATCATATCTCCCCCAGTTTTGCAACTAGCCGATTTTACGAAACCTTTCGTAGTGCAGACCGACAGTTCCAGTGTAGCGTTAGGTGCAGTCATATATCAAGAGATAGAAAACAGTAGACTACCTATTAGTTATGCATCGCGAACCTTGAGCGACCAAGAAAGAAAATATTCCGCATATGAAATGGAATGTTTAGCCATTGTTTTTGCATTCAAGAAGTTTAAACCCTTCCTAGAACATAAAGAATTCCTTTTGGAAACTGATAATCAAGCATTATCTTGGTTACTGAATCACCCTAAACAGTTAGGACGTATTGGAAGATGGGTATTGAAGTTAAACTGCTACAAATTCAGAGTGCAGCATATTAAAGGTACACAAAACGTAGTCGCTAATACCCTGTCCCGTATGTTCCAGTCGCCCACTAAAACTCCTGAAAGCAAGGAGAATCCGGAAATAGCACTTGCTAATGCCGTAATTACCGAGTTCCCCCTTGCCTTTACAAACATTGCCCTGTATCAACAACAAGACCCCTTACTGAAGCCTATTATAGAACAACTTGCGCAAGGTATTAAAACCGAGAAATACGTATTGAGTAAAAATGTACTATGCCATAAAATAAGAAGCGGAAAGGAACTAAGAATAATAGCCCCTGATGTGATTAAGCCCATACTGATGGAGTACTTCCATTCATCTACCATAGGAGCCCATATGGGAATCAATAAGACAATACATCGTGTTCGAAAGGAATATCATTGGAACAATATGAACAGCGAAATAGCCAGTTTCGTAAAGAAATGTAAATTATGTGCTCTCAGTAAACCGGCCAGAAATAATCAGGTAAGCCAATTGATTTCGGAAATCCCTAAGACCCCTTTTTCTAAACTTTATGTAGACTTTTCAGGTCCTTATCCACGATCCAAATCAGGTAATACTATGTTACTCATCTGTGTAGATTCATTCACCAAATTTGTGTGGATGTATCCCATGCGACGAGCATTAGCGTCAACGACTGTAAAAATATTACAGGAAAGATTATTTAAAGACTACGGTACACCTGTACGTATAGTATCAGATAATGGACCACAGTTTAAAGTGAAAGAATTTAAGAATATGTGTTTCAAGCACGGATACTAGAATATACGGTAGGGATCATCAGCAAGGCGCGCAGTAGCAAGCTCCGCCCACTGACGTAGCGCGGGACCCACCGCTGTGTTCAGCCATGCTGTTTCTCCATTTCTGTGTATTGTAGTGCGTGTTGTTAATCAGGTGGATAATATTTATTTTGAGTTGTCTGGTTCACTGAACCAAGAATGGTTTGTTGTGCTATAGTCGGCTGTACGCATCATACCAGACATCAAAAAGAGTTAGGTTTCACGTTCCACAGGTTTCCCAAAAACAAGGAGTTAACATTGAAGTGGATACATGCTTGTAAGCGTGCAGATTCGTTTTCTGTTAATGAAGCCCGTGTGTGTTCAGAGCATTTTGATGACTCTGATTACTTACGAGATTTGAAAAGTGAATTGTTGAATCTTCCTGCTAAACGTGTTTTGAAACCAGATGCTGTTCCACATTTAAATTTACCTGTTAGCAGCGTTGTTGCTTGTAAGGAAAAAATCAACGACAAAGTCCGTGAGGTATGTTACAATCCTACAATATTGCATTCTTTTTAAATTTTGTAATGTTTTAAGCAAAATACTTAACTGAACTATTTAGGCCTAACATTCAATTAAACCATGCTTTCAGTAATATTTAATGCTATAAAATGTTATCATTTTACCATAACATTTAAGCACTACTTACTTATATTTAGACCGTGGTCTCGAGGTAGCATTCCTGCTCCTCGCACGTGCGGCCTGGGTTCGATTCCTGGTACTGGCAAATAATTTAGAAACGCCAGGAGGTCTGGAACGGCGTTGACCCAGCGTCGTGAGGAAAATTGGTGCTGACCACATGGACCTCCCATCATCTGCAGGCCTTGAGCCGAGCAGCAGTCGTCTTGGCAGCTATGGGCCTGTAAAGGCCTACGCGGTGGCACATTTCATTTTTTACTTATATTTACATAACAACACGTACACAGTTCTTTAGTGCCAAAGAAAACAATTATGTTATTGCTGTACTGTATTATTTCAGGTAAGAGTAAAAAAACGGAACAAACATAAAGAAGTATTAGAAGTTTTACAACAATCAACGAAAAACAATGAGGCTTCCTCGGACATGACAGACAGAAACAAAATAAGAGAGGACTCATCAAAAGAAACCGAAGTGGGGGAGAACCCAACAATTGTGCATGAAATGGAGGTAGAGAACTTCCGAAAATGTAAATGTGATGTCGTTGGTTTGACGGAAAAGCTAATAAGTATTGAAGAAGAAAACGAGAAACTTAAAAAGCAAATAACTGATTTACAAGAGCGCCTATCTGCAGCTCACGGAGAACTTTTAAAAATAAAGAGAATAGAGAAAGTAGTAGAGGGCACATTTTCACAATGTCAGCAGCAAGCTGTAATAAAAGGAAGGTGTTCTAACTGGTCACCAAATGACATCGCTAAAGCCGCGACATTACGTTGCATTTCCCACAAAGCTTTGGGTTTCGTGAGGGATTATTTGAAATACCCCCTTCCCAGCGAAATGACAATTAAAAGACGTCTAAGGCAGTTTTCAGTTCCCCCCGGATTCATTGATTTAAGCATTACCATTTTAAAGACACAGGCAACACTTCTATCAAACTTGGAAACATGTCATTCTCAGCTTTGATGAAATGAAAGTCCTCAACAGCGATTTATGTTTTGATCACATGGAAGAAATAATTAGAGGACCACACAACAATGTCCAGGTCATGGTGATTAGACCTTTACTTGGAAAGTGGATGCAACCTATATACTACAATTTTGACACGGCCGTTTCTGTAGAATTGTTAACTGAAACTACTAAAGTTATAGAGGAGACAGATTTTAAAGTCAGAGGTTTTGTAAGTGAAATGGGGTCTTCTAACAGAAAATTGTTGTCTGATTTACAAGTATCATGGACTAGGTCATTTATAGAAAATCCAGCACAAGAAAACAGAAAAGTTTGGGTTTTTTGTGATGTGCCACATGCATTGAAGTTGATACGCAACCACTTGCCTGATGAAGGGTACGAGCTTGAATCAGGCAAGCTTTTCCAGAAAGAACCATTTGTTAAACTTGTTGAACTTCAAAGTACCGGACAAGACCTGCAGTACGCCCATAAATTAACAATGAACCACCTTCTTGTGGCTGGGACTGAGAGACAGAATGTAAGGAAAGCAGCCGAGTTACTGTCTTTGACTGTCGGTAAGGCCCTCATTCACAATTTTCTCGAATTCAGTCATGTTGGAGAAGCTGTTATTATTGTCAACAATGGGTTTGATGTTTTGAATTCTCGTATACCAATTGACGCCATTTACAACTTGAAAAGTGCGTATGGACTTGTTTAAAAGAACAGGACGATGCCCTTGACAAGTTTACAAACTGATACATTCCATGAAAGTAATAGCAAAAAGAGACAGAGGGAAGGAGGACAAAGAAATGGAAGACGGGGAAACTAATGACGAATATTTCCAAATGAAAAGAACTTCTATATCTGGAAAGAAAAACAGAAGACCGTCCAGAAAGACAAGAGAGAAACAAGCAGAAAACATTCTTCTACCATTTCAGAAAGGATTGCTGATGTCCGTAAATAGTCTTCGTGGATTGTTTACTGATTTGAAAGCAGAAGGTTATTCGTACGTTATGGCATCAAGATGCAACCAAGACATTATTGAGAGTTATTTCTCACAAATCAGGGGTCTCGGCCGATTTTATGATCATCCTCTACCAATTACTGTATCACAAAGGATTAAACATTTGATTATGAGCCGCAATGCAGGAAAGCTAATAACGAGTAGCAGTTGCTTAACTGAGAAGGAAATTGAAACTTTAAGTGCAGACATTCTGGCTGATTGTTCCGAAGACCAAGATTCCGACCTCTCACTTTCAGAAGAAATGAAACCCGGAACGAGCAATTCATGTGGAAAAGTTGAAGGAGAGTACAGTGATGATGATGACGAAGAATTAACATCAGCAGTCGATGGACTCATAAGGCACTTCCAAGAAGAAAACGAAGAAATGAATATCCAAGACAGTGGTGTCTCAGAAAAACCAGAGCTACTTGAAATGATTGCTGGTTATATAGCTTACAGGATGAGGAAAAAATACCCAGAAAGAGGAAATGTTTATGGAAGTTTCACAAAGGATATTTCCTTTGCCGGCAAGAACTGGTTACAGAACATTTCAAGAGGGTCGTTGATGAAGCCAACAGATGAATTCATGCAAAATGTCTTTAAAATAGAAGAAGAGTTTCAAAAGTTCCACGAATGTTCAATTAACAAAGAGCCCAAAGTTTTCAGAAACCTGCAAGATATAATCAAAAGTAAATATCCAGAAATGGACGATTTCATGGTCAAATGTTTTGTACGGACGAGGACTTTCATAAGAATGAAATCACTGAACAAACGTTCATCAAAGAAGTGGAAAGGAGCAAAGCGTAATGAAAGCGAAGAAAGAAAGAAAACGAAAAAATGAATTAAGTTGTGTCACAATAAAGAAATATTCTCATGTATATATGTACCAGATATAGTTCTTAGATTTCTTCTTTGCATCTGCAATTCAATTTTAAAACCACAAAACAGCTATTCAGGTTTTTCCGTACCACAGGTCTATGATGGCCTAACCTGTGGGAGCCTTTTTATACTTAAAAAAAAGTGCCTTCCGAGATGGTGGAAGAGGTTAACGTCCTTCGGAGGCTTTTCACCGGCATTCCACCGGCCATCAGCTTAATAATGTTATTTGCCAGGGAAAAAAGACCAATGGAAGTCGACCCCTCTAAACAAATAATAATAAAAATAATAATAATGTTATTTGCAATTTCATTAATTCTTTTATAAATCACGTTAAAGGAATTAATGACAAGGAAAAATCAATGTAATTTATAAACGAAAACAAAAGCTCCTTTTGTAATTTATATTCACCGTAAGACTATATAAAACTAAAGATTTTGAAAGCTAAGATAGTAGACAAAATTAATACGAGGACTGAACAGGAATATCTGTACCTAATTTAAATAAAAATCGTATTGAACGATGCGAAGTACATGCGACCGCTTGGCTGTTAATGAAGAGCGGCAACGGGTGGGTCCCATGTGACGTCACCGCTCAGCCTCGCGCCGAGCCAGGCTGCGCGTGATCCCTACCGTATATTCTAGTATCCGTGGTTTCAAGTTAGGAATAGACCATATAACCACTACGGAGTATCGACCGCAAGGCAATATTGCTGAAAGGTATCTACGGAACCTCAAATCTGCGTTAATCGCCTATCATGCGAACGATCATACGTTGTGGGACCAAAACCTATCCTGGATTCAATACGCCTTTAATTCAGCTTATCACGAAGGTCACAAGTCGACCCCGTTTGAGTTACTGTACAAATACCAACCAAACCACCCCTTGTCCACTAAATGGAAAATACACGACCTGCTACCTCCGCAAATAACGGATAAGCAGATAAAGCAAATATGGAATAAAGCCCGCTCTAATTTAAGAGCGAACTTAGAGAAATCCAGAAAATACCACGAGAAAGGTATTCATAACAATTCAATTAGGTACCAAGTAGGTGACTTAGTAATGTATAAGACTCACCCGACTAGTAGTGCAATTGATAAGACCACCTCTAAACTATCATACCGATGGTGTGGCCCTTACCAAATCCAGAAGTACCTAACTCCAGTTACAGTAGCCCTGTACGAACCTGCGACTCGAAAATATGTGCGGCGAACACATATTTCGCAGATAAAATTGTATAAGAAGAAGAGAAGGAATAGTATAACCAAAAGTAGAAAAGGTAATACTAGGTAGTGAAGTATATCATACTTCTGAAACCGTGCTAAATGTTAATCGTAGAGTTTGGAAATGAGGCCTGGTCAACCTGAGATCCAGTTCTGCGAAAGATAAGTAAATGAGTACTCAATGACAACTATACTGAATTCTAAATAGCAAAAGATTTAGAAAATTACTCTACGGAGAGAGTAACAAAACCCCAAGAAAAAACCGGTAGTAGATTTAAGTGATAGAGATAAGAAAGAGTTTTGCGTTTTAAAATGTAGATATTAAGTGTGAATAGTATGTAAAAAAAAAAAAGGTAGTTTATAAGAAAATATAAAAGTATATTGTGTTGTGGAGAAGAAACAAGTGGATATAACGCTTACCAATAACTATGTGAGAGAAATTCCACACACTGACACCAAACATACTCCAAGTCCCCAATTGTGCGTTAGACTCACAAAACACCCGTAACGTGAAATTTAAGCGGTGTTGTATGTGACGATTTAATTGAAACTGTAATCTTAAATAAATAAAAATTAAATTTGCGAGCTATTAAGTATTTTTAAATCGCACTATTAAACCTAAAGCCCCTGTACGAAATCAGAATGAGAATGAGAAGTGAATGAAAATCAACAGAAGCACTAATAAAAAGTCGAATTGTAAAAAACACTTATTAATATCACAATTCACCCTTTGCTAGTCATCATGCGGTGACCTGTTAGTTCCGGACTCAACGTGTTTATCGAGTCGTCTGTAATTTAGGAAGATATAAAAATCATAATGTTTGTAATTAGAAATTTGAAGGCACGAGTAGTAGTTAAAATAATTCACTTAAATTATATATGTATAATTAATGTATTGTTTTTGGTAATAAGAATGTCAATTTAAATAAAAATAGGAACTATATTGTCGCGGAGTACTTGCCCCTCTCCGTTGTTATGTGCCAGTCGAATCTAGTAGAGAGTCACTATGCTGCCGTCAGACCGTACAGACGTATGAGCGAGAGTTCCATGAAAATGCATTCGTTTTTTTAATTTAATTTTAAAATGTTAGCTACCACTGCTAAACGTGCCGAGCGTTGTGTAACGTGTGAATGATATAAAGATGTGTTAAGAAGAAAAATGTAATAAGTAAAACAAAAACTTAACTAGTAGTAAACAAGATGACGTCTGCCCTCAAGAGGTAAATACAAGTACAACCTTATACATGAAGATGTGAGCTGCATAAACTTCATAAATACACGTATACGATGCATAAGACGCTGACGAGGACCTCCGTGGATCTACACCTACTTTCACAAAAGAAACTTCAATCTCCGCAGTGAACATCCTATCTAGTACTTGCCGAAGACACGACCCAGATGATGATGCCGACTTCAAGAATTCCAAAGAGAGACACCCCAGGACGAGGTTACTACGACCAATTGTAAAGGTGACTCGATAGCTTGCCTATCGAGAGTTAATCATATTTGATACACAACTCACATTAAAAAGAGACTTTTCAAAGACTATAAATTTTGTTTAAAATTAAAATGAGACAAGCTAAGAGTTTACTGTAAGATTCAATATCGTACGTTGTAACGCCTTAAATGTAAATGTAAGTTATAAACACTTTAAGTAATAATACGATTCTTCAAATGGTAAAAGAAGTCTTGCAAGCGTCTAGATGAACTCAAAAAACATAGAAGTCTTTGCTATAGATATACTTAAAGTAAACTCGGATCCGAGGTAAAAGAATACATAATCAGTTTGATCCCTAAGTTTTTATGAAAAGCATTTAAATATTTTAATCTAATTAATGATGTCATGGGATCTTTGAGTAACAGTTGTTAATAAAGAGAAGTCATCTTGTTACACATGAAAATGAGTGCATAAATCAGTGAATTACCTTCCCATGTTTCCTTATAATTATCTTATGTAATTTGTTCAGTTAACTTGAGTCTAATAACAGTTCGTTACAACGTAGGCAGCCCATGTAATTGGCAAGTGTCAGTTAAGATGGGTTCCCTGGATTTGTAACGTGGCAATACGTTACACAACAAGCCAAAACCGAGGTGTCAGAACTTTTTTTTGGACTTAAGTGATATAACAAATTTTTTTTTGAATTCCCCTCAGAGTGGCTGTTTTGGACAAGATAGTTGGCAAACGAATACCTCGGGCATCAGCTACAAGGTGGAATTTTAAGAGCAGAACTGTTAATACTGTTTTTGAGTACAGAGAGGAATTAATTGAATGTATGGAGGAAATCCAATCAACCTCTAACCAACCAACCACCATAATTAAAGCTGGTGCTGTAGCTCGTCTCCTTAGAAAGAATAAGTTTATATTTTGACTTTCTATTTTTCACAGATTAATGCCACATGTGGATATTTTGTATAACCAATTATAGCTAACTTACACTGACGCTGTGAGAACTAAAGCCAATGTTGACCACTTCATCAAAGCCATTGATAAGGAAAGAGCTAACATGGACAAAGTGACAGAGCTGGTTAATCAGTACCCAGAAAATGCACCTAAACGATCAAGGCGTGAAGAAGATTTTTACTTAAGTAGAACAGTGGCTGCCAAGGAAACCTGTGACATTATTACAACGCAAATAAAAACAAGATTTTCATTCACAACATCTTGCTCAACTGTATCTCTTTTTGAATCACAAAAGTTTGAAGAGTTTGAACAGAAATTCCCCGAGAAATTGCTTGAAGATACAGTAAATGTGTATTCATTTCTTGAAAAAAATCGCCTCAAGACAGAGCTTGAAATCATTTACAAAAGAACTGATTTCAGAAACATGCGTGGTGCTGTTAGTCTTTTACAGTTTTTTATTGAAAACAACTTATTGTCATCATTTTCTGAGTTATAAACTGTTATTAATTATTGCAACAATACCATTGACAACTGCTGAAGCTGAAAGGTGTTTTTCAACCCTAAAACGGATAAAGACATTTTTGCGGTCTACGATGTGTCAAGAGAGGCTTACAGCTTTAGCCATGCTTGCAATCGAGAAGGAAATGATTTCTAACATCCATAATTTCAATGAAAGAGTTATTGATGTTTTTGTGTCAAGAAAAGATAGAAGGATGGACTTTGTTTACAAAAACTGTACTTAAAGAAAATATTTGTGTAAGCTACCATCCAAGTAAATTTGTGTAAGTAAATACTAGACCTTACCATCATATGCAGCAGCTTTGATTATTTTCCTTTTTCTGTGTGTTTAATAATCTAATCTAATAATTGAGAGCATGAGGCCTTATGACTAACTATCTAAATATTTAACACTTAAAACAAGCTTTCTGTTTTGCGTTTATTTTACTACTTTAAAATTAAATGAAAATAATTGTTTTAGTAAAAAAGAACAATTAGCATATTATAACAAGTATGATCAATAAAGTAATCCTTTATTATTAAGTTGTGAATAGTTAAAGTACAGTAATATCTATAATAACATTTCGTTTCAAAATTAATACATTACATAAAGGTATAGCAGCGCCTAAATTATATGAATATTGCAAGCAACACACAAGTTTTTGACACAGTGTATCTCAAAAACTGCAAATTATTAATTGTGAACCCCCTGTAGATGTACTCACGAGCCGCCACTGGAAATGACTAAAAACCTTAGAAGTATTTACTGTTTATTAAATCATCTTTCAAATGTTATCTACAGCATAGATTTATCTTACTAATAGCATCAGGAAAAGCTGTGTAATTTAAATCAGAAAATTGGTTATAATTTAATACTTGTTGCAAAGACGTATTTTAATGCATCTGGAAAAATTTCAATACATTATGTGAACACATTTAGTCACAGCTGTACAATCCTGGAAGAACTAAAAAATGTATGTGTACTCTGAGAAGCATATATTTAAAAATCTATTTTTTCAGAAAATTTCAATAATTTGGTAACAAACAGAAATAAAACTATGTTATTTCTATTTGTGATTGTAATCACTAGCACAACTTTATTAATTAAATTTGGTAATAGTTTTAGTTTTTTCTTAATAATTTGAAAATGAATCATCACAGAAACAACGTTTGCAGTAGCATGAATACAGGTACTAGTAACAAAATTTTTTTGTATTTGCAGATTAATACTAAACCTGGGCACTTTATCCCTCCAAAATTCTCTATTTGTGAGGACCTAAATATCTAAGTTAAAAATTGAAAAAGTAGTAGAGTATACTATAGTGGAAACTCTCTTATCCAGACTTCTGTTACCAAATCCTCCCATATCCGGATGCAACGACAGGCAACTGGCACTGCCTGACATGTAATTAGTGTTAATCTCCGTGCTATCATTAAATCTCCAACTAAAAAATGGCACAAATGCTGGCAAAGGTGCTGTTGGTGATTTGGTTGAAGAGAAAAGGGGGGTCCTTCCAGGGCAGTCCAGGGGTAACCTGGATCCTGACATGGCAGGATGGTGTACACCGGCAGCAGGGTGTGCATCTAGTGTGGAGGCGGAGGAACCTCTAGTAGGTCAACGGGTGCACATATGGGCTGAGATAGCCTACTGCGACCAGGCAGAGAGCACTTGTCAGCCACGGTGAAGGGGAAATCATAGTTCCTGGTCCTCCAGGTTGGGGGTTGTGCTACAGACTAACAACCTGTTCCTGGAAAAAAAGGTTGTTAAGAAAACTCTTGATGAGACTCGGAAAGGATGGATAAAATGGCAACGATATATGGCCTTAGATTTTGGAACCTGGAACGTGACAACTCTGTACAAGCCTGGCGCAGAGAGTAACCTGATAAAGGAGTTAGCAAGATATAAAATAGAGGTAGGAAACAAGGTGGCAGGGAAGTGGAATCAGGGACACGAAAATACACACAATCCTGTATAGCAACAAGGAAGGAGGAAATTGAGAACTAAGTAGCTTTTATAGTGAAGAACACGATGAAATCCAACATTATTGATTTCAGAGCAGTTAATGACAGGATGTGCGCCCTCCAAATAAAAACAAAATTTGTTAAATAGATGTTTATAAATGCACATGCACCAATGGAGGACAAAGAAAATGACATTGAAGAGGAGCTTTACCAGACATTAGAGCATATCTACAATTCTACTTTAAGTAATGACATTACGCTTATGCTGGGGGACCTAAATGTAAAAGTGGGTAAAGAAGCTGAATACCTGGGAACAATAGGAAAACATAATCTTCATGATGAGTTTAGTGGAAATGGCAAGAGATTAATAGATTTTGCAATAAGCAAGAACATGATAATCAGCTAGACACTCTTTTCCCACCGCATCATCCATAAGGGAACATGGGTGTGCCTAGATGGGTCAACTTGCAATCAGATCGACCATGTGCTGATAGACAAAAGGGGAGCAACAAGCATCTTGGACGTTAGAGCATGACGTGGAACATAGTGCGGCTCTGACCACTTCGGTGCATGCAAAATTTAGATGGAGAATGAGTAGCCAAAGACATCACAGGAAACAGAACACAGAGAAGTTCAACTTTGAAGAACTAAAAGATCTGGACACTAGAAACAAATTCAGAGAAAAACTGAATGAGAGACTTGACGGAAATTATGGACAACAGGGACTCGATGGAAAATGGGAGATGATAAAAGATGCAATTATGGAATCTGCCTATGAAGTGTTGGGGATGAAAGAAAGGAAGAAAAGGAATGGTTGGTTTGACTCAGACTGTGAAAAAGCAATAAGACAGAGGAATAAGGCCTATAAAAGGTATATACAAAGGGAGACAAGAGAAAGGGGAGAAGTATATGACATAAGGAGACAAGAAACGGATAAGTTATGTAGACAAGGAAAAGAAGATATGAGAACGAGCTGATACTTAAAATGGAAGGACATAAAGGGAATAACAGAAGAATATAAACCACGAACTAACCTGCTAAAAGACTCAAATGGACAACTGGTTGGGGACAGCAATCAAATAAAAAGGATATGGAAGGATTATTTTGAGAACCCTATCGATGTAAGGGAACTACAGCACAAGGAAGGAGAAATACCTAGAAATGAAGAACAAGAGCCAGCTATAGCGGAAGAAGTCCTAGAAGCTGTAAGTGCACTAAAAAATAATAAGGCACCAGGCATATATAACATACCAGGAGAACTACTAAAAGTGGGAGATAACAAGTTGCTTGTTATGCTGCACAGCCTGATTGCAGATATATGGAAAGAGAAGAAAATACCGAAAGATTGGCATAAATCAATTATCTGTCAAATACACAAAAAGGAGGACAAACTGGTATGTGAGATATATATCGGGACATATCGCTCCTCTGTAATGCATACAAAGTATTCAAGACAATACTCCACAAAAGATTAAATCCGCTGGCAGAAACAACTATTGGAGAATATCAGTCAGGTTTTCGAAAAGGAAGCTCAATAACAGACCAACTATTCACAGTCAAACAAATCCTGAATAAGTGCTGGGAGTTTGATAGGGATGTGTATCAGTTGTACATGGATTTCCGACAGACATATGGCAGTATATTGAAAGACAAATTATACGACATAACGCTAGGATTTGGAATATCAACAAAACTGCCAATCTAACAAAAATGGCCATGACAGAAACACTAGCACAGGTGAGAATACAAAATGAACTCACCGAACCATTAGAGCTCACCCTGGGTCTAAAACAGGTTGATGGGGTGGCCCCTCTCCTCTTTAATAACCTGTCTCTAGAATATGCCATAAGAAAAATGAGTGTGGATCGCTCAGGAGTACTTTATTAAAAGTCAGTATTCCTGATGATATAGCCATCACAACCTGGTCACATGTTGCTGCAAAGGAGACATACTTAATCCTGAAAGTACAATAAGTACAATAGAGGTAGATAAAACCAAAATAAGTCAGACATGTACCCAACCAAGAAAAATTTGATTATAGAAGAAGACTGTACAGAAGCAGTCAAGAGGTTTTACATACTTAGGAGCGATGATATCTGAAGATGGGAATGAAGAGGCAGAGATAAGGAGAAGGATAACTCTAGCCAACAAGGCCTACTTCCACTTAGCACCACCTTTAAGTCAAGAGTTATTCATAGGCAGACAAAAACGTGCATATAGAAAACTGTCATATGACCCATCCTGTGCTATGGCAGTGAAACCTGGATATTAACACAAAGAGAAATTAATTGAAAGCTTAAAGATATTTGAAAGGAAGCTTCTGAGACGGATGCTGGGCCCAATGTATAGAAATGAGGACTGAAGGATATGTCATAATGATGAGATATATTGTCACTTCAACAAACCAATGGTAGAAGTGTACGTAAAACTGAGGAGGCTGCAATAGGCTGGGCATGTATTAAGAATGGACGACAAATGAATACCTAAGAGTCCTTATGGATGGCAAAAGACCAAAAGGCCGTCCAAGGAAAAGATGTGAAGATGGTGTCACTGTGGATACAAGAGAGATGTTGGGAGTACTAGGATGGAAGTCCTTTGCTACTGATAGAGAGAGGTGGATGGCCAGGATAGAAGAGGCCAAGGCTCGACTTCAGACTATTGGTGATATACAATATACCGATACATCCATCCATACACTGTTAATGGTCAGTTAGAAAAATTCTTGCCACCTAACATAACACCCTTCCTTCAGTCGATAAATTAACAGTAAAGAAATTTAAACAAAGGTATTACATTTTATATTGACATCTCTCTGCTGGTGATGTGTTTTGGTTTTCTTTTTAATTTATTTGAAAAGACTGTTGCTACATGACTGTGGATGCTTGGGATTCAACTGAGATTCTGTCTAAAACTAGCTAGGAACAGATTGCTGAAGGAGGAAAAAAATGACAACGCAAGTATAACTGCTACACAAGAAGACAAAGCACGAAACATAATAACATGTAACATTTCTAAGTTGCTGGTCACTCAACGATGCCAATGATGACAGCTTTCAAATGATGGCAGATGAAGATATTCAAAAAAAGACAACACAAATCTGAGGATGAAGACGAAGAACCTGGCACTACTGGACTACCTTCCGCAGAAGTCTTTAGAGTATTTGAGATATCATTTAAATGGTTTGAAAGCCAATAGGAATCAGGCAGCTCAAATGATCGCAATTCAGCAACAAAACGTCAAGCATTGTTGCACCAAATGCAACTGATAAATTTGTACAAGTCAAAACGTACAGGTATCATACGTATTTGTACAATCATCATCGTACAGGTACTGTAAAAACATGTTTTATTAGTGTATCTTTCTTTATGACATGTACTTTTTGTAAGTACATACAAATAATGTACACATAGTGTATTTTCATTTCCTTGAGATTTGCCCTTTTTTTCTACTTCCCATATCCGGAATTTCTCTTAATCTTGGTACCAATTGATTCAGGTAATTGAGTTTCCATTCTACATGACAGTCGATTGAATCAGATTTAAACTGCTTTTTTTTTAAGCTCACATTGACTTGAGACTATAAAAAAGAAATGAGTGTTCCTCAAAGTGCACAAAACTAGTTAATTATGAACGAGGGATAGTGACAATTGCAGCAGATGCCAACTCCCATGAAATAATTCTTAATTCTGTATTTAAATAATGTGTATGTATTTGTCTTTGCACATACAAATATATATTCCTGTGTGTGTGTGTATGTACATTGTATTTTTCAATGGATAAAGTGAGTATCCACAAAAACAAGGGGCAATTGACAAAAAATAAGTTTCTTGTAGGAATACATTTAAAATGACATAGTTTTATATACTGTACACTAAAAGTTTGGCAATATATTCTTGTTACTACACCCTCAAAATATGGTACGAAAAGGTCAAGCCTCTGTTTTTTTAACATAATATATAAATGTTCATTTTATAAAAATTACCAGGTAAATAAAATTTAAAGCTGCTGTGATTTCTAACAGTCTGAAATGTGATACATTCAATTTGGATACAAAATTAACTGACAAAGATTTCTGAAAAATTTAGTCTTTGCAGCTAGATCCTTTCTCTTTCCACAAAGCAGCCCTTACCATGGCATTTCAACCTAAATTCAGTAGTAGTACACCAAATTCTACCTCTGAAATAGAAGACAGGGACAACAATGAATTAAAAAAATATGAATAAAATTCTCCTTATGGAATTTAATTAAGAGAGTTTGAACAAACATTAATTGATCTGTTTTTCATATTCCCAGTGAGGTATCAACTGTTTTTAGATTTTTCACTTAAATAAAAGGGTTCTTCAGGAAGTAAGGTCTGGTAAGATTAAAAAAAACTTAATTGTAAAACAGTTTATTGGAATATATATACATTTTACATTTAACAATAATTCATTTTTTCACATAGTTGCTATCATTATTATTATTATAATCACTTGTTTTAGCATGGAACAAGAATTGTATCCCCCCTCCCTCAAAGAAGTCTGTTGTCTGTTTTTTTTCAACCACCTCTCCCCAACACTTTTGACCTCTACATTTAATAACTTCTGTCAAGCCAATTTTTAAGGTGCATAAAAAGATGTAAGTTACTTGGTGCCAAGTCTGGATTATAAGGGGGATGATAAAAAAATATTCCAATATCCCCCCTGAATTTCTGTAATGTTGTGGCAGAACAATACTACAAGACAACAGTGATTCTGTAATGCCCTCCTTGTTCTAACTGGTTTATTGTGAAATGTCTGTTTCTGCACACTTCGTCATGAATGTACAGCTGTCAGAGAACTCTCAACTCATTTCCGCACTTTACTATCATTCGTCACATTTCCACAATAAATCTCATAATTTGTGGATGAATTTCTGCTACATTTAATTTTGTACATGCAAAAATCGTGTCATATTATGGTTTTCATACCTGGCTATGTTTTCAAGTGACACTACTCATTTTCAATAATCTTACTGTCTCTGTATGCAAATTGCACATTGCATGCATTCCACATGCCTGATTCACTAGAAATTAAAGGCCTAAGTGGAATTATATATTTTCTTTTAAATGTTTCTATTACTACCACCGTCATTTATATCACTGTTCCTAAACAACATGAATAAACTCATTTATCAAATCTGTAGCATTCTGTATCCATGAAAGTAATTAACAGTTAAGAGTTTTCATGTTTCATTATTTCTGAATGAAATATTTCTCACCAACTGGGTGCTTGACAATACATATATAATATTAGTTTTTCCAAAACTGAGCAAATGCAATACTTTGAAAATGAGTTGAACACGCTGCAATTGCAGAAAATGAGTTGTTACAATTGCAGAAACATTTACTAATATTGACATAAAATAAGTTACTATCATTTATTAGTATGTAAATATATAAATGTGTGAGCGCGCCCTCACATGCCCCCAAACCAAATGTGCACATAATTTTAATATACCTGTTACACAACAACAAACTGAAATTAAATATGCATAATATGTTATTCTACCAACAGTTGATGTTGCAAACTCCATGTGATGCTACAAAAAATGGCCCCAGCAAGGAACAGACTACACAAGGAGACAGTGCTTTCAACTTCTGATTAATAACAGTTTAAATATTAATTTACATAAATAAGGTAGACATGCTTACTATATTTTTAGTGTACTGATAAATATTCAATTTTTTGCCAATTATAGTGCGAAAAGTACGTCTTAAAGTTGTAATACTTAACCAGGTGTCATTCAAATATCGTCTCAAGGGGAGGAATTCTGACATCCTGATGGTTTTTGTAGAGTCTAACACATCCCAAGAAGTGGTGATACAGGTGCAGTTTTAACTGCATTTTGAAAAAAAAATACAGTTTTTTTATTTTTAATGAAAAAAAAAAATCTCTTCCAACAATCTTATTTTCTGTTAAGAAACCTGCAAAATGATAAAAAATATAACAAGTTTTAACTAGTCTTGTGCTGAATTCAAGCACAACTCCTCTCACTTTCTCACACTGCTTATCCCACCAAGCTGCCACTTTGCACAGTTCTGATTGATAATTACGTGTGTTGTCCCACTTCTGTCAAGGTATTAATATGATTCATTCAGATATTGTGCACTAGAAAGTATTGTTCTGTGTTCTTTATCATTTTCATTATTTAATTGCAAATCATTTAAAATGGCAACTACTATTTGCCTGGACATAGAAGTCAGTCAGAAAAAAATACTTTTCAGTGTATATAGTTATCTCAATGACATTGTGTTGAATCAACTAAACTTACAATAAGTGAATTGCAATTTTACTGACACCTAAAAGCGACAGCAGCAGCAAACAATTTAAATATTCAGCAAACAGCTTCTTCCCAACTTGTATTATCCTCAGACGTTCTATGAACAATGGAGTTTATACTTTGCTGAGGTAAAAGTTTTTTATGAATTCAAACACATTAATTACATTTTTCTCCGTCACCTGTTCTAATTGGCTTCTCTCTTTTAGATGGCCCACTACTCATTTCACAAAGATTTTACTGCACTAAAATTATTTAATTCAGTTTAACTATTGGCACAAATTATATTAATACTAGTAACAGTGCTTTCTAATCTGACAAAATAATAACTGTAATTTAAATTTTACTGTAAACAGCAAATATGTAACACAAATTCAGAAGATATCACCATTATAATACTAACATAATTAGGCTCGTCTAAATGTACACTACTTGCAGACCATATAAAATAATTGGGTTCAGACGAACTACCCCAGCTTAAACTTTTCTAAAGAACTCAAAGTTGATTGACTGAAAAATAGATGCTCCCACCATTCAATCTTCTTTTAAGTATTTTTTGCCAGAGCAAATCAACACATTTGGTCATTTGGTTAATCATACATAAAACATATTTGTTAAAACGTACTAACAGTCATGTAATAACGAAATAATTTAAAACTATTCATCAAGAATAAATAATTAGTTATAATTACTGTATCCTATTTGCATGTACCTGGTGTAAAAGTGTACAGGAAACTTAGTACTGCAGTCTATCTAATCTGAATCTTGTGGTAACAGTTAGCTTTTCTTTCAATACTAATATTAAAGCAACTTTTTAGCTGAATTCGTAGTTTTTAAAATAAATTACTGCATTTTAAAATTTACTTGACATGAAAATGGTGTTTCCAAATTAATTTTAAGTAATGAGTGTTATAAACAGTGGGGGCACCAAGTTGTCAGCAATGTATCATACACAAAGTATTTATTATCACTTTTAAATCAAAGTGACTTAAAAACTGTCACAAAAGTACTAAGTTCATTCTAATACTGCTCTGTGTATCCTCTAGACATAACTCTTATAAAACCAAAGTTAGTCAGATAATTATAATCTAAGGACATAGAACGTTTTCCCATAAATTTAAATTTTCATGCTACAAGAATTAATTTCTGTAAATAATCTACAGTAATTTGTCATAATACTGATTACTTAGCTATTATTAAAACTAGGAAAACACTTTGCCTTCAAAAATATTAATAATAGTAAAGGTATTAGGAAAAAAGTAATGGAAAACATTCTTCGCGATAAAAATGTTCTCAGGGTGTCTAGTAGCACATTTTATCTCATTTAAAATACATAGGCATGCTTTCTAATGGACTCAGTTAACAACAGGAACAGCTGTAGTACAGTAAATTTATGTAGAACAAATGTTTATCTAAATACTTATAAGTTTTTATTTCTTTATACAAATCGACATAACTTGCTCAATTTTTAGTACGCTTGTATTATTTATATGTACTAATATGTCTTGGTTAACTCAATTAATTTACTCATCCTGTAATATATTAAAAATTAACTTTCTTTAACCAGTTAATTTATTCAATTATTTCTGGTTTAAAAAGGACATCAACTGCTAATTTAATACAGTAGAGCATCGATTATCCGAACATCCATTAACTGAACGCTCTATTATCCGAACTCAATAAAAAGTACAATATGTACTGTACTGTACAGTAATGTATTGGATACGTGTAGGCATATTGGATATTTATTGAACATTAAAAATTGTATACTATAAGTAATTACAGTACTGTACAGTAATAACCAATGAAGAGATAGTTGAGTCATTAAATGAACTTAATGAAAACGATACAGATTCAGATGAAGATGGCAACAATGCAACTAATACAAAACCACCAATGGCAGCAAAAGCTTTTGACGCACTTGAGTCTGTTCTAAAGTGGGCCGAAACAGAGCACAAGATAGACTGTATTCAGCTAATGAATCTTAAACAACTTCAGTTTTTAGCAGCGAGAAAACGGGTTATCAGTTTGAAGCAGGCGGTGATAGAACAATTCTTCAAAAAAGTGTAAATCCATGGTACTGTGTGTTTTGTTTTGTTTTTTAATTTTTAATTAATTTTATAGTACTGTACAGTGTTTGTCATTAAACTCTAATTTTGTTTAAATTAAGTTTTGGTTTGTATTAATTACACTCAGTTTTAATTCAATAATTTTAGCCTGAGTAGTACTTGACAATACAGTATACTATAGTCAGCTGCATGGAAGTAGTATCGTCAAGGTCACTCACTTTCACTGCTTCTCCCTGTCACCTCCACGCCCCTCGCCCAGCGTTGTTGCCGGCTAGTACAGTGTGTAGCGTTTTAGCAGTGTTACGAAAACAAATTTCATACATCCACATTATATTCTTCGTTTCAAATTTATTTATGCGTATCGCGTAAATGAATTTGTTTTATCAGGAATAATTAGTTGTGGGTAACACTACTCAGTTAAATTCTGGGCACCAGTATTTGAGCTCTAAAAATTTGTGTGAGTCGGCAACATATTTTTTGTTGTCGCGTAAATATCTACAGAATTTCTATCTTTGCGTTTCTTCTGTTTCTTTGGCTTTTTTTTTGTTACGATTTGCAGTTCTCTGAAACTACTATTTATACTGCGCTGGTTTTTCTTATGTTAGAATCTAAACCTTTTAGCAATACACACCCTAACTTTACGAAGTACCATTAGGTCAGTTATTTTGTGATTTCCGTACAGTGCACTTACTTATTAAAGTTTTACTGTTTTCTTCATGGGCGGTTATCCTACAGACTGACAGTTGTCTGAGAACGCTGACCTTGCCTGCTGTTGTCGCTTTAATTTTTTCATACTCACGGTCTTTTCCCTTTTGTAAATGAATCTGTTTTTGTTCTCTACACGGTCATTCCTAAGCCATATGGTTCGGAAGTTCTGTTATGTATACACTTTTGGTATTCAAATAGCGTATACCATGTCGGCATGTCTTTTCGGTAAATATTGCTGTCTGACACTTTTATGAATGCCTTTGTCATTTTACAATCCCCTCAAAAATGTGTATGTTTACTGCCCGCGCTACTACCTTTCTTCCGTTGCACAAAGATAAATAGGACTGAGCAATTTCTGTAAACAAAATTGTCGCTGTTGTGACAAAAGCCAATCCCATTTCAGTTACAGTACCCCATTCCAAGTAGGTTGGGTGGACGAGGTGAGGAAGAGACGAATTAGCAACAAACATCCAAAATATTTATCGTCCTTAGTATGGTTGACAGACATTTTGTGCGTTTCATGTGAACGGTTGACGTCTTTATTGTAGACAGTGTGTGTATTAGTTTATTTCAATAATTTGTATTTATTATGAGTGATATTGAGGAACAGTATCCTACATTTAGTTCGAGTACAAGCAGCGGTGGTGTACGTGCGGGCCGAGAGGACATTAGAAAACAAAGTAAAGTCATCATAGCAAACGTTTACAAGTTTTTTAAAAATCTTGCGTATAATGAAGAAGCCAGGAGGAACATAAACTTTGCACAAGTTCGAAAATTGACAGCGGAAGCTTGTGGCATTTCTGAACAGTTGGTGCAACGTATTAGCAATACCGTTGCTTCGGCAGATGATCAAGGCGTGAGTGTTGCGTTCAGTTCTCCAAGGAAAGGGTATAAACGGGAACACAAAAACACTGAGCTGGACGATTTTAATAAACAAATAGTCCGCAGGACCGTACTAGAATATTACGACCGAGGGGAATACCCCACTGCAAGCAAAATTCGAGCTGATCTCTGTCAGAAAATCAATTATTCTGGTTCAGAAGCCTCCGTACTTCGCCTTCTGAAAGTGCTTGGTTTTAAATTTAAGAAGTGCAACGATGGACGAAAATTTTTAATGGAGCGCAGAGACATTGCTGCCTTGAGAGCGAAGTTTTTGAGAACCATGCATATACATCGTACGGAGGACAACAGGCCTATAATTTATTTGGATGAAACCTGGATATCACAGAATCATACGAATAAATACATCTGGCAAGACTCCAGAGGGAACGGTGGGCTGAAAGTACCTACTGGTAGAGGTGGCCGGCTGATTATTGCACATGCTGGATCCGCAAGTACAGGTTTCATAGCAGGTGCCAAACTTGTCTTTCGTGGCAGTAAGCATTCAGCTGCATCTGACTACCACACAGAAATGAATGCTGAAGTTTTTAAGACCTGGTTTGTTGGTATGTTGCGCTCCTTGGAAGAAGGCTCTGTCATTGTGATGGATAATGCCAGCTATCATTCTGTACAAATAGATAAACCACCATGTTCAAACTGGCGTAAAGCGGATATCATGGAGTGGCTGCGTAAGAAGAGAATTTCATTTTCCACAGCTGAAACCAGGGATGAACTTCTTTCTAAAGAAGATATAGGTGGTAAACGTGTCTATAGCGAAGCGTAGTATTTTCTATTTTTATTGAAACATAAAAAACCGTGTGTGCGTGTTTTCTTCAGGAGTGTTATGAATGTGCTCTGTGCTATCACTTTGCAAAGTGATAATTGTGTGACTAACCCTATTTAAGGTGAGTTTTTCAACATACTGCTTATTTATAATAGTCATAAGGAATTCTATAGTTCATAAAATAAGGAAAATTTTAATTATAAAATTAGTAAGGACAATGCATAAAATATAGAATTATAAATTTAAATTCTATATTTAAAGATTTAAGTTAAAATATATATATATATAAATAAATAAGGAATTTTAAATTTATTTCATGAGACATTTGTATTTGTTGTTTATAAAATTATCCTTATTTTCTTAAGAAATCCAATTCGTTTCACGTTTATACATACCATTATTTTTATGCTACTTGTGCATGTAACATCTTATAGTATAGTTCTAATTTTTTTACTTAATTATTAATAAGCAGCGCAGGAAATAAAAATAGAATATTTTTCTGAGTCACGAATAGTGCGGTGTCTTCAATAATTAAATGGGGCAAGCTTAAGACACAGGATGCGTATAAAATTCGTTCAAACAAACTATAGCTGACGCGTCGAATTGAATGTTATGTATAAGATACGGAAATTAATTGTTAATTAATTATTAACAATATATTAATTGTAATGTAATTATTATTAAGAATTATTGACAATGTAACAATGTACTCTAATGCATGTATTACAAACTTTCTCACTTTGTTATATTCTTTACATTAAGTAGGCTTACTTACTAGTGTAGCATTTTTCGGACGAAAGGGAAACTGTTGCTTAGTGGCAACGCTGTAAGTAAGCGGTGTGACCTTGACGATACTAGTTCCATGCAGCTGACTGTAGTTGCTGTAATTATATAACAGTTTGAGAAATTATTTTGCAATATAAACCTTTGTTTCTGTAAAGAGAAATGTTTTCAATTTACGATCTATTATCCGAAATATCAATTATCCGAATGGGCCCCTGTCCCGAGAGGTTCAGATAATCGATGCTCTACTGTACATAATGCACTTTTTCTTTGGAAGTAACGCTTTGAGTTTTGTTTCTTGTTTTATTTTTAGTTTCTTGCAGTGTTTGTACATTGTATATTATATTAAAAAATAATCAATTACATCTGGAAGTGCAATTTTTATTATGTATACATGTATATATTGCAACAGAACGTTTTGTTAATGAAAGTCTAATAAGGATAATACTGCTACAACACATTCTCTGACGGCCATAGACATATTATAAATTGATTTTGTTCTTTTTTTGTAAAGTAGTTATAAGTTTTGAATTAAGATATGGGTAAAAAAAAAAGTATGTCAAAATACCCATAATTTTATACTTTCATGTCAAGTGCGATATTTGTGTATAAGTGCGCGGGTGCGTGTGTGATTCACATTTTATTTAATAACTTCTTTAATAACTGACATTTCTTTTTGAAACTTGGACAGGGTATTCTCTTTGATCCATAATAGGGGCATCAATCTGTAATACCATCAATGAACCAAGCTCAAGCCCTTTCTCTTTATGCAGTCATTCCCTGCACCTCATTCTCAATGACCATGATGCTGCACCAGGTACACCAGGTACCACAGCAAAATACTTGATGAAACTGCTTCATCTTTTATTACAGTTTTTACAAAACTACTCTTCTCCCCTACTCGCCATATAACTTCTTAATATGTCACTCCTCAATTTTTGGACTTACTGCACATAGTTTTTGCAAAATTTTACCTAACACCAGTGTGTTAAGATTTAAGATTTAGGTGATTAACATCACCTAACACAATTTAAGATTTTTGAGGCCCTGGGCCAAGTTTTCTAAGCGGTCCCTACATTAGTGTAGTTTTAAAAAATTAGTCTAGTTTTTGAATTTTTTTTATTATTTCCAAATAAACTTCCTCTTTATTTTTTTATTAGCTTACGTTTGTAGGCTCCACTAGCCGTGTGAATGTTTATGTTCATGTTCATGATGAATACATTAGTGTACGGATTCAATTCTATTTTCATAAAGTTTTCACACTAATAAATATCAACGAAACAACACACTGCCCACCACACAAAGCTAAAAACCTTCTTTACATTCAAAACAAAATAAAAACATAACCTCAAATCGCAAACCGTTCAGTCACAATGCAGATAAAAAATGGTAACAAACAAGGGTGGTACCATAGTTGTGTAAATTCGGGGGCAATATAGCAGATGTTCAAAAACATAGATTAGTTTTCAAGGATGCCGTCATAAAAATAAGCGCGCAATATTTAAATAAGAACTGTCTTCCATTTCTATTAACTAAAATTGATCATTTAATTTCAAAAAAATCATACTTAGATAAATCAAAGTACCTCTTACTTTTATAAAAATACTTCTGTTAAAACAAAAAATATCTGTAGCTTGCGGCCCCCTCTGAGCCCGCAGCCTAGTCTAAATCCGGCACTGCTATTTGTTCAAAAGTTAATAATAGTGATCTGCTGCAATGGCATTAAATAGTGGTCACTTGCTCATCCTGTTGAGGACCAACAGAATGATGAAGTGGGGAATGCATAGTTCAATACATCAGTCTACACACACCTGCTGTCCGTCAATGAGAACTTGACACTATATGATCATACATTCAGCTGCTAGAAAGAAATTCTAGTTATATCTGACTAATCTTCATAATATACAATATATAGTATTTGTGACAACTCATAGTTCACATCATCATTATAGTTAAAACTACATTACTTATAATGGTTCACATCATATCATAGTTAATATTATTGTATATAAACATGTATACAATTGTTTACTGTTTTGTATCCTATCTGCATATAAATATTTTTTTATAAAGTAAATCAGTTAGTAATAAAATACAACATTACTCACATACTATGAGCCTTACAGCCACTATGATTACACATTAGTATGTGATCACAAGGTGACTGCAAATTTTTAAAACTTACATCTGTAATATGTTTACTAATACAAAGAATAATTACAATAAAAAACCGTCTTGTAGCCAATATTTCTACAGTGTCATAAAATACAAATTGTCAGTATGCTATTGCTTCATTATTAATGGTAACACTAAATAACAAATCATTTACCAAGAAGAGGCCTATAAAACTAAACAACTTTTGCATACTCCAACACAAGCATCGTTTTGTGTGTAGTAAATAAAACCCATTATTTTACTTAAATCTGCGACAAAGGATCCACAGGATAAAGTTAAATAATGTTTCCAAGTAAATTTATAATGTAATGTTATTATGCTCAAGTGCAATAACGTGCTTAATTGTTGATGGTCACAGCAGACTAGAGTCTTCTCCACTCTGCCATACGGAACTGCCTTTAAGCAATTTATAAAGTGTTGTATTGTTTTCTATGTGCGTGAACAAAATTGAACATTCATCTGTGTTGGATCACAGATTAAGAATTGTGCACTTGAAATTATAATAAATAAATGTTAATATCTGTAAATATCCTAAACCACTATTACATAAACAGTTAAACATCCAGAACCAATTCTAACCTCTACTGAGAAATTATACTCTGGCACCATAAATTCACACTATATGTATTTTTACATATTTTGCTGCTCATCTCTTTTCTGTTGCTATTACTAATGGCTGTCCCAGATTTAATTTGCAGCATTGGTTGAAGGAGCTGCACTGTTGCCAGATTTCGTGTGTGGTGATAGTATTCCACACACTAAGGGGTTTGAAGTAGACATCACCCAATTAAGACATGTATTTACTGCTACATGAAGTGCACCTTTTTCAATGAGGGACTACAAATTATTGTACAATTTTATTAGTATTTTATTTATGGTGTAAATACTTATGAGTCAAAAGTTACCTAAAGTATTTCTAAAGTGTAAAGAGGTAGTTCTTTATATGAAAATAACATGAAATTAATCATCAATTTAGAACTTTACTTAAACTGGAGGTGTTGTTGTATTATTTAATGAATAAGCGGTGTGGACAATCAATATAAAATATCAGGTAACTGACACGTAAAGCAAAGATGAAACATTGTACAATAGAAAAAGTAGGCCTAATTATGTAATATAATAATCCTGAATTGTGAACATGCAAAACATTTTATTCTTTAAAAAAATTAAACTACATGACGTTAAAAGTAATATACAATTTTGTGTGTGTGTGTGTGTGTGTGTGTGTGTGTGTGTGTGTTCAAATTATATTACTGCTCCAAGTTGTCGATATTATTAGATAATTGTCCTGATGTATGTTTGACTGATAGAATCAGTATCTTCAGAGGTTATAAATGATATAATGAGGTGAGGTGATAATATTATATTATAATTATTTTATATTTTATAATAGTAGATATATATTATAACATCGCCAATTTCAGATCAATTTTGATAACAATAAGTATGTAAAAAATGCTAAATAATACTATATTTTAATAAATAAATAATGTGGAGAGTAAAAATGTAAAAAGTGACTAAGAAAGAAGGAGAAAGAGTTATAAACCAAAAGTGATTATTAAAGAAAATCAACGACCAGACTGACAGACAAACGACATTGACCCAACCCCAGAGATTGGCCAGCTAAGAACCAAAATAAAATAAACAAGAAGAGAAGTGAAGGAGAAGAAACATGAGAACCAAGAGGGAACAAACCAACGATGAAGAAAACAAAATGAAACACGTCAAGAAAACAAAGACAAGGAATAAAAAATAAAAAATAGAGAAGGGAGAAATAATGTAATCAAAAATAATAAAGAAAATGAAACCGGTAAAGACCCAAATAAATAATAAATGTTAGTATTGATTGAATGACAATTGTAAATAATCATTAATAAAAAACGATAGCTAAAAATACACTAGCCAAGAATTAGGAATACATGTAAGTTGTTAATAGAGAAAGACATGATATTAATAATTATATATAATATGTGTAGAGAAAGAGAGTAAAATAGTGAGAAGTAAACGGAAGTTAACCTAGTGAAAGTGAACTTACCCTAAAGTGAATTGATAAAAAAAAGAAACACTAAGTAAATTATAATGAACACTAAATAATTTAAAAGTGAAAGTGATAAATGAATAAAAATATTGTCAGTAATAAAAATAGTAAGAATAGAGAAAGCTAAGATAAAGACTTAGTAAAAATAACCAAGGTTTAAGATTTAAGAGTGAACAATAACATTTAATAAAGTTATTATGAGTAATATTTAAAATAAAACATTGACTCAGCAGTAATGAACACTGAAGAGTGAGAATAACTATAGTAATTATGAAATAATATTTTTGTAAAACTTAAAATAATAAGTGTTAATTAATTGTATAAACAATTATTTATGAATAGGACATGGATTGGGTAATTATCCCAAACATAGACCTAAATATTATATGTTATAGAATGAAAGGGTGGTAATTAATAGCCATATTATTGACATTGGAGGAGTATTTAAAAAATAAGGAAAGGAAACAATGTTTGAGTTATAAAAGAGAAAACTGTTAGTACATAATTAGCAAGGAATATTGAATGACACAGTTGTTACACACAAAAATCACACAAAGACTGAACCAAAACACCTCCATAGACAATAAACTTAATTATAAAAAACAAAATAACGATCTGGGACAAAACGAAATATAATGTGGATGAAACAATTAAAAACTAGTAACTACTTAGACTTGAAACAGGCCTAACGGTCAAACATAAACAAATACTAATTGTATGAAAATAGCCAAGTAATTGACAAATCCAAGGTGACCAATTAACCAAGGATGAATGGTAAATGTTATTAAAAACAAAATAGTAAAATAAGGAGTTATGTAAACAGAGAAATGTAATTAGTAAGTATTAGATTAATTGTAAACTTATAAAATATGAAAAACCCAATATTGTGGGATACCAAAATAATCTTTGTGAGAAAATACAAATGACAGTGCTAATAATTAATACTTAAGAAGGAAGATAAGAGAAGGAAGGAAGTCAGAAGATATAGGAAGATTTGAAAAGAATTCAAATTTTGATAACAATGGATTTATATCAAGCTAGCCCAATCAGAATAATTGTGAGTGTATGATGTAGCCCAATCATAGATGATGATGAGTGTCACTAGCAATGATGAATGTCACTAGCGTTCACTTTTTCAGCTGTTAAAAAATTCTAATCACACTGTTTTAAATGCGTTGACATAGCTGTTGTACGTTGACTCCATAACAATGGCGACTGACAGAAAACAAGAAGGAGTTGGTCAACAAGATTTGGGACGTTTTTAATACAAAAATGTTGCTGTAAGATGGCAGCATGCGTCATGCTGTATATTGTTTTGTTTTCCCGTTATACGCATCTGTGCATTACTTATCAGCCACCCCACGCCCCACGTACATTATATGAATCAAAATATGTTACATAGTGCCAAGTAAACCCAAACATCTAAAGTAGTGTTTCTTTACAAATCAGAATGTTAGTACTATTTGAAGCAACTCTTTTTTATAATTGAAGACAATATTACACCCCAGCATATGTTTATGTATACATCCTCATAGACTTTATTATATCTTCAATTTACAGTACAATAAACAGTCTTAAGTACATCTATAGTATTTAATGTCATCTGTCACTGTGAGCATAGTGGAGATTAGTTATCTCCATTACTAAATTTAGTAATATTTAGTAATCTTGCTCATACAATTTTGTGGTTCTCGTTAATAACAACACTGTTTATCAGTGTGACGCACCAAACATTTCAGTCTTATCAACAAACATTTCGTCCACACTACAATGAGCAACTAAGGATGCCTCATTTTAGTATAAGCACAAAGCTTTGTAACAAAACTACATGAGTTCAGCCAAAAAACCGTGTTGTTATAAATGTTCGATGTTGTATTGAATTGAAGTTTATTAACATTTGATTCATGCCATGTCTTAAAAAGTTCTAGTATGATTTTTTAAAAATAAAAATACATACAAAATTTTATTTCTTAAATGTTTTATTTCGGTCCTATACTAGTATTAACTTAAATTATCACACAATAGGCCTACTATATACTGCTACAAAAATTACGCAATGCTCTCGAAAACTTGAGAGCGTCATTCTACACATTTCTTGACTAGCCTAACGCATGCAGCTCTGTGTCAAGGCCGTGCACTCAAGAGGCCTCCAGACTGTTTTAGCTCTTAGAACTACGCAAATTATGTCAGCATACCAGGCATATGGAAAATTATTATGGAACTTCCACAGGGTATATAGAAGCATCTACGGCCGGCTTAGAAGCCAGTTACAACTGGCGATATTGTAGGAGTGTGGATCAGTGGAAAGTAATTATTGTGTTAATCAGTGCAGTACTGTAATAAGGTGACATTATTATTGCGTGTGGACAATTTTAACTTGAATTATTATATAAGAGAACCTTTGTTGATTTCAAATTGTTACTTTTGAATAATTAAAGTTGGTAATTAGTGACTTCATTGGTGTCTGTATTTTGTTTCCAATATGCAATACGACAATCCGTAGACTGTCGTAGCAATGTTATTGAATACAGTACTATATATTATTTTAAATATACTTTTGTAGATGATAAGAGTATACTACATGTTGCATTTACAATACATTTCTTTTATCTGTTACAAACATATTTAATTACTAATAAGATACCATACAGTATTTTAGAAGTTACCGAACCATGTTAATTTTAATCCATATACAACTTATAGTACTGGATGCATATATTCTGGAAATCTAAAATAAAAACTGCTAATATGAAACTGTTGAAAATTGTTTATTATGAAAATTTAGGACTGGACGGTATTTTATTTATGTCTTCCACTATATGAGAAAGTTAAAATGAATACTAACACATTCACAATGTCTTAGAAAGTATAATAATACAGACAAACACAAATTACATGGAAACTTACTTTTTTCCATATGCAGTGACTCACACCTGATCAGTGCTAGATCTGAGCAAAAAAAAAGGTACGTCTAATACACAGGTAATATGGAAGAAGTTTAAAAGCACAGATCACAGCACATTAATTTTTTTATTCAAAATAACAACATAAAAAAGAAGAAATTAAATGTAAAAGTTTTGAAAATTTGAAAAATATGACTTGTAGGCAGAACAGGAATAATGAAGAAAATGGAGAATAGTTGATCAAGCAAAAAAAATTATTTACCAAACGGATATGTCTAGATTGGATGTATGTCAGTTGCGAGACACAAGCTCTATAAATAAAACCATATTCCATGGAATACAAACTGTAATGAAAATGAAGATGATGACATTTACCTCAAATGCTGGCTCCTTAGCTGCATTTGTTAATTTTTTCAAAGTCAGTTTAAGTGGCGAATGGGCTTTTACTTTTTTTTTAAGACTTCTTGAATTTGGTCTACGTTTCACAACCTTTCCTGTAATTATAATACAAGCTTTTATGATATACTTGCACACACACGCGTAGAATAATTACTACTTCAGATTAAAACATATTATCTTTGATTACAGCACATCCATTCCAAATGAATTATCGAAACATGCACAAGATGTGATACTACAAAATACAAAATTTTCCATTTTTGCTTTTACATGCATTACTAAAATTAGTCATCTTAAAATAATCAATTAAAAAAAAATTAAATTAACTATAGTACAGTTAGTCATTTTCTTAAAACCAGTGTGAACTGACTGGCAGATGACAGGTTCAGTCACATGGAGTATGTTTATAAAATTTAACAGAATGCATGCTACCATTTTTGTTATTTCATTGTTGAGCACCAGCTATATATTAACATCACACAAAACAAAACAATGAAAATGGATACTGAACAACACCCATAAGGGCTAAGCTTAACTATAATTGATAATCCTGTTAATAATAAAATGAACCCTAAAATATCTGAAAATCAACTACTAGTTTCAACATGTCATATACACACAAAACCATCTAAAACTGATATCGTACAAAATCCAGTATAGGTTTGATTAAAACATTACAGTAAACTAAATCAGAATTATCACATGTCTGTAAATAAAACAATTCGCCCAATTGTGACAACACTACTACTTTTAAGGAGTAAATCAATCACGTTTTCCTTCACTGTTTGTAACATGTTAGCATCCCATAAAAAATAATAATATTTATTACAACTGTAATTATACTATCAATAATAATAATAATATTAATGTATCCTATTAACCATCCTGCTTGGTTTTTTACAAAGTGAAAACATCAAACTACAATAAATAAAGTACTACAACCTATTATAATTTTTAAAATTCGAATCCTTCTAGTAAATTGCTAGAATAAGAAGTAACAATAAGATACTTAGTAAGTGAATTCTCTAATACTGAATTCACAAGAGAAACAAAAGAGGAGCTCAACACCAACAAAGTAGCTAATAGCTAAATGGAGTAATCTATGATCGTGAGCTACAAAAAAGAAAAAAAAAATAAGGACATGGAAAAGCTATAAAGACCAAAATCAATATACAGTGCTGATACAAGAACAAGAAATAGCCAAAATGAAGCAGTTTCTAGAAACATCTAACACAAAAATACTATCAAGATTATATATTTTGTATGTACATGATCTATTATGGAAGACATGAGGTGATCAATTACAAATAAAGAAATACAATAGATCTGAAAGTTGTAGCAATTAATTCGATATTAATATATGGAAAGGATGATGTAATTTCTCAAGAATGTATAAAAGGATGACTGGTGGAATAACCAGAAATAAAACACCAATATGAAATAGTACAATACGCAGACCAACACAGATGGAAAAACACACAAAAAACATACAAGCAGGAAAGAAAGTTAAATTTTCAAAAGTTATAATCAATTTGTTGGAAAATATCATACCATTCTCTTATTATATTTAATGACTACTATAACCCTTAAAACACACAACACAAAACACTACAAAAAACTAATTTTCCTGAATAATGCCTCCAAAATTAACATGTTTATAAAGTCCTGCATAAACTGCTCTTTCTTAATTACATCATTCTAATCTTTCACCACTTTGCTGTAACACACTAACAGTTAAGAAACTGTGGTTTAAACAGCTATTTTATGAAAGTGTCAATTTTTGAGGCGGTGTTTACAAAAAATATTTTCTTGGAGTGTTTTGTCTTCTGTTTTTTGTATGTTACAATCTTGATGTAATATAGTCATATACATTTTTGTATACTTATTTTGTATTTTGTATGCTCATTTACAGCACAATCATTGAGATTCTGATGTCAGAGTAAACCCTAGACAAGTAACAGATCAGAAAATAATTGCATCAGCAGTTTACAAAATGTGAAAGAATGGCCCTCTGGGACACTGGACAGATACCTCAAAAAATCATGAAGCATTTTAATCAAATGAAACTTTATAATATCATAAACGTCAGCAGAAATATAACAATTATAATAGTATAAAAATATAATAGTTTGCTTACTTAAAATTAATCTGCAAAGGTATAAAGGGTAGAAGTACTAGAACAAAGCTTTGTGTCATTAAGTACCTTTTTTTATATGAAGATATATCATTAGCAGTATAGTACAAAGATCCAGATTTTCTTTTAAAACTATAAAGAACTTCAGTGAAAAAACACTTCTATCATAGTCTGATGCTTCAGGTTGTATAAAAATGAAAAGGCTTATAGCCAGGTATTTTGGTGTGGCCAATCTTCTATTACAAAGGCTTTCATGTCTTGTCTCGTCATATTTATTGTTTAAAATGTCTAGGCTGAATGATTGGCCATGGTCTGTTGTCATTAAAATTTACCAACATTTACGATTTGGCAACCATCTTCAGAGTGGGGACTGGATTATGTATATTCTACAGAGTTGGAAAAAAAGAATGCTGCAAACTCTGGAGGCCACTTCCCTATATAACGTTTTATCCAAAAGGCTTTGTCATACTGGTCCAAACATCCAACCAGAGTATGCGTTCCCATAGACCCAATGCTCACACCATGCTCAAGATAAACTTCTGCCAGCTGGTCTCCTACTGGTCCGATATCCAGCACCAGCAGCCAGGCTATATTAGATGCTACACTTTACTCCATTTATTGCTGTAGCAGCTACCATGATTGCCAATATCACAGACTCTCTGTAGATGCAAGGAAAGTAACTCCATGCATGCCCAAAATGTTTGCAAGATGGGATGGTCATGTTTCCTATGGCACATGTCTCTAGCTGGCCTAGACAACAACGGTGCCTGTATTCCCTCATACAAAGTGGATCCCTGGCATCCTTCACCGTCTGAGTCAGTAAATGACACCAGGTGAAAGTAACCTGTCTGGCCCTTCACTGAGTGGACAACTTTATAACTAAGACCATGAGCAATACTGTTTGCACTAATCTTGAACACAGGTGGCATTGCCATCTAAGCCAGCTGGACAATCTGCCATCATGAAACATGACTGAACATAGCACAATCTTCTCTTGTTTGATAAAGCTTAAGTCCTGGCCAAAAGATGGAGTTACTTCCCATGCCATACAGAAAGCCCGCTGAGATCTTCAAACATGACGACCACTGCATCGATAAAAGAAAGTGATACTCTTGTGCTTAATTAATACAGTCCCTGTACTGGAGTCCCGTAAAAATTTTAGTAATGATTTGTCTAACCAACAGAATCGAGTGAAGTACATATAGGAGAGTCAGAAAAAGTTGGGTAGACACCACCATATTCTGGACAGGGCGTTTTAGACGCCATTTTCTAAAATGGCCGAAACCGATTTTATTTTGTATATATTTCTGCTCCTGTAACAGTTATACTCATCATTTTGGTGTCTAAATATATGTTTTTAAGGGCAAGGAATCGATTAAGATGGTTTATGAAGTTGCCTGACTGCTATTTATTAAAGAAAATCAGTACTAAAAGTTTTACAGGACTCCTCTATTACAGGGCGTAATCCGCAATTTAAAAACTGGCCTACTTAACTGTAATATTTAAGTTGATACATTCTAAAAACTGGAATGTTCATTTGATAAAAATAATTTATGTTTTTTTACAGGTTAACTACCATTGATGAAAATGGATGATCAACAAAGGATAGGAATGAGACTGGCAACTGTTCGCCAGGAAAAACCAAATGTTTTATTTGGTGTGGAAAAGTGCATTATTTGTCAGTCTGTAGACAGAAACAAGACAGTTACCACAGTTAATGGAAGAAAAAGAGTACAAGAAGCAGCCGCCATAAGAGATGACATAGTTGCAAAAAGGCTGAAAAGTGTGGCTTCTGATGTTGTGTTTGTGTATCACGTGACAAACCCGTGCTATAAAACGTATACTTTAAAAAAATCTCTTGATAAAATAGCAGCAGAAAAGGATAATAGTGAAGTATCAGAAAGTGAAGATGACCATGCCAATGAAGAAATCTCCGAGAAAACAAGATCATCTGTTGTACCACGAGAGCCTCCTTCATCAATTGTGCGCCCAACACATATTCGATGTATTGTCTGTGGGCATCAAAGTCATAATGGTGTGCGGGACAAGTTTCATATAAGTGAATCTGAACGAGCAAAATATTTTTTATCTGCAGCAATCTATTTTCAAGATGACGTTTATACTCGTGTGGCAGATCTGGAATCAGATACTCAAGTTTTTGGTGCAGATTTACTGTACCACAAAGTTTGTTTAGAAGCATATTTAAGAAAATATGAATATGCTATGAAAAATGTGAAAACCCAGAAAACCATTTCATCAAAAAATTTGGCATTTGAAAAAGGAATGGAAATTATAGTCCCTAAGCTTAAAGAAGGATATGGCTTCACACTAACGGAAATCCGTGATTTGGTAAATGAATTGGCTGGTGAAAACGTAATTAGAAACAACGAAGTTAAACTAAGACTGCAAAGACATTGCGAGGATGAAATAAGCTTCAGTTCATCTGATAGTAAAAATGAGTCATTGATGGTTTTCTCGTCAAAGGTATGGATTGATGAAATAGTCAAACATATGCGGAAAGTAGATAACATCAAAGCTGCTGCAAAAGATATTAGAGAGGCTTTACAGAAAGTAGACTTTGGACTTGCTAATAAATTCTGTGATTCAAATGAACTACAGACGTCATGGATGGCTACTGAGATGCCTGATGAAATGTTAACATTTTTGTCTGCATTTTTAAATATTAACAAAGGTCTGCCGTTATCAAATACTATGAATGAAGAAGATTCCAATCCAGACCAGTCCGAAATGGACACACAAGACGATGATGACGAATGTAATGTTGAACATGGTGCAACCTTTCATAATAGGAAAATGGCTGTATCTGCAAAAGTAATATACCAAATATTGTATTACTCTATTCATTGCGGCATGAAACAAACGCCTCTGCATCTTATGGTTGGTCATACCATTTATGATAAGTGTAAAAGTCGAGAGTTAATTACTTGTATGAATAGAGCATTAGTTTCTGTGAGCTACAATGAAGTGTTGCGTAAAAGACAGCAATTAGCAGCCTATGCTATACAAGCAAGTGGAAATGGTAACACACCTTTGCCAAGCCATTTTGATACTGACAACTTTACTATCGCAGCCTTTGACAATTTTGATCATCGAGTTGCTTCAAGTATATCTGGTACCATGATGCACATGACACAGTCAGTGTTCTATTTCAAGTATGTCCTGATCACACCAAATTGCCAGTCAAACCAAAGGTATCTGAGACTAATTTAATCCAACGAAGTCACTATTTACAAAAGGAATTACCATGTCAAAGGGTCCTACATTACAAGAGTCCAGTCAGCAAACCATGGTTTCCCCAAAGTTTCAAAGTTAAGGAAGGCCTGCTTTGTAATAAGGCCGCTGAAAAGATACATGCTGAAACTGAATTTGCGATCAGTTTCATTAAACATGGAATTCCTGAAGAAAGTATTGACAGAATAATTGTTCCAACATGGGCTGGATGTCATTCTCTGATCTCAACTGCGACACCACCTCTCATGCATGTGGGATTTCTTCCATTCATTCCCAAGCCAGTTACAGAACATGCAACAGTACTTTTAGCATTGAAAAATTTGCAGAATATTTGCTCGCAGCTTAAACAACCAGCTTTACCAGTATTCTCAGATGAGGGTGTATTCCATATCATTGCTGATATTATGATAAACAGTCCATCTGAATTTCGTGACATAATTCCAATGATCGGAAACTTCCATTGTGCAAAGGTTGTCATGCACAATATTGGAAGGTTTCTACATGGAAGTGGTGCAAAGGATGCACTAATTGAGTGCAAGGTGTTTGGTGTAAAAACAGCCGAATCAGTAATGAATGGAACCCACTATGTCAGATCTCTTAAGGGCTTACTGATTCTTGAAAAAGCTATATTGAAGATGAAATGGTCAGCGTTTTGGAAATGTAACACCAAGGAAAAATATGAGATTACCCTTCAACATGCTCAGAAATTAAAATTAATTATTTCAAATAAGAATGTGAATACAAGCCCCACCGAGTTTAATGAACTTTTAAAATCAGTAGAAGTTTTGTACAAAGACTTTCAGAAATTTAGTAGTGATTGTGCTATGAAGTCCGAAATGTGTAGGTACTGGGATACATTCCTTTACCTTGTTAACTTGTTGAAGTTTCTTATAGCAGCTGACAGAAATGGTGATTGGGATAGCCACCTTCAAGCTATTCAGAAACTTCTACCTGTATTCCGTGAATTTGACAGTATAAACTATTTACGATATGCATCATGGTACCTGGAAAAAATGAGATGGTTAGAGGAAGAGCATCCTGAAGTGTATCAGAAATTTAAAGCAGGCAATTTTGTAATAAGCTAGGAATAAGCAACTGTTTCCGAGAAATACTTGGTGCTGATGGTACTGGTTACAGTGAGGTAACACTTCATCATGAATTGTCAGGAAACTTGAGTACCAACATGTTCATATGCGTTAATGTACTCTGTGAATTTATGAACACTAGAGGCAATCCATATGAAACATCCAGCCAAACACAGCTTCATAATTTTATCACCAACCAATGTGTACCTACGGAAGATGCTCTCCGTCTGTTGAAAGTGAAAGAACATGGACAAGACGGATATGAACAATTTAGAAATGACCGTTTTGTAAATAAAACTTCAAAACTTTCTGACATTATCACAAAGGTAAAACTCCCAACAATGGAGAGGAAAACAATAGTTCATACTGTGAAATCAAAGACAACACTAGCTTCCCAAAAAAATAGTATTGCTGCAGCTGATAGAAGTATTGACATAGCTAAAGCAAGAGGAGAAACTATGAAAGGTATTTTGAAATATGATCTGTTGCCAACTAGTATGTTGTTAGATAGTAATGGCTACACAAGTAAACCTGTAAAGCATGTACTATTGACTGAACTAGAGAAGAAACTCGATCAAACGCAATACTGTTTTCAACAGCGTGATGTCATGGATACTGCTGTCATAGTTGATTTTATGTCACAAATTCGACAAATCACAACTAAGGATATGCTAACTTTTCAAAATATTTTTGATAAATTGTGGACTAATACAAGTAACTACAAGAGAATTAAACGAGTAGACTTTGTGTTTGACAGCTACATTGAGCAGTCACTTAAAGAAGGTGAAAGAGAAAGACGGAGAAATGCTGATCCAATCGAACTGATAAAAATCGAACAGGAGAGTCTTATTCCTATACAGATGGACAGATTCTGGTCTTCAAGCAAAAACAAAGAGATGCTTCAATTGGCTGCTGCTACTAGTTTCACTGAAAGGCAAAAATGACTAACTTCACTACAGTGATAAGTGGAACCATCACAGGAGACAATGACAGCAGAGATGCATTAATAGTTATGAACAAAGAAGTTCAAACTTGCTCGGACCTTCGAACCTTTGTTGAAGAAGCAGATAGCAGAATTATAATCCATCTGTTCCATGCTGTCCAGTCGGGCATAACATGCCTCATAGTGCTATCAAATGACACTGATGTAGTTGTTCTCATCCTTCGATATATATTTGAACTATTCAGTAACGGATTGCAAGAATTGTGGATCAAAGTGGGAGTGGGTGATAAAATGCACTATGTGCCTCTACACACACTTGGGAGGCACCTGGGAGCTGCACTTTGCAACACTTTAATTAAGGCCCACATACTTACAGGTAGTGATGTCACAAGTAAGATTGGAACAAAACCATCTGCACTAAAAGCATCGCCAGAAACTTTACTACTTCGATTTGCAGAAGATAATACTCTGTCTGAAGAAACACTTGACAAAGCAGAGGAATACCTTGTTCAAGTTTTACATCCATCATCAAAGTGTAAGACATATGATGAACTTCGTTATTCATTACACAAGAAGAAACACATATCAGAGCTACCACCCTCATCTTTTTCACTAAGAAATGGACATATCCGAAGATGCTTTTTTGTTTTACGGGAATGCTTTAACCTATCACAAAGCTATTTTCCTGATACAAGCCTGCAGATGACAGATTATGGATGGTGCAAAGATGCAAATGGTGTGCTAAAGCCTGATCTGTGCCTTAACAAAATGCCTTCTGAACTATTAATACAGTGCAGTTGTACAGCTTATGCTACTAGTAGGTGTAAATGTAAATTGAAATATTTGACATGCACAGAGTATTGCAAATGTGGTGAACAATGTAAAAGATAGACTGAGAAAAAATTATGTTAGTTTTACACTCAGTTTTCTATAACAGAGTTTACTTCTGTGTCCATAAAAATGTTGTGCAAATATATTTATATTTTGTTGTGTAAATATCACTTTCCAAATAAAATATTGTATTCCACTTTTGTTCATATTTTTATTTAAAATCCATAAGAACTGATTTTCTTTAATAAATAGCAGTCAGGCAACTTCAGAAACCATCTTAATCGATTCCTTGCCCTTAAAACATATATTTAGACACCAAAATGATGAGTATAACTGTTACAGGAGCAGAAATATATACAAAATAAAATCGGTTTCGGCCATTTTGGAAAATGGCGTCTAAAACACCCGGTCCAGAATATGGTGGTGTTTACCCAACTGTTTCTGGCTCTCCTATATGTACTTCACTCGATTCTGTTGGTTAGACAAATCATTACTAAATTTTTTATGGGACTCCAGTACAGGGACAGGATTATAATATAGCTTTGGCTGCCAGTGCTGGATGCTGTAGATCTAGACCAACAGAACAGATGGCAGCAGCTGACCTTGATTATGGTGTTAGAGAGTCCTATGGGAACATATTATGCTCTGCTTGGTTGTTTATGATGGGCCAGGGCTTTGGGATGAAAAGTTATATATTACAGAGAGGTTGCCCCTAGTGTTTGCAATGCGTTTTTAATGTTGGCACACACTGATCCAGTCCCCACATTGATCAGGCTGCTGAGCATGGTGCCTAAAAGAAAATATTAAGATAGTTTTGCAATAACAGACTACGGCCAATCCGCCCATATGTTTTTAAGAATAACTATTTAGACTGTTGCATTATATGGATGTGCACAAGAACCGATAGAACCTCACAAACTGAAAAATGTTGTTTCTTATTTCATGATGCTATACAGAATCAGTACAAATGAATCCCAACTAAGTCCATGTTAAAAAGTGAGCAAAGTTTCGACAGTAATAGCTTCATTAATATATCCCTTCATTAGATCTTGTATTTTTATATGAATAATTCCCTTAATTTCTAAATACCTTTACTTGCTAAAATAATATTTACTTTAGAATGGAATATATCACATTCATAAGATTTACACATGAAAATAACTATATTCAGTTTTTACTACAAACGATTAAGCAATTAGTTTTATAATCAAAATTTTTATTCTAAAGTTGTATCTAATACAAGATCATAAAATGAATTAAATCAAAAATAAAACACATAATAACACACACACACACACACACACACACACACACACACACACAGAGGCATTCATCCTTAGCCTACTGGGACACCCACAGACACCTCAACAAAGTCATAATCATTTTAATAAAGCACAGCTAAAATAAGTACAGCAGGGATTCTGCACCATAACTGCCTACCCAACACTCTGCATCTGTATTTTCTACAATCCAACAGTTGTCTGCACACTCCTTGAAATGTCTTTATGCCTACACAGATGGCAGATGGTACAATGTGATGTCCACAAGTTCTGAGACTTTGAATGGCCCATGTGGACCAAGTGGTATGGAATTGTGTAATTTACATAGTAGTTTGCCTACTGGCAGCCTTTCCAAGTACACATATTCTCAAGTTCTGTGTTTTTATTTGTGAGGTTTTTGGAGGGTTCTGTGACCATCAAAATGACATATGAAACAAGGATTTAATTAAATTCTACTTTAAAATTAATAATACTCCACAACAACACATACCAAATGCTACCAAATACTATTCATGACCTACTTTTAACACTGCTGGATATTTCGATAACAAACTTATGTACAATGCCATCCAGACAAAAACACAATTCTTTCTAGAATGGGAGTCATTTTTAGACAAGCCATTTCCAGTTAAATGTTGATAATTACATCATAATGTAAGGCTAGCCACACTAGAACAGAACTGTTCCGAAAATGTTTTGTCTCTGTTTCCTGCCCTAAGCAACAAAACTGTTATGTTCCTATGCCTGTGCACTGCAACAAAACAGTTGCTCGTCCACTTATTCATTCATTGAACACACACCGAATGCCAATACAAAATTATTTATTTTTTACTCTTCACATTATACATTGCAGAAATTGCTTCATGAAGTTATTTCAGCACAGCCGTTTTTAATGGATTTTCGTATTACATAATCCAGATTTTGTTGTTAACAAAAAAGTATATCCATAAATTGCTACTGATTATATAAAATAAGAAAGTTTACGATTTAAACATTTAAGAAACAAAACATACAAACATAAAGATATATACGCTCGCCTGGTTCTGAAAACGCTTGGAAGATACTTAATTCTGAAAGCATTTGCGTTTCTGTTATTTTAAAGGAAGTGTTGAGACAATACAACATTATTTAAGTTATGTACTGGTGGTCACATCCATTATTGCCATAAACACGGTAAATGCCTGTTCTCACTGCCACCCAGCCGCCACCATCTTACTTTAAATAGACAGTAAGACCATTTGCATTTCTTTCAAAACCAAATCTCAAGTAGTAGTTTTTTTTTTTTGCAGGACGTCTAACAAATTTGTTAATATGACTTATCGTAAAACTGGCATGCATGTCTATACTTTTACCCTACAGAACCCTATTGTTTTTAAGACTGACCCCTCCCCCCAATGAATGCCAGGAGGCAAGAATATGAGGGGGATAAAATTGTGAAAAACGGAAAAGTCTATGTGAGGTATCAAAAAATTTTAATCCCTCTTAACATCTGAATATAATGTTAAGTTTTGGAAATTTCAAAATTTTGGGACCTCAAGCCCAAAAAAGATTCAAAATTTTTTTTTAAATTGTGAGAATCCAGCTTTGTATCAGACGAAAAGGAATTGTAACCAAAATCTGAATATTTGAATTTTTAGTGTTTAAT
The DNA here is from genome assembly GCA_034769895.1 of Magicicada septendecula. Classification (NCBI taxonomy): domain Eukaryota; kingdom Metazoa; phylum Arthropoda; class Insecta; order Hemiptera; family Cicadidae; genus Magicicada; species Magicicada septendecula. The sequence goes on from CM068367.1 coordinate 761,923,971, forward strand.
GTAAGACCGAGTGCTCTACAGTTGTTATATTACTAAACAATTAGTAGAATAATTGGGGCTTTTGTAAGTTTTCCTATAATTGAAAATGTATCTAATACCAAAATATATAAAATAATAGTGCTTCGTTCAAAATAGTGAGCGAGTTCTACAGTTCAGGAAGCATACTAGTAATAAGAAATATTTTCTACGAGTATAGTAATAGAAATATTTTCTACACTTAACAGATATTTTGTATGATTTAAAAGTATGTAACATAAATTCTATTTTTGTAAATTTCTATTTTACATGTACAGTATAGTTTATAGGTATGTAAATGATATTTCTAATATGTTTTATATTTAACACTGAACTACATATCATTTAATATTTGAATACTGAAACAATTTCATTTTGAATGAGATTTATGAATGAAATATAGATAGTATGTAGTTTTAAGTAAGTGATGATGTATATTAAACGAACAGGCAGTCTAAAGTAACTTTATATAAATAAACCGTATTCAGTACATCGGCTAATACTTTAATAAACTAATTGTTAAATAAATCCTATCCCAGTTTCTAAAAATAACAGTATACACAGTTCTTTGTACAGTTTCTTTTTACATTTATGTCTATATAGCCATTCAAAAATTTTTTGATAACAAAGCACTTCCATTTCATCGATTAACTGTTCAATTCTCTTGTCATTCATTATAATAATGATTAATTTACTTGTATAAAAAAATAATAATTGAGTTAAAACAACTATTTTATAACTACTTCAACACACTCAAAACGGTGATAGAATGACTGTTGTGTGCCACGGTGGGGGAGCGGCACCTATCCCCACCATGAAACAGTTTAGTTGCAGTGCATGGACTTCCATAAGAGGTAGAAGGACTGGCATTTTTTTGCAACTGTTCTGTTCCCTTGCTGTTTCCACTGTAGGAAATAGTTTTGTTTCTGTTTCTGTAGTGCACGCACCTCCATTTAAATACATGAGATTTTGAAACATAAGAAATAGTTCCGAAACTGTTTCATCTATGTGCGCAATAGGCCCAGAGGAATGGTATTTACTTTGTTAATGACAACAGAAATATTTCTTCACAACAGTACACAACTGTTCATGTTACGCTTAGGGTGACTTTTATTTCTTTGCATGCCATTTTTTAGAAAAAATCATATCTAAAAATTATGATAAATAAAAATACTCTTAGCAGCTACTTTACTGTCAAAATATTGTTATGTCTTTACTGTCACTAAAAATACTGAAAAATTTTTCTTCATTTTCATTGGCCACACAATTCTCCATTTTGTGTTCAAATATAGAGCTGATGAATACATGCTACATTATTTCTCTTTTAATAGTACCGGGCTGTATTAGTCCTATTTTATAAGTCCTAGTTTGACTTTAATGACAGCTGTTTATCAACATGAAAATTAAACATAAAAAAAAAATATCATAACGCAGAGGGAACTTTGTTATCCTCTGTTCAAAAAAAGAAGAGCCTTTACTTTGGGATGTATTTCATACTTATCTATTTTACTTCCATATTCCTTAAGGAAATGGAAGTATGGTGATGGCAAAAAAAAATCGTGTTCGAGATTACTGCAGATTCTGATTGTACTACACTCAAAACATGAAAAAAAGTTGTTTTTCGAAAAGTGTCTGTGTGTGTGTGTCTGTCTGTCTGTGTGTCTATAGATTTTTTTCTATGGCAAACGATAACTGCCGCAAATTCAAACAGAATCAAATATTTTTTTGCGTACAGCCCTGATTTGTAGAGTACTCACGACCTATTATTTTTGGTGAACATCGGTTGAGGGAAAGGGGTAGTTTACCTGCAACGTTTTTTTTATCAAGGGTATTTTTTTTTGGCAAACGAAAGACGCAAATTCAAACAGAATCAAAAGATTATTTGCATACAGCCCTAAATTGTAGAGTTCTCAAGACCTATTGTTTTTGGTGAAGATCAGTTAAGGGAAAGGGGTAGTTTACCTGCAACGTTTTATGTTTTAACAAGGGTATTTTCTATGGCAAACGATAACAGCCGCAAATTCACACAGAATCAAATAATTTTTTGCATACAGCCCTGATTTGTAGAGAACTCAAGGCCTTTTGATTTTGGTGAAGATCAGTTAAGGGGAAGGGGTAGTTTACCTGTAACCTTTTACGTTTTAACAACAGTAAAGTACTTGAAAATTCATTTAAACTTTTTCAAACAATGGTAATTGTTAAAATATCGGTATGGAGAACCATACATGACTTCCATATTCTAAGATTTATATTTAAAATCATTTTCGAAATGAAATATTACCATAGAAACTACTTCTTTCTACTTACTGCTTCAGCCTTAACCACAGTACTGTGGTCACTAACATATACCACCTCACGTTATCGCACTCGATTTTCACTGATGATGGAAGTCGATGGCATTGCCGAAACGTCTGGTTTTGTAGAAAACATTGGACTACGGCCAAATATCCCGGGAAGGAATTTTAACAAAAACTACTTCTTTGTTGCCGATAACGTTGTACACATATATATAAAAAATATGCATAAAATTAATGGCTTGTATAAGTTAATGATTGATCTCCATTAAGTAGTGCTCAAGTTACCAAAGTTTTAATATTATGATGTCCGTAATTAAAACATCAGAGCAGGTTTAGTGTGTATGAGGGTACACCGTGGACAAAAATTTTCAACATTTCCTATTGAGCGTTGCTTAGAATAAAGCTGCGAATCTACAGTGTACGTTTCACAGAACAAACACGCGGAAAAGAAGGAGCGTTCCGAAGTCACTCATGGACCCTCAGCATCTTGCAGAGGGTTCGTTCCCTAAAGACGAAAAGTCTGTCTATGAATCGTTCCTCTGTAAACACGTGCAGTTACACTGCCCAGCGATCCACAGGAAGCAAATCGCTATCCACGCTGGACACTTTTTCGGCTTGCATGCGTTATGTTGGTGTGGGTTTCGGCACTTTCCATTTAAAAACCATGCAAATGTAAGAAAATAAACATGATTGAGGCCAGAAATAATGCGAATTGTGTGTGTGTGTGTGTGTCTTCCCTGCCTTTTTATTGCGGTAGTCATAATAATAAAATGGAAACGTAAACAGTACATAACTGAGATATGCTTGTCTGCCACGCACGATATATTTTCTCTTATACATGATTTACATTAAAATGAAAAAATTATAATTTTATTGCCTGGCAACAAAATTATTTTATTTTTAACAATTACCACTGTTTGAAAAAGTTTAAATGAATTTTCAAGTACTTTACTCTTGTTAAAACGTAAAAGGTTGCAGGTAAACTACCCCTTCCCCTTAACCGATCTTCACCAAAATCAAAAGGCCTTGAGTCCTCTACAATTCAGTGAAGTATGCAAAAAATTATTTGATTCTGTTTGAATATGCGGCAGTTATCGTTCGTCATAGAAAATTACCCTTGATAAAAAACGTTGCAGGTAAACTACCCCTTCCCCTTAACCGATCTTCACCAAAAACAATAGGTCTCGAGTACTCTACAAATCACGGCTGTATGCAAAACATTATTTGATTCTGTTTGAATTTGCGGCTGTTATCGTTTGCCATAGAAAATACCCTTGTTAAAAAACGTTGCAGGTAAACTACCCCTTCGCCTTAACCGATCTTCACCAAAAACAATAGGTCTCGAGTACTCTACAAATCACGGCTGTATGCAAAACATTATTTGATTCTGTTTGAATTTGCGGCTGTTATCGTTTGCCATAGAAAATACCCTTGTTAAAACATAAAACGTTGCAGGTAAACTACCCCTTTCCCTTAACCGATCTTCACCAAAAACAATAGGTCTTGAGAACTCTTTAATTCAGGGCTGTATGCGAAACATTATTTGATTCTGTTTGAATTTGCGGCTGTTATCGTTTGCCATAGAAAAAAAATCTAAGACAGACAGACACACACACAACACTTTTCGAAAAACGACTTTTTTCATGTTTTGAGTGTAGTACAATCAGAATCTGCAATAATCTCGAACACGATTTTTTTGCCATCACCATACTTCCATTTCCTTTAAGGAATATGGAAGTAAAATAAAATAATTTTGTTGCCAGGCAATAAAATTATAATTTTACTTCCATATTCCTTAAGGAATGGAAGTATGGTGATGGCAAAAAAAATCGTGTTCGAGATTATTGCAGATTCTGATTCTACTACACTCAAAACATGAAAAAAAGTCGTTTTCCGAAAAGTGTCTGTGTGTGTGTCTGTCTGTGTGTCTGTCTGTCTATCTGTCTGTCTGTAGATTTTTTTTCTATGGCAAACGATAACTGCCGTAAATTCAAACAGAATCAAATAATTTTTTTGCATACAGCCCTGATTTGCAGAGTACTCGCGACCTATTGTTTTTGGTGAAGATCGGTTGAGGGAAAGGGGTAGTTTACCTGCAACGGTTTTTTTTTAGCAAGGGTAATTTTGTTTGTTTGGCAAACGATAACAGCCGCAAATTCAAACAGAATCAAATAATGTTTCGCACACAGCCCTGAATTGTAGAGTTCTCAAGACCTATTGTTTTTGGTGAAGATCGGTTAAGGGAAAGGGGTAGTTTACCTGTAACGTTTTATGTTTTAACAAGGGTATTTCTTATGGCAAACGATAACAGCCGCAAATTCAAACAGAATCAAAAGATTATTTACATACAGCCCTAAATTGTAGAGTTCTCAAGACCTATTGTTTTTGGTGAAGTTCGGTTGAGGGAAAGGGATAGTTTACCTGCCACGTTTTTTGTTTTATCAAGGGTATTTTCTATGGCAAACGATAACAGCCGCAAATTCAAACGGAATCAAATAATGTTTTGCATACAGCCCTGATTTGTAGAGTACTCAAGACCTATTGTTTTTGGTGAAGATCGGTTAAGGGGAAGGGGTAGTTTACCTGCAACGTTTTTTTATCAAGCGTATTTTCTATGGCAAACGATAACAGCCGCAAATTCAAACAGAATCAAATAATTTTTTGCATACGTCCCTGAATTGTAGAGGTCTCAATGACTTTCGATTTTGGTGAAGATCGGTTAAGGGGAAGGGGTAGTTTACCTGCAACCTTTTACGTTTTAACAAGAGTAAAGTACTTGAAAATTTATTTAAACTTTTTGAAACAATGGTAATTGTTAAAAATAAAATAATTTTGTTGCCAGGCAATAAAATTATAATTTTTTCATTTTAATGTAATATAATATTTTTCATTTAATACAGCAATAAAAAGGCAGGTAAGACACAGCCTGGCTGTTTGGCTGAAAATGATTTTAAATATAAATCTTAGAATATGGAAGTCATGTATGGTTCTCCATACCGATATTTTACTTTCATATTCCTTAAGGAAATGGAAGTATGGTGATGGCAAAAAAAATCGTGTTCGAGATTATTGCAGATTCTGATTGTACTACACTCAAAACATGAAAAAGTCATTTTTCGAAAAGTGTCTGTGTGTGTGTCTGTGTATGTGTAGATTTTTTTTCTATGGCAAACGATAACTGCCGCAAATTCAAACAGAATCAAATAATTTTTTAGATCCAGCCCTGATTTGTAGAGTACTCACAGCCTATTGTTTTTGGTGAAGATCGGTTGAGGGAAAGGGGTAGTTTACCGGCAACGGTTTTTTTTTATCAAGGGAAATTTTTTTTTTTGGCAAACGTTAACAGCCGCAAATTCAAACAGAATCAAATAATGTTTCGCATACAGCCCTGATTTGTAGAGTTCTCAAGACCTATTGTTTTTGGTGAAGATCGGTTAAGGGAAAGGGGTAGTTTACCTGTAACGTTTTATGTTTTAACAAGGGTATTTCCTATGGCAAACGATAACAGCCGCAAATTCAAACAGAATCAAAAGATTATTTGCATACAGCCCTAAATTGTAGAGTTCTCAAGACCTATTGTTTTTGGTGAAGATCGGTTAAGGGAAAGGGGTAGTTTACCTGCAACTTTTTTTAACAAGGGTATTTTCTATGGCAAATGATAACAGCCGCAAATTCAAACAGAATCAAATAATTTTTTGCATACAGCCCTGATTTGTAGAGTACTCAAGACCTATTGTTTTTGGTGAAGATCGGTTAAGGGCAAGGGGTAGTTTACCTGCAACATTTTTTTATCATGTGTATTTTCTATGGCAAACGATAACAGCCGCAAATTCAAACAGAATCAAATAATTTTTTGCATACGTCCCTGAATTGTAGAGATCTCAAGGACTTTCGATTTTGGTGAAGATCGGTTAAGGGGAAGGGGTAGTTTACCTGCAACCTTTTACGTTTTAACAACAGTAAAGTACTTGAAAATTCATTTAAACTTTTTCAAACAGTGGTAATTGTTAAAAATAAAATAATTTTGTTGCCAGGGAATAAAATTATAATTTTTTCATTTTAATGTAAATTATGTATGAGTTAATATCTTTATATATATAATTCTTCTGTACGTGTGTATGTCACTGAACTCCTCCATGTATAAAATAATATATCGTTCGTGGCAGGTAAGCATATCTCAGTTATGTAATGTTTACGTTTCCATTTTATTATTATGACTACAGCAATAAAAAGGCAGGTAAGACACACACACACACACACACACACAGACACACACACAATTCACGTTATTTCTGGCCTCAATCATGTTTATTTTCTTACATTTGCATGCTTTTTAAATGGAAAGTGCCGAAACCCACACCAACATAACGTGTGCAAGCCGCAAAAATGGACATCAATTTGCTTTCTGTGGATCGCTGGGCAGTGTAACTGCACGTGTTTACAGAGGAACGATTCATAGACAGACTTTTCGTCTTTAGGGAATGAACCCTCTGCAAGATGCTGAGGGTCCATGAGTGACTTCGGAGCGCTCCTTCTTTTTCGCGTGTTTGTTCTGTGAAACATACACTGTAGATTCGCAGCTTTACTCTAAGCAACGCTCAATAGGAAATGTTGAAAATTTTTGTCCACAGTGCACCCTCATTCACACTAAACCTGCTCTGATGTTTTAATTACGGACATCATAATATTAAAACTTTGGAAACTTAAGCACTACTTAATGGAGATCAATCATTAACTTATACAAGCCATTAATTTTATGCATATTATATATATATATATATATATATATATATGTGTACAACGTAATCGGCAACAAAGAAGTAGTTTTTGTTAAAATTCCTTCCCGGGATATTAGGCCGTACTCCAATGTTTTCTACAAAACCAGACGTTTCAGCAATGCCATCGACTTCCATCCTCAGTGAAAATCGAGTGCGATAACGTGAGGTGGTATACGTTAGTGACCACAGTACTGTGGTTAAGGCTGAAGCAGTAAGTAGAAAGAAGTAGTTTCTATGGTAATATTTCATTTCGAAAATGATTTTAAATATAAATCTTAGAATATGGAAGTCATGTATTGTTCTCCATACCGATATTTTCATTTTAATGTAAATCATGTATGAGAGAAAATATATCGTTCGTGGCAGGCAAGCATATCTCAGTTATGTAATGTTTACGTTTCCATTTTATTATTATGACTACCGCAATAAAAAGGCAGGGAAGACACACACACACACAATTCGCGTTATTTCTGGCCTCATTCATGTTTATTTTCTTACATTTGCACGCTTTTTAAATGGAAAGTGCCGAAACCCATACCAACATAACGCGTGCAAGCCGAAAAAGTGTCCAGCGTGGATAGCGATTTGCTTCCTGTGGATCGCTGGGCAGTGTAACTGTACGTGTTTACAGAGGAACGACTCATAGACAGACTTTTCGTCTTTAGAGAATGAACCCTCTGCAAGATGCTGAGGGTCCATGAGTGACTTCGGAGTGCTCCTTCTTTTCCGCGTGTTTGTTCTGTGAAACGTACACTGTAGATTCGCAGCTTTACTCTAAGCAACGCTCGATAGGAAATGTTGAAAATTTTTGTCTACGGTGTACCCTCATACACACTAAACCTGCTCTGATGTTTTAATTACGGACATCATAATATTAAAACTTTGGAAACTTGAGCACTACTTAATCTCCATTAACTTATAACTTATAGAATAACTTATACAAGCCATTAATTTTATGCATATTTTTTATATATATGTGTACAACGTTATTGGCAACAAAGAAGTAGTTTTTATTAAAATTCCTTCCCGGGATATTTGGCCGTAGTCCAATGTTTTCTACAAAATCAGACGTTTCGGCAATGCCATCGACTTCCATCATCAGTGAAAATCGAGTGCGATAACGTGAGGTGGTATACGTTAGTGACCACAGTACTGTGGTTAAGGCTGAAGCAGTAAGTAGAAAGAAGTAGTTTCTATGGTAATATTTCATTTTGAAAATGATTTTAAATATAAATCTTAGAATATGGAAGTCATGTATGGTTCTCCATACCGATATTTTCTTTCTGCAGTAAGAAATACAATTTGAGCTGCAGTTTGACAACAGTAGGCACAGAAGTTTCCTTGAGAATTTTTGTACATATCATATTCCCTTGAGAACGTTTGTAATTTATTGAGTTTAAAAAATATATATATTAAGAATAAAAAGGGTACAAGTGGTTAAGATAAACTGTATGGATATTCTGAGAAAACACTTTCATTAAGGTTCTACAATTTAAGGACCATGAGGAAGAAATTACAGCAAATGTTCTGTTATAATATTATCGTTAGTTTATTTGTTATTCTAAAAGTAACTGTACAATTTACCAATTGATGTGTTTAGCTGTAAGGGGGATTTAGGACAAGCTGTGTTTGTTCTTACTTATGTAACGCTTTATATAACTATTCATGAAAATATTTTTGTTTACTCTAGAAAGACCTAAGACTTGCCAAAGGATACTTTCTCATTTATTCTAGTAATCAGAATAGTAAACAAGTACACTATAAAAACTGACAGGATACAATGTAAATGCATCAGTTCCAACGAACTGCTTGGCTTCGCTTGGCTCGAGCTTGAGGCTTGTGCCGTATTGTACGTGTTAATTGTTTGTTAGATTTGAGTTGACTTGAAGTTATAATAATTGTCTTAACTTAGTAAATTCTTGAAGTATTAAATTTGTTCAAACTATAAACTGATATTAATTTACAAAAATATGTTATATTCAATAAACCAATAATTCAGAGTATCTTGAATTTCTAAATTCTTTATTTAGGCAAATGTACCTCTAACGGTTACTTCACTTAGCCACTCGAGTGAGTGATCGCGGTGTTTTACATTCAGGTAGAACAGTTCAATAATTTCCACAATGTCAAGATAAAAGTTAAGTAAACACAGCACTGAAATCCTTGCTTATTTCTCTACTTGATCATGCGGATTTTTATTGATGAAATGATCATTTATGAAATGATCAATGAGGAAAATGTGTCAGTAATCAGTGGGTTTTTTGCTCTTCAGCCACAAGCATCGGCTTTGTCCAACTGTTTAAAAAAATGTAAACATTTTTCTTTCAACAAGTTGTTTATATTTATTTTACAAATTATGTCAAATTATTCTTCTTCAGTATTTAATCTGTTACAACGTATTAATTTTTTGTAAACATCTGCTAACTCCATCATGGCTACAATTTAAGAAGTACTCTTTCACTTTAATGGTCAAATTATTCTTCTTCAGTATTTAATCTGTTACAACGTATTAATTTTTTGTAAACATCTGCTAACTCCATCATGGCTACAATTTAAGAAGTACTCTGTCACTTTAATGGACAAAAAACTGTATTAATGTTTCACTAAAATGTAGTCTGTATACTTACCTAATTTATACAACTTAGTATTTCATCTATTATTTAGCAGAATTTTAAAGTGATGTTTGCATCCACTTGTATAGTCAATTCCTTACTGGGACCACTTATCCATAGCTCAAACAGATTGTACTACACTCACTGGCAGTTGGGGCAAGAACATATTCTCCAAACCCAACCTTATTTTGTTATTATGTAACAAATAAATTAAATCCCACATGGATCAGGAGCACGAGCACATACGCACGCACGCCTTAGTACACATTGAACTCATTTTTTTAGTGTTTTTAAATTCTCCCCCAAAAATATATTACTTGAACATAAATTAATACTTCACAAATACAAGTAAATGAAAACACATGGAGGTACAAAAGTAAAAAATGGAAACATTACCCCCCCCCCAATAAACAACACACATTTACTTATCTATTTATTTACATACTAATAAGTGATCAGAAATTATGGTACATCAATAGTAAGTCTAAAACTGTAAGAGGGTGTTCAACACTTTAACAAAGTCTCACATTTGATAGGTTTTTCAAAAAGTAACATTTTATGCTGTATACTTTTTGTTACTTACAAAAAGTAACAACACTTCATGTGGAAATAATAAAATGTGAAAACGATAGTCACTAATTACTTTCGTGAATTAAAAAGAGTTTGCAACTTTGATAAAGAAGATTGTTCATGTTGTTTAGAAACCCTTATAAACTACAGTGTTAATAATGAAATACTTTTAAAGGAAAAACTGAGATAGACCTGCAATGTCTAGCGAGTCAGGTATGTACAATGCAAGGTACACTACACAAAATGTTCTCAGTAATGTATTTCATACTTATCTCTACTTAATGCTTTCTGTAGTACAGAAAACAACTTGAGTTGTAGTTTGATGATAGTAGGCACAAAAATACCTCACAAAATTTTGTGCATTTCATATTTGCCTGAAGGTGTCTATAATTAATTGAATTTAAAAAATGTTTAAGAATGATAGGAGTGCAAGTGGTGAACACTAACTGTATGGACATTCTGAGAAGAAACAATTTTAGAAAACCTCCACAATTTAAGAACCATGGGGGAGAAATTGTAGTAAATGTTCAATAAAATTTGGAAGTGAAAATTAAAATATAAAAACTGGCAAGCCTCTTATAAATTACCATAAAGTTGTGGAGTATACTGTGCAAGCTTTATAAGTAAATCAAAAGTGAAGTGAGTTTGTACATCCTACGCTACTAGACTACACAGTAGGGGTCATGCACAGGTCCACTACGAGTGATGTCAGCTGGACACTACATGCCATAGGAGCATATTAGCATGGTATTATTTTTAATATTATGTTACTTAATTATCTCAGTATTATAAGTTATTAATTATAAGAACTGTCTTCAATTTAACACTACTGCACCTCTTTCCTAACCTGTTTTTTCTGTCAGAATGTTTTCTCTAGGCTCCTTGTTTATTATACTCTTTACTCTAATTCTCTAATTACTGTACAGGTTCTTACAAAACACACAAGTACAAATCCATTGATGTCAGGATATTTATTTTTAATTCTTAATTCTGTCCTATAATAATTTAAAAACACTGGAACACTGGTTTACAAAGTCTCCACGAAAAAGATTATATTCATGTTTCATTTTCAACTGTCAACAGACTCTTAATTGGGTTTTGTTAATTATCTAGAATGCATGTCTAGCATGGGTTATTAATGACATGGGTTTTCTTATATTTTTTCTAGCCACTTTTTTTCTGAACGAGACATGTCTCATATTATATGAGGGGTATCCAAAAAATAAGTTTCCCTAATTTGTATATCCAAGTATGAGCGACTCGGGCAGTTCCCGCGCACAGAGGGAAGTTTAGTTTCAGTGTAGTGGCAGCGCTCACAGCTGGACTGGTGGCCGTGAACTGCTCAAGCGTCAGTAGCAAGCCGAGCACCATGGAGACTCCACTTCGTTTTGCCACCAGTTGTGAATTACGTGGTGTTATTTGTTTTTTGACTGAAAAAAATGAATCGGCCATTGAAATTCATCGTCAGTTATGCAGTGTTTATGGTGAAGATGTCATGTCTGTACAAATGGTTCATCGTTGGCGAACAATGTTTATTGAAGGCGGAGAAAATGTTCACGATGATGAGCGCAGCGGCCGACCAGCTACTTCGCGCCAAGCCGACGCCATTGCTGCTGTGCGTGACGTCATAGACTCCGACAAACGGCTCACACTCGACGAAATCATGACTCTACTGCCACCAAATATTGAAATAAGCTGAGTCTCTCTTCACAGCATATTAGTTGAAGACCTTCAACTTTCAAAAGTGTGTGCAAGATGGGTGCCGCACTTATTGTCTGACGCCCATAAGCAACGTCGCTTAACAGCTGCACAATCTTTCTTGCAGTTGTTTAATGATGAGGGTGAAGCCCTGTTTACAAGAATAGTCACTGGTGACAAAACATGGATTCACCATTCAACTCCCGAAAGCAAGCGCCAGAGTATGGTGTGGCAAAAAAAAGGAGAGAAAGCTCCCCAAAAAGCCAAAGTGATTGAGTCTGCAGGAATGGTGATGGCCAGTTTTCTTGGGACTGCCGTGGAGTATTGCTAATTGATTATCTGCCACGTGGAATGACAATAAATGCAGCGCAGTACTGTGACGTGCTGACCAGACTTCGTCCGCTATTCAGAACAAACGGCGGGGGCTTTTGTCACGCAAAGTTTTGCTCCTTCATGACAACGCCCGACCACATGCTGTTCGTGCAACAGGCGAGCTTCTCGCCAACTTCTGATGGGAGATTTTCGAGCATCCTCCGTACTCTCCAGACCTTACCCCAAGTGACTTCCATCTGTTTCCGGAGCTCAAACATCACTAGGCGGTCGGCTCTTTGCCAATGACGAAGAAGTGATAAAGGAGGTGGATAACTGTTTTCAGAATTTGGTGGCAGATTGGTATGAAGCTGGAATAAAAAAACTGTTACCTAGGTACCAGAAATGCTTGGAAAGGGATGGAAATTATATAGAAAAATAAGTTCTTGTGTACAAAGGTAAATAAATATTTTTTGCATTTTTTAAATTATTTTTTTCATTTTTCCTTGATAAGAGAAACTTACTTTTTGGATACCCCTCGTACTTCCATATGTGCAAGGCTTTTATGGTTATTTTTTCTTGATCCTATAAGCAATGTACCCAGATGTATTTTTTTAATGGTCTCATGTGTACATTCCTTTCCACATTTATCTGGAAAGTATTTCAGGAGACCATGAATGGCGGAATCATCAACCTTGTCATCATGGAATCATCATCATCACAGTTGTCAGTTTGTTTGAATTGTGTAGATCCTATGTATACATTTTATCTTTATTATTATGCACATACTGAAGCAACTGATTCTTGCATAACTACAAGCATGATATCTGCACCTTAGGGTCAGCACTTATGTATCACATATATGGTTACAACCATTTTAATATGTCCAGTCCATTGTTTATAATTATTAGTTTCTCCTATATAACTGAACTCGGGAAATTGTAGCATACTTCTTTTCCAGTAGTCAGAAAAAAAACAGTTCAGCAGTGACTCTGAAACAGTGAACTGAAAAAAACAGTTCCTCACATTTTGACTCTCAGTCCCTGCTACTACAAAAATATGCTTCAGTATGTAATTTACACACATACTGTAAACCTTTCAGTCACTTTGCAATTCAATTAATTTTGTAATAAATAATTCTTTTGTCACAACTGTTCCACATTGTAATGTATATTCCTCATCGAGTAGATGTTTGCATAGTAGCTTCAAATTATGTAAAATATGGGTTTCATCCACTTTTCATTAAACTTCTAATTACCATGACTTGGACATTGCTATTAGGCCCTAAAACCTTTTATTTCTCACCTTTTACAGACTCTTAATTCTGCAGACAGTTCATCAACACTATAACAATGGTTCTGTGTTTTATTATTGCATATTTCTTCATCTACATGTATGCAATCTGCCTCACTGTTTGATGCTGATTGTAGAATATTCTGTACTTCTATATAAACATTTTGCTTCTCTGCTCATATTTTATGTCAATTACCAATAGGCTTCGTTGTTACTGTCACTCCACAATGGAAAAAATTAAATGAGAAATTGCACTATGCTTTAATACGCACTTTTAGGGAGATTAATAAATTCACCCTTTAAATACCATATACAGCCTGAATCGTTTAAATGTACCAAGCACACAGAGCAAGATCAACTTCAAATAAATTAGCCTGTTTACTACCATTTGTCTGCTTTTATTTTGTTTCACTGTTCTTAGAAAATGGTAAAAATTAATTCCTAAGCCTTTTTGGTGTCTATCATGGTTTGTACAACAGACAATCACACAACACACCTTTCTTACAGACACTCGTTTTAAAAACTACACTACTATTAAATAGAGACAAATTCATTCATTCATTGAAGCTCATGTGGTTGTGCTGTCACTTGATCACATGACATCAGTGGGACAGTATTTGTCGCACACAACTGATCCCTAACATCTAGTCTAATGTCTGTGTTGTATACAGAACTTCAACATAGTATATGAGTTCATAAATTTATAACAAATGTATCCCAATACATGTGAACCACCACTGTTTGAAGCACTGCTGAACACAAGCATGAAAGAGGCCTATTTTGCAGTGTACTTTTCCTCCTGCAGCATATTAAATTTTTCTATTTTACATATCTATAGATTAAAAAAGTTACCAACAAAGTTATAATGTCGCTGACATTATCAAAATTATTTATAATAAATATTTTGCTTAAAAATTAATTAAAGTTTAGACCTGAGCATTTTTGTAACACATCATGATACAAAAATTGTTGGTAACATTTATGAAGTATTGCACGTTCACACAATTTTCTAGCCAACATATGTACACATCACACATTCTAACAGGAACTTTTTTCTGGCGCTTGATTTCTTCACAGTAGCTCAACAAAGTTGACACTTTGTCACAAGGAAAGAAATTAACTATTTTTTATTTTGCTGCACTATAAAATAACAAAAAACACAAAGTATGAAACTACCAGCCAGGTAGGGAAATAAATGAGTACTTACTTTTTATCTCAGATATTGTGAAAGTTCTAAAATCAGGGATCTCCTTTCTTCAAACAGAGTATATTTTAAAGATGAGTAATTCTTAAACCAATATAAGCAGTATGCCATCAGACGACAAGCTTGACAGTCAAATGTTTAAGCTAAGCAAGAACATTTCAGCAGTATAAACATTTAAAAGAGGGATAATAATCTATCCAAAATGACAAATGTTCTGATCAACTATCATTCTACATGACTCCATAAATAACTGCATATTTTCAAAATATAACTCTTGTACACAGAGATTTCTTTTTTCCATCCTCTCTGCCATAAATCGTTAGGGTCCTTCAGCCACTTCTGATATTCCCTTCTATCATGGTCAAGGTGTTTGACTTTTAATGTGGTGTACACACAAGGCAAATCATCCATAACGTTTGCGAATTCATTGGGCTATATTATAGAATAAGCTAACTCATTATGGCAGATGAACTGAAACAGAGACTAATACAGGGCTTCAAAATAATCTTTAGCTGGCTAACCTGACATACTGCAACTTCCGCCTTGCCTAAAAAATAAAATTGCATCTGAAAAGGTAAGGTTTTCATTTGATCAAAGATATCCCAACAGAACATCAGCATGTGCTTAACATGTAAAGAATAACTTTAAAAAGTACTTCCAGTAACTAGAAAATTGGCAGAATAATTATTGTATTCAAGCCCAAGATGACAGTGGAAATTATAATTTGGGGAAAAATTTTTATATAAACAAATTTCCAGAACCATCGAGTAACTCAATGCTTCCCCCTTCTCTAATGTATAAAAAGTTATCAGTTCTGCTGTAAGGGAAATCCTCTTCTACAATCCAATTGGACCTCCAGAACTGGACCCATGAACTCTGGCAGGGGAGACGTTTGGAGGGCATGACTGGCCTACTGACATTGTTCTCAAATCAAATGGGAGTCAATAGCCAAATCCTACTGTAGTAAGTCCACCAACATGACTGACAATAAAATCAGCAAGTTACTCACCCACACTGGAAGCTTATCACAAGAACTTGGCTGGTCTACTGATATTCCCCATGGAATCTAGAAAGGTCTCCAGTCTAGGACTGGTACAAGCCTTGAACCAGTAATTCTACTGGCAGGGTTGTTGGAAAAGGCATGTGTTTACCCAGCCACAACAGACACATACACAAAGGTATGGGCAGGGGAGTTGTTCAGTAGGTCTTCTCTGGAATCCAACATTGAAATTCTAGCTGAGAATATTTGGGGTGTCATGGAAGGGGTAAGCTAATAACTAGAATAGCAAAGCCCACATACACACACGTGCGTGCACGCGAGTAGTATAACTGAATACAAAAGAGTATCAACTGAGTCCAAAGGGATTATACACATTGTCATACATTTTAAAATTAAATCGTGCAATAACTTCTATTTGAAAAGACTGTGTTAAGAGTACTGTTGAAAATACTCAAGTAATAGTATTACAGAAATTACAATCTCAGTGCTTTCTCTGTACTTAATAATATGCACAAAATAACAGAAATAGTACTATTTATAAAGAGCAATTACAATTTCTGGTAAAATGTTTAAAATGCAGATACTGCCTAACAATAAAAATTGGTATAACTTTAGACACAATGATGACTCAGTATTGTACTCAAAGCATATTATAAAAAGATGTGACAGTTCCTCAACATCTAAGCATGCTCACCAAGCCATAAACTGTGACCTCCACTCCCCATACACAGAAAACCAGTCACCATTAACAAAATATATTTGGGAATAGTGTGAAAAACATCAAACATATAAGTATTGTTAAATACAGACTAGGCAATTTACTGGAAAACTTAAAGGATAGATCTGTGAAGGTGGAAAAGCAGCATGCAAGAGGTCTGGGAGAACTGACACGAAAGTCTCGGCCAGTGATGCGTTACTCCAGTGGCGTGCGGTGAGTAAAACTTTTGGTGAAGCTGAGTTATATCCGATACCGTAGGCCTAATTCAGTTTCAAAAAGATAGCGGAAGCTCAATTTATAATTAAAATTAATGTATAATGGCTTACCTATTAATCTGTCTTCCTGTTAGTAGATGGCACACACGATTATGATTGAATTTTAGGTATAAGATCCATTATCAAGTCTAATAATAATGGATAGCGTTTTAATCACGTTTTATAACGTGATAAAATATTATATTTAACGCAGAACACGTATACCCCGCGGTTCGAAATCTCTAACACCGAGTTACTAACGCTTTAAAAAACACTGGCACAATACAGGCTTTAATGTGAGGTGCAAATTCTTTTTAAGACACGTGTCTAAAAATATAAATACTATAACAGCACATTTGCAGTGGTAAAATATCAATTTTTTTATGAATAAACACACTAATACATTGTTGAAGCATACTAATAACTCTCTTGCACGTACACATTTTCCTTAAATATACAAACATTAACTAGTTTTCAATATCGTATTAAAGTTTAATAGCTTTAAAAGATCGGATATACTTTTCCTTTCAAACTCTTCACTACTGTACAACACAATAAGTTTGTTTCATAAACGCACACTGTCAAAGAATTTGCCAATGTTTCCAAAAGGCTTTAAAAAGAATAATCTTGAAACCGTGTATACAATTGATTGTCAATGTTATCAAACGCTCACAATAAATACTTAGTTCACATTCCTTCTCTGTGATGGCTCCCCTACTGAAGATAGAGTTTGCTGAAAAACGGCTTCAAAATCATCACGGAGAAATGCTACACTTTGTCGAGTTTCTACAATTTTCTTTCGGCAGTACAAAATGCCACTCCCTTAAGTCTGTCATCTGTATATGAAAATATTTTGTAGAAAGTATTTTGTCTCTAACACTGACAACAATTCACTAACGGGAGCTAAAATATGAGACTCGATATCTTAAGGTCATCTAACGTGGCATTGAATACGTCACAAAATTGACGTCTGTTTCCGTAAATGGTATTTACAAGTGTAGAGCAATAATTCCATCTCATTGGGCACAGATCGGGAAATCGGCGCTGCACAAACTCATAAAAATTTAGTCCGTTTCGGAGATCTCGAAAAATGGCTGCAATACCATTAAGTATGTTACAAAATATTTTGCACTCAGGTATTTGCCTGACACTTGAGACCAACAAGGTTTAAAAAATGAGCATATCAATGAACAAAGAGAGCTTGCAGATTAGTTCTTTTAATTATGGTCTCTACTCCAATTAAAATTGCCCCATTGTTTCCACCCCATGGTAGGCTTGAGCAACTACTTTTTCACTGCATTCAATATCAGTCAAGAACTGGCGAATGAGGGTTGCAACAGCCTGGGCATGTCTACCACAACTTACGTCATTGGATCCTAAAACTCTCTCTTTTACTTCTCCATTATACGAATAATGCAAAACTATAGAGCAGTACGCTTTATTTGATATATTAGTCGGTTTCATCGACTAATACACATACAAAGCGTACACCTCCTTTCTTTCATTTTTTATAGTCACTAAAAGAACTGAGCTAATCGCTTCAATGAGATTAGACAGTTTCTTAAACACAGTAGATGCCCCGCAAGAAGAGGATGATATTCGGCTGTGTACTTAAGAAGTTATACGTAATTACCTGGATTAACTGTATTTTCTATTTCATCGTGTCCTCAAAATGCTAATTCTTATTTACCGAGATATCAAACAGCATTAGTCTCCTAAGAAAATCTCTACTGTGTTGAACCTTCTGATTGTGAGCATATATCTCCGATTTAAGTTGATCATCTAACGCAGTTTCTATTCTACTCTGACTGGAAACAGCAATACACGATGATGAAGGAAGATGATTCACAGTAATTTCATGGCCGCCAATAGATTCAACTAGGTTTCCTAAATGTTAACATGATAATGTTTTTAGGCTGGGGGTCATTCCACAAAATGCGTGATGCAAAATGTGTAACGTCATTGAAAAATGTAATGCTCCAGGTGATGTTAGTAATAAATAAATTTGGTCACAGTGAAATGAGATGCATATCAGTGTATATTGTTCAGTGTTAGTCGTGATGTCTTCCACTGAACGTGTGCGATGCCTGCGTCAACGACAACGTGAAGACAGGGATCATGAAGAATTAAATGAATTATTGATGACTTGAATCTCGTCTTGGCCAACTAGTGTTCCTGTCCTTTCCAAACAACAACCGATACCAGCAAAATAGTGCATTTAGTTCACCACTACCAGCCAACCACTCACATTTGCTGTACATACTAGACTGAAAATGCCTAGTAAACTTTCCAGATAGCTGGGTTAAGTTTAAAAGATTCGGGGCCAGCTTACCAATTTTTATCATTTCAGTTTTTTCATTGAATGACCGGGAAGAAAAAGGTTTTGCTAAAACGTCTTTTATTATACAAACCGACACTGTAGAAAATATATTAAACCAACATTGAAACTATTCTAAAAAATATAACTATAACTTCAAATATAATGCAATAAATTTGCACCATTGTACCGTTACGTTGTATCGTTTAAATACAACGTAAATAAAATATAAGGCGCACTATTTAATAAGGTATAACTTCAAATGTTAAAAACGGAAAACGCGTATAGTTTAAATGCGGTATTAAATAATGTAACACGCACAGCGATACCAACAAACTCAACACCATGCAGCCAACTTAACCCAAGCTAGCTTCAGTTACTGACCACTGCTGAGGCGGTTTTCTATCTCGCTCTACGTGCGCACGCATCTCTCTACACAGGCTACCTCAAGCTGTGACGAACCTGCTTCACCTACCACTGCAGAGCCAGTGTGTGAAATCAGCCTACTTAAAAAATTTGTGAAACAGTCATGTAGAAAATTCCAGTGAATTTTTATTTTGGTTACTTAAAATTATATTCAATTAAATTATAACTTTTACTTTAAATGATTGCAGTTAGCGTGTCGCCAATCATTACTGAAGCAGTGCTTCACATGCTTGCCTTCACCGCACGCCACTGCGTTACTCCATCTTTTACATATAATCAAAGTAAAAATTACATTTAGTAGAATGAATTTGTAATCAATTATTTATGATAAGTTCTTGGTAAACTATACAAGTTTTGCTATGAACAGAATAAAGTAGTCTAGAAAAACTAAAAGTAAGAAAAGAATCCAGTAAAAAGTGAGTTGAGGTTGAACAGACTGGTGCAAAACAACAACTTTTCCTTTGATCATGAAAAGCAGACAAAGACGTTAATTTTTCATTTTTATTATATATATTATGTAAACAATTACAAATCAACAAAAATAAATAATACTTAATGTACTACTTGTGAACACTCAATTAAAGCAGATATATAATATATGTGAAAACTGGTTGCAATCAAAAACTTCATAATTATTCACTAAAACAAAAGAGCTACTCAGCCATGGTCTAATGTTAAAATCAGTGTCTGCCAAACGTTTTGATAGCTCATCTGCTTATTATCATATGAATGGTACCAATGGTACAATGACAGATATTCCACAACACTGGATCAGTGAGACAGCATTAAAACCCATCTTTAAGCTAACGTAGAAGATTCAACAGTATCTAAGGGCAGTGAAAGACACCAGGGATTCACTTTTCTCTTGTGAAGTGTAGCGTATTAAGTTACCCTACTCATGTATGTAGATTTATATTGGCACCAACAAATTGCAGCATCCGCACTCATCTTGGTGAACACAGGCAACACTGCTGTTTCAGCCAGCCGAAGAAGTCTGCTGTAGTGGAACATGCTAGCGTTCCAGGGTGCGTGACCATCCCATCTTGTTTGAAAAGCTGAAGTTCTGGCCACCATATAGAGTTACTTCCTTTCCCTGTTCTGTGAGTCCTTGGATATTCTTAAGGATGACAATCACTGCATCAACAGACACCAAATAAAAATTTTGGCAGTTAATGCCAACCTGACTGCCAGTCCTGCACGGTACACGAGTTGAGTTATATAGGACCTCTCTACCTACTGACCTTGTACACAATGGGATCGACTGGTGTTTGGTACAACCCAATCAGACGTGAGCTAGATTATACAAGTTATATAGGGGAGTTTGTCTCTAGTGGTTGACAATATTTTTAACCAACTTTCTGGCCATCATGCCATTGGTCCTAATCCGATGATGACAACTGCTTAAGCCATTGAAACTTTAAGCAGTAACAGACACTGATTACAGAAAATTACAGAACAGCCAAATAACTGGACTGACTCGGGTCATGAACGCCTATGAAATTATACTTTCATGTAACCACCTAATGTTTTCATGTAATGACTTCAGTTACTATTATAGTAATGACCCTGTTTATAATTGGTAGTCAACTGTATATTACCATATGCTCTAACACTAAATATTTTAACTACACTGGCATGTGTGTTTGTGTGTTAATTCCTCTCTCTTTCTCTATCACTTAACCTTACAACTTCTTTAGTAACAATTATTTCATAGTAATGACATATTTATCAGCTTGGACAACTGATAGGCCTACACGCTTTCAATGACACAAAATTAGTTGAAAAAAAAAACAGAATTTATGTGTGCGTACTTTTTTTATTTCAAAGCAAGAATATTTGCAAAATAAAAACGCAAATTAGTAAAACTGCAATGGAAGCTGCTTGCTTGGCTGGCATCAGTGTTACAATGGTATGTAATAACAGTGATCTGCATAATGGAACAAAAATTTATGGGTCCACCCTGGTGGTAACAACATTATACTTGCATTACATTTTTAAAATGGCTGTACTAACTAAATGTTCACAGAATATGAGGTTCAATCAGTAATTTGATTCTTGTGTGTAAAAGACCAAATACTATTAAAATGAGTCACCAATGTATTTCTATTTATGGAAAGATTATGAATCAATAAAATATGGCAAAGCAGTTGTCATAAATTAAAAAAGCGAAGAAATCTGCTTGTCATGGATGTCCATGACAAGCAAGATTATTAGAAGGAATGCAACAATATGACAACAAATTGAAGAAAAAATCTATATTGACAGCTAATATCGCTCATCAACATTTGTAGTTTGTAACGTAACACTACCGGTTACAACCAGTTGTGTGGTAAAACACATTTATATCAATAGTATATTCTGGTATAGACTATTAATATTAATAGATGTAATGTTAGTAAGTAGAGATACAGATGAGAATTGTACAGAGTATTTGTTATATAAGTAAGAGGTGTGTACTAGCGAGGCGGCACGTTGGCGCCGAGCAAGTGTAAAATTGTATTGTATGTACAACTTTCTAAGTCATAAAGATATAAAACGCTTTGTTTGCACAAAACAGCAAAACATATGAAGTACCGTTAGAAATAGGGTGTTTTCGGCCTTCAAAATACAAAGTGATACGTCATAACGGGGGTGGTTGTAGAAAGCAAATTTCTCTTTTTAATGAGATAACGGTCTGGCGGAAAGAAGTGCGCGTCTCTAGCAGTTCTCCAATCAGGAATAGCGTCACCTCTGTGCGCGAAGTTATTTTGAGCGTTAACTGGATAATTTCAAACTTACCGGCAACACGTTTTAATTTTGGCCAATGATGGTAATCTTAAGAGTAGCGGCAGTATGGGAAGTCTATGTGAAACTATAAAAGTAACTCATGAAGGAACTTAGGGGATCAGTCAATCAGTTACCAGTTATCAAGCAGTCAGTCCGTGGAAGTTTGTTAGTAGCAGTTTTTGCTAGTTGTTGTTAGAGAAAGTTAGAAGTTATGTCTTAAACAATCATTAAGCAATCTAAGACAGTCTGTAACATATTCATTCACTCAATCAGTATTCGGTCATTAGACAAACCTGTTAGTTATCGTCATGAAGAAGTAAAGTAGTTAGTTAGGAGGAAGTGAAGAAAAGAACAAGCGGTCATTAATAAGTCAAACAGTATTATTTATTCTGTGCGTGGCATCAAGAGCGAAGCAGTATTATTTATCATGTGCGCAGCCGTATAAGAAAGTCAAAGTTTCGGAGTGCGTGGAAATGAATGGTTATTGCGATAGTGTGTGAATAAAAAGTAGAGTAAGATCAATTGTGTTGTGAGGTGAAAATGTGGAATGAGCAGGACAGAGTAATGGATAATCAAACTCAAGTAATCGTATCGAATTAAAATTTTATAATCAAATAATTTCATGTAGTATAGTTGTCTACCTACGTTTAACCCGTTTTATTCTAAAAGAACCCATGAGTACGTTCAGATGCTCAAGTGTATTTTATATCTTACGACATAGAACCAGAGTACAAAGGTTAAATATTTAATATAAATTTGAATGATAGTTCGATATTCATGATATGTTAGATCTTAAGTCATGTAGTTGATTAAAGTTAATTTATGATGAGAATGAAGGAGATTTCTAGTTCCATGAGTAAATTACCAATGTTATAAATAATATTCAATGTGTTAATTAATCTCTTATACATTATAAATAATATTCAATGTGTTAATTAATCTCATAAATTATAGAGAATAGTCAATGGGCTAATTAAGCTCTCATAAATGATAGATGATGTTCAATGTGTAAATTAATTCCTTATCAATGATAAATGATATTCAATGTGTTCATTAATCTCTTGTGACGATTAGAAAGGGATAAAGAATTTTAGTAGCAATTGAGAAGTCATTTAATCTATCAATTTGTAATGATAATGATGTTATATGTTATATTACTTAAATGTATACAAGTGATAAATATAGTAGTTTATTTAGCATCTGAACATAAGAGTTGTTATTAACAACAAACGCTGAGATTCCTAATTATCTCTGGCGCCCAGCATTCTATACTTAATAATTATAACATAAATTTAAATAACTGTATATCTGGCGTACGAACGTAAAGCTTTAAATAGAACTGCGTCCAGCAATTTGTTATATTTGACGCCCAACAACATGGACCTTAATTTAGTAAATTAATAAGCTCGGTAGAATGAAACGGGGTAGACAATAAGTAAGATATATATTAATGTAAGTAGATGTTGACTCGTAGCAAAAGTAGAAAATTAAGGGAATTTAAATTGCAAAATACTCGTAAAATAGAAATGGCAGCGAATAACGGGGATAATGGTGGTAATGAGGTGGAATTCGAGGTCAATAACCAAATGGGAGAGACCGGAATATGGGAAGAATCGACCGACAATGAGATCCCGACGGTTCTTTCAGAGGCAAGGGGACGACGAGGAGAAGACGTCCGCAGCGAAGTACAACAAACACAAACAAATGTAGATATAGCCACATTATTACAACAAATAACACAGCAAATGGCAGAAAACAATAAACAGGTGACAGAAAACAGTAAACGATTAGAACAAAACTTGACAGAAAAAATGACGGAAAACAATAAACAATTATGACAACAAATAACACAGGAAATGACAGAAAAATTAACAGAAAATAATGAACAATTAAAACAATTAGCAGAGAGCAATAAACAAATCACACAGGAAATGGCGAGAAACAGGGCAGAAAACAATGAACAGTTAAAACAATTAACAGAAAAAATCGACAAGATCGAAAAGAATATGGAACTAAAAGTCACACAACAGCTAAACGAACACAGAACACACATAGAACAACAGATTAATGAATTAAGACAGGAAAACCAGGAGTTCACAACGAAGATTAGAGCTGAAACAAAGGAGATCGTCAGAGAAGAAATGGAGACGGTTCAGGCGGAGGTGAAGGAGCGCTTAGAAAAAAGCGATCAAGTGTTCAGACAGCACCAAGTCGTCGTAGCACAAGAAATAAAAACCCTGAATAACAAAGTAAATAATCATAACAAAAAGAATGGAGAGCAGATACAGAAACTTACCGAGTTATATGAGAACAACTGTACTTCAATAGACGGTCAACTGACGCAGATAAGGGAGGACGTACGAACAAGATTGATGCAAATGGAGAGGTCACCGATGCAACGCGGAATGACGGCAGAACACATCAAGAACGTCACGTTCAATGGAGAAGGGGAATACCCCATGGAGTTCGTCAAGGAGTTGAACGAAATTCACAGGGAGTACTACATGAGTGAAGGGGTGAACTGGGTCTCCAGGCACTTAGAAGGGGAAGCCGCCATTTGGTGGAAATTGATTAAAAATAATATTAAGACGTCCCAAGAATTCCAGGAAGCATTTATAGCAAAATACTGGAACCAGATGGTACAAGACGGTGTGCGCGACCGATTAGAGTTCGGGAGATATAGACCGGAAAGTGGATTAAGTATGGTGCAGTACATGGAAAGATGTATATTGCAAAACCGGCAACTAATACTACCGATATCGGACCAGCAACTAATACGGAAATTGGCACGACACTACCACCATGACATAGCGGCGGCATTTATCACAAGGGGGGGAAGAAAACATCACAGAATTTCAAATGTTGCTGATGGAATTTGCGGCGTTATGCAAGAAGAAGGAAGACAGCTCTGACAATTATAGAGTACAAGTAGCGGTGAAGCCGGAACAACATGAAAGCGGGGGTCGGCCTTGGAATAACAATAAAAGTGATAAGACAGGCAAATTATCGCCAGAAACCAGGGTGGTGGCAAACAAGCTCGAACAATGAGCTCGACCTGAGATAAAGCGCAAAATACCAAACAAACGGGTATACGAGTCTCAGGTCAATGCCATCGCAGGGACTAGCAGTACACAGAGACCTTCACATATTGTCGACACGCCAGCAATAAACTCAAAAAACTAATTAAGCTTTCTAGTAGGGATATGGTAGATGTAGGTTATAATTATAAGGAAATTAGCACTACTTTCATAGAGATAAGGGACACTTTATTAGAAGAATATCCAGAAATTAACGATACGTGCAAAATTAAATGCCCAGAGTTAAACATATGCATAAACGGAATACCGGTGGTCGCCTTAATTGACACGGGTAGTCAAATAATTGCAATCTCGGCAGAGTGGTATCACAAACACAAATGCCAGATGGGAAAACTAAATATATTGAAGGTAACAAATATGATAGTGAAAGGAGCTGTCGGGAGAAAGTCTAGACAAATAACTCAGCAATTACTGTTGGATGTGAAAATGGGCCACTACAGCATTGACGGTGTATTTTTAATAGTACCTAATCTAATCCGGGAATGCATAATAGGAATTGGGTTGCTACAAGAGAGTAGATGTATCATTAATTTAAAAGAGAATCATATAACATTTAATAGACATGAAGCAGGGGAAGATGCACCTGAATACGTTGAAATTCTAACAATAGAAGTAGATCAAGAAGAGGAGCAGATTGGGGAGATGATTCGTGAAAAACTGGAAGAAATTACAGGAGTCGAGGCGCAGGTGAAGAAGGAGTTAGAGGAAGTGTTAAGAAAAAACCACCATATCTTTAGGGAGCAACCAGGGAGGATTACGAGTTATGAACACAAATTTATTGTGGCGGATACCACACCATACTGCATGAAGGGATGGCCAGTACCTCTAAAATATCAAAAAGCCGTAGACAAAGAAATCAAGAAAATGGAAGCGTGCGGAGTGATCGAGTGAGCTGCGAGTCCATATATTAATCCGATCGTAACCGTCATAAAAAAGGATCAGTCGGTACGACTATGCTTGGATGCGTGGAGAATCAATGCCGTGACGGTCCCAGACTATGAAGGAGCGATGCCGATTATTGAAGTGTTGGCGAGCTGTGGAAACAGCAAAGTGATGAGTAGTATCGACTTGACGATTAGCTTCTGGCAAATACCGTTAGCGGAAGAATGCCGTGATTTTACCGGTTTCTTATATAAAGGACGTTGCTACCGTTATACTGTCACTCCATTTGGTTTAAAAACAAGTCTGGCAAGCCTAACCCGAGGACTGGATCATATGCTGTCAGAAGAGGTAAAGAAGTTCACGATTATGTACGTCGACAATAGCTTGTGTGTATCTGGAAGCATAGAGGAACATCTCGTCCACCTGCAGTTGTTGCTAGATCTCAAGAAAGCTAACCTCACAGTAAATCTGCACAAATCGAAGTTTTTCAGAGAAAAAATTGAATATTAAGGATACGAATTATCAACGAAGGGCATCAGTGCTTCAGCAGACAAGGTAGTGGCAATATTAGAGTTTCCGAAGCCAAAAAACCCAAAGCAATTAAAGGGATTCCTAGGGCTGACAAACTTCTATAATTAATTCAGCAGTCGATATGCTGAGGCGACGCGACCACTTTTACAATTATTGAAGAAAGGAGTACGGTTTAAATGGACCCAAGAGTTAAATGAACAGTTCGAAAAAGTGAAACAACTATTTGTAAATACAGTAATGTTAAGACATCCTGACCCGAATAAGCGGTTTTATTTATAGACAGACGCTAGTAAATACGCATTGGGAGGACAACTATGTCAAATGATGAAGACGGTCAAATCGGGGTAATCGCGTTTACCAGTCGAGTATTCCGAGGCGCCGAGTTGAACTATTTTATGACAGAGCTAGAATTATTGAGCGTCGTACACTGCCTTCAAAAGTTCAGAACATATGTGCTAGGACGTCCGCTCACGATCATTACAGATAATAAAGCGCTGATGTTCATGCAGAAATGACAGTTAACATGCTCGCGAATTAGGAGATGGATACTCGCGATTCAAGAGTATGATTTTGAAGTAATGCACTGCAAAGGGAGCGAGAATATAGTAGCTGACATACTGAGTCGATACCCAGTGGATTCGCAAGAGGAGATGAGAAAGGACGGAGAAGGAGAACTGGAGATTTGTGCTGTAGGTATCAGACTAAACAAACAATTGAAAAATCAGCTAACTAACATATCCCAACACCAGCAGAAGGATGAGAAATTAAAGAATATTATAAACCAATTACAGCAGAACCTCGTTAACCCGGACGTCCGGATAACCCGGACCAGTTTTGGAAAAAAAAAATTATGTTGTTTAGCGTAGTAAATGAAGACTTGTTTTACAGATGATAAATCGCTATTCTCAGTAGGTACATTACTCGAATTCACTTGCCAGCGGGCGAGTTCATTGCACTCACCCCACCTGCCAACCCTCTCCTTCCCCTCCCCACGCCTCGCACTTGACATCGACCTAGAAACAACATTCCTCAGTTGCGCTGCAATCTCGGTAGTGTTCGCGTGTTGTCCTAGTGTCACTGTTGAGGTACAGTAGCATTGTGCTGTTTCGTTAGCGCGTTGTTCACGATGGCGACGAAACGTAAAAACATTGTTGTGACTATGAAAAAAAGGATGGAAGCATTGACAAGAATTGATAAGGGAGAATCGTTAAAGAACATTGCTGCTGAGTTTGGAGTAGGAACATCGACCGTATCTGATTGGAAAAAGAACAGAAAACGCATTGACGACTTTTGTTTCAAAATGATTTCTAAGAACAGTTTGGATAATCGGTGTAAAGCAAAAACTGCTAAACTAGAAACTCTGGATAAAGCATTGTTTGTCTGGTTTTGTGCTGAAAGAGAACGTGGTTTGCCGATTTCTGGACCCCCGACAGAAAGCATTGAGTTTGAACAAACAGTTGCCCCATGGAGACCCGAGTTTTACAGCTAGCCAGGGGTGGTTGGACAGATGGAAAAAACGGCATGGAGTGCGTCAACTTACAATCACTGGAGAAAGCTTGTCAGGTGATGTTGAAGCGGCAGAAAAATTTAAAAAAGAGTTTGAAGACTTTATTAAAAAGGAAGAACTGACTGCAGATCAAGTTTACAATGCCGATGAATCCGGTTTATTTTACCGGATGTTGCAGAGTAAAACGCTAGCCTCAAAATTAGAAGATTCATCGAAAGGGTATAAAAAAGGGAAAGACCGCCTCACCATAATGGCTTGCAGTAATGTGTCAGGAAAGCACAAAATTCCTCTCCTTATAATAGGGAAGTCTAAAAACCCCCGTGCATTGAAAAATGTGAAACGAGGCTCATTGCCTGTCGTTTACAGCTCACAAAAAAGTGCTTGGATGGTTAGTGACATTTTCAAACAATGGTTTTTTGAGAATTTTGTGCCGTCAGTAAAAAAATATTTGAAGAACTGTGGCCTTCCCAACAAGGCGGTATTGCTGATTGACAATGCACCTTCGCATCCGTCTGTCAATGAACTAGTCAAAGATGAATTTCAGTGAAGTTTTTACCACCTAATGTAACTTCTCTCGTTCAACCGATGGACCAAGGAGTTCTAGTAAAAATAAAAAAAGTGTACAAAAGGCAAATGCTAAGTCAACTGGTAGAGGACGAAGGAGAGCATGGTGTGGTAGAGGTGCTGAAATCTTTTATTGTAAAGACTGTTATTTGTATGATTGCGGAAGCTTGGGACCAGGTTGGAAGAGAAACTTTGATAAAGTCATGGAAAAAGTGGTGGCCTGGTGTGTGTGACTTGCCAGAAAACAATACAATTGAAGAAGAAGAAGAAGAAGAAAAAACAAGTGTGGAAAAAGATTTTATAGACATTTTTAAAAATATCGATGGCTGTTCCGATGTTGATGAAGAAGACATTGACAATTGGTTGCAAATTGACAATGACGGAGGTTATAAAGCGATCACAGAGGAAGAAATTATTGCATCATGCAGTGTTACAGAAAATGAAAATGAAGAGGATTCAGACAGTGTTGATGAACCAGCTGTGGTTATGACCCACGCAGAAGCAGTAGCAAACATAGATAAATTGATAGTTTATTTCGAGAGTCAAGCCGAAACATCGCCAAACGAGCTTCTAATGCTAAAGCGGATGCGAGATCGCGCTGCTCGTAAGCGATACGCAAAACTGAGGCAGCAAAAGCTCACTGCCTTTTTTACTACCGACTAGTTTGTACCTATATTGTGTACAGTGTAAATACATATTATGTGTTTTTAGGTGAAAGTGTGCCGATAATAATTTTTAAACTCCATTAAAAATATTTTTGGTAAGTACATGTTCTTTTTTATCGTTTTTCCCTCACTCTCTGGGTAACCCGGATTTTCGTTAACTCGGATCGGCCCCGGCCCCAGTTGATCCGGGTTAACGAGGTTCTACTGTACAAGGTAATACAAATAGACAACTACAGAAAATATATATGTGGCATAACAATAAGTTATATCGAAAAGAAAGAAAGAGATGGAAAGTTATGCTTACTAAAGAGATCGGCGAGGGATTGCTCAAGGAGATACACGAACTATACGGACACTGTGGAGTAAGGCGAACGTACGAAGTGTTTAAGGAATATTTCACAGGAGGGGATCATTTCCATAAATTTACTAAAAAAATTATTAAAACGTGTGAAATATGCTAGAGATGTAAGGACCACGGCAGGAGAGGTATTGGAGAGACACGGCCGATACTACCGAAAGAGAAAGGAGAAATGGTCAGTATGGACTATTATGGACCATTGCTTACTTCAACAAGTGGTGTGAAATACATATTAGTAGTCGTTGATAACTTTACAAAATATGTCAAGTTATACACCATGAAAAAGGCGACAACGGCCATCATATTAAATAAACTAAAGTTGTATATTCAAGAAGTGGGTAAACCAAAGTCAATCTTAACTGACAATGGCACCCAATTCACAAGCAGATCATGGATAAAGAGTTTAGGAGATCTGGGAATCAAACCTAAACATACGGCCATCCGAAACCCTTGTACAAATTTGGCGGAAAGAGTAAATCGGGAACTGGACAATATATTTAGGGTAATGGTAGGAGGACACCATACGAAATGGGCAAAGTATGTTAAGATCGTTGAAAAGTGCATCAATGAGACTTGCCATGATACCATTGAAATGACGCCATATCAAGCGCAATGGGGCACCAAACCGAAAAGAAAGTCAAAGTTTCGGAGTGCGTGGAAATAAATTGGTTATTGCGATAGTGTGTGAATAAAAAGCAGAGTAAGATAAATTGTGTTGTGAGGTGTAAAGTGTGGAACGAGCAGGACAGAGTAATGGATAATCAAACTCAAGTAATCGTATCAAATTAAAATTTTATAATCAAATAATTTCATGTAGTATAGTTGTCTACCTACGTTTAACCCGTTTTATTCTAAAAGAACCCATGAGTACGTTCAGATTCTGAAGTGTATTTTATATCTTATGGCATAGAATCAGAGTACAAATGTTGAATATTTAATATAAATTTGAATGATAGTTCGATATTCATGATATGTTAGATCTTAAGTCATGTTGTTGATTAAAGTTAATTTATGATGAGAATGAAGGAGATTTCTAGTTCCATGAGTAAATTACCACTGTTATAAACAATATTCAATGTGTTAATTAATCTCTTATACATTATAAATAATATTCAATGTGTTAATTAATCTCATAAATTATAGAGAATAGTCAATGGGCTAATTAAGCTCTCATAAATGATAGATGATGTTCAATGTGTAATTTAAT
Source organism: Magicicada septendecula (assembly GCA_034769895.1). Lineage (NCBI taxonomy): Eukaryota > Metazoa > Arthropoda > Insecta > Hemiptera > Cicadidae > Magicicada > Magicicada septendecula. Next base: position 761,955,040 of record CM068367.1, read on the forward strand.
TCCTTATCAATGATAAATGATATTCAATGTGTTCATTAATCTCTTGTGACGATTAGAAAGGGATAAAGAATTTTAGTAGCAATTGAGAAGTCATTTAATCTATCAATTTGTAATGATAATGATGTTATACGTTATATTATTTAAATGTATACAAGTGATAAATATAGTATTATTTATTTAGCATCTGAACATAAGAGCTGTTATTAACAACAAACCCTGAGATTCATAATTATCTCTAGCGCCCAGCATTCTATACTTAATAATTATAACATAAATTTAAATAACTGTATATTTGGCGTACGAACATAAAGCTTTAAATAGAACGGCGTCCAGCAATTTGTTATAAGTTTATACTATTAACACAATTTTTTATTACTTTCCTTTATACTAAATGCTTTGCCCATTCTATAATTAACAACTAACATACAATGGGCAAAATATTTAAGTATTAATTAAAATGAACCGTGTCAAACCAAAAACCTGTACTGTTATTCACATCAATAAATGTTTACCAATCAATGAACATCACAAGCAATGTTCTGAAATACCTAGAACTCTGCTTACGAAATTGTTATGAAAAGATTGGGCTATTGTACAATAAGCTTGTATTAGTTGATGAAATGCTGAAAGAAAAATCACAAAAAATGAATGACTGGCAACTGTACAAGCATTCCCCTTTTATATCAGAAAAATGACAACTTTCAGCTTTCTGGACTTTGTGGTGAGACAAAATATGTATTTCTGAAACTATTTGGCCAACAGTGTAATGGTACTACATATGCTGTCCATCGCTGAAAAATTGTAAATGTCAACATCAACATAAAGCTGGCAACCGTCTTCTAAGGCATGAAGAGGCTACTTCTCTTCAGACTTTTATGAGGAGGCATTAAATGTTGTGGATGAAGAAACTGCACAGAATGTTGACATACGAAGTCTGCTAACTATATAATAACCATAAGTACACTGCTCATTTCATGTAGCTGTTGCTGAAATTACTGAAAGGGCACACTCTGGCATACACATCAGGCAGCCCACATGTCATGCCAAGACACTATCTGTTTACACTTGTTTATAAAACTGAAGGAATATCTGACTGAATTTTGGATCACAACAAGATTCGTGGCACAATTTCGAATGGTTTATATTACAAAAGCACTATACTGTAAGTACCTATAACTGACTAATGTAACTTGCTATGACTAATATAACTAATAAATAGTTAGCTGTATTCCTGTCACACAAGCAATCAAAAGTCTTACTCTACGGGTTAAAAAAGGTAAAAGGGAAGAATAACTTACTTTCTTTCCCCTTCTCAGGAAGCGAAACAGAAGAGTGCATCTGTTAATAAATAATTGTTTGTTAGATCATAAATGCTTAAAAAAAAACTACTAAGCCAAATTACCACAAAATTTAATTTATGATGAACATATGTTATATATTATATAATTAATAAAAATATTATTTACACAATTTATACAATTAATACATACAATTGCTACTACACTCGCTAAAAAAAGAGTAAAAGCAATAATTCTTATTTTCTCTAACACTTCTGCATTATCTATTGTATGTTACATTTACACATGAATTTTGAAAACCATTTATTTGTAACCCAAGAAATGCATTCAAAAGTTTTGAAGAAATACCTATAAAAATAAATTAATATCCCAAACACACACATAAAATTACTTTTTATACAAAGAATATGTTTTATAATTTCTACAACTATGGCATCGTACTGCACTTTACACAAAATACATGCTATACAGTATACAATATGTACATTCACATAAACACTGACTTCACATGAGTCATGTGACTTGAGAATAACTCCACATAAATTCACAAATCAAGTACCATAATCAATAAACCATACAACACAAAATATATTTTATAATTTTATACAAAGAAGCATATTTTTTATCCAAATGTAATTGTATAAACTTAAAAAAGTACTACTACACAAAATAATGTTATAAAAACAAGCAACATATAACAGATTAACTAAAATAATTATGTGTAATGCTTTGGTATGCAATGTGGTTATCATGACTATTTTTGTTATGATAGTTATGTGTTAAAGAAAATGTTCTTCTCAGCCTTTCCCACATGCATTTCATATGTTTAAAAACTCTGATCATTTCATATTCAATTACGTTTTATGTTTAACCAAAAAATTTTACTTTTCTAATATATTCAACTGATAACACACATGGAGTTCACAGTACAAAAGTGCTATAAATATACGTCAAACACCATGTTTAAAATGAACACAACTGTACTAGCTTTTACCTCTTAATACTACTATGTAGTTTCAACTGTTATTTGCTACGAAACATTTATAATGTCTGTAACAAAAGTATGCATAAAACAAACTAATTTTGGTAAAGACAAGCACGCACAAGCACACGCACGCACGCACGCACGCACGCACGCACGCACGCACGCACGCACACACACACACACACACACACACACACACACACACACACACACAGTTTGAACAATTCTTTCTTTGATCTTTACATTTACAAACTTACAAATGACCAGTGACTCAGTTACATTTCTGTTGAGATACTTGTCCCTCTTTGTTGCACCTCTAAAAGAATGTTAAAGCCACTGCCATTCTTTGAATTTTATGAATGTCAACCATTCGTTTTGGTACCCAGCATACATAGGTCATACAGAAACACACACACAAAATCTGTATCAATTTCATAAAAAGTGGTCCTTGAATTTGAGGAAATTAATATGCAGTTCAAGAAATTCTGAAGTCACTTGTTTTACTTTTTGAATGAGTTCATCAATCATAATGTAAAAGACAAGGATATACTTTCTGCCATGTTTTCTAATACTATTTTAAAACACATTCCATTCTCTTGCTCTAAAAGTTTAGCTACTGAGGGATGTGACATGTAGTGACACAGTTGAAAAAACCCACGATTTACAAAAATGACTAGCAGCATTTACACAAAATAGTAAAAAAAAAATGTTACTAATCATTATTTAAATATTTATTAATATTTTAATAAACAGAGAACCAAATTAAATCATAACGTCAGTAAAGCCTATTTGAAAATTAAAACTTGTATAATGATGTAGAAAAAAAGATTTATGCAGGGCAAAATAATTGTTTCACATTTCTGTACCTTGAATAACCTAAGGACAATTAAACTGGCCAACAAATTTTGTCATCGACTTCTAGGTTTTACCTGATCGTTCTCTTAAATCTGCACTTTATAACAACAAACACTAAGTCATCGTAAAAATGTTTGTTGTGGTAACAAACCATTTTTCATTAGACTGTATGGATTTGGAAAGGGTTTCAGTACTCAACATCACGTACACCAAGTATTTAGGTGACACACTGATACAAACGTATGTAGATCAACCTCACCAAATAGAGCAAGTCAATATATTCATTAATGTACCGGTATTACAATGTATAAGCACTCAAAATGCATGGGATCACACTACAATCATATAAAAGGGAAACTACTATTGGAGATCACATAAAAATCAGCTGACTGATATTGCTTAATAAAAGTTGCATATCCTTTACTAGGCTATGAAGAAATACCTACTGCTAATGTTTATGAGACAAGCTCTTCAGACTAAATATTTTTATATTCGATAAACTCATAAAAATACATCAACTCTGAACAAAAACACATGCACACATATTTTCTGGAATCGTTATTAGGATACTCCTTTTCTTTCTTCTATGGTAACTAGTTAAAACAAATTTTAGATAAATCTTCTCCATCCTCCATCCTTCTCATGTATTCATCACATGATAATTGTTTGTCTTATATCTTATCTATTAGTGACTTCCCTATAATCAGGCCTAGAAACATAGGAACTTCTCTATGTATCTCAAGTCTGGGAATGATTTTCTAAATATGGTAGTATCATTAATACTACCAGGAACACTACGCTTTAAGGCAAATGGCAAATTATTTCCCACTTATCATACAATCCTCACAGAATCTCACCAAACTTTAATTTGTTTCAAAACCTAAGGTAACCACTCTACAACAGTTAATTTACTAGTATACTATTGATGAAATCACATTAACTGTTAGTATACAAGACTTGCACAATTTTTACTCCCATGTTCCATAAGGAAATGGAAGTATGGTCATGCCAAAAAAAATCATGTTCGAGATAATGGCAGATTCTGATTGTACTACCTCAACACATGAAAAAGTAATTTTTCAAAAAAAGTGTCTGTGTGTAGAATTTTTCTATGTCAAACGATAACAGCTGCAAATTCAAACAGAATCAATTAATTTTTTGCATACAGTTCTGAATTGTAGAGGACTCGAGGCCTATTGACTTTGGTGAAGATCGGTTAAGGGGAAGGGGTAGTTTACCTGCAACGTTTTACGTTTTAACAACAGTAAAGTGCTTAATTCTGATAAATAAAGTATCCTTAAAAGAAGGTCATAATAATCCACTGTAGAAAGGTAGATGAAATATCTATAAATGAAAAGGGTAGTTGAAGGGGAAGGGGTAATTTTATATAAATTAAAATGGTAGTTGATGATGGAGAAAGTAAATTTTATAAGTTTTATTGTGTAATACGTTATTGACACCAAAGAAGTAGTTTCTATGGAAACATTTCATTTCACTTTAACAAAATTTTATATTTTTTCATTTTAATTTAAATCATGTATGAGAGAAAATATATTGTTCGTGGTAGGCAAGCATATCTCAATTATCTAATGTTTACGTTTCCATTTTATTATTATGATTACCGCAATAAAAAGGCAGGGGAGACACACACACAAAATTTGCGTTATTTCTGGCCTCACTCATGTTTATTTTCTTACATTTGCATGCTTTTGTTATCGATTTGCTTCCTGTGGATCGCTGGGCAGTGTAACTGCACGTGTTTACAGAGGAACGGTTCAGAGACAAACTTTTCGTCTTTCGGGAATAAACCCTCTGCAAGATGCTCAGGGTCCATGAGTGACTTCGGAGCACTTCGGAGGAGGGATGATTATATGCGGAGTTCAGTTTCTTTATAAGAATAAAGTAAGCCTACCTAATTTTTATGGATAAAGTGACTGAAAATAACATTACATTAAACAACTACCCCATAATTACAAAAATATCTATAAACAGTGAAATTAGTTTGAGGGTGGACGATATTTTTTTATAAATTACCGAAACGAATTCAAGTAAATTATTTTAAACATAAATCTTACAACATAGAAGTCATGTATGGGTCTCCACACCGATTTTTTATAATATAATAGGAAAACAAGTATTGTATTTATACTTTCTAGTACTTGAATAACAGAGTAACAAAATTTGTGAATTAACTTCATTATATATAGGCCTACTGCTATTTCCACACGTAATTTCTTCTACCATAATTAAGTTGTTTCTTGTATGATTATTTTTATGTCAATATTCTGGTTGTTTCAAAACATAAACCACATAACAATATTTTAAAAACAACTTTTCAATTTATTTATATCATGCCAAGTGGATGCAGGCATTATACAATGTACTCTAATGTGGAATGTTATAATACAGTACACATCACAACTAGCAAACACAAAGAATTAATACAAAAGTTGAGGACTGTAAGGCTCACACAATTTGTATACTTCACGGTAAATGACCAAAATTCCTTTTTACGGGGTCAAATAATTGTAAACATCCTTCAGTAATAACAATATTAAATCAAATAATAATAACCATCAAAAATGGTACTGAACTATATTTGAGGTGTCCACAATTTTTGTATGCAAAAAGCAATGAATCCATCCCCAGAACAGTATCAGCACCTGTCAGTAAAACAAACTACTGGCAAACTACTTGATCCCTTCAAAAGTTGCAATTTGTTATTTTTTAAGTTATGCCAAGTAATCATTTAATATTTTTTGAAGAATCCAACAATTTCTATTTGAATTTTCTCAGAATTACAGGAAGCTACTTTACATACTATTAAATGGTAAAAAATGCAAAACTTGTTCACAGAAATGTGGCAAACAACACACGGCTTTTCTCACATCATTCTCACATCTCACATCACATATAGAATGCATGGGGCATTCTATATGAAATCATTAAAATTTGAATAAATTGGTTGAACAATTGCTTCAGAACATTCAGACTTTTTACTCACTTGTTCTTCTGTATTACTTAATTTCCTGAAAGTTTTCAGCTTTTTTGCAGCTCTTCCACCAGAGAAATAATGTTCTGTATTTTGAAATTTTTTCACAATTTAGCTACTTAGTGATCTCATTACAAGTGAAGGATAAAATTATAAGGCATTATTATTACTATTTTATTTATTATTAATTCTCTTAGCAAAGGCCCACCAACGAAAAAGTTGGAAATCTTAGACTTATCCCCTTCATACCACACTGTATGTCTGAAAAATGCATTTTTTACAAACTGAAACAAAAATATCAGGCTTTTTTATTGTTTCCCTGTAATAAAACACAGACCTTTAATACCTGGCAACTACCCTTTTTTAAAATTATATCTTTATATCCTTCAGTTCAAACACTGGTTCTACCACAATTAAGTACCAACAAAATAGAAAAATAACAGTAATGGATAAACAAAACAGGAAACATTTTTACACTACTGGTTTTTTATAGCCTTATACAGAGGAACAAATAAAAACCTATCCCAATTTATTCATGTTTAACGTACCGAGTCACTATATGGTTAATATAATTAAATTACCTTGTTCGGTCCACCTTAGTGACACTAGCTGCTGTCGGTTAATGACGCGTTTCGGGATAAAATCCCATCTTCAGATACACAATTATCAAACTTTAAATGTATACCACAATTTGTGGTTTGTCTTAATTTCAAAATATTTAAAATCTTTTAAATAAAATATATATAAACAAAAACGTAACAACAGAATCGTTCAGAGCGTCCGCATGCATGCACGCTGTATTACGACCTCCTCACGACTGGCTATACTTATCACTCAACCGTATAGCAGTGTCAAACAGGTTATTAGAACCGAAGTTCATTTGATCGTTTAATATGTTATTTTTGGTCATAGCGTTTTTTGTAGCTTTGTATATTTCGAACTCCTCTAGACTATCCATTAATTTACCCTTCTTGCAAGTATGCAACGCCACGAAATTGTTTTCGAAACTAGTATAACTATGATCATTTTCTATTAAATGTTGTGCATAACTGGAATTATTATTATTTGTTTTTGGAATGTGCTCTAAAAATCTTGTGTAAAAATCTCTGCCGGATTGGCCAATGTAGAATGCTGCACAATTATCGCATTTAATTTTATAGACACCTGATTTATTTTTTAAAGGAATATTTATTTTAGTTTTGAAAAAATTTTTTAAATTATTACAGGTTTTGAACGAAATAGTATAACCTTTACTTTTAAAAACTGATTTTAAAATATTTGGCAACAAGCCAGTATAATTAGCTGAAATGAATTTTTTATGGTTTTTATTATGTTGGTTAATAATATTGGTATTTTTATTTTCTAAACGTTTTTACTTCCATATTCCTTAAGGAATGGAAGTATGGTGATGGCAAAAAAAATCGTGTTCGAGATTATTGCAGATTCTGATTGTACTACACTCAAAACATGAAAAAAAGTCGTTTTCCGAAAAGTGTCTGTGTGTGTGTCTGTCTGTCTGTAGATTTTTTTCTATGGCAAACGATAACTGCCGCAAATTCAAACAGAATCAAATAATTTTTTGCATACAGCCCTGATTTGTAGAGTACTCACGACCTATTGTTTTTGGTGAAGATCGGTTGAGGGAAAGGGGTAGTTTACCTGCAACGGTTTTTTTTTATCAAGGGAAATTTTTTTTTTTGGCAAACGATAACAGCTGCAAATTCAAACAGAATCAAATAATGTTTCGCATACAGCCCTGAATTGTAGAGTTCTCAAGACCTATTGTTTTTGGTGAAGATCGGTTAAGGGAAAGGGGTAGTTTACCTGTAACGTTTTATGTTTTAACAAGGGTATTTCCTATGGCAAACGATAACAGTCGCAAATTCAAACAGAATCAAAAGATTATTTGCATACAGCCCTAAATTGTAGAGTTCTCAAGACCTGTTGTTTTTGGTGAAGATCGGTTAAGGGAAAGGGGTAGTTTACCTACAACGTTTTTTTAACAAGGGTATTTTCTATGGCAAACGATAACAGCCGCAAATTCAAACAGAATCAAATAATTTTCTGCATACAGCCCTGATTTGTAGAGCACTCAAGACCTATTGTTTTTGGTGAAGATCGGTTAAGGGGAAGGGGTAGTTTACCTGCAACGTTTTTTATCAAGCGTATTTTCTATGGCAAACGATAAGAGCCGCAAATTCAAACAGAATCAAATGATGTTTTGCATACATCAAGGTATTGTAGAGTTCTCAATACCTATTGGTGTTGGTGAAGATCGGTTAAGGGAACGGGGTAGTTTACCGGCAACGTTTTATGTTTTAACAAGGGTATTTTCTATGGCAAACGATAAGAGCCGCAAATTCAAACAGAATCAAATAAGTTTTTGCATACAGCCCTGATTTGTTGAGTACTAAAGACCTATTGTTTTTGGTGAAGATCGGTTAAGGGAAAGGGGTAGTTTACCTGCAACGGTTTTTATCAAGGGTAATTTTACTTCCATATTCCTTAAGGAATGGAAGTATGGTGATGGCAAAAAAAATCGTGTTCGAGATTATTGCAGATTCTGATTCTACTACACTCAAAACATGAAAAAAAGTCGTTTTCCGAAAAGTGTCTGTGTGTGTGTCTGTCTGTCTGTGTGTCTATCTGTCTGTCTATCTGTGTGTCTGTAGATTTTTTTTTCTATGGCAAACGATAACAGCCGCAAATTCAAACAGAATCAAATAATTTTTAGCATACAGCCCTGATTTGTAGAGTACTCGCGACCTATTGTTTTTGGTGAAGATCGGTTGAGGGAAAGGGGTAGTTTACCTGCAACGGTTTTTTTTTATCAAGGGTAATTTTGTTTGTTTGGCAAACGATAACAGCCGCAAATTCAAACAGAATCAAATAATGTTTCGCATACAGCCCTAAATTGTAGAGTTCTCACGATCTGTTGATTTTGGTAAAGATCGGTTAAGGGAAAGGGGTAGTTTACCTGTACCGTTTTATGTTTTAACAAGGGTATTTTCTATGGCAAACGATAACAGCCGCAAATTCAAACAGAATCAAATAATTTTCTGCATACAGCCCTGATTTGTAGAGTACTCAAGACCTATTGTTTTTGGTGAAGATCGGTTAAGGGGAAGGGGTAGTTTACCGGCAACGTTTTTTATCATGCGTATTTTCTATGGCAAACGATAACTGCCGCAAATTCAAACAGAATCAAATAATTTTTTGCATACAGCCCTGATTTGTAGAGTACTCGCGACCTATTGTTTTTGGTGAAGATCGGTTGAGGGGAAGGGGTAGTTTACCTGCACGGTTTTTTTTATCAAGGGAAATTTTTGTTTTGGCAAACGATAACAGCCGCAAATTCAAACAGAATCAAATAATGTTTCGCATACAGCTCTGAGTTGTAGAGTTCTCAAGACCTATTGTTTTTGGTGAAGATCGGTTAAGGGGAAGGGGTAGTTTACCTGTAACGTTTTATGTTTTAACAAGGGTATTTCTTATGGCAAACGATAACAGCCGCAAATTCAAACAGAATCAAATAATTTTCTGCATACAGCCCTGATTTGTAGAGTACTCAAGACCTATTGTTTTTGGTGAAGATCGGTTGAGGGGAAGGGGTAGTTTACCTGCAACATTTTTTATCAAGCGTATTTTTACTTCCATATTCCTTAAGGAATGGAAGTATGGTGATGGCAAAAAAAATCGTGTTCGAGATTATTGCAGATTCTGATTCTACTACACTCAAAACATGAAAAAAAGTCGTTTTCCGAAAAGTGTCTGTGTGTCTGTCTGTCTGTGTGTCTGTCTGTCTGTCTATCTGTGTGTCTGTAGATTTTTTTTTCTATGGCAAACGATAACTGCCGCAAATTCAAACAGAATCAAATAATTTTTTGCATACCGCCCTGATTTGTAGAGTACTCGCGACCTATTGTTTTTGGTGAAGATCGATTGAGGGAAAGGGGTAGTTTACCTGCAACGGTTTTTTTTTTAGGAAGGGTAATTTTGTTTGTTTGGCAAACGATAACAGCCGCAAATTCAAACAGAATCAAATAATGTTTCGCATACAGCCCTGAATTGTAGAGTTCTCAAGATCTGTTGATTTTGGTGAAGATCGGTTAAGGGAAAGGGGTAGTTTACCTGTAACGTTTTATGTTTTAACAAGGGTATTTCCTATGGCAAACGATAACAGCCGCAAATTCAAACAGAATCAAAAGATTATTTGCATACAGCCCTAAATTGTAGAGTTCTCAAGACCTATTGTTTTTGGTGAAGATCGGTTAACGGAAAGGGGTAGTTTACCTGTAGCGTTTTTTTAACAAGGGTATTTTCTATGGCAAACGATAACAGCCGCAAATTCAAACAGAATCAAATAATGTTTTGCATACAGCCCTGATTTGTAGAGTACTCAAGACCTATTATTTTTGGTGAAGATCGGTTAAGGGGAAGGGGTAGTTTACCTGCAACGTTTTTTTATCAAGCGTATTTTCTATGGCAAACGATAACAGCCGCAAATTCAAACAGAAGCAAATAATATTTTGCATACGTCCATGAATTGTAGAGGTCTCAATGACTTTCGATTTTGGTGAAGATCGGTTAAGGGGAAGGGGTAGTTTACCTGCAACCTTTTACGTTTTAACAAGAGTAAAGTACTTGAAAATTTATTTAAACTTTTTGAAACAATGGTAATTGTTAAAAATAAAATAATTTTGTTGCCAGGCAATAAAATTATAATTTTTTCATTTTAATGTAATATAATATTTTTCATTTAATACAGCAATAAAAAGGCAGGTAAGACACAGCCTGGCTGTTTGGCTGAAAATGATTTTAAATATAAATCTTAGAATATGGAAGTCATGTATGGTTCTCCATACCGATATTTTTCTATGGCAAACGATAACTGCCGCAAATTCAAACAGAATCAAATAAGTTTTTGCATACAGCCCTGATTTGTAGAGTACTCGTGACCTATTGTTTTTGGTGAAGATCGGTTGAGGGCAAGGGGTAGTTTACCAGCAACGGTTTTTTTTATCAAGGGAATTTTTTCTTTTTTTGGCAAACGATAACAGCCGCAAATTCAAACAGAATCAAAAGATTATTTGCATATAGCCCTAAATTGTAGAGTTCTCAAGACCTATTGTTTTTGGTGAAGATCGGTTGAGGGAAAGGGGTAGTTTACCTGCAACGTTTTTTTAACAAGGGTATTTTCTATGGCAAACGATAACAGCCGCAAATTCAAACAGAATCAAATAATGTTTTGCATACAGCCCTGATTTGTAGAGTACTCAAGGCCTTTTGTTTTTGGTGAAGATCGGTTAAGGGGAAGGGGTAGTTTACCTGCAACGTTTTTTTATCAAGCGTATTTTCTATGGCAAACGATAACTGCCGCAAATTCAAACAGAATCAAATAATTTTTTGCATACGTCCCTGAAGTGTAGAGGTCTCAAGGACTTCCGATTTTGGTGAAGATCGGTTAAGGGGAAGGGGTAGTTTACCTGCAACCTTTTACGTTTTAACAAGAGTAAAGTACTTGAAAATTTATTTAAACTTTTTCAAACAATGGTAATTGTTAAACATAAAATAATTTTGTTGCCAAGCAATAAAATTAAAATTTTTTCATTTTAATGTACATCATGTATAAGAGAAAATATATCGCGCTTGGCAGGCGATATTAAGATTTAAATATAAATCTTAGAATATGGAAGTCATGTATGGTTCTCCATACCGATATTTTACTTCCATATTCCTTAAGGAATGGAAGTATGGTGATGGCAAAAAAAATCGTGTTAGAGATTATTGCAGATTCTGATTCTACTACACTCAAAACATGAAAAAGTCGTTTTCCGAAAAGTGTCTGTGTGTGTCTGTCTGTCTGTCTGTGTGTCTGTAGATTTTTTTTTTTATGGCAAACGATAACTGCCGCAAATTCAAACAGAATCAAATAATTTTTTGCATACAGCCCTGATTTGTAGAGTACTCGCGACCTATTGTTTTTGGTGAAGATCGGTTGAGGGAAAGGGGTAGTTTACCTGCAACGGTTTTGTTTTATCAAGGGAAATTTTTTTTTTTTGGCAAACGATAACAGCCGCAAATTCAAACAGAATCAAATAATGTTTCGCATACAGCCCTGAATTGTAGAGTTCTCAAGACCTATTGTTTTTGGTGAAGATCGGTTAAGGGAAAGGGGTAGTTTACCTGTAACGTTTTATGTTTTAACAAGGGTATTTCCTATGGCAAACGATAACAGCCGCAAATTCAAACAGAATCAAAAGATTATTTGCATACAGCCCTAAATTGTAGAGTTCTCAAGACCTATTGTTTTTGGTGAAGATCGGTTAAGGGAAAGGGGTAGTTTACCTACAACGTTTTTTTAAAAAGGGTATTTTCTATGGCAAACGATAACAGCCGCAAGTTCAAACAGAATCAAATAATTTTTTGCATACAGCCCTAATTTGTAGAGTACTCAAGACCTATTGTTTTTGGTGAAGATCGGTTAAGGGGAAGGGGTAGTTTACCTGCAACGTTTTTTTATCAAGCGTATTTTCTATGGCAAATGATAACAGCCGCAAATTCAAACAGAATCAAATAATTTTTTGCATACGTCCCTGAATTGTAGAGGTCTCAATGACTTTCGATTTTGGTGAAGATCGGTTAAGGGGAAGGGGTAGTTTACCTGCAACCTTTTACGTTTTAACAAGAGTAAAGTACTTGAAAATTTATTTAAACTTTTTGAAACAATGGTAATTGTTAAAAATAAAATAATTTTTTTGCCAGGCAATAAAATTATAATTTTTTCATTTTAATGTAATATAATATTTTTCATTTAATACAGCAATAAAAAGGCAGGTAAGACACAGCCTGGCTGTTTGGCTGAAAATGATTTTAAATATAAATCTTAGAATATGGAAGTCATGTATGGTTCTCCATACCGATATTTTATGTTTCATTATCATTTTATCGACTATTACTGGCCTGTAACCATTATTTAGAGCTATTTGTTTTATAATATTTACTTCTTGATCATAGTCTTCGTTATTAAGGGGAACACTAAGTAATCTGTCAATAAAGCTGTTAAATGCAGCCATTTTTTGGGCTGGAGGATGAAATGACTTAGCATGTATAACCGTATCTGTGTAAGTGTGCTTTCTGTATATTTTGTATGTCAGTTCATTACCGTTATTCGTTATGGTTAGATCCAAGAAATTAATATTTTTGTTATTTTCAATTTCCATAGTGAATTTTATTGTCTTATGTATTTTATTTAAATAATTATTAAACGACTCGAGCTGTCTATTGTTACCATTGAAAATAACAAAGGTGTCATCCACATATCTTGAATAATATACTATTTTTTTGTCAAAATAATTGTTTTTTAAAATTTTAGTATTTTCTAGATGATTCAAATAAATATCAGCAAGGATACCTGAGAGTGGAGAACCCATTGCTAGGCCCTCGTTTTGTTTGTAGTATGAACCATCAAACGAAAAGTAGTTTTGATTAAGTACTATTTCTAGTAGTAACATTAGCTGATTAATTTTCTTTATTTCTAAGGTATTATTATTTATTAAATTTTGTTTGAGTATTTTTAAAGTTTCAGCTATTGGGACATTGGTATACAGATCCACTATGTCAAATGAAGCTAGCTTGTAACTATGCTTAATATTAATATGACGTAATTTTTCAATAAAATCTTTATAACCTTTTTATACTCTGGTTATTATCTAAGCTTATATGTTTTTTGATTATTTTAACCAAGGTTTTTGCTACTTTATAGCTTGGAGCGGTTGTATAATTTACTAAAGGTCTAATTGGAGTGTCTTTTTTGTGTACTTTGGGTAGACCTTTTAAGCATGGTGCACTAGCTTTTATTGGTTTCAGTGAATAGCATATATGTTTCTCTAATAGATCTGTACATTTATTTATTGTTTTATTCAAATCTAACGTGTATTTTTTGGTGGGATCATTATTTAACTTTGTTATGTTATTATTACTGATGAATTTGTATACCTTTTGTTTATATTCGTCTAAGTCTAACAATGCTATAGTATTGCCTTTATCAACCTTCGTTAAGTAAATGTTATTTTGTATGAGTTTTTTATTTAGCTGTATAGCTGTTAGTTGTTCATGTTTTGTTGTTGTATAATTTAATTTCTTTTGTTTATGATAATTCTTATTAATTGCTTTATTGAATTTATTATTTATTAATATACGTAGTTCATTTCGTTCATTTAAGTCAGGAACACGCTTAATTACAGATTCGGCTTCAACTATTTCTTTAATTATGTTATTTTTATTTTTAAGATTCGGTGGAAAATTGTAATTCAGTCCCCTATTGATAAGATTTTCCTCTGTGTTCGTGAGAACCATGTTAGTCATGTTTATCAGTCTAGGGTAGAAAGTATGTTTTTCATTATTGAATTTATCGTTGTTTTGATTGCTTATCAGACGGCCAATTTTATTGGTTTGTTTATTCTTCTGGAATCTAATCTTATCCTTAATGTACTGATTAATACGTTGCATGATTGTATCGCATAGAGCAGGGTGAACATTATTATATAGTTCTAAATGTGTTTTATATACAGCTGAGTTCAATGAGATTTTCTTCCTATATAAGAATTTAATTTCTTCCTTTATCCTGTATTTACTTGCAAATTGCTCAGTTTTTCTGGCCATTCTAGAGGTTTCGCTAAAATCAAAATTAACGAAACCTCTAGAATGGCCAGAAAAACTGAGCACTTTGCAAGTAAATACAGGATAAAGGAAGAAATTAAATTCTTATATAGGAAGAAAATCTCATTGAACTCAGCTGTATATAAAACACATTTAGAACTATATAATAATGTTCACCCTGCTCTATGCGATACAATCATGCAACGTATTAATCAGTACATTAAGGATAAGATTAGATTCCAGAAGAATAAACAAACCAATAAAATTGGCCGTCTGATAAGCAATCAAAACAACGATAAATTCAATAATGAAAAACATACTTTCTACCCTAGACTGATAAACATGACTAACATGGTTCTCACGAACACAGAGGAAAATCTTATCAATAGGGGACTGAATTACAATTTTCCACCGAATCTTAAAAATAAAAATAACATAATTAAAGAAATAGTTGAAGCCGAATCTGTAATTAAGTGTGTTCCTGACTTAAATGAACGAAATGAACTACGTATATTAATAAATAATAAATTCAATAAAGCAATTAATAAGAATTATCATAAACAAAAGAAATTAAATTATACAACAACAAAACATGAACAACTAACAGCTATACAGCTAAATAAAAAACTCATACAAAATAACATTTACTTAACGAAGGTTGATAAAGGCAATACTATAGCATTGTTAGACTTAGACGAATATAAACAAAAGGTATACAAATTCATTAGTAATAATAACATAACAAAGTTAAATAATGATCCCACCAAAAAATGCACGTTAGATTTGAATAAAACAATAAATAAATGTACAGATCTATTAGAGAAACATATATGCTATTCACTGAAACCAATAAAAGCTAGTGCACCATGCTTAAAAGGTCTACCCAAAGTACACAAAAAAGACACTCCAATTAGACCTTTAGTAAATTATACAACCGCTCCAAGCTATAAAGTAGCAAAAACCTTGGTTAAAATAATCAAAAAACATATAAGCTTAGATAATAACCAGAGTATAAAAAGGTTATAAAGATTTTATTGAAAAATTACGTCATATTAATATTAAGCATAGTTACAAGCTAGCTTCATTTGACATAGTGGATCTGTATACCAATGTCCCAATAGCTGAAACTTTAAAAATACTCAAACAAAATTTAATAAATAATAATACCTTAGAAATAAAGAAAATTAATCAGCTAATGTTACTACTAGAAATAGTACTTAATCAAAACTACTTTTCGTTTGATGGTTCATACTACAAACAAAACGAGGGCCTAGCAATGGGTTCTCCACTCTCAGGTATCCTTGCTGATATTTATTTGAATCATCTAGAAAATACTAAAATTTTAAAAAACAATTATTTTGACAAAAAAATAGTATATTATTCAAGATATGTGGATGACACCTTTGTTATTTTCAATGGTAACAATAGACAGCTCGAGTCGTTTAATAATTATTTAAATAAAATACATAAGACAATAAAATTCACTATGGAAATTGAAAATAACAAAAATATTAATTTCTTGGATCTAACCATAACGAATAACGGTAATGAACTGACATACAAAATATACAGAAAGCACACTTACACAGATACGGTTATACATGCTAAGTCATTTCATCCTCCAGCCCAAAAAATGGCTGCATTTAACAGCTTTATTGACAGATTACTTAGTGTTCCCCTTAATAACGAAGACTATGATCAAGAAGTAAATATTATAAAACAAATAGCTCTAAATAATGGTTACAGGCCAGTAATAGTCGATAAAATGATAATGAAACATAAAAAACGTTTAGAAAATAAAAATACCAATATTATTAACCAACATAATAAAAACCATAAAAAATTCATTTCAGCTAATTATACTGGCTTGTTGCCAAATATTTTAAAATCAGTTTTTAAAAGTAAAGGTTATACTATTTCGTTCAAAACCTGTAATAATTTAAAAAATTTTTTCAAAACTAAAATAAATATTCCTTTAAAAAATAAATCAGGTGTCTATAAAATTAAATGCGATAATTGTGCAGCATTCTACATTGGCCAATCCGGCAGAGATTTTTACACAAGATTTTTAGAGCACATTCCAAAAACAAATAATAATAATTCCAGTTATGCACAACATTTAATAGAAAATGATCATAGTTATACTAGTTTCGAAAACAATTTCGTGGCGTTGCATACTTGCAAGAAGGGTAAATTAATGGATAGTCTAGAGGAGTTCGAAATATACAAAGCTACAAAAAACGCTATGACCAAAAATAACATATTAAACGATCAAATGAACTTCGGTTCTAATAACCTGTTTGACACTGCTATACGGTTGAGTGATAAGTATAGCCAGTCGTGAGGAGGTCGTAATACAGCGTGCATGCATGCGGACGCTCTGAACGATTCTGTTGTTACGTTTTTGTTTATATATATATTTTATTTAAAAGATTTTAAATATTTTAAAATTATGACAAACCACAAATTGTGGTATACATTTAAAGTTTGATAATTGTGTATCTGAAGATGGGATTTTATCCCGAAACGCGTCATTAACCGACAGCAGCTAGTGTCACTAAGGTGGACCGAACAAGGTAATTTAATTATAAAAACCTATCCTTTTTTCTGAAACAGTAATGCTACTAGCATTGAATGTTTTGATATAGAATTATCCACACCTGTCTTCATCATACTATGATAAACAGGTGGTCACATAAAGACAATAAGCAAACATATAAGCACTTGGAAACCAGACTGACAAAATTCAATAGTCATGCTACTCTATTACCTTGCAATTCTGTCAGTGATATACTATAAACAATAATTTTGCCAAGCCCAAATTTCTTCCATAAAAGCTTCAATTCTAAATCCCCCATGCCTTTATAATTAACTTTATCTGTTCAGTCTGATAACCTACATGGTAAAAATCTTGAATGAGTGAATTCTAGAAACAACAATTAATACAGTTCTTAAAAGAAACATTTAATAAACAGTTTAAATCAGCATTATGCATGTTACACAGTAGACATCACTAAAACCAATATAAGCTCTTTGATTATACACAATGTATAGTGTCCATAAAACAATCAAAACATAACTGTTATCTGTTCATGAAACATGCAATATATTCTGGACCTATGCTGAAGCTTTGTACCTTCTTTATTTTTATTAAATTACTTGAAATAGGACTATATGATCCACTAACATACATAACATGAATATAAGCAATCACTTGTAACCTTCAAATATTCGGTTATTCTTTACATTAAGTTATATAAAATTTTAAATAATATTCCAATTTTAAATCTTTCTAAAATCTTCTAATGTTACCTGAATGTATACGCTGAAAGTCTATCTGTACTCTTCTCAGAATTATAGAAGGTTGCTTGACATGCTTTAGATGATGACAATGAAAATTTCTTAAATTTTTAAAGGCGATATGGCATACAAAACAACTTAATCTGTTTTCACAATATGCAAAGATTGGATCTTGTATTTTGTTTTCTCCATCTGAAACATGTACACCATTATATTACGTTTAACATCCATAACAGAAAAAAACTGAATAGTCTACATTATTCAAAACCAACACAAACACACACAAATTGAGCGGTAACTATTAAAACGTTTCCCATTATGTAAAGTACAAACCATTGATAATATATAATGTATGTACTAAAGAATGTATATGTTCAATATTTCAATATTTCCTTTAAGTAGACGTATTTGCTTCAATGACATATTAATTCAAATGTGTTTTACAGTTTGCTTCTGCTGCTGCTAATAATTAGTAAGTAGCCTCTTAACTATTTTGGAGACTTATCGTACGTAAAACAAAAGATTACTTATTTATGTTTTTATTTACATAACACATAATGCTAATTTCAGTCGTGCATGTCTCAATTCGTAAAAGACGTAAAGATAGGCCAACTCTGTTGACATGCCAAGACCAAAAACTAAGCAAAACAAACCACATTTTCTAACAATACGCTGAAAACTTAAAATCTAACTACAAAACGAAAAATAAAACAGCTTGGAACGAAACTTCACTCAAATCCTGGGTACTATTTAATTATGAAAAAAATCAGCAAATGTTATAGAAACGTCCAAATTAGTTGACATAACCTTAAATTACAGAAGTAAAAAAAAATGGTACACTAACACCCTTTGTTGTTTTTATTATTTTACATTCAAATAAATTATTTCTGACATTTTTAGAAACGTCAATTTACATAGCATTTACAAATACTTCCACGACTTTAAACGACATTGTTTTAACAAGAAATACACCGGTTGACGAAATAATCGAAAACAAGAACAATCGATTTTCAGTATATGCTTCACAAACAAAACATGTACCACCTTTTGTGCAAATGCACAAACATTTAAGTAAATACATGTGATCTACATTTAGGGCTTTGCAAATTTTAATTTTATTCTCAACTTTTCCATGGCTTAATTCCCGTTTCTAAAAAACGAACTAGGGAAAAATATATTGACTTATTAGGCCTAGCGCAGACGGTCGATTTTTTCCCGGGCGATCATGAATCGCCGGATTTGCAACACATAAACTGAAATAGGAGGCGCACACAGGCGATCAGAAATTGCCGGCGATTAAAAATCTGTGCGGTGCCACAGTTATTTTGGGCGAGGCAATTGTCGCCCGTCGATCTGTATCGTACAGTACATGTTTAAACCTGTCAGCGCACATGAAGGCAAGTATATTGCCTTATTCGAGCAATTTCTTGTTATTGTATTGACGGTCTCCATGACAACGTGTAGTTCAGTTTTGTTTTTAGAGTAGAAATGCACTGTCCTACTTGGAATTTGATATTTTACCCCGTTCGCACGACGTAGGCCCTTTCAATTATGCCTTTTCGTTGACGCGTATAATTAATATTAATACGCGAGACAAGAATTAATTAACATAGTAACAATTAAATTAACAAATGATATTTAGCGGCATGTAAATTGTCCTATTACTTGATGCAAAGCGAAAATACGTGTTGTTTTCATTTGTGAGGTTAGGTGACAACGGTTTTTGGTTTTTAGTTTACTGCTGAAATAAATAAAAGCCATGGTTAAGGAAAACATAACGTTTAATGTGTTATATAATGCTTCTAACACAGTAACACTTAAAATAAAGAGTTTAGCGGTTTTTATTTAACAGGTACTTTATAAATATCTCCAAAAGCTGTTGCACCAACATAATAATTTAGTACAAGTTAAAATAGTACAAGTGTTGAAAACTGCTTTGGAGAGAATTTGACTAATGAGTAGTACAAAATTGTTATACGAGCTAACAGAACCCCATATAGACACAGACAATAAAAATTATATTAAAAGTCAAATATTTGCGTGAGAAGCCGCGGGTAACAGCTAGTTATTTATAAGCCTTATTTTAACACACGTAACTGACATAGAAATAGGCCTACGTTTAGTGGCATGCATGTTTACAGAACACAGTCTGAATTTTACAGAGCATACACAAACATGAGGCTTGTATTGAATGACCAGCTGAACTTTAAATTTAATCGGTTAAACATATTGATACGATTCGTACGTAAGTGAGTAGGTGTTGACACCATTCAGAGATAAACGAATTTTGTAATACCGTATGTTATCCCCCCCCCCCATTGGTAACGATTCCCACAGTACACAGTACAGTTTCGGCGACGTAAGGTTTTTCGTTTCCATAGACATGAACTCAGCATTTCTGAAAATGATATTTCTTTGCGTAAGCACCAATCCCGAAATCTGACTTCAGGTCATACCTACATGATCGTCTATTAGAGGTGGGCTAAACTGTTATTTTAAAATACTAGGTATGAAAATACCGTTCCAAAAAAATAACAGGTACAAATACCTGTTATTATATACTATATATACATAACCTATACAGTATTATCCTTTGTAAGTAACTCGTTTTGAGTTTCCTGCAGGTCTCCTATGCAGGGCCGGAACTAGGGGGGGCAGACGGGGCATGTGCCCCGGGCGCCGGCTTGGAGGGGGGCGCCGAAGGCGCTAGCCCAGACACGGGGCGCCAAAAAAGCAAAGAAATAGTAAAATTATTTTCTATATTGTCTATATGTTACAATTTTTCAAATAATAAAGCATTATGTGTGCGATTTAGTTTTTAACGTCTTCAATTTTATTTTTATTTAATTTGATGTAATTTAAAAAGCAGTAATCATTTCACATAGATGTTAAGAATTCATTATTAATTGAGAACTATTCCCGCCCAGTTTCAATCGGCCATATACAAGTTACAACCGATCTTCGTAAGTGCTCGAGCGTGTTCGGCTACTTCCAGCTCGTTGCGGTTTAATGCAGATAAATTTTTGGAGGGAAAAGAAAAGATTGTGCCAAAGTTGCCAAGGAAACCACTGTTCAGTAGTTCAGTTTATCATTTACGTGCAAGGTGCAAGCAGTGAAATCGTTAAACTAAAGAATGATTTGAAGTTTAACTGAATGTCTCATTTCTTAATGTGTTGTTACCCACTTTTGTAATTTCAGATTAACAAATGAAGAAAAAACCTTTTACTTTTTAGATTCCGTTAAAAATTATTACACAAAATACAATAGAGTAGTGCTGTAATTTCACAACTGAATTTCACTTGATCTGTTTGCACTATAGTGTAGTGTGTTGATGAGTAAAGCTACGAAGCTGTAATTAATAGCATTGACTTAAGTACAGGAAAGTATATGCTTTTGTTTTTTGTTAAATAGTTTTAAATGGAGTGAGTACGGCATGGAGGGGGAGGAGGGGCGCCGAAATATACCCTTGCCCCGGGTGAAAGGAGGGCTAGTTCCGGCCCTGCTCCTATGTAATATCTTCAAATAAATATACTGCAAGTAGGTTTATTTTCACCTAGATAAACCTATTAATATATCAATAAACCTACTTGCTGTGTATTTATTTGAAGATATTATGTAACCTATACTATATAATTTGTTATAAGAAATAAATTGAAACTAAAAGTATTAACAGTGTTACTTTACACTGTGACTTTATTAAACTATTACTGTTTAAATGAAAATAAGAAACAAGAGAATTTATAGGCCTATCTCCCTTTGGGAATACCAATTTAAGTTTTCACTAGTAGTAAACAAACTAACATTGGTTAGACAAATCAGTTGCGAAACTCGGGGCAATTAAATAATTTAGAGTAGGCCTACATGTAATACCACAAAAATTAATGTGAAAAAACATCAGAAACGTATAATAAAAACATAACAGTAAGCCACAAGAGTGAATGAGAATAAACAAAATTTTACAAATAAAAATAAAAAGCAAATTGTAATAAAATAAATATAAATACATAAATAAAAAATTTAAACCTGGTAGTCGTGGGACTACCGGTAGACATGGAATCATGGGCAGACTTGTGCTTTGGGAAGGAATGAAGGGTTGGTTAAATAAACAGCTCTCATCGTCTTAATGTTCTCATCGTCTGTTTTCTTGCTAGCTAGCCGTACGCTCGATCTGAGTCGCTTTTGGGGCACGCCGGATGACCCAGGTATCGGAGATGCGGGCCGCTTGGGCGCTGACGGGGTTTCGTCAATCTTCAAATGGTTGCCATTTTCTAAGTTCTCGGCCGATTTCTTTGATTTTAGTCTCAAACGATAGGCCTGTTGACGCTCTGCATAGGATTTGCCGGTTTTCGGTTTGAAATTTTCGGTTCGAGTTTTATCGCGATTTTTAGGTCGAGGCATTTCAAATTTTTGAGTTCAAATGTTATTATTTTCTGTGAGTGCTTCTGGTACTCGGAATTGGTGTTATTGGAGAGATTTAGTTCTGAGGATCACAACGCACTTTGTATTTTCGCGATCGGACTTGTAGTTCCCGAGATATTTAAGTTTTAGTGGAGCAATTTAGAAATTTTCGGCGCAAAAACACCCTCACGCAGACAAAGCCTAGAGGCGACTGAAGTCAGTTGTCAAAATTCTCAGTACTATTGGTGGAAGGGGGCCGAGTGACTCGATCACCTGACACCTGGTTTGCTGAGATTGGTTGAGCGGTTCGTGAGATAGTGGTATGCTGAAAGTACATTTGAAACATAACGGTCGATTTTCGCGAAACGTGCGAGTAAGACATTACATACCTATGGATTCCATGTCAAAACTTATAAATAATAAGCAACAACAAAAGTAAATTAAATGCATTACAGATATTTAAGGAACAGGACTAGATAAAGTGCATAAATGTCCATTACAACAATCTCATCATTTACGTGAGATGTGTAGTGAAGTTAAAATCACATTAATAAAAAGTAATATAGCTTATCAACATCAGCCACTCTATAGGTTATAACTCAATATAATTAAATACAACTATTTGACTAACGACTCGGAACACAAAGTTTTTTTGAATAAAAACAAAGTTTTACCAACCGATTTTAGTTTCAAGTTGGTGACTAGTATAATATATAATTTATTAGCATATAATCTGTATTATATATGTGCATATCACACGAGAATAAATGTACCAGCAGGATGAATTATTTCCTTTATTAAAAACAGCTTCGTCTCTTTGCGCAGAATGAAGTATTCAGGACGAAAAAGTGGCTTCGTACTACTTTCTACTCGAAATACGCTTGATATAAAAATACTACTTGTTCCTAAAATACTAGGTGTTCCAAAAATACTACTGTTCCTCTGATACGCTTAGTATTTTGTGTATTGGTGATACCACTAGTATTTGAAATACTGGTTGTTCCTTGCGTACCAGCGATATTTTTGTACGCCTAGTATTTGGCCTTGGCGTATTCGTTGACGTGATACTTGCGTACTTTGTGTGTGTGTGTGTGTGTGTATAGGAGCGTAGGGGGCGTGCCTCGACTCGAACAGCGTCGCCGCGAATAACAGGTATTTCAACTTTTCAGTCACTGTTACATCCGTTCCACAAAAATATCGTTCCAAAATACCTGTTACAGGTATATCGGCCCACCTCTATCGTCTATTAGGCCTATTAAAACTCTTCCAGTTCCTTTGTAAACGTTTGTATTAACAAATCCATGTATTCTTAGAAGAACCGATAGAGACGATCAGACAAAAATATACTATATCGATCCTTTTTATAAGTTTTTATACGGTAGACTATGTGAAAAAAAATGTGCCGTTTTTATATGGAAAAATATTAAGTGAAATTTTTGTGCAAATTGTGTAAACCTTCATGCATTCGTTGATTATAAAACTTCGCCGGTAAGAATATTTAGAGAAGAAAGAACTGAAAGCAATAACCACGTAATTAACGTTCATTTTATTTTCTTCATAATTCATTCAATGTTATTAAGCCGTGCCTACTTCCAAGATGGCGTTATTAAACAAACGACCGTTAAGGAAGGGAACGTTGACATACATGCTAATAGTAGGCTAACAATAGGGTGAACCCAGTACTTTCTTTCTCGCCTTTTCGTCCGAAAACGTAACAGAAGGGCACAGATACTATCAGCAGTCCGCCTTTGCAACCGAACAAGGAATGTGGTGACGTATGCCATTCCACTGCACGCATCACTGTAATACTACACATTTAAAATACGTTTAACACAGTTTCGGCATTATTTATATGTCTCTCACAAGGTATTTCTTGTAGCGAATAAAAAATATCACTTCAACAAAATATTCAGTAAATTACACTTACATACAATGTACGAACGTTCAATCTAATACACACACAACATTACAACTAAATACGTATGAACAATGTTTTCAGAACTAGTAATACCGCACCAACACAAGCACACACTATCATTCAGTAGACCCCCCGCTCCTCAGGCGTTTCGTCAGCAAAGCTGGTGTACGTACAGTACATGCAGTCTCATCGAAATCCATTTCACAACTGTACTGAAAATCGCCCATGTGTGGGCGATTTTTAATCGCTCGTGTGCGTTCAAAACAATTTGAAGGCAGTACTTCAAATAACCGATATTTTAATCGGCCGAGTAAAAAATCGACCGTCTGCGCTAGCCCTTTACAGTCTTATTAACTTTTTACCGTAGCTTTACGTGTACGTGTATGCCTACTCAGTGGCGGCGGTAACGAAACGGGGGCCCCCCGCGAAACTAATTAGGGGCCCTATAAAAATGGTTAAATTTTGTATACGTAATAGGGGAAAACACTCAAATGAGTTTCTATTTACGTGTGTTTCACAAAATGGTTTGTGAATACTTTCTCGTCTATCACAAAGCGTTTGCAATTTGCAAAGGACGTTTTACACGTGTACAAACTCTTAAAATTCATTGTTGCTAAACAGACAAAGTTCTATACAAACTATAAAAAAAAACAAAATAAAATGAATGATTTATTTTCACGTCAAAGATCTAAATTCAGACTATGAAACAGTACCGCACACAGAGTGTTAAAAATTTATTATTTAAAAACGAATATCAAAGTAACATTCTAGCTTTTTTCAAACATTTAAATTCGTTTGTAACTGAATTTGTAAAATTCTTGAATATAAAAAGTTCTTAAGTCTAATCCAATTCAATAACACTCGAACTCAAGTAATGTACAATATTTACAGATGAGGATCAACCAAAGTTCAGTTTTCGTAAGCCTAGTCTTCTTTTTTTAATAGCTAAGAACTTTTCAACCACTTCGTTGATATTAGTTTTCTGTGTCTCTTCATGCTCAATGCTTAACAGTGCCAAGTCACTCAACCGAGTTTGGGCCATGGTACTTCTTAAGTATGACTTAATTAATTTAAGTTTTGAAAAGCTTCTTTCCGCTGTAGCTGTTGTGACAGGTATGGTTAAATAAAGCTGCAAAGCTGTAGTTAAATCTGGGAGGCAACTCGTAAGGCAGCTGTTTTCTTCAACCAGTAAATTCATCATTTCTCGAATTCTTTTCTTGTGTACAATTTCTTTGGCCATCAGAGCTTTGAAGGATATTACTTGGTCAGGCAGTGATGTGGAAAGGTCACCAGGATACACATTTACCAGAGCCTTACTTTTCTCCACTATTGTCTCTTGTGAGAAGTTTACTAAATTCTGAGGCGTCAGGAATGAAAACCTATCAACAATGCAACGCAATCCTTCGAATCTCATTTGTAGCTGAGCTATTACAATATCTAGTGTTGCATTGAAAACTTTTACTTCAAATGATTTCACTGGGTCGTCAATTCTATGGTCAACTGATAATTCAACAAAGAAGCGTTTTACAACTCATTTACGCTTATTTTTCATGTTACAAGTTATGTCCCATGACTGGGCCAACTGGGGCCCCCCATGAAGGTCGGGGCCCCCCCGCGCTGTGGGGTCTGCGGGGGCCTTATCGCCGCCACTGTGCCTACTACGTTTTACCAAACTGCTACCGGTAATCCCTACTGGTTCAATAAAGCAAAATTTCGGTGGTCACTACAATTCTGTTATGTTAGTTTGGAGGGAAAAATCGTGTTATCAATTAATATTACCGTATTAAAAACGGTAAAATCAAATCGGCGCAACAATGTAAATACTTCAAAATAATTAAACTACTAAACCACTTAAAAACTCAGACAGTGCCTTTGTTTTAGAGCACAGCTATGTTGCTTTTGTCTTTGCATTCAGATTCCTCACGACTCTCGTTTATCCTAAATTAAACCAGCAACGTATTTATATTCCACGTGCAATAAATTACACCTATTGCCTGCATTAGTATTCTATTAGTCAAATATTCTTCATACTTCATTTTCTCAAGGCTAACTTTGTACATTTTACATACAATTACTAAAAATTCATGAAATAGCCATCTTAGCTGTTCAGGCATAATTCAACATAAGTGCTTGGAAACTCCAAAATCATTCTAAATAAAATATTAAAAATTATTATGAATAAAATAGTCGCATATCCGAAAAAACTAAATAAACCAAGTAACGAATTTCTCCTGTCCACAGCAAAATTTTCATATAAAAGCATGTATTCGAAACTTCCACGGTACGAAATGAAACTTCTAAATATGGAAGAAATTCGGGTCTTTTCTGAGACTAACAGCTTTTAGTACTATGTACAAAAGAAATACTATGTTATTTATGTACGCTATACGATACAGAACAACCTTCCACTATCGACCCCCAATGGGACCATGTAGGTATTGAATGTCAATGGACGCAGTAATAAATATTTTAGATATAAATTTTATTATTAAGAAGCATTACGGATTTAATGTCATTACCAAAATTAAACGTATTCTCTAAAATGTGGATTATGCTAACCGGTTTATAACTTTATTTCAAATCGAACAAAAACGAACGTAATTGACACCTGTAGTGAAGTGCCTTGTTGGAAACTAAAGAATAAACAGTACAGTATTATGAATTGTTTGAAACTATCGATTGTACATTATCAGAACTTCGGCTTGCCGGGCTGTAAGGCCGTGGTCCAGGTTGTTGGGTGCAAACGTTTCGGCTGTGCCTTCGACGGCCATTTTCTAAGTCACCCAAGTATGTAACAATTAAACTATGAAGATGTTATAAGTGAAGGCTATTTCATGACAACTTACATTGTGCAGTGTACACATGGTTTGTGCAACAAAGAAGCAAGGATGAACCTATATCGGGACCTATCATCTGTGAGAAGGCACTTATTATAAATGAAAAACTTGGAGGCGATCTACACTTTAAAGCTGCTACAGGCTGGTTGCAAAAATTCAAATCAAGACATGGTATGCGACAGCTAGATATTTCAGGTGAAAAACTTTCTGCTAATTTTGAAAGTGCTGATGATTTTAAGAAACAATTTTTGCTTATTATAAAATGAAAAGGGTACAACACTAAAAATATCTACAATGCTGATGAGACCGGGCTTGAATTGAAAGCTTTTCCAAAAAAAGATGTTAGTGTTAAGAAACGAAAAATTTGCTTCTGAGTTCAAAGTTAATGAAGAACGGGTTACAATTATGTCGTGCACAAATAAAAGTGGTTCCCACATATTAAAAATAACTGTTATAAAAACATTTTAAATAAAAACGCGAGTATCGAGGCTTTTTCCGTTCCCAGTTTGTTTCTAAGCTTGGAATGTACTAAACCAAAAGAAGAAAAAATTCTTTCCACACTCGCAGATGACGCTTGAGCAGTCAGCAGTTGTTCAGTGATAGAAAATACGTCGGTATTAACAGCGTCAATCGCTTCTTTTTGGCTTTTCCACCATTCATGTGCAGAAACTTCAGTCACCACAGAAGATAAGCTGATGCATACTTCGAATATGCAAAATCCAGCCCAATTTTCTTCTCATTTGCAGTGGGGTTCAGTATTAATAATCTGTTTTGGATCAATTGGATCTGTTTTGTTATTTATTTGGGTTTTAGTGTAAGTAAATAGTTATAGTAATGTATGACTTTACACACACCTATACACACTTACAAATAATATAATTGTAGTAAGACTATATTTTAATGTTGTAGGCATGATTATGAGAAGAATAAATCTCGAAACGTCGCAAAACTGAGTTTTCATAATTAATGACCGAACCTCGAAATCATTAACAGTATAATAATACGGTCGATAATTAACATTCCTATATATATATATATATATATATATATATATACATATACATATATTGTAACGGTATATAACCCGGTCCCAATAAAGTAACTCATGAGAATAAAAGTCAGAAATGGGTAAACTAAAGCTCGCTCAAAATTTAATTATATCACTCAACATAATAAACAATTCGAGTGGTATATAGTGCAAAGTGAGTTCTAGTGTACCCATTGAGGTGAAAAACCAAAGTGAAAGTAATGTATTACCAAACTGTGCTGTATGTTTGGATAGGATAAAACTATGGAAGTAGGATGTAATAGTACTGATTGATTTTTGTAATTTTATTTATTTATTGTAATTTATAGTGTATGGACCACTTGTTATACAGAAGTTAATGTTATGTTTTTTAAAAATATTTGTGTTGTAATATAGAATAACCCAGGGTTAGTTTTAAAAGACTTAAAAATTTAATTACCAAAAGATAATAAAAATTAAAATAATCCTATGAAGGAAATGGCAACAGGAAGTAGTGCCGGGAATGAATACTATTCGAGACTAAATAAATAATATATAAATTTATTTAAGGATAATAAAATGATAAAATACTTATATACAATGTCATAAAAAAATTAACCAAAACATATTATGTAAATTAAATTAGTAAAGAAACCGGAATGGAAAGGAATTATTTTTACATAAATAAAATATAAATTTATAATAATTACAAACTGCCTGCATAATAAAAATACTATGTGTTACTAAGAGTGATGGAAAATAACAAGTATTGTTAATAAGATATAAAAATTTTGAACTAAACCGGAGAGTTGAAGAAACGATGCGACTAAAATTATAAAAAATAACCTTTTTTGGACGTTGGAGGAGGTGAAATTAACGCAAGATTAATAAATAGAGTGACTACTATCTAATTATACCTGATTAATTCAAATTAAATGGTGATATACATTAAAAAACAGTGGATGAAAACCTTCTGAGGATCCAACATAGTTCGGCCTAGTTCCCGTTGACAATTGGAAAATACTCCAAACGAAAAGGAAATAATAACGCAAGACGGACCTCATCACAGAAAAGCTGCAATCCAGTAAGAACCATTCGGAGCGAGGTAATATAAACATTTTTTCGTAATAATTCCAGAAGAAAACTCGTTTTGAACAGTGAAATAGAACAAAAAATAATTATTTGATCATATGTTTTTTTTAAAGTAAACAAATATACACTGCTCTCTTACGGCAATTCCGGGAACTACATACTACATGGAAAAATAAACAATTATTTATTAATTTTTCGATATTTGTAAAGCGTAGCAATTATCCATTTCTGACACTCTCATGACACAAAGAACTCACCCTGAACCCTGGGGAATTACTAAGAATTATGTAATAATTGATGTTTTTTATTATAGCGTAATATTGGGTAAATAACAACATATATGTTTTGCTCCTTAGACAGATCTATGTTTACTCGGTAAAGTCGAGATGATGTTTTTTTTAATACGATTAATTGTGATACCTATATTTTGATGGCAGGAGACAAGTCAATAATAAATAAAGCAATATTATTGAAAATTAATATTGAATAATAAAGTGTTATAATTTATTGTAGTGGGTAGTTATAAAAATTTTCAGCACAACAAACAGAAGAAATCGTCTCAACTGAGTGGAAATAATGATACTTACTCTCTCTTCTGCATAAGGCTGAACAACTTCCCTCCTTGACCACAAATCACATACTGTCGATTTCTCTTCAGATTGAGTAAAACAAAATCCTTTATTTTACCCTTTTGAAAAACAACGTCAGTTATTATAATTCAGAAGTGACGCATACTGCGTGAGGCATATAATAACACCTCACGAAAAAGCGGGACGTTACAGATTTGGCGCTCAACGTAAAAGGGCGGTAATTAGAAAAGAATTTTGATATTTAATAAAAATATATCAAAAAATCTAATTATCGTTGGCAGTTATGAGAAAACAAGAAATGCCTAATACCCGAGGCAAATCGAAGAAGAGGGCAGAAGAAAAGGAGATTGAAGAAGGTGGACAGGAACAAGAAATAGAATTAATTACGGACAGTGAAATGGACCAACAGACAGGTGATACAGAAGAAACCGAAGTAGTTATGGATACGGAAAAGGAAATAGTGGAAGAGGATGCCCAAGGGGACCAACCAGACAAAGCGGTAACCAGAGAAGAACCTAATTGGCAAGACATGATGAGATTTATGGCAGAACAATTTAAGGAACAGAATAAACAAACTAATGAACAATTTAAGAAACAGGAGGAAACTTCAAAGCGAACCAATAACAAAATAGATGAAAATTTTAGAAAACAGGAGGAAGCCTTGAAACAAACCAATGGGAAAATAAGGAGAATTTTAAGAAACAGGAGGAACAAAATAGACAGACCAATGAGAAAATAGATAGCATTCAGGAAAGTTTAGTCAAACAACTAAATGAAAAAATAGAAACCATTCATGGAAATATCAAACAAACCATGAATGAACAATACAATGAACTAAAAGAAACTGTCGAAGGGCAAAGAGAAGAGATGAATGCAAAATTTGAAGAGAATAATGAGAATTTAAAACAAATTGAGGGTAAAATGGAGAGTTTCAACAAGGAATTAAGAGAAAATCTAGAAGGTAAAATTGAACTGGTCAGTAATACGTTAAGCCAAAGAGTAGAAGAATATAAAGAAGAGGCAGAGAAGAAATTAATAGAAACCAATCAAAGGTTGGATAAAACAGAAGAAAAAATGGAACTAATTAAAACAGGAATCGATGCCCGGATGGAAAAGGAAGAACAAGATAATCAAGTTCGTGTAATGGCTATACGACAAGAAAACAATGACCAGTTAGATAGTATCAAAAGCAGTCTAAACTGTAAATTTTCAGAGTTTCATAAAACAGTAGAGAATGTAAAAAGTCAGTGTGATAGCCAAGCAGAGAAATTAGATAGTTTGCAACGAATACAAACCAATTTTCAAGGTGATGTAGATAGAATAAGTGCTAGATCTGCATGCAGCAGTCATCATGTGTATCCAGATAGTAAGGAAAGTGTAAACTTTCGGGATTATCGCAGAAACCCACTTGAATTTTTAGGGAGAGTGGACGAAATTTTGAACAGATCAAAGGAGAATCGATGGAATATGATAAAAGGTCTATTAGACGAATCGTTCAAAAATATCAATGATAATTGGTGGACAGCAATTAGGAACGAGGTGTGTGATTATGAGGATTTCAAAACTATGTTCAAACTTAAGTACTGGTCAGAATCAGTACAAAACATTATTAGGGATGATATCTGTCATGGTAGGTATGACCGTACTGTGGGACAAACACCTACTGCTTACTTTTTGGGGAAGGTGTGTATCGCAAAGTATCTAGACCCGAAGATACCTGAAGAGTGTCTAGTGACCAAAATGGCGTATCATTTTGAAGAGAAGATCATAAGTGCACGCTTGAGTGGACAAATAAAAACTATTGGAGGCATGGAAACGCTACTAGAAAATTATGAACAGGAATCTTATTATAGAAGAAGTAGATGGAGGTCAGGGAATACCGAGGAACGAAGGAATGAACCACCAAGAGAGGATCGGCCCCGAGTTAATTATGTACGTGCTAATAACAATTATTTCAATAATAGGTATCGCGGAAGATGGTCTAATAATAATCAACAGAATTACAG
This sequence comes from Magicicada septendecula, assembly GCA_034769895.1. NCBI lineage: Eukaryota > Metazoa > Arthropoda > Insecta > Hemiptera > Cicadidae > Magicicada > Magicicada septendecula. The sequence continues at coordinate 761,986,978 of CM068367.1, forward strand.
ACATGATTATTATCATAGAGACGAAGGTCCACAAAGGAGTATGAACATCGATCAACCTAGATCCAGAGAGAGGGATGAAGAAAGGATACCGATAAACAATATTCAACATAATGAAAATGTTGAAGCAACCAATAGTAATGATGTGAATAGGGGAAACAGGTACCAGCAGTGAGAAGATGTGATTGCCCGTCACTGCTAGAAACAACAGGGCACAGAATTTACCATACACCCACTTATAATACTAATTTGAATAAACCAATAACCATTATCAGAAATAATTTTCTAAAAAATATACAGTCCGAGTTAATGGAAGAAAGAGTAATCAAAGAGTCATCACCAAACAATGACATAGTCTATATACAAATAAAATTAAATGGAGTGTCAGCAGAGGCCATGATTGATACAGGAGCCAATATTTCAATTATTGATCAATTAGAATTAGATCGTATTACTGAGTTAACTACTGAGTGAATACCTATTTTACCAATTAACAATTTAACAATTGTTGGTGCTACCGGGAAACAAAATAAAACAAATATCACTATAATATTGACGACTCGGAACACAAAGTTTTTTATAAGTAAAAACGTAAAGTCCGAGTCATCAATATTATAGTGATATTTAGTTAAGTAACGGACACGTCATGGACAACGAAATCCAAGAAAATAAAACAATAAAAAAACAAGTGTCTTTGAATGTTACCACTAATGGAATAGAAATACCTATGGGATTTTTAGTAGCTAAAGGGCTACCGTTTAGGGTGTTAATAGGGTGTGATATGCTACGGCGACACACTGCAATTATAAATCTGGCCAGGGGTATAGTAACCTTGAGCACAGAAAATGGTGAGTTAACGGCTGACATAATTGGTAGCCAAAGTGCCCCTCAGTGTCCGAGCTCATTTTTTGTTAGGGAGAATAATAGATTAACCCTAGGTAATAATATAGAAGTAACAGAATCAAAGATTTGGAAAGAGAAGATAGAAGAAATTATGGAGTTTCAGAATAGGCAGGCACCGGAAATAATTAGTATAGAACAGAAACAACAACTTATAAAAATTTATAATAAATATAAACCAGTATTCTCAGAATCACCAGGAAAAGCTAAAAACTTCTTGTGTGAACTAAAATTTAAAGAAAATGTAAATTTTAATAAACGATCATACCCTATTGCTCAAGCTTTGAAAGAGGCAGCAAGGAAAGAAATTCAAAGAATGATATTAGAAGACATAATTGAAAGAAGTAATTCTCCATATACCAGCCCATTGGTAGCTATACCGAAGAAAGATGGTCAAGTTAGACTATGTCTCGATGCTCGGGAGTTGAATAAAATGCTCATTAACGATCGCACGTCTCCAGGTGAGATTGAGGAGATAATGAAAAGATTCTTTGGATGCAAGTACATGAGTACTTGGGATGCAGTCTGTGGATACTGGCAAATAGAATTGCACCCTAACAGCAGACAATATGTTGCTTTCATATTCGAAGGACGAAATTATCATTTTAAGCATTTGCCTTTTGGATTGGTAAATTCTGTGGCTGCGTTCATTCAATGCATGGACCAAATTTTGGGTAAGGAAGTTTTAGATTTTACTACCATATATGTGGATGACATACTAATTACGTCTTGTACTTGGGAGGAGCATTGTAACCGAGTGGAAACAGTGTTAGATAAACTTTTGCAACATAATATAACTTTAAAACTGGATAAATCTAAGTTTATCACACATGAACTACCATTTTTAGGGTTCATTTTATCTGCTACTGGAATTAAACCATCTCCTGAAAAAGTAAAGGCTATTCAAGATTTTCCCAAACCCAGAAACTTGAAACAATTACAATCCTTTTTGGGGATATGCAACTATTATAGAAAATTTCAACAGAGTTATTCAGAAATAACAGCTAAATTTCAATATTTACTTTCAAAGAAAAACAAGTGGAAATGGGAAGAAAGTGAAGATAATAATTTCCAGATAGTAAACAATAAATTTCTTGATTGCATCATGTTACATCACCCAAATTTTAATAAACGTTTTTTCATAAATTGTGATGCTAGTAACATTAGCCTTGGGAGTGAGCTATATCAGGAAGATGAAGAAGGAAATCATGGAGTTATCAGTTTTGCAAGCAGAGTACTGAGCAGTTGTGAGAGAAATTATACAGTAACTGAAAAAGAACTGCTGAGTGTTGTGTTCTCATGTATAAAATTTCGAACATTTATTTTGGGATACCCAGTGACTATCAGAACTGATCACAGATCAATTTCGTTTTTAAAGAATTGTAAACTTAATCACGGCAGACTTACTAGATGGGCATTAATACTTCAAGAATATAATTTAGACTGGGAATATATTCCAGGTAAAAAGAATGTAATAGCAGACCGATTATCCCGGATTAACCTTGAAAAAGGAACTTGTGAAATAGAACCAGAAAGCATTGGAAAAATATATTACATAATTAAGATGGCAAAGGAGTTACAAGATATAATTAATAAAATAAAAGTCGATCAACAAAGTGACACTAAATTAACAAAAATTAAGGAAAGAATATTACAACATGACCCTATAATAATGAAATTTTTTTGTATTCATGAAGAGATCCTTTTTATTCGTCCTACCATTAAGGATCATGTCTGGAAGATGTATGTACCAGCAGCAACAGAAGTAGCATTGATTCAGGATTATCATGAAAGGTATGGCCATATGGGATCACTCAAAGTTATTAAAGCTTTATCTGAACATTGTTACGTGAAAGCTATAAATAAAAGAGTAAGAGAGATAGTAAAAACCTGTAACATTTGTCAGCTTGTAAAAGTAAATAATGAGAAGAAAACAGGCACCATGATTACTATAACATCTAATAAAAAACTTGAAAAGATTTTTTTGGATATCTGCGGACCTTTTCCCAGAAGTGGAGGAAGACATAAATATAAATATATCATCATATTATTTGATCATTATACGAAATACACAAAACTCTACGCTATTAGTAGAGCTACAACGAAGAAAATTCTAGAAGTAATTATAAAAAAATACTTACCTGAGGTGGGAAAACCGGAAATGATTATAACTGATCATGGAACGCAATTTCGGGGGAAAAGGTGGAAAGAAGAATTGAGAAATTGGCAAATAAGAACGTACAAGACATCCGTGTACCACCCTAGTAGCAATCCTGCTGAGCGTGTATTAAGGGAACTTGGCAGAATTCTACGCACCTACTGTCATCAAGAACATAAAAACTGGAGTCAGTATATTGAACCGGCCGAGACTTTTCTTAATTGGTCATACCATGACACTATCGGTACGAGCCCTTATCAAATAATGTTTGATAAACCACCACCAAGAGAAATTATGTCATTGATAAATTTCCCTCCAGGAGAGAGAGTAGAGTTCGACCAAGTGGAAATGCACAACAGAGTGTTGCATAAAGTGGAACTTCAACAAAAAAGGTATCAGGGAAAAAGGAGAAGATTGGATACATACCAGTTGGGAGATAAAGTACTAATAAAAAATAGACAACTACCCAGTTCTATAGAGGGTATTGCTCGGAAGCTATTGCTACTTTATACTGGCCCTTACCTCATAACCCAGGTGAAGGGGAATAATACTTACGAAATTAAAACAATTACCAATAATAAAATAATGGGAGTGTATAATCAGTCGGAAATGAAACACTATTATGAAAACAAAGTCAAGACCATTAGAAGACTTGAACCAATCAACAATTTATTTCTATCAACAAGTTGAACTAAAATAAATTTGTTCTAGTGGGGGGGCTTTATGTAACGGTACATAACCCGGTCCCAATAAAGTAACTAATGAGAATAAAAGTCAGAAATGGGTAAACTAAAGCTCGCTCAAAATTTAATTATATCACTCAACATAATAAACAATTCGAGTGGTATATAGTGCAAAGTGAGTTCTAGTGTACCCATTGAGGTGAAAAACCAAAGTGAAAGTAATGTATTACCAAACTGTGCTGTATGTTTGGATAGGATAAAACTATGGAAGTAGGATGTAATAGTACTGATTGATTTTTGTAATTTTATTTATTTATTGTAATTTATAGTGTATGGACCACTTGTTATACAGAAGTTAATGTTATGTTTTTTAAAAATATTTGTGTTGTAATATAGAATAACCCAGGGTTAGTTTTAAAAGACTTAAAAACTTAATTACCAAAAGATAATAAAAATTAAAATAATCCTATGAAGGAAATGGCAACAGGAAGTAGTGCCGGGAATGAATACTATTCGAGACTAAATAAATAATATATAAATTTATTTAAGGATAATAAAATGATAAAATACTTATATACAATGTCATAAAAAAATTAACCAAAACATATTATGTAAATTAAATTAGTAAAGAAACCGGAATGGAAAGGAATTATTTTTACATAAATAAAATATAAATTTATAATAATTACAAACTGCCTGCATAATAAAAATACTATGTGTTACTAAGAGTGATGGAAAATAACAAGTATTGTTAATAAGATATAAAAATTTTGAACTAAACCGGAGAGTTGAAGAAACGATGCGACTAAAATTATAAAAAATAACCTTTTTTGGACGTTGGAGGAGGTGAAATTAACGCAAGATTAATAAACAGAGTGACTACTATCTAATTATACCTGATTAATTCAAATTAAATGGTGATATACATTAAAAAACAGTGGATGAAAACCTTCTGAGGATCCAACATAGTTCGGCCTAGTTCCCGTTGACAATTGGAAAATACTCCAAACGAAAAGGAAATAATAACGCAAGACGGACCTCATCACAGAAAAGCTGCAATCCAGTAAGAACCATTCGGAGCGAGGTAATATAAACATTTTTTCGTAATAATTCCAGAAGAAAACTCGTTTTGAACAGTGAAATAGAACAAAAAATAATTATTTGATCATATGTTTTTTTTAAAGTAAACAAATATACACTGCTCTCTTACGGCAATTCCGGGAACTACGTACTACATGGAAAAATAAACAATTATTTATTAATTTTTCGATATTTGTAAAGCGTAGCAATTATCCATTTCTGACACTCTCATGACACAAAGAACTCACCCTGAACCCTGGGGAATTACTAAGAATTATGTAATAATTGATGTTTTTTATTATAGCGTAATATTGGGTAAATAACAACATATATGTTTTGCTCCTTAGACAGATCTATGTTTACTCGGTAAAGTCGAGATGATGTTTTTTTTAATACGATTAATTGTGATACCTATATTTTGATGGCAGGAGACAAAAGTCAATAATAAAGAAAGCAATATTATTGAAAATTAATATTGAATAATAAAGTGTTATAATTTATTGTAGTGGGTAGTTATAAAAAATTTCAGCACAACAAACAGAAGAAATCGTCTCAACTGAGTGGAAATAATGATACTTACTCTCTCTTCTGCATAAGGCTGAACAACTTCCCTCCTTGACCACAAATCACACACTCTCGATTTCTCTTCAGATTGAGTAAAACAAAATCCTTTATTTTACCCTTTTGAAAAACAACGTCAGTTATTATAATTCAGAAGTGACGCATACTGCGTGAGGCATATAATAACACCTCACGAAAAAGCGGGACATTACAATAAATATATTATAACGAAACATTGGTATCAATGTTTATCGTTCTAACTGGAGTACGCATAATAAGCGTTATCTGCTACAATTGTACATTTAGAAGGGTACAGATAAGATTTTATATAGCAAACAAAACGAGCATCTGTCGCATTCATAAAGTATTCGTTGAGTCGTACACACGGAACGATACGCTGCAGAAGACGCTTCAATGAGACCGGCAGACACCTGAGTTACTACAACGACGTACTACGGACATCAGACTATACCCGAGGCCAGAGACGCTGTGTCCATGACGATAAAAGAAGCGACGCTGACGGAGGTTTCGAGAGGAATAGCTGTACTCAACGCCGACGCCTGAGACCCGTGTACATCTGTGTAACATGAAATCATCAAAACAGGTGACCTGATATGGTTCAGGGTTCATAATAATGTTGTAAAACACAACAAGTAAATGAAAAGCCGCTATAAACGAAATTGAACAGTTTTAAATAATTGATAAACATTTTTTTTTATAGGCGGTATGACTAAAGCCTAAAGACACTTTTAAATGTTGTACTGTATATCATATAGAGACATTTATTCAAAAAAAGACAGAACATTTAGATAATGTGTGATGATTATAATAATATGTTAATAAGAGTGCAGAAAGACTCTAAGCAAATGTTTTCATGAGATTGTGCACTGTATAAAAAAAATTATATTTGATAAATTAAATGTGATAAATTAAGGGAGAGTGCAGAGAAGCTCTAAGAGTGTTATTAAGATATTAGATGTCACAAATTTTATTGTTTCATATTAATTATTGTTGATAGCCAAGCAGGCTGAAGAGTAGAATAATTAAAAGGGAGTTACCCTTAATAAAAGTGTTTATATTAATAATAATTACCATAGAGATAACGATAACTATAACCCTTGTTATATTCATTTAAAAAGTTTGTATTTTATTTTCTCATGTATAAAGAACAGGGTTACGGATTTCATAGAATGAAATCAATTCAGTATTTCCATTTTATTAAATAAGTAAATTCAATATAAAAAAAAAAGAAAATGATTTTTATAAATGAATTATAATTACAGGCAGACAGTGTGAAACTGCCCATATATTTGTGTATATACTGTGTATTGTATGTTTTATTTTCAGGAACTTATAAATTATGTACTAAGATATATGATTTTAATATGTGATTGTTAGACGTAAGCATTATAACAATATATCACTAGAGAAAATATGTGTAAAGTAATATTCAAGAAAGAATATAAATTGGTGGAACCCGCCGTAAATTGTGTTAAATATTTGAAATTCTTTTTATTATTGTGATTTGTTTAAAGATAAGCACCTTGAGGGTGACAATTATAATCATTGGAATGATAGACTAAAAAGGTAGTTTTCATTTATTCACAATTTATACAACTCAGCTTCCTAAAATAATTCTTTTGGAAACACATCATCCCAACTCGTTACCTGATACCTAATAAGCCCAAATCCCACACCTAATAGCCGGCAAAGCAGAAAAGTACCATATACTGCAGGTAAGTGTTGGCATGGTAAACCCTAACCAGGTCCATGTAAAACTCATAATCCATAATGAAAGAAATCATAAGAAGATGTGTTGCAAAAGAAAATGGTGCCCAACGTGGGGCACCATTAAATAAATAAAAAAAAAAAAAAAACATAATACGAAAAAATTAAAAATTAGTAAGAAGTTAAATAAATATAAATTCACGTAGAACAAATATTCAGAGTTGATGTGTAATTATTATAAAACGTGCATTTATATGTTGAATGTAGCTGATAAGAACGTACAGTTAGCGTTATCAGTAGAGTAAACAAAGGGGAGCTTAGATAAATATTGTGGTTATCAGAAACTGATACTACAGGCGCCCAAGATAACGGTTGTATGTTGATGAATAAATGACTACCAATATTTAATAATAATCCAAATAATTAATAATATACAAATTAATAATAAATATTTTAAAATCGGTTCACCAAATTAAAATTAAACATGGCACATAAACAAGAGGTCAGTTTAGCCGACATAATGAAGAAGTTAGAAGCCAGCAACGCTGAAAACGTAAAAAGGTTTGAAGAAATAAAAACTAGTGGTGCTGAAACTATGAGAAGATTGGAAGCAAGCACGTCAGAAATTCAGAAACTATACGCGTATAATGCTGAAAGTAAGGTAGAAATTATGGAACGAATGGAGACCTTAGAAGGTAAAGTTAAAGAGTCTCTAAAACAACAAGCGGTGGTGATGAATGAAAATTTCGAAGAGCAGCGAAAAAGACTACAACAAAATTTTAAATCTATGGCCGACACACTGGACCAGAAACTCGAAAAAATTACGCATCGACAAGATACCAAGATACAAGTCATCAGCGAGTTGGTGCAGAGTAATGTCAGGAAGACCATGAAAATTGAAGAAGAAACAAAAAGTCTCGCCGCAGCAGACGACACCATCAAGAAATCTATCCAACACCATGACAACAGGGTAGCTCAGCTGGAAGTCAAGTTAAAAGGTGAAGTAGACCGACTTACACGAGAAGTGAGAAGACTACCAACACAAGCGTTAGTATACTCGACCGTACCTAGAGAAGAGAGACCCATTAACTATTTTAGAGGATCCAGAGGGGAAAATCCCATTGAATTTCGTATCAAATGTGAGAAAGAAATGGATAGTATTGGATCTATTCTCAGTGACAAAGATAAAATAAACTTTGTAAGCCGTTACTTAAAAGATACAGCAGCCAGTTGGTTCACGATGGTGAATGACGATTTAAAAACGTATGAAGAATTTAAACTAGCATTCGAACGGAGGTATTGGAATGAATACATACAAATGAGAATACGAAATACACTGGAATTTGGTAAATATAATCCAGGTAAGCTGTCTGAAGATGAATACGTCATTATGTTAGTAGAGAGGAGTAAACATTTACGTCCCGCTTTAACACAAAAAGAATTAGTCATTAAGCTTGCTAATCATTTCAGCAGGAACATCCAACTAGCTATACATGTTCAGAGTATAGCTACCATTGAAGATCTATTAATACTTTTAACACAGATGGAGGGTGTAATCCGTGAACGAGACCCACCAAGAGGAGTTCAGCGAGATAACCGGAACCAAAATCAAGATAGAGGTACGTGGTATTCGCAAAGATATCGCCAAGAAGATAAAGGCAGAGAAGATAGACGTACAGACGAGGAAAAATATCCGAAAAACAAAAGTGTATCATATGATAGACGCCATGAAGATGGACGAACATATGAGAAGCAGGAGCAAAATAATGAAAGAGGTAATTACAAAGGAGGTTACCGATGGCCGAATTCGTCGAAACGATTTTCGAAACCATGGACATCCGATAGGAATGCAAATACGCATGCGATTACCGTTGAGAAAAAACAGAAAGAGACACCGAGAAACACTGATGAAAGTAATAAACCGTCCACATCGAAGACTGAAAATCAATTACTACATTCTGGAGTCTGTATAGGAGGTATATTCCCACCTGATCTTAGGGAAGAATTATTTATGACCGATAAAATGAATCCAATAAATAATACTGTATGTCCACAAATAAAACTGTATGTTAATAATGTACCTGTTAACGCATTAGTTGATACAGGGAGTGAGGTCACAATTATCCATAGTGCATGGGTAAAAATTCATAATGCTCATTTTTAAAATGTACCGAAGTTGCCTACACGGGAGATACAAATAACTACAGCAAATAAATCGATGGAAAAAGTAAACCATCAGATGTATGTTAGTATTACCTGTCAAGGATTAGAGATAGAATTACCTGTACTGATAGTTGATAAGCTAATATATGACTGCATTCTGGGAGTGGATGCGCTAGACCGACTCAATGCTGTTATCAATATGAAAGATGGACAAATGACATGTACAGTTAATAATATATGTAAAACTATAGATTTAAGAGCACCTGTTAAAGAACAGAATCCTCCACAACCGGAAATACTTAAAATTAGTAGACCCAAGATCACATTAGCCGAAGAACGGACACATCCAGAAGAAGTAGAAGATCAGCCAGGAGAACAACACATAAATGATCTGTTAGAAGAATATGAGGACATCTTTAGCGAAGTACCAACTCAAACTCACGTCTACCAGCATCGAATTAAAGTAACTGACCCGTCCAAGTTCGTCAGACGCACATATACGATTCCAATGAAATACGAGGAGCAGGTAGATCAAGAAATTCAGCGTATGTTAGATAACAATGTCATCCGCAGATCACATAGCAATTACCTGAATCCACTTGTAGTAATCAAGAAAAAAGATGATGCGATTAGACTGTGTACGGATATGCGTAACCTTAACAACGTTGTTGAAAAGATGTACGACTGCGCTCCAAATGCTGAAGAGTTATTTGCTAAATGTGAAGGAGCTAGATATTTAACAAAATTAGACCTTACTTCTAGTTTCTGGCAGATACCAATACGAGAGAGTGACCGCAAGTATACGGCGTTCCTCTACAAAAACAAGACCTATGAATACAACGTAGTACCGTTTGGATTAAGCACTAGCTTGTCTGCTATTGTACGATGTATAGAAAATGCACTTGGAGAGGAGGTGTCACCTTACACAATGGTATTTGTAGATGACATACTCGTCGTGTCGAAAACTATTCAGGAACATGTAAATCAATTACGAGTTATTTTTGAGAAATTTAGAGTAGCCAAAATTTCCCTCAATTATAAAAAATGTGAATTCCTAAAAACCAATATCAAGTTCCTTGGTCATATTATATCCGAACGAGGTATCAAACCTGATCCTATCAAGATCCAAAGTATCCTAAATTTCCCTATTCCTAAAAATGTAAAAGGAGTAAGAGCTTTCCTAGGATTGACTGGTTATTATCGACGCTTCTCATCTGACTATGCAGCAACAGTAAAACCTCTGCTGGAGTTAACACAAAAGAAGAGAAAATGGAGATGGGAGCAGCATCACACTGAAGCAGTGGATCGAGTCAAAACATTGTTTAAACAAAATTTAATGCTACACCATCCGAAGAAAGACGGCGATTATGTGCTATATGCAGACGCAAGTCAATATGCAATGGGAAGTGTATTGTATCAAAAAGACTCAAAAGGAGACTTAAGGGTCATCGCCTATGCCAGTCGTGTATTCCGAGGAGCGGAGATAGAGTACTGCACTACAGAAAAGGAAGTATTAGCTATTGTATATGCATTCTCCCAGTTCCGATTCTATCTATGCGGAACTCATTTTGAAATTCATACAGATCATCAGGCTTTATCTTTCCTATTAACATGTAAGGTAAAGAGTGCGAGGTTGATGCGATGGATACTTGCCATTGGGGAATATTCTTTCACCATTAAATACTGCAAAGGCAAAGACAATGAAGTAGCTGATACCTTAAGCTGTTATATAGAAGAAAAAGAAGAAACACATGAAGCTAAACCACAAGATGTCAGGGTACTTAGCAACATAACATACAAACCCGAGAGAGAAGTACAAGAATTACTACGTAATCTCGCTAGAGAGCAAGATAAAGATCAGCGATTACAGAATATAAAAAATAATCCGTTACCTATAAATTATTGTGTGAAAGATGGAATTTTATTTAAGCTTATTAATTATGATTGGAAAGTTGTGCTATCTCATGGCATGTTACAGCAATTAATTATGCCATGTCATCGTAGTCTAGCTCATGCATCTCCATTGAAGTGCTATTTAACTATGAAAGAAGCCTTCACCTGTAATAATATGTTCAGAAAAATTAAAATAATTGTTAGGAAATGCCATGATTGTCAAACAGCCAAACATCCGAATTTAAACACTTGCGTTGAAATGGGGAGTATCAGAACTAAGAAGAAGGGGGATATAGTTGCTCTTGATTTCCTTGGACCACTCCCGCGATCAAGTCGTGGGTACCGCCATATAATTGTGACGGTAGATGTGTTTACCAAGCTAGTAAAGTTATATGCTGTACGAAGACCCACCATGAAATCTGTTCTGAACGTCATCACCCAGAAGTATATACCAAAGTATGGAAAAATGGATAAAGTGTTGACAGATCAAGGTAAGCAGTTTGGTAATAAATTATGGAAGGACGCATTGACAAGACAAGGTATAAAACCTATACTACATCCATAAGGCATCCACAAACTAATCTAGCTGAAAGAATAAATAGAGAGTTAGGCAAGTACATGAGGTTATATTGCTACAATCAACAGAGTAAATGGCCTGACTATCTACAATTTTTCGAAGATGCAATGAATCACAATTATAGTGAAGCTACAGGATACACACCGTTAGAATTAAGTGAGAATAAAATACCTAAAAGATTCTGGCACAACATGATTAATAAACCGGAAAATTATAATGTAGATTTGCCAATTCAAATAAAAATAAACAGAGCTGAACGACAGCTATATCATCAAGCAGGTAAAAGGAGAGACCGGTATAATAGAATTCACCGATTGACAAGATTCCAGATTGGTGATAAGGTATTGATAAAGACAAATCCTGTGGGAAGTAGTATATTAAACACTTCCAAGAAATTCTTCAGATTATTCTGTGGCCCATATGAACTAAGGAGTCGTCTAGGACCACACACCTACATGGTATATGACCCAGTGAAGCAAAAGGACGTCGGAAAGTACCATGCGTCATCTCTGCGTCATTATATCCAATAATACCCATATGTGATTGTTACTTTAAGATAAGATTTTATATTCTTTCTAATAAACATGTAATATAACTGACTGTGTATGTACTAAACATAGATAAAAAAAAAAAAAAAAAAAAAAAAAAAAAAAAAAAAAAAAAAAAAAAAAAAGTTCTGTAAAGCACAAACAATTTTTTTTAAAGCAAGTGGGGGAGTGTTATAACGAAACATTGGTATCAATGTTTATCGTTCTAACTGGAGTACGCATAATAAGCGTTATCTGCTACAATTGTACATTTAGAAGGGTACAGATAAGATTTTATATAGCAAACAAAACGAGCATCTGTCGCATTCATAAAGTATTCGTTGAGTCGTACACACGGAACGATACGCTGCAGAAGACGCTTCAATGAGACCGGCAGACACCTGAGTTACTACAACGACGTACTACGGACATCAGACTATACCCGAGGCCAGAGACGCTGTGTCCATGACGATAAAAGAAGCGACGCTGACGGAGGTTTCGAGAGGAATAGCTGTACTCAACGCCGACGCCTGAGACCCGTGTACATCTGTGTAACATGAAATCATCAAAACAGGTGACCTGATATGGTTCAGGGTTCATAATAATGTTGTAAAACACAACAAGTAAATGAAAAGCCGCTATAAACGAAATTGAACAGTTTTAAATAATTGATAAACATTTTTTTTTATAGGCGGTATGACTAAAGCCTAAAGACACTTTTAAATGTTGTACTGTATATCATATAGAGACATTTATTCAAAAAAAGACAGAACATTTAGATAATGTGTGATGATTATAATAATATGTTAATAAGAGTGCAGAAAGACTCTAAGCAAATGTTTTCATGAGATTGTGCACTGTATAAAAAAAATTATATTTGATAAATTAAATGTGATAAATTAAGGGAGAGTGCAGAGAAGCTCTAAGAGTGTTATCAAGATATTAGATGTCACAAATTTTATTGTTTCATATTAATTATTGTTGATAGCCAAGCAGGCTGAAGAGTAGAATAATTAAAAGGGAGTTACCCTTAATAAAAGTGTTTATATTAATAATAATTACCATAGAGATAACGATAACTATAACCCTTGTTATATTCATTTAAAAAGTTCGTATTTTATTTTCTCATGTATAAAGAACAGGGTTACGGATTTCATAGAATGAAATCAATTCAGTATTTCCATTTTATTAAATAAGTAAATTCAATATAAAAAAAAAGAAAATGATTTTTATAAATGAATTATAATTACAGGCAGACAGTGTGAAACTGCCCATATATTTGTGTATATACTGTGTATTGTATGTTTTATTTTCAGGAACTTATAAATTATGTACTAAGATATATGATTTTAATATGTGATTGTTAGACGTAAGCATTATAACAATATATCACTAGAGAAAATATGTGTAAAGTAATATTCAAGAAAGAATATAAATTGGTGGAACCCGCCGTAAATTGTGTTAAATATTTGAAATTCTTTTTATTATTATGATTTGTTTAAAGATAAGCACCTTGAGGGTGACAATTATAATCATTGGAATGATAGACTAAAAAGGTAGTTTTCATTTATTCACAATTTATACAACTCAGCTTCCTAAAATAATTCTTTTGGAAACACATCGTCCCAACTCGTTACCTGATACCTAATAAGCCCAAATCCCACACCTAATAGCCGGCAAAGCAGAAAAGTACCATATACTGCAGGTAAGTGTTGGCATGGTAAACCCTAACCAGGTCCATGTAAAACTCATAATCCATAATGAAAGAAATCATAAGAAGATGTGTTGCAATATATATATATATATATATATATATATATATATATATATATATATATATAGTGACAGTACAAATAAGTGATGTACTGAGCATTAAATATAAAAATTTTAATTTACCTAATAAACTGTAAATAATTAATAATATATTAGAAATAAGCATGTCAGGGATTGCAAGCTTGGCTCAGACAAAAATATGAACAGATGTTTCGACCTGAATTGACGTGCACACACACACAAATGTAACTGAAAGTGTGTACACCAGTATTTTGCTAGTGTGTGTCAACGCAGGTCTATGCAGGCGAGTTTACCACCCCAAGATGAATAATTGCACAATTACTGTTTTTCCGCAATTATTCATAAACTATAATTAAGAATTAAAACCCCAAACCACAATAAAATGTAATAAAATTTACTAAATACTGTGTACGAAAACCATGCGAAAGTGCCACACCGTACGAGTGTAATAGTGAAATAACTGTGTACAAATCGAAAGGGTTAAGTTGCAATGTCCAAAATTACAGTGAACATGTGTTGTAAAAATAGTTATAAGATAAGTATAAGAGTATACTTACAGGACTCTGCAATTCGCAGAAATATAAGAAATAGCGAAATTGACAAAGAGTGGGGGAACTGAATCCAGAGACAGTTTCTGACATGTCGATTTCGTACCACTGCTGGTGTTGACCAAGACATGGGTATAAATAGGACACACCAGCTACAGTGGTTCTCTTTCTTAAATCATCCACGGTGCAGCGGGAGCTTATGCCCGTCCGCACGGCGTATTTATTTTTTCTTGTAAATAGTTTAAATTTTCCAGTTACATACAACTATGTAACTAAGTTGTAAAGACAATCATTTTTAAATAATAACAGCAGTACATAAGAAGAATTACATAAGAAGATCCATTGACGTCAGCAACAGCACGAGGAGAGTTCCAGAGAGTGATACGACGCTGGACAAGAAGAAGTGATACGACGTGGGACAAGAAGAAGTGATACGACGCTGGACAAGAGGAGAGTTCCAGAGAGTGATTCGACGCTGGACAAGAGGAGAAGAGAGACAGCCGACGCTGGAGTGCGAGACGAGGACAACTATGGATGTATCAAAATGATCGAGTATGATTGACGACAATAAGGTGATAAACAACTTATTTATATCTTAATCGTACAAAGGAACTCAACAAAAACAATTAAAGACATTTCTATTTTATTTAAAAGTAAGAGCCAATGTTTCTTGTAAAGTAGAATTAAAATCATAGAAGTTTTAGAAATACGATTAACGTAACAAGAGCTCAAATTAATATGAAATAAAATGAATACAAAGCATTTAAATGAAAACAATTAGTATTTGAGATAAAACAGTACTGAGAAACAAAAGATAAATTCAATAACTATTAATATTTTGAGTACATTACAATATATAAAAAGAGATTTAAATATTGATATTTTGAAACACATTAATTGACTGAGTAGTCTGAAAATGAGATTTTTCTTTAATACAATAATTAGTAGAATAGAATATTTAGTCAGTAAGGATGTATATAGCATAAGCCTTACGGCATAATAACAAATACTAACGAATGTTTTAAATCGAAGTCAGTGCCATGTGCACAATTTTTAATAATATCAAATAAATTTGAAATACCGTTACAAGTTACATAGAGTTCTTATTGCAGATACACCTGAAACCCAATTTAAATGTTATATTGTTATATAATTTGTCAATCTTGAACGTGAGACCGGTCACGCTAAATTTGTGTATATGTATTTATGTATATGTATTGTTGCATATTTGGTTCCCAAAGAACGTGGGGCTATACAAATTAAAGTACATATAAAAATTCACACACATAAATATGTTGCATATATTTGGCGCTCCAAGATCGTGGGGCTCCGCAAACACAAATAGAAGTGTATTTGTATTTGAAAGTAATTTTAACAAAAATATAATAACGTTACAATATATATATATATATGTATATATAATATGTTTAAAAAATCGTTTACATTATTATATCAATATATGAGCGATTCCATGGAAAATTTTCCCCTTCTTGTTTAAAACAAAAAAAATTTCAACACATTTTATTTTGGAAAAATTTCCATAGTTTTTGTAATTATGATCCTTTATTTGATGTTGCATCATTAAAATAAGTGTATAAAAACTTCACAATTTATTTTAGATAAATATAGATATAGTTTTTTAGATTTTTTATTTTTAGATAAATATAGATGCATCACATCCTGCTAGTTTAGTGTAAAAAGTTTTTCAGTGTATGATTTCCGAGCCAAACGTGCAGGAACTGTACAGCTCCGTCAAAAGTCAAAACTGTACATTAGCTCATGAAGTGACATGACAATGTTGACCTTGAGAGTTTGTGCACCGAAAACTTAATTTTGTATATAGTATTTTGCTGTATTTCAGCCGAAATATATGACAATTATCGTTATAAAACTGCGTATCAGTATCACAGTAGAGGGATTTATTGTTATACAGGATGTCATTGTAACGGTAGGCGTTATACATTAGCCTTATACCTTGTAGATGATGGGCCGGGGATTTTCAAAAGCATCGTTGTAGAGGAAGTTATTGTTGTATCGGATATCGTTCTAGAGAGGTTCCACTAAAAAAAATAAAATTAACATACTTACCATCATCATCACTATCGGTTCCGACGGTTCCACTTTTCTATATGCTTTTTCATTCTGCTTACTTGGCCTTCTAATTCATGTCCACATTTTTTACACTTAGCTCTGTGTCCTTTTCTGCCTCCCTCATTTTTGAGTTCATCGTAATACAGCCACACTAAATCTCTTTTTCTTCCACTCATTGTAGCGCATCAGTTCACTTCTGAACAGCAAATGAAAATTACACGTCTCTTTCTCATACAAGTGTACTCGGGGAATCACGTACGCCAAGATTTAGGGAATCCCATACGCCACGAATTTGGGGAATCACGTTAGGGTATGTACACACTAGGCGCATGCGTACGACCGCTCGCGAGCTAACGCATACGTTCACTCAGTGTGTACGTCAAAACGAAGGCGAACGAACGCATTTGTTTGCCTGCGCTCGTGTTTGCTCGGGAGGCGGTACATCAAAGAAAATTTCGGACCACACGTGCTCGGCTTGGTCATAATGTGTACGTCAGCAAGAACGCTTTCTCTCTGTTTTGTATTCTGCTTCAAATGCTTTTGCGCGCGCGCTATTTAAATTTAAATAATGTTTGTTAGTGTTTATTTTTTTTTATAAGTATAATCTTACAAAAAATTAATAAAAACCAATTTGGTTTTTTTCTAAAAAAACCCAAGTGGTTTAAACCTAGAGGTTTAAACCTGCCAACCCTGATAATTTCCCAGTTAATTACTTACAACAAAAAACACTTGGATGAATGTTGAAAATTTTACTAAATGGTTTAATGGTTTGGTTTGTCCCTGCGGTTAAAAAAAAAGAAAAGCACAAAATTAAATCAGTGGTCTTGTTTTGTTGCTATTGGACAACGCCCCTCCACATCCTTCAGCTGATTCTTTACCTCAGCATGAGGATACTGATGTGATGTTCATCCCACCAAATGTGACAAGTATATTACAACCGATGGACCAAAATGTTAACAAAACATTAAGCTGCTTCACTCCAAATCTTTTCTCCAGTACCCATTAGTACTTAGTAAAAACGAAGAAGGATCCAAACAGTTAATAAAAGAATTTAACTTAAAGGAAAGTGCGTATATGATTGCAGATGCCTGCAATCATCTGCAGGCATAGGGATAGCATAAAATCGTAAACTCTAAAACAAGCTTGGGGAAAACTTCTAAATCAATGGTTAAATAAGGAACATAAATCTGATACTGAACAGAAGGACACAGCTATTGAAATCATGCATCAAATGGTACAGAATATTCCTCAGTTTAAAAACTGTAACAAAGAAGTTAACGATTGACTAAAGGTGGATGAAGCCAATCCCGGTTTTCAGTTATTAACCGATGAAGAGATAGTTGAGTCATTAATTGAACGTAATGAAAAATGAAAACGAAACAGATTCAGGCAGCGAGAATGGTACTAATACAAAACTACCAATGGCAGCAAAAGCTTTTGACGCGCTTGAGACTGTTCTAAAGTTGACCGATACAGAAGGCGAGTAGATTGTATTCAGCTTATGAATCTTAAATGACTTCAATCTTTAGCAGTGAGAAAACGGGGTATCAGTTTGAAGCAGACAGTGACAGAACAATTCTTCAAAAAAGTGAAAATCCATGGTACTGTATGTTTTGTTTTGTTTTTTAATTTTTAATTAATTTTGTAGTACAGTGTGTGTCATTCAACTCTAATTTTCTTTAAATTAACTTGTTGTTTTTACTAATTACACACAGTTATAATTCAATGCTTTTTAGCCTTAGTAATACATTACAGTACAGTATACAGATTGTTGTAATTATATAACAGTATGTTAGAAATGATTTTGTAATAAAAACCTTTGTTTTTGTAAAGTTTTCAATTCACGATCTATTATCCAAAATATCGATTATCCAAACGGGTCCTTGTCCCGATAGGTTCGGACAATCGATGCTCTACTGTACTAAAACAGGTAGTGGAAGCACTGGTAGCCATGAAAACAAACACTTGTCAATCATTAAAAGCAACACAATTGTTTCTCATCTTTATTACTAATATTACTAACCTTTTATGGCAGTGTAATTAGTACCTCACATTATATTTTATGTGTATGTGTATGTTACACATAATTCTATTGTTCATTATTTTGTTAGTTATTAATGTTTTATAGCAGTGTAGTTACCATATATTTTTTTTTACAATATTGTACATATAGTTATGAATGGTTCTATTGTTATTTATTTAATTACTTATTAACGTTTTATGGCAGTGTAGTTTGCAGGCCTATATCACATTATCTTTGTATATTGTACAAATATATATACAACTGTATAATGATAAAAATATAATCATACTTCATTCGTCATCCAAGGAAAAAGCAAAAAATATACACTGATAAGGTGACCATGACTTCATCTTGACTTCATTTTGGGTTCAGCTCAGCCTGATTTAGAATTGGCAGCCTGATATTACTGGTACTCAACACTAAGTGCACAGTTGCAGACTCACATGAATTAACCAAGGCCTTACCACACTATGGCTGCAGTCCCACCAACAGCATGCACAACTGAAGCACACGAATTCCACCATAGTGTGGGCTACTAAATGTGTGAATTCAAATTGTTTGTATCAACAAATCCATGTATAGCCTAAAAAATCTGGTGTTGTTTTGATGTATGTTGTTGTCAATTCATGTGTGTATTCAAAATAAAATATATATACCATTTATTATACCAGTCAGAAGCAACATCGACAAAGATGACAGAAGAGTCGATTAAACAAGCATTCACAACAAACTGGGTCCAAATGGGTGTTAGTGAAATGACCATTAAGATAACAGCCACTAGAAACTTTAACAATAGTTTAAAATGGTCCATTCAGAAGAAAATTGAAGTACATTCTGAAACAGACCATTTATGTACCCTATAGACACTGCATAAAATTGTTAAGTTCTATATTATCTCTCCATTTTAAGATATGTTTGAATGAAGTAGTTGCTAATAAAAGTTTGTTTTGCCCTATGTTTAAACTTTGTACTTGTTTATCAGCTGTACGCGGTGTACTGCCACAATGCGGCACGAGCGGATGACATCACGCCCTTATCAAACGCTGCCGCCGGTCATCACGGCCGTCGGTAGACAAGTTTAGTTTAGTTTCTAACAAAGCTCCGAGCGGATCTCTCGTAAAACACTTCTCTTCCAGCCGCGGCTTCTGGACATTTTTTAAATATGTATTCATAAGATTTAATTCAATTCAGACTACCTGCGTCCATCTTCAATGGACCACGACTTCTTTTAAAACTAATTTTTGGGCGTTATTGCCTCAAATGCATCCGCACGTGCCGATCATAATCAATACTTCAAAACTTCAATAAACGCATGTCAAATATCCGTAATACAGTCCACTTCTTTTCTTACATACAATCCAGCCTTTCCTGCATAGCATCTTTGGAATAACTCGAGACTCTTCAAGAGCTTCCAAACCGCAACATTTTTGGTCCTCTGGGCCGGATTTCTTATTTTTGGCCCAAAAACGAAAACGTTTTTGGTCACCACGGGACGGATTTCTCATGTTTGGGTCCACAAGCGACAGCATTTCTTGTACGCATCAT
This sequence comes from Magicicada septendecula, assembly GCA_034769895.1. Taxonomy (NCBI): domain Eukaryota; kingdom Metazoa; phylum Arthropoda; class Insecta; order Hemiptera; family Cicadidae; genus Magicicada; species Magicicada septendecula. Next base: position 762,007,246 of record CM068367.1, read on the forward strand.
TTCTGGCCCAACCGATCTGAATTTAGTCACGCCCTACGGGCATCATTCTCGTCCTGAGCGACACCATTGTTGTGAATCACATCGCAGTCATCTCGACAAGATTCGGCCAAGCAGTAGACCAGAGACGACGGGACACGGCAGGACAGCATTTACGAGGTAATCAAAAAAAAAAAAGATTCTACAGCTTTAAATCATGGAGGGTCACAACATGAGGCGTCATCTAACCAGCGGAGACAGGAGGTGCAACAGCTCCTAACAGGATCGAACAACGGGATCGAAGCCAGCTTCATCACGAATGGATCAACGGCCACGTGACTATAAACTTTTTACTTATATTTGATGTTTAATAATATTTCACTTTTAGCAGTTATTTCTTAACACATTTGTATAAACAAACACCGTCATTACACAATACAGCTTAATAAATGGTTGGCAGCTCATTATCAGTTAAAACTTTAAAGATAAAGATATATGTTGCTGTCATTTAAATTCATAATTTTAATAATTTAATTGCCAACAAGCTTGATTAGTAGAGAGAGTAAGCCTATGTTCTAAACAACGATCGCTAGCTACCGAAACGTATTCAAATTCATTCAAACTTAAGTTTATGGTTCACATGCTCTATGCTCAAATTCTTTCAAGATATTTTTCTTTTTTTTTCTCTTAAATTGTAATAATGGCCGATGTAAGGGCTCTAATAAAAAAACGAGGCACAATTAAGGCCTCAATATCATGCGTAAATACTTTCGCGGATAACTTCGATTTGTTAACCAGCGATCCTCATGCGCTGAAAATAAAACTGCGTCATTTGATGGAATTATATCCACCAAATATGATGAGATTCAGTCCCAAATCGAAGCTGAGGAAGGGGACGTTGCTTTAACGATTGATAGAGTACAAACGGAGGACGATCTTTGTAATATAGAATGTAAATTGCAACACCTGCTGGAGCAAGCTGAGCATATGAATCAAAAACCAGTAATTAATGCTGAAAGTAAACAGCCTAAAACACCCCCCATTCAATTGGAACCAATAAAATTACCACGGTTTGCGGGTAGTATTGTTGAGTGGCAACATTATTACCATATTTTTCTTGAATTAATTCACGTCAGAGCAGATCTGACGGATATACAGAAACTTCACTATTTGCACTCGTCATTACATGGCGAGGCGCTTAACGTAATAAAATCGTTACCAATCACTCATGAGAATTACGCGGTGGCTATCGATCTGTTGAGGAATAGATATGACAGTAAGCTAATTGTTTCCGCCCATCATGTAGGGAATGTCCTGGACGTACCATTAGTTCAACAAGAATCCCAAGTCAGCATATCGAAATTTATTGATGAAATCTCTGCCAATATAAACGCTTTAAATAATCTCAAACTGCCAGTCAACACGTTCGAAATTATTGTCGTAAATTATTTAGCTAAAAAACTTGATAATTACACTTTCCGTTTGTGGAAAGAGAGTTTGTCGGAGCATAAATTCCCAGATTTTAATAATTTTATGAATTTTCTAAATTCACGAAGAAAATTACTGCAAAATCTTGATAACGCGACTACCCCAACGAGCAGGTTGAACAAAAGCGATAAGTCTCCTTATCACAAGGCAGTTAAACAGATAAGCGCTCCAAAGGGCGCATTCCATTCTCATATCAGAAACAATTTATGTAGGCTGTGTAACGGTGAACATAGAATTATCGACTGCCTACAATTTACATCGCTGTCTATCCCTGACAGAAAAAACGTGTTAATAAAAAACAAACTTTGCCTAAACTGCCTCCGTTCGGGACACGAAAGCTCAAAATGTCCCTCAAAATTCACATGCAAAAAATGTTCTAGGCGTCACCACACCACGATTCATGTCCCCAACAGGGACGTGGCTTCTGTTAACAACCAATGCTCACTGAAATCACAGACCAATAAATCGGTATTGTTATCCACCGCCGTCTGTATGACCGCTAATAAGGTCGGTAGAAAATTTCCCGTTAGGATATTACTGGATTCCGGTTCTCAAGCGAAATTTTGCACAATGGATTTCGCCCACAGAATGGGCCTCCAATTGGTTAAATCGCAACTACCCATCACGGGTATAAACAACTCGCTTTCCCAGGCTGACTTTAGTACTAAGGTAAGGCTGCATTCTCGCTATAAACCCTTCACGTTAAACGTGCATTGTGCCGTATTGCCCAGTATAACTAATAATTTACTGGCGGAGTCGTTCAATCTTGCCTCTTTGAATTTGCCCAAGCGCATATTCTTGGCGGATCCTCACCTACATTGCTCGGCGCAAGTCGATATATTACTCGGCGCTCAATATTTTCTCCAACTAATTGAACCTATGAAATTTACGCGCGGACCACACTTTCCTATAATTCAGGAAACCAAGTTAGGATTTATTTTGGCCGGTGACTTACCCTTCAACGTCGATATAACTAAAACAGTTTCTTCCTTTATGGTCTGCAAGGATGATAATCAGATTTCCTCGCAACTAAAAGAATTTTGGAAGTTGGAGGAGATCTCTAGTCGCGAAGCCCGCTCTGAGGACTCGCCGTGTGAAAAACATTTCGTGGAAAACACTAGCCGTAACCGCGATGGGAGATTCGTGGTATCCCTGCCCCGCAGATCCGATAAATTTCATTTGGGAGATTCTCTCCGCGGAGCGATCCGCAGATTCCAATCATTAGAGTTCAAGTTCAAGCAGAACACTATCCTTCATAAGGATTATAGTGAGTTCATGAGTGACTACTTGAAACTTGGCCACATGTCGCCACTTAATGACTACGATTTGTCGCTTGACAGCTCAGAGATTTTTTATCTGCCACATCACGCAGTCTTCAAGGACTCTAGCTTAACCACTAAATTGCGCATGGTATTTGACGCCTCCGCTAAAACCACAAATAATCTGTCCCTCAACGATACTTTAATGGTCGGTCCTACGATCCAGCAGGATCTGTTTTCGATAATGGTTCGGTTCCGTACCCACCGATATGTACTTATTGCGGACATAGAAAAGATGTATCGCCAGATCATTGTTAACCCTAAGGATTCAAACCTGCAACGCATCGTTTGGCGTGATGCGCCACATAAGGAATTGCGACAATACGCTTTAAGGACGGTTACATATGGCACTGCTAGTGCCTCCTTCCTTGCTACACATTGTCTGGCTCAAATAGCCTACGAAAATAAATCCGACTACCCTACAGCTTCTAGGGCCATAGCAAATGATTTTTACGTAGACGATCTCATAACGGGTTCGGATGATCCGAACGGCTTAGCTGAAATGAAATGTGAGATCGTGAAGTTGTTGAGTAGGTACGGTTTCACGTTACATAAGTGGTTCTCTAACCACCATAAGATTATGACCCTTCGCGCCCAAGTAACCCATGACTTCAGCAAAGGTCAAAACGTGCGTACATTGGGAATCCAATGGAACGTTGAAAGGGATAACTTTTTATACACCATTAGGGGTGATGATAATTTGACCGTGTTCAACAAGAGAAGCATGTTGTCGGTCATCGCCGGGATCTATGATCCATTAGGTTTGATCGCTCCCATCACATTTTACTGCAAGCATTTCGTGCAACAGTTGTGGTTGGCGCGCACAGATTGGGACGAACCCCTATCTGGGTCATTAGCCAATCAGTGGTTGGAATTATACGCTCAATTAGTCTCCGACACTCATTTTAAGATTACGAGGTCGGTTAAGAGTTCGAACAATTACCTAATTAGTTCATTACAGCTGCACGGATTCGCCGACGCTTCAGCTAAAGGTTACGCGTGTTGCATTTATGTGCGGGCGGTCTATTCGAACGGCGCCATATCGTCAAACTTGTTGTGTGCTAAATCTAGGGTCGCGCCGCTGAAACAGATAACGCTACCACGTCTTGAGCTTTGTGCTTGTTTATTGCTGGCGCAATTAACGTCCAAGGTTTTAAACGCCATCAATTACAATTTTGACGGACTATATCTCTATTCGGACTCGATGATAGCGTTGTATTGGATACATCAACAATCTTCCCGCTGGAAGGTATTTGTGGCCAACCGTGTCGCGGAAATACAGCGTCTTGTTAGCAGCAGGGGAACTTGGCATCATGTAGTATCAAATGACAACCCTGCCGACATTTTATCGCGCGGTTGCCTCCCTCGTAGTTTGCACTGTCATACTCAATGGTGGCATGGTCCGTCCTGGTTAGCGCATGAGTCAGCATCATGGCCAGTCAGCGCTTTCGACATTAATACTCCCTGTACTTTTCCAGACCTTGAGCAGGAACGTCACAAGCAGGTTCAAACCTCACTAATTGTCGCGTCCTCAACACATAGTTATGTTGAAAATTATTCATCACTTACTAGGCTTATTCGCGTCTTCGCATATTGCCGCAGATTTTTTCGCAATTCTAGGCTCGCGGTTGTTGACAGAGACACGTCCTTTTTGTCGGCTCAGGAATTGTCTGACACGCTCTTGATTTTTGTCCGGCAATCTCAGCAGTTGCATTTCGGCGTTGAAGTTATGGAACTTGAGGCACACCGGTGCCTTCCTCGCAGTAGTAAAATTCTTGCTCTCAACCCATTCCTGGATGAATCAGGCATTTTAAGAGTGGGTGGACGCTTGCAATTCTCCCCACTTAGTTACGAGAGTAAACACCAAATAATTTTGCACCCGCACTCTCATCTCACGCGATTAATAATTGAGTACGAACATATCCGTTTGTTGCACGCTGGAGTGCAATCAACTCAAGCTTCGCTTAGGCGAAAGTATTGGATCATACACTACAAATCCTATATCCGCTCAGTGATACATAAGTGTGTCACTTGTTTTCGTTTCCGGGCTAAAGGCGCGAATCAACTACTAGGTCAGTTACCCCCTTCTAGGGTCACGCCTTCAAGGCCATTTTCACAGTCGGCCGTGGACTACGCCAGTCCTGTACTTTTGCGCCATGGCGGGCAGCGCTCTAAGTCCACGACCAAGGCATACATCGCGCTATTCATATGCATGTGTACAAGGGCCATCCATTTAGAATTGGTGTCGGATCTCACTTCCAACACCTTTATAGCGGCTTTAAAAAGGTTCATCTCGCGCAGAGGTATTCCCGCGCAGATATTTTCAGATAATGGTACGAATTTTCGTCGTGCCAACCACACCTTATATGATTGGTACAAATTTTTAACCTCCAAGGAAGTTGAGCAATCTTCTCTGGAGTTTTGCGGTCTCCACGGTATCAAATGGTCCTTTATCCCCCCTTCAGCCCCTCATTTCGGTGGTTTGTGGGAAAGTGGTGTAAGGAGTGTTAAATTTCATTTACGTCGCGTAATAGGCGGTACGATCTTGAATTTTGAGGAATATTCTACTCTTCTTTCTCAAATTGAGGCTTGCCCTTTGTGCGCGGTGTCCGACGATGCTAGAGACCCTGAACCCTTAACTCCTGCTCACTTCTTGGTCGGTGCTCCACTGACGGCACTTCCGGAGCCCGACTATACCCAAAGCAATAATAGTCATTTGGGCAGATGGCTTCTGCTCCAAAAATTTACACAGACCATCTGGAAACGGTGGTCTAGGGATTATCTGCACCAGCTGCAGCAGCGCAATAAATGGCGCACCCCGTTTAGGAATTTGAATGTCGGACAGCTTGTCCTCATTTTGGATGACAATTCCCCCCTCTAGAATGGAAGCGTGGGGTAATTACCAATGTTTTTCCGGGTCAAGATTCCTTAGTACGCGTCGCAGAAGTTCGCACCGCGCTAGGTATCTTACGCCGACCCATCCACAAATTATGCCCCCTTCCGGTGCCAACAAACTAATCGTATGCGTGCCATACGAGACATACTAGGATTGTGAATCTGTCACATTGCCTGGACCACGCCCGGGACATTCCCCGGGCGAGTATACAAGTCAATTGTATCATAAACATTGTAAGTATCATAAGCATTGTAATATTGTTTACGTGCCGCTAGCTATTACTGCAATAGTGACTGTGTTTCATATGTACTATCAATTATTTATGAATGTTGTGTATTGTCATATGTTTATATAATTCAAGTTCTGAGAACTACAAGTGTTACTTATAGTGTCAATTGTTCTACGTATGTATTGTATTTTCTAATGGTCATATATTATGAAATTTATTGGGGTTGTTGTGTCAATATCATGGGGAAATTATTATATTTTTTATGGTGTTATCACTTGTTATTGTAATGCTTGGCAAATATCAATGGGTATTATTTGGGAAAGATCAATATCTACTTAATCATTGCATTATTGTGTGTATTGTGTTACTATTATGTTTTGAGTAATTTTACTGTCAGTTTGCCCTTGCTATTAGCATAAGGGTCAATTTATTGTATACCTTGTGATTATTAATTGAATTCATATTATGGTTATTATGTCATTGCACTGTGGCCAATACGCCAATTATTGTATCGCTTTCGCCATGTAAGTCTAATTATTGTATTATTCAATTTAACGTTTAATGTACAAAATCGTCCCGATTTTGGCGGGCAGTATGTTTAAACTTTGTACTTGTTTATCAGCTGTACGAGGTGTACTGCCGCAATGCGGCACGAGCGGATGACGTCACACGCTTATCAAATGCTGCCACCGGTCATCACGGCCGTCGGTAGACAAGTTTAGTTTAGTTTCTAACAAAGCTCCGAGCGGATCTCTCGTAAAACACTTCTCTTCCAGCCGCGGCTTTTGGACATTTTTTAAATATGTATTCATAAGATTTAATTCAATTCAGACTACCTGCGTCCATCTTCAATGGACCACGACTTCTTTTAAAACTAATTTTTGGGCGTTATTGCCTCAAATGCATCCGCACGTGCCGATCATAATCAATACTTCAAAACTTCAATAAGCGCATGTCAAATATCCGTAATACAGTCCACTTCTTTTCTTACATACAATCCAGCCTTTCCTGCATAGCGTCTTTGGAATAACTCGAGACTCTTCAAGAGCTTCCAAACCGCAACACCCTAAATATTAGATATGAAAACGAATTCCAAACTTTCGTTTGTTTGCAAAATTATATAAATGTTATTTACACACACAAAATAATATAATTATAGATCTACTTATGTTATAATAAATATTTATACTATACATAATTATGTAATTACAGATTATACAAATTATAATATATTATAGTCATTTATATAATTACTTATTATAATTTATTTATTTATATATACATATATATATATATATATATATTGTAACGAATAGATGTGGGACGTCCGTCTCTTTTAAGCCCCGCGATGGAAGCCAATCTGTAACGAATAGATGTTGTCGTCTCTGTAATTATGTATATGTGTGTGTTCGCCTCACACTGGTGTCGTTACATCTATGTGTTGCGCTAGCGATTTCCGTAGCGATCCTTCAATTACCAGTACAACGCGAGTGGAAATCTTACCTGTTGTTTCATAGGGGTTTAATAATCCCGGGTGGTGCCAAATTGTTTACTCGAAACAATTAAATTAATTGGCATCTTTTTCATGTTAGTTGTGGTAATTTCTTCATTTAATTTTTTATTTAAATTGGTCCTTGGCATTAGTTAAATGTTATTGTTCCTCGTCTGCTGCTTACTGGTTCTTCTTTTTGAATTTTGGTTACTTTTTATACATTTTAAATTAAAATTTAGGTCATTCAAGAGCTGGCGTCTAATCTGGATGAGCGTCACATTGAGTACTATAAATTAACGGAAAATTCGTAACCAACGGTCTGTTGTCATGGTTACGAATAAATTCTGATTGGTTGATCATGACTTTATAACCACTGTTATCAATTTTGAATTATTATTCAAAATTACTGTATATCTTCTGATTGCTTTTATTCTTCTGTCTTACTTCCTATGTATTAAATATTATCACTACTGTTTGTATTTCCCTTCAAAGATTATTTTGATATCCCATAAGGTGGGGTTCTCTAAAGTATTAATGTTTATACAATTATGTTAATATTTGTTAATTACATTTCTCTTTTAATTTAAGTCCTTATTCTAACATTTTTCTTTTAATATGATTTACAAATTATCCTTGGCTAGTTATTCGCCTTGGATTTGTTAATTTCCTTGTTGATTTTATACAATTTGTAGTTATTTGTTTTTTGGCAGTTAGGCATTTCATAGGCCTAAGCAGCCGTTGATTATATTTACTTATTTTATACAAATTATATCTCATTTTACTTTAATGTGTTTTGTTTTGTTATTATAATTGGTTGGTTTATTTGTTGATGTTTTGGATCTGATTTTATACTATTTGTAGGTTTCTTTTATTTTCTATATCATGGCTTGTTAATGATTTCCGAACTGATTTTCCAGTGTAATTGTATCTGTATTGATTCACCTTCTTATTTATCTATGTTGCCCTTGTTAACAATATGGCTATTACTTACTATTAAAACATAACATCTAGGCCTATGGTCTGTACAATTCCTTCAGCCATATCCTATTCATAAATTTAATTAAACAATTTTTTAACAGTTATTAGGTAATGTTTGTTTACAATTCATTTCATTCTTTATTATATTTTGGGTGATAAACATCATCACACCTTTTAAACTTACTTAATTGATTATCCCTTATAACCTGGGGTGTTTATTGATTTCATTTTTAATTTCTTATTTCTTAAATAATCTTTACCTTCTATCCACGGTAACACCAACTGTTTACCTTTCATGGGATTCTCCCTTTTAAATACTAGTGTATACAATTAAACTTAATTTTATTAACAATAAGATTCTTTTTTAAATAATAATGTCACCATCAATCTTCAGTGTTCATTACTGCTTATTATGTGTTTACTTCTAATACTGTCACTAACAACATTCTTAATTATTAATATGGTTCACCATTAATCATTTAGTGTTTATTATAGATTATTAAGTGTTTATTCCTATTAATATGGTTTCTAATTATTTTGGGGTTTTACACTTTCACTTTTGCACTCCTTAAATATTTATATTAAGTGTTTATTAGTGGGTAATCCCTATAATTACTTTTTCTTTGTCACTTAGTTGATTTTATATTCTCACCATCTCACTATCTCTCTCTTTACAAATGTTATTTATACTATTAATAAGTTATATCTTTATAGAGTTCTTTATCACATCTAACTCTAATTCTTGGGTTAGTGTACTTTTGTTTTTCACATTACTTTATTGGGTTCTATCAAATATCATTTACATTTATCTTTCAATCGATAATAATACTTATTTCTTACATTGGTTTCGTTTCCAATATTACTTTTGAGTGTACCATTTCTCCTTTTCATATGCTATATTATTTGTCTGTGTTTTCTCATTCGGTTTCACTTTATTTCCTTTATACTTGGTTAGTTTCATGTTCATTTTCCTTCTTCACTTTCATCTTATTTTGTTTCATTTTATTTTGGTTTTCCCCTTCTCACTTGGTTTTATTTCATTTGGTTGTATGGAGTCATTCACTTCCTTCAATTGGTTTCATTCTTGTTTGGTTTCGTTTTTCCCTTCTCCTTTTGTTTCTCTTTATTTGGTCAATCACTTGGGTTAGGTCATATCGTCGTTTGTCGTGTCATTGTCATTTTATTTTCATTATTTTAAACATTTTATTTTATACGAATTATTTTTTATATTGTTGATTCATCTTTTTTATCCCTGGTATTGGGGTGGCTTATTTGTGTTGTAACATAATGCCTCTCCTTCAAAACTGATCATTTTGGTAAAACACTAGCATAGTTTTTTATGAAATTATCAGTTATATATTATTTTTTCCTTTTCTTTCTTGTTTATTTCTTCCTTCTTATTTCTATTCTTACTGGTTCCATTCCTTTTTATTTAGATCTATTTTTACTTATTTCCATTAGTGCGTTCTCCCTTTTATATAATTTTTTCCCTACCTTTTAGTAGCTGGTTTCTTCCATTACTACTCATTTTTCTGAGACCAGAGGAACATCATCTCTGCTCAGTTATTTTGATTGCTGGACCTATTCTCAGTCAATCTTAAATACCTTTTTGTCATCTTGTGACTTACATTAATAATAATATTTTTTGGGATTGTCCACTTATTGGTTTTTTGGATCATTTTTAACCTCATTCTTCCTTCCGCTGTACCTTTGCTATACACTGTTATCTACTCATACAGTTGATTGTTTTTTATTTATTTTGTTGTTAATTTCATTATTTCTAACTTTTCATTAGTTTGTTTTTCTTTTCTTCTTGTGATCATTTTAAATACCTTAGACATCTTTTTTCTTTTTCTTGGTTGATTACCATTATTTTGCTTTAGCCATTTGTTGTATATTTGCTTGATACACAATATTTTTTTTCTTTTTTACACCAGTTCAGTTTTTTTTTCTTTTGAATACTCTGAATTCATTATAATTTTAGGTCTTTGTTTTAGCAGTTCTTGCTTGATTTTATTTTTGTTTATTTTGTTTTGTTTTAAATATTATTCTGAATAACTTTTGTAAGTTTGTTGTCTTACTTTTTTTTTTAGGAATTTTTGTAACTTTTCCTTCATTTTACACATATATATATTTTTTTTCTTTTTCCTTTATATGTTATTTATACATTATTGTAAGGTGATCTTACTTTGTAGGAATTTTTGTAACTTATTCCTTTATTTTATATTTTATATTATGCCTCATATGTCATCGAAATATTGTTGTAAGCTGATCTTGCATCTTTTGAATTTGGTAATTCTCTTTCTCTTTTCTTCCTTTCCCAATGGTTGGCTTGGTCGGTAATTCGAAAATCAGTCCTATTTCTCGGTGTGTGGTATTTTCACTTAGTTTACCCATGGTCCATCATTTCCTCTGCACTTGTGGTTCGGATAACCTTGGTGTGTAGAACTATTTTCGTCCTTGTGACATAGGTATCTTCTATCTTGTACCACAATTCTTCTAATACCATTTGTTCCATAGTATCAATGTCTACATCATTCACTATATTATGTTGTTTATTAATCAAAGAAGTTAATTGTACCTCCCTCATTAATGTTATCATTGATTTTTTATTCTGCATTTCCAATTCTGGTATACTAAAGTGTTTTACAGACCTTCTTAATTTGTTATATACTGTTTTGTTGTAATTCCTTTCTATTTCTGGTATCTTCCATTTTCTTATCGATTTGCTGAAGTTTTACTCCGCTGGTTTGTTATGAATTCCCTCTATAATTTCTTTCAAGGTCCTCCTACAATCTTTATATTTCATTAATTTGCTTTGGTCGGTCATTGGTAAATTAAACACATCAATTAGTCTGTTCTTCATCATCTCCACTTTTTCTCTTGTTTTTATTAGTTTCTTTTTATATATTTTTCCTATTTCCTTTGTTTCCTTAATCTTCTTAATTATTCGATTCTTCTTTACTCTTCTACGGTTGGTTTTTATGTGCTTAATTTTCTCATTGTTTTTGTTATCTTTATTTTCAGAAAACAATACTCTTTTTTCTTCTTTATCTCTTATTTTTTCATTGATACCTTCAGAAGCGTTGTCTAGTGTTTCATTCAATTGTGTGAACTCACTATCTAATGTTTCATTAGGTTGATCTGCTTGGTAATTTGTTTCTTCCCATTCCTTATTCATCCCCGTTTTTGTCTGCTTGACTTCTTCACGATGCCCTATTAGTATGTATCTTAATTCTTCCTTCAGTCCTTCATTACTTTTTTGGATGTCCTCCGTCAATTGCTGTTGTAGGGATTCTTGGTTTTTTCTTAAGGTGTTACTGTGTTCCTCCATTTTCTCGTTTATCTGCTGCTTCAATGTTTCATTATTTCCTTCAATTTTGTTGTTTAGTATCTCAATATCTTCCTTTAATTGTTTCTTTAAGTTTTCACTTAGAATCTCATTTTGCCTCCTTGAATTTTCATTGATTTCTTCCTTCGTTTTCTTATTATCTTCCTTAATCAGTCCAAATTGCTCCATCATTATTCTCATCATGTTATCCATCTTCACCCCTTCGGTTGGTTTGTCTGGTTGGTCGCCGACTATTCCTTCCACTTCCGGTTCTGGTTGGGTTGGGTTTTCCTGTTGGTCACCTTGGGTATCCTCTTCGATCGTTTCCTCGATTATTTCTTCCATCATTTCCATTTCTTCTCCCTTGTTATCTTCAGTTCCCTGCTTAGCTTTGTATCTTGTAACCATAGAATGTTGCATATTTTCCCGTAATCGCCGCTAGTCTTCTTTTCTAGCCTCACCAGTTGGTCGCCAATCTGTAACGAATAGATGTGGGACGTCCGTCTCGTTTAAGCCCCGCGATAGAAGCCAATCTGTAATGAATAGATGTTGTCGTCTCTGTAATTATGTATATGTTGTGTGTTCGCCTCACACTGGTGTCGTTACATCTGTGTGTTGCACTAGCGATTTCCGTAGCGATCCTTTAATTATCAGTACAACGCGAGTGGAAACCTTACCTGTTGTTTCATAGGGGTTTAATAATCCCGGGTGGTGCCAAATTGTTTACTCAAAACAATTAAATTAATAAATATTGTGGTTTAGCGATCTTCGTTTTGACGGCCTGGATCATTCAAATTTGTTCCCGCCTTCGTTCGACCTACTTAATCAAGCAGGTAGTTCGTAGAGTTGGCGGCGTGAGCGCTTGCCGTCATTCTCGCTGGTCTCTGCTATACAATACACAATTTATACAATACACTTCCCTATGAAATAAAAACAATGGTTACACTCTGTACTAGTTTCTTTAATTATTGAATGGTAATTATTCAGTTTGACAATCAAATTATTCTTGGTTATTAACAATTTTGCACCGACAATTAATATGAGTCTAATATCTCTAGGGCTTCGGCAAAAATCGATTTTGAACGAGCGATTTATTTAAGTATGGCGACAGTGTTGTCTGTTTACATTTATTATCGTTCAAAACTGGGTCCTTGTGATTACAAGAAAAATATTAATAATGATTACAATAAAAAGTACACTACCTTACATTATTTGTACTTAAATAATATAATGTGTAGCTACAATTTGTTCCTGCAGTGTAGTAAAGTGTGTTTTAAAAGTTCGCAATTTAACACTAGGTTATTTTCTTAATTAATAAATTTTCAGTGTTTGTTTATTTTACTTAATCTTAATCTGAAAGAAATTATATTCAGTTTATAGTGACAGTTCAGATAAATGTGAGAAATATTTAAAGTGAGTTTATTTCTGGAATTTGGGTAATTTAATGATACTTATCAAATTAGTAGGCTTGTGTTAAACCGTTGTTCAGGTGAAATGGAATTGTCATCAATTTTGAATGATTTGGGCTTCTGGCATCTTTTTCATGTTAGTTGTGGTAATTTTTTCATTTAATTTTTTATTTAAATTGGTCCTTGGCATTAGTTAAATGTTATTGTTCCTCGTCTGCTGCTTACTGGTTCTTCTTTTTGAATTTTGGTTACTTTTTATACATTTTAAATTAAAATTTAGGTCATTCAAGATCTGGCGTCTAATCTGGATGAGCATCACATTGAGTACTATAAATTAACGGAAAATTCGTAACCAACGGTCTGTTGTCATGGTTACGAATAAATTCTGATTGGTTGATCATGACTTTATAACCATTGTTATCAATTTTGAATTATTATTCAAAATTACTGTATATCTTCTGATTGCTTTTATTCTTCTGTCTTACTTCCTATGTATTAAATATTATCACTACTGTTTGTATTTCCCTTCAAAGATTATTTTGATATCCCATAAGGTGGGGTTCTCTAAAGTATTAATGTTTGTACAATTATGTTAATATTTGTTAATTACATTTCTCTTTTAATTTAAGTCCTTATTCTAACATTTTTCTTTTAACATGATTTACAAATTATCCTTGGCTAGTTATTCGCCTTGGATTTGTTAATTTCCTTGTTGATTTTATACAATTTGTAGTTACAGTAAAGCCCCGATTATCCGCGGAATTGGGTAGCAAGGGCACCGCGGATAGTGAAAATAGCGGATAACCCGAAAAAAGACTAAAAATGAGGTGTAAACACGAAAAAAAATATTTCAGCATAAAAACTATGTTTTATTGTACAAAAAACATAATATGTAAAACTTTTAAAATATAATTATCTTGTCGATCCATCCTCTTCGTTCACTTTATAAAATATTATTATATATATAAACTTTCACATATGAACTTACTTTCTTTATCACTTCCCCAGATAAAGAAAGTAAGTTCATATGTGAAAGTTTATATATATAATAATATTTTAAAATATGTACAGTACAGCAGAAACCTTTGCTCTACGTCTAAATCACTAAAATAAAGAACACTAAACAAAAAACAATACTGTACTGTTAACAAAAAGTGTTCAGTTACGCCTTTTTAAAAAAATCAGTCACTCGTTTTTGCTTCTTGCTTTGGAAACACCTTTTCTTTATTCTAGATTGTACTTTCCTTAACATGAGTTTTTCTGCCAGATGTGCATCGTTGTCTTGTTCCTCTAAATATTGAAGCAATCCGTGTACGTGCTGCAAAGCAGTTTCGTGTGTCATCCGCGCAGGCACCTCGTCTTCTTCACTTTCACTTTGTTCTTCTTCGTTCTCGTTCACTCCCATTGCTTTGTTCGTTATCTCTACGTCAGTCAGTCGTTCAAACTCCGGCTCACTTGCGTCGCATTCCAGCCACTCTTCTATATTCTCTTCGTCGACATTCTCACCTACCGGAACGGATGTTACTAGGTCAACAAGTGTAGCGGTCGGCATGACTTCATTCTCTTCTTCACAAATGTTTTGGTTGACATTTGTTTCGATACTCAGAAAGAGTTTTCTCCATGATTTAACAAGGGGTGAGGGTTTGATGTAATCCCATGCAGACGCAATATCGTAAATGCTATCCAAAATTGTATATTTCTTCCAAAATTCTTTGAGATCGCAGCCTTCTTCGATTTTTGACAGTAACAACTTTGTTCTGTATGTTCTCTTTATGGTTGCAATGACTCTCTGGTCCATAGGTTGTATCAGCGCAGTAACATTTGGGAGCAAAAACTTTGCGAAGATTTGCCCGTCAGAAGATTTAAGCACACATGTAGCTGGGTGTGAAGGCGCATTGTCAATTAACAAAACAGCCTTCTTTGGCAAATTTTTTGAGTCAAGATGTTTACGCACTTGAGGCACAAAAATGTTTTCAAACCATTCTTGAAAAATCTGCTGGTTCATCCAACCTTTTTTTTGGTTGAAATAATCAACTGGTAAATTTTCTGCTCTTGTCCCCTTAAAAGACCTCGGTTTCTTAGATTTACCAATTACAAGAAGCCTAAGTTTGTGACTACCCTCAGCGTTGCTGCATGGCAAGATTGTAATTCTTTCCTTGCTACTTTTGTGACCTGCCGCTTGATGTTCACTTTCAAATGCTAAAGTACGAGTGGGAAGACACTTCCAAAAAAGCCCTGATTCATCAGCGTTATAAATTTGTTCATATGACAGATCTTCAGACAACACAAACTCTTCAAAATCACGTTGAAAATCATCAGCTGCTTGTTGATCACCACTCAGCTTCTCTCCGTGTAGACCAATCTCTCTAATTCCATGACGTTTCTTAAAACGATGTAACCAACCGGACGACGCATCAAAATTTCCTTCCAGGCCTAACAAATCAAAAAAGATTTTTCCTTTAGCTGCAATGGTAGGACCAGACACAGGGGTGCCCTCACTTCGCACCTGAGCAAAACATTCCGCTAATGCCGAGTCAAGTTCATTATAGGTGGATTTCTTCATTGTTTTTCGTTTTTTCATCCCAGAAGCACTGTCCAACACTGATGCAAAGGCTAACAGTTTGTCTTTTTTGCTTCAAAACGTCTCGCACTGTTGTTTCCCCGATCCCGTAATTCAAACACATCCGCTTCCTTGATGCGCCATTTTCTATTTTAGAAATCATTTCAAGTTTTGTGCAATCGTTAACACAACCTTCTTTCGTTTTTCAGCCATTATTAATTTCAGGAACTAACGAACTGATCACGACTGATCACTAAGCACGCTTACTGACAACTGACACCACTGGCAGACCGAGAGAATATGTACGTAGAGGGGAAGGTTAGTGAACTTGACCAAAACAAAAGAGCAAGAGCCAAAACAAAATTCCGAGAAGGCCTATAGGATTACGATGCACAATAAACCTGTCAGAAATTTTCGACCTTCGCACTGTAGGGCCTATTGTATTTTCCCTGTTGATGGCTTGGATTAAAATTGGTTTTTTTGAGGTTCGTAATTAAAAAAATTTTTCACGGCACTCGTGGATAATCGGGGCTTTACTGTATTTGTTTTTTGGCAGTTAGGCATTTCATAGGCCTAAGCAGCCATTGATTATATTTACTTATTTTATACAAATTATATCTCATTTTACTTTAATGTGTTTTGTTTTGTTATTATAATTGGTTGGTTTATTTGTTGATGTGTTTTGGATCTGATTTTATACTATTTGTAGGTTTCTTTTATTTTCTATATCATGGCTTGTTAATGATTTCCTAACTTATTTTCCAGTGTAATTATATCTGTATTGATTCACCTTCTTATTTATCTATGTTGCCCTTGTTAACAATATGGCTATTACTTTCTATTAAAACATAACATCTAGGCCTATGGTCTGTACAATTCCTTCAGCCATATCCTATTCATAAATTTAATTAAACAATGTTTTAACAGTTATTAGGTAATGTTTGTTTACAATTCATTTCATTCTTTATTATTTGGGTGATAACATCATCACACCTTTTAAACTTACTTAATTGATTATCCCTTATAACCTGGGGTGTTTATTGATTTCATTTTTAATTTCTTATTTCTTAAATAATATTTACCCTCTATCCACGGTAACACCAACTGTTTACCTTTCATGGGGTTCTCCCTTTTAAATACTAGTGTATACAATTAAACTTAATTTTATTAACAATAAGATTCTTTTTTAAATAATAATGTCACCATCAATCTTCAGTGTTCATTACTGCTTATTATGTGTTTACTTCTAATACTGTCATTAACAACATTCTTAATTATTAATATGGTTCACCATTAATCATTTAGTGCTTATTATAGATTATTAAGTGTTTATTCCTATTAATATGGTTTCTAATTATTTTGGGGTTTTACACTTTCACTTTTGCACTCCTTAAATGTTTATATTAAGTGTTTATTAGTGGGTAATCCCTATAATTACTTTTTCTTTGTCACTTAGTTGATTTTATATTCTCACCATCTCACTATCTCTCTCTTTACAAATGTTATTTATACTATTAATAAGTTATATCTTTATAGAGTTCTTTATCACATCTAACTCTAATTCTTGGGTTAGTGTACTTTTGTTTTTCACATTACTTTATTGGGTTCTATCAAATATCATTTACATTTATCTTTCAATCGATAATAATACTTATTTCTTACATTGGTTTCGTTTCCAATATTACTTTTGAGTGTACCATTTCTCCTTTTCATATTCTATATTATTTGTCTGTGTTTTCTCATTCGGTTTCATTTTATTTCCTTTATACTTGGTTAGTTTCATGTTCATTTTCCTTCTTCACTTTCATCTTATTTTGTTTCATTTTATTTTGGTTTTCCCCTTCTCACTTGGTTTTATTTCATTTGGTTGTATGGAGTCATTCACTTCCTTCAACTGGTTTCATTCTTGTTTGGTTTCGTTTTTCCCTTCTCCTTTTGTTTCTTTTTATTTGGTCAATCACTTGGGATTCATCTTTTTTATCCCTGGTATTGGGGTGGCTTATTTGTGTTGTAACAATACACACACACACACACACACACACACACACACACACACACACACACACACACACACACACACATAAATACTTATATTTATTTTGTGAATACATAAATACGCATAAATTATACTAAATAATTTTATATACTACAATAATAATTGGCAACAAATTGTAATTTATTACACACACAAACACATTGTAATTTTTGTCAAATATTTCAGTAGGAACTTGCCTATGAAACATAATTTTCTTTCTTTCTCATTTTCGCAACCACATCTATTCGTACAAACAAATGCAGCACACAACTGCACCATTCTAACTGACTAATTACTGCAATAACATCTTTATGAAATATACACTTCAAATCTGTTGCCCACACTATGGCGGAATCAGGGGCGTTCAAATTAGGTCACAACAGTGCTGCTTATGCTACATCTAGTGTCTATTATTGTATCTGTGTAATTAAGCTGGGCTGTCTCATAGAAGAGTGGGTTAATATTGAAGTTTCTTCTTATGGCGTAAACACAAAACAGCAACTCACATCATTAAGACAAAATTTTTTTATCATAAGGACAATGCTCGCCATAAGGCTGCAGTGAAAATCAATCACAGGTTAAAAAAAAAAGTAAAGCTAGGAGAAGTATTTTTAAATCAAATGCTAAAGAAACAGAAATTACCTGTAAAATCTTTCACCAGCTTAAAAAAAAAAAATCAAACCATTCAATCATTTTGAAGACAAGATCAACCTGCATGAACTTAATGGCTTAACAAAGGGGAGAATTCATCATTTAACAACATTAACCATATAGTAGAGAAAATGAGAAAATTACTGATAAAGAAAATTAGTAAGTCAAAAACAAGATTCTCATTAATTATTGATAAATCAACAACAGTCAGTCATCATATATTTCCATACTTTCCTTGAGCACATGGGAAATAAAGTCCCACTGAACATTTTTCTGAACCTGATTGAACTTGGACAATATTCTGGTGTTTGATGTCTCATCTTGGGTCACTAAGCTTATCAGAAGAATTTTTTAAAGATTACCTTGTACCTTTAACTTGTGATGGAGCTGCTGTAAAACTGGTTCTAGAGGGGATGTTGCTGCTATCTTTAAAGAAAAATAAGACATAATTATTTGTCACTGTGCCAGTCATAGGCTAGAGCTCTCAGTCAATGACATTGAGGTAATGGATGAGTAACTGTATGCCTTCTTAGATTAACTGTATGCAATATATCATGCTTCACCGCTAAAACAACCCAAGGGAGCTCAGTGTGTGTAGTTCCTTCCTGGAAACTCAGCTCTTGAACTAGTAGAGTATTTTCTACTAAATGGGTTTCATCAAGCTACAACACAAATTTTGCTGTTATCAAAATTATAAAGCTTTGACCTCTAACAGTTGGAAACATTATTGGCTAGGCTGTCAGGCCGTAGTCTACTGTTTGTGTGGACAGACATTTTGGCCCCACCATAGGAGCCTATCTTCAGTGTCGGAAACAACTGGCACAGTCCGCCAATTCACCCCAGTGGTGAGGTGAGACTACGTATTTCTGCCTAAAAAGGCCCACTTAAAATAAACTTTTTTATCTGCACAATCTAAGCTGGAATGCAGCACCAACCAATCAACATCAAATGCTATCTAATTGGCTTGTGAGCACAATGTGCAAAATCCTATTTAATGGGAGGCTTTCTCTCCTTCGATTCATAGCAACAGAACTATGTTTGAAGATCTCCATGGACTCATGTGCAGCCAAGTGTAGTAGGCACTCACTGAGGACAAGATCTTGGTCTCCTCAAAGAGAACATGATGATCACCATTGGAGAGTGCATGCTTGGCCACTGCAGACTTCACTGGCTGCCTCAAGCGACAACACCAACTGTGTTCACCTACGCGGGTGCAGACACTGCACTTTGTGGTGCCAATGTACCGTACACCTCACTGCAGTGCAAAGAGTCCTGCATGTACAACTATGTTAAGCAGCTGTACATCATGCTAACAGTTGTACGTGTAGGACTTCACGCACTTTTTTGAGAAGCTCGGGAGCTTGGTGTTGAACCCTGGTGATGTGATGGTGAGTTTCGATGTTGTCTTGCTATTCACCATGGTATCAATGTACACCTCATCACATGAGCAAGGCACACTGCCTGACAAGAGCAAATCTCTTGCGTCCCTCACCGGTCTCAGGAATTGTAGAGGGTGGTACTTTCACCCCGCTAATTCAGCAGCCTACCCAGTCCATCATCCCATGAATGTAGGGCAAGGCCATGAAGCCAACAATCTCCTGTGACACTGACTCAGCCGGCCTGGCAGATCTTCTCGGCCAGACTGCATGACTCACTTCCCTGAAGGAGTAACAATTCGTTTTCAGTGATTGTTCAAGTTGCCACAACTCCTCATCGAGATACCAAGGCTCACAGATCCTCTTCACAAGTTGGCAGAGGTCTTCAAAACTGCCCTCTTCTGTCTCGGATGATGATTGGACAGTTTGTGCAGGTATCTGTCGGTGTGTTGGCTTCCTGTATACTTTGTACCCCAGACTCCCTTTGGCCTTTCTAAGGATCAGGACAGCTGGTCATGCACTTCTTCCTCCACAGTGAACTGGATCCATGGGTGAACACTGTTGATGTGTACTAGGAAACGTCCGAGCTCTTCATACCATGGCTCTAGACTACAAAGGTGCTGTCTACGTACTAAAACTAACTTCTCGGCTTCAGCAGCACACATGAAATCGCCAGCTCCTCAAACTTTTTCACATAGTTGTTGGCCACTGTTTGACTCAAGGGACTACCAACAACCATCCTGTAAAAGTCAACGCTATATTGGAAGTAAGTTGATGTGACGACTTGCCAGGCAACTCAGTCACTGCCAGCAAACAGGCTGGTGATGTGGCAGAGGACTTTCTGCATGGGAACCATGGTGAACATGAGACAGTCAAAGCAGGAGACCAACTAATGTCTCCAAATGCAATCTACAACTGCTTTAAGCAATCTGTAAATAAACAGCTTCTTTCAAGAGACGATGTTCAACTGTCATCAAATTACTAAGTCATAAAGAAGATTCTCAATAATTACTGATAAATCAACAACAGTCAGTCATCATATATTTCCATACTTTCCTTGAGCACATGGGAAATAAAGTCCCACTGAACATTTTTCTGAACCTGATTGAACTTGGACAATATTCTGGTGTTTGATGTCTCATCTTGGGTCACTAAGCTTATCAGAAGATTTTTTTAAAGATTACCTTGTACCTTTAACTTGTGATGGAGCTGCTGTAAAACTGGTTCTAGAGGGGATGTTGCTGCTTTCTTTAAAGAAAAATAAGACATAATTATTTGTCACTGTGCCAGTCATAGGCTAGAGCTCCCAGTCAATGACATTGAGGTAATGGATGAGTAACTGTATGCCTTCTTAGATTAACTGTATGCAATATATCATGCTTCACCGCTAAAACAACCCAAGGGAGCTCAGTGTGTGTGGTTCCTTCCTGGAAACTCAGCTCTTGAACTAGTAGAGTATTTTCTACTTAATGGGTTTCATCAAGCTACAACACAAATTTTGCTGTTATCAAAATTATAAAGCTTTGACCTCTAATAGTTGGAAACACTATTGGCCAGGCTGTCAGGCCGTAGTCTACTGTTTGTGTGGACAGACATTTTGGCCCCACCATAGGAGCCTATCTTCAGTGTCGGAAACAACTGGCACAGTCCGCCAATTCACCCCAGTGGTGAGGTGAGACTACATATTTCTGCCTAAAAAGGCCCACTTAAATAAACTTTTTTATCTGCACAATCTAAGCTGGAATGCAGCACCAACCAATCAACATCAAATGCTATCTGATTGGCTTGTGAGGACAATGTGCCAAATCCTATTTAATGGGAGGCTTTCTCTCCTTCGATTCATAGCAACAGAACTATGTTTGAAGATCTCCATGGACTCATGTGCAGCCAAGTGTAGTAGGCACTCACTGAGGACAAGATCTTGGTCTCCTCAAAGAGAACGTGATGATCACCATTGGAGAGTGCATGCTTGGCCACTGCAGACTTCACTGGCTGCCTCAAGCGACAACACCAACTGTGTTCACCTACGCGGGTGCAGACACTGCACTTTGTGGTGCCAATGTACCGTACACCTCACTGCAGTGCGAAGAGTCCTGCATGTACATCATGCTAACAGTTGTACGTGTAGGACTTCACGCACTTTTTTGAGAAGCTCGGGAGCTTGGTGTTGAACCCTGGTGATGTGATGGTGAGTTTCGATGTTGTCTTGCTATTCACCATGGTATCAATGTACACCTCATCACATGAGCAAGGCACACTGCCTGACATGAGCAAATCCCTTGCGTCCCTCACCGGTCTCAGGAATTGTAGAGGGTGGTACTTTCACCCCGCTAATTCAGCAGCCTACCCAGTCCATCATCCCATGAATGTAGGGCAAGGCCATGAAGCCAACAATCTCCTGTGACACTGACTCAGCCGGCCTGGCAGATCTTCTCGGCCAGACTGCATGACTCACTTCCCTGAAGGAGTAACAATTCGTTTTCAGTGATTGTTCAAGTTGCCACAACTCCTCATCGAGATACCAAGGCTCACAGATCCTCTTCACAAGTCGGCAGAGGTCTTCAAAACTGCCCTCTTCTGTCTCGGATGATGATTGGACAGTTTGTGCAGGTATCTGTCGGTGTGTTGGCTTCCTGTATACTTTGTACCCCACACTCCATTTGGCCTTTCTAAGGATCAGGACAGCTGGTCATGCACTTCTTCCTCCACAGTGAACTGGATCCATGGCTGAACACTGTTCACGTGTACTAGGAAACGTCCGAGCTCTTCATACCATGGCTCTAGACTACAAAGGTGCTGTCTACGTACTAAAACTAACTTCTCGGCTTCAGCAGCACACATGAAATCGCCAGCTCCTCAAACTTTTTCACATAGTTGTTGGCCACTATTTGACTCAAGGGACTACCAACAACCATCCTGTAAAAGTCAACGCTATATTGGAAGTAAGTTGATATGACGACTTGCCAGGACAACTCAGTCACTGCCAGCAAACAAGCTGGTGATGTGGCAGAGGACTTTCTGCATGGGAACCATGGTGAACATGAGACAGTCAAAGCAGGAGACCAACTAATGTCTCCAAATGCATTCTACAACTGCTTTAAGCAATCTGTAAATAAACAGCTTCTTTCAAGAGACGATGTTCAACTGTCATTAAGTTGTTACGCTCATGAAAAGAAATCCCCTGATGAAGCTAACTACATTCTGTTTGGACAGGAATAAGTTCACTACTTATATCAAAAGTTCAGATTAACTGAAAGGGAAACCTATAACGTGAATAGGTTTTTAAACATCTTACACATTTTAAACACATCTATTATTATATCAAATAATATAAACTTAAATAGTTACAAATTTAAACCCAGAAAAATGGATTGAGACCTTGTTTAAGTTAAATTTGGCGCAAAACGTGGTGCACACCTCGTTTAAGTTAAAAACCATGAAGACATTTTGAGATTTTTTGCAGTCTCCAGATGAGATTCCTGGAAAAATCAGTCATGTAGTACATACACCGCACATTGTGGCTATTTCCTCAAGTGAAGATGAAAGAGGTTTCTCCCAACTCCAGAGGTTTCTCAATTGTGACTCCACAGAGGTCATCCTTTCTAATTAAAAGTATGAGATGAGGAACCTTTTTTTTATTAGAATTGTTGGGCCTCCTTTTACCATTTCCAACCCTAACAAGTATCTTAATAAATATCTACTCAAAGGTTGCTGTGTTGCAACCTATACCAGATAGAAAGATAGTATATACGAGGTTTGTTCAAATAAAGACAGGACCTTTGAAATAGCGCTCCGATCAGTGTACGGAGCGTGTTCCGACATGTGGTGCCGCCTAGCGGCCACCTTCGGCAACTTAACCCCGATTGTTGCGCCGTTCTACTCGTATCAGTTGGCGGCATAAAACTGTCGAAGTAAACACGTGCATTCACCGTTCTGCGAAGTAAAGATGAAAGATTTTATGGAGCAGCGCGTTTGTATGAAATTTTGCTGCAAGACCGACAAAACGTTTACTGAAACGTGGGCTTTGCTTCAGCAAGCCTATAAGGAAGACTGTATGAGCCGTTCGCAGTGTCACGAGTGGTTTAAATTGGGCAGAACATCGATTGAGGAAGAGTCAAGATTGGGACGACCTTCGACGTCAACAAACGATGAAAACATCGATGCTGTTCGTTCCGTGATTCGTGCAAATCGCTGTTTGACTGTGCAAGAGGTTGCTGAGGAAGTCGGCATCAGCATCGGGTCGTGCCACAAAATTTTGACCGTAAAACTTGGCATGCATCGCGTCTCTGCAAAACTCGTGCCACGTCTGTTGACCGACGACCAGAAGGAGAACCGTGTCAAGATCAGCCAAGAGCTGCTTGATCGTGCCAGTACAGACAAAAACTTCATAAAAACCATCATAACAGGAGACGAAACATGGGTTTATGGCTACGACATCGAAACCAAGGCGCAATCGTCACAATGGATTGGAAAAATGTCGCCCTGACCGAAAAAAGCACGCATGAGTCGGTCAAACTTTGAAGTTGATGTTGATTATCTTTTTGATTATCGAGGAGTAGTCCACCACGAATTCGTGCCACAGGGTCAGACTGTTAACAAGGAGTTCTACGTACAAGTTTTAAGGCGTTTGAGGGAAGATGTGCGCCGGAAGAGGCCTGAGCTGTAGAAAAACAAGAGCTGGGTGTTGCATCACGACAACGCGCCAAGCCACTCGTCTCTGCTAGTCAGCCAATTTTTGGCCGGTAACGAAATAGCCGTCCTTCCTCACCCTCCGTACTCTCCAGACTTGGCCCCCGCGGACTTTTTCCTGTTTCCAAAATTGAAAACCACCCTGAAAGGACGTCGTTTTCAAAGTGTTGATGAGATTCAACAGAATTCGCAGAGACAACTACGCACCATCTCACAAAACGAGTTTCCAGGGAGCATTCCAACAGTGGCAGAAACGATGGGAGCGGTGTGTTGCAAGCAGGGGGGAGTACTTTGAAGGGGACAAACATTTGCAATGTTGTAATTACAGTAATAAAGTTTGTATGACAAAAGTCCGGTCTTTTTTTGAACAAACCTCGTACATGATGGAGAAGAAAGGAATGCTAAAGAATTGGCTATACTATGGAAGATATTCAAATACTCACGGCGTGTATGCCTAATAGTTTCAAGTTTATTTAACCTGTTTTCAAAAATGTCTAATTATTTTAATCTAAGTTAATTCTATTTGTATTAGAATACAGGATGCAGTAAACTAAAATAATTAATGGTTAATAATTTGTAATGTGAATTTTCTTGTTTATTTCTGAATTCTGCCTATGACTTGAAAGTCCTAATTTTGCAGTACTCATACATTAAAAATTAACATGCACTGCAGACAATAACCTTGACACTGAATATAACAAAAGCACTAAATATAAATATTATAACATCGCCAAATTCAGATCAATTTTGATAACTATAAGTATGTATAAAAAATGCTAAAAAATAAAAAATTTAGTAAATAAATAATGAAGAGAATACAAATATAAAAGGTAATTAAGAAAAAAGAAGAGAGAGTTATAAACTAACAGTGATTATTAAAGAAACTCAACGACTAGACTGACAGACAAACGACTCTGACCCAACCCCAGATTGGCCAGCAAAGAACCAAAATAAAGTAAACAAGATGAAAAGTGAAGGAGAAGAAAAATGAGAACAAAGAGGGAAGAAACCAATGATGAAGAAAATAAAATGAAACACGTCAAGAAAACACAGACAAGACATGGAGAATAGAGAATGGAGAAATAATGTAATCAAATATAATAAAGAAAATGAAACCGGTAAAGAACCAAAATAAATAATAAATATTAGTATTGATTGAGTGACAGTTGTAATTAGTCATTAATAAAACAAGATAGCTAAAAATACACTAGCCAAAGAGTTAGAAATACATGTAAATTGTTAATAGAGAAAGACATGATATTAATAAGTATATATAATATGTGTAGAGAAAGAGAAAGAGATTAAAATAGTGATAAGTAAACGGAAGTTAACCTAGTGACAGTGAAATTACCCTAAAGTGAAATGATAGGAAAATAAACACCAAGTAAATTATGATAAACACAAAATAATTTAAAAGTGCAAGTGATAAATAAATAAAAATATAGTCAATGATAAAAATAGTAAAAATAGGGAAGGCTAAGATAAACACTTGGTAAAAGTAACAAACACTTAAGTTTTAATAGTGAGCAATAACATTTAAGAAAGTTATTAAGAATAATATTTAAAATAAAACATTGAGTCAGTAATAATGAACACTGAAGAGTGATATTAACTGTAGTGATTATAAAATAATATTATTGTAGAACTTAAAAATGTATTGTAGAATTTAAAGGTGAGAATCACATGACAAAGTAATAAGATAGTGTTGACATGGAAACGAAAGCAAAGAGTTTGTATAAAATAAGTAGTTTAAAACCATAAGTAAACACCCATGTTATAAGGGAAGAGTAATGAAACAAGTTACAAGTTCAATAGAGGTGAGGTTGTTTATCACCCAAGCAATAAATCAAAGTTGATGAATTGTACACAAATAATAGATAATAAGTGTTAAACAATTATCTAAACAATTATTTATGAATAGGGTATGGATTGGGTAATTATCCCAAACATAGACCTAAATGTTATATATTATGTGATGAAAAAATAGTAATTAATAGCCATATTGTTGACATTGGCAAAGTAAATAAATAAGAAAAGAAAGCAATGTTTGAGTTAGAAAAGAGAAAACCGTTAGTAAATAATTAGCAAGAAATAATGAATAAAACAATTGTAACACAATAAAATCACACAAAGACTGAACCAAAACACATCCATAGATAATAAACATAATTATAAAAAGAAAATAATGCTCTAGGAAAAAATGAAATATAATGTGTATGAAATAATAAAAAATCAGTAATGGCTACTTAGACTTGAGAAAAGCCTAACGGTCAAACACCAACAAATACTAATTGTATAAAATTAGCCAAGTAATTAACAAATCCAAGGTGACTAATTAACCAAGGATAAATGGTAAATGTTATAAAAAACAAAATATTAAAATAAGGAGTTATATAAACAGAGAAATGTAATTAGTAAATATTAAGTTAATTGTAAACTTATGAAACATGAAATAACCCGATATTGTGGGATACAAAAATAATCTTTGTGAGAAAATACAAATGACAGTGCTAATAATTAATACTTAAGAAGGAAGATAATGGAAAGAAGAAAGTCAGAAGATATATGAAGATTTGAAAAGAATTCAAATTTTAATAACAATGGATTTATATCAAGCTAGTCCAATCAGATTTCTTTGGTAACCATGGAAACAGGACTGGCAGAAAAAATTACCGTTGAATATCGTTACTCAAAAAGTGACGCTCAGGAAAAACAGACGCCAGAATGCTGAACAACCAATATTATTATTTAAAATGTTTTAAAAGTCAAACAAATTGTCAAAATTGAATGAGAAGGATGCTGACTATCACTGGACTAAATTAACTAAGGGAGAAGACTTTTTATTTCAAGACGAAGTGAATAAATTAATCCAAATACTTTGAAAAAGATGCCAGAAGCCCGAATAAATGAAAACTGAATTATATTGCAGCCACATTCCTTTATTCCAGACCAACAGAGTAATCACATGCTACGAAGCTGGTAAGTATCCAATAAATTATCTAAACTTCCGAAATAACACACTTTGAATATTTCTCACTATATTCTGAAATATCACTGAATCAATTTTATTCTCTTTCAAAGATTAAATAAAAATATTAAGACACTGAAAATTTGTCAAATTATGAAGCTAACCTAGTATTAATGTACGAACCTTTAAAACACTTTTACTATACTCCAACAAACCACTTATAGCTACACGTTACAATATTTAAGTAGAAACATTGTAAGGTTGTGTATTTTTATTATTGTAATTGCATCTGAGCCTTTTAACGTTATCAAAAGAATCCAAACATTTGAACGAAATTATTTGTTTACCACTTAGGTAGAACGACATACTGTATGTTAGTCACGTTCAAAAATCGATTTGTAAAACCCAGAGAGAAATTGTCTCATAAATAAATAACCAGTGCGAAATTATATAAGAAATCAAATATAGCTTGTGTCTATGAAAACAGTAATAACCAATCGTTAATAAATCAATACTGTGTATATAGAAATGTGTTTTATTTTCAGTAGGAAGGTGTATGTTTAATATTATAAATTACAGCGGACATCTGTGAAGTGGTTACTAGGGCTCAAGCAGCGAATACAGTAAACTGCTGGCTTGATCGTACAAATCGATAAGCGGCGGGACAAATTGAATTCTTCACACCGCCTGAGCGGAACCGCTGATAATAATACATATTTGTTTTAAATAAACAATTTGGCGCCAGCCAGGAATCATACACTCCTAGTAAACCTCAGGGCAGTACTACGATACCTGGTTATCCGTACATTCACGACGGACTCAAGCATCGTAAGTTACGTTACCGAGCGAGGACGAATTGATAAGACACACATACACAAGTTACACTCTGACACACTTCTACATTTTACAGAGATATAAGAACAGACGGACGGCACTCGTTTAGTTATAATATATAACATATGAGATGTCTCTATCAAATAACGAGACTATGTTTCTAGTTCTTAGGGATAGCAGTGAGAACTGATTGTGAGTTCTTTGGCAGAAACCTTGGATCAAACCTGCCCTACAAACACCAACACTTGGCCATTCACAGTTGTCTGAGTCATTGGTGCAGTTATTTTTTCTGTTGTATACCAGAAAATTGTTAAATTAAAAAGTTGAAGAATGTGTCAATTTGAAATGTTTAGTAAAATTGAATATAACACCAATGGACTGTTTTCAAGTGCTTACTAAGGCTTATGGGAAAGCCTGCATGTCTTGAGCACGTGTGTTCACAAGTATCATCTTTCTGGTACAAAAGGTCAATGAAAGACATTAGACATGAAAGGCAATGAATTTCCTGAATGACCTTCCACTTCAAGAACTGAAGAGAATGTTGAAAAAATTAGCCAAATTGTTCAAGACCATCACCAACTGAGTGTCTGAATGATAGCTGGAGCCACGAACATTGCAAGAAAATTTTGCATGAGGATCTCAACATGAAATAAAGTTAGTGCCAAGATGGTGCCTCAGGTTCTCCCACCAGAGCAAAAAAAAATACGACAAGGTTGTGTTGATGTACTAGAGCAAACTGATGCTGACTCCCACCTTTTTTGAAAAATCATCTTTGTTTATCACCTTGTGATACAAGATCATCCAGTATGATCCTGAGATGAAACAACAGTCAATGCACTTGAAAACAGTTATTCAGTTTGCACAACAAGAATGAAAAAAGCTTGCCAAAGCAATTCCAAATTCAAAGCCATGCTCATTGTGTTTTTTTATGTCAAGGATGTAATTTTGGAAGAATCTATTCCAGAAAGGACAACAGTGAACCAGCATTATTATAAGGATGTTATGATACAGCTGAGAGAAGAAGTCAGAAAAAATAACCAGAAGTGTGGGAAAATGGCTTCATTTTAATAAGGACAATACACCTGCTCACACAGGACTCTCTGTCATGCAGTTTTTGGCCAGCAAATATATTACTACAATGGAACATCCTCCATATTCACTAGACTTGGCACCAAGCAAATTTTCTTTTCCGTAAAGTGAAATCTGTGCTGTGCAATATATTTTGTTAAACAGCTGACAGAAACTGATCTGCTGCACACATCTGACCAGTAAAAAGCAAGACTGTATTTGTGTGTAGGTAAAAATGGAGACTATATTAAAAGACACACACATTGTCAAATACAGATCAAGACTGCTAATTTGCAATTTAAATTTTTACAAATGACATCTGTTTGCACAGTTTAAAATTTATTTAAAATAATATTGTAAGTTATTTGGATAAATAATAACAAAATATTATCATATAATATATTATTTTATTGGTATTTATATAATTCTGTGAACACTTTCAGTGCAGGCCTGTTACAAGACTATTAATACTAAACACCTGGCATTTTTAAGGTTATTTGAAAATGAATAATTCATTTAATCTTTGGTCAATGATAATGTTCTAAGCATCAAAATAATAAACAGTCTCCTCTTTAAAGCTGTATGAAATATGCACACATATCAATAATAAATAATTAATTACCCACAACCACTTAAATAAAATCACATTTCTTATTTTCAAAAAACTTTATTGTACTTTTTACTACAATTATGAAAGACTTTTGTACTAAATTAAGTAGTTCAGTTTATATTTTTCTGTCATGTAAAAAAGCAAAATTCATCAATGATTATTTTCTAACAATATTTTCCCACTGTGCGATACATGTCAACTTACATAATCTATAAATACCCACACCAAACAACACAAAATGATACCAATTGTCCATTGATATGATATATTGATTATAATGAACAAAAACCATCTCTTAGCTGATACAGTGCACAGTATTACAGTTACAATTCAAAAGTATTGTATAAAACACTTCTTCGCTATATATAGCCTCCAATATAAGATTGTCGCAGACACACGTGTAGCACAGCTGATTAAAACAGTAGACATGGGCAGGGCACGGAAAGTGTTCTTCCTAAACAATCTTACTAAATACTCGTACTTCCTATTTCTTGTCAAAACTGTAGTCATCCTGTCATACTGATTAAAGTATTTAGTTCATATTACAGTAAAGTAATACTGTAACTGACAGAAAACATTATTTTAAACAATTTTTACACTTCTGCCTTTAACAGTGATTGTGTTGTATAATTCAAATATTGTATTTTTATGTAATTAAATATGTTTAAGAATTGGTTTAAAGGTGTATATAAAAGATTGAGAATAGACTGGTTTCCTAAGGTAGAGAAAAGAGACATTTCGTAAATTTGTCATTCCCTCGAGTACAGGGAAACTTTTGTAAATAAGTTTCACTTTCAACTTTTGTAAACAAGATTGTGTATATAAAGTGACCGAAAGTGATGTAGACCACCAACTACCAAGGGTTGCAGTGTGTTGCACATACCTGTGCATGTGAAGAAAGGACAGATGGGTAATATATTGTGTTAATAATAATTTCTCAAAGAGTAATAGTTTTTTTTTTAAGTGATGAATTAGAAAAGTTACAGTTAATTTGAGATTAATTTGGAAATATCGAAGAGTAACAACATTTTAATTGGAATTCTTGTTGAAATAAATATATTTTGTGTTTTGGTATCTTTGAATTCTATTTCTTAACTCAGAAAACATACCTACACTTTCTATCTGTTTTACCACTCGAGCAGGTAGTAAATTCTGCTGGTAATTTATCTTAAGATAATCCACCGCCATAACAATTGCAGATTAAAGTATGATATGAAGTAAACTCTGCTAAATATTAAAATTACACGTTCATATATAAAACTAAAGAGACTGCCATGTTAATGACCTTCTTTTAGAAGAGGGAAACAGAAGCAAAGACAGTTCTAGCTATCTCAATCAGTTTTCGACAAAAAGGGCCTTCTTGAAAAAGCCAATACACTTTTTTCTGTTCTCAGAGCATTTCCCATAATTGAATTAAGGCATAGTTCTTGAAATGCACCACACATGAAACATACATTCAATTAACTAAAAAGCAATAATGGTAAGGATTATTAATTTTATCATGAAATTGTGTATAACAATTATAGCCTAGATTGCAGTTCTGACACAGTTATAAATTTTATGTTTTCAATTCACATGTCTTTTTTCTATAATGTAAAAATTTACTTAATTGTATCATGCGTAGCAAAGAAATAAATGCATATAAAAACATCCGTGTTTATGTGCACAAGGATGCATGTGCACACATTTATATAGAATGTCACTGAACTGTATACAAATTTGTTACTGTTATTAAAATAGAATAATTATTTTAGTATTACATTATTATTCTTATATTATTATTTCTTTTATTATTAACATAATACAATAATCAAAGTTTTTTTATTACTTATATTTCAATGTTTTTTGTATTTATTAACAAAGAATGTTTTTGTACATTAGCAGTTATTTCCATGACTGAAAAAATTAAGGATATCCTGTTCCATTATATGCTTGCTTATATTTCAGACTTTTGGTTATAAAATTAATGATACTGATGTCTTACAAAACTTTATATACAGGGGCGGATTAACCATTAGGCTGACTAGGCTGTAGCCTACAGTGCAGCACTTTGGGAGGCGCAAAAATTTAGCTAAAAAAATAATAAAATTTTACAGCTAAGTGTAAAATTGGTAATAAATTACAAGGATACAAATTTGAGTTTAATAAGGATAAAAATTAACAAGAAAAATAATACGAAAAACCGCACTTAGATGAAACATCTGAAGACACTGCTCCTGCCGCTTTAGATGGGAAAGACGGGAGGCAATCTTTCATTGTTAAAAACTACTACGTTGCCTTAGATTCGCTTCTGCTTAATTTTAACAGAAGAAAATCAAGTTACAGTGACATACATGACAAGTTTTGGTTTTCATGGAAATTGCCTGAACTAAGACAAAAAGCTAATCACCTTCTAGAAAATTATGCTGTTGACTTGGATCAGACATTTCCTAATGAGTGTGTGCATTTAGCTCAGTTTTTAAAAGACTATGTACCCGACAACCCAGAACAAGAAGAAGAAAAGAAGAAAAAGCGATCTGAAGCAAAACCACTGTTGAATTTTTTGAAAACGCTTAACTTAGAGTCAATGTTTCCTAATGTTGAGATAGCTTTGTTTTGCCCATTTTTCTTACTATGCCTGTCACTAACTGCAGTGGCAAAAATCTTTTTCAGCTTTAAAGAGGGTGAAGAATTATTTACGCTCAAATTTGCGCCAGGATAAACTGACCAGTGTAGCCGTCATGTTCATTGAAAGTGACTTTCTGCAAGGACTTGATTTCAGTGAGGTCATTAAAACGTTTGCTCAGTCTAAAGCTAGAAAAAAGAATCTAGCTTGAACTTTACATGAGTCTTAGCAAATCCACAAGATATTTAACTGATTGTCTTCTTTGTGTAAATGATGTTAAACGTACCCTTAATAAAACTGTTATAATTCTGTAACTACTTAGTTAATTTTATCGTTATAAAAGCCATGCAAACTACCAATGGTTGAAGGTGTAACTCTAAAACAATCTCTGAAAAATAGCCTCAGTTTTCAATTCTTGAGACTATTTCCAAAACAGTAAGATATTTGAAATATTCCTAACTATGAAATATATTGAAGGGTGTTTAAAGCTTCATTCAGTCCCTTGGAAATAAATGTAAGAGTAGCCTATGGGAGGTGAGGGGCGGTAAAAATAATTAGCCTAGGGCGCCAAGATACCTTAATCCGGCCCTGTTTATATAATTTTCTGTGACACCCATAAGGTCCCTTTCAGACAGCAACACTGCACCATGTATTCTACAAACATGCCGTGAAGCTCATGACTTTTTGACATAAACAACATGGCACATTTAGCACCATATTGACAATCTTCACATCATAGTTTGTTATTCTCATGTTGTTTATAATAATGAGAAATAAATTTACAGTTTTTCCAACAGGGGTAACTGTGATCATGAGATATCACACTGCTTATGCCTGATCTATGTACAACATAAAAATGCGGCAGAAGAGGAAAAGAAAGTGTTCATCCATTGAACAATCAAAGAGCTGTAACTGACACTTTTGTTGTATTACTTAATGGTTTGAGAAACAATACAAGCAAGTTTTTCAAATAATTTAGGATGTGAATAGAAATGTTGGATGAGCTGATTAATAAAATACAAGGACAAAGTCTAAGTAAAAAATACCAATATGAGATACACCATTTCACTAACTGAAAGCCTCGCCATAACTAAGAATTAAGGAAGTTCTGTTATTTATACTTAAAGCATGATAACTTTAGTCATGTCACAGCAGATAACTGAAAGGGGAGAACACGGGCCGTACCATGTGAAAAGCTCGATTTGCGAAAATAGTAATCAACACACCGTGTCCACCTCAGTGCTATGGCGACCATCCACGGGAAAACGTCATGGTCAAACATTCTGAAAGGCTCCATTTAAAATAATGTTATTCAAGACTCATGGCACCACACTGGACACAGAGGTAGGGCTGTCTGAAAGGGGCCTATGTCAACATCTCTTTACAAGTAGATTTTAAAGCCTTTTCTCATTTAAAATATCTCGAAAAAGGGTATGTTTTTTAATAACAAACAAATATGTACACTGTTGTTTAATACTGTTTACATTTCTTTAAATTTCTGTCCTTATTATTATATTTTCAAATAATTTAAAATAACCCTTTTAAATTTATGATTAAATATGAATATTATGTAGGTCCTCTGGACATTTTAATGACAAATAAAAAAAATTATTATAAACATACCCCCTCAAAGTAATTTAAATCTTTTTAAATTGTTGTGCCTAAACAGACACCTGGTTCAGAGCTGATCACATAGTAAGACTCGTACACGTTATTCATTTGTTATTGAGATGACTTAGCTATAATTACTTCTTGTGCTAATTTTTCAGGCTAATATTTACAAATTATTTTTCAATGAATTGTGGATCATTCATCAATTTCAGTCATAGAAGTTGTAATGACACCAAAATTCTAAAAGAAATAAGCGCATCTATTTAAATCATGCATAAATAATATATATAGTAATATAATAATAAATAGAGCACAATATTAATGACAAAAGCCTAAGTGAAATTTAATAAACTAATTGGAAAATGAACTTGCTGAAGAAGAGTTGCAGTATAAAAACAGATAGAATAAAAGAAGGATAATTAAAACTACTATATTACAAGAGGTATTGAATAACAAAGGTGAATGACATTAAGGCTAATAAATCATTGAACTCTGAAGTGAAGTTATATAAAAGAGAAAGAAATCTACTTAAGAAATATACCAACAGTAATATTGAATATAATAAGTAAATGGAGTTATTGGAAGGCAATGTAGAATAAGAAAAAATATTCAGAAGATAAAAGATTCCGATGATGTGTATAATGATAAAATTTATAATTATTTTCTTAGAGTGAGAAAGCTAAGGCGCCACTTTAGAATTATTTTATGGGCAGCAGCCAAAAGTGCACTGTACCAGGTATGTGAATGTTCGGATGAGCAATTGGACGTAAAAGGGCCATCAACGCCAATATTCTTTCATAATACCATATTAATATATAGGGAATCATTTAACATTAGTATGGAATCAATGTGAATAAAAGAATGGAATATATAAATAGAATACACAATGAACCAAGAGAAAACTCAAGAATTACAATTCGTTAAAGCCACCTATATAAATAAACAAACTCCAGAGGTAAAGAAGAAAATAATTGGTATTGACAAGAAAAGTAGGTTTCAATTTGCCTATAACAATGAAGAATTTGTTTAATAAATGTCAATCTTATCACCAAGCAATATTAATACCATAATATCATACACTTCAACTGTTGAAGACATTAGCAAGCAATAACAACAAGTTATCTAAACAAATCGAAATCAAAGTAATTTGAAGGAAGAAACAATGATAAATAAAAGTGTGAACCTATTTACAAACCAAAAGTCCTACAACAGACATTACTATGACAGATTACTATACGATATAGACAGTACCCAGTTAGATTTGGAGTAGTCCATAAACAAATAAATAATGATAATAAATTTAATGAATAATGAATGAATCAATTAGAAAGTCATATAAAGTACAATACAAATTTAGAAGTAAATGTAAAATGTAATTAAGATGTGCTACAAATTTAATATAAGACAAGTGTAATTAATTGGTAAGAGTATGTGAGATACAGTGGTAGTCAATTAAGAATAACTGTGAGTGGATAGTAATTATAAACAATTATTTAATGAAATGAATTACTAATCCATAGTAGCAGAAGATACTGGCATTAACATTTAGTTTTTTCTTTATTAGTGTTGAGTTATATAAGTTTAATAGATATTAATCACACAGACAATGGTTTAAAAGTGTGCATTCAGTTAAGCCCTCAAGGGAATTATAGTAATTAAAATATAATTGTTAATTAATAGTTTGTTTATATTTAAAAAAAAATTAATTAATATAAAACAAGTGTAAGCAGGATCGATTATGAGTCTTCCAATATAAAAATGTAACCAGTCAACATAGGCCTAGATGATTATGTTCAGTAAATAATAAATTATTCAAAAATATTTGTCAAATTACAAATAACTATAATATTTGATATTAAAATTGTTCATAGTTTTGTCAGATAAAATAATATGTAAATTGTATTAAGTATTATGATGTAATAACTAAAAAGCAACTTGTATGTAGAAGGTAAAATAATGTATTATATAAAAATACTTTAATATTTATAACTAAATTTACCTCAAGATATACTTTTTTCCCTATTAGGAACATGTTTCAAGAGTTCCTGTTCTCTCATCTTCAGCCTTCGCCATCTTGTTTCTGGTGAAGTATTTGTGTGTTGGCTGCTGGATGTTATTAAGGTTGTTTGTTGGTCTTTGGTCTTTTAAAGTTGTATTATTGTGTGTGGTTGTGGTATATGTTTTTGTATTTTGTGTATTTTCGATGTTGAGTGCTTTGAATATTGTGTCATGTTTTGTATTGATTTGTATTGAAATATAGCAGAAAGTGATTGAAATATATAAAAATAATATCCTACGACAACTAAATCTCAATTTGAACAGATATGACCAGAGTATTTATGTGTATCCAGGAAACCAAAAGAGAGAAAAAGAATGTTGTTCATTATTATAAAAAAGATAATAAGCCAAGAAGGAGAGTTGAGTGTAAATTTTGAAAACAAGCTAAATATTTATACAAGAAACATATGAATATTATTAAAAAATAATATAACAGAAAGTAAAAAAACCTTATACCAAACTATAACAGAATATAAGATTCAAGTAATTAAAGAAACAGCTTAACAAACCAGCCTTTAAATCTTACTGATGACACAAACAGAAGAACAACTACACTTGGATTGAATTAATAACAAGACACTGGACTTCAATCACAATATTCCAACAGAAGACTTCGGACCACGAAAGTGACAAGATAAACATTTATTGATCACCAAAAGAAGTGGATTCCTTCATTTGGACAACATAAACAAACTGATATTGGAAATTTTTCATCACTGAGACCAGGAGGCTGTGTGAAACCGAACTGAACTGATAAACATTCTGTAACGTATATTTATTATTATAATTAATACTCAATTTATATTATTCATTATTATTATTGTTTGTAATGTAATGTACTTTCTGTACTTGTTTTTCTTTATAATCACTGAACCTTTATATCAGCCAAAAGAACCTAAAAATAATATTAACAAAAGAGAAGAGAATCGACCCTGAGATTTCTAAATTATATTAATAGTTACACTAAATAGACTATAGCAATTTTTTTTGAATAAAAATACAATATTATTATTATTATTATTATTACCAGATACCATTCCGTGTGTTTTACTTATGTAGAAATAGAATTAACAAGTGTTACAAATTGATGTAAACAAAGAGAGGGATAAATTAATTTAAAACCCGTCTTGTTGTAATTTGACACATCCAAGGTGAGGCATAAAGAAAGAACCTGTAATTCCTGAAGGGTAATAGATTGGCGCTAACAACAGTGGGGCTTTAGAAGATATTGATAAGGGATAATTACGTGTGGTTATAAATTGGCGTTCAACCTGTGAGGCTGTAATTAGGGAAACAATAGGCAAATAAATAATAAAATAATAACAAAATTCAATTCCTAATTTTAGCTGGCGGCTGATATAGGTTCAATAAAACAACAGAAATGCACAAACGAGCAACATCAAAGAAGAGAGCAGCAGAAGCAGAAAAGGAGATTAGTATGGAAGACACAGAGGCGACACCAGTGGAAAATTTAGAGATGTTACTACCTACTGCAGAACCTAACAAAAGGAACATCCCGAGAACACTACTCAAGTAGGGGATGTCAGTTTCCAGGAAACCATGATGAGAATGATGATGGAAATGAGAGAGGATAACAAATCCATGAGTAAGGAAATGAAGGAAGAATTGGGTAATAAAATTGATGAAAATAGAAAGGAAATGAAAGAGATGGAGGAGAATAGTAAGAAAATGGAGAAGAATAGTAAGAAACTGGAGGAGAAAATGGACGAGTTAAAAATGACAATAACTCCACGAGGGAAGAGTTAAAGCAAATCAATACAGAGAATATAAAACGAATCAATGAAAGGTTTGAAGAAAATTTTGAGAAACAAAATGAAAATAATAGGCAAATGAATGAGAAAATAGACAGTATCAAAATAAGTTTGGGACAACAAATCAACGAAAAAATCGAAGACGTTGATAAGAATA
The DNA here is from genome assembly GCA_034769895.1 of Magicicada septendecula. Classification (NCBI taxonomy): domain Eukaryota; kingdom Metazoa; phylum Arthropoda; class Insecta; order Hemiptera; family Cicadidae; genus Magicicada; species Magicicada septendecula. The sequence goes on from CM068367.1 coordinate 762,045,358, forward strand.
TAAGACGATTTATAGACGAACAAAACCAAGAACTGAGAGAAAATATTTATGGGAGAATGGAGCAGGTTAATGAGATAATTAACCAGAAGATGGATGGAAACACTGAAGAAAGGAGACAAGAGATAGGCTAGCCAAAACAAATGAAAGAATAGAACAAATTAACGAAACCACGGAACAAAATAGAGTGAATTTATGTTCCAAGATAGATCATTTAAAAGAAGATAGTCGTGTTCAAATAGAGACGATACAAAGGGAACAAGTAAATTTAGAAAAGGTTCAGAAACAATGCGGAAAGAGGTGTGACAACATGGACATTTCAATAAATAAAATAAATGACCAAGTCAGACAGAACCAAGAGGAAATAGAATTGGTGCGAACTAGACCAACTAATATAAATAGTACACATACCACCGAGAGTCGTGAAGGAATAAATTTTAAGAACTATCGAAAACCCCCTATGGAATTCGTAGAGAGAATAGAAGAACATTTTAATAAATATTGTATAACAAGGTGGAACTCAAATAGAGAAATGTTGGACGAATGTTTTAGAGAAATGAATGATAATTGGTGGGTTGCAACAAGAAATGAAATTACCGATTACCCACAATTTAAGAAATTATTTAAAGAAAAATACTGGTCAGAATCAACTCAACACATAATACGAGACAATATCACTCATGGGAGATATGACGTCTATCGTGGTACTTCACCGACTACATACTTCTTAGGAAAGGTGTGCTTAGCTAAACATTTGGAGCCTAAAATACCTGAGGAATGTCTGGTTACAAAAATGGCATACCATTATGATGAGAGGATTTCGGGAGCCCGATTAAGCAACCAAATTAAAACTATACAGGCCATGGACAGCTTACTAGAGAATTACGAACATGAAAATTATTACCGGAAAAACAGGCAGAGAACAGATAGATACGAAGGAAGAAATAATAACCATGGAATGAGTAATTACCAGCATAATAACCACAGAAATAACTATAATTACAATAATGGTAATAATAATAATTTAAATAGTATTAATAATAATAATAACTACAATAATAATCACCATCAAGTGAATCATAACCGAAATAGTATGTATCCAAATAATAGTAATAATAATAATAGGAATAATCAATATAATAATCATAACGGTAATCGCATATACAAACCCCAAATCAACCATATTCGAGCAGAGGAACATGAGTCAAGAAGATACCAGCGTCGTAGAAATAATAGTTTTAGTAACAATGATTATCGTTGGGGCAATAACGAAGATGGTACCCATTATGAAAACCGATATAGGAGTCGAAGTCAAGGGGACAACCGCATACCAGGGACATATGAACCATGGAATCATTCTCGCAACGAAGAACGAGGAACAAACCAAGAATTACAGTCAAATCTACCGGCATTCTCAAATAATGTTACTGACAACATTCCTTTAAACGACTGGAGGCAGTGATAAACCTTTGCGACCCCTCACTGCTCCAATCAACTGGGTATAAACCACGACTGAACGTAGGGATGGACAAATCAAAATTCACAATTATATACAATAATTATTTAAAAAACATTCGAGATTTGTTAGAGGAGACTGCTAATAACATTATCAGCCACAACCATGATATAATATACATCAACGCTGAAGTGGAAGGAGTTCCAACCAAAATTATGATTGATACGGGCGCTAACGTGTCTCTAATTAACGATAATGAATTAGAAAACATACCGAGAAAATGTAGACGAATAATATCAACGTTACCTGTCACTAACATAACCCTCATAGGTGCTACTGGAAGACAAAATAAGACCGTAAGAAAACAGGTGTCATTAGATATAACAAGCAAGGGTGTAATAATTAATATAACATGTTTAGTAGCAACAGGTTTACCATTCCAGTTATTAATGGGATGTGACGTACTTAGAAAGTACTCAGCAATTATAGATCTGAGTAAGGAGAAAGTATCTTTATACGCAGCAGGTATTGTATGGATAGCCGAATTAACAGGTAGTGATAGTGAATATCCCAGTGGTATCCACCAACAACTGAGAAAATTAAATTATGTGAAGGATGATAAAATCAATAAGAAGGTGATTTATAGCATTTCCAATGATGACTTATGGATGAAAAAATTACAAGAGATAAGAGAGTTTCAGTGTGAAGAAACAAGTCATTTAACCAAGGATCAGGTAGAAACTTTAATTAGAATATATGAGAAATACCGGCATGTGTTTTCGGAAGAACTGGGGAAGGTTAAAAATTATCAATGTGAAATTCAGTTCAAGGAACCGGTGGAATTCTGCAAGAAATCATACCCAATAGCATATTCATTGAAAGAGTCGGTTAGAAATGAAATCAAAAGGATGATGGATAACGATATAATTGAACAAAGTCAGTCACCTTTTACAAGCCCCATAATAGCAATTACTAAAAAAAATGGACAAGTTAGATTGTATTTGGACGCACGCAAAATTAATAAAACCATTATAAATGACCGGACGTCACCCGGTGAAATTGAAGAAATTTTAAAAAAATTCCATGGTACCAAGTTCATCAGTAGCTGGGACACTGTGAGTGGCTACTGGCAAGTGGAATTATATCCGAAGAGTCGGCAATACATGGCTTTTATTTTATTTTAATTTATGGATTTTATTTATGCCTTTTATTGAGGGCCGTAATTACCAATTTAAAAGGTTGCCGTTTGGACTGGTGAATTCGGTAGCAATCTTTGTCAAGTGTATGGACAGGATCCTTGGACAAGAATCGCTTCAGTACACCACTGTGAAAGAAAATATAGCGTAACCGACAAGGAACTGTTAGGCGTAGTATTTGCATGTAACAAGTTCCGTACATATATTTTAGGGTATCCTGTAACCCTCAGAACAGATCATAAATCCATTTCATTTTTGAGAAATTGCAAGTTGAGTCATGGTAGACTTATAAGATGGGCAATCGCTAATGCAAGAGTATAATCTCAAATATGAATATATCCCAGGAAGCAAAAACGTAATAGCGGACGTGCTATCACGAATCAATTTAAATACCCAGACCTTTGAAGGAGACCACGAAAACATAATTAAGGTGTACAACATTATCAAGAGTAGGTCTGATTTAGAAATGTTACTTCAAGATATCAGAATTCATCAACAATCAGATCCAAAATTAAGGCACGTCAAGGAATGATTGGAGGAACCAAATGACAGCGTAAATAAATTTTATTGTATGTACGACGGAGTATTGTTTATAAAAAATACTTTAAACCAAGATGATTGGAAGGTGATCATACCTAAACCTATCGAAAAAGAGTTAATTATGGATTATCACTTAAGATATGGCCATATGGGGGCAAGAAAAGTTGTCAAAACATTAGAGGAGAACTGCTACATAAAGAATATTGACAGGAAGGTTATAAACTATATAAAGCCATGCCACATTTGCCAATTGGTAAAAGCAAACAATGAAAAAAAGGAAGGTACAATGATACCAATAACGTCACAACAAAAATTAGAAAAGATATTTCTGGACATTTGTGGACCGTTCCCGTGTAGTGGAGGTAGATACCAATATAATTACATTATCATTATTATGGACCATTTTACCAAATTTATTAAACTATATCTGATTAACAGGGCAACCACTCAAAAAATCCTTGAAATATTGTCTACAAAATACATTCCGGAAGTAGGAGTACCCAATACTATTATTACAGATCATGGTACACAATTTTGTGGGAAAAGGTGGAAAAATACTTTATTAGAGCTAGGAATTAAGACATACAAAACTTCGGTATATCACCCAAGTAGCAATCCAGCCGAAAGGGTATTGAGAGAAGTTGGTAGGATACTAAGGACATATTGCCACAACCAACAAAGAAAATGGCAAGAATACCTGTCTGCAACCGAAGAATTCATTAACCTAGCTTATCATCCATCCATCAACTGTACTCCATATACTGCTACGTACGAAAAAAGACCCCCCCCCCCTGAGAAATCCAAGAATTAATCAATTTTCCTGAATCACAAAGATATGAATTCGATAAAATAAAGTTTTATAATAAAGTAATAGACAATCTTGAAAAACGTAAAAACCAGTATACGAAAAATGAAGATAAGATAATACAATATGAAGTAGGGGATAAGGTAGTGCTAAGAAATAGAGAACTACCTAAAGCATTGGAGGGAATCACTAAGAAACTATTGTTATTGTACGTAGGACCATATATGGTAACCAAAAACAATCATAATAATACATATGAACTAGCGGATCCTATTACGAAAAAAACTAAAGGTACTCATAACCAAGCATCACTTAAAAAGTATTATGAAGAAACATCAAAATTTTAAATTAAATAAGATCAACTTACATGAATTATTTGAAATGACTATTATATATAAAACGAATTTGATAATAAAAAATACCACCAAATTCTAAAAAAATGTAAGAACAATTTACAGCATACTTTAGGAAAAATATTATGAAGAATGAAACATAACATAAGAAATTATTTCTTCCATACCAAAGATCATGTTCAGAAATAATTACTTCTGAAGGAGGGCAATTATGTAACGACACCAAAATTCTAAAAGAAATAAGCGCATCTATTTAAATCAAGCATAAATAATATATATAGTAATATAATAACAATAATAGAGCACAATATTAATGACAAAACCCTAAGAGAAATTTAATAAACTAATTAGAAAATGAACTTGCTGAAGAAGAGTTGCAGTATAAAAACAGATAGAATAATAGGATAATTAAAACTACTATATTACAAGAGGTATTGAATAACAAAGGTGAATGACATTAAGGCTAATAAATCATTGAACTCTGAAGTGAAGTTGTTAACAAACTTACCTTTTTCTAAATTAATAAATAGGTTTTATTTATTTATTATGTATTCTGGCTCTGTAGACGCCATGTTGTTGTCTGCCAACCTGAATTTTCACTCGCCAGGGTTCGAATTAGCGAACGGGAAAATCAGAACTGGTTATTTGAAATTAAACATATTTGTTACTCTTATACTCATCTTTTTCTTTATTACCTCAAAACAGTTCAATTGCATTTAAATAAACAACAGAAAATTTTAAATGCTGTTACAACCCGATCCTAAATGAAATATCCCTTCTCACTTTAAATTTTGATATCATCCTAAACAAAAATTATCATGATTACTTATTCGTATATACTGGTATTCCCTTGATTACAATAGACATATTTAAACTAACATAGAAATAGTTATACCCCATTTTATCACAAACCAGCGCCTCTTAATTTTATTACATGATTATTACACACGCCCTTTTACTCTCTCACGATACATATTTAAATTTCCCTTATGAGCTCATTTAAATTTTTGTTTAAAAAGGTTTCAATTTTGAATGGTTATAAAATTTTGCTTTAAATTTCTTCTTTTCCAAATTTATGAATATAATAGAATAAGATAATTGATTCTCTTATCTGCCATTTCGTCCCTAAAATTCAGTCCAGCCTCCATCCGTTTTCTATTTCTTTCACCACACTGCACATTACGTTCTTTGCCGTAATTTTCGCCGGGTCACTCGAAACTGTCACTTCATTTCACTTCATAACTGTAAAACTTATTAATTTGAATTAAAATCACATTTTATTATACGGGCCCGCATTTTTGTTCCGGAACTGTTCTTTACAACCGGCCGGTTTAAGAGTGTAATTTCAACTGAAGCGGATTTTACTGTGTTGAGTTCTTTGTTTCTGCACACTGGGCGAGAAAGAATGTTTCGTGCGTGCTTTTCAAGCTGTTCACTGTGGCACACCCATGCGCAAATACGCTCCCCTCGCTGCTTACGTTCACATTCCCAGACTCGTTAATGGCTTTTGTGCAACAACAACACCTATGTACGGCTTGGCTTGTTACCGCACTGACTGTAAGGTGTTAAAAAACTGCCCAGCGTTTATGATTCAAATGTTGTTCAGCTGGAGTGGCAATTACATTTTACAATTATTTAAGAAAAAATAAACCCCAATAGTTTGTACCGTTACAAAACCCCCTCAATGAGAGGTTTTAGGCCGAAGCATAAAAACTCTCATTGACACTCTCATACTTTCTAAAGGGATCAGCTAGGATATGTCGCCACAACCCCTTTACTGTTTATAAAAAAAATTATAACTCACCCTTGGTCCGATGATGGTGACAGTACCTGCATGACCTTACTGGACTTCTCCTTCGAGATCCCAACACCATAAGGCCAATCAGACGCTTTACGCTCCTGATCTGACGTGCAGGCCAGCTCAGGACCGCCGTCACAACATCACCAAACGCTGAAACATCAAATAAAAATGTCAAATAGTGGCCTTGGATAATACCATATCCCTACCTGATCTGTTTCCCCTTAGTTGTGCGCTGGTTTGTGTTAAGAAGCACTGGTTTTTCTTTATTCTTAACACATGTATACATGAATCCTTAAACTAACATGATACATTTATAAACTTCCTCAAAATCATTCTGTATACCCTTCTCTTGTTAACTCTTTTCCCAAAAATCAAAATTATTGCCCTGATTCCTATCAGAATTAAAATAGACATTTCCCATTACAATATTACAAATACCTTCCACAATATTTAAACACACTATCAAAATTTACTCAAATACAATTCATCTATATCTCTCCGTTTCTACAATTCTTAAACATTTTCTCTTTCATAGAAGAAGAAAAAAATTACTAGTATTATTATTATTAACAGTAAGTGATCCGGCGCTGTTAATAATACTTATCCCCTTTTACTCCTCCACACACACTATTTCCCCCCCTGAACTGTTGCGTTCAGTTGCCTCCACAAGGACTGAGGCGGAAGGAGTAAGCACTTTTTTCTTTTCTCTCACTCCCATCCTTGCTTCAGCGTTACAAAACTTCAGGGTAAGTACCCCTACTTATTAGCTTAATATATGCCCCTAAGGTCTACCACCCCTATCTGGGTGAAAATAGCCTGCGTTCAAAATAATCTTAGATTCCCTTATTAAACCCTATTAAATTTCTAGGTTTGACCAATTTCAAAGGCAACCAACTGTGGTCAGTTTTAACAATTGCTGCCCACAGCTAGTTGTCATCCAAAACCACGATCTGGGTTGGTAAGGCCAAGATCGCCCGAAATGTAGGGAATCGCTTATAAAACATGTGATACCTACATACAATTCATGTTTAAATTCCCACACTAATACATAATAAACATAATACATAATAATACACTCATAATTAACATTGTGATTATTACATTCAACAAACAACTCACATTTAACTTTGATCAAAATTTACACACCCTACATCTTTAAATTTGCGTATAAAAATTATAAACATTACATTTTAATTTCAATTAAACTTTTATTAATTAGCCATCAATTATTTATCATTTATTATCATTTAATTCTTCACAATTTCAAATTTAATATTAACCTTTCCAATTACATTACCTTCCGACCATGAATTTTCCTTTTCTAACCCTTTCATCCTTATCTAGTTTGGGTGACTCTCTATTATTCACTATTTTCTCTATCTTATTTTGGCATTTGTCACTCTAACCTTACTACCCCCTTTTCCTACTAACAACCGCTTCTAACCATTAACACATTATGACACCAATATCTCTATAATAACCCCCTTCACAAATCCCATTTAAAACCTCTGGCACCGCTCATTTTGTTTTTTATAAGGATGTATGTTACCTACCTATGCTCATTCCCTTATGTTGGTTCCTGGATTCTACCTAAGGCAACCCTTTCCGGCACACAACGGTCCCTTCCTGTCCCAACACCTTTCGTTGCGGACTCCTACACCGGATCCTTACTACAAAATATCACCATCAACAAATATATAATTACCATTCACATTACTCACCTCTACATATAATCGCTAACTACTGTGTCCCTAAAATATCTAATACTCTCTTTGTGTGTTACTGGTATTTCAAAATTCTTATTCTCTCTAACTCCCATTAAAATTAACTCTGCTTAACTCACCTGCCTTATTTCATTATCACCCAAACCCCTTTTACAACATTTCACCTTGATATAACACTAGAAAATTCATCACTTCTCCCCTTATAATAATATACCTCAATTTGAACATATTATCTGTTTAATCATCTACTAATTATTATAGAATCTTAATTGCATAAAATCATTCAACTTCATTATCAAACTTTCTTTTGTACAACCTTAATTAAGTAATTAATTTTCAATTATTTGATTCAATCCCTTTAAAATCTCACAATTACTTTCATCGCTTATTTAGTCTGTAAAATTTTATAATTATTATTAATTTATACTAATTAATTGAAAATTTAATTTAATTGATAATTAATATTATCAATTTCTATTACATAACACATAGTACATCATAATGTAATACACAAATACATTTAACATAATGACATCAACACATAAAAGAATATACAGTCCAACTTATTATTTGTTATCATTAACCACAAATCGTTTCATAAGACAATCCATTTCAAAACCACACTATTCACATAAAAAATTTTTATGTTATTTCAAATAACCATTCTGTTCCTCCCAGTAGGCTGTATTTATATAAATAATTTATATAAAGTCCCTGTTCGGGCGCCAATTGTTAACAAACTTACCTTTTTCTAAATTAATAAATAGGTTTTATTTATTTATTATGTATTCTGGCTCTGTAGACGCCATGTTGTCTGCCAACCTGAATTTTCACTCGCCAGGGTTCGAATTAGCGAACGGGAAAATCAGAACTAGTTATTTGAAATTAAACATATTTGTTACTCTTATACTCATCTTTTTCTTTATTACCTCAAAACAATTCAATTGCATTTAAATAAACAACAGAAAATTAAATGCTGTTACAACCCGATCCTAAACGAAATATCCCTTCTCACTTTAAATTTTGATATCATCCTAAACAAAAATTATCATGATTACTTATTCGTATATACTGGTATTCCCTTGATTACAATAGACATATTTAAAATAACATAGAAATAGTTATACCCCATTTTATCACAAACCAGCGCCTCTTAATTTTATTACATGATTATTACACACGCCCTTTTACTCTCTCACGATACATATTTAAATTTCCCTTATGAGCTCATTTAAATTTTTGTTTAAAAAGGTTTCAATTTTGAATGGTTATAAAATTTTGCTTTAAATTTCTTCTTTTCCAAATTTATGAATATAATAGAATAAGATAATTGATTCTCTTATCTGCCATTTCGTCCCTAAAATTCAGTCCAGCCTCCATCCGTTTTCTATTTCTTTCACCACACTGCACATTACGTTCTTTGCCGTAATTTTCGCCGGGTCACTCGAAACTGTCACTTCATTTCACTTCATAACTGTAAAACTTATTAATTTGAATTAAAATCACATTTTATTATACGGGCCCGCATTTTTGTTCCGGAACTGTTCTTTACAACCGGCCGGTTTAAGAGTGTAATTTCAACTGAAGCGGATTTTACTGTGTTGAGTTCTTTGTTTCTGCACACTGGGCGAGAAAGAATGTTTCGTGCGTGCTTTTCAAGCTGTTCACTGTGGCACACCCATGCGCAAATACGCTCCCCTCGCTGCTTACGTTCACATTCCCAGACTCGTTAATGGCTTTTGTGCAACAACAACACCTATGTACGGCTTGGCTTGTTACCGCACTCACTGTAAGGTGTTAAAAAACTGCCCAGCGTTTATGATTCAAATGTTGTTCAGCTGGAGTGGCAATTACATTTTACAATTATTTAAGAAAAAATAAACCCCAATAGTTTGTACCGTTACAAAGTTATATAAAAGAGAAAGAAATCTACTTAAGAAATATACCAACAGTAATATTGAATATAATAAGTAAATGGAGTTATTGGAAGGCAATGTAGAATAAGAAAAAATATTCAGAAGATAAAAGATTCCAATGATGTGTATAATGATAAGATTTATAATTATTTTATTTATAGAGTGAGAAAGCTAAGGCGCCACTTTAGAATTATTTTATGGGCAGCAGCCAAAGTGCACTGTACCAGGTATGTGAATGTTCGGATGAGCAATTGGACGTAAAAGGGCCACTCAACGCTGATATTCATTCATAATACCATATTAATATATAGGGAATCATTTAACATTAGTATGGAATCAATGTGAATAAAAGAATGGAATATATAAATAGAATACACAATGAACCAAGAGAAAACTCAAGAATTACAATTCGTTGAAGCCACCTATATAAATAAACAAACTCCAGAGATAAAGAAGAAAATAATTGGTATTGACAAGAAAAGTAGGTTTCAATTTGCCTATAATAATGAAGAATTTGTTTAATAAATGTCAATCTTATCACCAAGCAATATTAATACCATAATATCATACACTTCAACTGTTGAAGACATCAGCAAGCAATAACAACAAGTTATCTAAACAAATCGAAACCAAAGTAATTTGAAGGAAGAAACAATAATAAATAAAAGTGTGAACCTATTTACAAACCAAAAGTCCTACAACAGACATTACTATGACAGATTACTATACGATATAGACAGTACCCAGTTAGATTTGGAGTAGTCCATAAACAAATAAATAATGATAATAAATTTAATGAATAATGAATGAATCAATTAGAAAGTCATATAAAGTACAATACAAATTTAGAAGTAAATGTAAAATGTAATTAAGATGTGCTACAAATTTAATATAAGACAAGTGTAATTAATTGGTAAGAGTGTGTGAGATACAGTGGTATTCAATTAAGAATAACTGTGAGTGGATAGTAATTATAAACAATTATTTAATGAAATGAATTACTAATCCATAGTAGCAGAAGATACTGGCATTAACATTTAGTTTTTTCTTTATTAGTGTTGAGTTATATAAGTTTAATAGATATTAATCACACAGACAATGGTTTAAAAGTGTGCATTCAGTTAAGCCCTCAAGGGAATTATAGTAATTAAAATATAATTGTTAATTAATAGTTTGTTTATATTTTTAAAAAAAATTAATTAATATAAAACAAGTGTAAGCAGGATCGATTATGAGTCTTCCAATATAAAAATATAACCAGTCAACATCCTAGATGATTATGTTCAGTAAATAATAAATTATTCAAAAATATTTGTCAAATTACAAATAACTATAATATTTGATATTAAAATTGTTCATACTTTGTCAGATAAAATAATATGTAAACTGTATTAAGTATTATGATGTAATAACTAAAAAGCAACTTGTATGTAGAAGGTAAAATAATGTATTATATAAAAATAATATCCTATGACAACTAAATCTCAATTTGAACAGATATGACCAGAGTATTTATGTGTATCAAGGAAACTAAAAGAGAGAAAAAGAATGTTGTTGATTATTATAAAAAAGATAATAAGCCAAGGAGAGTTGAGTGTAAATTTTGAAAACAAGCTAAATATTTATACAAGAAACATATGAATATTATTAAAAAATAATATAATAGAAAGTAAAAAAACCTTATATCAAACTATAACAGAATATAAGATTCAAGTAATTAAAGAAACAGCTTAACAAACCAGCCTTTAAATCTTCTGATGACACAAACAGAAGAACAACTACACTTGGATTGAATTAATAACAAGACACTGGACTTCAATCACAATATTCCAACAGAAGACTTCGGACCACGAAAGTGACAAGATAAACATTTATTGATCACCAAAAGAAGTGGATTCCTTCATTTGGACAACATAAACAAACTGATATTGGAAATTTTTAATCACTGAGACCAGGAGGCTGTGTGAAACCGAACTGAACTGATAAACATTGTGTAACATATATTTATTATTATAATTAATACTCAATTTATATTATTCATTATTATTATTGTTTGTAATGTAATGTACTTTCTGTACTTGTTTTTCTTTATAATCACTGAACCTTTATATCAGCCAAAAGAACCTAAAAATAATATTAACAAAAGAGAAGAGAATCGACCCTGAGATTTCTAAATTATATTAATAGTTACACTAAATAGACTATAGCAATTTTTTTGAATAAAAATACAATATTATTATTATTATTATTATTACAAGATACCATTCCATGTGTTTTACTTATGTAGAAATAGAATTAACAGTGTTACAAATTGATGTAAACAAAGAGAGGGATAAATTAATTTAAAACCCGTCTTGTTGTAATTTGACACATCCAAGGTGAGGCATAAAGAACCTGTACTTCCTGAAGGGTAATAGATTGGCGCTAACAACAGTGGGGCTTTAGAAGATATTGATAAGGGATAACTACGTATGGTTATAAAGTGCAGTTGGTAGATCATATAAGCAGTACCAACTTTAAAATTTTCTAAAACAGATCTGCCACAAATATTGCTTAATTTTAATGAGCACGATTCTGTGACTGATGGTCCCCCAAGTTGACCTAGCAAGGATTTGCTGTTATGGGCTAAAAAGCTTCTTAATATCAGTAGGTCTAATATAAATGCTAGTATCTGTGTACAGCTAAGCAACTTTAGATTTGAAACTTACAAATAAACGCGGAGTCTTACCAAGCATTTGCATAAGGCTCAAATTCTGTCTTATTATGCACTTCATAAACTTTTGTTGAATGACTTCTTAGGCAAAAAGTGAGGAAAGCATGATGTCTTAACAGGGAGAATTGGTTAAAGTAAGCATAGAAAAAAGTTACTTTTTTATTAGTGCAGATGTGAGTTGTATCCCTCAAGAATGTATTAATTTTACTCCTACCGAAACTATAAAAATCTGCTGGCCTGTTTGTCGTAATAGCAGTAGTTTTATTGAATGAATGACGTGAGTTCTCAGTTTTAACTCGAACATTTGGCATTTGTCTCTGTGTCTTTCTGTCTACCTATCTGTCTGTCTATTTGAGGCATCACAATCAATTTTGAACACATCCATTAAGTTTCATAAAACTTGGCATACGTATCCATATTTTTACCCTACAGAACGCTATTGTTTTTTAGATTGAGCCCCCAAAAAACTAAGGGATGGGAGGCAAAAATTTTAGAGGTTAAAATTTTGAAAATATTGCAAAAGTCCATGTGGCATATCAAATTAAAAAGATTGTATTTGATTATAATTATTTAATAACTAAAATCTGAATGTAGTGTTCATTTTTGGAAATTTCAAAATTTTGGGACATCACGGCCAAAAGTGGGGCAAAAGTTTTTATAAAACTGCAAATTTCATTTGAGATATCAAATTACAGAGAACTTGAACCAAAATCTGTGTCTATAGTGTACAATTTTGTAAATTCCAAAATTTTTGACCCAGGTCCAAAAACTGGGGTCAAAAATTTCAAAGAATTGTAAAAATCCAGCTGGTTTATAGACTAAAGGGAATTTTAACACAAATCCAATTGTATGGAATTTTTAGCCTTCGTTGTATTTTGCAACTTACTAAACATAAAACAGGGTAATCAGGATTTACATAATTATTCTGATAATTGAAAAGTTATCTAATATCAAAATTTATACAATGATAAATATACTTCATCTAAAAAGTGAGCGAGTTCTGCAGCTCATGGAGCATATTAGTTTTAACAATGAAGAACTCTTCATTATTAAAAAAAAAAATGCTTATTACACCTCAACAAACAAGTTATGGAACATTAATATTATATGAGAAGCGTGTTCTCAGTTTTAACTCTACCGTTTGGCATTTGCCTCACTATTCTATTTGGAGTATGTGTCATGATAACTTTTGAATATATATTTTACAATTTTCATAAAAATTTGTCATGCATGTCCACACTTTTACTCTACAGACCCCAATTATTTTTGAGATTGATCTCCAATAAAACAGAAGGGGGCAGGAGGCAAAAACATGATGGGATCAAAATTATGAAAACACAAAAATGCATGTGCAGTATCAAATTACACCAAACAGAATTATAACCAAAATCTGAATATGGAGATCGTTTTTTAAAATATTAAAATTATGGGATGCAGGGCCCAAAAACAGCATCAAAACTGTGAAAAAAATTGTAAACGTTCGTGTGGAGTATCAAACTGAAAAAAATTGTAATCAAATATAATAGGCTATAGTGTACAGTTTTGGAAATTTCAAATTTTTAGGACACCATGGCCCAAAAACAAGAGATCAAAATTTGAAAAATTGTAAAAATTCTGCTAGGTCTGACACCTCAAGGGAAAGACCTAAAGGGAACTTTAACCCAAATCTGAATGTAGTGTTTACTCTGAAAAGGTTTTTAATTTTAAGGGCACCACAAGCAAAAAATGAACTCAAATTTTAAGAAAATTGTAAAATCAAATGTGAGTTATCAAGTTATGAGGAATTTTATTAAAATGCATTCCTTTAATAGCTCTACTAATTTGACAAAATTAATATTTTTCACTTATTTGACTCAATAAAATATTTCTCAATACTCCTTGAAAATTTTAAAAAAAGTGTGAGCTATGTAAACAAAAACACTACATTGTTATCAGTTATATATATTTGTGAAAAGTATTAGATATAGGTCTATATGTAAACTTTAAAGCTACATGACCTACATGAAAACATATAAACTGTTTCTGTTCTAAGCTTAATCCTGATGTAAACAAACCCACGTGGCCATCTGAAATGCCATTGGCCAGGAGCGTTGACACTGTTCACACAGTAATGTGTTACACGCAAGTGCAGAATGTCCGTACAGTCATATGAGAATTGTCTTTGGCCTACCTGTTGTCTTTAGTGTTACTGCAACAAGTGGTTTTTGATTACATTTAATCATTTTTAGGAGTACATAGTAGGGCTTTATCACCGCTGATTGTAAATATCAATTATGAGTTAGCGTTTCAGGGTACGAGTGTAAAGTGTGTGAGTGTCTCAGTGCTAAGTATTTGATGTGTAAGTTGGTGAAATGCCTATAGCGTAACTGACGCCTTTAGTGTAAGCTGGTGAAACTGATGGCTTTTTTTAATGTTTAAACTTTTTTTTGTAATGAAGCTCCAACCCAAAAAAAAACTATTATTAGAAATCAATAATGACCCGATTACCTCATATGGGGCATACCAGTCTCCATGGACTTTTGAAATCTATGGGTTTTGAATATATTAAAAAAAAAAATTATCTGTAATTTTAGATAGACACGACATTTCAACTTGGTAAAGAAATTACAGTAGAACTTGGCTAATTCGAAGCTGAAGGGACCAGTAAAAAATTCGAATTATCCAAAAATTCGAATTAGGAAAACTTTTAATAACGGTAGAAAAATCAAATCAAAAACCGAAATTCAGTAAAGCAATATGTTATTTTATTAAACAATTTCCTTATACATATGTATTACAAACGTATCAACATGTTTCAGTACAAAATATAGCATTTACAGTTTTTCAAAAAAGCTAGAAACTTTTGATTGCATTTTGCAGTTAATACACTGAGTTATAGTAAATTCTTCAAGTTTATTAAGTGCTTGGAAAATAGCGTCACTTACGTTCTGCTGTCCTTCAACAAACCGTCTCAAGTCTTGAATGTAATTTGATGACTGTGAAGCCGTTGGAATCGGTATCTCTGGAAGTTCTAGCCGGTCCCCTTCTTCATCTGAAGATGTACCATCATTTCTTTTGTTCATAACATCAGCCACGATCTCCGCATCTGTCTGTTCACCGCACACCGCCAAGTCTTCATCCATGTTTACAAACTCTTCGTAACGAATGCCTGCGTCATGTCCAACATCTTCCCAGTTATCCATAGTGGGTACGACTTCTCTAGCAGCTTTATTCTCCTCTTCACCTTCAATGTGGCAGAAACCACCTTTACGAAAACAATTAGCAATTGTTTTTTGCGTAACTTGGTTCCAAGCACTGTTGCACATGCGGGCAGCTTGAAGGATGTTAATCTTGATATTTTCGTGCTCATCTAAATAAGCACCTGACAGAATGTTTTGGACCACAAGCCGTCTGTAAAAATGCTTAAAATTTTTTATTACACCTTGGTCCATAGGTTGAACTACTGAAGTCATGTTTGGAGGGAAAAACACAACCTTTACATTTTCCATCACAGGAATAGTGTTGTGCGCTGTACAGTTGTCAGTAAACAAGACGATTCTTCTGTTTTGATTCCGAAATTTCCTGTTGATTTTTAAAAGCCATCTTTCGAAAATTTCACCTGTCATCCAAGCTTTATTGTTTGATTAATATTCAACTGGTTTCGTTTTTACATTTTTGAAACAACGTGGGGTGGCTGACTTCCCTATCATTAGCAAAGGCAGTTTTTCCGAGCCATCCATGTTTGCTCCGATTAAAAGTGTTATGCGCTCCTTGCTGTGTTTGCCGCCACTACAACTTTCTCCTTTAAAAGCAAGTGTTTTGTTGGGGGTGCATTTGAAGAATAAGCACGTCTCGTCTACGTTAAAAATGTCTTTAGCGCCTCTATCAGAAATCATTTGCAACAAATCGTCTTTCCATGAATTTGCAGCTTCAACGTCAACAGATCCACTTTCCCCACAAACAGTTTTGAAAGACATGCCATTCCTTTCTTTAAAACCATCGAGCCAACCAGTGCTGGCCTTAAAATCATTTTTCCCTAAGCTAGATGCGAATTCCTCAGCTTTGACTCTGACGAGGGGCCCACTGACTGGAATTTTTTTGTCCCTTGCTTGCTTAAACCACTTCACTACACATTCATCAACGTCAGGATTTTCTGGTCCTCGCGCTCTTTTCCTATCTTTGTCGCTTGTTTTACACACACTATTCAAAATCTTCTCTTTATTTTTTAGATACGTTGACAGCGTATTTGGTGGTATCCCGAATTCCTTGGCAATTTCAGATTTCTTTTTTTGTCCCTTTCCACTTCCCGTATAACGGCAACTTTTTCGGCAAATGTCAATGATTTGTATTGGGTCCGTGTTGGTTTTGAAAGGGCCATGATGAACACGCAACACAATAAAACAATAAGCGTCACTAAAACACACCAGTCTGTGTATACATTACTGTATAAAGAAAGGAACGGTCTCTCACTACAGAACACAGCTCGCACAGTAGAAACTCAAAAAGACTTAACACTTCCACGAATGCAGGCAGACTGAACTGAAAGCAACAGTGAGGGTGGCTGACTGACAAGGCATGGAACAAGGGACAATGGCGGACGGTACCGTTACACGAGCCAGTCATGTGTCATCGCCAGATACTGACGGCAATTCCACGAATTTGACACAAAGGACAAGCGTCTGTTCACAAAGGGCGATGCCTGCTTGTCTGTTTCCAGTCATGTCTCTATTGTTACGTGGTCTAGCCCATACAGCAGGCGATTTTTTGTAGTTAGAGCAAAATTTTTATTTCGAATTAACCAAAAAAAGTTCGAATTACAGACGATGTTTTTGCATGGTTTTACATAGGATATTCAAGGGACCACGGTAAAAGTTCGAATTATCCACGAATTCGAATTATGCACGTTCGAATTAGCCAAGTTCTACTGTACTTAAAGTAAATCAAGCAGTTCAGGACGGAGAATTGACACATCTTTTACCTCGATGAGATGTGGGTTCATGAAGGACACACGCTGGTAAAGTATGGAGTGATATCACAATAAAAACATCACGACAGGCTTTTCTGTCAGGTCTGTCAACTGGAATAAAACCACCACGTAATCTGTTCGAATCTAAAAATTGTGGGGATTATCATACTGAAATGAATGGTGACGTTTGCAAAAAATGGTTTTAAAAGATTGTTACACTGTTGCCAAACAATAGTGTAATAATCATGGATAATGCCCCATATGATGACTTAACTTATTCCAAATAGTGCGTGGCGGAAAGCTGATATTGTCACGTGGCTCAACTTAAAAACTATGTTTTGAAGAAAGTTGCGTTAACACTGAACTTTCAGAAATAGTAAAGCAAAATAAACATAAATTTAAAAAGTTTGTAGTAAATGATATTGCCAAAAAATCAGGTCATGCCGTTTTAAGGCTTCTTCCTTATCTCAAGCCCATTCTCATCCCATACTCTGAATCCCATTGAATTGATATGAAGCCAGTTGAAAGGATACATTGCCCGTCACAACACAACAGCTGATAGAGAACACGGTAAATGAGATAACGGCAAACAAGTGGAGTCATTGTGTGCAACACGTATTCAAAGAAGAAGAGAAGCTTTTGGAACCGGACCAAAGCTTGATCTTATCATCAACACTGCTGACTCAAGTGATGATTCAAGCTCTGACACAGATATGGAAGGCATTGAATTACTCTCTGACAGCAACTCATAATACACAGTACACTGGTAAATAATTATCACACCTTCTATTTTTGTTTTAAATATATGCCTAATTTATTTTTTTTTTTTTTTGGATATTCAAACAGTGAATAAAAAGCCATTAACTCTCCGTGTTATAAAATATTTCACTGTCGGTCTGACACAGTCACTCAAATTTTATTTTGGTCAGGACAAATTATTACAATTTACACGTCTTTATACAGTATCAACATTTTATATAACCTGTCTGTTCTCCTTCTGTCAAGAGTAACACGCCTCTAATTCAAGCAGCAAATAGCATTTCAGATGTACTACACCTGTTTGTTTACATCAGGATTAAGCTAAGAACGGAAACAGTATACATCAACTAAAAATCTAGGACTAAATTATTTTTCATTTAGACATTATGGTTATAAATTTAACTTAAAAACCCATACAGTAAGTTGGAATTTTAGTGTTTACTGTAGATTGTCTCCTTTGGAATTATTTTTCTAAAAAATATGATAAAATGGTAGTGGTTTTTGTAATTTTTCTGATAACTGATAAATTATCTAATGAAATGAAATATAGCTAATAATAAATGTATTTCATTCAAAATACTAAGTGAGTTCTGCAGCTCAGGGAGCCTACTAATTATTACTGTTATTCTAATGTGACAAAATTATAGTTTAATCAGTAGCTTACCTGACTAAAGAGAGGACCTTTCTTTGACAACTGAACACAACACACATGTATAAACAAGATTCCTGATTTTTTTTACTATCTGTGCAAATAAAATTATGGCAATAAACAACACAGACAGTTTTTATTAAAGACTATCATTTAAAATTCTTTATACACTACACCCAGAAGAGTAAGCAGACATAAGAAGTAACCACATAAAATTCTAATGATGGTAAACTTACCAGTTTCTTCCTCTCTATGAACAGATACAGTACAAGGTGATTTTTCTATGTTAAAGAACACATTTCCATTTTGTGTTGAATTAATACCTAAAAAAAAGTCTAACATCAAATATTTTTAATGATACAAAAACTGCAACATATAACTGAATGTACGTGTTACACTTAGAAATATTTCACAACACATACACTCATGTATACAGTACTTATGCACACAAAAGAGTTAGTTGTATACTGTAGGTCAGTGCTTTAAAAAAAATGTCTACATAATAATGTGTATGGTAACTGAAACTATCTATTCTGTTTACTTATAGGTTTGAAATTGAATTTCACTACTGCACACTACCACAGCAATTAATAATACGTAAGCAAGAGAGTACAATTTTTTTATTATACTGAAACTCTAAATACATTCAATTTTTATAAAATCAATAAATGTTTATAACCTGCCAGAGAATCCTCAACTGGTGCATTCATTTCCAGTGCCCATTACCTGAAAATAAATAATAAAAACCTGTATGTGCATGTTTAATTATTCTGTACAAACGCGTACGGATATATATTCACATAACATACAGAAGAAAGGGAGTGCAATACTAAGACAGATGCTCAAATTAGGAACTCAACTTACAATGCTCATATGAAAGTCTCTCAGATTTTATATAATTAAGATTATAATACATAAAATGTAGCTCTCCGACCAATCTTCATTTACAATGCATTAAAACTGCATATACTGTAAATATTCAATTAGTAACTTATATAGTTAAATTAAATTAATATTTAATGATTAAGTTGTAAAATGTTACATTTCTAAAAATGTACTCATTTTTAAAGAAAT
Source organism: Magicicada septendecula (assembly GCA_034769895.1). Taxonomy (NCBI): domain Eukaryota; kingdom Metazoa; phylum Arthropoda; class Insecta; order Hemiptera; family Cicadidae; genus Magicicada; species Magicicada septendecula. Next base: position 762,065,286 of record CM068367.1, read on the forward strand.
TTTTAGTCTTTTTCAGTGAACACTTATGTGAAGTTAAAACATTACTAGCTCTTTAAGTAATATACTTTCGTTACTTCCATTTTAAATTTATGGGGAAATTACATTAATTCCATATTAAATTTATGTTAAGTGATAAGAAATGTTTAACAGACCACATATACTACATAAGCAATGGTTACACTGATAACAAAAATTAATTCTTTGATACTTGTAAAATATTCATTATCTTGTATTTTTTTTAATGTGTACATTCTATCACAAACTGGAAATGCTGCAAAGAACTAAATTAATTACATAACTATATTGCTAGTTAAATATATTTAATTGCCGCTCTTCAATAATGTTACTTTTCAAAACCTGCCTTACAATTTGTAACTCCCCCATTTTTTCTTTATTTTATTGTAGTAAGTGGACCAAAGAGAATTCTTATTTTCTTTTAACCCGAAAAAAAAATCTATATTATTTTGGTTACACTGTTTAGAATTCTGAAATGAGTAAACGTTGTTTTTAAAAAAACAAACATTTCAAGCAAAACAGTGGTATCTATTTGTCTTTCTTTGAGAACCGGTAAGTCCAAATAAAATGACTACATAATTACTTCCCGCATATAAAAGTATCTTGGGTAAAATATGGTTATTTAAGTTTAATAAAAACCAATACTACAGCTTGCAGCAAGTTCCCATTAATCGCTCCCATTCTGAATGTGCTGCCATATATCAACATCGTTACGTTTTCAAATGCCCATTATATCGTATTATACAGAATTTCAATTTACACTGAAATACCAATATGGCAGACGACTGCATCAAACAGTCCTATATGTATTATCACGCACGATGCATCTGGGGTAAACAACCGCGTCCTGAATAACTTGACCTTAGCTTTCGAACTAACTTCCTGTTTCAAGAATTTCCCTGATTATAATTAACACGTACCTCCTGTTGCTTAATTATATTCGCAGTAAACGTTCTACCCACATCATACGCTTAGCGCTGATCAAAGTTCACATTTCACATAGAAACGAAGCTTGATAATTTGAAATATCAACTTGGAAAATAATCTCAAGTGAAATGAAAATTAAAGTAAGTGATATTTAAATTATCTGAATGTCTACTCACCCACATTATTTTCTTTAGTAAAATATGGTGCTGTAGAAACTAAAATAACAAACTAATTTTACATCAAGACAGCTATCGTTCGGTTAGGTCTACTATGTCGTTGGACCATGAAACTGTCGTAGTTAATAGAGACATACGGACCAAAATCGCTTGGTAACGTTCACGGTAAATTCAACCTTACAGTTGCTTTGTAGGGTTTTGAGCACGATGTTGACCGAAACCCTCCGAGGTCTTCGTAAGGGGAAATTTCCCCTTTCCCCCCTAAGCGTAGTATGTTTCAGCTTCACTGCAAATAAATGTCAGCTAACCTTACGATGTGGGGAAATTGTGAGCATGAGTAAGAGTGGTGGGGATAATGGTGTAGCTCGTTGTAGACAACAAAGAATTTCTATACACACTGTGGGAGAGCAGTGAATGGGAAAGCAATGGTATAATTGCGTAAGCCATTCAATTTACAGATGTTCTTTTACAAGTTTTATTTAAGTTAATTTTTGATAATTCACGAAACTTATGGATAATAAACATTATTATGTGTTCACGATTACTTAAAAAAAACTTTTTATGAATCATTATTTAAATTTCTTAAGAATTTGATGCAAATTGATCCAAAATTTTCTTACGGTTTGAAATAAACAATTTTGTATGTTTAGTAATTGTGGAATATAAATTTACGTATCTCTTTTTTAACAATATTACCAGAGAATTATTATCCGACTGTATATTCCTATTTTATCGTGTTCGTGAATATAATCAGTTAACATTAATTAGTTTAAGATGAAGGCGTTTAGTAATACGGGTAGGTTTCATTAGCCGCTAAATTATAGTGACAGTAACACGTAATGTCACAGTATCCTGTTCACAGTAGGAAAAAATACGTTCTACACTGAAAGATAACATTCAGAGATAACATTCTCTAATTATATACCTGTACCTATATGTGTAGATTTTATTACGCTAGTGTAAATACGAAACATTGCTCCTTATACTCAACTAACAATTAATAGGTTTAATAAGGGCGTTTGAGTATTTTACAGAAATCATGAATAATTTAAACAGTAGGCCTACTATATTACGTAGTATATACTACTCAAATATACAGCACTATAAAAAGATATTTATAATACAAAATCAATTTATCCGTCTGTTATTTATGGTATGAAGTGCTTCAGCTGAAGTAATATATATACACAGTACACTTGCAGGTGCTAGTGGCTCAGAGCGTTGGTGAGATAACCAAACTGACTGCTCGGCATTGAAAGTGCTTACCCCCCTCTCATTGTCTCTCAGATATTAGCACGCGCTCTCTCACTCTGTCTCTCTCTCTCATCTGCCTCCCTTCATGGCTTTCACTCAATATCTCACACGCCCTCGGCCTCTTGCACTCAGCACACAGTTGCTCACTCACTCACTTACTCTCTCTCTCTCTCTCTTTCTCCGCCCCTCATACTCTTGTCATCACAATTCAAGTAAATCTCTCTACGTTTAGAAACCGTCACTCGGCGTCACACCCATTTTCCGGCATCTTTTACGTCCGTGAACAAGACTTATCTATGGGTTGTTTCTTATCAAAAGGCAATCAGGAGTCATACTATTAATATACTACGTAAACAACATTTTAATACTCTTTGCATTTTTTATAAAACGACTTTGTTTTAGGTGCACATAATGATCGTTGCAATTGTCATTGTACATTGTTCTTGGGCGTCACCTGCACTAAGTTACAAAAAGTGTTTTCACTATATTCGTAATTTTTTGTAATAAGTATTAAGTAATTAATACTTAGCAGAGATGTACCTGTATATATCACCAGAAACTACCATTCACTTGAATATACAATGAACAAGAAATTCGTTATTAACAGAAACATCAGTCGCATAGAATGGCATAACGCAATTCTCTAAACTAGAAGCTCGTCATCAATCAAAGCAGTAATCCGGTAATTAGATTAAGAGCTGCTGTCAGAGACACTTGCTGCCTCACAAGTTCTAGTTTGGATCAATATCAGTAGCCCATGAATCCCTGCACGCCTATCTAATGGTCTGCTATACGTGTACCCTGTCCTATTGGCTACTTCCACGCGTGCGCTCTAATCGAGTACAGAATAACGATTTCCCATATTTGTAGCTCAGAATTTTGTTACACATCTAACAAAAAAACCCTCCAGTGGTACAGAAAAAATGAGAGTGAGAGAGAAGGATAGGAAGTTTGATAACACACACACAAGCCCCACTTCCTCCTATTACGATGTTTGTTGTTTTCAGTTTTCTTTTCAGCATGTATCTACACGACAGTTAAAGCTCGGAAGTGGAAATAATACTTAGATTCAAATCTACCGAAGTTTATTTACGAAATGTAGATGCTATAAACACGGACAGAAAATCATTTATGAAAGAAATAACAATATTAAAAAATATCGTTAAGTTTTTTGTCAGTCTACCACAAAATACTAAGGTTTAAAGTAAGTATTTAGAAACAGGTGCAATCTTACATACTTATTCCAAAAAAATATCCTTATTTAGTTTTACGTCTTGAAAAAATCTTAATTGCTACACGTGTTAATCTAAGACTGTAATCAGGGAAATACAACGTCTTTACGGATTACAAGTTACATTCGAAAATTAACGCTGTTATAGTTTGGCCGGTGTCTAACAGACTGAATACTCCCAAAAATATAAAACAATATAATAAGTAGATGTTCTTATAAATTCTCTTGTTAATAATTGTACCATTTAACATATTCAAATAAATATACGTTATTTCTTTCTAATTAATTTTACAGCCAGAATAGTTCCGTTTATTAAATTACATCAAAATTTTTGTTTACGTTTATTCAAGCCATTGCCACCCAAACTTTCGAAGTAACCGATAAATTAAATGCAATTTTTTCATAATGCATTTGTTACACACACGCGTGTGCGCGTATATAAGCAAAACGTAATAATACAGGCCGAAGAGGGTTTCGTTTGCCACACATGGTAAAACAATACTTTTAGCCTATTCGGTTATAAGGTTTTCAGTATAGGCCTTCTTAAAATTTAGTTAATGCTAAATTAAAATTTATAATATTTAATTTAGGCTACATGAAAGCTTGCGAATATTAAATTTAACGTTAGTACTAAAATAACGAAGCGTAAATAATGACATCTATATGTAATATGTAACGAAGCAACAGGAATAATTACGTTATTATAAAGTGTTCAGTGTCACGCTGTTCAACCAAGTCAGCAACGTAACACTTTTCTACACACGCTTACACAATTCTATTTTAAACCTGTTATTAGAATTTCAGTTTACAAATTACATCTGTATTCCCCTTGTACGCTTACGGGCTCTCACAAACTCTCTCACTCGCACTTTCTCTCTCTGTCACTCCCCGTCTCTCATTCCTATTGCTAACGTGTAGAGTAGAGCTTGAGTTATTCACGCGATCCTCCTGTCGCTCCCCACCTTGCACAACGTGCTATCAATAGTCAACTCATTTTCTTCCCCCACCATTTCTACACTCCTCATTCCTTCACACCGGCCGCTCCCAACCATATTTCGTACAAGTTACCAAGTAGATAAATGTAGTGATTTGTTGCTTAGCAACCAAGCACAGCCTGCAGTAGGTATGGAACTTTGGAATGTATAGATTGAAGCTGACAGCTCAGCACGCTTTGAGTTATTGCAGATAACAAGTGAACTGCGAACCGCTGAATATGTTAATAAGCTTAATAATGACACGTAAATTATAAAATGAATTTTGGCCTACGGTCAATAATTTTGATTTGTATTTTGAAGTAAAAATTGAGTAATAACAGAATTAAATATAAATTAATTAACTTATACCGGTATTGTTAGAAATTTCAGTTTGTAAATAGAATCCCAAATCTTATTATTTAATGTATCCCTCTAATTTACGAATTTTTTTTTGGCTGAAATATATTTAATTTATTGAGAGAAGAGGAGATGAGATTAAGTTTAATTTAAGTACAGTCAAAAGCTGCTATCACTGTAAAGTGTAATGTTCAAATATATTCTAGGCAAATATTACCTACTTAACCACAAAATAGAAAGGTTAAGTATCCCATGAGTCACAAACTGATAAACTGTCTGATGACACAGATGATACCCATCATGATATATGTCAATAAAAGGTTCTCTTGCAGTTATTGATGCTGACAGCTGATTTAATTATAGGTCTCCCAATATTTTATAAATTTTAATATTAATATTCTAATATTAATATTCAATATTAATAGGAGAGGTTCTCAAATATAAGATAGATGTTTTGGCTATGCAGGAGATGAGGTGGACTGGTGCTGGAATCATGGATCGAAGGGACTACTCGGTGTATTACAGCTGTCAGAACCGGGACCATGTGCTTGGAACTGGCTTCTTGGTAAGCCGTAGAATGAAAGCAAATATCATCGATTTTAAACCCCTTACACCTAGAATGTGTAAAATAAGACTTAGGGGAATTTTCTTTAACTATACTATAATAAACGTGCATGCCCCAACTGATGATAAGCCTGAGGAGGAGAAAGATGATTTTTATGACTTGCTGGAGAATGCGTATGCTAGCAGCCCTAGACATGACATAAAAATAATCATAGGTGACTTAAATGCCAAAGTGGGAAGCAGCCATACCTGTAGTAATATAGGAAAGTATAGTTTACACTCTGAACACTCAGGCAATGGTTTCCGACTATTGAACTTTGCAGTTGGTCAAAATATGATCATAGGAGGGACTTTCTTCGACCACAAAGACATACATAAGGGCACATGGATGTCTCCAGATGGGAGAACGGTCAATCAAATAGATCATGTCCTATTGGATGGCCGCCATAAGTCAGACTTACAAGACGTGAGAGTTTATAGAAGTGCCAACATGGACAGCGATCACTATCTCGTAGTTGCAAAACTGAGAGCTAGAATCTCCAATAATAGAAATGAAAAAGGAATAAAGACTGTTAGATACAATACAGAAATGCTAAAGGAAGAAGAAATAAAACGGAGGTTCGAGGAAGTTACTAATGAGAAAATTAGACAGTGGAGACTTGAATGCCGTGAGGAACAAGATATAGAAAACCACTGGCTTAATCTAAAAAACATGTTAGTGACCACGGGAGAAGAAATCGTTGGTTTGAAGAAGAGACATGGGCGAGATGAGTGGTTTGATAAGGAGTGTGAAGAGGCAACTGACTTCAAAAACAAGACATACAAATTTATGATCCAAAGGAAATGCACTAGGGCTGTTCAAGAGGAATACAGGAAGGCCAGGCGGAGGGAAAAGAAGATTCATAGAGGAAAAAAGAGGGAGTATATGATGAGACAGATGGAAAAGATAGAGGAATATAAGAGTAAAAGGCTGAGCCGAGATATGTACAGGAAGGTGAATGATATGAGACAGGAATTTCAGCCTAGAACAAATGCCTGTAGGGATAATAATGGTGGCCTTGTGAGTGATAATGCTGGCGTGATCAGGAGATGGACAGAACACTTCGAAGAGTTGCTAGGCTCAGTTGGGGAGGCTTCGATGGAGGCATCTGAGAATGAAGAGGAGGTAGGAGAATTCGAGGATGATAGAGAGGAGTTGGTGCCATCCTATGACGAGGTGTATGAAGCTCTAGAAAAGCTTAAAAATAACAAGGCAGCAGGTTCCGATGGTTTACCAGGGGAACTATTAAAGAGCGCAGGAGGAGATTTCATAAAGGAATTTGCCCATCTTATAGAGCGAATATGGCTGGAGGAGGTAATGCCTGATGAGTGGAACAATGGGGTGGTGTGTTTAATACATAAAAAGGGTGATCCGCTTATATGTAAAAATTATAGGGGCATCTCTCTACTTAATACAGCATATAAGGTATTGTCCAACATCATATTTTCTAGGCTGCTTCCCTACGCTGAGGAAAACATAAAAGAATATCAGTGTGGATTCACTAGGAATAGGTCAACAACAGACCAAATATTTACACTAAGGCAAATCCTGGAAAAAACGTTGGAATATGGAGTGCCCACTCACCATCTCTTTGTGGATTTCCAGTCGGCATATGATTCAATCAACCGGAAAATGCTATATAGAGCTATGAAGGAGTTGCATATACCATCTAAGTTGGTGCGTATGGTTGGAGTAGTTATGTCCAATTCTAAGTGCCAAATCAGAATACAATCAAATCTATCTAACTCCTTAAAAACATTGAATGGGTTGAAACAAGGAGATGCCTTAGCATGTCTGTTGTTCAACATAGCTCTAGAAAAGGTCATCAGGGATTCAGGAATTCAAACTAGCGGACACATATTTCACAAGGAGGTACAGCTTCTGGCCTATGCCGATGACATTGACGTCATAAGTAGGTCTGAATCTGGCTTAAAGGAAGCCTTTCAGGAACTGGAGTTGTCCGCTAAGGCTATGGGCTTGGTTATAAACCAAAGCAAAACCAAATATATGGTTGTAGGTGCCAATACTCGTACCCTGTCCCTGCGCATTAACGATTATGAATTTGAAAAGGTTCAGGGTTTTCCATATCTCGGGTCATATGTGGACTCTGGAAATGACTCCTCTAGAGATATTGAAAGACGAATATTATCTGCTAATAGGTGTTACTACGGACTGGTGAAACATTTTAAATCAAAATTAATAACTAAAGATACAAAAGCCTCCCTATACAAGACCTTGATTAGACCAGTCCTGATGTACGGCTCGGAATGCTGGGTGTTAAAAAAAACTAGATGAGCAGAGACTATCCGTTTTTGAGAGGAGGGTACTGAGGAGAATCTATGGCCCTGTGAGGGAAAACAACATTTGGAGGCGACTGCATAATCGAGAGTTGTACGAAAGGTTTAAAGATCTTCCGATCGTGCAACTCATACAAATTAACAGATTGCGTTGGGCTGGTCATGTGCAGAGAATGGCGGAGGATAGAATCCCAAAAAGAGTGATGAATTATTTGCCGATGGGAAGGAGAAGGAGGGGAAGACCGCGTACAAGATGGCTGGACCAGGTTGGTAAGGAGGCAGTGAGGCTGGGTGCAGCAAACTGGTGGACATTGGCTGGGAGTAGAGACCAGTGGGGAAGATTTCTTTTGGAGGCCAGGGCCCGGACTGGGCTGTAGCGCCGAGGATGTATGTATGTAATATTAAATAATTTATCACTTATGAAAACAGGATTACACTACTATTCATTTTAGTAAATTGTAATTGTAAAATGAGTGTAAATAATTATAAAACAAACCCTCAGACAATATACACTAAACATTTGGAACTACTGAATTTTTTAGTTAAATTTATAACCATAATACATGTATAGTGGCTATTTATAACCATAACTACGGCACATAATGCATAATGACAAATAATTTAATCCCAGCTTTTAAGCTCACACCTATTTTCATTGATTTTCAGTTCATAGGCTTGTATCTAATACTTTCACAAATGTACATAACTGATAACAATATGTAAGTTTTTTTGCAAATATACTTTACAAATTTTTGTGGGCATCAAACATTTGTAAAAAGTGTTGAGAGATATTAATTTTGTAAAATTAAATAACATACAGAGTTTGTGCTTTGAAAAAAAAATCCTCATAATTTGACACAGCACACAGACTTCTACAATTTTCTTAAAAGTATGACTTCCACTTTTGGCCAGTGGTGCCAAATTGTAAGATTAAATAATTTACATAGTAAAGATTACATTTGGACTTCAGACAAAATTCCATAGTCTGAGACCTGGCATAGATTTTGAGAATGTTTCAAATTTCTGATCCTTTTTTGGGCTCTGGTGTTCCAAAATTATTAAATTTAAAAAACAGAATACTATATTCAGATTCTCGTTAAACTCTCTTTAATTTGATACCTCACATATATTTATGCAATTTTTCAAAATTTTTACCTCTCACATTTTTGCCCATCATCACCCATTTTGGAGAATAATTCTCAAAAACAATAGGGATCTGTGGGGTAAAAGTAGAAACACACATGCCAAAGTTTTAAAAAGTTAGTTGATGACTTCAAAAGTTATCATGAGGCAGAGAGAAAGAGACAGACAAATCTCACAAGGTTGAGAACTTGCTTCCCATGTTCAATCACAAAAAAGAAAGAGAAAAATTAAAACATGTTTAGCAGTCCAATAACATTTATATTATTGGACATAAAATATGTAAAATCAAATGCATAATGTTAACTGATTATAAAAATTATTTTTTAACTAGTATAATTCCTTTTCTTGACATATTTAATACACTGATATTTCTTAACAAGTTTTTTGCCGTCTGAGATATATTTCAAGAGTTATGCATTTCAGCTGTGTTAATTGTCATTTGTTCTTGTATTTGTTATTAAGTTGGTTATTACTGCTGGCTGATTAGAACAGGGCTTTCCAATTTGTGTGTTATGAATGTGTTTGATGGACACTTTTGTTTTTGTGAGAGAATGCAACATTTAGAGTTTTAATCATTATGTCTTATTTTGTATTAATTTGAATTTGTTTAAGAGGTCATTTGTTTTACGTGTTATGTTTGTACATATGTAGGTCTTCCCAAATCTTCATTTTAGTGGTGTAGCGTGGTACACATTTTATGTACTGTGTAATATCACAAAAATATAATTAATTGTCAAATGTCAGTTGTATTTTGTAGAGCCCCAAGTAGTTGGTGCCAATTATGTTATGTTCAATATTTTATCACTAATAAAATTTACTTACTTAGGCCTCACGTTGTAAGCACGAAATGTGTTATGTTTGTTTGTTTACTGATTGTTAATTGTTAATGAATATAAATGTTCAAATAATCTCAGCAATAATCTGAGTTGTATGTTTAATAATATTTATTTATAAATGAGAACACACTTCTTTTGCTGCTCTGAATCATTCAATTTTTATTCCTTAATTCTCTTATTATAATAATTTTCTTTTCTTCTGTTAATTAATAACAAATTTTCCTTTTTTAAGGTTCTTGCTCCATCTAGCTCTCGGATCCATGAACAAATTTTTTATCTCAGGGTTATAACCAAATTAACAATCGTCTTCAGTAAAATTATAAATTCATACAAGTTTTACATTAATAACATACATGAAGAAAAAATTTTAATGTGTAGTAATTAATTGTTGTTTGTATATGATTGTTTGGATGTGAGTTCTTGTGGTTATACAAAAGAAATCAATTCAGATAATTTTACAAACTTAATATTACACATTACAAATATAAAACAATTAAAATAATTAATTATTAGACATTAGTAATACAATTGACAAGAGAAACAATTTAAAAAAATAATTGTGTATTACGTAGCTCATAGTTCATGAATTCTCAACATGGCGCGCTGCTGTCCCCCTTCAACTACATTGAAATAAAGCAAGAGACGCCATTTTCCTTGAGTTGTATACACACTGCTGAATGTTTAATAAAAATTATATGAGTTCTACACTTTTGTTTGTTCAAAATAAGTTTGTGTCACTCACTTTGTATATCATAGATTATGTTTATAAATGTAGTCGCACTAAATGTGTTTGTTATTTAGTTTGTATTGAAGTGTTGTGTAAAACGTGGATAGTTGTCAAGATGGCTATAGTATTAAAACGATCTCACCAAATTCAAAATGTAGTACTCCATTTTAGGATATTACTTTCAGCTTTCCTTCTTCAGGTTGGTCGAATATAAATTGTTCGTTAGTTTACTGATATCTCCTATAACTTTACTTGTCTTTTTACTATAATTTTCTTCTCTAATATTGGTTGGATTGGCAACTGATTCCGTTTGTTCTTTTTGCATCGAACGCCCACACTAGACAAAAAAAACTTTCTTCCTTGTAAAACCAGCTTTAGATTCATCTATAAGAGGCCTTGGATTGTTTGGTGTATTTTTCGGTCTCAGGGCTGTTTTGTCCGCCTCCAGTAAATATAAGTTTTTTATATAACCTTACTTTTCTTGCTTATTTTTACATAATCCCGTTTATGTTTTTATTTCACTTAATTTTATATTGTCACTCACACTAATGCAGTTGATTTTATTGGTCACTTTATATAAAATACATGCCATTCTCACCTTTTGGCCATACTAGGTTCACCACACTTTATATTTTTATCATTGTTTACACTGTGTCTTTCGCACTGTTTCATTGTTATTATTTATCACTTTTCTATTCACTTATCTCACCTTGTATGTTTTTTGAATAAACACAGTTATGAAAATAATTACCTTGTCTTTACTATAACACTTTATATGAGCTAATAAAGACCTAGCTTGACTTTTAGGCTTGCGTTATACAAATGATTTTGCTTAACTCTAAATACATTTTTACTTACATACTACAACATTATTATTTACAATATTATAATAAAATATACAAAATCACTTCCCTAATCTATTGGGTAATTAGTAGGCCTATGTCAAATACACAGTCCAGTCTAGTCCTTTATTATGTCTGTTTGTAAAGTTATTTACTATGTTTGTTTACAAAGCTAATTCCTGTTTTTAATTTATTCATGCATCTGTAAAATACTTATTTTTTATTCAGGGTTTATTGTTTTAGTTATTATAATTCTTCCTTATATAATTATTTTTGGTTGTTCTCATTTGATTACTCATTCTTTATTGCATTCCTCATTCAGTTACATAGTATTTATCTACCGGTATTTGATTAGTTTTACTATACATTTTGCTGGTACTGGGTAATTCTCTATTCGTAAGTAACACCTTCTCTCCTACTTGATATTTTATGACGTTCTGTTTTTTTTTTGTATTTATTATTTTTTTTCTGTCTTTTCGATTATTTTGTTATAAAATATTACAGTATCAAACCTGTATTCAAGGTTTTCAGGAAAATTGATCATTTCTTTAATTTCTTGGGGTGGTTGTTTTTCATACATGACTGTGTATAGGGTGGTTTCTATTGACTGGTGATATGCCAAATTTAGAAAACTTTCTGCTGCTGACAGGTACTCACTCCACTTTCTTTGTTGGTCAAAGCAGTACGTTCTAAGTATTTTTCCAACCTCCCTTAGTACTCTCTCAGCTGGATTGTTACTTGGATGGTAAACTGAGGTTTTATATGTTTTATTCCGTGGTTTAATAGAGTATCTTTCCACTTTCTCCCTTTGAATTGCGTACCGTGGTCAGTAATACAGTAATAATGGATTTCGGTGTTCTTAGTTCTGGTATGTACTGATTAATGATTACATCGATTATCTTATTGGTGGATGCGCGGGTAATGGGATATAATTTTGTAAAATGATCGAACATTATTATATAAATTTATATCTGTGTCGTCCTCCACTGCGAGGAAATGGTCCACATATATCCAGAAATACTAAATATCACTATAATTGTGACGACTCGGAACACAAAGTTTTTTATAAGTAAAAACGTAAAGTTTTACCTTACAGCCTAAACCGGCTTTCACCTATAGAAGGCTTCATCAGAGGCTGTCGTTAGTAGCGCTGCTCGTATTGTTGTTGGCGACGAGAAAGTGTTTCGAAAGATTGAAGCTGTGTGTGTGTGGTGAGATGTGTTCGAATAAATGTTCTAGACACTCTAGAACAATTAGAAATATACAAACACACAAAAACAAATAAAAACGACATCCTAAACGAACAGACACAATTCAAATCGCACGCATTATTCGAACACATCTCACCACACACACACAGCTTCAATCTTTCGAAACACTTTCTCGTCGCCAACAACAATACGAGCAGCGCTACTAACGACAGCCTCTGATGAAGCCTTCTATAGGTGAAAGCCGGTTTAGGCTGTAAGGTAAAACTTTACGTTTTTACTTATAAAAAACTTTGTGTTCCGAGTCGTCACAATTATAGTGATATTTAGTTAAGTAACGGACACGTCATGGACAACGAAATCCAAGAACCAGAAATACTTTTTCTAATTTATGTTTTGATGTTATGGGTATCATTACTCCTTCTTTTTTCTCATTGTTACATTTTACTAATTGGCAAATATGACAAGTTTGGATATAGCTTCGGACTCTTCTATTGATATCTTTAATGTACACCTGTTCTTCCAATGCTTTGATTACCTTTAGTGCTCCCATGTGACCATATCGAATGTGGTGGTCCAAGATTAACTCTTTTCCAATGGTTCTGGGTATTATTAATTTCCAATTATTCTGGTTGAATTTAGGTTTTACAAATAATATGCCGTCATGTATACAGTAAAATTGTACTATATTGTCATCTTGCTCAGTTAATCTTTGTCTGATTTTAATTAATTTTGCATCCGTCTTTTGTTGTTGTTTAATTTCTCTAACAATGTTCTCCAAATCAGATCTATTCTTTATTATATGGTATATCTTTGCTACTTCTTCTTTTTCTCCTTAAAAAGTCTGGTTTTCTAAGTTAATTCAAGATAGTCTGTCGGCTGGAATATTTTTCTCTTCTGGTATATATTCCCAATTTATATTGTACTCCTGTAATGCTAGTACCCATCTGGTTAATCTACCATGGCTTAATTTACACTTTTTTTTAGAAATGATATTGATTTATGGTCAGACCTGACTGTTATTGAGTATCCTAAGATGTAAGTTCTGAACTTATTGCACGCAAATACCACACTCAGTAACTCCTTTTTGGTGACATTGTAGTTTCGTTCACAGCTGTTCAGTACCCTACTGGCAAAACTAATAACCATATGGTTTCTTTCATCGTCCTGATTAATTCCGCTCCAAGACTTACATTACTAGCATCACAGTTTAAATAGAAAGGTTTACTAAACTCAGGATGGTGTAACATAACGGACTCTACAAATTTGTCTTTAATTAATTGCAATATTATATACTGTTCATATCCCCATGTCCATTTGTCTTGTGATGATAACTGATGTTGTAATTTTGCAGTTAATTCTGAATAATTCTGTTGAAATTTATGATAGTAATTGCATATTCCAAGAAATGATTGCAATTGTCTTCTATTCTTGGGGGTAGGAAACTGCTGAATTGCATTTTAGAGCAGGTGCCCAAGGGGTTGGTATGGGGAACATATGAGCACCTCATTCTGACAGTAGATATTGTTTATAGAGTTCATAGACATCATATTTATGAATGTTGCCAGGTCAGAAAGTGGTCGGATAATTATTTAAGGAAATTACATGGGATTTGCCATAAGGCGAGAGATAAAATCGAGTACTTTTATGTTTTCTATCAAAAGTAGGGGGTAAAATGGAGTGTAGGAAAGGAAAAACAATTAAACATTAAGAATGTAGTATAAACATAATTTATTGAAAAAATGTAAAAGAAAGTTGATACAAAAACGTGATTAAACACGAACAAATATTAAAATTTTTTATTATATATTTTCACAATCTTTGTTAACGCATTTACATAATGAAATACAGGTCAAATTTTCAAATTTAGTTTTTTACAGTAAAAAGACATTGTCTGACAATTAGAACTGCATTTACATGGGTTTATTAAGGTTTCTGGCAAAGGGGTTCTTGTCATTTGCTTAGGATATAAATAATGTTCATGTACTTCGTATCCGAAGTACAGAAAATTAATAGGTTCAATAATTGGTTCCGAAGCATTTTTCCATAAATAAGTTTGTGCTGCAGCTCTTAAACAATGCAAGTAGAGTGAATCAGAAGTACATATTATTCTTGATATATTTAAACCAAATCCAATATTCTGGGATAGCATTTTGTATCGAAGTTCATCCACAGTGGTTTTCTGTTTTGAACATAGATAAGTGCAAACTTTCTCTAGATCTTCGAACTGCTGAGGAGTGAGTACTCCATTTCCCAAGGTTGAAACTGCGTTTTGAACGAAATCAAGTGATGCAGCTTTCAAGGATTGTTTTTTATTCCCAAATCGACTAGTCGTGTCGCAGCCTGTTAAGGCGTGTAATGCAGGCAAGATATTACAGATGCCTTCTCCAAGGGATTGAGCTGCCAAGTGACAGCCTAAAACACATTTTTTCTTGTGCAAACCATCGAACCATAGACCTCGACAGCCAGTCTGAGCAAGCTTGTGCCAGAAATACATACCTAAGACGAAAACATCTGTATCAGCACTTAGAATGATAATATCTGCATTTTGCGTCTTCGCAGCATGAAATATATGAGAAAACATTCGTAAATCTGCTTCTAAGTGATTAGATTTCAAATCTGTTACCTCTGTAAAAGTGCAACCTTGTATTTTCATACATATTGTTGGGTCGTCGTATCCACCGCAAATGTACAGATCTTTGTCGTTGTCGACTTGAGCGAATGAGGGAGCATTTTTGCAAAGAAATTGAACAAGCTGTAATTTATTTTCTAAGTTGGCAAAAAAATCTTTGCAATTCGTTGTAATTTTCGTTGATGAACTAGATATAATTATTTTACTGGAAGTCTGTCCTTTAGCTCATAATTTTTACTCCAAAAACTTAATGGAGATATCATCGTGTCTGTCGAATACAACATCGACCCTTTGAACATAAGGTTGGGACAAAAGTCCTATGATTTTTTTGAAAAATGCTCCTGCAAATTCACCAAAAGTGCTAAACTTATTTAGTTGAGTTTGATGCATGATCGACATGCCATCAACAATGTATATTTTTGGAGTATCTAAGGATATAATGTCCTGTAGGGCATTATTTCCACAATCATGATTGTTTTCTATTTCAAGAGCTAATATTGATTTGACACATTTCCAATGATATTTTGAATAATATAATATTTCATGGGATGATAATATATTAAGGTCGAATTCTCGCTGGGTAGCCAACATGAATGATTGTTGGGCTTTTGTTATATCTTTCGAATCTTGCAACTGCTTGTTGGCACTATTAGCTTTAACATCTGTAGCAGAACAAAAATTTTTAAATTGTATTATTTTTATAGGGTCAAAAATATTTTTTTGTTTCAGCAGAAATTGTTCTTTCTCAAAATTATTTATCAAGCTTTCACCAGCTTCATAAATATTGAGCAAACATTGAGTTGTGGAGTTTTCAGCAAGAGCACCTGTAAAAATGTTACGAGACCACAGTCGTTATTTACCTTAAAAGGATTGCAATCATTCATACATGAAATCAAATTCTCAATGTCCTTGTTATCTTTAGCAATCCTTGATGGACTCCACTCACTATGGGAACTGGAATCGATGTCACTTATAGCATCACTTTGAATTCCAAGATATGATAAAAGGGCCGAATGAATTGCATTTTTAAAGGGACACAAAAGTAGCCACCTCTGCATCGCTTCTTTATTTTGTGTAATACCAATTAATCAGGTGACTGCTGAAAATCGATTTTGAGTCTGTTCAAGTGCCAAGTCGCAGCCTACTGAATTAAATTTTACTTCTATTCGTTTCACAGAGAGCATTCCTCTCTGCAAGTCATCGATTACTTCCTGGGGCAATTGAATCATATCCTGTATGTAAAGAGTGACTCCACGCATATAGTTTGTGTGATTCATAGCAAAGAAATACGGTAACATCTGTCTTGTAGTTTGCAAATGTAGATCAAAATCGCAGATTCTGTCGGCTTTAATGGAATTTAAAAGGATGTCCACCATGTCACAATAATTGCTGAAATACTTGTGAAATTTTCGTTTTCGGTGCACATAACACGTACATAATCCCAAAACTTTGTTAAAAAATCGTCAATAATGTTTAAGTACATGTTATATTTTTCAATGAATCCACAATGGACTTTATCTACCGTAGCCTCTCTCATCTCCTGAAGACACATCTGCAGCTTCTCAGCGTCATGAGAAGAAAAGGCCATGTGTTCAATAAATTCCGCAAATTGCAAAGCTTCAGTGGCCTCATACGCAAGTTTATGTGCTTGTATGCCTCTATTATACTGTGTACCTTTAACAATGTTGGCTAGAGTATTAGGCCCATAGATATTCACCTCAACAAGGAAAGAGTCAAGTCCACTACCTTCAATGTATTGACCCAAGCAGCGCAGAAAATTTTTTTGTAAATGAAATGTTCCAACTCTTAATTTTAAATTACAAAATTCTTGAGTTTTCAGTTGGATTTCTTTAGCTATGAGATATATAGACATATCACATGAGAGAACTGCAACCTCCTTACCCAGAGAGTAACTTAATTCAACAAAGTTTTTCATAGCAGTATAAACAACATCCTTCGATGTGGGTGGTTGTGGGATGACAGGAAAATATCCTACGGTTGATATACATGTATTATCTGATGAAAGAAGTTGCTGGAATAGCGTCCATCCTGGTATGGCATTGGCAGATGGTCTGACAAAATTGTTATTAGATTTATCATACTGCATTCTGCATAAGACCCATAAACAATTTGTAATTTGTAAATTAGTCTGCTTGATATTTAATAAGTAATTACTTTCGACATAATTGGGTGTACAAGATATTGTATTTATTGTATTACAATGATAAATCTCTTGACAATTCAAAGCTCTTTAATCGTTATCGCTCTGTTCACGTGTAGGCTTTAGTTTCAGAAGAAATGTACCATCTTGCGAAGGATTTTGTTCTTGATAAACCACCATGGCAGTAACATGGGTTGACTCTTTGCCACTTAATGTTTCTTCGTTAAAATCGTTATTGTCTATGGCACCATGAAGAAACAATGATGGGTTTCGTGCAATATTTTTAGGTATAAGTATTTTTTTATCTTCATCTTCACATAAAATAGATGTGGTCACTTCTTAGTCAAGGTCCTTCAATGCTTTATAACTTATACATTGACCAAATTTGTTCAATATCGTAATAATATGTTTTGATCTACTCAGATGGTGAATGGTTTCAGCCAAAGCTACATGTTTAGGCGTTTTTTCATTAGTAATAGTATAAAAAATATCACAAAACACTGAAAGTGCTTTTAGAAGAACGTTTTGGCCTAATTTATTATTCTTAGCGCTGAGCATTGCTTGCATAAAAGTATTCCATGTCAGTGGCAAATTGATGTTTTTCAATGAATTTGTGATGCTAAAAAATACGCCGAAATATATTCAATACATAAAATTCACTACCAGGACTTACCTGTGCACAATCACAAATACTTACCTATTTAAATTTTACTCAGAAGACCAAGGTCGCCACGATTATTTTTTATAGGTAAAATATCGAAAACCTTTACACTCCACCTTAAATAAAAAGGACAATTTTGCAATCTGACCACACCCAATTAATAATTCAGAAAGATTCCGGAACGTTTAGACGAATTTCGCAACACAGAAATGAGAACGTGGTAATGACGAAATAACTTAGTCTAACACATGATTATATTGTGAATTCAATAATTTTAATTTCTCACACATTTTATGGATACTACCAGAACACTACAAGATGAAATTTTTTAAATCTAATTTTGTTTTTTGGTACCATTTTTAATCATTATTAAGACAGCCCATTCTGCACATTCTCTCTTTCATTCAAATTCATACGTTACCCCTCGTTTGATTAATTTACAGATCTATTTATTTAGTTTTTCACTGTCACTATTCAGGACGAATAAAACACGTGTCGGTCACCCGAGTCAATTGTTCACTACTCATTGTAAGTCGCCACGCCACCGCACAAATGATACTCGGTATTTCGTAACTTCCTCGAGTCCCGGTCGGTATTATCGATATTGTTGTTTTACGCACATCTTATAAAACAACACCGACCGGGACGCCGACAAAACTGTAAACGTTTGTTAACGGAGTCTGCTTCTTGTTGACTGTCTGGCGTCTCTGCTTAAGGTAGACTGTGTTTGGGCGGTAGGAAGTTCGTATCCACGGCCCGTTTGATTTCGTCGTCGTTCAAGCTGAATTGCTGTGGCTTACGAGCTCTATGCATGAAACAGATTAGTTATATCAGCCAAATGGATAGACGATATTTGTCGCTGCTAGACTGATGTCACTAGCAGTAGGCGGGGCTTAACTATATTTCCTGTAGTTGGCTGGTTGGTTTTACAACTTGTTCATTCCAGCGCCATTTTTTACAGCGCCGTTGGAGTTTTTCGGCGTCACTACAGCGCACATGCTTGAGATGTTAAGTGCGTGCATCGTCACACATATACAGAGTTCTGAGAATTCGAGGGTGTGCAAATTCCTTGCTGAGTTACACAACAGAAACTGCGTCTTACGGCTTTGTTCTCAACACTCTTCTACTTGCCACGTGGTCTGTTATAATGGAAATAGCGTTGTCGGAAAATAAAACTTTCACAATATTTTTATAAAATCCCGCAAAAAATGAAATAAATAAAATACAAGTACCCCATAACTGTAAGAAATAAACTGACCCAATTTTGGACACGTTACAAATTATCAATAAGAATCTCATCGCACAAGTAGCCATCTTGTACTAGTTTTGTATTTAATACCTCTTTTCTAAGTTTTTTTTGCATACGTTACGACTTCATCGGCTGATTCTAACACGTTCAATCACACTACTGAATGGGATGCAGCTCATGAACACCATGGAAGATTTTGACCTTTCAACCGGATATGAAAATAAAACTGTCTCACCGTATTTATCGATAAAAAGTGTTTTCATTGTTCGATTATCTACAACCGCGTCTTCAATTTACGTAAGTTCTGCAACCCGGGATGCTAAATATGTCATTTCAAAAGAACACGTGGACATTTCGTCTTTTATTTCATCGATAAGTTTCTCAAATGCAATCCGTAGTTGTTTTGGAGGTATTTTAGATGACGGTCGGCCTGCTGGATTTAAAGAGGATCTCAGTACTCTTACATAATTGTGATAACAAGCCTATGGTATCTGATCTCTTTAGCAAGCAAATCAGTCGCAGTTTGACATAGACTAATTTCAGAGAAAATGTTATCTTGTCTTTTATGTGCAGCGTTGAAAATCTGTTGTGCCGCAGGAAGTTCAGAACACGTGAAAAGTTTGCTACATTTATTTTTCGTTACTTGGCCACATATCAAACATTTATTCGTAGATGATCCAATGCTCCTTGAAGAAGTACGAGTGTTTGGGTTATCTGGCAATGTTGCTTATGAGCTGGTAGTAGCAGTTTCTTCTTGTTGTAATTTATGTAGTGCTATCTCTCGACATCGAATTTTTTCTTCGCTTAGATAATTTGCCATACAGGCTCTGTGCCACGAAAAACACTGTATGTTTGATTCTGGATTATACAATCTCTCAAACTTGTCAGAGATAACATCCTTGCGTCTATCTGCTGCTCTTTTTATTGTTAAAAATGAATTTGATTTTGGTTCGTTAACCAATTGTCCTGATGAATACAAAAAAAGCACAAAACCTCACCTGGTGTTTTCCTCTTCAACGTGTTGACAACTTGTAGTGACATTTTTTCACTCATAAATACGTATTAAATGAAAAATTACAGAAATAGTTTATATAGGTTAGGTTCACAAATTACTAAAATACTTCGTTACAAACGAAACAAATTCGTGTTAAATGTACAAAATAATTAGAGAAATACTTTAAATAAGTTAATTTCACTAAATACTGACGAAATACTTCCTTACAAACGACACGTATGTACTACGTACAGCGTCCAAAGATGACTAACAATGCGCGCTTACTTTATACATAGGGGAGTGGAATCGACCATCTGCCGCTCCGGCAACATACTTTTTTTTACCTGAAGGTCTCAGGTATACGACTCACTACTCAGAATGCGGTGCTCATATTTTACATACACCAGTCCCTTGGGCGCCCGGTCTATTTACTTTGTCTGGTGATGTAGAGATACCGGATTCTGATAAAATAAAGCCTAAAAATTGGACTTCATCTGCGATAAATTTAGATTTATCAAGTTTCAGAGTGATATTATTGTTAGATAGCTTTTGTAGCACATGCTCGACTCTATTGCAATGTTCGTCCCAATTTGATGAAGTAATTAGTAGGTCATCGAGTATATGGTTGTGAATTGTAATGCTTCTTGACCTAGTATTTGGTCCATGCATTTAATAAAAATGGCTACGGAATTGATAAGTCCAAAGGGTAGTCTTTTGAATTGATAGTTTCTCCCGTCAATAATAAATGCCATATATTTTCGACTATCAGGGTGCAGTTCTACTTGCCAATATCTGCACACTGTATCCAAAGTGCTAATGAATTTAGTTTCATGAAATTTGTTCAATATTTCCTCAATTCCTCCGGGAGATGTCCGGTCATTAATAATCATTTTGTTAATTTCCCTAGCGTCAAGACAAAGTCGTACCTTCCCATTCTTCTTCGGGATTGCTACTATATGATTAGTATATGGAGAATGACTGTACTCAATAATGTCATCTGCCATCATTCTATTAATTTCTGTCCTTACTTCTTCCTTTAATGAATAAGCGATGGGGTAAGATTTCTTATGGAATTCAACGGGTTCTCTGAATTTTAACTTACATTGATAACCTTTGACTTTACCGGGTGCATTCGAAAAAATATGCTGATATTTATTACAGATTGATATTAGTTTTTCTACCTGTTCTTCACTCAACTTTACTCCCATCTTTTCTTGTTGAAGTTTTTTGATCTCTTCCAATTTACAACACCATAATTCATTATTGTCATCCTGATATTTGATTCCCTCTTCTGGTGTATAATCCCTGCAATAATCATCTTCCCTAACATGATAGCTGGCTCGGTTCTAAGGGGCACATTGGCTTCCAATTAACTCAGCCGTCCATACTATACCATCTGAGGTCAGAGACACCTTCTCTCTGCTCAGGTCAGTTATTGCTGAATATTGTCTCAACATATCACATATCACATCCTATTATTACATTGAAAGGTAGACCGTGTGCTACCAAGAATACCATGGGGATGATTACACCATTGCTTCTTAGGTCTAACAAAACTTGTTTTCTCACTGACTTATTTTGGCGTCCAGTAGCTCCAACCAATATGACATTGTTCAGAGGTAAAGTTGGTAAGATTTTTCTACATTCCTTCTGAATTCTGTCTAATTCTATGCTATCTATCAGCGATACATTTGCACCAGTATCAATCATTATCTTAGTTGGAATTCCATTTATCTCAGCTGTTATGTAAGTAATTTCATTACTGTGATTTGTGATGTTGGCAGACTCCTCATCCAGTAAGTCGTCTCTGATATTTTTTAAATAATTGTTTTTTATGATCGTTATCATCTTGTCTGATGTATTATAGTTTTGTCTCAGTCAGTACCCAAAAGATTCGTTCAGTGACGGTCCATTATGAGTTTTCACTGCCGCCTCTCGTTTAAATTGTGGCTTTCTTCATTGGTTCTATGTTCCTGCTGATTGGGTTGGTTATTGACATGTGACTCCTGTCTCTCTTCTTGATTGTTATTTAATGCTTCATAGTCATTCATCCTTCTACTGATTAAAATTTAAAGTTTTTTACCTTAATCCGTCTATGTGACCACTTAATTTTGTCTTCTTTGTCTTCTTACCATTTCGGATTATGTTAATCCATCATCAGAGATTAAAAAATTCGTCGGTTAAGACTTCGTTAAAACATTAAAAGTTACACTAAAAGACATTTAAGTATATATTCCACAAACACAGCGACGTACGCAGAAGTGAGTGCGCATTCAATACTGGTTAGCGACGTACTGCACAGTTTATTGGAGTTTTCATGTTATCTATTGTTGTGTTGGGGCGTGTATTCTATGGCTATGTTATCTATTATTTTATCATATAGTGTATGCGATTTAAATGCCAATTGTTCGTTTAATATATTATTGGGATTATTTCTGAAGGCTCGGTAAATTTCGAACTCTTCTACCGCATCCATATATCGTCCCTTTCTGCAAATGTGTAAGGGTTTGCAATTTGCCTCAAAATTTGTGTAATTATGATTCAATGAGACGAGATGTTTAGCGTAGTTTGATTTATTTATATTTGAAATGCTCGTGGGTAAGTGTTCTTTATATCTTTCGAAAAAAAACTCCTGCCAGTCTGACCAATGTAATGCATGATCCGAAACGCGTAAGAAGACAAAGAAGACAAAATTAAGCGGTCACATAGACGGATTAAGGTAAAAAACTTTAAATTTTAATTATAATTGTGACGCGGATATCAATACAATGATTTTAAAATCCTTCTACTGTCTTGGATACTCCTGCTTCATCTCATACCGTTTCTGTGATAATAATTAATCTCATTATTGGTGTCTCTGTTGTAATTTTGATGTCCATAATTATTGTCGAAGCTTCTGAGTCTTTGATAGTACTGTCTTCTAGGATCTCTGTTAGTTTCTCTATTATCGGTTCGTATATGGTTTACTCTAGGTCGGTAAGTTCGATTACTATTATTATTATCACCATGATTCTGCCTGTTGTTATTGTTATTAATATTACTATTATGATTATTATTATTACTAGTATTATTGGTATTATTATTATTGTTACTACTTCCAATATAGTTATCATTTTTTTGCCGGCTTCGGCAGTAATAGTTCTCAAGTTCATAGTTTTCCAATAAGGCTGCCAAGGCTTGTATGGTCTTGATTTGCCCGCAAAGTCTTGCTCTTGCAATTCCTTCTTCGTAGTGGTAAGATAATTTAGTAACCAAACATTCTTCAGGTATTTTAGGCTCCAAATTCTTGGCTAAACATACCTTACCTAGGAAATATGCTGTCAGTGATTGTCCTCTATGTGGTTCATATTTGCCATTACAGATGTTATCTTTAACTATATTCTGGGTAGATTCCGACCAGTATTTGGCCTTAAATAGTGTTTTAAATTCCTGGTAATCATGAATGTTGTGTCTGGTTGCAGTCCACCAGTTATCAGTCATGTCCTTGAAGTGCTCATCTAACATGCTCCTAATAGATGTCCACCTTGTTTCTCGGTGCCTGGCGATATTTTCTTCTATTCTTTCCAGGAACTCTATTGGGTTTTTCTTATAGTTCTTGAACTTAAATACTTCTCTATTATCGTTAGGTTGTACATTAGAGATACTAAATGGCCTACTCCTAATCATCTCTAGTTCTTCTCTGATGTTTACTAATTCTCGTTGATCAATCTCTTCTATTTTCTGTTTATTATTAATTATTTGACCTTTTACACTATTCATGTTGGCATTAATGTCTTCAATTCTTTCTCCTATCCTTGCTTGTACTCTTTCTATGTCTTCTTGGGGTTCCTTCTGCAATGATTCTATTCTAATTATATTATCTTCTTCTACATTATTAATTTTATTTATTTGTATGTAGACGTCTTCCTTAACTTGCTGTAGTTCCTGATTTGTCTGGTTCCACTTCTCATTAGTCTCTGAAATTTGTTGTCTGAAGTTCTTATTATTCTCCTCCATCTGATTTTTCATTTCCCTTCTGATTTCTGTCATTTGTTCTTTTATCTTCATACTCATTATTTCATTGTTATCTTCTATTTTCTTACTTAGTGTTTCTATATTTTTATTTAATGTTTCACTGGATTTATTGTTATTTTCTTTTATTCTTTCTATTGATTTATTGGTGTCTTCCATTTTCTGGCTTAATGTTCAAACATAACCCTCATCATTTCCTGTAGGCTTACATTCTCTGTTTGCGCTGGTCTGTCGGGTTGGTTTTCTTGTGGATCACTTGCTATCACCTCCACTTCAGGTGCTGGTTGGGCCTCCTTTTCTTCCATGTCCATTTCTGCGTCAGTTCTTTTGGTTCTCTGCACGAAGTTCCTCTCCTCGACATTTTCTTTTTTTCTTTTGTACAATCGCCAACTAGGAATGTAACTTATAATGTTATTCAATATTTCTCTAGTTACTTTACTCTCCTTTTCCTAGCCCTCGAGTTGGTGCGCCAATTATGTAATGTCACAAAAGTATAATTAATTGTCAAATGTCAGTTGTATTTTAAGAGCCCCAAGTAGTTGGTGCCAATTACGTTACGTTCAATATTTTATCACTAATAAAATTTACTTACTTAGGCCTCACGTTGTAAGCACGAAATGTGTTATGTTTGTTTGTTTACTGATTGTTAATTGTTAATGAATATAAATGTTCAAATAATCTGAGTTGTATGTTTAATAATATTTATTTATAAAGGAGAACACACTTCTTTTGCTGCTCTGAATCATTCAATTTTTATTCCTTAATTCTCTTATTATAATAATTTTCTTTTCTTCTGTTAATTAATAACAAATTTTCCTTTTTTAAGGTTCCTGCTCCATCTAGCTCTCGGATCCATGAAAAAATTTTTATCTCAGTGTTATAACCAAATTAACAATCGTCTTCAGTAAAATTATAAATTCATACAAGTTTTACATTAATAACATACATGAAGAAAAAATTTTAATGTGTAGTAATTAATTGTTGTTTGTGTATGGTTGTTTGGATGTGAGTTCTTGTGATTATACAAAAGAAATTAATTCAGATAATTTTATTTTACAAACTTAATATTACACATTACAAATATAAAACTAATAAAACAATTAAAATAATTAATTATTAGACATTAGTAATACAAGTGACAAGAGAAAAAAATAAAAAAAATAATTGTGTATTATATAGCTCATCGTTCATGAATTCTCAACATGGTGCGCTGCTGTCCCCCTTCAACTACATTGAAATAAAGCAAGAGATGCCATTTTCCTTGAGTTGTATACACACTGCTGAATGTTTAATAAAAATTATATGAGTTCTACACTTTTGTTTGTTCAAAATAAGTTTGTGTCACTGACTTTGTATATCATAGATTATGTTTATAAATGTAGTCACACTAAATGTGTTTGTTATTTAGTTTGTATTGAAGTGTTGTGTAAAACGTGGATAGTTGTCAAGATGGCTATAGTATTAAAACGATCTCACCAAATTCAAAATGTAGTACTCCATTTTAGGATATTACTTTCAGCTTTCCTTCTTCAGGTTGGTCGAATATAAATTGTTCGTTAGTTTACTGATATCTCCTATAACTTTACTTGTCTTTTTACTATAATTTTCTTCTCTAATATTGGTTGGATTGGCAACTGATTCCGTTTGTTCTTTTTGCATCGAACGCCCACACTAGACAAAAAAAACTTTCTTCCTTGTAAAACCAGCTTTAGATTCATCTATAAGAGGCCTTGAATTGTTTGGTGTATTTTTCGGTCTCAGGGCTGTTTTGTCCGCCTCCAGTAAATATAAGTTTTTTATATAACCTTACTTTTCTTGCTTATTTTTACATAATCCCGTTTATGTTTTTATTTCACTTAATTTTATATTGTCACTCACACTAATGCAGTTGATTTTATTGGTCACTTTATACAAAATACATGCCATTCTCACCTTTTGGCCATACTAGGTTCACCACACTTTATATTTTTATCATTGTTTACACTGTGTCTTTCGCACTGTTTCATTGTTATTATTTATCACTTTTCTATTCACTTATCTCACCTTGTATGTTTTTTGAATAAACACAGTTATGAAAATAATTACCTTGTCTTTACTATAACACTTTATATGAGCTAATAAAGACCTAGCTTGACTTTTAGGCTTGCGTTATACAAATGATTTTGCTTAACTCTAAATACATTTTTTACTTACATACTACAACATTATTATTTACAATATTATAATAAAATATACAAAATCACTTCCCTAATCTATTGGGTAATTAGTAGGCCTATGTCAAAGACACAGTCTAGTCTAGTCCTTTATTATGTCTGTTTGTAAAGTTATTTACTATGTTTGTTTACAAAGCTAATTCCTGCTTTTAATTTATTCATGCATCTGTAAAATACTTATTTTTTATTCAGGGCTTATTGTTTTAGTTATTATAATTCTTCCTTATATAATTATTTTGGTTGTTCTCATTTGATTACTCATTCTTTATTGCATTCCTCATTCAGTTACATAGTATTTATCTACCGGTATTTGATTAGTTTTACTATAAATTTTGATAATTAAATTGAGTTTCCTTTTTTGTATTATCTCGTGATGCTACAATTGTCATGCTATTAATGTCTGGGAATTCGCTGCCTGTATTTATGGCATTTTTGTAAAGTAGATTTGTAAGTGTCTGGTTAGATTCTGCATGTTATAACAACAGAAATGTATATAAGAAAAAGAAAAAGAAAAAGTAGCAAACAATTATTTATATTTAACTATTAGTCAGATAGTAGGTCTATAACTAATTACAATATGCAATTAACAAAAAAGTCATTAGCACTTGTCTGACTGCTTCCTAATAAAACAATTTAAACCATCTACCACAAAATAAAATGGAAAACAGCCGGATTTGGAACTTAACCAGAAACAAATACTAACAATGACAGAAGTAAAAATGATATAAAAATGGGCAACATTCATTTTTATAAATCACAGTACGAAGAGGGTAACAAAACTGTTTGAAAACAGAGGCACTAGTGAGCTCTCAGAGCTGCAGAACTTGCTCACTATTTTGAAGTAAATACGTCTATTTCTAGACAAAATGAAATTAACAATTTCATTATTTAAAGCTGTGTGTGAAGTCCCTTGTATGCATGATTCTTAGCGTTAGCTGAGAAACATGAGAGAGTGATTGTATGTCACTACCATAGTTAATGAATGTTTGGCTGTATCTTAAAAGTATAAGAAAAATTATGAAAACACTGACTACTAACCTACTTTTAAAATTAGAATAGTAATTAATACAGAAAGAAGTTACTATTACTTTTTTAACTAATAAAGCAAGTTCTCAGTTTTTACTCGGCCATTTGGCATTTGTCTGCCTGTCTACCTACTTGGTGTATGTTTCACAATAACTTTGAATGCATTAACTGATTTTCATAAAACTTGGCATGCGTGTCCACACTTTTATCCTACAGAATTCTATTGTTTTTGAGATTGATCCCCTAAAAACTGGGGGGGGGGGCAGGAGGCAACATTGTGAGGGGGTCAAAATGTTGAAACTCTCAAAAATCCATGTAGGGTGTCAAATTAAAAGGAATTTTAACTAAAATCTGAATGTACAGTATTGTTAAGTTTTGGAAATTTCAGAATTTTGAGATAGCAGAGGCCAAAAGGAGGGACAGAAGTTTGATAAAATTGCAGATTCCATGTGGGATTGTAACTGTATGTATTTACTGCAAATATATAATATCTTACTCTTACCTTTCGGGTTCGGATCCAGGGCCGTTCAGATGAAACCAGCTACAGAAATGATTATTTGGGTCTGAGTAGCGAAATAATTATGCTTAACACATGGCTGCTCTAGTAATTAATCTTATTTATTTCTATTGGTTTAAATTCACTATTTAAGTTCGCTATTGAACAATGATTTACACAAAGAACTCACTTAACACATGATACGGATATTCAAAGTTACCAGAGCTACCTTTAATTCATTAACTTATAACCTCCAAATTATGTAAAGAAAATTACAATTGATTAATTGCTACACTATAATTCCGGAATTTATTTTATCAAAACCAGTACTTTGATCTTGTACATACATATTCTCGCTTACGCTCTCTCTCTCTCTCTCTCTCTCTCTCTCTCTCTCTCTCTTTCTCATTCTTCCTACTTTACATTTTAAAATTTTTTATGAGGTCTTGTTGTTGGATTTAAACTCCAAACTTTTATTTTAACGGGATGAATCATGAATGGTCAACGATTCTTATTTAAATTTCTGACTGTTGACTGTTACTTATCTGGATCAGATATCCGCTCAATTTCACCACCACATGTTAGTCACTTTTTAAGTCACACTCACAAAAACTTCAGTTCTGAATGTTGAAAACTCGTTACTATTGTTGATTGTCCGTCATTATTTACTGCACATGTGTTTGAAACTCACTCCCGTAACATTTTTAGTCGGCCGACTTTAATTGATTTGCGTACTCAGTTATATGTGACTGACCGGTCAGAAAGTTGAGTGTCGACTTGGTAATTGCTCGCACACTTTGGTGATGACCGCACGTTCTACTGTTTGTACAACTTTAATTACTGTGTAATTTTAACTTTTGACACTGTTGATGTGTTGAAAGATAGGCCTACTCTTAATTACGGCCTATCTTGCACCCGAGGCCACCGTTTAAATTTATATCACTTTTTACTGTCTGATGCTGCTTACTTCTGTTCACTCTCTGATGACAAACTGCAGACTGTGTTTCACAAAGAGCCTGCTGCTGGGCGGTTACGCAATACGTCTGGCAATTGTTTAGGCTAACTGTATGTGTGTTGCACTGGGGCTCCCCACAGGTGAAAGTCTGGCAATTCGGAAAGTGATTGAATTGATGATTTGAATTAATATAAAATTAAACCGGGGTAGCTCACAATTCTGTACCGTTACAGGATATCAAATAAGAGGGAATATTAACAAAAGTCTGAATATGGTGTACAGTTTTGGAAATTTCAAAATATTTTGACCACAGGGCTCAAAAAATCTGACAAAAATTTGAAAAACTGTAAAAAACCAGGTGGGTGTCAGCTAACAAATAGTTTAACAGAAATCTGATTATTTGGCATTTTTATTGTTTATTGCATGATTACATTACAAATTGTTACTTTACTAAACAAAAAACAGTAGGATAATCAGGATTTTCATAATGTTTCTGATAATTGAAAATTTGACCAATATCAATATTTATCCAATAATAAATGTAGGCTACTTCATTCGAAATAGTAAGTGAATTCTGCAGACATCGTTAACTTATATACAAATATACCGATATCCGATACTCTACAGTTACTGAAGAAGAATCTTATAAATACCAAAAAATTAGATATCAAAAGTATACATGAATTGATTGAGTTATTAAAGTTGCTCCTTGACCAAAATTACTTTACCCATAACAAATTATATTTCAGCCAACGAGAAGGATTAGCTATGGGTTCACCTCTATCAAGCCTTCTTGCAGATATATACTTAAATTACTTCGAGAATTCCTATATCTTTGAGAATGATATACATAGCAACAATATTATA
This sequence comes from Magicicada septendecula, assembly GCA_034769895.1. Lineage (NCBI taxonomy): Eukaryota > Metazoa > Arthropoda > Insecta > Hemiptera > Cicadidae > Magicicada > Magicicada septendecula. Next base: position 762,095,142 of record CM068367.1, read on the forward strand.
TTTTATGGTAGATATGTCGATGACACGTTCTTAATTTATAAAGGTACACAGCAGCAGATTGATCGTTTACACGGTTATCTAAATAATATTAACAAACATATGAAATTCACCTTGGAACTTGAGGATAATGGACAACTAAACTTCTTAGATCTGATAATCACAAAAAACACCAACAATAATTTACATTTTAATATATACAGAAAACCAACGACGACAGACACCGTGATACACGCCACGTCATTTCATCCCATATCGCAAAAAATGGCTGCGTTTCATAGCATGATACATAGACTTTTATCTTTACCCCTTGATAACAAAGATTTTCTTACCGAGTTAAATACCATCAAATATATCGCAGTCGCAAATGGTTACAATACCAACGTCATAAACAATATTCTCAAGAAACATAAAAATAGAATAAGGACCATTAACCAATTATCAATGACTGCACGGGAGAAAAAGCCACATAGATATATCGCCGCAACATATACCAATTTCATGCCGAACATTTTAAAATCTCTCATAAACAAAAACACTGATATCATAGTCACTTACAAGACTACAAAAATATATCTTAAATAATCTTCGTACCCACGAATCTACTTGTATTGAGAATAAAATGGGCATTTATAAATTGTCATGCAATGATTGTGACGCTTTCTATGTGGGCCAGACGGGCCGTGGTTTTCTCAAAAGATTCAATGAACACAAACCACCCACTATCCGTCGTAACTATGATACTATCAAATCAAGTTTCGCCAAACATCTTATTAATGAAAATCATAGTTATACTGATTTCAGAACTAATTTAAAACCCCTCCACTTTTGCAGTAAAGGACGTTATATGAACACACTCGAGGAATTTGAGGTGTACAAAGCGTTCAGGGACACTAATACCAAGCCACACATTTTGAACGACCAATTACTATTCAAGTATAATGTATTGTATGACACCGCGTTGAGATATTGAGATAACTAGAATCAGTTGCGGTTAATGCGCGGTGGGTCGCTGTGCAGTGTACACTGTTCGCCCGATGCGCGTATTCAAGTTACAAATTAGTATAGTCCGTTATTTTAATAATCCGTTATTTGTGGTCATTATGACATGGTTTTTAACGTTTGACAAACATATCTGATATGTGCTACAAATTTTATGCTTGACAATGGGACAAGAGTCTTGAAACATGTCGTAATAAGAAGGGACATCAAAAGAGAAGTCACAGACGGTTAGTATAATATATTTTTCATGTATTTAAGTTCTATAGGATTCAGATCGGGATGGTAAGGTGGCAGACAAAGTGGAATATGTCCTTTTGCACGAATTATTTGACAATAAATGTTTTTTCACAGTTAACTGAGTTCACTTTTTCCAGCAGCTGAGAGTCGTTAATGTAAAATCTATTGTAACACCATGATTCACAAGCCAGTCAATTATTTCTTGTTTTAGTGAACCCGAGGTCGGCCTTTTATCCTTTTCTACACAATGATACTTGGCATTGCCCATCACTATTACAGAGCTGTTTGGGAGATTATGTAGTAATTTTTCTGATAGCCACTTACCGAAGTTATTAAAATTCATAAATTCATTAGCGCAGGACTATCACGACATGGTATACATGACACAAAAACTTATAGAGGAATATAAGCTATGGGGGCTGGAAGTAAACACAAAGAAAACGGAGTATATGTGCATTGGTGGGGAACAGAATGTAACGCCAAAACGTAGGAAAAATAAAAATTTTTTTTTGGGAGAAGATAGGGACCACCTGACAGCGAGTGACATGACAGTGACGAATGAGTGAAACAATAAAAGAAGAAATTTACAATAAATGCACAGCCTTCAACGTAAAAGTACAGGTGCCTAAAAGCATCATAAATTTAAACAAAAGCAGAGAGAAATTTTTCCAAAAAAGACTACAGAGGCGTGTGAACCCAGTCAACATGTACAAACAGAAGGATGTCGAAGTAAGGAATTGTTCTAAAAGAAAGGCAAACAATTGCCAGAACGCAGAACATTGAAAATTTACTAAGAAAATGTTACGACAAAGACTAACGTACTAAATCAACAGAACAATTGTATGTCAATGAGAGACATCCTCGAGAGTGGTGCATTTAGCTATATAAAGGGTGGCACACGTGGGAAGGCTTATGTAACACGCGCTTCAGAACGATGTAAGACACAAAGGGTGTCTTGCTAAATGGCATGAAAAACGCCAAGAAGAGTTATGACCATAACATATTGTAAGGACTACAGCAGGGGTGGAACCAATTAACCGATGCAGCTGCCAGCTGGACAGAAAAAAAATGTCTGTAGAACAATACCCGAAGCGATTTATGACCGTGGGAGCGAGCATGCTTAAGCAAGAGGTATATGACCCAGAGCAAGAAATTGGTGGGAACAGAAATCACCTATCGGAAAGCAGCTAAGAGTATAGGTAGGTTTCCTGAAGGGAATTCTAGGTAATCCAAAAAGCAAAACCAATGAACAGGAAGCAGAGTAACTTGTGGGAGTACAAGGAGGGACTTTCTCAAGAAATACAGAGAAAGAACCAATGGAAACGAAGCTGAAGTACAAAAAGGACTTAAGTGGAGAAAAGTAAGAATATAGTGGGAAAAAGTAGAGGAAATGATAAATACACAGGACGAGGGTGAGATCTAGAGGGTCTTTGCTAAAACTTCGGAAGTCGATAACTAAAGTTATCGAGAGTTGGTAAAGTCCGTTATAATGATTCGGAGTAGTGACTAAAACACTTAAGAGTCTTTGCTAAAACTTCGGAAGTCGATAACTAAAGTTACGGAGAGTCGGTAAAGTCCGTTAAAATTATTCAGAGTAGTGACAAAACACTTAGGGGAGTCGAGCTAAAGTTTACGGAAATTCGAAGTAACAGTCCGGATAGTTTACTTAGAATCAAGTGATGTCATCAACAAGAACGACCTGTGAAGTGTGTGTAAATTACTTCATGTAGGAGTCACATTCCTTATGCACGCAATGAGACGGTGTTCAACGCAATTGAAGGAGCGTCTACTTATCCATACGCTGAATGAAGTAATAGAGAGGGAGAGTCCAGAGTGATGACGCACCGTAGTTTATGGATACGTACTCAGAGTAAATCTTTTATGTATTAATTTTATTTCTAAATCACCTGTCTGTCTCTCTAAAAGAATCCACCTAGAGAATTTCATAATATAGGATATACTCATTTAAAACTTACTTATAAATGATAAAAATCACAGTTTAAAATTATAGAGACTTATAGACAGCCACATTACAATGAATCCATTTAAAATTATACTTTATAATGAAATGTATAATTAGTTTGTATGAAGTAATTCATGTTTAATGATACTCAAAAGTAATATTAGGATAAAAGGAATACTGAAGTGTGAAGAGATGTTTTAGTTTCTTTTATAATTGTTTTTTTTTTGTAGGAATAATGTATTAAAATAATTCTTGATAACCAATTGTTAATCAGATTAGTATTATGATACCAATAACAATAATCGTTAACATAATAAATGTAGTAGTATACAGACAAACCCGTCTTATATATTTATTGAAGATAACCCTATTAAATTCATCATGAGAATTAGCTATCAATTCCTTCCAAGTAGTATTGAATAATAGAGTATTATTACCTGTGACAACATGATATGGGAAAGGAAGATAAATGAAAAGATTGACGCAACAACGTGTGGCTTTTCATACTAAGAACAAAAATTAATTGTTACATTGGCTTCCATCGCGGGGCATAAAGTGAGAGAGGTACTAATTAATTTAATAATTGTTACATTGGCGCCCTAACGCACAGCTTAATAGGCAAAATAATATTTAGTGTCATTAGGCTAAGGCAGAGGACAGACAGGGTGATCATTAATTTATTTAGAAGTAAGTAATAAGATAATATAGTAATAATTCGCTAAGTGCCTGAATGATAATGCGAAGATGGGCAAAAATGGCAGCCAACACTCCCGAAAGCCAAGAGTTCAACGTAAACAACCAGTTAGGCATTGAGGGACTCGAAGAGGATACGACACCTAGTGATAACACCAGTGCAGAGGACATGGAGACAAGGGTGGGGGGACAAAGGTCGCAACCCCGCGAGATGAATTTTCAAATGTTGGTCGAGTTCATAAAACAACAGAATGAAGAATTAAGTGAGAGACTGAGCGAGAAACAGAGACAACAGAATGAAGAACAGATTGGAAAAATAATAGTAGAATTGCAAGAATACGCCAAGAAATGGGAAGAGAAAATCAGCGAGTTAGAGAAAAAGAATGAAAGTGGAATGAAAGAGTTGAAAAGTGAATTAAAAAGACAGACCAAAGAAAGTAGGGAACTACGAGATAAAGACCGACTAGAGTGGCAAGAAGCGATTAGCAATACGCAGAAGACAGTCAATCAAATAAACAATAAATTACATAACCATATACAAGAAACGAACGACAGAAATGAAGAATTAAAAAGGGAAATCCAAAACAATGTGAGACAACAGCAGCAAGAACAAGGAGAGGTTGTTAACGTCTTAAAACAAAAGATCGTCGAAGTAGATAATAGACAACGCTCGGCGGAACAAAAGATAGATACGACAGATAAAGAGAAAGATACGAAAATTGAAGAATTAAGAGGTCATATCACTAGAATCAAGGATGGAGAAGAGAGGTTACAACGTCAACTAGCAGAGGTTGAGGTAGGACCTACTACTAGAGCGAGTGAATAAACCACAACGAGTTGAAATATAACGGTACAGACCGTTTCCCGATGGAGGTCCTTAAAGAATTATCTGAACTGCAAAATACATACTATCCAGCTGACAACGTCAAGTGGATTGGACGGCATTTGGAACCAGTCGCTGCAATCTGGTGGAGGGTAATCCGGGACCACATTAACAGCCTCAATGAATTCAAAGACGCTTTCACCCAGAAGTATTGGGGGCAGGGAAAGCAAGATACAGTAAGGGATAATCTCGAGTATGGCTGATAAAATTGGAAGAACGGTCTTAGCGCAATCAAATGTCTGTATCGCAAATTATTGGAAAGTCGTCAATTAACGCCAACGCTCACTGATCGACAGTTAATAAGAAAGATTGCTAGACACTACGGTCGGGAAATCGAAGTTGCGGTGGTAACAAGAGGAATAAACTCGATTCAAAACCTCGAGTCTTTAATTTCTGAATATGCTGTGATTCATCAACGCACAGAAAAGGAGAGCAGCCTCACGAACACTCGCGAAAGGTTGAATGACCACGGAACGAGGGAGTCAACTCACCCCCCGCAGTCATTTCAAAGCAAAGCTACAGGGTATAAACAACATTCCTGGCCCAACAAAAAAAGTGAAAATAACAGTTAGTTACAAGGGGTTCACAAGACCAAATGACCGACAGCAAGTGCATTCCATTGAAATTGTCAACAATGGTGCGTCAACGTCCGCCGTAAAAGGAAATGACAAAGACAAAGAAAAAAAAAATTAAATGGGTCACTTAAGGAAATAGCCGCAAAAACACCTACCCACAAACAATACGAGACGAACATATTGTTACCCGACATACGGCACGAGTTAGTTTGCGAAGATGAATTACAAATTGAACAATGAATCTCAAAGTGTCCTGAGAAATGATAAAATTTAATAACAGTATTTCTGTGACCGCCTTAGTGGACACGGGCAGTGCAATAAATGGACTGTCCGAAGAATGGTTTGATCGAAATAAACGACATTTAGAACCTTACGAAGAGTTGAGCATGATGAATACGTTAATTGTCAGTGCAGTAGGAAGTAAGTCTAAATTAGTACGTAAGCAAATTTTATGTGAAATTTACATTAACGAAATCAAGATAGACAGCGTGTTTTTAATAATCCCAAACTTAATTAGAAATTGTATCCTAGGCATTAGTTTTCTTAAAGATGAAGGATGTTTAATTGATGTAGTGAAGGGAGTCGTAGAGTTTAAAGGGAGGACTGGTGAACAAGAAGTCAGCATACCCATCATACACATGGAGATAATGGAAGAGGAAGAAGAGGAAGCGAGCGAGAGAAACATGCAAAGAAGATCAACAAAGCAAGTAAAATGACGAAGTTTCAATTAGGAGATTTAGTATTGATAAGAACATATTATCAATCAGACGCTGTACAACGAAAAATTGAAAAATTTTGCGAATTATATAGTGGACCATATAAAGTGTGGCAAATATTAGGTGAATCTACGTATACCTTAGTGGAATGTCATGACGAACGAAAGATCCGTGGAAAGTTCAACATTAGATAATTAAAGTTGTATCATGCTAAGAAGGATGAGAGTTAGAAGTAGAAGATATTGTAACACAACAGAAATGCTGGCATCCATGTTACATACAAATTATATTAACAAAATAATAAACAAGTCAATATCTAACCCCATGATAAAACAAAAGTCTAATAATTACATTTATAATTATAGATAAAGATAAATAAGGATGCAAGGTAGAAATAACGAGAATAAACAAACCTGTAAGTTAGATAATAGTTAATGATCTATGTTCAGTGAAAATTAAATCAATGTGATACTGATGAGAAGTGTAAGAAGTAGAATAGTACAGAAATTGTCAAAGTAAATGACCATGAAAGTAAACAAAAATGAAACAATAATTTACCTTGTAGTAATAGCAAGTAAGGAATTTGAGTTAAATAATATTATTTTGTGACAACGAATGTTATGATAAAGTTTATGTTATGTTATACCAATTACTTTTTGAGTTAATGAAAGGTAATGAAACAAGATGTATTATTCAATTACTGTTGTAGAATGATGTGTGAAGCAGCTAGTTAGCGTTAATAGATTTTAATTTTCTTATATGTGATCCATAGGTCAAGATAAAATTGTCATTAGATATGGAAAAAATAATTGTTTATGTAATGTTAATAGTTAAGATGTGATTATATGTATGTATTTATGTAAAAGGGCTATAGATGTTTACCAGTTATAAACACAGGTAGGTCCGTTTACAATAAAAGGCCTAACAGCCAAAAACACTATATAACCACTCATAACATAAAGGTTAGGTACATAAATTAATAATAATTAATGAATACGGTTTGAAGAGCTAGGAAAAAACATTAAATTAGTAATGATATATAATAAACCATATCAATTTATACAAATTATGATAATGCCACAATGCCATGATATCGATTGATAACGTTTAATATCGAAAAGGTAGTAAATATAAAAGAAACAGGCTCATATCAAAAAACCAGCAGAATAGGTGTAGAAAATAATAAACCAACTATCGGTAAAGTTATATTCCGATATGATAGCAAATTAATAAGGAATAGACAAAAAATATATGAAATAAACACTATATACAAAACATGTAGAAGGAAGAAAAATTCTGGGTTGCTATGGACTACAGGAAATGAAGAAGTTGTTGATTTTCAATTATTGCATTTTATGATCTGAATGTGATGAGATTAAAAATCTAGTAAATATCTCATATAATCGGAATATTCTAAAATATTTGACACAATTATAATAAACAAAATACTAAAGATAATATTCTTGAATCTTGCCAGTACAGTTTAACCAAATAAGACTATAGTAGGAAATCACAATAGGAAATAAATAACTGGGTTCTACAAGGAAGGACTTGAATTGTCCCATATCCGAAAGGAATTGATGATATATTAAACCAAATAGAAAGAGTTAACTGTATCACAACTAATAATATACACTACACGAGAACTTATAACCTTTCAAATACACGGAACATCACTAATTGCTTCAACCGAGAGAAGAACGTATTTGGATCCAGGAATTGCAGAAGGAGCATCAATCGGGCTGTAAATCAATCCAGAGAGCTGTATTTCCGAGGTGGACAGGACAAGAATTCCATTTTATTAAACCGAAGAAAGAATATCGTAAGGCATAATCGTCCAGGACAGTAAAATTATCAAACAACCACCTACCAGATTCGCTTCGTTATAGTCTGGTAAATTATTATTGTATAAATCATATTAACTACACAACACTTCAAATCTGTAAATCTTGCATTCTTATCTATGTATTTTTAATCTTTCCCACAGTTACAAGAACCTTCACACCCTGAATTAAGTTAATTACAAATTAAAACACATTATATAACCGAATCTAAATAAAGTATCGGACTGATTAATAATCGATTCACGCAATCTATAGCCCATGCGTATGTCATTTAGAACATATCTTATTCAATGTTAAAGAAGTAAACAAATAAAGAACCTTTGTATAGTTGCAAAATCTTGTCATTTGGAGTATGATTTAATGAATTGGGAATAAAAAATAACTGACTAAGTATAGAATAATTGGTTAACATAAACAGTGAAATAACCTCTAAGTTTCGTTGCTCCGGTACTACAGCACTTATAGCGGAATTCTCCGACACCAAAGAGAGAGCTTAAAAATACAAAATTTTACATAATTCTCTTCAAGGTATAATAGGGTTGAACGAAATTACAGAATAACACATTAATTATTTAAGTTTCAAGTACACTAACACTGATATTTTTTAGAGAGATAAGTTAATATTAGTTAATTAAATCAATATATCCCACAACTCCAAATATCTCAGATATTTAAATAATTAAGTAAATTAAAACGACCTAAGAGAGTAAAGACAGGGGAACATACCCGTTCATAGCAACAACTAGGCTAATATTGCGTGACACATTATAAGACGCAAGTAGTCGTCTTATAACAAATTGACGAACCCAACAGTGGGGCTTAACCCAGTAATACCCGATTTATAACAAATTGGCGCTCAACCAGTGTAGGGCTTAAGTTAAGTAACTATAACTATATTAATATTACTTAACCAGAGGAGGCAACTGTGGGAGAATAAACATGCATACCAGAGGTAGATCAAGGATTAGGGCAGAAGAAACGGAGAAGGAAATAGATGAACAAGAACCGGAAATAGAACTAATAACAGATAGTGAAAGGGAACAACAAACAGACGAAATAACGGAACTTGAAATAATTACGGATAAAGAAAAGGGAGTAATGGAAGAAGATGCCGAAGGGGACCAAATAAATAAAGCGGGAGTCAGAGAAGCACCAAGTTGGCAGGAATTGATGAAATTTATGGCAGAACAGAACAGACTAATTAACGAAAGTCTGAGGAAAATAAATGAGGAAATTAAGGAAACCTCAAAACAAATGAACGAAAGGTTAGATAGGAATGATAAGGGTGTAAAACAAATGAAGGAAGACATCCTACAAATACATGAAGAGAATTTAAGGCAGATTAATGAAAAAATTGAGAATCTTTATGTGACAATTAACCAGAAGGTGGACCAAAATAATGAGGAAAGAAAATTAGAAATAGCCAAAACAAATGAAGGGTTAGAAAAAACTAACGAAACAATAGTACAGGTTCGTGAAGAACTACAAAATAAAATTAATGACATAAAAATTGAGAGTAAAACATTGGTCGAAGAAATCCAACAGGAAACTGTCGGAAAATATGAGCAAATTAAGAACGAAGTACATCAGGTACGGGAAGAGAATAAGGAAGGTATTATGCAAATACAGACAGACATGGGCGAACGACTTGAAAGAGTCTATGGCAATTTAAACAGTATGGAAGGTCAAATTAATACCAGTAAAAATAAAATAGAGGAAATTAGTAGACGTGAATTACAATTACAAGAAGAAGTAGATTCATGGCGGGATAGGACATGCCAACATAGTCATACAAATAACCACGAGAACCGGGAGTCGATTAATTTTCGTAATTACAGGCGCAATCCGATGGAATTTTTAAAGAGGTTGGAAGAGATGATTACAAAAAATAGAGAAAATCGCTGGAGTATTATACGCAGTATGATTGATGAGACATTTAAAGATACCTATGATAATTGGTGGACAGCGGTGCGCCCGGATATACTGGACATGACCGAGTTCAAAAAACAATTTAAAGAGAAATATTGGTCTGAATCGACCCAGAACATGATTAGAAATAATTTGAGTAACGGTCGATACGAAACAAACATAGGCCAGTCTCCTACTTCATACTTTCTAGAAAAAGTATGTATGGCACGGAACTTAGAGCCCAGAATTCCCGAAGAATGTTTGGTGATACAACTATCCTACCATTACGAGGAAGGGATAAAAAATGCACGTATGTGTAGCCAAATCAAAACGATTTCAGCCATGGCCAAATTCCTTGAGAATTATGAGCACGAGAACCAATACCAAAGAAATAGGATGTTAAATTATAAATATCAGAAGTATAATAATAACGCGCCACCAACCAATTCTCATAATAATGATCACAATCGACCTGCGCAGAACGTTAATGCAAATAGAACCCAAAATGAGCACGCGAATAATAATTCCAGGAACTACAATTACCGTGGCAATAATACTTATAATTACCGCGATAGTCGCAATAATAGAGGAGATGGGGACAGACGACCCAATAATTATAGGCATAACGTTAATTACATCTACTCCAGGCCTCAAGGTAATCAGCGACGGTATTACCCAAGGAGTCACCGATATGACAATCATTATGACCAGTCCTGGCGTGAAGACAACTATCCACTTGAAAGAAATCATAGGATAGCGGAACCTAATATAGAGGACCGCACCGAAACTGTACTAAATCAACATAATAATCCGAATGAAAATAGAGAAGAGGGGGTAAGCCCTCATTTAAACTAATAGAGGCAGTGAACAATAATGAATACCCTTCACTGAACCGTAATCTTGGGGAACAACGACTTGTAAACAAAATTGAGAATAATAATACCATAACTGTAATTAATAACCACTATTTAAAGAATATCAGAGAAGATTTATTGTAAGAGGATAAGAAACATGTAAACAGTAATAGTAATAACGAAATCATATATGTAACAGCAAAATTAAATGGGGTACAATCTACCATAATGATAGATACTGGATCTAACATATCTTTGATAGACAGTACTGAACTTGAAAAAATACAGCGAGAAGGCCAGTTGCCCATACCGACCTTACCTGTCAATAATGTGATAATTATCGGAGCCACTGGGCGACAAAATAAAACAGTTAAAAAACAAGTATCGCTCGATCTTACCAATAATAATATGACCCTACCAATAGGATTATTGGTCGCAACAGGATTACCGTTCAATGTATTGATTGGATGCGATGTATTGCGCCAGCATTCCGCAGTAATTGACTTACATAAAGGTATAATATCTTTAACATCCGAAGAAGGATTATGGACAGCCGAATTAGTTGACACTAGTAGAACCGTTCCAAATAACACCAGATGTCTAGCCATAAAAAGCTACTTTTGTAAGAAAAATAAAATACCAGAAGTCATTCAATATGAGGACGATGATCCCGAACTGTGGCAGAGTAAGTTAGAAGAGATCCGAGAATTCCAAAGGGAAAAAACTTGTAGACAAGTAAGTAAGGTACAGGCCGAAAATTTAATTCAAATATATAATAAATACAAACATGTATTCTCCAATGCTCCAGGTAAAGTAAAAGGATATCAGTGTGTGATAAATTTTAAAGAACCAGTGGACTTTCGCAGAAAATCATACCCAATTGCTTATTCCATAAAAAACGAAGTCCGGGACGAGATTAATCGTATGATTCAAGATGACATAATAGAATATAGTCAATCACCATATACCAGTCCCATAGTGGCAGTCCCGAAAAAGAACGGAAGGGTGAGAATTTGCCTGGACGCTAGGGAAATAAATAAAATGATCATCAATGATAGGACTTCACCAGGCAAAATAGAAGAAATTTTAAAGAAATTCCACGGCATTAAATACATCAGTACTTGGGATACAGTATGCGGTTACTGGCAGGTCGAACTACATTCAGATAGTAGAAAATACATGGCGTTCCTTATTGACGGAAGGAACTATCAATTTAAAAGGCTACCTTTCGGACTAATTAATTCTGTTGCAATATTTGTAAAATGTATGGACCAAGTATTGGGACAAGAAACACTGCAGTTCACTACGGTCTATGTAGATGATCTACTTATAACTTCTTCACATTGGGATGAACATTGCGAGCGGGTGGAACAGGTACTGAGAAAATTATCCGAAAACAACATAACACTCAAGCTGAATAAATCTAAATTTATCGCCAATCAAGTAAAGTTCTTAGGTTTTAATTTGTCTGAGGAGGGTATCACACCTTCAACAGAAAAAGCAGAAGCAATTCAACTGTTCCCTACTCCAAAAAATAGAAAACAGCTACAATCCTTTCTTGGAATTTGTAACTATTACCGAAAATTCCAAGATAACTATTCGGAAGTAACTGCCAAGTTTCAGAAACAATTATCATCCAAAGACAAATGGGCATGGGGACCAGAACAAGATAAAATTCTGCAATTAATCAAGAAGAAATTTTTAGAAACAGTTATGTTGTACCACCCTGATTTTAACAAACGCTTTTATTTAAATTGTGACGCGAGCAATGTTAGCTTAGGAGCTACCCTATATCAAGAATATAAAGAAGGACATCATATGGTAATCAGCTTCGCCAGCAGAGTGCTTAACAACTGCGAACGCAATTATAACGTTACCGAGAAGGAGTTGCTAAGTGTAGTGTACGCATGCAATAAATTTAGAACTTACATACTCGGATACCCAGTGACAGTAAGAAGTGACCATAAATCAATTTCATTTCTAAAAAGATGTAAACTTAGTCATGGCCGGCTAACTAGATGGGTCCTTGCATTGCAAGAGTATTGCATTGATTGGGAATATATACCTGGAAGAAAGAACGTAGCAGCCGATATCTTGTCCCGAATAAACATACAAGACCAATCGTTCGAAGGAGAAAAGGAAGAGATGGCAAAAGTGTACCATGTCATTAAGAGTCGGAAGGATTTGGAAATTATTACAAATGAAATTAATCAACACCAAAAATCGGATCCCAAATTAATAAACATACGCCAGAAGATACAAAGTGCTGATGAAGTTATTACTAAATATTACTGTATACATGATGATCGATTATTTATTAAGGTCACCCCTAAACAAATAAACTGGAAACTAGTAATTCCCACCGCTGTGGAAAACAAATTGATATTGGATTACCATGAACGATATGGACACATGGGAGCCATGAAAATCATCAAAGCCCTGGAAGAACAAGTGTACATAAAAAATATAACCAGAAAAGTACAAAAATCTATACAAGCATGTCACATCTGCCAGATGGTTAAACATAATAATGAGAAGAAGGAGGGAGTCATGATCCCTATCACATCCAAATATAAGCTGGAGAAAGTATTTCTGGATATATGTGGACCATTCCCACGCAGTGGAGGAAACCATAGATATAAATTCATAATTATTATTTTTGATCACTTTTCCAAATACACTAAACTCTATGCTATTAGCAGAGCCACGACCAAGAAAATTCTGGAAATAGTCATTGTACGTTACATAACAGAGATTGGTAAACCGTCATCTATTATCACCGATCATGGTACGCAATTCAAGGGCTGTAAATGGAGAAATAATCTTTTAAAACACAACATTAGAACATATAAGACTTCAGTATACCACCCCAGCAGTAATCCGGCAGAACGTGTATTGAGGGAAGTTGGCAGAATACTCCGAACTTACTGTCATGACCAACAGAGAAGGTGGTATGAATACTTGTCACTGACCGAAGAGTTCTTAAATATATCTTACCATCAATCCATTGAAAATAACCCTTATACTGTTATGTTTGAAAGGCTTCCACCTAGAGAAATCCAGGATATTATAAACTTTCCAAATAACCCAGAATATCAATTTGAAACCGTTAAATTTTATAACCGAGTAATGGAAAAGGTGGAAATGAAGAAAAGGAAATATGAAAAGAATAATCCAAAACCAATTAAGTACCAAGTGGGCGAGAAAATATTAGTAAGAAACAGGGAGCTACCAAGCACTCTAGAGGGAATAACTAAAAAATTATTATTACTATACACTGGGCCATATGTGATAACAAAAAATAATAATAACAATACATACGAAATAATGAACCCTATCACAAAATGGATTAAGGGAACATACAATCAGGAGTCCATAAAGAAATATTATGAATAAATTCTAAAATACAATAAGAACAACTTATTACCAGTCTTGAAGAGAAAATAATTGGAATTTAAAAAGAATTTGAATTTGAATACAACCACTAAATTCTAAAATACAATAAGAACCACTTATTATCGATTTTGAAGAAAAAACACTTGTAAATAAAAGAGAATTTGTTGAACAATAAAATAAATAGAAAAAAATGTCAAAATGAAGTAAGTCTGAATTAAAATATAGTTATGAAGAAGGTATTAAGAAGCGTTAATAACAAACCCCAAGATTACAGAAGAAAGCTAGAATTATTACTAAACGTCTACAAAGGAATAGTGTGAATAATGAATAATGAAACCCCAAGATTACAGAAGAAGCTAGAATTATTACTAAACGTCTACAAAGAAATAGTGTGAATAATGAATAATGAAACCCCAAGATTACAGAAGAAGCTAGAATTATTACTAAACGTCTACAAAGAAATAGTGTGAATAATGAAATCCCAAGATTACAGAAGAAGCTAGAATTATTACTAAACGTCTACAAAGAAATAGTGTGAATAATGAATAATGAAACCCCAAGATTACAGAAGAAAGCTAGAATTATTACTAAACGTCTACAAAGAAATAGTGTGAATAATGAATAATGAAACCCCAAGATTACAGAAGAAAGCTAGAATTATTACTAAACGTCTACAAAGAAATAGTGTGAATAATGAATAATGAAACCCCAAGATAAAAGTTTTTACCTCAAATCTACCTATGCAAAATAAAGAAAGAGAAAAATCGTATGACCTAAAATACATACCACATTGCCAAGTGAAGGAAACAACTTCAGTAAACGATTGAATATAACCAATGTAATATTAAAGAAAACGAGAAAGAAAGAGTATTTATGAACATAATTCATTGAAAAATAAACAGCCAAAATAATGAAATATGATAAGAAAAATAATACTTGAGCTAAGGACTGTATTTAGTCAGAAACACAGTTATAATGATTATCACACAATAACTATTTAGAAAATATTGAGTTCAAAAAGAAAAAAAAAAAAAAAAATGAAGAAGGTACTTAGCATTATAATCACAACAAGAATGAAAAACAAAAATAATTACAAATGATAACTGTCAGATTTAATATCAAAGAATGTTTAAGGAAACTAAAATGGAATCACAAAGTATGGAGGATAGTAATGAAGAAATATAAAAGCAACAAAGAAAAAAAAATTTTTCCCAAATATTTATTATTAAGTAATTAAAGAGATTATTAGGAGATTATTATATTTTATAGCTGACTGTAGATGAATTCCAGCAGTACTATATTAAGGTGTGGTGTGGGCAGCAGAGTATGAAGCCAAACAGTGCCTCTCTGAACTGTACCAACGCACATATTAGGGATTGTTAGGGAAATTAAATATTTAAGGAATATTAGAATAGTTGCAAGAATGACCTCAGTTTCCAAAAGAGTAGGACGAAGAAAACAGAAAGAAATTAGATGACAGAAGAATAATTGAGAAATACAGTGATTACAGTAATTATAAGTAGAAGAGATGTGAACCTAAAGTATCATTGAATATTCCTCATCGCCCTTATTATACACTGGCGATGGTTATCATTTATCACATCACTCGTTGCACTGTCACACGTAATGGGTGTCCACTTATGTTAGTTTACAACGCTTGACTATACTGAGGGACGCGCACTAAATTCAAAAATCTTGACACTGATTGACGTGCGTTCCATTCGCTTTGATGGTCCCAGAACAATTGATGCTTCTCGTCGAAGTTGTTTCTGGCATCTCCTAAGATTGGCTCTTCCCATTGGTTGAAAATTCTTTAATCTCAACCCCAAACGCTTTAGTAACATTAAAAATTTTATTTTTTGGCGTCAGTTTTTGGGTTTGAGAGTAAGCTGTGACGCGTTCAATCCTTTTTGGAAATGATAGAAAATTTGTTATTATTCATAACTTTCTTATGACTTGTCTAATTAACAAACTATTGGTACCATTATTCTGCGGATACTTGGGTCTTTCTATAAAGTCCAAACAAGCTACAAATCCATTCATAAATAACCTAGCTCACTTCCCGAAAATTCACTTATTGTGGTTCTTAATATAATTAAGTCTTTTCCACTTTATTTTTATGTAATTTTATTCTAATACTTATATTTAGGTGTTCAGAGTCAATTTCTCTTACCAATTAATTCTAAATATTAAAATATTTACACTTTTAGTAAAATTGCATTTTTGGCGTGTAAGCCATACATGTCCTTGCACTTGTATTTACTTATTTTAACATATTATCTTATCATAAGATACTTCTCCGGTATTCAAGTTGTACTTCACATGTTTGCACAAACTTTGTTGAAGCTTTATTTCTGTATATGGTGCTTCATTTAGTCATATAGTATTGTTTAAATACACCATGTCACAATTCCTTTACTTTGATATTCTTATTTTGTTATTGTTTGTACTTAATGTATGTACATTTATCTATTAAAGTGTACCTAGACCTTGCACATTGTCTGTCTAGTGTGTGTACTACCTTTCTGTTGGTTTAAATATCTCTAAATGTCAATAGGATGGTTATTTGCATCTAGTCCTACTGGTCAAGTATATTTGTTTATCATTACTTTGATATTAATTTATATATTTAATGATTGTTAAGTATACCCATAGAGGAATTGAGTATTCTACTTACTACTGGTAAACTATTTTCCTCTCTATTATCAAGTTTTAATAGTGTATTTTGTGTAACTGGTAGTCACCTTGTGTTTTGGCTGATCTGGCTATTGTTTGTTTCAATAATTTAAATTATATAATTGTGTTTCTCAGCTTATACTGTGTTCATTATCTTATTCATCTGTCTTATTTTGGTTGTTGCTTTGTACAATTACTTTTGATTGCTTTTTCTAATTATTATGTGTGGTTTTATGTTGTAGATCCTGCTCAAATAAGGTTATGTGTCTCTTACTGATTTGACAACAATATACATCCTAATCTGTTCAACATTCTGCTTAATTATTATAATCTTATTATGACATGTTATTACTATTGTTTATTACAATGTTCTCACTATTTTATACACATTTTATACTATCTGTTTATACATCAATACTTAATTTTTATTTATTTATGTTACACACATTATGTGTTTGTATTTTGGTTTGGGCAAATTCTCTTGTCTCTCTATAACAAATTGTCTTATTTACAATACATTAGTTATCACATTATATGTATATTGTCCTTTATTATTTTGATATTTAGGTATATATCTTATCAAGGATTTTATATTCTGTTTCAGTGGTTTTTTGATGAGCAATTATTTCTCTTTTTAATCTCAGTATATTGGTGGTCTTACTATGTTTGTAATTAGTTACAATCTTGGTTCATAAATCGTACACTAAATGTTTGTGTAGTTTACTTGGTAATCACTGTTTTTATTTGTTAACACTTCTTTTTTATCTTCCTCTTCTATAAACATAACACTTTTATTGTCTGTGGTGTTTACTTGGGGTAGTGTCATTTTACTATGTATCGATTCACTCACATAAGGTATTCACTATCATTGTTTGTGGTTACTTATTAAGTTGTCGACACTTGAGTCTTAATCATCTTGTCTTCATTATATTCTTCCTTGTTGGAGGATATTATAATTACTAATCTGGCAGTCATTACACTTGTCTTATCATTTTTCTGGTCGTGGTGCCTTCCTTACACTGGGAATGTTGTTGTCTTGTTCTTGTTACATATTCTTCATTGTTTATTATACATTTCTTCTTCTTCTTCTTCTTCTTAGTATTTACATCTCCTCTTCTAGTTATCCGGTTTCTTCTTTTTCATATTTATTTTTCATCACTTACAGGGTATTTGTTGTTCACTCACTTATATGATAATTTATATCATATTTATAACATAATTATTTATTTCATATCCATATTCAGTTGTCACAGTTCATATTTATTTTGCTTAAATGATATGTACACTCACTTGTATGATCTATTGTTGATATGTCCCTTCACTTTGGTGATAATAGATGATATGTCCCCTCACTTGTATGATAATAGATGATATGTCCCCTCACTTTGGTGATCTATTGGGCCTTTGTTGCTAACGTATTGGTTTGGTTTTTTTATCTTCTATTCTCCTCCTATCACTTTGATGATGCTTATATTATAGTTCTTCCTTCTCCTGCGTTGGCTTGCTTCGACATTATTTGTATATGGATACACACTTGGCTTTATACTTTAGTTATTCTTTCTCATTTTTGCTCAAACATGTTCGTGGTACACTCTTATTCGACGTATTGTGTATTATTTATATGTAACTACAATTTTGTTACGTTACATATGCCTTCCTATAAGAATTGATTAATTCTGAATCCTTATAATATTTTTATGAGGAATTTATCAATTGTTGTATTCTTTTCCATATTGAATCTCCTGTTCTTCTTATATCCTTCCATTCTCTTTTATGAATCATATTTGTATTTCTCTCATTGTAATCGTCTTCCCTCGACTATTTAATTCCCTAATTCCCTAACATATTTTAGCTGGGGCAGTTCAGAGTGGCTCACTGTGGCATACATCTCTGCTGGCCATACTAACATCAAAAAAATTCAGAGGTACATCATCTCTGTTAAAATATAAATGATTTCTGGAATAATTCTTCAGTCAATTCATCTTACAAAATAAAAGTAGTCAATCTTCCGACTAATAATAAACATTCTTGGGATTACTTCACGCAGTTGCGGTTTATACATAATTATATTCTTCTCTTCTTGATTCATCTTAACTTAATGTTCATATTTTTCTGGGATATTTCATTTACAGTTCATCACTGGTATCTTCTCATGATTTTCTTCATTAGTATGTTATCTTCATTATTCTTCGTTATCAATTAATCCTTCTTTTGGTAGTTCATTTAACGTCACTTTATAATCTTCTGCATCTTCTCTACCCACGTATCTGTGTCACATTTTATTTAGTATAGGCTCTCGTTTGGTTTTGCCTCATGTCTTCTGTATCGTATATCCATCTTATAATAATAATATTCATTTGCTTTTGTCTTCCAACTTCTCATGTTGATTCCATTGTAGATCATCTTTTTTCTTTATATAGTAGTATGGGTAAGATGTTAATTACTGTTGACTGGCTCTTGGAAATATTTATATTATGCCATGTTGTAAGGTGTCTGTCTCGTATATCTTTTCTTTATATAGTACGGGTAAGATGTTAGTTACTGTTGACTGGCTCTAGGAAATTTATTTTTTATTTGTGCCATAGATGGAGTGTGTCGTTCTCGTATATCTCTTCTTTTATAAGTACGGGTAAGATGGTAAAATACTGTTGACTCGCTCTTGGAAATATTTATTTTATATGTATGCCATTGATGTTGGGTGTCTGTCTCGTATATCTCTTCTTATGTATATAGTACGGGTAAGATGTTACTTACAGTTTTCATCATATTATACATTATTTCTTTGGGTTACATGGTTATCTTATTATATTAGTAGCTTGTCAACACTCATCTTTATATTTATAATTATCATTTTCACACTTAGTATCATCATTAAGTAATTTCCACTATAATATTCTGGCTTTTCACATTATTTAATTTTCAATATACCTCTTTATTGATGTCTGATTGTAATTACCCTTGATTCTCTTTGTTATAGGGTCTTGTATCTCATAAGTATTATTCATATTATTCTTGGTTACAGTATATGGTAGATTGGTTGCGTTGGTCAGTATCAAAAGAATCCGTCCCTTTTCTCAATGTATTTCCATTCAGTTTATCCATAGTCACTTATTTCATCTGTTCTTGTCACGTATCTCTCTATCATTCGGCTCTTCCATTTTGCTGCTATCAAATCTTCATTTACTTTATGTTCTTCCGTCATGGTTAATTCCTTTTTTATTAACCGGTATTGTAATTCTTCGAATGCAAAATAGTCCTTGGTATTTAATACTGTTATAATTCTTTCATCATCTGGTTTGTTACTCAAATATTTTAATGATTCATTTTTTATTGTGGATGTCATTAACATTGTATTATGCATCTCATTTGTAGGCATATTTGTTTTAAGTATGTTCTTATTTAAGTCCTGGTTCATCGTTTTATTGTGATTAACTTTTGATATTTTTATTGAGTTCTCCTTATAATTTTTAAATTTAATTAATTCTTTCTGTTCATTAATCGGGGTTTTAAATATGTTAACTAACCCCCTCCTAATTATCACCATTCTTTCTCGTGTAATTTTCACCTTCTTGGGATGCCTCCTTCTTCCAAGTATATTCACTTTAAATACATTATTGTTTATAATCTTCTTCGTCGTAATATAGTAATTCTCTTTGTCCATCTTCATGAAGTTCCTTCTATACTGCTTCATATAAATTCCTTCTCTGTGGTCGATGATTGGGAAGTTAAGTATATTAATTAGACCACTCTGAGTCATCTCTACTATTTCCTTTGTAATTCTCACCTTCTTTGGGCATATTATTCTTCTTTCTTCCTTCTTCTTAATTATTTGTGTCTTCTTTTCTCCATGATCTTCGATTTTCTGACTCACTTGTTCTGCGTTTTTATCCTGGGGTACCTCTTTAAGTTCTGGTTTGTCGTCTATTATTGATTCTTCTCTTGTCTCCTTAACACTTTCTTTCATTCCTTCACAACATCTTTTTATTGCTTCTCCCAATCTCTTATAACCATCGTCTATTTTATCATTTAAATCTTTCTTCAACGATTCTACAGTTTTATTTAATGTTTCTTCCATCATTGCCCTCATCATTTCCATGAAGTCTGTGCCTCCTGGTTGCATTGGTTTTTCAGGTCGGCTCACTTCTGGTTGTTGTATCTCCTCCATTCGGTCGGCTTGTCTATCTTCCACTGTGGTTAAAATGTCTTCCACATCTTCAGCTGACGTCGCTTCCTTCTCCTCCATCCTGGTTTCTTTTTCGTCTTCCGCCGCTCGCCTTTTGAATGTCGATCTCCTATACATCTTTGTATCCTTGTAATGCAACTGCTGTCGAATTAGGTTTAATAGATATGTAGTATTTATTTATTTTGTTAAGTATTGTCGACCTAATTCGCTGCTCAGACGTTGGGCGCCACGTTATAATAACGCAAATTGATTATAACGTTGTTATATAAAGTTGTGAATCATGCACCGTGATGGGTGCCACGTTATAATAAAACGAATTTATTTATGGATATATTCTCTGTAATCAAACCCCCTTTTTGGAGCGTCACGTTATAATAAAACAATTTAGATATATTTAGTCTTTTGTAATAACACGGTTTGTTACTTTGTAATGATTCTTAGGGTTATTAAGATTTTCATTAGTATAAAGTCGTTCAAAAGGAATGTTAAAATTCTCTCGATACACTCTGGTAGGTTTACCTTTTCACTTACCAACGGCGTATGTCCTCAGTCTTCCAATATAGGCCCTGTATCACTGAAATGTCACAACACAATTTACAGAATATGTCACTTGTGTATTAGTATGTGTACAGTAAATAAAATAATTTTTGTATTCGATACTGAATTGAAATTCAAATACTAGCTGCTTGAATGTCGTGCTGCCACCTTAGGAAACAATTGCTCTTTAAATAAACTTTCCTTGTGCCTATTTTGAAAAAAAATAATAAGACTGATTCACAGGTAAGAGAACTATTACTTTATTAACGTTAAGTTAATTTCAATTGAAATCCTTTTAAACAATAAATAATTGTTAAAAAACAAGTTAATTAATTAATGAGAGTGTTTCAGCTCAGGGCTGGTAACACTGATATAGTGTACAATATTATTGCTAACCTTATTTGGTTCATTTTGGTTATAATTACCAAAATTAGTGAGCTCTTTTAATTGACATGACACAAGTTACAAAGGTGCTGAAACATAACAATATTATCTCATACAGAATAATTAAAAATCAACAAAATAACTTTAAATACGATATCAGAAATTATCGTATCATGGTACAACTAGTGTAAAATTGTTAGTTATTCAGATATGTGTGATGCACGCTCATAAACGCTGCGTATCAAAATAATATTATTTGGCTAAGTATTAACAATGAAATGTAATTTATTTAAGACATAAATTCTTATTAATTGAGTCTCCTCAAATGGTTATAAATTTAAAACAGGACTCAGTGTTGATATTGAACGTTTGTTCCGTATAGGTTAGAATAACCTGTTGCTCAAAGTGAGTTATTAAAATATTTAATTTATAGTATGACAAATCTTAAAACTATACATAACATATATTTAAAATGATTGCATTGTTTATTAACGGCAATGATTGTTCTCGAATGTTAATTTATAAATGACTTGATTCTGTAATTGGCGTAGTCAAGTTAGCATCTATATTCACTCGTATTATTGTCGACATTTATTATCATATTGAATTCATTTATTATTTTCTTTAAAAATGTCAATAATATTTTATTTAAGCAGTATAATTGATAAAATCGAGAACATTTACTCATAAGCCTATTAATTGACAATTGTATACTACTTTAGCCATGTATGACCCGTGCTTGACTAGAGTAGTATCAACATAAAATTCAGCAATCGGTAATTATTATATTTCATTTTTTTAAAATATTGTTAATAAATAGTACTCCCTGCATTTAACACTCCTCATCGCCCTTATTATACACTGGCGATGGTTATCATTTATCACATCACTCGTTGCACTGTCACACGTAATGGGTGTCCACTTAGGTTAGTTTACAACGCTTGACTATACTGAGGGACGCGCACTAAATTCAAAAATCTTGACACTGATTGACGTGCATTCCATTCGCTTTGATGGTCCCAGAACAATTGATGCTTCTCGTTGAAGTTGTTTCTGGCGTCTCCTAAGATTGGCTCTTCCCATTGGTTGAAAATTCTTTAATCTCAACCCCAAACGCTTTAGTAACATTAAAAATTTTATTTTTTGGCGTCAGTTTTTGGGTTTGAGAGTAAGCTGTGACGCGTTCAATCCTTTTTGGAAATGATAGAAAATTTGTTATTATTCATAACTTTCTTATGACTTGTCTAATTAACAAACTATTGGTACCATTATTCTGCAGATACTTGGGTCTTTCTATAAAGTCCAAACAAGCTACAGATCCATTCATAAATAACCTAGCTCACTTCCCGAAAATTCACTTATTGTGGTTCTTAATATAATTAAGACTTTCCCACTTTATTTTTATGTAATTTTATTCTAATACTTATATTTAGGTGTTCAGAGTCCATTTCTCATACCAATTAATTCTAAATATTAAAATATTTATACTTTTAGTAAAATGCATTTTTGGTGTGTAAGCCATACATGTCCTTGCACTTGTATTTACTTATTCTAACATATTATCTTATCATAAGATACTTCTCCGGTATTCAAGTTGTACTTCACATGTTTGTACGCCTTTGTTGAAGCTTTATTTCTGTATATGGTGCTTCATTTAGTCATATAGTATTGTTTAAATACACCATGTCACAATTCCTTTACTTTGATATTCTTATTTTGTTATTGTTTGTACTTAATGTATGTACATTTATCTATTAAAGTGTACCTAGACCTTGCACATTGTCTGTCTAGTGTGTGTACTACCTTTCTGTTGGTTTAAATATCTCTAAATGTCAATAGGATGGTTATTTGCATCTAGTCCTACTGGTCAAGTATATTTGTTTATCATTACTTTGATATTAATTTATATATTTAATGATTGTTAAGTATACCCATAGAGGAATTGAGTATTCTACTTACTACTGGTAAACTATTTTCCTCTCTATTATCAAGTTTTAATAGTGTATTTTGTGTAACTGGTAGTCACCTTGTGTTTTGGCTGATCTGGCTATTGTTTGTTTCAATAATTTAAATTATATAATTGTGTTTCTCAGCTTATACTGTGTTCATTATCTTATTCATCTGTCTTATTTTGGTTGTTGCTTTGTACAATTACTTTTGATTGCTTTTTCTAATTATTATGTGTGGTTTTATGTTGTAGATCCTGCTCAAATGAGGTTATGTGTCTCTTACTGATTTGACAACAATATACATCCTAATCTGTTCAACATTCTGCTTAATTATTATAATCTTATTATGAAATGTTATTAATATTGTTTATTACAATGTTCTCACTATTTTATACACATTTTATACTATCTGTTTATACATCAATACTTAATTTTTATTTATTTATGTTACACACATTATGTGTTTGTATTTTGGTTTGGGCAAATTGTCTTGTCTCTCTATAACAAATTGTCTTATTTACAATACATTAGTTATCACATTATATGTATATTGTCCTTTATTATTTTGATATTTAGGCATATATCTTATCAAGGATTTTATATTCTGTTTCAGTGGTGTTTTGAGCAATTATTTCTCTTTTTAATTTCAGTATATTGGTGGTCTTACTATGTTTGTATTTTGTTACAATCTTGGTTCATACATCGTACACTAAATGTTTGTGTAGTTTACTTGGTAATCACTGTTTTTATTTGTTAACACTTCTTTTTTATCTTCCTCTTCTATAAACATTACACTTTTATTGTCTGTGGTGTTTACTTGGGGTAGTGTCATTTTACTATGTATCGATTCACTCACATAAGGTATTCACTATCATTGTTTGTGGTTACTTATTAAGTTGTCGACACTTGATTCTTAATCATCTTGTCTTCATTATATTCTTCCTTGTTGGAGGATATTATAATTACTAATCTGGCAGTCATTACACTTGTCTTATCATTTTTCTGGTCGTGGTGCCTTCCTTACACTGGGAATGTTGTTGTCTTGTTCTTGTTACATATTCTTCATTGTTTATTATACATTTCTTCTTCTTCTTCTTCTTCTTAGTATTTACATCTCCTCTTCTAGTTATCCGGTTTCTTCTTTTTCATATTTATTTTTCATCACTTACAGGGTATTTGTTGTTCACTCACTTATATGATAATTTATATCATATTTATAACATAATTATTTGTTTCATATCCATATTCAATTGTCACAGTTCATATTTATTTTGCTTAAATGATATGTACACTCACTTGTATTATCTATTGTTGATATGTCCCCTCACTTTGGTGATAATAGATGATATGTCCCCTCACTTGTATGATAATAGATGATATGTCCCCTCACTTTGGTGATCTATTGGGCCTTTGTTGCTAACGTATTGGTTTGGTTTTTTATCTTCTATTCTCCTCCTATCACTTTGATGATGCTTTTATTATAGTTCTTCCTTCTCCTGCGTTGGCTTGCTTCAACATTATTTGTATATGGATACACACTTGGCTTTATACTTTAGTTATTCTTTCTCATTTTTGCTCAAACATGTTCGTGGTACACTCTTATTCGACGTATTATGTATTATTTATATGTAACTACAATTTTGTTACGTTACAACATTCCCAGGAATTAATCAATACGAAGTGTTACGAATATTACCTACAGGGAAATGACAACACACTGAACCTGCAAAAAGGGGTTTTCCTCTCCCAGTATGTTCCAGAAGGCTGAATTTGCTGCGATTAGGGAATGCTTGAAAATGAGATAATTATATACCCAAAGCCCCTACATCCAATCTCTGGGGACTGCGATAAAAGGGGACGGAAATATGCGATTTTGTCTAGACGCCTATAAGGTAAATCGTTTAAAAAAAGAAAAGAGTGTAATTTTAAAAGTTTTATCGTTCAGAACACTTAGCAGAAAACTTAGTTGACGCCTAAAATCACTTGTAAATGACAATTGAATTGTATAAAATTAGATGTAAAATTTTACAACACTGAAATAACAATTAGTAAAGTTTTCTAGCAAACTAAAGTATGTGTCATGTATTATGATAAACATTACTAACTACATGATGTTAAATGGAAGTTTGAGGTAACAATTGTCTTAGTAATGAAATGTTATATAATAAAATTTGTAAAGTTTGTAGTAAAATCCTGTTAACAAATTTTAGTCAAACAGTTGGCAGTTATTTGTTAAGGTAAATGTATAGATTACTAGCAAAATACCCGTACTTCGCTACGGAGTTTCATGTTGTACGTAATTGTACAATTATTGCTCGCTTAATAGTATAGGATTAGATAGATTGTACAAATTCTCAACTCTTAGTTTGTTTATTTACATTCATAGCAACAGCTATTTATTATTTATTTAGAGAAAATCGTTAGAGCCGTTTCCGAGAAAAAAAGGACTTACATTTATTAATTAATTGAACTTCAAAATTTTCTCGACTATAAGAATCTGCAAACAACGAAGTTTTTCAATTTAAAACAATGATTAAAAACTCAGGACTAAATGTATTCAAGGTTTCCAGTAAACTGAGATGTCAACCACTTCATTTACAAAGTATGCAATTCCCGCGATAAATTTCAGTATTTGGTTTTTTGCCCCTTAGGAGTGAAAGTTTTTAAAACCGTTTCTTAGTGAGCACCTAAGACCTATGATGAAGCTATGTTCAAAGTTTCATTGATATCCATTTAGTGGTTTCAGAGATATCGTGATCAGTGAGTCAGTCAGTGGTATTTGGGTTATATAGATATCTACTATATCTAGCCGATTTACCCAGCGTTCCTCGGGTTCATAATTTATTCATAGGCACCTATTCTTGTTCTAACGTTATATTACTTGTATATTGTATAATCTTCCTTATATTGTTACATTCGCATTCTCACTGGAGGAATACTCTGTAGCGCACCTGTTTAAGAACATGTCATAAACTGTATTCTTATATCTGGAGAAGAATTCTGTTGCGCATGATGCTCCTGCTCGATTTCTAACTCTGGGAGAGGGCGAACAGCTAAATTAGTTTTCAATAAAATGTCTACAGTACTTGCACGTGCTGCGTATTTAACTGTCGTTTTATAATTCATTGTGTTAATGTTGAAATAAGGCATTTGTTAAATTAGTGTCTCCTAAACTTATTCTAACAATACAATACCTCTATAGATTTCAGCTTATCAATTTTTAAATTCAAACTGAAGCAAGTGCATTTATATTGTCTGAACACTATGATCTGAATACATTCGCTATCAAAACTATGTTTTTTATATTCGCTTATAACTTACTTTGATCTTAACTTATCCACTTTTAAATTCAAACTGAAACAACTCTGAATTCACACACTATTAAGACGTTTCTTAAGATGCATACACCACCTTTGATATCATAACCTTTATCTTTATTTATAAAAACTGTGGACTCTGGCCCCGCCGTCTTTCGCGGGATCCGACCTAAGACTCCCCGGGTTCCGTGGATGAACCCCGGGGAAGGCCCGTCGGACGACTCCCGCACTATTTCCTACGCGGGAGACTTCCACCGATGCTATGGTAACCAGAATCTATTCTATTGGGTTGCCATAGTAACCAGATCTAATAGTTTTTTAAGACCCAAAGGACCCCCCGAAGGATCGTATCGAAAAAACACATATCCTATGTTGGTTCTCCCGTTGCGTAAAATATCTGTGCAAGTTTGGTTGAAATCGGTCCAGTGGTTTAGGAGGAGATGTGGAAGACCCCAAAGGACCCCATCAAAGAAAACACCTATCCTATGTTGGTTCTCCCGTTGCATAAAATATTTGTGCCAAGTTTGGTTGAAATCGGTCCAGTGGTTTAGGAGGAGATGTGGAAGACCCCAAAGGACCCCATCGAAGAAAACACCTATCCTATGTTGGTTCTCCCGTTGCGTAAAATATTTGTGCCAAGGTTGGTTGAAATCGGTCCAGTGGTTTAGGAGGAGATGTGGAAGACCCCAAAGAACCCCCCAAAGGACCCCATCGAAAAAACACCTATCCTATATTGGTTCTCCCGTCGCGTAAAATATTTGTGCCAAGTTTGGTTGAAATCGATCCAGTGGTTTAGGAGGAGATGTGGAAGACCCCAAAGAACCCCCCAAAGGACCCCATAAAAAAAAAACACCTATCCTATGTTGGTTCTCCCGTCGCGTAAAATATTTGTGCCAAGTTTGGTTGAAATCGGTCCAGTGGTTTAGGAGGAGATGTGGAACATACATACATAGATACATACATACAATGGGGGGGGTTTGCCCCTTAGGAGTGAAAGTTTTTTAAACCGTATCTTAGTGAGCATCTACGACCCCATAAGAATATACCTTCAAATTTTGAGATCATTATCTTCAGTAGTTTTTGCTCTACGTTGATTCTATGTCAGTCAGTCAGGCAAACTTTCCCCCCCTTTTTCCCCCTTTAAAGGTCGAATTTCCAAAAATCCCTTCTTAGCGGATACCTACATCACATAAGGAACCTACATGCCAAATTTCAAGTTTCTAGGTGTTATAGTTTCGGAGATTTCGTGATGAATCAGTGAGTCAGTCAGTGAGTCAGTGGTATTTCTCTTTTATATATATAGATATAGGACAATTACAAAATATATAGACGTACCTGTATACAAAATTACAAAACATATCAACACAATCGCATAGTAAAAACATTAAAAACTATAGGAACGGATTCGATGCCGGTAAATATCATTTGTTTATTTACTTGTTACTATGGTAACATAACGATGACGGACACACTACCTAGCGCGTTATATTATAGATACTAAAATGTCCAAAAAAATTTTTTTTGGTATAACATTTATGAAGTTTACTAGTATGAAACATTAAATTTATATTATCACAAAATATTTAGTTTAAGGTTGTAGTGAAGTGTTTGTTAAGAGTTAACACATAAACTGGGAAACAAAAGAGAAAAGAACATTAGTAGCAATCTTAAATTTGAAGAGTGTATAAATGAATGAAGTAAATACATTAGCCTATTATTAAGATGTAAGCATTAAATTGTATGTTCATGATTAGGTAGAAAATTTGTTTAATTAGTATTTCCTTAATATTCTTAAATAACTATCGGTTCAAAAATATAATATATTTGTGTCAATCTAATACTACATTGTTAGGTAGTATTTGACATAATATACTACATGTGTACATATGAATAGATAATCTAATTTTCAGAACAACTAATATTAATACGATTATAATTATTATTATTATTAAATGTAATGTTTAATTATTCTCTGTGTATATATCTGTGTATCATGTGAAATTAAGGACAACCAAATTGTAGGAATAAAATTATGTAGAAACATAATTAAAAGTAGACTTAAGATGTTATGAATAAAGATTATTGTAAAATTATAATTATATATAAATGTAACCAAACAAATGGATTCATTGTAAATATGAAAGAAAAAAATATATATTTCGGTGTAGGAACTCTCAAAAATTGATAATCACCATTAATAAGCTCACAAAGGCAGATATCACTGACTACACTAGGTTCGTAGGACGTAGGACATTTAATATCGAATATCAATATAGAACGCAATTCAAAGGGCATAAATTTGGGGTCCATTGGATTTATAAAAAATCATCACAACGGAACCCAAATTGGGGACAAATATGTAACGCCAAAACGTAGGAAAAATAAAAATTTGTTTTTGGGAGAAGATAGGGACCACCTGACAGCGAGTGACATGACAGTGACGAATGAGTGAAACAATAAAAGAAGAAATTTACAATAGATGTACAGCCTTCAACGTAAAAGTACAGATGCCTAAAAGCATCATAAATTTAAACAAAAGCAGAGAGAAATTTTTCCAAGAAAGACTACAGAGGCGTGTGAACCCAGTCAACATGTACGGACAGAAGGATGTCGAAGTAAGGAATTGTTCTAAAAGAAAGGCAAACAATCGCCAGAACGCAGTACAATGAAAATTTACTAAGGATATGTTACGACAAAGACTAACGTACTAAATCAACAGAACAATTGTATGTCAACGAGAGACATCCTCGACAGTGGTGCATTTAGCTATACAAAGGGTGGCACACGTGGGAAGGCTTACGTAACACGCGCTTCAGAATGATGTAAGACACAAAGGGTGTCTTGCTAAATGGCATGAAAAACGCCAAGAAGAGTTATGACCATAACATATTGTAACGACTACAGCAGGGGTGGAACCAATTAACTGATGCAGCTGCCAGCTGGACAGAAAAAAGAATGTCACTGTAGAACAATACCCGAAGCGATTTATGACCGTGGGAGCGAGCATGCTTAAGCAAGAGGTAGATGACCCAGAGCAAGAAATTGGTGGGAACAGAAATCACCTATCAGAAAGCAGCTAAGAGTATAGGCGGGTTTCCTGAAGGGAATTCTAAGTAATCCAAAAAGCAAAACCAATGAACAGGAAGCAGAGCAACTTGTGGGAGTACAACGAGGAACTTTCTCAAGAAATACAGAGAAAGAACCAATGGAAATGAAGGTTAAGTACGAAAAAGGACTTAAGTGGGGAAAAGTAAGAAGATAGTGGGAAAAAGTAGAGGAAATGATAAATACACAGGACGAGGGTGAGATCTAGAGAGTCTTTGCTAAAACTTCGGAAGTCGATAACTAAAGTTATTGAGAGTCGGTAAAGTCCATTATAATGATTCGGAGTAGTGACTAAAACACTTAAGAGTCTTTGCTAAAACTTTGGAAGTCGATAACTAAAGTTACGGAGAGTCGGTAAAGTACTTTATAATGATTCGGAGTAGTGACTAAAACACTTAAGAGTCTTTGCTAAAACTTCGGATGTTGATAACTAAAGTTACGGAGAGTCAGTAAAGTCCCTTAAAATGATTCAGAGTAGTGACTAAACACTTAGGGGAGGCGAGCTAAAGTTTACGGAAATTCGAAGTAACAGTCCGGATAGTTTACTTAGAATCAAGTGATGTCATCAACCTGTGAAGTGTGTGTAAATTACTTCATGTACGAGTCACATTCCTTATGCATGCAATGAGACGGTGTTCAACGCAATTGAAGGAGCGTCTACCTATCCATACGCTGAATGAAGTAATAGAGAGGGAGAGTCCAGAATGACGACACGCCGTAGTTTATGGATACGTACTCAGAGTAAATCTTTTGTGTATTAATTTTATTTCTAAATCACCTGTCTGTCTCTCTAAAAGAATCCACCTAGAGAATTTCATAATATAGGATATACTCATTTAAAACTTACTTATAAATGATAAAAATCACAGTTTAAAATTATAGAGAATTATAGACAGCCACATTACAATGAATCCATTTAAAATTATACTTTATAATGAAACTAGCAAAATACCCGTGCTTCGCTACGGAGTTTCACGTTGTACGTAATGAAAATCATATTTAATTAATAAAGTTCAATTAAAGTAGGTTTCTTATAAATAAATATTTAAAAACTCTTATGTATTTTATTTAAAATAAACATTAAACATTTTTTTATATGAAGTTGTGTTGAGTATAAAAACATTTCAGATTTTTCTTCAATTTATGAACTTGTAATGAAGATCTAATCATCGGATCATTAAAGAACTTCTTTGTTAACAAAGTTTTTAGTTTTTTCTTCTGGCTGAAGAATAACCAGACTGTCAGGAGTGCTAACTCTTGAACAGGCAACGTACAACTGGCCATGAGAGAAATAGTCTTCCCTCAGATCTACGCCAGCCATTTTCAAAGACTGTCCTTGAGCTTTGTTGATTGTCATTGCAAAACAGATTTTGATGGGAAATTGTAGTCTTTTAAACTGAAAATGGTAGTCTGGCGGGATCAAAGGAATGCGAGGTATGAAAACTGTTTCTCCAGAACCACAGCCAGTGAATATAGGTGCCTCAACAACGTTCTTATGTAAAGATTTTACCTGCAGTCTGGTACCGTTGCAAAGTTTCGGTGGTATTAAGTTCCGCAGCAGCATAATGGGAGCCCCAACTTTTAGGTGAAGGTTATGTGGGGGTATTCCTGGAGGGTTGAGCGTGTGGAGGAACTCTACCGGATAATGCACAGCGTCTTCTACCTCTACTACGGAATCTACCGACTGATATTTTACAACATCGGCTGGAAGTTTTTCTAACAATAAGTTGTTAATGATTGCTGCTGTCTCATTTCTTGGGGTTAGAATAGCTCTTTCTTTGAGCCAAGATGATTCACTTATATTCATGAAGTCTGGGTATATTTTATCTGTCAAAGTCTTAAGGTCTTTTACAACTTCACATAGGTTGTTTGGAATGTTAACTTTTCCATCTTCCTGTTTTAACTTTCCACCGCCAATCTGTAACGGTAAGCTTGAAAACTCTTCCGCTTTAAAATCACCTTTAAGATGCACCTGCATGTTTACTCTTAAGGAACGAACTTGAACTTTGGGCCAGAGGTAAGACGACTTCAGGCAGGCTTTAACTTCATCTGCTCGTGTTCCCCGAGGCACAACAGGTAAAGTCTGTCTAAAGTCTCTGGCCAATAGTACTGTTATTCCACCCATCAGGTTTTTACTGCTACGAATGTCCTGTAAAGTTCTGTCTAGGGCTTCTATCCCTCGTTTGTGAGCCACGGTGCATTCATCCCAAACTATCAACTTGCACTCTTTCAAGACCTTGGCTGTGTCACTTTGTTTTGAAATGTTGCAGAGTGGAGTCTGGAAGATGTTTAAATTCAGAGGCAGTTTAAAGGCAGAGTGAGCTGTTTTACCTCCATCCATAAATGTAGCTGCTATACCTGAAGAAGCCACAAAGATGGCAATCTTTCTGTCTTTCCTAATGCTGGCAAGAAGTAGGTTTAGTAGGAACGTTTTTCCAGTGCCACCAGGTGCGTCGAGAAAAAACAGCTGACCAAGTCCATCATCAATGTTGGCAGTGAGCTCATTGTAAGCGTTCTTCTGATCCGCATTAAGTTTAGGAAAGTTCTCAGCAACCATATCAGAAAGCTGAACTGTATTGTAGGAGAGCTCTTTCAGGTACTCGCGATTGACTGTAATAATGTTTGTTTGTGTTTTGAGTTGGTGGAGGTAAACCAAAGTCTTGGAGAGATTGGTTTGACATAGAAAAGATCATATTTTCAAGACATAGTAAGCATTTATTATAAACTGTGTCCTTGGAAAGTTCAATCTCTAAACCATGACTTTCAATCTCAATCTGCCTTCTTATGTCCTTTCTTTGTGTTTTTCCCAAAGTGCTAAGGGATCTGCAATTTGGCAAAACACCAATATTACAGCAAACAGCTCTCGGATCTTGTGAGGCGAATCTGAAATGGAAGCTTCTTGCAGGGTTAGGTCCCATTGCATGTCGTCTTCCAACAACCCTAATGCTCTACAGGCAGACTGGTTCGTAGGATGAACTATACCAGATACCTTTTTAAGATCATTGAAACACGTTGGTCCTCGAATCTCGTGTAGCAGGAGACGCATATAGAAACACTCGACATTGTTAGGATGTACAGTATATACCCTCCCAAGTACATGATCTTTTTTTACTCCTGGATGTCCTGGAACGCCTTTTCCTTGGTTTTTTCTGCAAAACTGGTTATTTTTCCAGACATAGTATATTAGGACCTCACAGTAAAGAAGGCCTCTGGCAAAGGAATTAGTTTTGCAGAGTTCGAAAAATGCTGTTAATGTGGTTTTTGGTGGATGTTGGATTTTGTCCAGAAGGTTGTCGGAAGTGAAAAATACCCTCTGGCCGTTCTCAAGGTGGACTGCTAACTGCAGTACTGGTGGGAACCTTTCATGAATAGGAAAACGGAAAATACGCCAAGCCGCTTCGGAAGTGCTGATGTAGCGACCTGATTTGTACTTAGAAACTTCATCCCACTCATTCTCCAACCTAAACGCTGCCTGATCACTGCCTTTGTTCACATATTTACAAATATACTTTAGCGACTTGATGGAGTTGCACAGTTCAACAGTTATGTGGGCTAAGAAAGAGCGGGAAAGAACAGGATTGTACGGTACCACCCATTGGTTGTCAAGATCAACTCCTTTAATGTTGACCGAGAAACCACCATCGGCAGGAGCCCGTCGGCGATACTGGGGGTAACCGTCATCCGCAGTTTGAGTTTGTGTTGCTAAAGGCCACGGATATCTCTTGGTGCATTAGCCATTTACCATGCAGGGCGAGTTTCTGTTAACATTTCCACAAGGGCCATGAATCATTGTGGACTTAACAATGTCATGAAGGGCAGGATCGACTTCAGGATCAGGGGTCTCTGCACTTATCACACTGTCGATTTGATGGGGCATGATCCTATCCTGCAGCCAGAGCAGTATGTGCACGTGCGGTAAACCTCTTTTTTGCCATTCCACAGTTAACATGTAACACCTTGTTGGACCGAAAACATTGTCTTTTGTCAAGACATGCATCATTTTCTTTACTTTGAGGTGAAATATTCTGGCAATAATATCGTGTCTGTCTTGAGGCTTTTGTCGTGCACTTAATGCTTCTTGTATTTCGGTCCATTTAGGGTTACATGTAAATGTGACGAACAGATCAGGACGGCCGTACTTGCGTACATGTTATGGCGTCCTGAGTCCGCTCGTGCATGTAACGGGGTCCACCTGTAAAGCTGGAAGGTAAAACACCATTTTGCCTATATTATTGGCTTTCCCATCATTTTTGCACATGGAGTCCCGCAGATGCACATAGTTTTCGGTCCGCAGCTTACTCTGATTGTTCCTTACAAAGTTGAGTCTTACTGTCTCAATTTTGGCGTACATGTCAACCAAAAATTGATTCAGGAGACTGCGATAAAGTAACAAATAATTTTGCTGACCATCTCTCTCCATTATGCGGAATGAGTAAAATTCTGAAGCTGAAACAGTTTTTTTTAGAGGGGCTTTAGTGTTTGGGTTGCACTGTGGAATGGCAATGGAGTAACCATCTTCCCCACAACAGAACATAAGTGGATACTGCAAAGCGTCATAAGATCGATGAGTTTCACTTATGCGCTGTAACTTAGAGTCTCTGCTGTGGAGAATGATGTCCCTCTTTGCAAACTCCTGGCCTACGATCACTAAAGCCACCTCGCTTGTTGTGGGTGCATTGAACTGACCCCTATGTCCATCTACGGGCTTTCTGTCTGCATGGATTACTACTTTGAACTCCTGGCCTTCTGGAACACTTTCCAATGGTGTTTTGAAATCGTTTATGTAAGAATTGTGATTGTGAAGCACTTTTTGAAGTTTGGCAACTAACCAAGGCTTTACGTTTGGAAAATTGTTACATCTAGTGTTTGTCTCCTTTTCGTCGTCTCCAAGGAAATATATTTGTAAAAATGAGGGATTGTTTGGAGGTGAAGACAACAAACTCCCTATCCTGTGGTAGACTTGACCTTGTACTTTAAAAGTTGGCATGAAGTTCCCTTCTTTTATTTCTTTGGCTCCGAAAGATGTCATTTGGAAACAACCATTATATTTTCTTATGATTACCAAAAAGTGTTCAGACTCTGGATGTTCACTTGTGAGAAGGCTGTGGAGAGGTTCTGGTAGTTCTTTAATAAGAGGAAGGTGGACTTTTCCGTTGCTACAACATAACCCAGGACTTTCCTCTTTCCACTTTTTAGCATTACACCATTTACACTGTATAAAATCACCAATAGATAAAATCTTGTCATTGTTGTAGTCAGTATTACAGTCATATTCAAAGCCCGACAAAGATTTTATCTTCCAGGGAATAAGTGACCTCTTTTCATTGTATTTTCTCACCGCTTCTCTGTTTACTTGTGGATGTTTTTCTGTGTATTTGGAAGCAGATGCTCGGTGTACTTCAGGATTTCTTTTATTATAGTTTTTAACTGCTGTGATATGAACTTCAGGGTTTTTTTCGTTGTACTTTTTAACTGCCTTTCTATTTACTTCAGGATTATTCTCTGAATACTTTTTGACAGCTTCTCTGTGCCTTTTTCTTTTGCTGGAGTCACTGAACCTGGCACGACATTTCCTTCCTCATCGCTTCATACAGGGAGGAGCTTCTTCACTTTCATGAGAGTGGTCCTGGGTTTCTGGTTCTGTTACTTCGTCAGGCACTGGAGGAGGGCTGTGAGAAGCAGTTGTTGGTAACAGTACGTCTACCAGAAGTAATGTAGGCGG
Source organism: Magicicada septendecula (assembly GCA_034769895.1). Taxonomy (NCBI): domain Eukaryota; kingdom Metazoa; phylum Arthropoda; class Insecta; order Hemiptera; family Cicadidae; genus Magicicada; species Magicicada septendecula. The sequence goes on from CM068367.1 coordinate 762,131,083, forward strand.
CGTCTGCATTAGGGACGATTGTTGGTCATAAGGTGTTGGCATTTCATCTACTGGAATGATTGGCTCAAAGTGTGCCGACATCATGGGGCCTGAACACTTCATTCTTATAACTGGCTTCCCTTCATTGGGTCCCCCAAATCTCATGATCAACACGCCATCTCGATATACCTGAATATCATATGGGTAAAGTTCACCAGCAGCCATGAATTCACTGCAAGTAGCATACGTGGTGCGAAGAGACATATGAGATTGGTATTGTGTCTTAGTTCTGTAATTTATGGACCCACACAGCATCATAGTAAAGGGCTTGAACCGTCGCCAGTTGTTGGAAATGTGTTGCACGACAGTGGCCCGCAAATCATTAGCTTGTGAGTCAGTATCGTACATGAAGCATGATAATGAGTAAAAGAAACATGATCCATCACCTGTCATGGGAACTATTCGATGAGGCACCACTACACCATCGATGGATATGTGTTCCATTGTACCTTAAGAAAAAGAATAACCGAATAATTGCATAATTATGCAATGTTAATTGCATAATTAACAAGTAAAAATATTAACACTCACCTTGGTATGAATATAACTGCCTGTAGAAAAAATACACTAAAAAATACACTGGGAAGTATACTTCCAATAGCCCATTAAAGGGTTAAACGAATTTTGCGGAAAATGTAACAGAGTCCAATCTTTTTCTTCTATCAAAATACCCTTAAGTACCAACTTTCGAGAAAATCGTTCAATACAATTATTGCTCGCTTAATAGTATAGGATTAGATAGATTGTACAAATTCTCAACTCTTAGTTTGTTTATTTACATTCATAGCAACAGCTATTTATTATTTATTTCGAGAAAATCGTTAGAGCCGTTTCCGAGGAAAAAAGGACATACATTTATTAATTAATTGAACTTCGAAATGTACAAATTCTCAACTCTTAGTTGGTTTATTTACATTCATAGCAACAGCTATTTATTATTTATTTCGAGAAAATCGTTAGAGCCGTTTCCGAGGAAAAAAGGACATACATTTATTAATTAATTGAACTTCGAAATGTACAAATTCTCAACTCTTAGTTGGTTTATTTACATTCATAGCAACAGCTATTTATTATTTATTTCGAGAAAATCGTTAGAGCCGTTCCCGAGGAAAAAAGGACATACATTTATTAATTAATTGAACTTCGAAATGTACAAATTCTCAACTCTTAGTTGGTTTATTTACATTCATAGCAACAGCTATTTATTATTTATTTCGAGAAAATCGTTAGAGCCGTTCCCGAGAGAAAAAGGACATACATTTATTAATTAATTGAACTTTGAAACTTTGAAATTTTCTCGACTATAAGAACCTGCAAACAACGAAGTTTTTTTAAATTTAAAACAATGATTAAAAACTCGGGACTAAATGTATTCGGGGCTTCCAGTAAACTGAGATGTCAACCACTTCATTTACCAAGTATGCAATTCCTGCGATAAATTTCAGTATTTGGTTTTTTGCCCCTTAGGAGTGAAAGTTTTTAAAACCGTTTCTTAGTGAGCACCTAAGACCTATGCTGAAGCTATGTTCAAAGTTTCATTGATATCCATTCATAGTCCAGTCAAATTGTGTTTTTACCAGGAAAGTTGTGGGGTAGTTTTGATTTCTTCCATTCTATATGTTTTTGGAGTGCTGAATCCGAATCTGAGGTTTGCTAACAGAATTGCGTGACACAACATTAAAAAAATGCAAAAAAAGGTAAAAAATCTCATTTTTTGGCGGTTTTTTGCTTATAACTCGAAAACTATCAACTTTTCGTAAATAACCTTGCTATTCAAAATGAAAGTACATAAAATTTCCTACAAATTTCACTATTAAGGTTTTTTCTCTGGCGAACCGTTCGGGCTCAAGCGCTAGTTGAAAATTGGCGTATTTTGTCTGTCTCCGCAAAAACCCACTTTTTCCACTCCAAATATCTAATTTATTAATTGACAATTAGTGAATTCCTCCCAGTTCTATGCACATACCTTATTTAGATCGTATATGTAAAGGTACAGGTAATTTTTTCAAAAATTACATAATGTTCAAGTTATTTAATGAAGTCCGAAATTGTACAAATTCAGTTACAAAAAAGTTGAAATTCCAACGAAAAATCTTGAAAAATTATTACATATTACATTATTATATGAGCAAAAATTATATGAGCCGTTGTCGTTTAGAGGGTCCTGGCTGAGGTTCTTCGAAGGCGGCGGGTCCTGGCACAGGTTCGGGTTGTTCTATCGTCAGCGTCGGGGCTTGTTCATCTGGAAAATGAAAGAGGTGGTGAGAAAACAACAACTTGTGATCATATCTCAAGGAGTTATGAATGATTACGAGATAGATTGTGAGATTAGACATACCTTCCGCATCGTGTAAGCGTCTTCCATCAGTCTGTTCTCGGTCTATTTTTTCGGTCTCTTCTTCGTCTATGTCAATGCTGTCTTCCGGGGGCTCGACGTTTTCACACAGCCCTTCGCACGATGTGCAGATCGGGGAGCAATGGAGGCCTGCCTTCCTGCATCCACAGTTGTGTTGGCAGCCTTTTTTACATTTACAAGAAATGTGCCGGAGTATCGAGTCCGGTGCAGGGTTCAAAGTGGTTGGCACTGGCACGAGACCACTCCTTGTTTTTTCCACCCCCACTCGTTCGGGTCTCTTTGTTGCTCGTCGAGTGTGGTTTGACCGGATAACCACTGCTGCACCTGAAAGTAAATTCTCAGTGAATGTTGTGCAGCAGCTTCGGTGGGGGGTAGTGAGGCAATGTTGGTTTTACTTTTGTACGATGAAGATACGTATTGCCTGTATCTCAAATCGTTCAGGCTAGTCTCGTGTCCTTTCCCATACAGAGCCATGAGAAACACGTTTCCTGCTTTGGCAATCTTGTCCTGGTGTGCATGAGGGTCTCTGAAAGCATCAATGACTGGTTGCAAGTCATTGTTCTTCTGCAGGACTTTGAGAAATTTCAGTTTCCCCTGATTAAACAAAGCAGAAGTGGTGTCACAACCACTCATCGCATGCAGGAACAATATATGGTCTGATAGGGTTTTGTCAGCGGCAAGATGAGGATTGTAGAGGGTTTGAGACACCTTTCCTTTTCCTGGTTTCAAAAAGAAGACATTCTTTATATCAGGGCTACACAGGCCAATCAAAATCACCAAAATGTCGATATCTTCCCCCACCACTGTCACATATTCATTTGACGGGGCCAACATAAGAGCTGTTGTGATAATTAGGATATCAGCGTCCTCCACAGCTTGCTGTGAATCAATTTTTGCATCATCAAATTTTTCGTTTAGCATAGATATCAACCGGCTCTTGTTTTTGGAGTTTGCAAGGAAACTCTCCTGCGAGACAATGTGCACCATCGATTCTGTAAATGATATTGCAGCAGATTGTTTTCTTTGCGCTCGTCTCAATCGTTCTATGCGCTTGGTGCTTTCACAAGCTTCGTCAGGGTAGCCATCGAAAATGACAACGGCATTTGATTTGTTGTTTGACTTGACATATGATACATAACTGCTGCAAATTTCTGCATATGTCTGGCCATGGTGCCATTTGACCCGGTGTAACAAAAACCCTCCGTCGATGACATATTTTGTGTCGTTCAAGTCCGCCTGTTCTGTCGGTGCAAAAGCCCTGTACAAGCTCGATTTTGTTCCTTTCCTCATCCCATGCTCATCGAAAAGAGAGAGGGTAGGGGCTAAGTTCGTAACGCAAAAATTCTTGCAGCTCTTCATCTGAATGTTTCACGATGGTCATTCGTTGGAAAAGTGTGGTTGGATTGATGACTACAGCCCTGTCTTGTATCTGAATAGAGCTGTTCATGATCGCAAGAGGCTGCACTCTTTCGCTTCGTTTGAATTTTACAGCTTGGACATTACATTTTCATATTTTACATGAAACAAATTTGTTACTGGTAAAATTAAATTAGTATATTTGGTTAACGTATCAGTTATTAGGAGCTGAGTTTAACTGAGATATTGATATTCTTTAAAAATGATTCACCACAGTCGAGATATAATAAGGAAAGTGTGAAACTTGCTTATCAAAATAATAGGTATTAATGATACAAATCTTCGCCCCTTTTACGTGTTTTGAAAAATATGAACAGTTTTTCATCTTTTTATTTTATTTTATGTGTTTCATAATACAGTATTAAATACTTTAAAATAACTTGTTTTATACGTTTTGAATATAGACATGAATAAAAATAGTTGTCTTGATTATTCATCTCTTCTTTCACAGCACTAACACTTAATTAAAAATGAACTTTTTTCATGTGAAAAACTTACTAATTTTATTGGACGCGTTTCGGCTTAGTATCCGCCTTCACAACACCACACAACACAACCAAACAACATACTCAACGATCAATTACAATATAAATCACATACACTTTTTGACACAATTATACAGAAAACAAACAGAAAGTTGAATCCCCGCGCCAATCCCCTTCCTCCACACACCACCGCCACTTCACCTTCCACACAACCGTTCCAAACATTCTTCAGGTATTTTAGGCTCCAAATTCTTGGCTAAACATACCTTACCTAGGAAATATGCTGTCAGTGATTGTCCTCTATGTGGTTCATATTTGCCATTACAGATGTTATCTTTAACTATATTCTGGGTAGATTCCGACCAGTATTTGGCCTTAAATAGTGTTTTAAATTCCTGGTAATCATGAATGTTGTGTCTGGTTGCAGTCCACCAGTTACCAGTCATGTCCTTGAAGTGCTCATCTAACATGCTCCTAATAGATGTCCACCTTGTTTCTCGGTGCCTGGCGATATTTTCTTCTATTCTTTCCAGGAACTCTATTGGGTTTTTCTTATAGTTCTTGAACTTAAATACTTCTCTATTATCGTTAGGTTGTACATTAGAGATACTAAATGGCCTACTCCTAATCATCTCTAGTTCTTCTCTGATGTTTACTAATTCTCGTTGATCAATCTCTTCTATTTTCTGTTTATTATTAATTATTTGACCTTTTACACTATTCATGTTGGCATTAATGTCTTCAATTCTTTCTCCTATCCTTGCTTGTACTCTTTCTATGTCTTCTTGGGGTTCCTTCTGCAATGATTCTATTCTAATTATATTATCTTCTTCTACATTATTAATTTTATTTATTTGTATGTAGACGTCTTCCTTAACTTGCTGTAGTTCCTGATTTGTCTGGTTCCACTTCTCATTAGTCTCTGAAATTTGTTGTCTGAAGTTCTTATTATTCTCCTCCATCTGATTTTTCATTTCCCTTCTGATTTCTGTCATTTGTTCTTTTATCTTCATACTCATTATTTCATTGTTATCTTCTATTTTCTTACTTAGTGTTTCTATATTTTTATTTAATGTTTCACTGGATTTATTGTTATTTTCTTTTATTCTTTCTATTGATTTATTGGTGTCTTCCATTTTCTGGCTTAATGTTCAAACATAACCCTCATCATTTCCTGTAGGCTTACATTCTCTGTTTGCGCTGGTCTGTCGGGTTGGTTTTCTTGTGGATCACTTGCTATCACCTCAACTTCAGGTGCTGGTTGGGCCTCCTTTTCTTCCATGTCCATTTCTGCGTCAGTTCTTTTGGTTCTCTGCACGAAGTTCCTCTCCTCGACATTTTCTCTTTTTCTTTTGTACAATCGCCAACTAGGAATGTAACTTATAATGTTATTCAATATTTCTCTAGTTACTTTACTCTCCTTTTCCTAGCCCTCGAGTTGGTGCGCCAATTATGTAATGTCACAAAAGTATAATTAATTGTCAAATGTCAGTTGTATTTTAAGAGCCCCAAGTAGTTGGTGCCAATTACGTTACGTTCAATATTTTATCACTAATAAAATTTACTTACTTAGGCCTCACGTTGTAAGCACGAAATGTGTTATGTTTGTTTGTTTACTGATTGTTAATTGTTAATGAATATAAATGTTCAAATAATCTGAGTTGTATGTTTAATAATATTTATTTATAAAGGAGAACACACTTCTTTTGCTGCTCTGAATCATTCAATTTTTATTCCTTAATTCTCTTATTATAATAATTTTCTTTTCTTCTGTTAATTAATAACAAATTTTCCTTTTTTAAGGTTCCTGCTCCATCTAGCTCTCGGATCCATGAAAAAATTTTTATCTCAGTGTTATAACCAAATTAACAATCGTCTTCAGTAAAATTATAAATTCATACAAGTTTTACATTAATAACATACATGAAGAAAAAATTTTAATGTGTAGTAATTAATTGTTGTTTGTGTATGGTTGTTTGGATGTGAGTTCTTGTGATTATACAAAAGAAATTAATTCAGATAATTTTATTTTACAAACTTAATATTACACATTACAAATATAAAACTAATAAAACAATTAAAATAATTAATTATTAGACATTAGTAATACAAGTGACATGAGAAAAAAATAAAAAAAATAATTGTGTATTATATAGCTCATCGTTCATGAATTCTCAACATGGTGCGCTGCTGTCCCCCTTCAACTACATTGAAATAAAGCAAGAGACGCCATTTTCCTTGAGTTGTATACACACTGCTGAATGTTTAATAAAAATTATATGAGTTCTACACTTTTGTTTGTTCAAAATAAGTTTGTGTCACTGACTTTGTATATCATAGATTATGTTTATAAATGTAGTCACACTAAATGTGTTTGTTATTTAGTTTGTATTGAAGTGTTGTGTAAAACGTGGATAGTTGTCAAGATGGCTATAGTATTAAAACGATCTCACCAAATTCAAAATGTAGTACTCCATTTTAGGATATTACTTTCAGCTTTCCTTCTTCAGGTTGGTCGAATATAAATTGTTCGTTAGTTTACTGATATCTCCTATAACTTTACTTGTCTTTTTACTATAATTTTCTTCTCTAATATTGGTTGGATTGGCAACTGATTCCGTTTGTTCTTTTTGCATCGAACGCCCACACTAGACAAAAAAAACTTTCTTCCTTGTAAAACCAGCTTTAGATTCATCTATAAGAGGCCTTGAATTGTTTGGTGTATTTTTCGGTCTCAGGGCTGTTTTGTCCGCCTCCAGTAAATATAAGTTTTTTATATAACCTTACTTTTCTTGCTTATTTTTACATAATCCCGTTTATGTTTTTATTTCACTTAATTTTATATTGTCACTCACACTAATGCAGTTGATTTTATTGGTCACTTTATACAAAATACATGCCATTCTCACCTTTTGGCCATACTAGGTTCACCACACTTTATATTTTTATCATTGTTTACACTGTGTCTTTCGCACTGTTTCATTGTTATTATTTATCACTTTTCTATTCACTTATCTCACCTTGTATGTTTTTTGAATAAACACAGTTATGAAAATAATTACCTTGTCTTTACTATAACACTTTATATGAGCTAATAAAGACCTAGCTTGACTTTTAGGCTTGCGTTATACAAATGATTTTGCTTAACTCTAAATACATTTTTTACTTACATACTACAACATTATTATTTACAATATTATAATAAAATATACAAAATCACTTCCCTAATCTATTGGGTAATTAGTAGGCCTATGTCAAAGACACAGTCTAGTCTAGTCCTTTATTATGTCTGTTTGTAAAGTTATTTACTATGTTTGTTTACAAAGCTAATTCCTGCTTTTAATTTATTCATGCATCTGTAAAATACTTATTTTTTATTCAGGGCTTATTGTTTTAGTTATTATAATTCTTCCTTATATAATTATTTTGGTTGTTCTCATTTGATTACTCATTCTTTATTGCATTCCTCATTCAGTTACATAGTATTTATCTACCGGTATTTGATTAGTTTTACTATAAATTTTGATAATTAAATTGAGTTTCCTTTTTTGTATTATCTCGTGATGCTACAATTGTCATGCTATTAATGTCTGGGAATTCGCTGCCTGTATTTATGGCATTTTTGTAAAGTAGATTTGTAAGTGTCTGGTTAGATTCTGCATGTTATAACAACAGAAATGTATATAAGAAAAAGAAAAAGAAAAAGTAGCAAACAATTATTTATATTTAACTATTAGTCAGATAGTAGGTCTATAACTAATTACAATATGCAATTAACAAAAAAGTCATTAGCACTTGTCTGACTGCTTCCTAATAAAACAATTTAAACCATCTACCACAAAATAAAATGGAAAACAGCCGGATTTGGAACTTAACCAGAAACAAATACTAACAATGACAGAAGTAAAAATGACATAAAAATGGGCAACATTCATTTTTATAAATCACAGTACGAAGAGGGTAACAAAACTGTTTGAAAACAGAGGCACTAGTGAGCTCTCAGAGCTGCAGAACTTGCTCACTATTTTGAAGTAAATACGTCTATTTCTAGACAAAATGAAATTAACAATTTCATTATTTAAAGCTGTGTGTGAAGTCCCTTGTATGCATGATTCTTAGCGTTAGCTGAGAAACATGAGAGAGTGATTGTATGTCACTACCATAGTTAATGAATGTTTGGCTGTATCTTAAAAGTATAAGAAAAATTATGAAAACACTGACTACTAACCTACTTTTAAAATTAGAATAGTAATTAATACAGAAAGAAGTTACTATTACTTTTTTAACTAATAAAGCAAGTTCTCAGTTTTTACTCGGCCATTTGGCATTTGTCTGCCTGTCTACCTACTTGGTGTATGTTTCACAATAACTTTGAATGCATTAACTGATTTTCATAAAACTTGGCATGCGTGTCCACACTTTTATCCTACAGAATTCTATTGTTTTTGAGATTGATCCCCTAAAAACTGGGGGGGGGGGCAGGAGGCAACATTGTGAGGGGGTCAAAATGTTGAAACTCTCAAAAATCCATGTAGGGTGTCAAATTAAAAGGAATTTTAACTAAAATCTGAATGTACAGTATTGTTAAGTTTTGGAAATTTCAGAATTTTGAGATAGCAGAGGCCAAAAGGAGGGACAGAAGTTTGATAAAATTGCAGATTCCATGTGGGATTGTAACTGTATGTATTTACTGCAAATATATAATATCTTACTCTTACCTTTCGGGTTCGGATCCAGGGCCGTTCAGATGAAACCAGCTACAGAAATGATTATTTGGGTCTGAGTAGCGAAATAATTATGCTTAACACATGGCTGCTCTAGTAATTAATCTTATTTATTTCTATTGGTTTAAATTCACTATTTAAGTTCGCTATTGAACAATGATTTACACAAAGAACTCACTTAACACATGATACGGATATTCAAAGTTACCAGAGCTACCTTTAATTCATTAACTTATAACCTCCAAATTATGTAAAGAAAATTACAATTGATTAATTGCTACACTATAATTCCGGAATTTATTTTATCAAAACCAGTACTTTGATCTTGTACATACATATTCTCGCTTACGCTCTCTCTCTCTCTCTCTCTCTCTCTCTCTCTCTCTCTCTCTCTCTCTCTCTCTCTCTCTCTCTCTCTTTCTCATTCTTCCTACTTTACATTTTAAAATTTTTTATGAGGTCTTGTTGTTGGATTTAAACTCCAAACTTTTATTTTAACGGGATGAATCATGAATGGTCAACGATTCTTATTTAAATTTCTGACTGTTGACTGTTACTTATCTGGATCAGATATCCGCTCAATTTCACCACCACATGTTAGTCACTTTTTAAGTCACACTCACAAAAACTTCAGTTCTGAATGTTGAAAACTCGTTACTATTGTTGATTGTCCGTCATTATTTACTGCACATGTGTTTGAAACTCACTCCCGTAACATTTTTAGTCGGCCGACTTTAATTGATTTGCGTACTCAGTTATATGTGACTGACCAGTCAGAAAGTTGAGTGTCGACTTGGTAATTGCTCGCACACTTTGGTGATGACCGCACGTTCTACTGTTTGTACAACTTTAATTACTGTGTAATTTTAACTTTTGACACTGTTGATGTGTTGAAAGATAGGCCTACTCTTAATTACGGCCTATCTTGCACCCGAGGCCACCGTTTAAATTTATATCACTTTTTACTGTCTGATGCTGCTTACTTCTGTTCACTCTCTGATGACAAACTGCAGACTGTGTTTCACAAAGAGCCTGCTGCTGGGCGGTTACGCAATACGTCTGGCAATTGTTTAGGCTAACTGTATGTGTGTTGCACTGGGGCTCCCCACAGGTGAAAGTCTGGCAATTCGGAAAGTGATTGAATTGATGATTTGAATTAATATAAAATTAAACCGGGGTAGCTCACAATTCTGTACCGTTACAGGATATCAAATAAGAGGGAATATTAACAAAAGTCTGAATATGGTGTACAGTTTTGGAAATTTCAAAATATTTTGACCACAGGGCTCAAAAAATCTGACAAAAATTTGAAAAACTGTAAAAAACCAGGTGGGTGTCAGCTAAAAAATAGTTTAACAGAAATCTGATTATTTGGCATTTTTATTGTTTATTGCATGATTACATTACAAATTGTTACTTTACTAAACAAAAAACAGTAGGATAATCAGGATTTTCATAATGTTTCTGATAATTGAAAATTTGACCAATATCAATATTTATCCAATAATAAATGTAGGCTACTTCATTCGAAATAGTAAGTGAATTCTGCAGACATCGTTAACTTATATACAAATATACCAATATCCGATACTCTACAGTTACTGAAGAAGAATCTTATAAATACCAAAAAATTAGATATCAAAAGTATACATGAATTGATTGAGTTATTAAAGTTGCTCCTTGACCAAAATTACTTTACCCATAACAAATTATATTTCAGCCAACGAGAAGGATTAGCTATGGGTTCACCTCTATCAAGCCTTCTTGCAGATATATACTTAAATTACTTCGAGAATTCCTATATCTTTGAGAATGATATACATAGCAACAATATTATATTTTATGGTAGATATGTCGATGACACGTTCTTAATTTATAAAGGTACACAGCAGCAGATTGATCGTTTACACGGTTATCTAAATAATATTAACAAACATATGAAATTCACCTTGGAACTTGAGGATAATGGACAACTAAACTTCTTAGATCTGATAATCACAAAAAACACCAACAATAATTTACATTTTAATATATACAGAAAACCAACGACGACAGACACCGTGATACACGCCACGTCATTTCATCCCATATCGCAAAAAATGGCTGCGTTTCATAGCATGATACATAGACTTTTATCTTTACCCCTTGATAACAAAGATTTTCTTACCGAGTTAAATACCATCAAATATATCGCAGTCGCAAATGGTTACAATACCAACGTCATAAACAATATTCTCAAGAAACATAAAAATAGAATAAGGACCATTAACCAATTATCAATGACTGCACGGGAGAAAAAGCCACATAGATATATCGCCGCAACATATACCAATTTCATGCCGAACATTTTAAAATCTCTCATAAACAAAAACACTGATATCATAGTCACTTACAAGACTACAAAAATATATCTTAAATAATCTTCGTACCCACGAATCTACTTGTATTGAGAATAAAATGGGCATTTATAAATTGTCATGCAATGATTGTGATGCTTTCTATGTGGGCCAGACGGGCCGTGGTTTTCTCAAAAGATTCAATGAACACAAACCACCCACTATCCGTCGTAACTATGATACTATCAAATCAAGTTTCGCCAAACATCTTATTAATGAAAATCATAGTTATACTGATTTCAGAACTAATTTAAAACCCCTCCACTTTTGCAGTAAAGGACGTTATATGAACACACTCGAGGAATTTGAGGTGTACAAAGCGTTCAGGGACACTAATACCAAGCCACACATTTTGAACGACCAATTACTATTCAAGTATAATGTATTGTATGACACCGCGTTGAGATATTGAGATAACTAGAATCAGTTGCGGTTAATGCGCGGTGGGTCGCTGTGCAGTGTACACTGTTCGCCCGATGCGCGTATTCAAGTTACAAATTAGTATAGTCCGTTATTTTAATAATCCGTTATTTGTGGTCATTATGACATGGTTTTTAACATTTGACAAACATATCTGATATGTGCTACAAATTTTATGCTTGACAATGGGACAAGAGTCTTGAAACATGTCGTAATAAGAAGGGACATCAAAAGAGAAGTCACAGACGGTTAGTATAATATATTTTTCATATATTTAAGTTCTATAGGATTCAGATCGGGATGGTAAGGTGGCAGACAAAGTGGAATATGTCCTTTTGCACGAATTATTTGACAATAAATGTTTTTTCACAGTTAACTGAGTTCACTTTTTCCAGCAGCTGAGAGTCGTTAATGTAAAATCTATTGTAACACCATGATTCACAAGCCAGTCAATTATTTCTTGTTTTAGTGAACCCGAGGTCGGCCTTTTATCCTTTTCTACACAATGATACTTGGCATTGCCCATCACTATTACAGAGCTGTTTGGGAGATTATGTAGTAATTTTTCTGATAGCCACTTACCGAAGTTATTAAAATTCATAAATTCATTAGCGCAGGACTATCACGACATGGTATACATGACACGAAAACTTATAGAGGAATATAAGCTATGGGGGCTGGAAGTAAACACAAAGAAAACGGAGTATATGTGCATTGGTGGGGAACAGAATGTAACGCCAAAACGTAGGAAAAATAAAAATTTTTTTTTGGGAGAAGATAGGGACCACCTGACAGCGAGTGACATGACAGTGACGAATGAGTGAAACAATAAAAGAAGAAATTTACAATAAATGCACAGCCTTCAACGTAAAAGTACAGGTGCCTAAAAGCATCATAAATTTAAACAAAAGCAGAGAGAAATTTTTCCAAAAAAGACTACAGAGGCGTGTGAACCCAGTCAACATGTACAAACAGAAGGATGTCGAAGTAAGGAATTGTTCTAAAAGAAAGGCAAACAATTGCCAGAACGCAGAACATTGAAAATTTACTAAGAAAATGTTACGACAAAGACTAACGTACTAAATCAACAGAACAATTGTATGTCAATGAGAGACATCCTCGAGAGTGGTGCATTTAGCTATATAAAGGGTGGCACACGTGGGAAGGCTTATGTAACACGCGCTTCAGAACGATGTAAGACACAAAGGGTGTCTTGCTAAATGGCATGAAAAACGCCAAGAAGAGTTATGACCATAACATATTGTAAGGACTACAGCAGGGGTGGAACCAATTAACCGATGCAGCTGCCAGCTGGACAGAAAAAAAATGTCTGTAGAACAATACCCGAAGCGATTTATGACCGTGGGAGCGAGCATGCTTAAGCAAGAGGTATATGACCCAGAGCAAGAAATTGGTGGGAACAGAAATCACCTATCGGAAAGCAGCTAAGAGTATAGGTAGGTTTCCTGAAGGGAATTCTAGGTAATCCAAAAAGCAAAACCAATGAACAGGAAGCAGAGTAACTTGTGGGAGTACAAGGAGGGACTTTCTCAAGAAATACAGAGAAAGAACCAATGGAAACGAAGCTGAAGTACAAAAAGGACTTAAGTGGAGAAAAGTAAGAATATAGTGGGAAAAAGTAGAGGAAATGATAAATACACAGGACGAGGGTGAGATCTAGAGGGTCTTTACTAAAACTTCGGAAGTCGATAACTAAAGTTATCGAGAGTTGGTAAAGTCCGTTATAATGATTCGGAGTAGTGACTAAAACACTTAAGAGTCTTTGCTAAAACTTCGGAAGTCGATAACTAAAGTTACAGAGAGTCGGTAAAGTCCGTTAAAATTATTCAGAGTAGTGACAAAACACTTAGGGGAGTCGAGCTAAAGTTTACGGAAATTCGAAGTAACAGTCCGGATAGTTTACTTAGAATCAAGTGATGTCATCAACAAGAACGACCTGTGAAGTGTGTGTAAATTACTTCATGTAGGAGTCACATTCCTTATGCACGCAATGAGACGGTGTTCAACGCAATTGAAGGAGCGTCTACTTATCCATACGCTGAATGAAGTAATAGAGAGGGAGAGTCCAGAGTGATGACGCACCGTAGTTTATGGATACGTACTCAGAGTAAATCTTTTATGTATTAATTTTATTTCTAAATCACCTGTCTGTCTCTCTAAAAGAATCCACCTAGAGAATTTCATAATATAGGATATACTCATTTAAAACTTACTTATAAATGATAAAAATCACAGTTTAAAATTATAGAGACTTATAGACAGCCACATTACAATGAATCCATTTAAAATTATACTTTATAATGAAATGTATAATTAGTTTGTATGAAGTAATTCATGTTTAATGATACTCAAAAGTAATATTAGGATAAAAGGAATACTGAAGTGTGAAGAGATGTTTTAGTTTCTTTTATAATTGTTTTTTTTTTTGTAGGAATAATGTATTAAAATAATTCTTGATAACCAATTGTTAATCAAATTAGTATTATGATACCAATAACAATAATCGTTAACATAATAAATGTAGTAGTATACAGACAAACCCGTCTTATATATTTATTGAAGATAACCCTATTAAATTCATCATTAGAATTAGCTGTTAATTCCTTCCAAGTAGTATTGAATAATAGAGTATTGTAACTTGTGATTACATAACTGCTAATGGATAAATTATTATTACAGTTAAAAACCCTGAGATAGTAAACATTAACAATTAAAATTAGCATTGCATTTGATGCCCACACTGTGCCGGGTTTTTTAAGAACCGGCAGTCTGTGTAAAAATATAATTTATTTAATATTTGTGATTTATTATATTCGTTGTCCGTGCGCTGTTTATCGAGTTTTCGGAAGGCCAACGCGCTCTGTTGATGAAACCAGGCAATTATGTTCCCAACACAGAGCATTTCTGCATGTTAATTCAGTCAAGCCTGGACGACTGCTGCGTGCACTGCCCGTGCTCCCTGGCAGAGCTGAGTTTTCATTAATTGTTGTAAATTTTATCTTTCATGGCTGAGTAAGCGCTCTTAGATCTCCGGGTTTCCGATTCGTCGGAGAGGTGACCCACGCATGTGGTGATTACAACGTCCACAATGACTTTAGAACACCTAGACGCTCACTCCTCGCCTGCCAGAGGAGAAACGATTGCATAGCATGCCACAGTAACCAAGGGGAATAATCTGGATCAATTAAGGTGATATTCAACCAATTCCTATTCACACTAGGCCTCTACAGGAAACACTATGTTTTGTGCATTTAACATACACTTTGATTGACTTTTTACACCGTTAGACTGTTTGATCGGGTGTGTGCCGGCTGGACAGTTTTCATGTAACCTGGGTTCAATAATACATTAAGTACGAGAACAATTGTAGGCCCGCCCGCTGGATGTGTCCAGCGCGCATTAATTTTGTGCTATAATGGGTTTGTAAAAGTTGTGGGGGGGACAGTTTTTTTTAAATTAAGTAGATGGGTGTGGTTTGTACGATGAGCTGAACCAGCTGGTTTGGTTTTGGTTTTATGGTTATTACGGGTTTTTTTTATTGCACATAATCACTTTCTTTTTCATAGAAGGGCTGGGGTTTTTCTTTTATTCTGCTATCAGGACGTGTTACTTCTAAATATTTCACTAAATCAGGGGTAGGCACCTGTTGGTGCAAATTCATGCAAGCTTCCGACATGTTACCCTATGTTGGGTCAGGCGCTGGAACATGTCGGCGGCCGGGCCAATTCAGATTTTCTTTAACCTTTTATATTTTTATAAAATTCAAAATCTTGCAATTTTTATAAAATTATACAGGCTGTACTGACACTTAAGTTTACAATTAGATTTTCTTGTTATTATGGTCAATCCAGATTATTTTAAATTCCTGAATGTATCTTTTATAAAACTATACAGGCTGCACTGACACTTTGAGTTTGTGATTCCTTGTTCTTATGGTCAATTCAGATTTTCTTTAAATTTATAAATTTGCAATTTTTGTAAAATTATATAGGCTGTACTGACACTTAATTTTACAATTAGATTTTCTTGTTATTATGGTCAAGCCAGATTATTTTAAATTTCTGAATGTATCTTTTATAAAACTATACAGGCTGCACTGACACTTTGAATTTGTGATTTCTCGTTCTTATGGTCAATTCAGATTTCTTTACATTTTTTATATTTTTGTGGAATTAAAGATTTTACAATTTTATAAAATTTATACAGGCTGTGCTGGCACCTTAAGTTTATAATTGTACTTTCTTGTTATTATGGCAAGTCCAGATTTTCTCTACCTTTATGTATGTATTTGATAAAAATATGCAGGCGGTGCGCCAGGCTTTATAATTGTAATTTGTCTGTGATTAGGTGATGTATAGGTATATATGTTATATTATGTGTTTGAATTATGTGTTAAAATAATGAATAAGATTTATATATATATATATGTTGTTGAATTATGTGAAGGAATGATATTTACATGTTATAATTGAAATTGATTTATTGAAATATTCAATTGAAATTGAAATTGAGACTATTGTTATACTTGAAATTACAGGTAATGTAGGAATTTTATCCTGAGTCATGATGATCAATTTTGGAATCATGATTATTTAAGAAGTATTAATGTAAAAATTATGTGAATTAGGAAAATATATGAAATAATCATTTCATATAAATTATGGGAATTTGTGATATTGAAATTTTTCTGGATTATGATGTATTAAACAAATAATGGGAAATTTTTGAATTATAATTAATATATATCTATATATAACATGGATTAAAAATGAATATATGAATAAAAATAAGGAGGGGTTACAACACTAGGGACGTAAAATTAACGTAACATTGACGCCGCAATTAGTTTGGCATAACAAGTCAAGATTACATTGGCGCTCCAGAACGCGGGGCGTAATCATTAACTGTCAAACATTATACTTGACAAGAGCATAGTATATTAATTGTTACAAGAAGAATTTAATTTTAGAAGACGAACAAGAAATTATAAATTGCAGTAGCTATAAATATCTAGGAACAACAGTTACACAAGATGGTAGTCTAGATAAAGCGATAAGAGAAAGAAATAACTTGGGAAGAAAATCAATAGCATTGCTGAACAACATATTGTGGGACCAACAAATATAAAAACAAAATAAACATCGTATATACAATACAATTGTGAAACCAATTATGTCATATGGGTGTGAAATATGGCCAATAACACAAAGAACAGAAAAGTTGTTGGAAGCTACTGAAATGGATTATTGGTGAAGAGCGGCAGGGAGGTCAAAACTGGAAAAAGTAAGAAACATCAGAATCCGGGAGATAATGGGGGTACAGTGCTCTATTGTCGACAACATATAAACAAAACAGCTAAGATGGTTTGGGCATATGCAAAGAATGCCGGATAATCGACTCCCCAAGCAAATTTTGAAATGGACACCATATGGTCGTTGGGGAAGAGGAAGACCTAGGTTGAGTTGGAAAGAAGGGATCAACCAGGCAATGAGAGACTGGGAATTGGAAGAAGACTCTTGGTTAGATCGAGACCAATGGAGACTAGGGATCGGAAGACATAGGATAATGTTATGAACCTATATATATATATTGTAACGTCTTAATGTTGTCATCTCTGTAATTATGTATAGCTTTTGTGTTCGCCTCACACACTGGTGTCGTTACATCAATGTTTTGCGCTAACGAAGTCCGCAGCGATGTTTCAAATTACCAGTACAACGCGAGTGGAAACCTTACCTGTTATTCCATAGGGATTTATGAATCCCGGGTGGCGCCAAATTGTTTATTTAAAACAATTAAATTAATAAATAACTTGACAAAAGTGTTTTAAGCTATGACGGCCGGGAGTATTCGAATTTGTTCCCGCCTTCATATGACCTACTGAATCAAGCAGGTAGTTTGTCGAGTTGCAGCATGAGCGCTGGCCGTCAATTCTGGAAGTTCGCTAAAATGCACAAATTATACAATACACTTCCCTATGAAATAAAAACAATGGTTACACTCTGTACTAGTTTCTTTAATTATTGATTGGTAATTATTCAGTTTGACAAGAAAATTATATTTGGTTATTCAACAATTTTGCACCGACAATTAATATGAGACAATCTCTGTAGGGTTTGGCGAAATCGATTTTGGAATGATTCATACGGCCTAAGATGGCTACAATTTAGTTTGTTTACAATCTGTTCCGTTTAAAATCTAGGTTCTTTTGATTATGAGAAAAACATTAATTATGATTACAATAAAAAGTACACTACCTTACATTATTCGTACTTAAATAATATAATGTGTAGCTACAATTTGTTCCTGCTGTGTAGTAAAGTGTGTTTCAAAGGCTCGTAGTTTAACATTAGGTTATTTTCTTAATTAATAAATTTTCAGTGTTGGTTTATTTTACTTAATCTTTGAAAGAAATTATATTCAGTTTACAGTGAGAGTTCAGATAACTGTGAGAAATATTTAAAGTGAGTTTATTTCAGGAAATTGGGTAATTCAATGATACTTATCAAATCAGAAGGCTTGTGATAAACCGTTGTTCAGGTGAAATAGAATAGTCATCAATTTTGAATGATTTGGGCTGCTGGCATCTTTTTCATGTTAGTTGTGGTAATTTCTTCATTTAATTTTTATTCAAATCGGTCCTTGGCATCAGTTAAATGTTATTGCTCCTCGCCTTCTTCTTACTTGTTCATATTTTTGAATTTTGACTACTTTTTGTACATTTTAAATGAAAATTTAGTCCATTCAAAATCTGGCGTCTAATCTGCATTAGTGTCACTTGTAGAGTACTATAAATTAATGGAAAATTCGTAACCAACGTCTGTTGTCATGGTTACCAATTAATCCTGATTGGTTAATCTTGACTTATAACCATTGTTATCAAATTTGAATTTTTATTCAAAATTACTGTATATCTTCTGAATGCTTTTATTCTTCTGTCTTCCTTCCTGAGTATTAAATATTATCACTACTGTTAGTATTTCCTTTCAAAGATTGTTTTGATATCCCATAAGGTTGGGTTCTATAAAATATTAATGTTTGTTCATTTATGTTAATATTTGTTAATTACATTTCTCTTTTAATTTAAGTCCTTATTCTAACATTTTTCTTTTAAAATGATTTACAAATTATACTTGGCTATTTATTCGCCTTGGATTTGTTAATTTCCTTGTTGATTTTATACAATTTGTAGTTATTTGTTCTTTACAGTTAGGCATTTCCTAGGCCCTAGTAGCCATTGATTATATTTACTTATTTTATACAAATTATATCTCATTTTATTCTAATGTGTTTTGTTTTGTTATTATAATTGATTGGTTTATTTGTTGGTGTGTTTTGGATCTGATTTTATCCTATTTTTATGTTTCTATTATTTTCTACATAACTGATTTTCTAGTGTAATTAGAACTGTATTGTTTCAATTTCTAATTTATCTATTTTGCCCTTGTTAACAATATGGCTACTACTTATTATTCTTTATCACATAAAACATAACATTTAGGCCTATGGTCTGTACAATTCCTCCAGCCATATCCTATTCATAACTTTAATTAAACAGTTTTTTAACAGTTATTAGGTAAAGTTTGTTTACAATTCATTTCATTCTTTATTATTGTTTGGGTGATAACCATCATCACACCATTTAAACTTCCTTAATTGATTATCCCTTATAACCTGGGGTGTTTATTGATTTCATTTTTAATTTCTTATTTCTGAAATAATATCTACCTTCTATCCATGGTAACACCAACTGTTTACCCTTCATGGGAGTCTCCATTTTAAATACTATTGTATATAATTAAACTTAATTTCTTTAACAATAAGATTCTATTTTAAATAATACTGTCATTATCACTCTTCAGTGTTCATTTCATATTATTAAATGTTTACATCTAATACTATCATTAATAACATTCTTAATTATTAATATGGTTCACCATTAATCATTTAGTGTTTATTATAGCTTATTTATTAAACGTTTTTTATTTATCACTTTATTTCCTAATTATTTTGGGGTTTTTACACTTTCACTTTTGCACTTCTTAAATGTTTTATTTTAAGTGTTTATAAATGGGTAATCCCTATAATTACTTTTTCTTCGTCACTTAGTTAATTTTAATTTCTCACCATCTCACTATCTCTCTCTTTATAAATATTATCTATACTATTAACAAGTTTACGTCTTTATAGAGTTTTTTGTCACATCTAACCCTAATTTTTGGGTTAGTGTACTTTTATTTTTCATATTACTTTATTGGGTTTTATCAAATTATTTACATTTATTTTTGAATCGATAATAATACTTATTTTTTACATTGGTTAGTTATTGGTTTCGTTTCCAATATTACACTTGAGTGTACCATTTCTCCTTTTCATATTCTATATTATTTGTTGGTGTCTTATGATTTGGTTTAACTTTATTTCCTTTACACTTGGTTTGTTTCATGTTCATTTTCCTTCTTCTTCCCTTTCATCTTATTTTGTTTCATTTTATTTTGGTTTTCCCCTTCTCATTTGGTTTTATTTCATTTGGTTGTATGGAGTCATTCTCTTCCTTCAATTGGTTTCATTCTTTTTTGGTTTTGTTTTTTCCCTTCTTCTTTTGGTTCTTTTTGTGTGGTCAATCACTTGGGTTAGGTCATGTCGTCGTTTGTCGCGTCATTGTCATTTTATTTTATTTTAAACATTATATTATACTAATTATTTTTTTATATTGTAGATTCATCTTTTTTTTATCCCTGGTATTGGGGTGGCTTATTTGTGTTGTAACTATATATATATATATAGACTTAGCGCCGCATAATTTCTTCATCACACGCCAATTTTTACCCAGGGTATCTAAAACAAATTTGAGGAACTTGTATAAGTACATCTTTAGGTGAAGAAGTTATTTTGCCCAAGTTATGGTGTGTCAGCGTACGAAAAACTTATACAAATTTTTATACATCGTATTTTTGCTGTACGCTGAAGCCAGACAACCTGTTCGATATATACAAATGTATATTATGAAATATGGGTAGTTAGTCGGCCATATTGGCGTTCGTAATAATTATTCTATAAAATTTGTAACATGTGTAAAAAAGACAGACACTACAGAGGAAAGTGTGTTTTTATTCTGTTTAGTTGGTATAACGAAATATTGGGACCTGCCATAATTTATTCTGTTTAGTCGTCTCGTGCGGTAATTCGTTGAGTTTGCTAACGTGTGTGGGACAGAATTTTGTAATTCGTATGAAGTGTTTGTGATTGCAAGTCGAAGTAAAAATATGTTGGAGGCGCTAGGAATAATAATGAAAGGTAAGATGATCATTTATTTAGTGTATGTTGTACGTTGTTTGTAGGAAATTAGCTGTTAGGTTATGTATGAATGTCTCGATTACTTTGGGTTGTACACTAGGCCTACCGGTTGATATAGACCCAACTATACATAATATCACTGTGTTCTGTCCAAAATTTAATAATGGAGCAAATTAGCATTCTAATTTAATTAATACAATATACCTAGGCTAACGCCATGCGTTCTTATGGGAGTAAAAATTTAATTTTTTGTCTCCGTAAATAGGTTCGACCGCCGTTTAAAATTATTTTTCTCGTGTTTATATAACATAGAAGAATATAATAAAAATATATCAGCGCAATATCAGCATTGATGAGAATCTTCATAATTAATTAATTTTTAAAAAAAGTCCCTGTAAGGCACTGAAGCAATTTAATTAAATAAAGTTTCTTTATTATAGATACTCCTGTAAGTCTGACAATTATTTTGTCTACTCTAGCCTACCTATATATGTGTAATGTATCCAATTTGTAAATCATTTTATTCGTAAAATGTGGTCCTACCTAACACAAGATGGTACGCCTTACTATAATATATTTAATTTGAACTCTGCTCGTATTTAACTAGTTACAAATTTTATTTAATTCTTCAGTCCAGCTATATTACTCTAAATATACTTTCAAATTCAGCATTCTTCATAAAATTCATAAAAGAAATACGTTAGGTTATGTTTCATGTCTAGATTACTTTGTCGAACACGTATCTGTTATAGAACCAACTATGCCTAATAGCACTGTGTTCTGCCCAAAATTTAATAATTGAGCAAGTTAGCATTCTAATTTAATTAATACAATTTTATTTTTTCATTATTAGCGGGCCAATTTATACAAAAACAAAAATTCTGGAGTTTTGTATTGTAGTGTTTTAGGGTAAATAGAATTGCCATAATAAATTTAATACAGTAGGCGTATTGTTTTGATTGTGAAACAAAAATCATTTGTTTGATGTTTTAATTCAGTTCACTTATCCCCAATAAGTAAAAACCTTTACAAAGGTGCATAAGGTATTATCATTTGCTTTAAAAAATTGAATTCCAAAATAATACAAAGACTATTTAAATTAGATTTGTTCCTTTACTGCATTAATAAAACCTGTCATATACGCGTCACCTTATGCTACATAAATATCAAACACACTTAGTGTTCCGAGTTGTTAATACAATAGTGATATAAATATCAGGTTACTAAACCTTTACACAGAATAATTTTATTAGATGCATTGTTGTAAAACTTTAATATTGTAATTCCTGCTTTGAAAAGTGCAGGGTAAAACAGAAAAATGAAAATATCAGAATAATAATATTTGAATAGAAATCATAGATTCTTTGTGGTATACAAGAACATGAGTATTTATTGTATTGTATGCAAGTTGGATGTCATAACATGAAATTATCAGTTAAGGATAGTTCAGTGTTTAGATAAGACTTTGATTCTATAACCCTAGGACTAGAATAAACTTCCAGTTAGTTTTGTGCTGATGTATTATTAACAACAGCAAAGTTCCTGTGATAATAGAACTGATTTCGCTGAAAGATTAATTATGTTAACAAAACTAGCAAACTAGCAGGGCATTAGCCGATTAACTTACAGCGGAATAGCCTGTAAGCCTAACCTAACTCTGAAATAAAATGAATTACTTTTAGGAAAAAATCAAAATTTGTTTGTGTTATGTAGGCTTGGGTGTTAAGTATAATAGGCTAAGTTCTTTATCACAGTAAATTGTCTCTAGCTCCAGATACTTGCATGTCTACATCAATTGCCATATTTTACTTTTCAGATGACTGTGAAAGTAGGCCTAGGAGACGTACAGCAAAAAAAGGTACATATAGTTTTAATTGTTATTTATATTCAGTGTATAAAAGCACCCCTTAACTCTAATCAACTA
The DNA here is from genome assembly GCA_034769895.1 of Magicicada septendecula. Lineage (NCBI taxonomy): Eukaryota > Metazoa > Arthropoda > Insecta > Hemiptera > Cicadidae > Magicicada > Magicicada septendecula. The sequence continues at coordinate 762,154,161 of CM068367.1, forward strand.
AAAATATAAAATTAATTAACCCATTTTTGAAAAAGACCCTGTGAGGGAACTGACTCCAGTTAAATGAAATATGTATTCTGTATTAAATGCTTATTCTGTATAAATATCAAGTTCTGATACCTTTACACAGAATAATTTTATTTAGATTAAGTCTGGCCTATGATAATATAACTGATTTAGCTAAACTTACTGCGGATTAGCCTGTAAGCCTAACCTAACTCTGAAATAAAATTAATTACTTTTAGAAAAAGATCAAAAGTTTATAGGCCTGGGTGTTAAGTATAATAGACTAAGTTCTGTATCACAGTTGAATTATCTTTAGCTCCAGAACTTACACCAATAGTGCATGTCTACATATATTTTCATACTTTACTTTCATATTTGACTGGGAACGTAGTAAGTTCAGTGTTAATTTATTCATGTTACCTTATATTTGGTGTATAAAATCACCCCTTAAACTCTAGTTAACTTAAAACTAAGATTAATTAACTGATTTTTAAAAAAAGTCCATGTGAGGGCACTGACTGCAATATAATTAAATATTTTTTTTTTATTATAGATACTCCTGTAAGTCTGACAATTATTTTGTCTACTCTAAAAAAATTCCATTTATTACTTTTATGGTGATTCATGTATGAACATTACATAATTTTAATTTTCTTACAGATGTAAGACTGTTTCCGGAAAATGTATGCGATCGAATTTAACAAGATTTAGGACACACACAAGTGTCTGATCAAGTAAGTTTGAGTGGTAGATTAGGCCTGAAATTTATGCTAAATTTTGTTCGTAAATTCTGCCTAAATTTTTTGCCAGTAATTTAATCTATGGCTTTGATATGAAGTATAAAATGTCTGAAGACAAGTACTAAGCCTTGAGTTCCTACTGAGTACACCCATTAGCCTATAGAAATATTAGCTAGACTGCGTACGTTTTCAATTGTAAAAATGAAATAGGCCTACCTATATTTGTGTAATGTATCCAATTTGTAAGTCATTTTATTCGTAAAATGAGGTCCTACCTAACACAAGATGGTAGGCCTTACCATAATATATTTAATTTGTACTCTGCTCGTATTTAACTAGTTAACATATTTTATTTTATTCTTCAGTCCCACTATATTACTCTAAATATACTTTCAAATTCAGGATTTTTCAGAGAAACGTAATTAATTAAATAAGATATGACTTAATAAGTTAAGGTTAATTTTAACACCTAATATAACAAAATTTATAATATAGGCCTATGGCTACTGTAATACGGAAGCAAACTGTTGTAATATTTTGTACACATAGTTACTTTCATAACATCGAGTCCATTAAATTGTAATTTATTTGACATAAAAATTTTATTTTAACACAGCTCTGCTTTAAAAATTAAGGACTAACATTTGTCAGGTAAAAGAAAAAGTGAAAAGAGAATTTGAACTGTGACTTCTTTAATTTTTGAGTTAAAAAGCTTTTTAATCTCGATTAAATTTTTTAATAAAATTGTGCTGTTTTTAAATTTTATAATATTAACTTGCAGACAGAAAAGGTTTTGCTGGTGACTAAAGAAAGCATCGTTCTTTTATCTTATGTAAAATTTATTATTGCATGCAAGTCTGATTAAAGCTCACTAAACTAAAATTATCACTGCTTACAGCAGCAGGTTCTTAAACCCGATAATTGATGTAGGCCTATAGTGTTATTTTTATTTAATTTCTTATTATCTGTATTTATAATCTGTAACTTAATGTGTAGAATTGTATTTATATTGTTTAACCTCCTAAATGATACTCAACTAATATCACATGAAATTTTAAAAAATTAGTATCTTAATATTCTAAATTTTATGGGGTGTGTTATACTTAATAGTAGATTTAAATGATACGGAGTATGGATGAATTATCCGTAATGTATTTGCTAGTTATAATACCGTTATAATCAGGATTATATTATTCAATGTTAATCATTTGAACAGTTTTTGTTTTTCGAGTTTGTGTGATTATATTAGAAATCTTTTTCAGGAATCTTCAGTGCAGGGATGTAACCAAGCAATAGTGACTTGAGTTCATTTAAATTAAAATAGATTACTATAAAATAACTACTAGATTATACTGTAAATTTAATTTTTTTTAGAAATTTACACAAAATCCATTAACTTTTTGTAAATTCATAGTGCTAACCTACAAATATTGTGCTAGGTTAAGAAAATAAATTATTCTCTTAATTATTAGCTTAATATTATTATAATTATTAACTTAGTGAAAAATTATGTATGAGTTTTGTAATGATCTTTCAGGTTCCTCCTGAACTTTCCAGAATTGACTGGGAAAAAATGACTATTATTGCACCATCAGTAGTATCGACATCAGATGATATTGATGTGGAAAACATATGAAGTGGAGAAGGTAATATAATCAAAGCAATTTAGCCTATAGATAATTTAAAATTTTTTTTTTCTGTTTGTGAATTTTGTAACATTAGCATATTTGATTTAATGTTTGTTTCATATGTAGTGTTAGGTTTACCTAAATTATCTTTACTTGACAAACTAGACTTGTATAGGTACTTTAAATCAATTAAGAAAATCAGCTTTGAATGTAGCACAATTAATTCATACCATATTTCATTAATGTTTTGTTTTCAAAGCATTTTTTTGTTTGGGTGTTAGCCTATTTAATTTGTGTTATGGCAAAGTTAATTTTCTGCATCAGGAATGTCCTATTTCATTGAGCAAGCTTTATAGGAGATTTTGAAGTTTGTGATAAAATAGCCATTAATGATTGTTTTGTCTTGTTAATGACAACAATATAAAGTTATTAACAGTCCCATTTACATTTTAAATGAGAAAATTTAGTAACATAGTAGTTGGAATCATTTTTAATTAGTAGTATTATGTGTCAATGCTTTCAAATCAGGGGCTTCCTTTGGAAAGTATAATCATATGATAATTTTAAGATAAGTATTGTTAGAAGCTCTAAATAAGTTTGTTTATATTATTTTTTATATAAAGAGTTTTGGAAGCTGCTGGAAAACAAAAGTTCTTAATAAAGTACATAATTAGTTTAATAACATTATTTCCCATAAAATTGCAATTATTTCATTTAGTAATTTGCACTTTTGTTGATACTGGCAATGATAATTATTTTTCTCTGTTAGCTAAAATTCTTTCTTTGTTACAGAGTCCATTGTTGTAGAAGCTCTTATATCGCCAGATGATTGTGCAAAATTTATAAGTTTGGAGGTAAATTTCTCCTTATAGAACTGCTGTATTCTTATATAGTTATCTCTCTCTGACCTCTATTTTGCACTATGAGGTGTACACTTATTTCCATTCTTATTTGGTATTCTTTTATCTCTTTCTACTATTATTTAGTTACAATAGTTTAATCATAGTAGTCTCTTTATAATTGGTTTAGTGTTTTTTGTACACTGGTCTGTCCCTTAGTGTATATCATTGACTAACATTACTTACACCTAGTGTCACATGACAGGTGTTCTTAATTACGATTATAATACATTATGTCCTTTCTTATAATATTCTTATACTATTACAATAGTGGCATTACACCTTACTTGTGGTATAGACATTAACCTTTTACTTCTATTTGGTATTATAAAGTGGTTTTGTTCACGTTTTACTTAGTGAATCCCCTTTTGGTCGGTTTTGGTTCACTTTATTTACTTAAATTCTTATTTAAAATCCATTTTGGGTATCTTATATTGGTACCTGTAGAAAGCTTATCAGTTCTTCTTGGTTTAAGGCACAAAACATTTTGGTTTAGGTAGGCTTTTCCTACTGATAGATGTGAATTTAGGTGAAATTTGTACCAACAATGTGTATGTTAGGTTGATACAAATTTACATTCTTTTAACCTTATTTTCTCAAGTTTGGTTTTATTAATGATAACTAATAACTCTTTAGTTATTGCCTTTTCTTATCTTACATGATTGTTTGACTATTTGAGTAATATTTGTTATTATTATGAGACAATTTTAATACTTCTTTATGTTACATGGGTGCTATGCATAACATGTTACTATGCTTTTATTCACAGCTTCTATTCAGTTAACAGTATAGTTACTTTCATTCTTTTATAACATATCTTGTCCTATACATTTATAATATTATCTGTTGTATATTGTACAGGAATGGGTTTCCTCTCCTTAAAACCCCACTGTTGTGTTTGTCAATTTGTACATACACCTATGCCAATGTGTTTTGAATTATTTTAATTATGTAAATCTCGGAGATATTTGGAGTTGTGGGATGTATTGATGTAAGTAATTAATTATTAACTTAGCTCTCTAAAAACTATCAGTGTTTGTGTACCTGTAACTTAAATAATTAATGAGTTATTTTATAATTCCGTTCAACCCTATTATACCTTGAAGAGAATTCTGTCTAATTTTGTATTTTTACGCTCTCTCTTTGGTGTCAGATAATTCCGCTATAAGCGCTGTAGTATCAGCTCAACGAAACTTATAGGTTATTTCAATGTTTATGTTAACCAATTATTCTATACTTGTTCAGTTACTTTTTTATTCCTAGCTCATTAAACCATACTCCAAATAACAAGATTTTGCCAATATATAAAGGTTCTTTATTTGTTTACTTCTTTAACATTGAATAATATATGTTCTAATTAACATATGCTTGGGCTATAGATTGTATGAATCGATTGTTGATTATTCTGATACTTTATTTAAATTTAGTTATATAGTGTGTTTTAATTTGTAATTAATTTAATTCAGGGTGTGAAGGTTCTTGTAACTGTGGGGAAGATTAAAAATACATAGATAAGAATGCAAGATTTACAAATTTAAAGTGTTGTGTAGTTAGTATGATTAATATAATAATAATTTACCAGACTAGAACGAAGCCAATCGTGTAGGCGGTTGATTGATAAATTTACTGTTCTGGACAATTATGCCATACGATTTTCTTTCTTCGATTTAATAGAATGGAATTCTTCTCCTGTCCACTTCGGAATTACAGCTTTCTGGATTGGTTTACAGCCCGATTGATGCTTCTTCTGCAACGCCAGGATCCAAATACGTTCTTCTCTTGGTTGAAGCAATTAGTGTTGTTCCGTGTTTTTGAAAGGTTATAACTTCTGGTGTAGTGAATATTATTAATTGTGATACTGTTAATTCTTTCTATTTGGTTTAATATATCATCAATTCCCTTCGGATATGGGACAGTTCAAGTTCTTCCTTGTATAATCCAGTTATTTATTCTCTATTGTGATTTCATACTGTAGTGTTATTTGGATTAAACTGTACTGGTGATAGTCATAAACATTGTCATTAGGATTTTGTGTTTTATAATCGTGTCTGATGATTTAAAATATTCCAATTAAATAGATAATTCTTGGGTTTTTTAATCTCATCACATTCAGATCATCAAAGCAATTATTGTCAAATTAACAACTTCCTCTTCTTCTGTCGTCCCTAGCAACACACGACTTCTTCCTTCCACATGTTTTGAATATAGTGTTTATTTCATATATTTTTTGTCTATTCCTTATCAATTTGCTATCCTATCGGAATGTAACTTTACCGATAGTTGGTTTATTATTTTCTACACATATTCTGCTGGTTTTTTGATATAAGCCGGTTTTTTTCCTTTTTTATATTTAATCCACTTTCGATATTAAATGTTATTAATCGATATCATGGCATTATGGTATTATCATAATTTGTATAAATTTTATTATATATCATTATTAATTTAATGTTTTTTCTAGCTCTTCAAATCGTATTCATTAATTATTATTAATTGATGTACCTAACCTTTATGTTATGAGTGGTTATATAGTGGTTTTGGCTGTTAGGCCTTTTATTGTAAACAGATCTACCTGTGTTTATAACTGGTACACATCTATAGCCCCTTTTACATAAATTCATACATATAATTAAATCTTAACTATTAACATTTACATAAACAATTATTTTTTCCATATCTAATAACAATTTTATCTTGACCTATGGATCACATATAAGAAAATTCAAATCTATTAACGTTAATTAGCTGCTTCACACTTCATTCTACAACAGTCATTGAATAATACATCTTGTTTCATTATCTTTCATTAACTCGACACATATTTGGTATAACATAACATAAACTTTATCTAACATTTGTTGTCACAAAATAATACCTCTTAACTCAAAATTCTTATTTGCTATTAGTAAATTATTGTTTCATTTTTTGTTTGTTTTTCATTAAACATATATCATCAACTATTGTCTAACTTACAGGTTCGGTTATTCTTGTTAATATTACCTTGCATCCTTATTTACCTTTATCTATGATTATAAATATAATTATTAGATCTTTGTTCTATCATGGGGTTAAATATTGACTTGTTTATTATTCTGTGAACCTTGTTTTTGTGTAACTTGAGTGCTAGCATTTCTGTTGTGTTACAATATTGGTCATCTCAGTTAGTCAGTTCTTGTCCATCTCTTCAATCTGTAAGTTGTTCAGTCATTGCATATACGGGTAAGATGTTCTATAGTTGACTGGCTCTTGGAATCTATATTTTATGCCATGGTTGTTAGGTGTCTTTCTCGTAGTATGTTTCTTCCTTGTCTTCATTGGTTCCTTACTGACCGAAAACTATTGGGTTGTTGGTTCCTGTGGTACAACCATTGTTCGGTGCATCTTCTTTTTCTTATAATGTTATTTCACTTGTTAGTTACCATTAGTTTTATTAACTCTTATTGTTGTGAGTTTATCCTTGGTGATGAGTAGCTCATGTAGTTTCATGCTTGGCCTTTTAGAAGAAACACTTGGTTTGTCTCTTTCACTCAATTATTGACATGTGTTAATATTTTGGGTTACTGAAATATTTGGGCTCATATGTCTCGTTACAATATTAACTGGTTGTAGGCATATAAACTTATACACTGTTGTGAGAATTGTACAAAAGTACCTTTAAGCTAATTTCAAAACACAACATTTCAGAATTAATCACATTTTTTTCACTTTATAGGCTATGTCACACCAAAAGAAAATGTACAGGTCACTTTCAACAACAGTTGACAACAGCTGACTGAATATTATCCGATGACAAAATACTAAACAGATGGGAGATAGTCACACCAACCAACCATTTTGTATATAGTCTTTAAAATGAGATTTTTTTGCTTGTACACGGAAAACCTGGATCACTGTATTAAGATATATATTTTAGATATGTAGGTCAATTTATTAATTTTGAGCTATTAATTTAGCTAGTGCTAAGCTTTAAAACACAGTTATTTGTATGAAAGAAAAGTACAATTTTGTAGGCCAAGTAATAAATCCAACTATGATTCTGAAAAATTGTCACGGGTAGGAAAATAAAAATAATAATAATTCACCGATCTGAATGACGTTTTACAGAATCGTGATAAACATAAAATTACTTTTGATAGTGATCCCATGCTCATCCCAAGTTGAAACTTTCAGAATATGTAGAGGAAAACAATATCTTTCACATATATTTTTTTGAGAATTTTAAAAATACAGTTTTTCAAAATTCAGTAAATGCAATAATGATGTGTTTATAAAAAATATGTATATTTTCAACTAATTATGTTTTATATCATATGAAAGCCCTTTAAAAGAGCTTTCAAATGAACTCGATGTCATTGTTCTAGCTTAATTAGAACACAAGTTGTGAACAAATCAATATTGTTGCGCAAGTCAAAAATTTTATTTATTTTTTTCATTTTTGAGCACCCATTACTCAGTAACCTTTCGTCAGAAAAATGTGAAAAAATTGATTTGTGTTACTATTTATGAATACTACATGCATACTTAATTTCAAATAAATCTAAGAGGGTCAGGTTGTAGCACTTGTTGATTTGACACGGAATATCTCTTAAATGTAACTTGAAGTTTTCATTTTGTTGTAAACATACCAGTCTAGTTTTTCTATTTATAGTTTATGCTTTTTTTTTTTTTAATAATTTCAACTAATTGAACCCCTAATCAATCCTACACTCCCTCGCAGAAAAACCTATATTTAGTTCATTTATATTGTCATCTGAGTTTAGTTATGTTTGATGTAATAAATAAAATGTTTATTTCATCAAAGGTGTTTTCACTTTTTGTAATTATGTTCTTGTAAATAAATATTCTATGTACTTTATGAATGTAATCTTATAGTTACTGATAAAGTAACAAAGCCCAAATGTCTGTGTGGTATTTTTGTTGTAATAATATTTGTCTGATATGTATTATTTTTGCAATGTTTTTATGTATCTTCTATGAAGAAATAATTTGTTCATTATCCTTAATAATTATTAATTATTGATACCTTAGAATTGAAACTGTTTTGTATAAATTTTGTAATAAAAATCAATGTACTTGTAAGTCTTTTTTTATCAATAACCTATTGAAAATAACACATTCCTTGTGCAATGCAAGTAGGCCTACCAAATACCTACCAAAAATGTATATCCCCAATTTTTGATAGAATATTTGATTTTTGTTGCCATCAGAATTTTACTTTGATTTTACTTTCATGTTCCATAAGGAAATGGAAGTATGGTGATGGCAAAAAAAATCGTGTTAGAGATTTTTGCAGATTCTGATTATACTACCCTCAAAACATGAAAAAAAGTAATTTATCGAAAAGTGTCTGTGTGTCTGTCTAGATTTTTATGGCAAACGATAAGAGCCGCAAATTCAAACAGAATCAAATAATTTTTTGCATACAGCCCTGAATTGTAGAGTATTCAAGACCTATTGTTTTTTGTGAAGATCGGTTAAGATAAAGGGGTAGTTTACCTGCAATATTTTATGTTGTAACAAGAGAAATTTTTTCATGACGAACGATAACTGCCGTAAATTCAAACAGAATCAGATATTTTTTTACATATGTGCCCGAGTTATAGAGGACTCAAGGCTTATTGATTTTGGTGAAGATCGGTTACGGGGAAAGGGTAGTTTACCTGAAACATTTTTTTGTTGTAACGTAATAGTTTACCTGATAATTTTTTGTATATATGTACTACGTTATTGACAACAAAGAAGCAGTTTGTTTTTAAAATTCCTTCCCGGCCTGTTTGGCCATAGACCAATGTTTTCTGCAAAACCAGACGTTTCACCAGTGCCATCGACTTCCATCATCAGTGAAAATCAAGTGCGATAACGTGAGGTGGTATACGTTAGTGCCCACAGTAAGTGGCTGAAGCAGTAAGTAGAAAGAAGTAGTTTCAATGGAAATATTTCATTTCGAAAATGATTTTAAATATAAATCTTAGAACATGGAAGTCGTGTATGATTCTCCATACCAATATTTTGTTCTTAAGTGTGCTATTAAGTATTAGGAATCTTCTCCATATCAAGGTATAGGATTACAGCCTGTTTTGCCTTCACTGAAGGCATCTCTTTTCCTTGCCCTACCTATATCTCGTCTTCCCTGAGGTCTGTATCTTATTACTTGTTTAGGTAGTCCCATGTTTTCCATTCTCTTGATATCCTGCCTCTATTTTATTTGTCCTTCCCTTATTCTGCCGGCTATAGAATATACATTTTACTAGGTACTTATATTTTCATTTCATATTTGATATCTAAGGGTTTGCATTATGAATACTCGACACAATATTTTTCTTGTTAGATTCGAAGTTTTAAGTAATTTTCTCTTAAAAAGTGTGTATGAACATTTTAGCACGACGAGATTGTCTGTTTTATTATTATTCTTAACGTTTTGGTTTTTATTATTAATTTTTGGTTTATTGATTTATTCTACCCAATTCAATCTATTATTGAATCCGATATAAATAAATCGGTTTACTTACTCTTTGACATCGTTTATTAATTTTGTTTAAATAGTTTAGAATGTTTTTTGTTCCATTTCATGAGTTCGATTCTGAAGAAGTTGCGTTGACTCTTCTATTATTAGCTGCGGTGAGTTGCTCTGTACTTTCCTGTATAGACACTAACATAAACACAACATGTACATGATACTTAATATTATTATAACATTAATAGTTAATAACATTTTATTATGGCCTATGCATACTGCATTGGTCATTGTCACTTCTGATAGTGTCCTTTTTCTTCATCTTGTGGTTTTATTACCTTAACTATAGTTTGTTAAGTGAGTTTACTATACTTTAGGAAGTTACCTTTTTATATGGGTTGTAATCCTATCAAATTATTCTCATTATTGCTTGAATATCTCTTATCATTGTTTTGATAGCACTGTTATTATTGTGCAGTAGTTCATTCTGCATTTATACTGAAAATTGCTTTGGTTTAAAGTAACCAAGATTACTTGCATCTAGCTGTCAACATGGTTTATTTATTATTATTGTTATTATTAGTATTTGGGTGGCTATAATCCTTGAATTTACTTATTCGAATAGTATTCTGCCTCATTCAATGTTGTTGGTTTAGTTCCTACTCTTTTATGATAAGTTTACAAGATAATTTTGTTCATCATGCATCCATTCTATGGCAAGCATATAGTTATAATATACAACAATGGATTATTGTCGGTTTTGTGTTTCTGTATTACATTTGATTTATTTGACTTTATGTAGTACTGGTATATCTATTGGTTATTATTAGATTACATTTTGTTTATCTTTTACAGTCTTTACTATTGGTAATTAGTGGTTATTTCTAATATCAATTCCACTTTACAATTGGTCATTGGTGTTTTGGACATAGCCCGCTTTTCATGTCTACACATAATTTAGCTAAGAACTTATTATTATTCATTCTCTTTCTTACTTTTTATGTTCAATAATTCATTCTTATTGATTATTGTTTGTATTACATTGTCAAGGAAGGTATTCACTTAATAAGTTTTGGTCAGTGTCAATTTGTTTTGCAGCTTAGGGGTTTAAATCATGTTGTTTATTTCATTTATTCTTTCTTCTTTTATAATAATTCTTTTATTGCCATATGTTAGTTCATTATAATTCATGTTATCTCCCTTTTTTGTGTTTGATCTGGATATTTTCTTCTTCTCTTCACCGATTCCTTCCTCCCTCTTAATAAGTTTCTTCATGGCGTTTTTTTCACTGGTTTCCTTCTCACGGTTAATAGGTTTCTTCTTGATTTTGTCTTTAATGGGTTTCCTTCTCACTGTTTGATCTTTGGGTAATTATGTATGTCGTCTCGTCGTTAGTCTTGCTTTATCTTCTTTAGTTGCACATTTACTGGTAATTCCTTCTTCATTTTAATTCACTTGGTTTTGGCTTATGATACTTCCTTTTTTATCCATGATCGTATGCTTGACCTTGTAGGTATTCTTAATTGTAGTGGCTTTCAACTTATTTGTGGTACGCTGGTGTTGGTAGTGTTATATGTACCATTACAACATACAAAAATTTGACAGATATTTTTGTCACAAAAAACGTTTATGATATATTGTGTATAAATGCACATATAAAGGTATTTTTGCCACAAAAAACGTTTATGATATATTGTGTATAAATACACATATAAAGGTATACAATACATTTGATTTGTTTAACAGTCGTTATAAGACAGTATTACCATATAGGGGAGAGCAGAGAGACATAAGTTGATACTTTGTACTTCTTCAAGTGTCCCTTAGTCGCAGCACCTCTGCAACTGTATAACGTTTTTGTTATAGCTTGTAGTACATGCTCCTCCAGTCTGATTATAGCAGTGTACAGTAAAATGAGTCTTTGTTCCCTTTTGTGTTTTAGAACGCGTAAAGCAACCTTTTTGTCACTAATTTGCTATGGGTGTTTACAGCTACGTACTTTGTTGGATCCATGGTAAGTGTACAATTGATTCATACTAATACAAAAGCAATGTGGCAACATGAGGGCAAGTTATGTTTCTCTATAACTTTTAAAAGAAAATTAATTCATAACCTAACAGATCTCAGAATTAATTATGTGTCAGTTACTTGTGATCCTATAATGAAGATTACGTGTTTATTAAATCCTAAAAAACTAAAATTTTTAAAATGATAATAGTAATAATGGCTCCTTTTTATGCCGCCTAGGAAATTTAGGAGGAAGAATAGGTTGCCTAAAGTGAGTGTTCGACACACGCACTAAAGGTAGAGTGGCCAGCAGCACTACACTTCAGCCACTAATTTTAAAATTAAAGGTGTACCTTCAATTTCACCAGAAGGAAAGTGGTATGTTGGTACAATGTAAGTAAAACATTTTGTTCTGTTTTCTTTTTTTCATATTTGGTTCAAACGTACAAGTGAAAAACTTTCTGGGGTGATGTAGCTCACAAACCCTACAAAGACTCGGCGTTTTCCACAACTTGTATTTAGGAAAGAACAAAAAGAAAAATCAGATTTCTGTGTTATGATCTGCACTATTCTGTTAGTTATTATGGTTTGTACCCTAAGAATATTCGTATGTTAGCCTCCGAATACGTGTTTGCAAATAATGTCGATTTTCTGGTGAACTGGGCCGGTAAAAGATTGTTTTACTGGCTTCATGCAGCGACATTCAAGGTTGTCTTTTAGAGAGGCTGAAGCAACAAGTTTTGCAATAGCATTTAGTTTTAATAAACATAACATAAAACTTTCTTCAATATTGGAATTCTGTGATAAGTCGCCTTCATTTTTACTGTCACAATATTTGGAATGTGAAGGAAACCAGGCAGCATATCAACAGTGCACTGTCCTAACAAAGTTGTCAGTTTGAAGGGAAATAAACAAGTCAGCAGGGTTACCCCTTTGGAAAAGGGTGAAACCAGTGGTATTTTCATAGATGGCAGCTGGAAACCACCACTTATCGTTATATCCACAGAGTGTTATGTAGATATCACTTTGATTATTTATGGACCAGCAGGTTGTATTGGAGTAGCACATCCATCAAGATAAATTACAGCCTCTCTTTTTTTACTATTTATGAAACAGTTTATACCTCATACCCGTTACAATCTGACTTCAGCCATTAGACAAGTGTTTATATGGCCTGTTTCGGTGCAGCCGCTGAGAGCTGGATGACAATAAACCCAGGTAAAACCATGACATACCTGGGCTAGCAAAAGATGCTCTTTCAAAGGCAGCTACACCATCTAACTGACAGCAGGTTTTAGTTCAACTGGAATTTGGCCATTAAATGAAAATATATTCAGTATCGAAGAGTTTCTGTGTTCACCTGTAATTGACAGAGAGATAGGAGACAAAAGTAATTATGAAGGAAGATTAACACCAACAAAAGATTGTCAAGAGACCACAGTAGCTGGACCTCCCACGTCGGAAATAAACGAGACATCTCCTAATACCTTATCACAATTGACACCAGAATAAATTCGCCCTTATCCGAAAGCGACTGCAAAAATAAAATAGAAATGCGCCAAGAAGAAAAAGTCAAGTATTCTCACTGACTCCTATTAAAAAAGCAATTCGTATTGAAGAGGAGGCATGACAAAAGAAGAAGCGATCAAAACGGAAACTAATCATGAACGGTAAAACGAAGGCGATTTGTGGACTGTATAGAAACGGTCAATCAAACTCTCCAAGACTTAAGAAATTGTAACAAATTAGTGGGTAGCGTAACATTTGTTATTTCAGAGGATTCTCGCTAGAGATTACCGGTAACTGCAAGAGGAACCCGCGCTGATATTGTCTCAGTGTGTTTAAAGTCCTCGGCGATGTGGAATGCTATTCAGACTAAATTTGCAAAGCAATATGAGAGCCCATTTAGGAGGAGGAGGAGATGGTGATTTTTCTACAAACTTACTGCACCTCGGTGACGGTAGTGTTCCTAATGACGATAGCTTCACAGAAATTGACGAAAAACTGGGACATAGTAAATAGTACAACACTGTATTAATTGCTAAATTCTGTGCAAAACGTCAAGTGTTTACTTGATAAAAATTACAAGTGGTTATTCCCAAAGAATCGAATCTGTGAAGGAAAATAATGATACAAGTTTGGAAAAATTTTCTGGGGATAATAAAAAGTCCGAAGAATCTATTAACACCGTATTTAATATTGAAAATATAGTGTACTATCTCCAAGAATTTTTGAAATCTTTAAATCAATCTTGCATTCCGCCACAACGGTTCATTCTAAAGGTTGGCACTCCAACAATGTTGTTGAAAAATTTACATCCTCCGAACGTTTGCATAATACAAAATGCAGGTGACACGGGAATTTCTGTGTCAAGTAGGTAATAGCGTTATTATCGACTCAAAAGCCCTCTTCACACACACACATTCGAATCAGTAGGCTACTGGTTGTTAGCATTACCTGGTGTAATTACCAACTTATAAATTGTAACATTCTTTACTTTAGTACACACTTGAAGGAAATTAACAGTTTCGAAATTACATCCGTTCCATTTACATAATTTTCATTAAACCTACTTAATATGTAGTAGTGAACGATAAGCTTTTCCAGGTTTTACTAGTACTTGACCTACAACGGTCTGATCTCCTACACTCAGTGCCTCTGTCTTTAATGATCACTGCTTTTTTTTACATAATAATTTTCCCATTCCTGCATAGAATTTACCCGCTCGTACAGAAGGCAACAGACTTTAGTAAATCCAAGCTGCAATCGAAGTATAACTACGTTACTTTCACATCTCCGTAGGTATGCCACGAATATCCGTCATACTGAATTCTGCTCAATAAAAGTTTCATACTATCACATGACTCCGACATGTAAGCAGTAAGTTATAAACTGAAGGGATTGGTGAATTATTAAAAATGGAGTAAAATCAATAGGTTAAAAAAAGTTCGTAGAAGTCTTTTGAGTGGAGGGAACGTTAGAAAACTGTTTATGTTATGAATGCTTAAGCCTACAAATCGTGATAGTTGTTATTATTATTATTATATTATTACTATAAAACAACATTTGTATTATTTTAATACAGACAGGAGTGAATACAGCCTTTGAATGAATTGGTAGTACGAACGCGTCAGCCTGCCAACACACATTAGATCTGTATATTTGTGTCGTGACAACCGTAATAATTTTTGTAAACAAAGACTGTTGTGTCATTACGACATTAAGAATGTTGTTGGCGTGAATTTAATGCGACAGATTTTTTTTACCTCTGCCCATGTTTCTCTCTTTCAGTCCGCTCACTCACTCACTCACTCTCTCTCTCTCGCGCGCGCACACGCACGCGCGCCAACTCGTACAGTTTCTTCTTTTTCTTGTCAACAATTTCAGTGTTACACACAATCCTTCACTGTTTGTTTGTGCGTGTTTGTTTAATCATTCATTGTGTTCGTATAAACTACACATTCAAACTTGAGTAATCTGTTTGTAGCAGTGTAACATTTCAACAAACACTTAAAGAGGCGCGCTTTGGGTGCAGTCGCAGAAGGACCTGCCGTGCTAACTTAATGAAAATAAAAGGAAATTAATAGTGAGGTAGTCATGTTTAATTAAAGGTAGTAGTGAGGTTTGTCCCTATTAGTGAGGTAGATGGGGAAAATTGACAGAGAAAGAGTGAGGGGGAGAAGAGAGACGGGGGAGAGAGAATTACGAATTTTTAATTATTCTCATTCATACCGAATATCATTTGTAAGAATATAGTTATGCAGTTATTGGTATACAGTAGTACCGAAGCAACATGTTTCAAGTTGACTCCCATCCGTTGGAAATTTATTCACGATTCTGATTAATAAAAATTTCTACAAGTACCAATAATATAAATAACAACCTGCAGAAGCAGAAGAGTTTATATCTTACAGAGTTGAAGAGTTGTAATGTTACATTAATTATATTTTTGCTTTTCGTATATCACAGTGAGCAGTAATCTAATTTTTTTGAAATAATACGTGAAGGCTTATATATTAAGAATTAATTTTTTTTTATAGTTTCCGTAACTTGCTTGTAAAATAATTAGGTATCCAAAAGGTAAGTTACATATTTTAATAGCAACTTATAAGTTCCTCATCCTCGGTTTTTTCCTTTCTTCAAAATGTACCACTTCTTAATTGCGAATAAATTATTTAACGTAATAATCGTTTCACCAAAGGCTGTTTGGATCCTGTTAATAAAACTCTTGAGTCTGCTGCACATAATCTTCGCTTTTGGTTCATGTTTCGTTAACTTTCTACATTACAATAAGTTTAATTATTTTCAAGTTCCTTATAAGTAGCCAACTGTAGTAAACATCATGTACTTTGACCTCTCTCTCACTCTCTCTCTCTTTCTTTCTGTTACTCTTGTTCTTCTCAATAACTGTATCTCAGGAAGTCTGAACGTAACAGGTTCTTAAGTAAACTTCATATGACTTAACGTGCAAAATCTTAAACATCATTTGGGCTTCAGTTGTGTTATAATTTTGTAAGAAAGCTTTACAAAATACTTTTTACACTGCTTCTGTATACGAAACTAGGTGCAGGTATGTAATCAAATTTTTAAGTAGGCCTATTTATTCTAACACTGTTACAGTTTCTTGAAAACGCCGTATGTAAACAAACATTAAAACTTAGTAATAAGGTTTATCAAACTACTATTTTTCTTGGACGCATTAACGCAAATCAGTAATCTAGAGACCAATTTTATATTGAAAAATCGATGTCTAATAAACGGAATTTGATATGCAAAAATCCATCGGTTAAGAAAATAAAGTAAACTTGGTTAGTAACAAATAATTTTGGCAAAAATTTTTAATTTGATATAGGCTATAATTGATTCCAATTTTATTACAATCTGAGAAATGAAGCCAAATAGATTTTGGTCTAGTAACAAAAAAAGTTTCATTCTTAAGCGCACAATATTATAATTTCCCTTTCATCCCGGAAAAAAGACTGTATTAAGCTACTATCATACTTGTCTAGTCTACACTATTTAATGGGTATATTATAGGTTTCACAAAAATTGATTATCTTACACATGGTTTTAATATATCACTAAACTTTGTGAAAAGTCTGAGTGAAAAGAATTATATACACAACGGTTGATGTTAATACAGGTCTTAATTCGTTTCAAAATTTATAGATAAATAAAAAATTAAAATTATCACATATATTGTGTGGTGTATAAAATAAATTGTAATAATCCTTTCTAATATGATTACTTAAGCCATAATATCCGAAGTTGGACCGTTCCTTTATTCTTCTGTAGCCTCCTACATTCTTGCGTATCTGCTGTCATATTCGCGTCTCACAGTCATAGTAGACAGTAGGCTATAATATTATACCTTTTTTTGCGTTGTCTGAGACTTGCCTCAGAGGATAAGACTCAGGCTGATCTGGGGCAAGCACCCTTCCGCCGATTGGAGATTTAGAGGAGTCGCACGCCAGCGCAGCGCGGACCGGTGGCGAAGTAGGTGGAGGCATTCAGGATAGAGTGTAGTGTATGGATGTGTATTTGTGTGTTTACGTAGTGTGCAGAGCCAAATGGGTGATGGTAGAGCCATAATAAAAGTATAAGTCAAACGACAGCCAAGACGAGGTCGAGTAACGCAGGACGCCAAAGCTGGAGGGAGGTGTCAGAGAGGCGTCAAGGTAAGGCGGGGAGGCACAAAGGAGAGGGATAAAGACCGGATAGGTAGATAGGAAAATTTAAGATGTTAAGTTATCAATAAGGAAGCCAGGTGTAGTAAGTATGACGAAGAGACTTAATTATTTCTATTTCTCCGTTGGCGGGGGTTTCTGGGAGGAGGTCCATCGGGAATGGTGAGGAGACGGTGTATGACAAAGGAAGGTCTGCGGTAGTTACAGGTAGTATTAATATTATACAATACCTCCTTCACATTTAAGTTGAGGAATTCCAATCAGCCTTCCGTTGCGTTACTTCTCTCTTGAGCCCTTGATATAATTCGTTGCCTGCTCTTTATTGCAGCTGTAATATCTCCTTCGTTTTATAATTCGTAACGTTAAATATTCTTCCTCACCCTGGAATTTTCCATTCTCTTTTACTAATTTCTTTTCACTTCATAAGACTTTTCTATACAAAAGCAAGTATATAAAAAAGTTATAAGGTCGGGGATTAGCAACCAAACGGCATTGTTTAAAAACATTTATCTACAAGTTTCTTTTCTATAGTTCATCGTACACACCCTTGCGAAATAAAAATAACTACACGGTAGTTTCTTTCGCAATTTTTCGCATTATTTTGAGACAATCGACTGGTGATTTAGAGATAAATACTTAATATTAATGGGGTCTCATACATTTTATATTATATCTGTTTTCTATCCTACTGATAGAATTAGAAAAACGGTAGCTATCTCTCTTTTCCTTTTAAAAGCACAATACATATTAATTTACCAAGTAGCAGTTTCCTTCTTCATTTAAAATTTCTATCAAATCTACTGTATATTGGACAAAACAGAAGGGGAAACATACGTGCTTACAAGGTAGTGTAAACATCCTGTAATGCTGTCAAATCAAAATACAAAGGAAGGGGAAGTGAATACTGTAATGAGTAGCCCCTACATTCATATTTATGCAGGTGTAGGTGATGATTAAGGCCCGGATTTTTATGTAATTACATATTTGAATGCTGAGTGCACATTTACACGGAAAAGCCAGATATCGGCGAATCATACCAATAGGTGTCTTATCCGCGAGTTTAATTTTACATATTTTTACATATTTTGTTCATATTACATATTTCACTCCATCTTACATATTTCTACATATTTTAGCTATTTTACTATACTTTACTTCAATTTGAAAATTGAAATGGCAAAAAATAGTTAGGCCTATAACAACATTACTCAGATGCGCAAATGTGCAATTAATCAGAATCAGGTCCAATTAAATTTATTACAAGAAAAGGCAAAATATTGCATCTGTTGCAATTGCACACATAGATTCTACTTTCAAGAAGTAAAATTTTTTACGAGCTCAAGCGACAAGTAAGGCATTTTGCACGGGATGTTAATGAGAATGGTATGCGCGGCCGCACTCCTTATTTACGTTTCGTTCGCACGTTCAGCAGGCTCGATGGGGAAAGAACGTGCTGTCCGCGGTAAATAAATACTCTTCGCAGATCTTGCAATTCTCGCAACGGATTCCATCTACCTAAACAAACAAATATCCATATAACTCTATGCTATTGTAGGGCACAATGTGATTTTTGACGCCAGTATTATCGACGCTCTCGGAGTGTAAGCCTACACGTAAATAACAATCTGGTGTGCAGTGTGGTGTGTTGATGTTATTGTCAAGTCAGTGTTTTGTCTTTCGCCTACACTTCTGCGCTTGCTTTTTCTTGCCTTGGCGGATTCTCGTTGTTGGACAAAAGACGTCTTAAATAATATAGTGTGCGGTATTGTTCAACGCAAGTTCTTAAGAGTTTTAAATACAAATATCCTTGTTTTATCATGGCACCGACCGCATCATCTTTGTCATCTAAGTTAAAATCATGGGTACAGATTGACAGTGCTTTTACAACTGACGATAAAGCTGTATTTTGCCAAGTTTGTTATGGCCAAATGGTGTTAAAGAAGAGAAGGTACTGCTGTTGTATACAGATGCAGCAGCATACATGTTAAAAGCAGGTAATTCTCTAAATGTGTTTTACCCCAACCTACTACATGTTACATGCCTGGCTCATGGATTGCATCGAGTAGCTGAAACTGTCAGAGACCTTTTCCCCGAAGTAAATACATTAATATCAGCAACAAAAAAGGTGTTCTTGAAAGCTCCTTACCGTATCCAGTGCTACAAACAAAGGCTACCTGACACACCTCTGCCTCCAGAACCCGTAATTACAAGATGGGGAACCTGGATCGAAGCCGTAAATTTCTACAGTGACAACTTTGAAGCTGTGAAGTATGTGGTGGAAACATTATCTCCCGATTCTGCAGTGTCAGCGAGCGAATCCTTGTCTGCATTCAACAACTCTAAGGTGATATGTTCAGTTTCGTACATCAAAACGCATTTCAGTTGTATCAAGAAACTGGAGACTGCAGGTCTGACTCTCCAAGAGGCCATAGGAATAGTTGAAGAAGCAGTTAACAAGTTAAATGCTGTGCAGGGTGAAGTCGGTGACAAAGTTTCTACTAAATTAAATGCTGTGCTGAATAGAAACCCTGGTTACTTAACTTTACATACCATTTATCGCATATGTAACGGCGAAACTGTAGAATCGATTGAGAATATTCTTCCAAGTACGATTCCTCTATATAAACATGCGCCGGTGACGACATGTGATGTCGAGAGATCCTTTTCTATATATAAAAACATACTCTCAGACCGAAGACAGTCCATGTCAACAGACAATATAGAAAAGTATTTAATAATTAATTGTGCAACTAAACAGTGGAAAAAAAAACTTACATGGACACTTTATTCTTATGCAGAGTTATAGTAGAGTTTTATATATATATATACAATATAGATTTTCAAGTCAAAAATCTACCTTTAATTTTATAGTAATTTCAACTCTCCTAGTAAAATACTTTGTTAAATAGTTAATAATTCTCAATTTTTTACTTTATACTTATGTCCTGTACTACAGAAATCCATAGGTAAAATACTTTGTTGTTGTTAATTTTATAATATCAAGGTTTCTTTTTTAATACTGTTTTCTAAAATATGTTTTCATAAATTTTCTAAAGTACAATAAACAATTGAAAAGTAATTCATTTCTTATGCATGCTGTCTTATTGTAAACTCTTCAACAAAGAGTTGAACTTTCAGATACTGTGTATTCTGAGGGTTAACTTATTTTCTGTAACAGAAGTGGTAATCTAACTGGTGATTAGTGTCAGCCCCGAACTTGATTAGTATTTTATGGATTACATTGACTTTGCTCAAAATATATTTGCATGTTTTGAAAGTGATTTTAAAAAGTTTAAAATGAAGCACCTATTATTTTCAAAACCTTTCAAAGAGGGCACTGTTATGTACTCGTAAAATGTAAATTATATTGTTGATGTGAAAGTATTTTAATACTACATATTTCTTAAATATTACATATTTAGCTACATATTTTCCTTATTTTCCCTACATATTTATGTACATAAAGGGAGACTGTGCGCTGCGCCGTACGGTAGACAGAGAGGGTATAATAGCAACTATCTCGCTCTACTTTCGTCAGTGAAACGCGCGGCGGATGAGTAAATTTTAGTCGATTCATTTTTGCAGTTCAACCTGCGATAACTTCAAAACCAATAAATATACAGCAATTCTGAAAACTGCATTGTGTTCAGTAATTAAATCTCTATAAGTAGCCAAAATCTCAATTAATATAATTAACAATTACAGAATTGCAAAAATTAGTTTGGAGATACGTCCGGATATGGGAGGTTCCGGATATCACAGGTCCGGATGTGACAGGTTGTACTGTATTTACCTTATAACAATTCCCCCTAAATAAAAGGGAAATCCCCAAATTCATATTTCAAAGCCACCTGTTGTAGATAAAACGGTATTTATCTTGGATACATACGTTTAATCTCATACAAACGTTTTTATGTGTGTTCCCATCAGCACCGACACACCTGTACAGGCTTCTCCATATTTTTCTACACCTGTCCAAATATGACTATACTGATTACAATAGTAATTTCTTCTACGGTTTGTTTATGACCATAAGATATGTCTTTATAGTTCCTTTTAAATACCATTATTTTCTGCTCATTCGTACAAAACTTTTAATTGTTGAATGTGCCAATTCTGATAATCTTTGCCAAACCCAAATTTTAATGTTATACGGCGTCACCTTATTATGTAGCAAACAAAATTAGAACAAATCACTGTTATTTTAGCAGTAGCTTTTTTAAGGAGCCCAGAGTAGGCCTATACCTACCCGACACGCACACATTTGAAGGATCAGTATTTTGTCTTGGAGTTCACTCTCCCAGCTGAGATACCCATGTTTTTAGGGACCAGGAACTCGCATTTGAACTTCTATCATCAGCTACATAATGTAAATCCTAGATAAATGTACAAGCCTATGCTCTAAAAGCCTAAGCTATGATACCCACAATCATCTACGTTTTACTAAAATAATGGTTGCAAGTTAAATTTTTTGATTCATGTTGATGCTTTTGTCTCGAAGAAACCAGGTAAATTAATCTGCTTTTCGTATCCGGCCGACGATGGTGTGCTCCCACTTACGAACAGTGGCACTTGCAACTCGTTTCACTTGCGAACACTCAAGTAGATAAGACACGTAATTAATTTTTGATACGTGAGAGTACCTCCCACTTGCGAACACACAAACAACGATGTATGTACATCCACCCTGTATTGTGTTTATGTTTTTATAATTCGTTAAATGTATTTTTTGTTACCAACTACGTTTACCAAGTTACAATTTTTATAAAACTCACACACACACACACACTTGCATAGCCGCTCCCTCTCTCTCTCTCTCTCTCTCTCTCTCTCTCTCTCTCTCTCTCTCTCTCTCTCTCTCTCTCTAAATTAAAAAGGAAGGTTATTTTTTATTTATTTTTATTAGTCAACTTGTAGAACGGACGACGTGATCTTGAGAAACATCCCAACTTCAGAATCTTTTTCATATCTTTTAGTTTATCCAATTCAGTATACTTTTTCGTCCTTTTCATAGCTTAAAAATTTCACTCCATCGTTACATCGTGTTCTGAATACATTTCTCTGCCTCAGATTATAAACATTTGATAATGTTTTTTATTCTTGGATGTGGTCTTCCAACGTGGCTGTTTAGTTTCTGATGCGTGCTTGTACGGTATTATTCATTGTATGACGTCGGAAGTAGCAGTTCCGTAACTCCTGTGGCACTAATCATTGTCTAGCTATTGTTCTACGAAACAATTAAAGAATTAATCGAGTTTCTCTTCCTCTGGAACTTGACCATGGATATACTACCAGCCACATTCTACATCTTTTCGAAGGAAAGCAAGTGTAGCACACATTAGGATTTTTGTGCTCCCTAAGTCATTTGAATGTGTATACTCGTGCAAAGTGACTACTGCAGCTTTTGAATTTTCCATTCATGAAAAATTACTTTTAATCTTTCAAACTCTCTTTTCTATTGATTTAACCAAAAATCGGGAGCTTAGCTTGCACAACGTCTTCGCCCGGACGGAAACTACTCTCGTCAATTTCCAAACCGGGACAATTGACAAACTGGCTGGGACCCCGGGATCAGGTCGTCAAACCGGGACAATCCCGGTCAAACCGGGACGTATGGTAAGCCTATTTATACATGTATTTATCGGTTTTCAATATTGATGTGAGCATTGTACTGTAGAATTAGGAAGCGATTGTATTGAACGAATCACGATTATCAAATGATATACGGTATTCCTTTTAGTTCAACAATTCCGTCATCTCGTCTCCGGTACTTTGGAAAACCATTGTTATTTTCAATAGTTTAACGTAAAATGTTGCTCGGTTATTATGTGTACATATTCCATCAATCATGCAAGGAACATTAGGATTACGAGCTCTACAAGATCCATGTATCATTCGAGATAACAATTTTATGAATCCGTGGAAAAGTGATACGGCACAAAACTTAGGATAAGCAAGAGGTAGTGTATTAACTTTTTAAATTGTATATTATTATTATTTTTATTATGTTTTTACTATAAAATATTCATATTATTTTAATATGATTTTCTGGAACACGTTTGGTGGAAACGTAAAACCGGCCAGCTGATAAATAAGAGGTTGCGAGTTCAGACGTAGATGTGTATATATGTGTCAGCCAAAACAGTGTTTTGTAAACGTACACGTCTGTCATTACAACATTAAGAATGTTATTTGACCTTGAGTAGGTACTCATGTTGACGGGAATGAGAAATCTTGTGGTGTTAGCGCTGAATAGACACAACACAGGGGGGGCCATTCCGGCTTCCCGCGCTAACCTAGCGATCAGCTGTTTTTGCCGCGTGACGTGCGACTGGTGGAAGAAATACGCGCGAGTCTTGATTTACCATGCAATCTTACCTGAGACAATGTCCTACTTAGCATCTCTCTGCTGTTTACACGAAATATTAACAATAATTGTAATGAGCTATTCATATAGAAAAAGGATTAAACAACAAGATTAAATGGTTTGCGGCAAAAAATAATGGTAAAATCTATTTCTACATTTAATAGAAAAGTAAGCAAGTCTGTCCACATATAACATTGACAAAATGGCACAAGATGTAAAATTAAGTCGGAATTTTTTATTATTCGTTAATTTTATATTAATAGAATTATTTCGATTGTTATTAATTTACTTAGAAACCTCAGATGATACTGATATTTTTCAGTGAAACGTGCGTCAGGTGTTAAAAAGAATATACGAAATTATACTACTTGCAGAAGAAACAAATTGAAAACATCACAAATTTTATATATATATATAATATGCCTGCGTGGGTGGGTGCGCGTACGTGCACACGCGTGCGCGCATGAGTGCGTGTATAAACATTTCTATGTAGTATAATATATTTGAAACAAGCTTCCAATTATTATAATTATAATCAATATCATAATCATTTTCTTTATCTACATTTTCTACATTCTACATTATCTACATTGAAATTTATTGACATTTAAAAGATACATTAAATATACTGTATTGAAAGGGACACTGTGCGCTGCACCGTACGCTAGACAGAGAGGGTATAATAGCAACTATCTCGCTCTACTTTCGTCAGTGAAACACGCGGCGGATGAGTAAATTTTAGTCGATTCATTTTTGCAGTTCAACCTGCGATAACTTCAAAACCAATAAATATACAGCAATTCTGAAAACTGCATTGTGTTCAGTAATTAAATCTCTATAAGTAGCCAAAATCTCAATTAATATAATTAACAATTACAGAAGATACACAGAAGAAGAACGTGTTTTTTTAGACGTTTCTATTGGTTTAGCATTTGCATTTGTACACTGTACTCTTTAAAATACAAAAAGTAAAATTGGTTAAAAAGTTTTACTTACAGTACGCCTACATCAGTTTTTGAAAAAGTTTGTGATTCGGCTGCTTCATACAATGCACACGTTTTTTGGAAGCCATGAAGCCAAAGTGAGTCGACGTAACGCCGCTGCACTCAGTTGCCCCAAATAAAGTATTTCAATTGTAAAAACTTAAATATTCAAAAATAGTGAACCATATCGCAGAATGACGTAAGTGTAGTGAAGAAAAAGGGGTGATCAGCCAAAACATCAAGAGTAGTATCTTTACATCCCTAACCATTCGCTAACCAAAATTGCAAAAATTAGTTTGGAGATACTTCCGGATATGGGAGGTTCCGGATATCACAGGTCAAGATGTGACAGGTTGTACTGTACTTTTTAACTACATATTATACTAATGTACAATGAAGATATACTTATTATATCTTTATTTAGTATATAGTTATTTACGTGTCAAGAAAAGAACGTGTGAATAAAGTGATCACAACTTTTTATACCTTATATGTTTTCTGTCATTGAATGATTAACCCACTTTTTAATAACAGCGTTGAAAAATAGTTGATTACGTCTTTCAAAGATTATTTTTACTACGGTACTGAAATTAAAAATAACTAAGATCGTATACAGGAATTAAACGTAGGCGACTGGAATAAACAGCCGAGACACAGCAGCTGCAGGAATTGCTTACGTTCAGTAGACTTGGCAACGTTGTGACCTTCGTGACTTTATATACATTTTGTGGCAACACTGTGCATATTTTTCATCACTAAAAGCTAAACCGATATCCGTGATAAAATAGTAATGCATTTTTTTAAACGTGTGAGTGGTTTGTAACGATAAAGTTAACAGGGTAATTATTATTCAACTTTTTTCAACAAACTATCTTGAAACGGATATATATTTTTACGGTTTTTTATGCTGATTACGAATATGTAAGAATAAAATGTCTAAGCTTACTCGTAACTTTTATATATGGGGTCTCAAAAAGATGAACTTCTCTGGTCAGAACTTGCATGTTTAGCTAATGATGGATAAACGTGATTATATATATATATATATATATATATATATATATATATATATATATATATATATGTATATTTCAATCACTTTCTGCTACAGTCCGTTTCTTGATGTATATAATACTTATAACTAATAAGTATATCTTGAGGTAAATTAGTTATAAGTATTATAGTAATATATATATATATATATATATATAAAGGGTACATATCTTCAATATACATTTATTAAGCAACATGATAAGAATAAAATACTAAATGATTAACATTTATGAATTAAAAGGGATGAGTCAGAGATAAAGGAATGGGTAGTTAACATAATTATGCGATCAAACAGATAAAGGTAATAATAAAAGTAACCTCTGATAAGAGAAATGTAGCAAGCAATAAAGCAAACTTTGAAAACAATAGTAAAATGCGATTTAACCAAAATAACCCAATAGATATGGTAAGTGAGTAGGTAGAACAAGCCCCAACACCAGTTATAGGACAAATAAAGACAAATAAAATAATCAAAGGTAGACAAATAATACCAGAACACAAATAATAAAGCAAAAAATAGTAACAAGTATTATATAGAGTATGTAAACAAAAAGTACACTACCAATAGTAATTAAGGGAAATCATTTGTTAATAGAATGTATATATTATTAATAACCCTATAGTGAGAGAAAAAGTAGAACATAAAATATAGAAAAAAATGATTATAAAACTGTGTTTTAAAACCCGATCCAAGAGTGAGAGATAGGTAGGAAGTGGTAACAATAAACAGTGAAGTGGTGGTAATATTAAAATAAACAACTTATAATTTTAAGGAAAAGAATAGTGACCCAGTGTAACAAACCAAAACCATAACCAAATGGTGAATAGGAAAATAAGTGAATTGTGTTGAACTGTAAGAAACAGCATAGGTGTGAGGGTAAGAAAATATAAAAACATATTCTATTACCAAAAGAATGACTAAAAAGTTTATCTATATAGAATAGAGGGTATCAATACAATACTCACAAAATTGTTATGTTATTAAGTAAATGAAAAGTAATTTGTTTGTTTGATGTTTAAAGGAGTGTAAACCCAGAAGGCAGAAGTTTACAATAATATGTTTGTATTTATATATAAGTAAGGAAGGTATAAGGAGATGAATAGTATGAAAATTGTAATTAATGAGATACAAGATAATAATTGTATTTTTAATAAGAAGGAGTTATTTCTATGTTATAAATAGTATGAACATTTTAATTAATGATATACAAGATAATAATTGTATTTTTTTAATAAGAAGGAGTTATTTCTATGTTATGAAGAGTATGAACATTTTGAGTAATGACATACAATGTAATAACGGTATGTAATAAGAAAGAATATTGTTGAACAATATACAGACCATCAAGTTATTTATATGTTATGTTTTGTTAATAGATTTAAGTTAAATTGAAATGTGAGAAATGGGAGTAGGAGTAAAACTAATAATGACATAAAAAGTAACAAACAACAAATTAATAAATATAATATAAATAGAAAGTAAAATATCAGATAGGAAATAATTTGGTAAAAGTATAATAACATGAATAAATTGTAAAACAGTTCAAAGTAATTCAAAGGCCAATAAGCACGAATGCAAATAAGCAAACCATATGTGCTTAGTAAATAATGTTTAAATAGAGCAAATTAAGAAATTCTAAGATGTTACAGTTTAGGCCTATCAATGACATAGCTGTATAAGTTCAGAAAACCAATAATAAACAATTGAATACTATACTTGAATGATATGACCAAATAAATTATGTAATTACAATTAAATAACCAGAATAACATGTCAGAATTGTGATAAATGGTATAAATAAGTAAAATATGTAGTAAAATAGAATTATCAATTTTGTACAAAAACATTAGTACAGGGCCTAGACCAGCCTTATGAGATGTCAAATTGATCATTGAAAGAAAATAGGGACATCTATATTAATATTTCAAGCATTGGAAATATCCCCAAGGAAAAATAACATTTATAAAATATTTATTTATTTTGAACAGAAAACCAGGATTTATAACAATAGTTTCAAATGTACTTAACCAATCAGAGTCAAACCAGTTACCATAGAAACAGAACGTTATTATAATTTTGACCGTTATGTAACGAGATTCCATTATTAACAATTCAGAGGTATAGACGCTATACTGATGCGGACTTTTTAAAAAGCAAATAAGTAAGAAGATCAAAAAGAAATGAAACCAAATTGAATACCCGAAGTAAACAAGAGTTCCAGCAACACCAGGAGGAAGAATAAACGAAGTTACAAAATTAATAAATAACTAAAAATTGTAATAAAAGAAACAGATGCCAATGAAGACGACAACCCTATCTTTGAGATTAGATGAATGCATTAACAACAGCGAAGAAACCATTGATGATCGATAACACTAACACCATGATTGTGTTAAGTATAAATTAAATTATAATTTAAAAAAAACAAACTAAAACTGATCCACTTTTCTCACAATAGAAAACTCTCTCTATGAACTTGGAACACCTATTTCTTTCAAAGATTAATAAAAAATATTTATGAACACCTGAAGTAACTATAAGGTAACCTATGTACAAAATGATAACACTGACACACACTTTTAACACCACAGAGTTGAATTTAATGTAAACCTCTTTCATATCTAAGTAACACAATTGAAAGGTGGTGTACTTTATTTAAACATCTTGTTGTAAACTTTTTTCGTACTCAAAAGAATTCATTGGCAATTTAATTTGTATAAATAAGAAGATACGGCGACCATCATGTCGTCAAACTAACTTTGTGCTGCCACCCTGCTCTCTGCTGAGTAAAAAATTAATTTATTGCTGAGGCTAAAAGTTATAATGATCTCAATTGTACAATAATTATTGAAAATTAATGAGCTATCAAGCCAAATAAATAAGTATGAATCTTTACTAGCTGTCCTGTAATTATTTCAAATGTATTATGTATGTTGTGTTCTGTAGCAGTGAATAGAATTATTTGACCAAATTTTATGTTGGCAACACGTCCCCCCAGACAAGCGAAATTCGAGTTCCCGCCAGTCTGCGAGTAATTCAAATTATTCATCACAGTACCATAAACAAACTGATATTGAAACTTTTAATTGTTTTTCTGGAAAACAATTTGGCGCCTATAGGGAAGAAAAAACCAGTGAGTAAGGACTAACAGACAACAACAAGATTCGGGACGGTTTATCAGCACGTTCACGATCATCATCATCATCAGCGACAGCTTTATTACAAATTGACACCTACAATAGTGTGGCTGTTAAACCATACTACAAGAAAAATAATAACAAATTGACGCATTCAACGTGTGACTTAATACACGCACAGAGATCTATTTCAGATAAAAAAAATATATGTATATATTGTAATGTATTATTTACACATAAGTTGAGTTGATGGTTGATCTATTTTAATAATAAAATCTTCTTAATTATGTTTTTTTAGGCCTCGCTAGTTGGACATCAAGTTGTAATATTAATTACAAATAAATTATAGGTTGAATAGTAGGTTGTTGTTGTTTTTTGGTTAAACACCCCAAGATGTGGATGCCAATTTGTAATGTATTTACAAATAAATTATTGTGCTGATTGTGTTGATAAACAATTAAATTTTCAAATAGATACAAAAATTATTAAATGATAACTGAGTTGTGTATTCGACTTGAGTTGGGGGTTAAATTTATACCATCACTTGTTGATTTGTACCTATAGTGTTCCAGTTTTGAGGTTATTTTTCGTGAATTAGTATATTGAATGTTTTAATTAACTAAAATTGTTTAACTTCTTTTAATTCTTTCCTGGATGCTGACTGAATTCACTTACCTACTTTAATTCAAATCACACATGGTCCCCGGGCAATAGGTACTACCAACTTCTTCGAATGTTCATTTAATACACTAAGATTTTGAAACTGATGAAAAAAATGTTATTTAAAATAATTCCATAGACAATTAATTCTCTTAATTTCTTTTATTCTTAGTTATATTTGTTTCTTTTCCTTTTAAAATAAATAACAACCTTATCTTTTTCAACAATGGTCCAGATAGTTAAAATTTTAGTTCGGTAGTTGGCAATATGATCTCTATCTCTAAGCCTAGTCTATCAGATTTTATGTTATTTATCTATATACTCGGATTCTTTTGACTACAATAATAATAAACAAAAATATCTTTTACGAAGTACAAAACCTGTCAATATAAGAGTGACTACAATAAAACAGAACAATATCTTAGATCTAGAATAACAATTATTTTGTATGTCGACCGATGTCGACTTTTTAGGTTAACCTATTTCAATCGGTTATACCGCTTTAACATTAAAAAACAAAGAAATACTGTAATGGTTTAAAAGTGAAAAATTAAAATATTGATAGTGTTTTTGTTTAGTGGTTGTGGAATAAATAGTTCAAGTGTACACAAAGTGTTATAGTTATATTATGATAATTTGTTATAAGTCTTTTATAACTTTAAGTATGCACACTATACTTTCCTTTTCTTTGAAAACAATCTTTATTTTTCACTGTTAATTATTAATGCACTTTAACTCTGCTTGTGCTAGTATGAACTCTCACGACACTCTTTTCACTTTTTTGGTTATGGTTCGATGTTTACGTTCCACCTAACCTACCGAGGTTCAACTCAGATGTTAATTTTGCGGCTACGCCTGTCGCGGAGGATACGTTCTTTACTCGATGAAATTCAACACTAGACTACTTCGCTAAGCGTCAGTCTTTGGGTCCTGACGGCGTCACTTTTTGCTAGTCGGTGTGGGTCTTTGGGTTAATACACCCAAAAGTAAAGAATTCCCATTGGTCAATATCTAAAACATTGTCGTGGCATGGGGTCACCTTTCTGATCTCAAAATTACTGAAATTCTTAAATTTAACATAATTTCCTTATGCTCATTACAATTGTCAATATATTATTACCATTGAATTGCTTTCTTTCTTCTGATCATTTTAAGGTCTCACATGATATGTTTCCATACAGTATTTCTAAAAATGAACAAATTTAATGTTTGGCCTATGCTAATTCATTATTTTTTTAAAGTTATCTTTTTTATTATATTTTTTGTTTTCTCGGTTGTACCTATTATTTTATGTTACTAATAAGCATTTTAATACTAGTAATTACAATTATTAACCTTAACTTTTTATAAAACCCTTGGCTTGTATAATAGGCTTAAGAATGTCTTGTGTACATTGGACTATTCTGGCTTCTTACAATAAAATTGTTTACTTCTAATACATTGTAACATTTGGCATTTAATCCTAATAAACAACATGATCTTTTACTGTACATATTATAATAACTCCCGTTCCTCTCTAATTAATATATTTGTGTTGTTGTGATTGAAAATTATGTATTGAGTGTGTAATTCTAATTTTTCGTTCAAGCCTAGGCCTCCGTTGAAGAGAAGAGAAGGAATTTTTATTGGTTTCTCGTACTCTTTGATACCAAAGCAGTCCGCGAATAGCGCTGTGGTTTCCAGACAGCTGAAAATTGTAGGTTAGTCCACCGCGTACAATAATTTTCAGTTACATTCTCTACTTATATTATATCTTGTTCACACTACACTAAATATTATATAAATGAGAAGATGTCGTTAAATTCTGAAAGGGTTCTTTATTAATATTTTAATATTGCTTGCCAACAAAGTTATTTCTTTATGGAGATACAAAAGTCGATAGTATTAGAAGTAATCGATTATCGATCGGATTCAGGGTTTTATATTATTTTAGTTATGATTTTATATTTCTTTAAACACAGGGCGTGAAGGTTCTTTCAACTGTTAGTAAGGTCAGAAAATGCATAAATAGGATTACAAGGTATTACAATATAGAATTAAGTTCTTATTAAATAATATTTAAAATAATTGTAGTTTACCGTCCTCTGGACATCGTGACTCGATAAGGCAGTGTACAGCTAACCTCTTGTAGTGTTTGGTCAATAGCGAATGCAGATGAATTTATCCTCGTCAGTCTTCTCTCCAAGTTTGAAATAAAGTTGAATTCTTGGTTGTGGGATGATGCAGAAATACCACTCCTTTTGTTCACCAATGTCCGAGTTTTGTGGTTACGTGCTTCAACGAATTTCGTGTCCAACTACGTTTTTTCTATTGAATTGTGGAAACTGAAGTTCAAATATAATTTTGTGTTTTATTTTCGTTTTTTATGTTATTGGATTATATCACTTTATTCAGGTAGTTATTTCTCTGTTTTGGTTGATTAATTAAGTTAATATTTGTTCATTATATTGAGTTTTACTATTAGAGTTCTTCCTTTATATTTTTCGTTAATTTTCATATACAGGTTTATGATTGTTCAGTTATATAAGACGGTTGAATGTCAGTGGACCACACTATGGTGATTTATTATTCAATTTGCTTCCCAATTGTATTATTTTTATTTAAATTATTCAAATCTTTTCTGAGTGTCTTCAAACTAAACCGTCTTCGTTCATGTAACATTATTCAATAATCGAATCAACAAATTTTATATCTCTCGTCGTCCCTGACAACCATTTTTTCTACTCTTATTGGATATTATATTATACTATAACCATTATCATACAATGTTCTTCCACTCATCAAAATAATCCTTTACTAAATTTCTATTATATCCTTTTATAATTTTACCTATTGTTTGTTACTAAATTTTATATATTTTGCTGTCGTTTCCTCTTAATCTACTTACTTTAACAAGTATTATTTTTCTGTTACAAAACATTATCTATCGGTATAATTGCACTATTGCATTATGAGAATTTATTTAAATTGAATTTATTTATTTGTTATTAGCAATTATTATTAACTTCTCCTAACTCATTAGATTTTATTTAGTATTTGTTACAAATTTCTTTACCTAACCTTTCTGATATGACTTACTATATAATGTTACTGGTTGTTAGGCCTATTATTATATTTTTATCTACTTCTGATTTTAATTTGTTACTATCTGCATTATTATGTAATCCTTCATTTGTTTATGACATGATTACACTAAACCCTTTTGTATCTCGTTAACAATTATAGCCTTTCTGGCCAAGTTTACAATTATAATCAGTCTACTATCTAAGTACATTTATACAAACATTTAACTCTATAAATTCTAACAAAAGCTTTATAATGACATATGGATAACACACAAAATGAAATTAATTGGTAATTAATTAATAAGTTTAACAACAGCTCTCTAATGATATATTGACAATACATACTAATTAGTTAATTGGTATTCTTTTAAAAGAATAACTCCGCTTGTTACACACAAAAAATAACATAACTATCATGATAATAATACAACATGATACAATGTAATAACAGGTACATTTGTATGAACTAAGTCATGTAATAATTACTCGTTCTCCTCTCATTTAAAACATCAGTTATTATAAAACAGTCTAAATTAGTTTTTACATTATTTATCAATGTCTGTTGTTTACACCTTTCACTGAACTTTGAGGTTTGTATTTATTAACATTATTAATTTTGTTTTCTTTCTACCTTGTATTCTTATTTCATTTATTCAATTATGGGTTGGGTTTCTGACCTTTTACAAGTGTGGATAATTAGTATTTTTATTTTATTTTAAAACTTATAAATTGATTTATTTAACGTAGGGGACCATATTTTCATTACGTTACATATGCTTCCCCTCCAAAAGAAGTTTAGTTTACCTGAATATAATTTGGGTCAAAATAAACTTGTATCCTTTCATGCCTTGGAATATCCTCCTTTTGTTCATTGTAAAGTTTTAATGGTAATTGATGGGAATTCTTAATGTAACATTTTGGACTCGTATTCACCTTTCTCTATTGGATGAAAATTCATTAACGATATTAATTCTCTTTCCTTGTTTCTTTTAAACATTACTTGTCAATGATTGGTCACAATAATTAGTAAAATTAGTCTTAACACCCTCCCATTTCTAGTTACTTCTGCAAATGCGTTTCTCCATTGATCTTCTGTCAGCTATCTTCCTTCTGTTTTCTTCCTTCATACTTTCGGAATCTGATGTCAATCTTCGCAGCGGTTTTATTATCCCTTAAATATTCAATTTCCCTAACATTCCCTAACATGTGAGCTGGAACAGTTCAGAGAGGCACTCTTTGGCTTCATACTCTGCTGGCCATACTACACTTCAATATAATACTGCTGCAATTCATCTACAGACAGTTATAAAAAATACAATAATATCATAATAGTCTTTTTATTTGACTAATAATAAACATCTTGGGGATTCGTTATGCTGTTGCGTTTTACATTTAATTATATATATTTCTTTTCTTCTTTATTCTTTCTTATTTTCATTAGCTATTTTCAGATAACATTTTTGACGGTCATTATTTGTAACTACCTTTGATCTTCTTTCTTGTGACAGATGTTCTACGTACTATCTCTTCCTTTGTCATTTTCATTTCCAAGAAATTCTAAATTGTATTTGCATTAATTATCCTCATTCTTTAGTTTCATCTTAATTATAGTCATTAAATTATCCATTGTTCTTCTTATTTTACCATCTTGTCTGATCACCTTACCACTAACTGTGTTGATATATATTTTTTCTTATTCCATTTAAAATCATACTTGTTATAAACAATTATGTAATCTCTTCTTCAATTCTCTTGGCATTTTGGCATGTATCTTAAATCACATTGTTTCTAAGTATTTTGATTAAGTTTTTCTTATATAGTTTTTTAATTTTGGGGGTTTTATTCTTATATATTTAAAATAATTTCTTCTTAATACATATAGTAAGACGTTCTTACTTATTTTAGAATTTTGTGGTTTCATTCTTATATATTTAAAATAATTTCTTCTTAATACATATAGTAAGACGTTCTTACTTCTTTTTGAATTTTGTGGTATTATTTCTTTTTATCTTCATCTTAGTGTTTCTATTAACATATTATTTTGTATTTCTTATTTAATATTATCTATTTAGTTCCTTCTTTCCAAATGGTTGCCTGGTCGGTACACGGAGAATCAGTCCCCTTTTCTGGTTGACTATTTCTTGTTTTAACCATGGTCCATTAATTCAGGTACCCCTTTTCCTCGGATTACTGTAGTGTTCGTAATGATTTTCGTACTTGTTAAATACCTCTCTTTCATCTGGTATCGTAATTCGGCTGATACAAAATCTTCATTGAAGTCACGGTTTTCCGTCATAGTTAGATCCTTTTTAACTAGCAGGTATTGTACCTCCTCTAACCTAACATAATCACTCATTTTTACTACCATTCCATTCCCTTTGATATCTAGATTATTTACCAAATATTTTACTGGTATTTTCTGCATTGAAGATATAACTGATATTGTCAGATACTCTTCGATCATCGACATATTTAAATGATATCTAAATTTATTTAAGTTTTTCTTTATTATTTTATGGTGGTTTATTTTTGCCATTTTTATAAAGTTTTTTCTATAATTCTTAAATTTACTTAACTCCCTTTGTTCACCAATTGGGATGTTAAATACATTAATTAATCCACCCTTCCTCATCTCCAATTCTTCTTTTGTATTTAATATTTTCTTTCTACCTATTTTTCTTATTTTCTTGATATTCTCTTCCATGGTTTGGATATTCTCTTTGTTCTTTCTATTTTTATTTTCAGATAGCAATGCATTTTGGTCTTCTCTAATTTCTATTTCCTTGCTGCTCTCTTCTGTGTTCGGACTTACTTTAATACCTTCGGTAGTGCTGTCTAGTGTTTTATTCATATTCTTGAAACATTTATCCATTCTTTTCATGAATTTTTCATGGTGTCTCTGGTTATCTTCTCTCATTTTGTCTAATCTTTCGATCTGTTTCCTTGAGGTTTCCTCCTGTTTCCTTGAGTATTCCAATATCATTCTCATCATCTCCTTCATGCTCATGTCTTTTTCTTGTGTGGGTTCTTGCATTTTCTTCTGTTGCTTCACTTTGACTATTTCTTCTTCTATTTGCATATTTGATTGTTCTAAGTTTTTATTATTTGGAATTCCTTTAAATTCTTCTATTCGATTATGTTCCTTCCTCCAATTACACATACCTTCTCTGGATAGTTCAAACATAACCCTTATCCATTCCCTTAATTCTGCGTTTTCCGTTTGTATTGGGTTTTCTGGTTTTCTTATTAATTGTCTCCATTGTTCATATTTCTCCTGAGTATATTGCTCTGTCACTTGTGCGTATACTCCCGTTCTTTCGTTTTTCATTTATGCTTCATTATTGTCCCATCTTTCCCAATCTTCTTCAGTCATTCTTTCCACATTGTTATCGCCTTTTTCGTGGGTTGTCCCTATAGTCTCTTCTTTATTACACCTGGCATCTAACTCCCACATTTCCTCATAAATATCCTTCAATGTCATTTGGTCGTTTGGTGTTCCCATTGCATTCGCACGACTCATCTGTGCTCGTTCGTGATCAGTGGTATTCTTCTTGATGTACTCCATCTCCTTGCTGAACTTTTTAAATAGCACTGTCATCCAGTCCGCGTAACTTAATTGTTTCTCTTGTTCGGGCATTTTCGTTTCCTGTGGTATCATAGCTCTTTATTGCATTTCTCTGCCTCTAACAGCTGCCTGCTTGAGTTAAGTAATATTTATAAAATCATTGTTTTACTTAACTTAAGCCCTACACTAGTTGAGCGCCAATTTATAATAACTCCCGTTCCTCTCTAATTAATATATTTGTGTTGTGATTGAAAATTATGTATTGAGTGTGTAATTCTAATTTTTCGTTCAAGCCTATTGAAGGGGACCATATTTTCGTTACGTTACAATATTATGATTTAAAACATGCTTTGTACATTGTAATGTCCCTGTCTACATTCTACAGTAGATGTAGGTTTTTTGTCCAAGTAAACATTTTGTTAATTACATTCTTATTAATACATTACAAATATTTAAGATTACTTATACTTTAATCTAGTAACATATACCATTTCTTTTTATATTGGACATAGTCTATTACAATTTTTATACATGATATTGTCTCTTTTTATCTATCAAGTAGAAGCAGGTTTTGGTGTAACATTTATTTCTTACTTACTACATTATTACTAGTCCATAACCAGCAATAGTTATTTCTTATTTTATTGGCTAGTAGTCAGTTTATTTTTCACACTTTATACTACTAAATTATTTAAATCATTTGCTTCCTTACATTTCTATCATTCTTCAATATACAATAGTAATCTTTCCTTCCTACCACACACTACAACATTATTATCCAAAAATAAAACTTTTGTAACACATTTATAACATAATGATCTCTATTTGAATTGTCTAAGTGTCTATTAGTTACACTCAGATATAACTGAATCTATACTTACAGTATATATTATACTGAATTTAGGTTTATAGTTTTTTTGTCTTACATTTTGTTTAGGTTATGTTGCCATGTTCCCAGTGACTGGTTATCCAGCTAGGCTCTGCATTATAGGTTTTGACCTATTCTTTATATGATTTTTTATGCAGTTTTCTGGAATTATTGTGATTAAATTCTCTCCGCGGAGAGATTTAACCGGAATCTCCGATCAGCTCTTATTGCCTATCATGCTGAACAACAGAGTTGTTGGGACCAGAATCTGAAGTGGTTGCAATTAGCGTTTAATACGGCCTTACATGAAAGTCATAAGGCCGTTCCCTTTGAGGTTATGTTTGGTTTCTCGCCTGTGCTTCCCTTGGCCAACTTGTAGAACATAAACGATCTTCTACCAAGTAATCCTGACATTAGGACGGCAGATAGGTGGAAAGAGGCTTGGAAGAATTTGCTTCGTGCGCACGAGCGTGTCCGTAGTCGATACAATCAGGGGCGAATTCCAAATCCCTTCAAGGTTGGAGATTTGGTCTACTGCCAGAGCCACCCGATCAGCTCAGCCGTGGACAAAAGAGCCACCAAACTCTGTTATCATTGGTCGGGACCATACCGCATTCTACGGTTTGTATCGCCGGTGACGGTAAAGTTGGGTGATCCCGATGGGGATATCAAGAAGATGACCAGTCACATATCTAAACTAAAGTTTTGCCATAGGGCATAGGCTTGTGAGTGGTGGCAAATGGTTTGTGCCGTACTTTGTTCGGCCCGAGAAAGGCGGTTGCCGAGACGGGTGATTTTATTTTAAAACGGGCGGGTTCTTGACGTCACGCAGTGCCACTGCATCGCGTTGCTTTGCGTATGTAGACGGTTTGTTGTGTAGCGACGATATTCAGGCTGCAGGCCCAGCTGTGATCTGCATGTGCCTGCATTTGCCAAACTTTCGTGGTTAGACATTACTTACAAATTGTTCTCATTTCTGTTTGAACCCTCAGCTAGGTAGCCTGCTCTCAACTGACGGCACTCATCTGTTCAGACTCCGTTGCTCTTCTCTATGAGAGGTTAAATTAAAGTTCTGCTCCAGGTATGTATTATTTAATGTGCTTCTAAAATATTTTAACCCCAAAATATTTTTTTTTGAGAGTGTTTCAGCTTTAATGGTAAATGATAACTTGTGTGTGCATGTGTGTTAGTCTTCAATTCGGGCATTAAATTAAATTAGAAATTAACTCAGTATGGAAGTGAATGTAGCATGTTAAATTGATTACAGTAATGCAAAATGATAACAGATATCTTACACTCAGCTGTTTTTTTTGTGTGTCGTTAATAATTATAGTATACATAGAAGAATCATGTCCTGAATGAAATTCTTAAACAAAATTAGTTGTTAAATGAAATAAGGCACAGCTGGTGGTCCGATCGAGGTTAATACGAATAAGTGGTGATGTGTTTATAGTTGCTGCTGAAGCATTAGAGTGTGTGTTCGTAATTTAATAATGATGGCGTGTGTGTGCGAGCTGTGGTGAGATCATGTTCCTTATGACACCCTATACAACTCATTGCCTGTCACAGGTGCTCGAACAAGGGCGAGATGGGTGTCGGGTGTAGACGTTCAGCTGTCTACCCTTCTGGCAGAGATTACACTTAAGCCATGACATGCCTTCAGTCGAGACTCACGCACACAGACACACTTGTGGAGGTACTCTGCCCCAGGACTTATTGGTGCTACCAAGACTCTACAGGTTAACCAGGGTTACTTAAGTACACCGGACGATCCAGGTGAACCATTCTCTTTATTTTATACTCTCTCAACTACCACTACACTGTGAATCCACAGAAGCTCCCAGAAGCAGACTCATGAGGCCGCGTTTAATTTGCTAAAGTTCTGCAAAAACTCTCATGTTAAGTTCTGTGCCTACATGTGTGGACCTTATATAATTAAGTCTTATGCAACCTATTATATCTTCTTATACTATGTAAGAAAATTGCACACACACACACAGGTATCCGCAGGCTCTGCTCTAAGTTTTACTTTTTTATGAGTTAAATCTATTTGAGAGTTAGTTATTTTCTGCTAGTTGATGTCATACGGTCATGGCAGAATTCCAGACTAAAGGGGGCTGTCTGATTTCTTTACGTGTTTAAACTATTTTCATGATTATATACGCGGAATTGCTTCATAATTATTGATGTGGTAGTTGATTAATATTTTTGAGTCTCTGGTTCTGTTGGGGGGGGGGCATTTCCATTTCCCGTGTTATTGATATTTGCATATTACTGGTGATTAACTGAGAATTACTAAGTTCGCCTTGTTATATATATATATATTTATTTGTTCTTTATTGCAAGGGGTTATTGTGAGAGGTTCAGTACAGAAATGGTGGATGTGTGTTTTATATGTTATGTATGTGTTTGTGTGTAATTTTCACTTTTGGAGGGGAATGTGTCAGAAATTATGATATAAAAAAAAATGTGCTTACAAAATTACTCAAAAGGCTAGCCTCTTTAATTTCACTTTATATAGCACTCAAAGATTAGTAAATTTCAATTTTACTTGTGAACAAAATTATTGCAAGAATTAATTTGGACATAGCATGGCAGGGTCTATACAATTTATATTTAAGCTCAAATTCACTCACAATCTTATGCTGTGAAGAATACTGACATATATATATATATATATATATATATATATATATATTCATGTAGTTCAATTTTACTCATGGTTTTACTCATTGTTGGGTTTACACCTTGTAATATCATGTAAATGCTTGCATGCTCAATAAAGTTCACGCTTGTTTGTTAACAGAGTTTTTCATTTGCAAGTCCTGTCATTCACCTGGGGGACATGTCTGTAATTGTAGCTTGGGCCTGTGCACACTTTATGTTTCCTCTAGGTTCACCACCTAGTTCTAAATATTATGTCTCTCCCCTTACAAAAAAATTTAATAAAAATAAAATAAAAATAAAATCCAAAACAATTTTTACAAAAAAAACTTATGAAAATAAAGGGGGGTTTCAAATGGTAGATCAGAGCGTGGTTATGATTCTATGGATGTAGTAGACATTATTTCTGGATTTTTTTTTAACTTTGGAAGTTTTAGAATCTGGGGACTTGCATTTATTTATCTTAAATAAAACTTGGTGTGGCTACAGGCATGTCAGCTGGTGGGACTTGCAAATTATTTCAAATTATTATTTTTTGATCTGAGTCCAAGTGTTTGAAGAAAAGTCAATTGCAATGTAACAGTTTAATAAAATAAATAATCTGAATAGTGAGATATTTTATAAGAAATGGATAAGGGGTTGATTAAGTTTAATATGATTTAATATGTGCTAGTGTTTAAGTAATTATTCTGTGATGTTGAGTGTAAGGTAGGTGTTGGAAAGGGGTTATAATCGTTTGAATATGAAGATGAGCTAATTAGTCTTACTCGGTCATACTCTGGAGCTTAGACAAATTTTGAACATGATGGGAGCCGTCAGTACTTGTCGATTTTGATTGGGACTTGTTCTGTGAAAGAGACAATGTGTTTTATAGCACCCCCATTATGTACTATTTGCTTATTGCGGGCATTCCATTGCGGTATCGTGGATTATGAATGCGGTTATGGTCCGACCAGATGTCGTGGTGTTGATATATATATATTCTCGAATCATGTTGGATGTTATGTATACTTTGTGGATTGTGTATAGTGAGTCAGTTTTGTTGTTTTGTGTTGTGTTCTCTTCTGGGCATTTTGAGTGGCTGTTTCTCTGCCTTTCTCATACACCTATCTCGTCGTATCGCTAGAGCATTCTGGAGCCACTTGAATGATCAAGTTTTTCCTGTCGTTTTCTTTAATTGTTGCTTTTACGTTGTGGTGTGTGTGACGGTTGCGCGGTCATGACTAGTTCAGTGAATGTGGATTAATTTGTAAAAGATGAGCTCGAGTGGGAGGTCCGGTTCCGGGGTCGGAAGCCGCAGGAGATGGTTGTTTCATTGAGGAAGCAACTGCGGGAGGCCCTTGCCTCCGGCGAGGCACCGAGTGGTAGAGTGTTGCTTACAGATGTCATGGCTGAGGTGCTGTGTATGAAGAAGTTCTCAGAACTTCGAGATTTGGCCGAAGGCCTGCAGTCAGCGGCACCAGCCTCTATGGCCAGGCAGAGTGTGCGCCAGCGGTTACAACATTTTTTGTGCCGGTTACAGAATGCTGAATCACAAGCTACCACCTCGGAGTTAGAAAAAACCGTTACCCCACTTAGGGAACAAATGGCGATGGCATTGCAAGAGTTTTCTCTTGGCCAGCGCTGTCCTGTGGATGCAAATACCGGATCTTCTTCTTTTGAGACGGCGGCCAAGTTAGAACCTCCTGCGCATGTTCCTGCCTTTTCGGGGATGGTTGCCGCGAGCTATCACAAGCTCCCTAACCCACTGTCGGAGGTTATTCAGCGCCTCCCAGTCGTGGATGGATTGGAT
Organism: Magicicada septendecula; assembly: GCA_034769895.1. Classification (NCBI taxonomy): domain Eukaryota; kingdom Metazoa; phylum Arthropoda; class Insecta; order Hemiptera; family Cicadidae; genus Magicicada; species Magicicada septendecula. The sequence continues at coordinate 762,195,737 of CM068367.1, forward strand.
ATTGAGACGCTTTTGAAATTCTTGCGGATTCTTTTTCAACTGGCGGATTTTCCGGGGATGTCGGGGCGGACTTTGCTCGAGCTCATTTACCCGTACTGCTGGGGATCTATGGCTGAGTGGGTGACGAGCACCCTTCGGGATGGTGGTGGCATTGACCATTTTCATCGGGAAGTGCTGGACGCTTTATACTGGGAAGGCTGCGTGAGCAGCTGCGACATAAGCATTTTTACAGGGTCCAAGCAAGTGGCGAGGCCCTTGCTCATTTTGTTTCTAGCATTAAGGACGCAGCCAGGATCCTGAGACTGGGGTTGCCTGAACCTGAAATTATTCAAACTATTCTGGAAGGCGTGACGCCTCAAGAACGGTCACGCTTAGTATTTGCTGAACGCCCCCGAAGTTTTATCGATCCGGACCGGCTATGTGCCATGTCCAAGACAATCCAAGGTAATGACAACACTAGAGGTCACGAGGCTAAGCGTAGCGCAGATCGCCAGGCTGTAGAGCAACGTGTTGGGCAGCCCGGGTCTCGGGGTTCTTGGTCTGCGCCCATTCATAGCTGTGAGGTGCGTGAATCTGTTTGTTTCAGATGTCACAGACCCGGTCACATTGCGCGTTATTGTTCTGATTTTAGGCAGCATCCGGTGTCTTCCCGAAAGGTAAACAACCCAAAAAACATAAGTACCCGGGGAAGATAAGTCGGAGGTGGTCTTCCCGTTAGGTCACTCGGTTTCTGTTTCACTTAACCCCAGGCGGGTAGTAGGTCCCGGATCTGCGGGCTTCAAGGTCTTGCAAACTGTCTCCAACTACAGTTCGGTATGCCCCTTCCTGTTGCTCGAGTTGAAAAAGGGTCAGCTCAGAGCCTTAGTTGACTCTGGATCAGCCCGATCCATAATTTCATCGAGAGTATGTGCGGACCTTGAAAAACAGTAATAGGGTCGGATCAGTCTTCGGTGGTATGCTGGACTGCATCGCGGGAAATTCTGCCCATCTCCCGGGTGGTTTCCTTAAAAATTAAAATCGAGTGTTTTTCATAGGTGTGGCGATTTTTGGTTTCTCCGGCTCTGGGAGTCGACTGTATTGTGGGTGCCGATTTCATCTCAAAGAGTGGTCTAGTTTTAGATATTCAAGGGCACCACTGCTATTTCAAGTTTAATCGGGAAGTTGTCATTCCTTTCCTTGGGTACCAGGGAGCTAAGGGAGGTATCCAGGAGGTTGTGTGTCCCAATTCAGAAAGAGACCATCTCACTCTGTCCCAGAAGCATGCCTTAAATCAGTTGTGTGAGCAATTCCCTACTGTATTAACTCCCACCTTGGAGCTCACGCACCTTTTGGAGTATAAGATCCGCTTAACGGACTCCACCGCAGTACGTTCACACCCATACAAGTTCGCTCCTCCGAAGATGGCTGTCGTAAGGGAGAAGGTTCAAGAATTGCTTAAGCAAGGGGTAATTGAGCCTTCTAATTCTAGTTATGCTAGTCCAGCATTTCTGGTGCCCAAGCCTGGGGGTAAACAGCGTATGGTCATTGACTATCGAAAATTAAATGCTAACATAGAGGTAGATTCTGTTCCTCTTCCGGACTTACATTCTGCTTTTGATTGGTTCAGTGGGGCCAGATACTTCACCATCTTTGACCTCTTTGCCGCCTATCATCAGATTCCTCTATCTAAGGAAAGCCATCCTTACACGGCATTCTGCGTGCCATGGAATCTTTACCAGTATACTAGGGTACCCATGGGTCTGGCTGTGTGGGCCCAAACCCTCACGCGACTTCTTGACACAGTATTCCATGATGTGAAATTTAAATTTATCTTTAATTATCTGGATGACTTATTAGTCTACAGTAAAACGTACGAGGAGCATTTGTGTCATCTGAGAGAGGTGATGTGTCGGTTGAGGAGTGCTGGCCTCACTGTCAATCCGGAGAAGGTAAAATTTGCTCAACGGAGTATTTCGTTTTTGGGGCATCTGGTCTCACATGGGGGTGTGACGGTCGACCCGGAGAGGACGCAAGGCATCCGAGATTTTCCTCCCCCTAGGGATGCGAAGGGTATTGCCAGATTTGTAGGCATGATTAATTTTTTATCGTAGGTTCATCCCTAATGCCGCGGAGATTGCCATCCCCTTAAATGAACTAAGAAAAAAAGGTACCAAATTTGTATGGGGTGAGAGGCAACAGCGGGCCTTTGATACCCTTAAGGAGGTGATCGTCTCCCCCCCGTGTTGCGGATGCCTGACTTTTCTAAACCTTTCATTCTGCAAACGGACGCGAGTTCTGTTGCGCTCGGGGCGGTTCTGTCCCAGGAGGTTGATGGTGCTAGGCAGCCGGTGGCATTTATATCCAGGACCTTGACCCAACAAGAGAGGAAGTCGTCAGTGTATGAACTAGAGTGTCTAGCTGTCGTGTACGCTCTAGATAAGTTCAGGCGTTTCCTGGAACATGTTGAGTTCCTGCTCGAGACCGATAATCAGGCTCTCTCTTGGCTTCTCGCTCATCCCCGGCAACTGGGTAAAATAGGACGTTGGGTGGTCAAAATCTCATCCTTTAAATTCAAAGTGCAACACATTAGGGGAACGCAAAATGTAGTTGCAGACGCCTTGTCACGTATGTTCTCCCAACCCAGTGAAGCCCATTCTGAGCAACCCTGTTCTGTTTTGCTGGACTTTCCTTTGGCTTTTACTGATGTGTTACCCCATCAGTTAAATGATGAAGAGTTTGGTCCGATCATCCAACATCTAAAAGAGGGTAACGTACAGGCCCCATATTTCTTGTCCAAGGGCGTCCTGTGCTGCCGAGAACGAAAAGGATGTGCCCCGAAGATTGTGCTGCCTAGCAAGCTCGTGCCCATGGTCTTCAGCTACTATCATGATTCCCTAGTAGGTGGCCATAAGGGAATTTCGAAGACCATTTCCAGTATTAGGAGACATTTTATCTGGAAGGGCATGGATAGGGATATCGTGGCTCGTGTGAAAGCATGTCATCTCTGTGGCTTGAGTAAGCCTGCACAAAACACCAAATTGGGTTTATTGTCATCCGATGTGGCGAGCAAACCGATGGAGAAGTTATTCATCGACTACGTGGGACCTTTCCCTCGTAGCAAGTCAGGTAATGCATACCTGCTTGTTTGTGTGGATGCTTTTTCCAAGTTTGTCTGGCTGCTGCCCTTACGACAGGCAAACGCTCGATCGACCATCCTTGTGCTACAGACCCATGTTTTTCAGCATTTTGGTTTTCCGTCCACCATTGTCTCGGACAATGGACCTCAGTTCATCTCGAATGATTGCCGGCGAATGTGTTTCGCTAATGGCATCAAACATGTGACCACTTCCCCCTACTACCCTCAGCCGTCCCATGCGGAGAGATTCAGCCGGAATCTCCGTTCAGCTCTTATCGCCTACCATGCTGAACAACAAGATTGTTGGGATCTAAATTTAAAGTGGTTGCAATTGGCATTTAATACGGCCTTACATGAGAGTCATAAGGCCGTACCCTTTGAGGTTATGTTTGGGTTCTCGCCGAGTCTTCCATTGGACAACTTGTGGAACATCGACGATCTTCTACCTAGTGATCCGGATCTCAAGACTGTGGATAGATGGAGGGAGGCCCGGAGGAATTTGCTTTGTGCGCACGAACGCGTCCGTAGTCGCTATAATCAGGGGCGAATTCCAAACCCTTTTAAGGTTGGCGACCTGGTCTACTGCCAGAGCCACCCGATAAGCTCAGCCATAGACAGAAGGGCCGCTAAACTGTGTTATCGTTGGTCGGGACCATACCGCATTCTTCAGTTTGTGTCGCCCGTTACTATGAAATTGGGTGATTCCGGTGGGGATGTTGAGAGAGTAACCACTCATGTCTCAAAACTAAAGTTTTGCCATAAGGCATAAGTGAGTGGTGACAATTTTGTCCCATGGGGAGGATGCCATTTGGGTTCCTGGATCTCAGTTGTTAGATTTAGGAGGCCTTGGTGGTCAGTACTCAAAGCTGGATCCAGCGATTCTTCTCTTTCTCCTGTTCTTGTCTGTTCCTTATCACTGCATGCGGACCAGGGCCCGGCGAGCATGCAGGACGCACACTTACACCTTCTCTTTCAGACACACATTGGCATACTTACACCCCTTCCTTCTGCTTCTTTCGTTTTCCTGAGGCACTGAACCCACCAAGTGCGAATGAGAGTCTGAGATTTTCCAGGACCCCTACAGCAGTCGAGGTCGAGTACTGGTTTGGTTTGGGTCAACCATGTTGCCCTTTTGAGGTGAGGGTGTGCCGTACTTTGTTCGGCCCGAGAAAGGCGGTTGCTGAGACGGTGATTTTCTTTTAAAACGGGCGGGTTCTTGACATCACGCAGTGCCAATGCATCGCGTTGCCGCTGCGTATGTAGACGGTTTGTTGTGTAGCGACGATATTCAGGCTGCAGGCCCAGCTGTGATCTGCGTGTGCCTGCATTTGCCAAACTTTCGTGGTTAGACATTACTTACAAATTGTTCTCATTTCTGTTTGGACCCTCAGCTAGGTAGCCTGCTCTCAACTGACGGCACTCATCTGTTCAGACTCCGTTGCTCTTCTCTATGAGAGGCTAAATTAAAGTTCTGCTCCAGGTATGTATTATTTAATGTGCTTCTAAAATATTTTAACCCCAAAATATTTTTTTTGTGAGTGTTTCAGCCTTAATGGTAAACGATAACTTGTGCGTGCATGTGTGTTAGTCTTCAATTGGGGCATTAAATTAAATTAGAAATTAACTCAGTATGGAAGTGAATGTAGCGTGTTAAATTGATTACAGTAATGCAAAATGATAACAGATATCTTACACTCAGCTGTTTTTTTTGTGTCGTTAATAATTATAGTATACATAGAAGAATCATGTCCTGAATGAAATTCTTAAACAAAATTAGTTGTTAAATGAAATAAGGCACAGCTGGTGGTCCGATCGAGGTTAATACGAATAAGTGGTGATGTGTTTATAGTTGCTGCTGAAGCATTAGAGTGTGTGTTCGCAATTTAATAATGATGGCGTGTGTGTGCGAGCTGTGGTGAGATCATGTTCCTTATGACACCCTATACAACTCATTGCCTGTCACAGGTGCTCGAACAAGGGCGAGATGGGTGTCGGGTGTAGACGTTCAGCTGTCTACCCTTCTGGCAGAGATTACACTTAAGCCATGACATGCCGTCAGTGGAGACTCACGCACACAGACACACTTGTGGAGGTACTCTGCCCCAGGACTTATTGGTGCTACCAAGACTCTACAGGTTAACCAGGGTTACTTAAGTACACCGGACGATCCAGGTGGACCATTCTCTTTATTTTATACTCTCTCAACTACCACTACACTGTGAATCCACAGAAGCTCCCAGAAGCAGACTCATGAGGCCGCGTTTAATTTGCTAAAGTTCTGCAAAAACTCTCATGTTAAGTTCTGTGCCTACATGTGTGGACCTTATATAATTAAGTCTTATGCAACCTATTATATCTTCTTATACTATGTAAGAAAATTGCACACACACACACACAGGTATCCACAGGCTCTGCTCTAAGTTTTACTTTTTTATGAGTTAAATCTATTTGAGAGTTAGTTATTTTCTGCTAGTTCATGTCATACAGTCATGGCAGAATTCCGGACTAAAGGGGGGTGTCTGATTTCTTTACGTGTTTAAACTATTTTTATGATTATATACGCGGAATTGCTTCATAATTATTGATGTGGTAGTTGATTAATATTTTTGAGTCTCTGGTTCTGTTGGGGGGGGGGGGGCATTTCCATTTTCCGTGTTATTGATATATGCATATTACTGGTGATTAACTGAGAATTACTAAGTTCGCCTTGTTATATATATATTGTTACAACTCAAATAGCCAACCCAGTACCAGGGATAAAAAATATATTTATAAATGTAAAAATACTTCTTATCAAATAAACTGATTGATTTTAATTAAAATATAAGGAATATGACTCAACAAACGACGACTTTGACCTAACCCAAGTGATTGACCCAACAACAAGAAACAAATGAAGAAGGGAACCTCACAAATAAACAACGAGAATAAGAAAGTAATAAACCCAAACCAAAAGGAAACAAGTTCATGGGTTTAAACGACCCCAAAATACCCAAAGAAACGGATGAAAAAACCCAACGTATTAATCAAATAAGGAAAACGAAAAGGAGGGAGACAAGCAAAAGTGAAAACCAATAATGGTTCACCAAAACAAGTAATAAAGCACTCAACAAGAATATTGAAACCAAAACAATGGTTATCCGGAGAAAGGAGAGATAACGGTTACTACCCATTAAAAAGGCAACCTAAACCACAGATAAAAATTGTTATTAGTTAGTAAGTATTAATTATTAAGTATTAATTGTCATTAGTATTAAGGAGATGAAAGAGAAATAAGTATAGGGATCACCCACTATAAAACAAATAATATAAACAGTGATACAGTGCAATAGTGTAGGTGTAAGAACCCCAAAGTGAAGTGTGACACTAGTGAAGTTATAATTAACAATAAATAATTTACAAGTGAAGGTAAGATAAAGGTTGGAAATTAACAGTGAATAAATAGCTGATGAAAAATAGTATTAAGTGTGAATTATAGTATAAGGTATAGTAAACACTAGAAGTGACGATGACTTTTTTATTTAAGAAAAGATGTCCAATAGAGTTAAGTTTAATTATGGCCGGTAGTAAGTAAAAAGGGAGGATTCCAGAATAGAATAAATTGAAGGTGTTACCATGGAGGGAATATAAAAATTGTTTAGAGATTAAGAAATCAAAAACTAACAAAGACACCTAAGTTACAAGGGACTGTTATTAATTTAATAGAAAGTGATGTTGTTTATCACAACAAAAATAATATGTGTTATAAACAAAAAAAAAATTAGCAAATAAGGATAAGTTAGAAGGGAGTGATGATATTTCTTAATCAAAATAATAACTCTAATAACTTATAAAAAATTGTTCATGTTAATGTTATGAATAGGATATGGCTGAATGAAATGTGCAGTCCATAAGCCTAATGTTATGTTTTAAAGATTGAAATAGAGAAAGCAATATTGAACAGTAAACAACACACCTACAGACTCAAAACACAACACAACTAATAAAAATAACAAAGTAAAGCCCAATAGGCTGAAACAAAATGTGATTTGAACGAAATAAGTAAATTACTATAATGGCTACTCAGGCCTAGAAAAAACCTAACTGTCAGAACCAAACAACCAAAAATTATAACAAATTGAATAAGAATTTAGAAAATCTGAGGTGAAGGAATCACCAAGAATAAATTGTAAAGCATTTATAACGCAAAATATTGTAATAGGCGTTATCATACAAAAAGAAATGTAATTAACAAGCATTAACATAATTGTAAAAACTTAAAATCTAAAATTACCCAAGCTTGTGGGGTATCAAAATAATCTATGAACGAGAATAAATACTATAGTGACTATATTTAATAACCAGGAAGGAAGATGGAGGAATAACAGTAATCAGAAGATATACGAAGAATTCGAATTTTTGATAACAATACATCATCTCAAAATCAACCAATCAGAATAATACCGTTACTATGGAAACGGCCGTTGAAGACGAAAATACCGTTGGAAATTAACAAGAAGTGAAGCGTCATTAAGCCAATGCAGATGCAAAAATTTGGAGGAGCGTTTTTTCTGTGTAAATCATGCAAATAGTTATTCAAAGTTCCTGAACTTGATCATTGAAGAAGCAGATGACCTCTGTAGCAGATATTTCAAGACCCAAGACCAATTAAATATAAATTATCCTTGAAAAGAATGTCAAAACCCATGACGAAAAAGACGCCACATTTAGTGAAGCCCAAAATCCATGAAAACTGAATTTATGCAGCCAAATCCTAACTCGAATAAACTACGAATGCACCTAGACACGTTGAGGTGTTAAGTACTATCCAATTATTTATTTTCCACCAACCCTAATCACTTTAAATAATTTTGAAAGGTAAAATTACCACACTATAGAAACAATATTTCTCTTTCATAGAATATTTGAGCAAATTAAAACTTAATAGAAACTTTGTTAACATTGATATAACCTAAGAATTAAACACGAACTTACAGAACACTTTTACGACACAACACAACAGATTGTAACAGCACACTTTATTCTTTATGTACACTTAGATTAAGGTAATTTATATTTTTATTGTAACCATTGGAGTTCTTTAACTCATAGACAAAAGGATCCACAATTTGTGAAACCAATAATAACTGTAATAAGCCGAACGTAAACAGCGACTCAAGGTTAAATGGTTTCTAAATTCGCCGACCCTGAAGGCAAGATCTCATGTAATCAGTCGGTGCGAATTGATAATTATTCTATTGTAAATGTAAATGTTTTCAGTTATCACCCATTAAAAAATATTTATTACAGGGAGTAACCAGCATTATCATTTCATAGGGAGTGCTATATAATAATTACTTGTGTTTAAGAATAAATCATAGCAGTAAACAGGTTGTCATTCACACCGCAGAGGCGACGATTGGGACGGCTGTGCGAGCGGGAACTATTTGAATGCACCAACCCGCAACGCTGATAACTTGTTTAAACATAATTTTAGTTGTTTTGTAAAACGACTTGGCGCCACCCGGGATTATCACACCCCCTAACAATAACAGGTAAGGTTACTGCCGTAGTATACAGGTGATCATATATACGCTACGAACATCGCTAGCCATCAAAATTACTGTAACGACCCGGTGCGAGGCGAACGCACTAATCACACCAAAACACATACAAATTGTACACATTTTGCAGGTACGATCGAATCTAGTTGTTACAGATTGGCAACCAACCGTTGAGGCCGTAAAAGAAGGCCAACGGACCTTCAATGACTACCAATGGTTACCAGGAAGAGACACTCAATGGTTACCAGGAAGGACACACAGAAAGGAATTGAAGGTGAAGGCCAGCTAGAAGAGATGGAAGAATTGGAAGAAATAATCGGGGAGCTAGTCGAAAAGGACGTTCAGGAAAACCAACCAGAAAATCCAGCTCAACCAGAACCGGAAGTGGAAGTAATGGTCGGGGATCAACCCAGTAAACCAATTCAGAAAGAGAACTTGAGCCTGCAAGATATCATGAATTTTATAGCAGAAACTTCAAAGAAACAAGAAGAAAAAATTAATGAATCACTGCAAGAAGGAAGGAAACAAGACAGAGAATTCTTGAATAAAAAATTGGAGTCAGACAAGGAAGAATTGAATAACAAACTGGACCAAAATAAGGAAGAATTGAAGAAGCAATTCAAGGAGGACTTAGAGATCCTGAATAACAAAATGGAAAACAACCGAGAGGCGTTAGAAAAGAAGAGTGAGGAGTTGAAGAGACAAATAAAAAAGGATCTTTAAGTGTTAAATGACAAGATTGAAAACAACTGTGAAACACTCCAAAAACAATTGAAGGAAGAAGGTGAGAAATCAAAAGATGAATGGAGGCAACAGTTGGCGGAGTGCAAAAATGAAATCAAACAGACTATAACTGAGACGAACGAAACAGTAATACACGTCCAGGAAGAGCTGACTGAAAAAATAAATCACGTCCAGGAGGAAGGAATTCTCAGGATCCAAGAACTACAGAAGACCACCACCGAAGAGTGTAACAAAAATAAACAGGAGGTGCTTCAGGAGCTGAAGGAGAGGCACAAGGAAATCCAGACTGATGTCAGCGAGCGCGTTGAAAGGGTATATACCACTATGAACAAGATTGACGAGAAAACGCAAGAAAATAAAGAAAAAATTAGAGAAATCAGTCAGAAGGAGAAACAGATGCAAGAGGAACTAGACGCTTTGAGGGAGAAGCCTTGCAGTAGCACTCACATATTTACGAATGAAAATAGGGAAGTGATCAACTTCAAGAGTTACCGAAGAAACACCATAGAATTTCTGAAAAGGGTGGAGGAGCTCATAGAGAGGAACAGAGATACCAGATGGACAACGGTGAGAAGTCTCATCGATGAGATGTTTCGAGACACGAACAACAATTGGTGGACAGCCACACGACCAGAAATCAGCTGTACGCAAGAATTCAAAACGTTGTTTCGCGAAAAGTACTGGTCAGAATCGACCCAAAATGTGGTAAGGAATGACATAAGCAACGGAAGATATGAGCCACAGGCTGGGCATACATTAACATCTTACTTCTTGGGCAAGGTCTGTCTAGCTCGAAATCTCGAACCAAATATACCCGAAGAATCCCTAGTCATTCAACTGGGATATCACTACGAAGATGCCATACAGAGGGCCAGGAGACAGGGACAAATAAAGACCATACAGGGAATGGCCAACTTGCTGGAAGACCATGAAAATGAGAGCCAGTATAAGAAGAATCGTATGATCAACCAAAAGTACAACCGGGGGAATGAAAATTACAATGTGCCAAGCCACAACTTGCCCTACAGTAATACCCAGAACAACAACCGGAACATAATGAATCGAAACCCAAATAGTTACCCAGGGGACCAACCATTCCATCGGAATCAACCCAACTACAATCAAGGTAACCAACCAAGCAACAGAGATCATCCGAGTTACAACCAGGGGAACCAACCAAGTAACAGAAATGCACAAAACCCTAGTGCACCACATAATAACAACAGGGGGATAGAACAAGGTAGGAATACAAATGGCCACCCAAATAATCACAATTACTATGGCAACCGGTACGACCCGAATTACCAATATAACAGGGGAAACGGGAGTAACCAGAATAGGGGCGACATGAGGTGCCAAGTCAATTTTATCAGCGGGAGGAGACAGAACAACCATCGGCGATATTGTCCCATTACTAGAACTAGCACAGTATACAACAATTCCCAATATGACAACCAGCAAGCTACAGGAACAAGAACAATAGAAGCGCCGAGGAATCACATAAATGATCAATCGACCTCGACCAATGAAATGGCAAACCAAGTAAATAGTCTGGCCAGTGGTTCCCAGCAACCTTTAAACTAAAAAGGTCAGTGAGAAACCACCAGGACCCTTCACATGACCAATCACTTGGGTTAAATCGACAAACCACGACGGAAAGTGAAATAAAGAAGATAACAATAATATCAACCAATTATTTAAAGGACATCAGGGAAGAACTTCTGGAGGAAGAGGATAACCCCTTGTCAACAACAAATAGTGAAATAGTGCATATAAAAGCCATTATTAATGGAATCAACACTATCATAATGATCGATACCGGGTCAAATGTATCTCTCATAAACCAACCTGAATTGGAGCGGATCCAGGCCAACTCCAATATACCTATCCCGACTTTACCTATAAATAATATTGTCATAATTGGTGCCACAGGCAAACAAAATAAGACCATCAGAAAACAGGTCTTTTTAGAGCTAAGCAGTCAGAACACAATAATACCCATTATTTTCCTTGTCGCAAATGGATTACCATTTAACATGTTGATTGGATGCGACGCACTGAGACAACACTCAGCAATTATTGACATGCAGAAGGGAATAGTAGTGCTTACTTCTGAGAAGGGAGTGTGGTCAGCCAATATAATCAACAGTAACCCAACACAACTAACCCTAAATCATCATAAGGGGTTAAAAAGCTATTATTGCCAGACATATCAACCATCAATTACTATAGAAGAGGAAGAGGGAGAGGGAGAATTGTGGAAAAGAAAAGTCGAAGAAATTAGAAAGTTCCAAAGAGAGAGACCTCAGCAAGAGATAACGGGTGAACAGGCTGAAAAACTAATAGCCATATATTAAGAATACCATCACGTTTTCTCGAATACCCCAGGGAAGGTCAAAGGTTTCCAATGTAAAATCAACGTTCGAGAGCCCATAGACTTCCACAGAAAATCCTACCCAATCACCTACTCCCTAAAAAACGAGGTGAGGACGGAAATAAATAGAATGATGGAGGAGGACATCATTGAATACAGTCAGTCTCCTTATACGAGTCCTATAGTCGCCATACCAAAAAAGAATGGTAAAGTCAGAATATGTTTAGACGCCCGGGAGATCAATAAGATGATCATTAATGATCGAACGTCACCGGGAGAGATTGAAGAGATACTCAAGAAATTTCATGGCACCAAATATATAAGCACCTGGGATACGGTATGTGGGTACTGGCAGGTGGAGCTGCACCCACACAGTAGGAAGTACATGGCATTCATCTTCGACGGAAGGAATTACCAGTTTAAGAGGTTACCTTTCGGCCTCATTAATTCCGTCGCAGTGTTCGTCAAGTGTATGGACCAGGTCATAGGTCAGGAAGCACTGCAGTTCACAACAGTGTACGTGGACGACCTTCTAATAACATCATCTGACTGGGATGAGCACTGCGATCGGGTCAAACAGGTATTACAAAAATTATCTGAAAATAATATAACATTAAAATTAGGCAAGTCCAAGTTCATAGCAAACCAAGTCAAATTCTTGGGTTTCAACTTAGCAGAACAGGGTATAACACCATCCCAAGAGAAGGTGGAAGCTATTCAGAACTTCCCCACCCCAAAGAATAAGAAGCAGCTACAATCCTTCTTAGGTATTTGTAACTACTATAGAAAGTTCCAAACCAATTATTCTTATTTAACAGCAAAGTTCTCTAAACAATTATCAGCTAAAGAAAAGTGGACTTGGGGGAAGGAACAAGATGAAGTGCTAAAATTAATCAAAATAAAATTTCTTGAAACTATAATGCTAAACCACCCTAATTTTGAACAGCCGTTCTACTTAAATTGTGACGCCAGTGATGTGAGCCTGGGCGCCGAGTTATATCAAGAGGATAAGGACGGACACCACCTGGTTATCAGCTTTGCCAGCAGGGTACTGAACTGATGCGAATGTAACTACAATGTTACTGAAAAGGAACTACTCAGTATTGTGTTCACATGCGGAAAATTTAGGACGTATATCCTCGGATATCCCATCACCGTCCGAAGCGACCATAAGTCCATTTCCTTCTTGAAACAGTGTAAGTTAAGTCATGGGAGGCTTACACGATGGATACTCGCATTACAAGAGTACCACATAACGTGGGAGTACATTCCAGGACGTAAAAATGTTGCCGCCGATGTATTATCCAGAATAAATGTCACCGATCAGACATTTGAAGGAGAAAAGGAGAAGATCGTCAAAGTGTTTTGTATAATAAAGGATAGAAAGGACCTGAAAGATATTCTGATCGAGGTAGTGGTACAGCAGAAACAAGATTCAAAATTACTAAACATAAGAAACAGACTGTTAGAAGATGAAGAAGTTGTGAATAAATATTATTGTATCCACCAAGATATACTCTTTGTTAAAACAAGAAAACATAATAGTACATGGAAACTTGTAGTTCCAAAAACATTAGGAAATAAGATAATTAAGGATTATCATGTTCGATACGGACATATGGGAACTGTAAAAATTGTAAAAGCATTGGAGGATGAAGTCTTTATAAAAAATATAGTAAGGAAGGTAAACCAAAACATTAAAACATGTATAATATGTCAAATGGTAAAGACCAATAACGAGAAAAAAGAGGGAATCATGATACCCATCACCTCAACAACAAAGTTAGACAAAATATTCCTCGATATATGTGGTCCATTCCCACGTAGTGGAGGGAGACATAAATACAAGTTTATTGTAATCATGTTAGACCACTATACAAAATATACGAAATTATATGCAATAAACAGAGCTACTACTAAGAAAATACTAGAAATAATAAAAACTAAATATATAACTGAAGTGGGAAGACCATGCATGATAATAACTGACCATGGAACGCAGTTCAAAGGAAAGAAATGGCGTAACGAGTTACTAAAAGAGAATATAAAAACCTATAAAACTTCCAAATACCACCCTAGTAGTAACCCTGCAGAAAGAGTGCTAAGGGAAGTTGGACGAATACTAAGAACTTATTGTCACAACAACCAAAAAGAATGGCAAAAGTATTTGGCTTCTACCGAAGTATTTCTAAACATTAGTTACCATCAATTTACGGAAAACACCCCATACTTGATGATGTTTGGAAGAAAGCCCCACAGAGAGATACAAGACTTAATAAACTTCCCAGTCAACCCTGAAGACCCCTATGATGAAAACCAATGTTATAACCGTATTATGGAGAAAATAGAAAAACAAAGAGCAAGGTATTCACAAAAACAAATTAAAATAATAAAGTATCACAAGGGAGAGAGAGTACTAATCAAAAACAGGGAACTACCCAGTACATTTGAAGGAATAGCCAAAAAATTGCTATTATTATATGTTGGACCGTATGTCATCACCAAGGACAATGGAAACAACACTTACAAGATAAGTAATATAACCACCAAAAAAGTAAAAGGAGTGTACAACCAAACGTCAATAAAGAAGTTCTATGAAGAAAACTAAATAACTGGAATACGTTCATCCAGAATAAGTGTGAATACCAAACACTTGAAGGAGAAGAGGTGAAGAATAACAAAGTGTCGAACAAAAAGGAGAAGGCTATAATATGGAATGGAAATGATAATATAATAAATCCACAACCGTGAGAATTGAATTGATACCAAAATAAACTTAGATATAATAAAATGTACGGCCATATGTCATCACGAAGGACAAGTAACTGTAAATAAAATACAAATGTCAAAATTCAAAAATTATGTGAGCACAACTTGCAACAACATTTCGATGACTTATGAGGCCTAAAATAAAAAATATAAAAACAAAGGAATGAGTTACATAAATTCCTACTAAGTGAAATCAACTTACAATTTATTAAAAAGTTGATGTGTGAAGTATATGAAATAATTAAACAAAATATACCAAAATAGGAATACGCTACACAAATTCCTATGATGTAAGAAAATTAACTTACAAAGAATTATCAAGAATGACTTTTAATACAAACTGAAATATCCAAAAATAAAATCAAACCAAAAAACTGATAAGAGAAATACCTGAAATTATAATAAATCATAGGTATTCAGAAAAATAAAAAATCTAAACTGGTACAAAGAAAAAGAGGGATATTATGTACAAAACCAATATACAGATATGGCTAAAGCAGAATCCTGCTAAATGACTAAGAAAAAAAAAAAAATGTGTCTAAGACAATTAAAATGATCACAATGAGAATTGAAAACCGAATAATGAAAAGTTAATGATGAAATTAACATATAAATAAATAAAAACAATCAATTGTATGAGCAAATGATAGTATATAGCAAAGGTACAGTGGAAGGAAGAATGAGTAAAAAGCCAAAGTGATCTAAAAACAAACCACAAGGTGGACAATCCCAAAGTATATTATTAATTTAAGTCACAAGTTGACAAAAAAGGTATTTATGATTGACTGTTGAAAAGTCCAGCAATCAAATAAACTGAGCAGAGATGATGTGCCTCTGGTCTCAGAAAAATGAGTAGTAATGGGAGAAACTAGCTACTAAAGTTAGGGAAAAAATTGTGTATAAGGAAGAACACACAAATGGAAATAAAGTAAAAAACAGATCCAAATAAAATGGAATGAATTCAGTAAGAAGAGAAACAAAGAATGGAGAAACAACCAAGAAAGAAAAGGAAAAAGATTATGTATAACTGATAATTTCATAAAAAACTATGCTAGTGTTTTATCAAAATGATCAATTTTAAAGGAGAGGCATTATGTTACGACACAAATAGCCAACCCTGTACCAGGGATAAAAAATATATTTATAAATGTAAAAATACTTCTTATCAAATAAACTGATTGATTTTAATTAAAATATAAGGAATATGACTCAACAAATGACGACTTTGACCTAACCCAAGTGATTGACCCAACAACAAGAAACAAATGAAGAAGGGAACCACACAAATAAACAACGAGAATAAGAAAGTAATAAACCCAAACCAAAAGGAAACAAGTTCATGGGTTTAAACGACCCCAAAATACCCAAAGAAACGGATGAAAAAACCCAACGTATTAATCAAATAAGGAAAACGAAAAGGAGGGAGACAAGCAAAAGTGAAAACCAATAATGGTTCACCAAAACAAGTAGTAAAGCACTCAACAAGAATATTGAAACCAAAACAATGGTTATCCAGAGAAAGGAGAGATAACGGTTACTACCCATTAAAAAGGCAACCTAAACCACAGATAAAAATTGTTATTAGTTAGTAAGTATTAATTATTAAGTATTAATTGTCATTAGTATTAAGGAGATGAAAGAGAAATAAGTATAGGGATCACCCACTATAAAACAAATAATATAAACAGTGATACAGTGCAATAGTGTAGGTGTAAGAACCCCAAAGTGAAGTGTGACACTAGTGAAGTTATAATTAACAATAAATAATTTACAAGTGAAGGTAAGATAAAGGTTGGAAATTAACAGTGAATAAATAGCTGATGAAAAATAGTATTAAGTGTGAATTATAGTATAAGGTATAGTAAACACTAGAAGTGATGATGACTTTTTTATTTAAGAAAAGATGTCCAATAGAGTTAAGTTTAATTATAGCCGGTAGTAAGTAAAAAGGGAGGATTCCAGAATAGAATAAATTGAAGGTGTTACCATGGAGGGAATATAAAAATTGTTTAGAGATTAAGAAATCAAAAACTAACAAAGACACCTAAGTTACAAGGGACTGTTATTAATTTAATAGAAAGTGATGTTGTTTATCACAACAAAAATAATATGTGTTATAAACAAAAAAAAAATTAGCAAATAAGGATAAGTTAGAAGGGAGTGATGATATTTCTTAATCAAAATAATAACTCTAATAACTTATAAAAAATTGTTCATGTTAATGTTATGAATAGGATATGGCTGAATGAAATGTGCAGTCTATAAGCCTAATGTTATGTTTTAAAGATTGAAATAGAGAAAGCAATATTGAACAGTAAACAACACACCTACAGACTCAAAACACAACACAACTAATAAAAATAACAAAGTAAAGCCCAATAGGCTGAAACAAAATGTGATTTGAACGAAATAAGTAAATTACTATAATGGCTACTCAGGCCTAGAAAAAACCTAACTGTCAGAACCAAACAACCAAAAATTATAACAAATTGAATAAGAATTTAGAAAATCTGAGGTGAAGGAATCACCAAGAATAAATTGTAAAGCATTTATAACGCAAAATATTGTAATAGGCGTTATCATACAAAAAGAAATGTAATTAACAAGCATTAACATAATTGTTAATTACACACATTCACACCGCAGAGGCGACGATTGGGACGGCTGTGCGAGCGGGAACTATTCGAATGCACCAACCCACAACGCTGATAACTTGTTTAAACAAAATTTTAGTTGTTTTGTAAAACGACTTGGCGCCACCCGGGATTATCACACCCCCTAACAATAACAGGTAAGGTTACTGCCGTAGTATACAGGTGATCATATCTACGCTACGAACATCGCTAGCCATCAAAATTACTGTAACGACCCGGTGCGAGGCGAACGCACTAATCACACCAAAACACATACAAATTGTACACATTTTGCAGGTACGATCGAATCTAGTTGTTACAATATATATATTTCAATCACTTTCTGCTACAGTCCGTTTCTTGATGTATATAATACTTTAATATTTATAACTAAATTTACCTCAAGATATACTTTTTTCCTATTAGGAACATGTTTTTAATATTTATAACTAAATTTACCTCAAGATATACTTTTTTCCTATTAGGAACATGTTTATTATGGCGAAGGCTGAAGATGAGAGTACAGGAACTCTCGAAACATGTTCCTAATAGGAAAAAAGTATATCTTGAGGTAAATTTAGTTATAAATATTAAAGTAATATATATATATATATATTTATTTGTTCTTTATTGCAAGGGGTTATTGTGAGAGGTTCAGTACAGAAATGGTGGATGTGTGTTATATATGTTATGTATGTGTTTGTGTGTAATTTTCACTTTTGGAGGGGAATGTGTCAGAAATTATGATATAAAAAAAAATGTGCTTACAAAATTACTCAAAAGGCTAGCCTCTTTAATTTCACTTTATATAGCACTCAAAGATTAGTAAATTTCAATTTTACTTGTGAACAAAATTATTGCAAGAATTAATTTGGACATAGCGTGGCAGGGTCTATACAATTTATATTTAAGCTCAAATTCACTCACAATCTTATGCTGTGAAGAATACTAACATATATATATATATATATATATATATATATATATGTAGTTCAATTTTACTCATGGTTTTACTCATTGTTGGGTTTACACCTTGTAATATCATGTAAATTCTTGCATGCTCAATAAAGTTCACGCTTGTTTGTTAACAGAGTTTTTCATTTGCAAGTCCTGTCATTCACCTGGGGGACATGTCTGTAATTGTAGCTTGGGCCTGTGCACACTTTATGTTTCCTCTAGGTTCACCACCTTGTTCTAAATATTATGTCTCTCCCCTTACAAAAAAAAATTTAATAAAAATAAAATAAAATTAAAATCCAAAAAAATTTTTACAAAAAAAAACGTATGAAAATAAAGGGGGGTTTCAGGATTTGTCCCGCTGTGGACGTTATTTGGCTCTTGGGTCTCAGTTTGTGAGTTGGGAGGCCTTAGGAGGTCAGAATTCAGAGTGGGCGCCCGATTCTCGTCTTTCTTCTTTTCTTCTTTTCTTCTTTTATCTCTCTCACGGTATGTTGGCCCTGGCCAGGTCAGCATGCAGTACCCTCACACTTACATTGATACACTCCCATGCACACATGCATACACACTACACTTCTTCTTTCTTCTTCCTTCGTTTTCGCTCTGAGCCTCTGTTCTCCTGAGTGCGGATAAGTGTCTGAGATTTCCCGGCAATGCCAAGTTGGTGATGTGGAAGTAAAGGTCTAGAGGACTGGGGTCGTAGACTGTGTCAACAGTTTTGAGTTTTGTCGGCAACCAGGTTGACTTTTTCGAGTGGGGGTGTGCCACGGTATTCAAATGAATTCCATGGCGAATGCTAATTTGTTGCGATACGGTCACATTTTGTGGGTGATGTCTGCTAAGTGGTTTGTGGTATTCCCGCGGTGCGGCGACAGCGGTAGGCAGTTGGTTTCCAGAGGCCAATGTGCCGGTCAGCTGTTTCGTTTAGTGAAAAACGCCGTGACCGATTGCACGACTTGTGCTGAGTGCTTCGCCTGTCTTCATACTATTCGCTTCAGGGCTCCGACGGCGAAGAAAATTTTGTTTGTGATGTCTGATACATCTACTATGGTTAAATAATTTCATAAAGGGCCTCTTGTAAGTTCCTTTGATTATATGTCGTTATTTAAATAAGGGGAAACCTGTTTAAATGTATTTAATATTTAGATGAAGTTGGATATAGAAAAGTGTGCGTGTGCCCAAACTTGTGCAAGCTTGCTAGTAAAGCACGTGGCGAATTCGTTTGGGAAACATTTAATATTAATTTAAAGCGAATACTTATTAATTATGTACTCTTGTTAATTAATGCTTTGTAAAAATAAATGTGCCAAAGAAATTTTTAACCAAAGCTAGCAATTGATTGATAAAAATGAATTAACGTAATTCACGCCACGTGGTGAAGTTTTAGTTGAAAGTATAATATCTCATGAAATTCTGACAGTATTTGTTTCAATAGGATGTAATCATAGCCTTGGCAGTGTCTCAAGTTGATTATTAAAATGTAATTAGATTAATTGCTGAATTCCGTGCGGGTGACTTGTAGTTGGAAGTGTAAGGTGTATGTGCCATATAAGGTCGAGTTATGGGGGGTGTGAATTTATTCTTTGTAACAGCTGCTACAGAATACTTGTGCTTGTAGGGTTCCTGCCCAGCCAAGGAATTGAGAGCAACTCGATGGTGACACTTTCATCTCTCACCATCTGCCGAGCGATGCAGTAGAGCTCCCCTTCATCGTCGGAAGCTTCAATGGGACCCGCATTATCTCCACGATGAACCTCTTCCATCTTGAACCAGCAGTCTGCCGAACATCTGGTAACTTCTAAAACTCAGGTGAAAGAATTCAGTTTATTCACACTCGACCTTGCGACTTGTTTTCTGTAAAACAACTGCTCCGTGAAACGTCAAACAACATTAGATTTCAGTTTTTGGTAATTTGGATTGCAGTTCAAACATCTGGTGATCAGAACCGAACCTGTCCGATTGTGATATGCATACTTATAGGCTAGTGCTATTAACATGTAAATTATCTATAAGATTCAGTAATTGTATGGAGGGGCCAGCAGGCATTTACCGAACGATTGCTCGTTTTTTGTTTGTTTTTCTAATTACTTTTATCCTTTAATTCAGTGTGACCTGTCCACCTGACTTATCGTGTGATTTCTTGATCAACCGGGCAAGCAGTGCCGGCGATAAGGCCCCCGCAGACCCCGCGGTGCGGGGGGCCCCGACCTTCATGGGGGGCCCCAGTTGGCCCAGTCATGGGACATAACTTGTAACATGAAAAATAAGCGTAAACGAGTTGTAAAACGCTTCTTTGTTGAATTATCAGTTGACCATAGAATTGACGACCCAGTGAAATCATTTGAAGTAAAAGTTTTCAATGCAACACTAGATATTGTAATAGCTCAGCTACAAATGAGATTCGAAGGATTGCGTTGCATTGATGATAGGTTTTCATTCCTGACGCCTCAGAATTTAGTAAACTTCTCACAAGAGACAATAGTGGAGAAAAGTAAGGCTCTGGTAAATGTGTATCCTGGTGACCTTTCCACATCACTGCCTGACCAAGTAATATCCATCAAAGCTGATGGCCAAAGAAACTGTACACAAGAAAAGAATTCGAGAAATGATGAATTTACTGGTTGAAGAAAACATCTGCCTTATGAGTTGCCTCCCATACTTAACTACAGCTTTGCAGCTTTATTTAACCATACCTGTCACAACAGCTACAGTGGAAAGAATCTTTTCAAAACTTAAATTAATTAAGTCATACTTAAGAAGTACCATGGCCAAACTCGGTTGAGTGACTTGGCACTGTTAAGCATTGAGCATGAAGAGACACAGAAAACTAATATCAACGAAGTGGTTGAAAAGTTCTTAGCTATTAAAAAAAGAAGACTAGGCTTAGGAAAACAGTGAACTTTGGTTGATCCTCATCTGTAAATATTGTACATTACTTGAGTTCGAGTGTTATTGAATTGGATTAGACTTAAGGAGAACTTGTATAGAGTATATTCAAGAATTTTACAAATTCAGTTACAAACTAATTTAAATGTTTGAAAAAAGTTAGAATGTTACTTTGATATTCGTTTTTAAATAATAAATTTTTAACACTCTGTGTGCGGTACTGTTTCATAGTCTGAATTTAGATCTTTGACGTAAAAATAAATCATTCTTTTTATTTTGGTTTTTTATAGTTTGTATAGAACTTTGTCTGTTTAGCAACAATGAATTTTAAGAGTTTGTACACATGTAAAACGTCCTTTGCAAATTGCAAACGCTTTGTGATAGACGAGAAAGTATTCACAAACCATTGTTGTGAAACACACGTAAATAGAAACTCATTTGAGTGTTTTCCCCTATTACGTATACAAAATTTAACCGTTTTTATAGGGCCCCCTAATTAGTTTCGTGGGGGGGGGGCCCGTTTCGTTAGCGCCGCCACTGCGGGCAAGTGTACTTCATTAGCTGTTTAAATGTTTTACCCCAGTGTTAACCATAGACTTACAGCTTCCTTCAAATTGCTAATATTATTGTACACCGGTATTTTCCATCCTTGTAATTAATTCTAGCATATACTGTTTGTCTCATTCTGCCGGTGCTTGTCTGTGCAGAACCGTGCATGTATGAAGCATGCGGTATGCTGTTGGCCATCTTGAATTTGTATTCAATTACCATAGTAATTCGGGTATTACATTCTAGCCTTCCTTGCCTATTCTTATTTTTGTCTTTTTTAATTCATAGTTCTGGTTATCGGATTTTCATCGAGCTGTCCATGCCTGCAGCCCTGATGAACACTGTGAGGGTTACTATTTCAGTATGCAATGAAAATCATGTTACATATATAGTACTGGTCAATTTTGAAAAGACATAAAAATAATTAGAAGTACCTACTGTTGGCATGCCATTTGTGTAATTGTTAAACGATTGTTATTTACCTGTAGGGCACAGAAAGAGTAATATGAGTATAATTAATTATTGCTGACCAATTATTTGGAATATGGGGCTTAACGTGAATTATGTGAAACTTAATATGAATTATGTGAATTATAAGAATTATGAATTATGAATTAATATAATTGTGTGATTATTTGAAACTTAATGTGAATTTGTTAAATGGTTAAAGCCACTTGAAAAGAATATATATATATATATATATATATATATATATATATATTACTATAATATTTATGACTAAATTTACCTCAAGATATACTTTTTTCCTTTAGGAACATGTTTCGGGAGATCTTGTTCTCCCATCTTCAGCCTTCGCCATCTTGTTTCTGGTGAAGTATTTGTGTGTTGGCTTCTGGATGTTATTGAGGTAGTTTGTTGGTCTTTGGTCCTTTAAAGTTGCATTATTGTGTGTGGTTGTGGTATCTGTTTTTGTATTTTGTGTATTTTCGATATTTTCGACAGATACCACAACCACACACAATAATGCAACTTTAAAGGACCAAAGACCAACAAACTACCTCAATAACATCCAGAAGCCAACACACAAATACTTCACCAGAAACAAGATGGCGAAGGCTGAAGATGGGAGAACAAGATCTCCCGAAACATGTTCCTAAAGGAAAAAAGTATATCTTGAGGTAAATTTAGTCATAAATATTATAGTATTATATACATCAAGAAACGGACTGTAGCAGAAAGTGATTGAAATATATATATATATATATTACATTTAATATTTATACTAAATTTACCTCAAGATGTTTTTTCTATTTGGAACATGTTTCGAGAGTTCCTGTTCTCTCATCTTCAGCCTTCGCCATCTTGTTTCTGGTGAAGTATTTGTGTGTTGGCTGCTGGATGTTATTAAGGTTGTTTGTTGGTCTTTGGTCTTTTAAAGTTGTATTATTGTGTGTGGTTGTGGTATATGTTTTTGTATTTTGTGTATTTTCGATGTTGAGTGCTTTGAATATTGTGTCATGTTTTGTATTGATTTGTATTTGTTCTGGTATTAGTTTGTTTTGTGTTTTATGTTTGTATATTTGTAAATTTTCCCAAATGTTCATTATGGTGCCTTTGTGTGGTATATGTTTTATTAG
Source organism: Magicicada septendecula (assembly GCA_034769895.1). NCBI lineage: Eukaryota > Metazoa > Arthropoda > Insecta > Hemiptera > Cicadidae > Magicicada > Magicicada septendecula. Next base: position 762,218,905 of record CM068367.1, read on the forward strand.
TGATACATTGGTTATGTTTGGGAATTCGTGTCCTGTGTTTATTGCATGTGTGGCTAAATTGGATTTATATATTTCTGGTTTTTTGTATGCGTTTAGGTGTTCAAAATAACGTTTTTTCAGCTGTTTTTTTTTGTTTGTCCTATGTAACATTTATTGCAATCTTGGCATTCAATATGCCAAACCAGAAATATATAAACCCAATTTAGCCACACATGCAATAAACACAGGACACGAATTCCCAAACATAACCAATGTATCACTAATAAAACATATACCACACAAAGGCACCATAATGAACATTTGGGAAAATTTACAAATATACAAACATAAAACACAAAACAAACTAATACCAGAACAAATACAAATCAATACAAAACATGACACAATATTCAAAGCACTCAACATCGAAAATACACAAAATACAAAAACATATACCACAACCACACACAATAATACAACTTTAAAAGACCAAAGACCAACAAACAACCTTAATAACATCCAGCAGCCAAACACAAATACTTCACCAGAAACAAGATGGCGAAGGCTGAAGATGAGAGAACAGGAACTCTCGAAACATGTTCCAAATAGAAAAAACATCTTGAGGTAAATTTAGTATAAATATTAAATGTATTATATACATCAAGAAACGGACTGTAGCAGAAAGTGATTGAAATATATATATATATATATATATATATATATATATAAAAAATGATTAGCCCTTTCTGAGAGGTCACTGTGGAGAATTAATGTGAATTATTGTTACTTGTTGAAATATTTTTGTAATTTAATTGTTAATTGTTCATGTTTAAGTTATGAAGAGCTTTAAAAAACTTAATGTTAATTGCAGAGTGACCAATTAAATATTCTTTCTGAAAAATAGATATATATGTATGTATTATGTACGTATGTTGTTCACACTGAGATCAAACGCAAATAAAATCTTAATATGTTAATCATAATTAATAATTTTTTAAGGACGCCTTCCCCCTTAAAAAAAAAAGTTTTTTTTTCAAAAAATTTTTTCTCAAAACTTTAAGAAGGGGTAATGAGGCGGCTCAGTCTATAATTACAGTGGTTTTTTATCACCTCGTTTGATGTGGTTAATCATCCGTACATCCTCCATTGGCCCTCTGGTCGGATTCTCCTTGTCCTTCTGGTCATCTGGTCGTGTCCACCGTGTCCTTCTGGTCCTCTGGTCGTATTCTCCGTGTACTTCTGGTCCTCTGGTCGTGTTCTCCGTGTACTTCTGGTCCTCTGGTCGTGTTCTCTGTGTACGTCTGGTTCTCTGGTCATTTTCCTCCGTGTATTGTTTAATAGTCATCTCGCCTCACATCATATGCTGCCGGTGTGTCCATATCGTATGTACTCTGCTGCTCTGGTTGGACATCTAGTTTGTCCTGTGACTCTTACTATAGATGTGAATTAGCGTCGTTGACTGACATAGCCTCCTGTGGCAACGGTTGAATCGAGAAGAAGAAACTTTATTAGCGCGACCTGGTATTTATAGTCAGGTCGTGTAAAAACTAATGTCTGAACAATATTTAACCTGTCAGATTCTGTCGAAGCATCACTTCTCCCACTCTGGTTCAATTCAAAATTTTCACCTATCTTCGTGAATTACGAAGTTTGTTTCACATCACTCGATGCTCAATCGATCACTAATTTTTATATGTTTACTATGCGTAAATTACACTTTTTTATATTAATCAAAAAAAGAGCTATTCATTTTTTACGTATAGTAATTGCACCTTTTGTCACATCGGTATGGTCTTTTAACACTTTATTCACCTTTAATTTCTATACACTTTGGTGTCTTTTGTTTTACCCTATCGTACATATTTTTCTTATAATTAAAATAAAAAATACAACTATTCTACTTGAAAAGGGTTGGTTACATTTCAGAAACGGACAGGCTTCACACACACAAACAAAATACGCGTGTACACAACGCTAGCGACAGGTGTGTCGAAAATGCATGTCCATGGATGAATTCTGCGCTCCCTATTTTTAACTACGATCCAGCTTATGCAATCTGAATCATGTTTATTAATTCATATTTATTTATTTTTATTATTTATTTCATTTATTTTGGCAATGCACAGTACCATTAATGGTTGTACTGTTGCATTATTATATATATATATTGTAACATAACAAAATGTTACCTAACCTAAACGTATACTATCAGATGTAATAAGTACATAACAATAATGTAAATAGGGAATATAGTGATAAGAATAACCAAGAAGAGAGAAATCATGGAAGAAGAATGAAGCAGAAGTGCCACATGAAACAGTAAACCCAAATACTGTTTGACACTACAACCAGACAATGACTAACACAAACTGATGGACAGAGTAAATGTAATTTAAGCTGTCAAGCTAGTCAGTAGATAATGTGAACAGAATATGATATGTTAATAAAAAGTGAGTCAATAAGAATCTGAATAATGTGAAATCAGAATCAGCATTTGGCTAGGTATTAATTAAATATGATTAGTAATTATTAACGCCAAGGAACTAAAATTAGCAATGGCCACAAAATGAAAATAAAACTATGTGTCAATCTCAAATATACCTATGACGAGAAAGAAAAAACATTTATAAGAGGGAACCTTGTACAAATAAGGTACCTCAGCAAATTAACGAATTGTGAAATAAGGAAAGCTTTTAAAGGCAGAATTCCGGTATGAGCGATATGTCTTAACAAGGCCTAGACCAAACAATAATCAGTGAGTTGATTATTGGGAGGTAACATGAGTGTAGATTAAATGCACAGAACAATTGTTATGCTCAAACATAGCAGAAAACCACTATTAAAATAATATGTTTAATAATTCAATTGTTAGTTAGTAGAATAGAGCGAGTTAGTGTAAAACGAAATGTCATAGTAGTAAGGATTGTTCATTACCATGTATAAAGATAAGTTTTATCCATAATGTTCAGTAAAATGTCAGTACAGAGTTAATAGTGTTCTCACATAAACGTTTGAGTAATAAAATGCTATGTGAACACAAACAATATTAATCAAAGTGTAAAATCGTCGATTCAGGTAAACAGACGACAGTGCAAAATAGTGTACCTGAACATTGTTTATGTAGCAATGTCAGTAAAAGTGAAATTAACTCGGTATCAAGTGATATCAAATTAAAGAGGACAAAATGATCTTTAATTTGATGGTAATATCGCCCCAATCGCAACTGTATTAAGTGCGTGAAAGGTGTTAGCATCATTTACGAAATATGCATCAGAAATTTGTTTACTAATACCAACAACATTGAAAGCTATCTGTCATCTCAGAGTTTGGCAGTTGAAAAACCCGTTATTAACGGCTATACAGACAATATGTCATACTCATCACACCTGCAAGAACCAATCACAAAATTAGTTAGTAATTAACATTTTTGCCTAAGGCCGATCGAAGAGGAGGGTATATAAGAGAATGTAACCGATTCTCGTGAGACACTTATCAACTTCATACAGCACGGAACGTGTGCTCGCCATCTCAACATTTTTAATAACTGTTAGCGTCATCAACATAATACATATAGCTCAACACCAACCTACAACTACTTCAAATTATTCTACAGAGAACCATAGTGATTATGTGCAGTATTATTTCAATTTAGTGCGGGAAAATAATGAACAGAAGTAATTAAATAATATTATTCATGATCCATTAAGTTAGAAGCGGATCGAAATTCTCTGTTCTTGTGCGTGTGCAGTGAATAATGATAATCATTATAATCCGATTATCAAGGTGCTAAAATGAGTTTTAATTAAATAATTAAAACCAAAAGGTAACAGTGTAACCATTATTTCATTTTTTCTACGAGCGCTATAACCTGTACGTTTTTATACACTGATCTGTACTGACGCAAACCACAGAACCATTTCAATATTACACCATGTCTCAATTTATTTGATGAATTTGTCATTATTAATTAAGCTGAATGTTAGTTATAAGTATTCTCAATTTATAAACTTTGTAATTCATAAATCAGGCGTGACGAACGCACAACCTATCACATAGGTTATTTTTATTTGTTTACTTTATAAAAGTACGTCAAAAACATTATTGATCAATATTATATCAGAAACTATTAGCCATTGTGTGGGCATGACTTTCTTTTTTGTGTCTCAAAGAACTCACATCTGAGATTTTAACAATATTAATGTTTAAAATAACAAATATCTGGACTTAGCCAGATTTACCACTTACGCTCTGAGCAAGCCTAATAGGGTTTATAAGAACTTATTTACAATTGTACATCATTGTATGTTTTTAATTATATTTGTTTTGAATTCTCTATCAAGGGTATGAATAAAACCCCATTATTAACAGCATAACTCGACTTGATTTATTTCTAACTGATAGTTAAATATTTTATTTAGAAAACTCAAACAACCTTCAGTTGTGACTAAATATTTTGGAATAGCATTGCCATAAAGGTAATAAAAATTATTTTAAATTTTTTCAAATCATTCAGTGATTCTATTTGTGGGTTTTACACGGGATTTTCCCAAAATAAATCCGTGTGGCGCCCACTAACAAACAAGGCAATCTAACCTTGCAATTAAAGTGAGTTGGTTTTTGTAAACTGAGTTGACAGCTTATTGAACTTCTAGAAAACACGACCAGGTATGTGAAAGTATATTATGTTTATTATATTGTCCAGACATTACTAGACATAACGTACTTAGACTATTATCGACCTGGAGGAGAAGTTTCACAGCCAGTATCAACAAGACGATCATCATCATCGAGCGACCAACTATTGTACTTTACTTTTAAACCTAAGCAAAATTAGTATTTAATTATTATCAACCCAACTATTTTATTTGTTTCATATAAGGGAATTCTTTTCAGACAATTATAATTATACAATTGTAAGCACACTTTGAGTAACCTCGAATGTTATATTTCAAATCGCTTTACAAAATTAGTAACCTTCAACAACCACAAACTTCAATATCTTTAAGAAATAATATAATACACATAATTAAATTTTATTTAAACACGACCTTTAATATTATTAATACCTCAAATAATTTAAAAATAAACCACATAGTTTCGTTTACTTACAAATTAGCTAGCACAACAGTGTGGCTAGAAGGAGAGTAATTCGATTGGTTACAAATTGGCGCACCAACTAGTGTGGCTTAAAAATATTAAATAAAAATATTTTTTATATTTCATATCAGCCCGGTAGACACGAAAGAATAAACATGCCACACACCCATCAATATGATACGAGATATAAGGACAATCGGGTAGGAGAAATACAACGGGATACAGAGACCTATGAAGCACAACCCACACAAGAGATGGAAGTCATTACCATCAATAATATCGAAACCCGACCTGAAGAAACACCCCAAGCAGAACAGGAAGGGGAAATAACGGTCCACAACCAACCCAGACGGCCTGACGAACTCCCACAACCAGACAAACCGACTGAAGAGATGAGATGGGAAGCGATGATGAGGATAATGATGGAACTAAAGGAAGACGGTAAGAAATCCCATAAAAAACTGGACGACAGCCAGAAAAAATGGAGTCTATTAATAAAAATATGGAGGCACTGAAGGAAGACTTGAATAAAAGGATTGACAATACCCATAAATCCATGGACATACTGAACAGTAAAATAGATGACAACAGTAGAGCCATCAGAGAAGAATTGAACACCGCATTAAATAAGATTAGCCAGAAAATGGATGAAATGAGTAAGAAATATACGAAAGAGGTGAATCAGACAACAAGAGGAGAATTACCAAACGACAACAACTCAGAGATAGAAGAAGTACCAAATGATGAAACCATGGAAGAATTAAGTCTACAATCCGAAGACACTGGTAAACAAACTGAGAATAAAGAAGATCCGAAAGCATTGGTGCCTGAGGATACACACCACAGGAATGAAGAGAATATTCAGCATAAAGAAGCCATCATTAAAAATGTAAAGAACAAGATAATTAAGAAAACAGGAGAGAAAGAGACAAAGATAAAAGGAATAATACGCTCTAAGAAGACAAGGATTACAAAGGAAATATTAGAGATGACTAGGAGTGGATTAATTAACTTCGTGGACAACCCAACTATTCGTCATAGAGCAAGAGTCAACGGTAAGAAGTATGGACAGGACTTCATAAAAATATTAAAAGTAAATCGCCATAAAACCGTGGGTAAAAACTTAAATAAGGATACAATTAAATTAAATATACCAACAAATGAAATACACCAGACAAGGTCAATTGATTCCTTAACGAATAACCGACCATTAAACTATTTAATTAATAATCCAGATGACGGAACGATTAAGACAACGTTACATGCCAGTGACTATGTTATGACGGAGAAGGTTATAAACAATGAGGTATTTAAAGTGAATGTGAATACTCCTAGAAGAAAGATGCTTCACAAGAAGAAGGAAAATTATCAAGAACAACTGGACCAGATCATTGAAGGGTACGCCCAAAGAATAAGGGAAATGCGGAAGAAGAGGGACCAATCAATGGAAGAATCCAACCAGGAAATGAACGGAGGTCAACCCGGATTAGAAGAAGGGCCAGATGTCAATAATAGCCAAGGCCCGGAGTACACTGGACACATGGATACCAAAGATGATGAGAGGAAGAAGGCAAGGAAACGGGGAGCCAATGACTATCTGGTAGCCGCCAAGTGGAAGAACCGCATGATAGGAATAGAGTGGAAAAGCACAAAATAACCCCATGTATATCAGCCATAAAAAAAAAATGATTACTATTAAGAGCAGATAATATGTAGTAGTAGGCGACATTTATCACCCGAATGTTTAGGGTATAAACGAAAAAAAAAATATGTTTAAAAACGATCACTATAAACGGACTCATTTAGTGTTTAACAGAATCACATATTAGGCCCCAAATTATTGAAGGTAACTAATTGACTATAACAAATCGATTTGCCCTATTGAGTTACAAAAGTGTGTAGGATTAAGATATAGGCCAAACTATTTGTTACGTGTGAAAAAGAACCAGATCTATCACACCAAAGGATAGAAAATTATGTAATGCCAACTAAACGATTTAATAAGAAAAAAGACATCTATTATGTCATAAAGAGCCAGTAGTGGCATACAACTAACATTACTATGCTATACTTAGAGAAAAAAAAATGTTTATCCAAATGAATATTATATGTACCGTAACTTAATGTTTATCAAATGATTATTGGGTACCTCTTGTAAAACTAAAAATATTATTTAAAATCATCCAGAATAAAGGTTCACCCAACTAACCTTTGAAGGAGTAGAGAGGCAGAAGATCAAAGAGAGTATAAAGAAAGAAGGATATTATTATGGAAGGTAAAGAGAGAGAAAAAATGTTTATTAAATGAACCATGTAACCCCAAGAATGTCTATAAAATTAGATATTGATATGTTATTATATTGTCACATTGTATTGTAATTATCAGGTATTGTATACTCCATAAAATATTATTTAAAATCATCCAGAATAAAGGTTCACCCAACTAACCTTTGAAGGAGTAGAGAGGCAGAAGATCAAAGAGAGTATAAAGAAAGAAGGATATTATTATGGAAAGTAAAGAGAGAGAAAAAATGTTTATTAATTGAACCATGTAACCCCAAGAATGTCTATAAAATTAGATATTAATATGTTATTATATTGTCACATGAAATTGTAATTATCAAATATTGTATACTCCATAAATGAGAATTAAAATCATCCAGAATAAGTGAGAACCACCATCACTTGAAGGAGTAGAGAAGAAGAATAACAAAGTGAGTTAATTGTAAAGATAGCTATTGTTATAATGGAAGGAAGAGAGAAAAATGTTTAGTAATTATCAAATATTGTACATCACCAGATATGTCAGAGAACATCTAACAAAAAACCAGTCAGTATATGAATAGTGTAGATCCTGATAATTCAGGATAAGTATAAATGATTAAGAAAAAAAAAACTTGTAAACTAATGTGAGAATTAAAATATTGTAGACTCTATATGTGAAAACCAACTGCATAAGTATATAAGCAGCAAAATAAGTGTGTAATCTTAAGAATACTCAAGTGAACCAAAGCAAATTGTCAACTACCATAAACAGTAACAATACGGCTGATAAAAAGCATAGCTGAGAATGTCAAGTCTGAAAAGAAATAATTACCTGTAAAAAGGAAAGCATGTTAACAAGTATAAAGATGGAAATGTGATACAAATGAAAACCTCTGATACCTTGAATATTATATTAAAGATATTATATTATTGAAAATGAATGATATGTGATATTTTATGAGTTGTGATAGTGCAACTATTGCCTGGTGCAATGTTTATTTTTTTCTCAGACAGAGAAGAGTAATGCCTCTGAATCTGAGTATGTGTATTGAGGAACGGCAGAGAATGTAAGCCACAGTGAGCCACTCTGATTCCGAACCCACTACAAAAGTTAGGGAGTTATATTGTATTAATGTATCAAGGACTATTATGAAAGAATCTGTGAGGTATAAATGATAATAACCATTAAGATAATCATGAATGTAAAGATATGTAATAAGAAAGAAGAATGTGAATAAGACAGGAAATTGTTAATTTAAGAAATGAGATCTATTGTAGTTAAATGACTTAGAAAGTAAGCGACTTGAAAATAGTAGTAAGTTAAGAATTATATCACTAGACAAAAAATCAAGCTAGAGTAATACACTAATAGTATGTTAAAAAAATCAAAGAGTACAAGAAAAAAAACCCATAGAAATATACTAAGAAACTGACATGAAATGATAATTTTATAAAAAATAAATTTTTTCTCAAATGATCAATTTTGAGGAGGGAGTATATGTAACATAACAAAATGTTACCTAACCTAAACGTATACTATCAGATGTAATAAGTACATAACAATAATGTAAATAGGGAATATAGTGATAAGAATAACCAAGAAGAGAGAAATCATGGAAGAAGAATGAAGCAGAAGTGCCACATGAAACAGTAAACCCAAATACTGTTTGACACTACAACCAGACAATGACTAACACAAACTGATGGACAGAGTAAATGTAATTTAAGCTGTCAAGCGAGTCAGTAGATAATGTGAACAGAATATGATATGTTAATAAAAAGTGAGTCAATAAGAATCTGAATAATGTGAAATCAGAATCAGCATTTGGCTGGGTATTAATTAAATATGATTAGTAATTATTAACGCCAAGGAACTAAAATTAGCAATGGCCACAAAATGAAAATAAAACTATGTGTCAATCTCAAATATACCTATGACGAAAAAGAAAAAACATTTATAAGAGGGAACTTTGTACAAATAAGGTACCTCAGCAAATTAACGAATTGTGAAATAAGGAAAGCTTTTAAAGGCAGAATTCCGGTATGAGCGATATGTCTTAACAAGGCCTAGACCAAACAATAATCAGTGAGTTGATTATTGGGAGGTAACATGAGTGTAGATTAAATGCACAGAACAATTGTTATGCTCAAACATAGCAGAAAACCACTATTAAAATAATATGTTTAATAATTCAATTGTTAGTTAGTAGAATAGAGCGAGTTAGTGTAAAACGAAATGTCATAGTAGTAAGGATTGTTCATTACCATGTACAAAGATAAGTTTTATCCATAATGTTCAGTAAAATGCCAGTACAGAGTTAATAGTGTTCTCACATAAACGTTTGAGTAATAAAATGCTATGTGAACACAAACAATATTAATCAAAGTGTAAAATCGTCGATTCAGGTAAACAGACGACAGTGCAAAATAGTGTACCTGAACATTGTTTATGTAGCAATGTCAGTAAAAGTGAAATTAACTCGGTATCAAGTGATATCAAATTAAAGAGGACAAAATGATCTTTAATTTGATGGTAATATCGCCCCAATCGCAACTGTATTAAGTGCGTGAAAGGTGTTAGCATCATTTACGAAATATGCATCAGAAATTTGTTTACTAATACCAACAACATTGAAAGCTATCTGTCATCTCAGAGTTTGGCAGTTGAAAAACCCGTTATTAACGGCTATACAGACAATATGTCATACTCATCACACCTGCAAGAACCAATCACAAAATTAGTTAGTAATTAACATTTTTGCCTAAGGCCGATCGAAGAGGAGGGTATATAAGAGAATGTAACCGATTCTCATGAGACACTTATCAACTTCATACAGCACGGAACGTGTGCTCGCCATCTCAACATTTTTAATAACTGTTAGCGTCATCAACATAATACATATAGCTCAACACCAACCTACAACTACTTCAAATTATTCTACAGAGAACCATAGTGATTATGTGCAGTATTATTTCAATTTAGTGGGGGAAAATAATGAACAGAAGTAATTAAATAATATTATTCATGATCCATTAAGTTAGAAGCGGATCGAAATTCTCTGTTCTTTTGCGTGTGCAGTGAATAATGATAATCATTATAATCCGATTATCAAGGTGCTAAAATGAGTTTTAATTAAATAATTAAAACCAAAAGGTAACAGTGTAACCATTATTTCATTTTTTCTACGAGCGCTATAACCTGTACGTTTTTATACACTGATCTGTACTGACGCAAACCACAGAACCATTTCAATATTACACCATGTCTCAATTTATTTGATGAATTTGTCATTATTAATTAAGCTGAATGTTAGTTATAAGTATTCTCAATTTATAAACTTTGTAATTCATAAATCAGGCGTGACGAACGCACAACCTATCACATAGGTTATTTTTATTTGTTTACTTTATAAAAGTACGTCAAAAACATTATTGATCAATATTATATCAGAAACTATTAGCCATTGTGTGGGCATGACTTTCTTTTTTGTGTCTCAAAGAACTCACATCTGAGATTTTAACAATATTAATGTTTAAAATAACAAATATCTGGACTTAGCCAGATTTACCACTTACGCTCTGAGCAAGCCTAATAGGGTTTATAAGAACTTATTTACAATTGTACATCATTGTATGTTTTTAATTATATTTGTTTTGAATTCTGTATCAAGGGTATGAATAAAACCCCATTATTAACAGCATAACTCGACTTGATTTATTTCTAACTGATAGTTAAATATTTTATTTAGAAAACTCAAACAACCTTCAGTTGTGACTAAATATTTTGGAATAGCATTGCCATAAAGGTAATAAACACTTATTTTAAATTTTTTCAAATCATTCAGTGATTCTATTTGTGGGTTTTACACGGGATTTTCCCAAAATAAATCCGTGTGGCGCCCACTAACAAACAAGGCAATCTAACCTTGCAATTAAAGTGAGTTGGTTTTTGTAAACTGAGTTGACAGCTTATTGAACTTCTAGAAAACACGACCAGGTACGTGAAAGTATATTATGTTTATTATATTGTCCAGACATTACTAGACATAACGTACTTAGACTATTATCGACCTGGAGGAGAAGTTTCACAGCCAGTATCAACAAGACGATCATCATCATCGAGCGACCAACTATTGTACTTTACTTTTAAACCTAAGCAAAATTAGTATTTAATTATTATCAACCCAACTATTTTATTTGTTTCATATAAGGGAATTCTTTTCAGACAATTATAATTATACAATTGTAAGCACACTTTGAGTAGCCTCGAATGTTATATTTCAAATCGCTTTACAAAATTAGTAACCTTCAACAACCACAAACTTCAATATCTTTAAGAAATAATATAATACACATAATTAAATTTTATTTAAACACGACCTTTAATATTATTAATACCTCAAATAATTTAAAAATAAACCACATAGTTTCGTTTACTTACAAATTAGCTAGCACAACAGTGTGGCTAGAAGGAGAGTAATTCGATTGGTTACAAATTGGCGCACCAACTAGTGTGGCTTAAAAATATTAAATAAAAATATTTTTTATATTTCATATCAGCCCGGTAGACACGAAAGAATAAACATGCCACACACCCATCAATATGATACGAGATATAAGGACAATCGGGTAGGAGAAATACAACGGGATACAGAGACCTATGAAGCACAACCCACACAAGAGATGGAAGTCATTACCATCAATAATATCGAAACCCGACCTGAAGAAACACCCCAAGCAGAACAGGAAGGGGAAATAACGGTCCACAACCAACCCAGACGGCCTGACGAACTCCCACAACCAGACAAACCGACTGAAGAGATGAGATGGGAAGCGATGATGAGGATAATGATGGAACTAAAGGAAGACGGTAAGAAATCCCATAAAAAACTGGACGACAGCCAGAAAAAATGGAGTCTATTAATAAAAATATGGAGGCACTGAAGGAAGACTTGAATAAAAGGATTGACAATACCCATAAATCCATGGACATACTGAACAGTAAAATAGATGACAACAGTAGAGCCATCAGAGAAGAATTGAACACCACATTAAATAAGATTAGCCAGAAAATGGATGAAATGAGTAAGAAATATACGAAAGAGGTGAATCAGACAACAAGAGGAGAATTACCAAACGACAACAACTCAGAGATAGAAGAAGTACCAAATGATGAAACCATGGAAGAATTAAGTCTACAATCCGAAGACACTGGTAAACAAACTGAGAATAAAGAAGATCCGAAAGCATTGGTGCCTGAGGATACACACCACAGGAATGAAGAGAATATTCAGCATAAAGAAGCCATCATTAAAAATGTAAAGAACAAGATAATTAAGAAAACAGGAGAGAAAAGAGACAAAGATAAAAGGAATAATACGCTCTAAGAAGACAAGGATTACAAAGGAAATATTAGAGATGACTAGGAGTGGATTAATTAACTTCGTGGACAACCCAACTATTCGTCATAGAGCAAGAATCAACGGTAAGAAGTATGGACAGGACTTCATAAAAATATTAAAAGTAAATCACCATAAAACCGTGGGTAAAAACTTAAATAAGGATACAATTAAATTAAATATACCAACAAATGAAATACACCAGACAAGGTCAATTGATTCCTTAACGAATAACCGACCATTAAACTATTTAATTAATAATCCAGATGACGGAACGATTAAGACAACGTTACATGCCAGTGACTATGTTATGACGGAGAAGGTTATAAACAATGAGGTATTTAAAGTGAATGTGAATACTCCTAGAAGAAAGATGCTTCACAAGAAGAAGGAAAATTATCAAGAACAACTGGACCAGATCATTGAAGGGTACGCCCAAAGAATAAGGGAAATGCGGAAGAAGAGGGACCAATCAATGGAAGAATCCAACCAGGAAATGAACGGAGGTCAACCCGGATTAGAAGAAGGGCCAGATGTCAATAATAGCCAAGGCCCGGAGTACACTGGACACATGGATACCAAAGATGATGAGAGGAAGAAGGCAAGGAAACGGGGAGCCAATGACTATCTGGTAGCCGCCAAGTGGAAGAACCGCATGATAGGAATAGAGTGGAAAAGCACAAAATAACCCCATGTATATCAGCCATAAAAAAAAAATGATTACTATTAAGAGCAGATAATATGTAGTAGTAGGCGACATTTATCACCCGAATGTTTAGGGTATAAACGAAAAAAAAAATATGTTTAAAAACGATCACTATAAACGGACTCATTTAGTGTTTAACAGAATCACATATTAGGCCCCAAATTATTGAAGGTAACTAATTGACTATAACAAATCGATTTGCCCTATTGAGTTACAAAAGTGTGTAGGATTAAGATATAGGCCAAACTATTTGTTACTTGTGAAAAAGAACCAGATCTATCACACCAAAGGATAGAAAATTATGTAATGCCAACTAAACGATTTAATAAGAAAAAAGACATCTATTATGTCATAAAGAGCCAGTAGTGGCATACAACTAACATTACTATGCTATACTTAGAGAAAAAAAAATGTTTATCCAAATGAATATTATATGTACCGTAACTTAATGTTTATCAAATGATTATTGGGTACCTCTTGTAAAACTAAAAATATTATTTAAAATAATCCAGAATAAAGGTTCACCCAACTAACCTTTGAAGGAGTAGAGAGGCAGAAGATCAAAGAGAGTATAAAGAAAGAAGGATATTATTATGGAAGGTAAAGAGAGAGAAAAAATGTTTATTAAATGAACCATGTAACCCCAAGAATGTCTATAAAATTAGATATTGATATGTTATTATATTGTCACATTGTATTGTAATTATCAGATATTGTATACTCCATAAAATATTATTTAAAATCATCCAGAATAAAGGTTCACCCAACTAACCTTTGAAGGAGTAGAGAGGCAGAAGATCAAAGAGAGTATAAAGAAAGAAGGATATTATTATGGAAAGTAAAGAGAGAGAAAAAATGTTTATTAATTGAACCATGTAACCCCAAGAATGTCTATAAAATTAGATATTAATATGTTATTATATTGTCACATGAAATTGTAATTATCAAATATTGTATACTCCATAAATGAGAATTAAAATCATCCAGAATAAGTGAGAACCACCATCACTTGAAGGAGTAGAGAAGAAGAATAACAAAGTGAGTTAATTGTAAAGATAGCTATTGTTATAATGGAAGGAAGAGAGAAAAATGTTTAGTAATTATCAAATATTGTACATCACCAGATATGTCAGAGAACATCTAACAAAAAACCAGTCAGTATATGAATAGTGTAGATCCTGATAATTCAGGATAAGTATAAATGATTAAGAAAAAAAAAACTTGTAAACTAATGTGAGAATTAAAATATTGTAGACTCTATATGTGAAAACCAACTGCATAAGTATATAAGCAGCAAAATAAGTGTGTAATCTTAAGAATACTCAAGTGAACCAAAGCAAATTGTCAACTACCATAAACAGTAACAATACGGCTGATAAAAAGCATAGCTGAGAATGTCAAGTCTGAAAAGAAATAATTACCTGTAAAAAGGAAAGCATGTTAACAAGTATAAAGATGGAAATGTGATACAAATGAAAACCTCTGATACCTTGAATATTATATTAAAGATATTATATTATTGAAAATGAATGATATGTGATATTTTATGAGTTGTGATAGTGCAACTATTGCCTGGTGCAATGTTTATTTTTTTCTCAGACAGAGAAGAGTAATGCCTCTGAATCTGAGTATGTGTATTGAGGAACGGCAGAGAATGTAAGCCACAGTGAGCCACTCTGATTCCGAACCCACTACAAAAGTTAGGGAGTTATATTGTATTAATGTATCAAGGACTATTATGAAAGAATCTGTGAGGTATAAATGATAATAACCATTAAGATAATCATGAATGTAAAGATATGTAATAAGAAAGAAGAATGTGAATAAGACAGGAAATTGTTAATTTAAGAAATGAGATCTATTGTAGTTAAATGACTTAGAAAGTAAGCGACTTGAAAATAGTAGTAAGTTAAGAATTATATCACTAGACAAAAAATCAAGCTAGAGTAATACACTAATAGTATGTTAAAAAAATCAAAGAGTACAAGAAAAAAAACCCATAGAAATATACTAAGAAACTGACATGAAATGATAATTTTATAAAAAATAAATTTTTTCTCAAATGATCAATTTTGAGGAGGGAGTATATGTAACATAACAAAATGTTACCTAACCTAAACGTATACTATCAGATGTAATAAGTACATAACAATAATGTAAATAGGGAATATAGTGATAAGAATAACCAAGAAGAGAGAAATCATGGAAGAAGAATGAAGCAGAAGTGCCACATGAAACAGTAAACCCAAATACTGTTTGACACTACAACCAGACAATGACTAACACAAACTGATGGACAGAGTAAATGTAATTTAAGCTGTCAAGCGAGTCAGTAGATAATGTGAACAGAATATGATATGTTAATAAAAAGTGAGTCAATAAGAATCTGAATAATGTGAAATCAGAATCAGCATTTGGCTGAGTATTAATTAAATATGATTAGTAATTATTAACGCCAAGGAACTAAAATTAGCAATGGCCACAAAATGAAAATAAAACTATGTGTCAATCTCAAATATACCTATGACGAAAAAGAAAAAACATTTATAAGAGGGAACCTTGTACAAATAAGGTACCTCAGCAAATTAACGAATTGTGAAATAAGGAAAGCTTTTAAAGGCAGAATTCCGGTATGAGCGATATGTCTTAACAAGGCCTAGACCAAACAATAATCAGTGAGTTGATTATTGGGAGGTAACATGAGTGTAGATTAAATGCACAGAACAATTGTTATGCTCAAACATAGCAGAAAACCACTATTAAAATAATATGTTTAATAATTCAATTGTTAGTTAGTAGAATAGAGCGAGTTAGTGTAAAACGAAATGTCATAGTAGTAAGGATTGTTCATTACCATGTATAAAGATAAGTTTTATCCATAATGTTCAGTAAAATGTCAGTACAGAGTTAATAGTGTTCTCACATAAACGTTTGAGTAATAAAATGCTATGTGAACACAAACAATATTAATCAAAGTGTAAAATCGTCGATTCAGGTAAACAGACGACAGTGCAAAATAGTGTACCTGAACATTGTTTATGTAGCAATGTCAGTAAAAGTGAAATTAACTCGGTATCAAGTGATATCAAATTAAAGAGGACAAAATGATCTTTAATTTGATGGTAATATCGCCCCAATCGCAACTGTATTAAGTGCGTGAAAGGTGTTAGCATCATTTACGAAATATGCATCAGAAATTTGTTTACTAATACCAACAACATTGAAAGCTATCTGTCATCTCAGAGTTTGGCAGTTGAAAAACCCGTTATTAACGGCTATACAGACAATATGTCATACTCATCACACCTGCAAGAACCAATCACAAAATTAGTTAGTAATTAACATTTTTGCCTAAGGCCGATCGAAGAGGAGGGTATATAAGAGAATGTAACCGATTCTCATGAGACACTTATCAACTTCATACAGCACGGAACGTGTGCTCGCCATCTCAACATTTTTAATAACTGTTAGCGTCATCAACATAATACATATAGCTCAACACCAACCTACAACTACTTCAAATTATTCTACAGAGAACCATAGTGATTATGTGCAGTATTATTTCAATTTAGTGCGGGAAAATAATGAACAGAAGTAATTAAATAATATTATTCATGATCCATTAAGTTAGAAGCGGATCGAAATTCTCTGTTCTTGTGCGTGTGCAGTGAATAATGATAATCATTATAATCCGATTATCAAGGTGCTAAAATGAGTTTTAATTAAATAATTAAAACCAAAAGGTAACAGTGTAACCATTATTTCATTTTTTCTACGAGCGCTATAACCTGTACGTTTTTATACACTGATCTGTACTGACGCAAACCACAGAACCATTTCAATATTACACCATGTCTCAATTTATTTGATGAATTTGTCATTATTAATTAAGCTGAATGTTAGTTATAAGTATTCTCAATTTATAAACTTTGTAATTCATAAATCAGGCGTGACGAACGCACAACCTATCACATAGGTTATTTTTATTTGTTTACTTTATAAAAGTACGTCAAAAACATTATTGATCAATATTATATCAGAAACTATTAGCCATTGTGTGGGCATGACTTTCTTTTTTGTGTCTCAAAGAACTCACATCTGAGATTTTAACAATATTAATGTTTAAAATAACAAATATCTGGACTTAGCCAGATTTACCACTTACGCTCTGAGCAAGCCTAATAGGGTTTATAAGAACTTATTTACAATTGTACATCATTGTATGTTTTTAATTATATTTGTTTTGAATTCTGTATCAAGGGTATGAATAAAACCCCATTATTAACAGCATAACTCGACTTGATTTATTTCTAACTGATAGTTAAATATTTTATTTAGAAAACTCAAACAACCTTCAGTTGTGACTAAATATTTTGGAATAGCATTGCCATAAAGGTAATAAACACTTATTTTAAATTTTTTCAAATCATTCAGTGATTCTATTTGTGGGTTTTACACGGGATTTTCCCAAAATAAATCCGTGTGGCGCCCACTAACAAACAAGGCAATCTAACCTTGCAATTAAAGTGAGTTGGTTTTTGTAAACTGAGTTGACAGCTTATTGAACTTCTAGAAAACACGACCAGGTACGTGAAAGTATATTATGTTTATTATATTGTCCAGACATTACTAGACATAACGTACTTAGACTATTATCGACCTGGAGGAGAAGTTTCACAGCCAGTATCAACAAGACGATCATCATCATCGAGCGACCAACTATTGTACTTTACTTTTAAACCTAAGCAAAATTAGTATTTAATTATTATCAACCCAACTATTTTATTTGTTTCATATAAGGGAATTCTTTTCAGACAATTATAATTATACAATTGTAAGCACACTTTGAGTAGCCTCGAATGTTATATTTCAAATCGCTTTACAAAATTAGTAACCTTCAACAACCACAAACTTCAATATCTTTAAGAAATAATATAATACACATAATTAAATTTTATTTAAACACGACCTTTAATATTATTAATACCTCAAATAATTTAAAAATAAACCACATAGTTTCGTTTACTTACAAATTAGCTAGCACAACAGTGTGGCTAGAAGGAGAGTAATTCGATTGGTTACAAATTGGCGCACCAACTAGTGTGGCTTAAAAATATTAAATAAAAATATTTTTTATATTTCATATCAGCCCGGTAGACACGAAAGAATAAACATGCCACACACCCATCAATATGATACAAGATATAAGGACAATCGGGTAGGAGAAATACAACGGGATACAGAGACCTATGAAGCACAACCCACACAAGAGATGGAAGTCATTACCATCAATAATATCGAAACCCGACCTGAAGAAACACCCCAAGCAGAACAGGAAGGGGAAATAACGGTCCACAACCAACCCAGACGGCCTGACGAACTCCCACAACCAGACAAACCGACTGAAGAGATGAGATGGGAAGCGATGATGAGGATAATGATGGAACTAAAGGAAGACGGTACGAAATCCCATAAAAAACTGGACGACAGCCAGAAAAAATGGAGTCTATTAATAAAAATATGGAGGCACTGAAGGAAGACTTGAATAAAAGGATTGACAATACCCATAAATCCATGGACATACTGAACAGTAAAATAGATGACAACAGTAGAGCCATCAGAGAAGAATTGAACACCGCATTAAATAAGATTAGCCAGAAAATGGATGAAATGAGTAAGAAATATACGAAAGAGGTGAATCAGACAACAAGAGGAGAATTACCAAACGACAACAACTCAGAGATAGAAGAAGTACCAAATGATGAAACCATGGAAGAATTAAGTCTACAATCCGAAGACACTGGTAAACAAACTGAGAATAAAGAAGATCCGAAAGCATTGGTGCCTGAGGATACACACCACAGGAATGAAGAGAATATTCAGCATAAAGAAGCCATCATTAAAAATGTAAAGAACAAGATAATTAAGAAAACAGGAGAGAAAAGAGACAAAGATAAAAGGAATAATACGCTCTAAGAAGACAAGGATTACAAAGGAAATATTAGAGATGACTAGGAGTGGATTAATTAACTTCGTGGACAACCCAACTATTCGTCATAGAGCAAGAATCAACGGTAAGAAGTATGGACAGGACTTCATAAAAATATTAAAAGTAAATCACCATAAAACCGTGGGTAAAAACTTAAATAAGGATACAATTAAATTAAATATACCAACAAATGAAATACACCAGACAAGGTCAATTGATTCCTTAACGAATAACCGACCATTAAACTATTTAATTAATAATCCAGATGACGGAACGATTAAGACAACGTTACATGCCAGTGACTATGTTATGACGGAGAAGGTTATAAACAATGAGGTATTTAAAGTGAATGTGAATACTCCTAGAAGAAAGATGCTTCACAAGAAGAAGGAAAATTATCAAGAACAACTGGACCAGATCATTGAAGGGTACGCCCAAAGAATAAGGGAAATGCGGAAGAAGAGGGACCAATCAATGGAAGAATCCAACCAGGAAATGAACGGAGGTCAACCCGGATTAGAAGAAGGGCCAGATGTCAATAATAGCCAAGGCCCGGAGTACACTGGACACATGGATACCAAAGATGATGAGAGGAAGAAGGCAAGGAAACGGGGAGCCAATGACTATCTGGTAGCCGCCAAGTGGAAGAACCGCATGATAGGAATAGAGTGGAAAAGCACAAAATAACCCCATGTATATCAGCCATAAAAAAAAAATGATTACTATTAAGAGCAGATAATATGTAGTAGTAGGCAACATTTATCACCCGAATGTTTAGGGTATAAACGAAAAAAAAAATATGTTTAAAAACGATCACTATAAACGGACTCATTTAGTGTTTAACAGAATCACATATTAGGCCCCAAATTATTGAAGGTAACTAATTGACTATAACAAATCGATTTGCCCTATTGAGTTACAAAAGTGTGTAGGATTAAGATATAGGCCAAACTATTTGTTACTTGTGAAAAAGAACCAGATCTATCACACCAAAGGATAGAAAATTATGTAATGCCAACTAAACGATTTAATAAGAAAAAAGACATCTATTATGTCATAAAGAGCCAGTAGTGGCATACAACTAACATTACTATGCTATACTTAGAGAAAAAAAAATGTTTATCCAAATGAATATTATATGTACCGTAACTTAATGTTTATCAAATGATTATTGGGTACCTCTTGTAAAACTAAAAATATTATTTAAAATAATCCAGAATAAAGGTTCACCCAACTAACCTTTGAAGGAGTAGAGAGGCAGAAGATCAAAGAGAGTATAAAGAAAGAAGGATATTATTATGGAAGGTAAAGAGAGAGAAAAAATGTTTATTAAATGAACCATGTAACCCCAAGAATGTCTATAAAATTAGATATTGATATGTTATTATATTGTCACATTGTATTGTAATTATCAGATATTGTATACTCCATAAAATATTATTTAAAATCATCCAGAATAAAGGTTCACCCAACTAACCTTTGAAGGAGTAGAGAGGCAGAAGATCAAAGAGAGTATAAAGAAAGAAGGATATTATTATGGAAAGTAAAGAGAGAGAAAAAATGTTTATTAATTGAACCATGTAACCCCAAGAATGTCTATAAAATTAGATATTAATATGTTATTATATTGTCACATGAAATTGTAATTATCAAATATTGTATACTCCATAAATGAGAATTAAAATCATCCAGAATAAGTGAGAACCACCATCACTTGAAGGAGTAGAGAAGAAGAATAACAAAGTGAGTTAATTGTAAAGATAGCTATTGTTATAATGGAAGGAAGAGAGAAAAATGTTTAGTAATTATCAAATATTGTACATCACCAGATATGTCAGAGAACATCTAACAAAAAACCAGTCAGTATATGAATAGTGTAGATCCTGATAATTCAGGATAAGTATAAATGATTAAGAAAAAAAAAACTTGTAAACTAATGTGAGAATTAAAATATTGTAGACTCTATATGTGAAAACCAACTGCATAAGTATATAAGCAGCAAAATAAGTGTGTAATCTTAAGAATACTCAAGTGAACCAAAGCAAATTGTCAACTACCATAAACAGTAACAATACGGCTGATAAAAAGCATAGCTGAGAATGTCAAGTCTGAAAAGAAATAATTACCTGTAAAAAGGAAAGCATGTTAACAAGTATAAAGATGGAAATGTGATACAAATGAAAACCTCTGATACCTTGAATATTATATTAAAGATATTATATTATTGAAAATGAATGATATGTGATATTTTATGAGTTGTGATAGTGCAACTATTGCCTGGTGCAATGTTTATTTTTTTCTCAGACAGAGAAGAGTAATGCCTCTGAATCTGAGTATGTGTATTGAGGAACGGCAGAGAATGTAAGCCACAGTGAGCCACTCTGATTCCGAACCCACTACAAAAGTTAGGGAGTTATATTGTATTAATGTATCAAGGACTATTATGAAAGAATCTGTGAGGTATAAATGATAATAACCATTAAGATAATCATGAATGTAAAGATATGTAATAAGAAAGAAGAATGTGAATAAGACAGGAAATTGTTAATTTAAGAAATGAGATCTATTGTAGTTAAATGACTTAGAAAGTAAGCGACTTGAAAATAGTAGTAAGTTAAGAATTATATCACTAGACAAAAAATCAAGCTAGAGTAATACACTAATAGTATGTTAAAAAAATCAAAGAGTACAAGAAAAAAAACCCATAGAAATATACTAAGAAACTGACATGAAATGATAATTTTATAAAAAATAAATTTTTTCTCAAATGATCAATTTTGAGGAGGGAGTATATGTAACATAACAAAATGTTACCTAACCTAAACGTATACTATCAGATGTAATAAGTACATAACAATAATGTAAATAGGGAATATAGTGATAAGAATAACCAAGAAGAGAGAAATCATGGAAGAAGAATGAAGCAGAAGTGCCACATGAAACAGTAAACCCAAATACTGTTTGACACTACAACCAGACAATGACTAACACAAACTGATGGACAGAGTAAATGTAATTTAAGCTGTCAAGCGAGTCAGTAGATAATGTGAACAGAATATGATATGTTAATAAAAAGTGAGTCAATAAGAATCTGAATAATGTGAAATCAGAATCAGCATTTGGCTGGGTATTAATTAAATATGATTAGTAATTATTAACGCCAAGGAACTAAAATTAGCAATGGCCACAAAATGAAAATAAAACTATGTGTCAATCTCAAATATACCTATGACGAAAAAGAAAAAACATTTATAAGAGGGAACCTTGTACAAATAAGGTACCTCAGCAAATTAACGAATTGTGAAATAAGGAAAGCTTTTAAAGGCAGAATTCCGGTATGAGCGATATGTCTTAACAAGGCCTAGACCAAACAATAATCAGTGAGTTGATTATTGGGAGGTAACATGAGTGTAGATTAAATGCACAGAACAATTGTTATGCTCAAACATAGCAGAAAACCACTATTAAAATAATATGTTTAATAATTCAATTGTTAGTTAGTAGAATAGAGCGAGTTAGTGTAAAACGAAATGTCATAGTAGTAAGGATTGTTCATTACCATGTATAAAGATAAGTTTTATCCATAATGTTCAGTAAAATGTCAGTACAGAGTTAATAGTGTTCTCACATAAACGTTTGAGTAATAAAATGCTATGTGAACACAAACAATATTAATCAAAGTGTAAAATCGTCGATTCAGGTAAACAGACGACAGTGCAAAATAGTGTACCTGAACATTGTTTATGTAGCAATGTCAGTAAAAGTGAAATTAACTCGGTATCAAGTGATATCAAATTAAAGAGGACAAAATGATCTTTAATTTGATGGTAATATCGCCCCAATCGCAACTGTATTAAGTGCGTGAAAGGTGTTAGCATCATTTACGAAATATGCATCAGAAATTTGTTTACTAATACCAACAACATTGAAAGCTATCTGTCATCTCAGAGTTTGGCAGTTGAAAAACCCGTTATTAACGGCTATACAGACAATATGTCATACTCATCACACCTGCAAGAACCAATCACAAAATTAGTTAGTAATTAACATTTTTGCCTAAGGCCGATCGAAGAGGAGGGTATATAAGAGAATGTAACCGATTCTCATGAGACACTTATCAACTTCATACAGCACGGAACGTGTGCTCGCCATCTCAACATTTTTAATAACTGTTAGCGTCATCAACATAATACATATAGCTCAACACCAACCTACAACTACTTCAAATTATTCTACAGAGAACCATAGTGATTATGTGCAGTATTATTTCAATTTAGTGCGGGAAAATAATGAACAGAAGTAATTAAATAATATTATTCATGATCCATTAAGTTAGAAGCGGATCGAAATTCTCTGTTCTTGTGCGTGTGCAGTGAATAATGATAATCATTATAATCCGATTATCAAGGTGCTAAAATGAGTTTTAATTAAATAATTAAAACCAAAAGGTAACAGTGTAACCATTATTTCATTTTTTCTACGAGCGCTATAACCTGTACGTTTTTATACACTGATCTGTACTGACGCAAACCACAGAACCATTTCAATATTACACCATGTCTCAATTTATTTGATGAATTTGTCATTATTAATTAAGCTGAATGTTAGTTATAAGTATTCTCAATTTATAAACTTTGTAATTCATAAATCAGGCGTGACGAACGCACAACCTATCACATAGGTTATTTTTATTTGTTTACTTTATAAAAGTACGTCAAAAACATTATTGATCAATATTATATCAGAAACTATTAGCCATTGTGTGGGCATGACTTTCTTTTTTGTGTCTCAAAGAACTCACATCTGAGATTTTAACAATATTAATGTTTAAAATAACAAATATCTGGACTTAGCCAGATTTACCACTTACGCTCTGAGCAAGCCTAATAGGGTTTATAAGAACTTATTTACAATTGTACATCATTGTATGTTTTTAATTATATTTGTTTTGAATTCTGTATCAAGGGTATGAATAAAACCCCATTATTAACAGCATAACTCGACTTGATTTATTTCTAACTGATAGTTAAATATTTTATTTAGAAAACTCAAACAACCTTCAGTTGTGACTAAATATTTTGGAATAGCATTGCCATAAAGGTAATAAACAATTATTTTAAATTTTTTCAAATCATTCAGTGATTCTATTTGTGGGTTTTACATGGGATTTTCCCAAAATAAATCCGTGTGGCGCCCACTAACAAACAAGGCAATCTAACCTTGCAATTAAAGTGAGTTGGTTTTTGTAAACTGAGTTGACAGCTTATTGAACTTCTAGAAAACACGACCAGGTACGTGAAAGTATATTATGTTTATTATATTGTCCAGACATTACTAGACATAACGTACTTAGACTATTATCGACCTGGAGGAGAAGTTTCACAGCCAGTATCAACAAGACGATCATCATCATCGAGCGACCAACTATTGTACTTTACTTTTAAACCTAAGCAAAATTAGTATTTAATTATTATCAACCCAACTATTTTATTTGTTTCATATAAGGGAATTCTTTTCAGACAATTATAATTATACAATTGTAAGCACACTTTGAGTAGCCTCGAATGTTATATTTCAAATCGCTTTACAAAATTAGTAACCTTCAACAACCACAAACTTCAATATCTTTAAGAAATAATATAATACACATAATTAAATTTTATTTAAACACGACCTTTAATATTATTAATACCTCAAATAATTTAAAAATAAACCACATAGTTTCGTTTACTTACAAATTAGCTAGCACAACAGTGTGGCTAGAAGGAGAGTAATTCGATTGGTTACAAATTGGCGCACCAACTAGTGTGGCTTAAAAATATTAAATAAAAATATTTTTTATATTTCATATCAGCCCGGTAGACACGAAAGAATAAACATGCCACACACCCATCAATATGATACGAGATATAAGGACAATCGGGTAGGAGAAATACAACGGGATACAGAGACCTATGAAGCACAACCCACACAAGAGATGGAAGTCATTACCATCAATAATATCGAAACCCGACCTGAAGAAACACCCCAAGCAGAACAGGAAGGGGAAATAACGGTCCACAACCAACCCAGACGGCCTGACGAACTCCCACAACCAGACAAACCGACTGAAGAGATGAGATGGGAAGCGATGATGAGGATAATGATGGAACTAAAGGAAGACGGTAAGAAATCCCATAAAAAACTGGACGACAGCCAGAAAAAATGGAGTCTATTAATAAAAATATGGAGGCACTGAAGGAAGACTTGAATAAAAGGATTGACAATACCCATAAATCCATGGACATACTGAACAGTAAAATAGATGACAACAGTAGAGCCATCAGAGAAGAATTGAACACCGCATTAAATAAGATTAGCCAGAAAATGGATGAAATGAGTAAGAAATATACGAAAGAGGTGAATCAGACAACAAGAGGAGAATTACCAAACGACAACAACTCAGAGATAGAAGAAGTACCAAATGATGAAACCATGGAAGAATTAAGTCTACAATCCGAAGACACTGGTAAACAAACTGAGAATAAAGAAGATCCGAAAGCATTGGTGCCTGAGGATACACACCACAGGAATGAAGAGAATATTCAGCATAAAGAAGCCATCATTAAAAATGTAAAGAACAAGATAATTAAGAAAACAGGAGAGAAAAGAGACAAAGATAAAAGGAATAATACGCTCTAAGAAGACAAGGATTACAAAGGAAATATTAGAGATGACTAGGAGTGGATTAATTAACTTCGTGGACAACCCAACTATTCGTCATAGAGCAAGAATCAACGGTAAGAAGTATGGACAGGACTTCATAAAAATATTAAAAGTAAATCACCATAAAACCGTGGGTAAAAACTTAAATAAGGATACAATTAAATTAAATATACCAACAAATGAAATACACCAGACAAGGTCAATTGATTCCTTAACGAATAACCGACCATTAAACTATTTAATTAATAATCCAGATGACGGAACGATTAAGACAACGTTACATGCCAGTGACTATGTTATGACGGAGAAGGTTATAAACAATGAGGTATTTAAAGTGAATGTGAATACTCCTAGAAGAAAGATGCTTCACAAGAAGAAGGAAAATTATCAAGAACAACTGGACCAGATCATTGAAGGGTACGCCCAAAGAATAAGGGAAATGCGGAAGAAGAGGGACCAATCAATGGAAGAATCCAACCAGGAAATGAACGGAGGTCAACCCGGATTAGAAGAAGGGCCAGATGTCAATAATAGCCAAGGCCCGGAGTACACTGGACACATGGATACCAAAGATGATGAGAGGAAGAAGGCAAGGAAACGGGGAGCCAATGACTATCTGGTAGCCGCCAAGTGGAAGAACCGCATGATAGGAATAGAGTGGAAAAGCACAAAATAACCCCATGTATATCAGCCATAAAAAAAAAATGATTACTATTAAGAGCAGATAATATGTAGTAGTAGGCGACATTTATCACCCGAATGTTTAGGGTATAAACGAAAAAAAAAATATGTTTAAAAACGATCACTATAAACGGACTCATTTAGTGTTTAACAGAATCACATATTAGGCCCCAAATTATTGAAGGTAACTAATTGACTATAACAAATCGATTTGCCCTATTGAGTTACAAAAGTGTGTAGGATTAAGATATAGGCCAAACTATTTGTTACTTGTGAAAAAGAACCAGATCTATCACACCAAAGGATAGAAAATTATGTAATGCCAACTAAACGATTTAATAAGAAAAAAGACATCTATTATGTCATAAAGAGCCAGTAGTGGCATACAACTAACATTACTATGCTATACTTAGAGAAAAAAAAATGTTTATCCAAATGAATATTATATGTACCGTAACTTAATGTTTATCAAATGATTATTGGGTACCTCTTGTAAAACTAAAAATATTATTTAAAATCATCCAGAATAAAGGTTCACCCAACTAACCTTTGAAGGAGTAGAGAGGCAGAAGATCAAAGAGAGTATAAAGAAAGAAGGATATTATTATGGAAGGTAAAGAGAGAGAAAAAATGTTTATTAAATGAACCATGTAACCCCAAGAATGTCTATAAAATTAGATATTGATATGTTATTATATTGTCACATTGTATTGTAATTATCAGATATTGTATACTCCATAAAATATTATTTAAAATCATCCAGAATAAAGGTTCACCCAACTAACCTTTGAAGGAGTAGAGAGGCAGAAGATCAAAGAGAGTATAAAGAAAGAAGGATATTATTATGGAAAGTAAAGAGAGAGAAAAAATGTTTATTAATTGAACCATGTAACCCCAAGAATGTCTATAAAATTAGATATTAATATGTTATTATATTGTCACATGAAATTGTAATTATCAAATATTGTATACTCCATAAATGAGAATTAAAATCATCCAGAATAAGTGAGAACCACCATCACTTGAAGGAGTAGAGAAGAAGAATAACAAAGTGAGTTAATTGTAAAGATAGCTATTGTTATAATGGAAGGAAGAGAGAAAAATGTTTAGTAATTATCAAATATTGTACATCACCAGATATGTCAGAGAACATCTAACAAAAAACCAGTCAGTATATGAATAGTGTAGATCCTGATAATTCAGGATAAGTATAAATGATTAAGAAAAAAAAAACTTGTAAACTAATGTGAGAATTAAAATATTGTAGACTCTATATGTGAAAACCAACTGCATAAGTATATAAGCAGCAAAATAAGTGTGTAATCTTAAGAATACTCAAGTGAACCAAAGCAAATTGTCAACTACCATAAACAGTAACAATACGGCTGATAAAAAGCATAGCTGAGAATGTCAAGTCTGAAAAGAAATAATTACCTGTAAAAAGGAAAGCATGTTAACAAGTATAAAGATGGAAATGTGATACAAATGAAAACCTCTGATACCTTGAATATTATATTAAAGATATTATATTATTGAAAATGAATGATATGTGATATTTTATGAGTTGTGATAGTGCAACTATTGCCTGGTGCAATGTTTATTTTTTTCTCAGACAGAGAAGAGTAATGCCTCTGAATCTGAGTATGTGTATTGAGGAACGGCAGAGAATGTAAGCCACAGTGAGCCACTCTGATTCCGAACCCACTACAAAAGTTAGGGAGTTATATTGTATTAATGTATCAAGGACTATTATGAAAGAATCTGTGAGGTATAAATGATAATAACCATTAAGATAATCATGAATGTAAAGATATGTAATAAGAAAGAAGAATGTGAATAAGACAGGAAATTGTTAATTTAAGAAATGAGATCTATTGTAGTTAAATGACTTAGAAAGTAAGCGACTTGAAAATAGTAGTAAGTTAAGAATTATATCACTAGACAAAAAATCAAGCTAGAGTAATACACTAATAGTATGTTAAAAAAATCAAAGAGTACAAGAAAAAAAACCCATAGAAATATACTAAGAAACTGACATGAAATGATAATTTTATAAAAAATAAATTTTTTCTCAAATGATCAATTTTGAGGAGGGAGTATATGTAACATAACAAAATGTTACCTAACCTAAACGTATACTATCAGATGTAATAAGTACATAACAATAATGTAAATAGGGAATATAGTGATAAGAATAACCAAGAAGAGAGAAATCATGGAAGAAGAATGAAGCAGAAGTGCCACATGAAACAGTAAACCCAAATACTGTTTGACACTACAACCAGACAATGACTAACACAAACTGATGGACAGAGTAAATGTAATTTAAGCTGTCAAGCGAGTCAGTAGATAATGTGAACAGAATATGATATGTTAATAAAAAGTGAGTCAATAAGAATCTGAATAATGTGAAATCAGAATCAGCATTTGGCTGGGTATTAATTAAATATGATTAGTAATTATTAACGCCAAGGAACTAAAATTAGCAATGGCCACAAAATGAAAATAAAACTATGTGTCAATCTCAAATATACCTATGACGAAAAAGAAAAAACATTTATAAGAGGGAACCTTGTACAAATAAGGTACCTCAGCAAATTAACGAATTGTGAAATAAGGAAAGCTTTTAAAGGCAGAATTCCGGTATGAGCGATATGTCTTAACAAGGCCTAGACCAAACAATAATCAGTGAGTTGATTATTGGGAGGTAACATGAGTGTAGATTAAATGCACAGAACAATTGTTATGCTCAAACATAGCAGAAAACCACTATTAAAATAATATGTTTAATAATTCAATTGTTAGTTAGTAGAATAGAGCGAGTTAGTGTAAAACGAAATGTCATAGTAGTAAGG
This sequence comes from Magicicada septendecula, assembly GCA_034769895.1. Lineage (NCBI taxonomy): Eukaryota > Metazoa > Arthropoda > Insecta > Hemiptera > Cicadidae > Magicicada > Magicicada septendecula. The sequence goes on from CM068367.1 coordinate 762,248,580, forward strand.
ATTGTTCATTACCATGTATAAAGATAAGTTTTATCCATAATGTTCAGTAAAATGTCAGTACAGAGTTAATAGTGTTCTCACATAAACGTTTGAGTAATAAAATGCTATGTGAACACAAACAATATTAATCAAAGTGTAAAATCGTCGATTCAGGTAAACAGACGACAGTGCAAAATAGTGTACCTGAACATTGTTTATGTAGCAATGTCAGTAAAAGTGAAATTAACTCGGTATCAAGTGATATCAAATTAAAGAGGACAAAATGATCTTTAATTTGATGGTAATATCGCCCCAATCGCAACTGTATTAAGTGCGTGAAAGGTGTTAGCATCATTTACGAAATATGCATCAGAAATTTGTTTACTAATACCAACAACATTGAAAGCTATCTGTCATCTCAGAGTTTGGCAGTTGAAAAACCCGTTATTAACGGCTATACAGACAATATGTCATACTCATCACACCTGCAAGAACCAATCACAAAATTAGTTAGTAATTAACATTTTTGCCTAAGGCCGATCGAAGAGGAGGGTATATAAGAGAATGTAACCGATTCTCATGAGACACTTATCAACTTCATACAGCACGGAACGTGTGCTCGCCATCTCAACATTTTTAATAACTGTTAGCGTCATCAACATAATACATATAGCTCAACACCAACCTACAACTACTTCAAATTATTCTACAGAGAACCATAGTGATTATGTGCAGTATTATTTCAATTTAGTGCGGGAAAATAATGAACAGAAGTAATTAAATAATATTATTCATGATCCATTAAGTTAGAAGCGGATCGAAATTCTCTGTTCTTGTGCGTGTGCAGTGAATAATGATAATCATTATAATCCGATTATCAAGGTGCTAAAATGAGTTTTAATTAAATAATTAAAACCAAAAGGTAACAGTGTAACCATTATTTCATTTTTTCTACGAGCGCTATAACCTGTACGTTTTTATACACTGATCTGTACTGACGCAAACCACAGAACCATTTCAATATTACACCATGTCTCAATTTATTTGATGAATTTGTCATTATTAATTAAGCTGAATGTTAGTTATAAGTATTCTCAATTTATAAACTTTGTAATTCATAAATCAGGCGTGACGAACGCACAACCTATCACATAGGTTATTTTTATTTGTTTACTTTATAAAAGTACGTCAAAAACATTATTGATCAATATTATATCAGAAACTATTAGCCATTGTGTGGGCATGACTTTCTTTTTTGTGTCTCAAAGAACTCACATCTGAGATTTTAACAATATTAATGTTTAAAATAACAAATATCTGGACTTAGCCAGATTTACCACTTACGCTCTGAGCAAGCCTAATAGGGTTTATAAGAACTTATTTACAATTGTACATCATTGTATGTTTTTAATTATATTTGTTTTGAATTCTCTATCAAGGGTATGAATAAAACCCCATTATTAACAGCATAACTCGACTTGATTTATTTCTAACTGATAGTTAAATATTTTATTTAGAAAACTCAAACAACCTTCAGTTGTGACTAAATATTTTGGAATAGCATTGCCATAAAGGTAATAAACAATTATTTTAAATTTTTTCAAATCATTCAGTGATTCTATTTGTGGGTTTTACACGGGATTTTCCCAAAATAAATCCGTGTGGCGCCCACTAACAAACAAGGCAATCTAACCTTGCAATTAAAGTGAGTTGGTTTTTGTAAACTGAGTTGACAGCTTATTGAACTTCTAGAAAACACGACCAGGTACGTGAAAGTATATTATGTTTATTATATTGTCCAGACATTACTAGACATAACGTACTTAGACTATTATCGACCTGGAGGAGAAGTTTCACAGCCAGTATCAACAAGACGATCATCATCATCGAGCGACCAACTATTGTACTTTACTTTTAAACCTAAGCAAAATTAGTATTTAATTATTATCAACCCAACTATTTTATTTGTTTCATATAAGGGAATTCTTTTCAGACAATTATAATTATACAATTGTAAGCACACTTTGAGTAACCTCGAATGTTATATTTCAAATCGCTTTACAAAATTAGTAACCTTCAACAACCACAAACTTCAATATCTTTAAGAAATAATATAATACACATAATTAAATTTTATTTAAACACGACCTTTAATATTATTAATACCTCAAATAATTTAAAAATAAACCACATAGTTTCGTTTACTTACAAATTAGCTAGCACAACAGTGTGGCTAGAAGGAGAGTAATTCGATTGGTTACAATATATATATATATATATTGCAACAGTACTCTTAACAACTCATTTTTGCACATATGCTCTCACTCGTTTGTGCGCACTTACCCACGTCTCGAAGGTATACTCTTCTTCTGCAGTATTTACTTTGATGTTTCCCAGCTAGGTCGCAGGCTTTTGTAGTTAATTGAGGGTGGATAAGCACGTGAATATCATTACAAGTAAAGAGTACAGAGGATTTAGTACTGGTTGTGAAATTAGTACGACTTTGTTAATAAAATTATATTCATTTTGTTTATTTATTAAAAACTGCAAATTGTCATGTTATTAATTAGTGTGTGGGTTAACTAATATTGAAACCCTTATATTCACTTATATGAATATCGTATAATTATAACGTGGCAAAATCTTAGCTCTTATAGTCTAAGACACATTATACACAAAAATAAGACATATATGACCTGGAATATTTGCACAGACATATAATACATAACACATATATTATTACAATGCGTGATTAGCACGTACGAAATTGAATATTAATATTGACTTAGCAAGTGTGATTTTTTTTATTATGTACCACTTAATTAAAAAAAATAAATAATTAAACATTTATAAAAATCCTAATAGAGACCATTCTATTACTTTATTTAACTACACTCCTAATGTCTCGATTAATTAAAATCTACAATTGAAGTCAACTTTCGTACTTGATTTTATGTTACAGTTACTTGATTTTAATTATATAATCTATATATATATATATTACTTTAATATTTATAACTAAATTTACCTCAAGATATACTTTTTTCCTATTAGGAACATGTTTCAAGAGTTCCTGTACTCTCATCTTCAGCCTTCGCCCTTGATGAGATGAGAGTACAGGAACTCTCGAAACATGTTCCTAATAGGAAAAAAGTATATCTTGAGGTAAATTTAGTTATAAATATTAAAGTATTATATACATCAAGAAACGGACTGTAGCAGAAAGTGATTGAAATAATATAACCATACAAGGTAAATAAGCCTACAGTGAAAAAACGAAAAGTGAGAGAAATATACATCAAGAAACGGACTGTAGCAGAAAGTGATTGAAATAATATATATATATATATATATATATATATATAAATGGATGTTGGTATATATATATCTGTTTGAGTATATATATATATATAAATGGATGTTGGTATATATATATCTGTTTGAGATTATAGACTCCGACACCATTCGAATGATCACCATGAAAGTTGGCACATATAAGTATTTTTTCATGGAGAAGGTTTTTATGCTATCCACTTTGTTGTAACTCGCCAAAGGGGGGTGAAATGGGGTGAAAAGGGTTAAAAGCGAAATCACGAAATCTCAGGGACTATAAAGCCTATGAAATCTCAGGGACTATAAAGCCTACAAACTTGAAATTTGGGATGTAGGTTCCGTATAGGGTATAGCCAGCCGCTAAGAAAGTGTTCTTGGAAATTCCACCCCTAAGGGGTGATATGGGGGACGAAAGTTTGTCTGAAAGTTCGTGACTATTGAAGTTAGAAATGTGAAATTGGTATTTAGGCGTTCGGTTAAAAATAAGTTTTCTGTTTCAGCCCTTTTGGAAATTCATCCCCTAAGGGGGTATCCTAAGGGGGTGAAATGGGATGAAAAATGTTAAAAGCAAAATCTCGAAATTTCAGGGACTATAAAGCCTACAAACTTGAAATTTGTCGTGTAGGTTCCTTATAGGGTGTAGGCAGCCCCTAAGACAGTATTTTTGGAAGTTCAACCCATAAGGGGTAAAACGGGGGACGAAAGTTTGGAAGAAATTTCGTGATTTTTGAAGTTAGAAATGTTAAACTGGTATTTAGGCAAACGGTTAAAAATAAAAGTTTTCTGTTTCAGCCTTTTTGGAAATTCATCCCCTAAGGGGGTTAAATACGGGGGACGAAAGTTTGTATGAAAGTTCGTGATATAGACTCCGACACCGCTTGACCGATCACCATGAAAGTTGGCACATATAAGTATTTTTTCGTGGAGAAGGGTTTTATGCTGTCCACTTTGTTGTAACTCGCCAGTAGATGGCGCTGCAGCGCATCAACTTCTACACCGTTCAACCGATCGCCATGAAAATTGGTATACACAGGTATTTCTGCACGGAGAATATTTTCGCGCTATCCGTTTTGCTGTAACTCGCCACTAGATGGCACTGCAGCGCATCAACTTCTACACCGTTCAACCGAACGCCATGAAAATTGGTATACACAGGTATTTCAGCACGGAGAATATTTTCGCGCTAACCTTTATATTGTCATCAATCCTCAATAATATTGTCCTCAATCCTCAATAATAACAAATAGTGATTGTGACTGTGATTAGTAATTGGTGAGTGAGTTTCAAATGGAATACCATTTCCATTCGAATTGTGTTGAGTGTTGGACGTCGATATGCATAACCATTGTTCTTTTGTTTATAGGCGAATGACATTTGGGTCACACACAACTCAACTATCTTTGGACGCCTCATCTGTCACCAAACATTAAATACTGGAAATTATTTGAAATGCCACCCAAAAAATCAAACATTGGAAGATCAACCAGACATGCGTGGCAACTGTCAGCCAGTAGAGCTGCTGAAACATCTGAAGAGCGAGACGCACGATGGGAAACTGTACGAATCAGAGTCTCTACTTCAAGAGCTGCTGAAACATCTGAAGAGCGAGACGCACGAGTTGAAAACCTGCGAGTGCGAGCTTCTACTTCAAGAGCTGCCGAAACATCTCAGCAGCATGACTTGCGAGTTGCAGATCTTCGAGCAAGAGCTTCTACTTCAAGAGCTGCCAAAACATCTCAACAGCATGACGTGCGAGTTGCAGATCTTCGAGCAAGAGCTTCTATTTCAAGAGCTGCTGCAACACCCAAAGAGCGAGACACACGACGTGAAGCTGAACGCTCACGGCAGACTCGATCAAGAACGAGAATCGATCTCAAGAAAGCGGCGTTCAATTACGATAAAGACTGCGATTACAGAATGCATCGCGATGTTGTCATTGGTCCAATGGCTACATTGTGCTTACATTGTCGCGCTTTGAAGTTTCAGAAAGAAACGCCTGGCATGTGTTGCTCCAATGGCAAAGTCAATTTGCCACCACTGGCTGAGCCACCAGAACCACTTCTAACTTACGTGGCTGGAGCTACTCGGGAGTCCAAACACTTTCTAGAGCATATTCGGAAATACAACTCAAGCTTTCAAATGACATAGTTTGGAGCGACGAACATTGTGAGATATGGTAATTTTATGCCCACATTCAAAGTGCAAGGACAAGTGTATCATCAGATTGGTTCACTTCTTCCAGTACCCGAAGAAGATCCGCAGTTTTTGCAAATTTATTATGGACAATGTGGAGGAAGAGTTGATCGACGATACGCATTTAGTGTAGCAACAGATCGGGAAATTATTGCTGAATTACGAGCATTATTCCACGAGCACAACTGTTTGGTCAGAGATTTCAAATCCGCATTGGAGAATGCGAGAGCGGATGACTTGAAAGTCATTATCAGGGCAGACAAAACGCCGTCGAATGGGCATGAAAGACGCTTCAATGCTCCAATGGCCCCTGAAGTAGCAGCTGTTATTGTCGGAACAGAGATTACCCGGCGAGATATTGTTATCAGCAGACGAGATCAAACCAAGCAACGTGTTGCTGAAACACACCGATCGTATGACGCACTTCAATATCCAATACTGTTTCCGCGAGGAGAAGACAGATATCATCTCGAATTGTATCAAACTCATCCCGTCACAGGTGCTGCGACAACGAAAAATGTCAGTTGTATGGATTTTTATGCATATCGTATCATGATTCGAGCACAACAATTCAACCACATCCTGAAGTGTCGTCAACTTTTCCAACAATTCATCGTTGATATGTACGCTAAAGTCGGAAGCGAACGACTCAATTACATTCGTTACAATCAATCGAAGCTTAGAGTCGAAGAGTATATTCATTTGCGAGATGCAATCGCGAAGGATGGAAAAGTTGCTAACATTGGACAAATGGTTATACTTCCGGCTTCGTATACTGGAAGTCCAAGACACATGCATGAATATGCTCAGGATGCTCTGACATATGTTCGCAAATATGGACATCCAGATCTTTTTATCACGTACACATGCAATCCATCTTGGACTGAAATCAAAGATTTACTTCTGCCTGGCCAGCAACCATCCCATCGGCATGACCTCACAGCAAGAGTTTTCAAACAAAAATTGATACGTTTCATGGATCTCATCACTAAGAACCATATATACGGAGAAACTCGCTGCTGGATGTATTCCATTGAATGACAGAAAAGAGGTCTACCACATGCTCATATCTTAATTTGGTTGGTTGAAAAAATTGTTCCAACTCAAATTGACGATATCATTACTGCTGAGCTGCCCGATCCAGAATTATTTCAAATTGTCAACAAAAATATGATTCACGGACCATGTGGACTACACAACCCACATTCGCCATGCATGAAAAACGGAAAATGCACCAAAAAGTATCCACGTCAGCTGTTACCAGAAACACAAACTGGTGGCGATGGTTATCCGCTGTACAGACGACGAAAACCAGATGATGGAGGACACACAACAACTATTAAAATCAATAACGTTGATTTCGAAGTTGATAACCAATGGATTGTGCCCTACACTCCTATGCTTTCGAAATCATTCAATGCGCGTATCAACGTGGAGTCTTGCAATTCAGTAAGGGGGCCATTTACCCAAAAAATCAAAAAAATATCAAATTTTGTTTTTTTGCATTAATTTGTTGCTTAGTTACCTTAGAATAGTTTACAAGCATTTATTTGACTATAAAAACATTATAAATGTATATTTTTGGCGATATCTTACGTACAGTACATAGCGCGCACAGCGCCAATTTCCCTCTGTCAACTATTTCTTAGAGCGGGAAGTTATATTCTTACATTTATAGTATTTATGTATAGTTTCTAAAGATATAACATGGTTTGGTAAGTAGGGAAATCTGTTGTGATCAGTTGGCATTACTGTCAAACAATCATCTGATTGCTTCATCATACTTCTGATTTGTTTGTTTGTGTTGTGATTGTAAACAAAACAGATATATTGTCAATAACCTCATTTTTGTTGTAGTGTTTTAGATTTTGTTTTACATCATATGTGACTTTTAGTGTAATTTAGTGTGTTGTTTAGTGTAGTTATGAAGCAGTCTACTAAAAAACAACATCTCACAACTAAAGTAAGCAAAAGACTAAAAGCTACTTTAGGAGCAAACAAACGCTGGCAGAATGTGAATCTCCTTGAGAGCATGCAGACTAACTCTAATTTATCTATGACTGATAATGCTAATAGGCATAACTCATCTACATCTCATGTTAGGCCTAGTACAAATATTATTGAAGATATTGAGGTTATGCCTAGTACAAGTGGTCTAAACCAAGCTAGGCCTATCATTGAAAGCACTTTAGGCCTAAATCAAAACGGTACCGCTGGACCGTCACATGAACTAAACATAGATCCACGCCAATGTACTACTACTGTTTCTAGCAAGCCTTTCTCAACAAGAATAAGTGATCTTGATTTAGAACAATGCTTAGTTGAAAATTATGCAGAAAAGTGTACTGCGGCAGAGTATAAATTAGTTGATATGGTGTGCCTAAAAGAACTAGTACGCAATTTAGTATGCCCTTTGTGTTTGCAAACAACCAGCTTGAGCATTTCTGCAACTGAAACTAATGGCTTTGCATGTAAACTCATTGTTGAATGTGAGAACTGCCCTGATCTAGAGATATTTGGACACACTTCCCAGAAAGTTGACGGTTCAAAATCGTTTGATGTAAATCGAAGAATCGTAAAAGCCTTTATGAGTAATGGTGAAGGTTTTGGATACATAGAGAAGTTTAGTTTAGTAATGAATATGGACAGCATGAGCAGTAAAACCTATTCATCACATTCTGCTGAAGTATCTAAGTCAGCCGTAATTATGGGTGGAGACAACTTGAAGAAAGACAGGACTTGAGTGCGTGAACTGTACAAGGAAATGGACGGTACAATTGGAGAAGACACAGTAATTGACATTGGTGTTAGCTTTGACGGCTCTTGGCATAAAAGAGGTCATACCTCAAACTATGGTGTTGGTGTTGTAATCGAACTGCAAACTGGTTTAGTGATTGATTACTGTGTGCTCTCAAAATTTTGCCAAGTGTGCGTGATTACGGCCACAGAACTCGGTGCAGAGTCATCTGAATTTGATATATGGTATCAGGGCCATAAAAGTGATTGTTTTAAAAACTACAGTGGTTCTTCTCCTGCAATGGAAACTAAAGCAGCTGAAATAATGTGGAAAAGGTCATTAGATTACAAGCTGCGATACTGCACCATGGTTTCTGATGGTGATTCTGCGGTTTTTAGCCACCTTCAAAGTTTAAAAGTGTATGGAGATGATGTTCCCATCACTAAAGAAGAATGTGTCAACCACATCGCAAAGAGATTAGGGACAGGCTTATGAAATGTCGTTAAAACATGCCAGGCTCAAGGTATTACACTAGGGGGAAGACGTTACGGTAGCCTAAAGCAAACAACAATTGTCAAACTAACAAAATACTACCAAAACTCAATTCTACGTAACCAGGATAGTGTTGACAACATGAGAACTGATATATTAGCTACTTTGCACCATTGTGTGTCCTCTGATAGTGTACCCAGACATATGAAATGCCTTCAAGGTGAGCAAAGCTGGTGCTTTTACAATCGTGTGCTCGCAAAAGGCGTAACTCCCGGGCCACACACTGAAAATTTGGGTACTGCAATAACCCCATTGGTGTTGAGACACATATTTCCTGTCTCTCAACGTCTAATATCAAGAGATTTATTAGAAAGATGCCAGAAGGGAAGGACTCAAAATGCAAATGAAAGCCTTCATAGTTGCATTTGGAAAAAGTGTCCTAAGACAAGGAATGTTTCCAAAAGAATTGTCGAATGCACAACTGCTGAAGCTGTCTCAGAATACAACTACGGGAACAAGATACAAACAAACATGATGGTAGCTGCAAGAGTATCTCCAGGAAGATCATCATTGAAAATAATAAGAGCTAGAGACAAAAGAAGAATACTGCAGGCCAAGAAAAGACTTAGTGCAAAGTACATGAAATACCGCCAACGTATGAAGGTGAGAAAATTGGCAACCGAAGAAAAACTGAAAGAAAAAGATGGTGTAACTTATGGAGCTAGACTTTTCTAAGTTTATTGAAACAAAAAGGAAAATAATTACCTGAATATTATTCATTTTTTACTTATTTGTATGATAAAACAATATAATCAATGTTTTTGGCGATTTTCCGAACGTTTGCTTTTTCAATGTTTTACCAAAAGGTTTGCAGGATAACTCTTTTATTTTTCAACCTACACTGTTCAAATTTTGCACACATGTGCTTAGATACATCATGCACAAACTGTAGCATGGAAAAAGTATTTGTCAGAAAAATGGATCATTTATGATATTTTTATTTTATGTAACATTCAACCGCAAACAAAAAATAAGTTTCTTTTTTCTGGATTTGTTATTATTAACATAGATTATTACTGATGCTACAGTTTGTAAGGCTAGTAAAAAGCTTTCAAATAAAAAAAAAATTAAAATATACTCAATAGAAAAAGAGTTATCCTGAAAACTATAAATTAGTTTGTTCCTATTTCCCCTCCCCCCACTCCTCAGATAGAGGATGGTGGGAGTTAGACAACATTTTTTTTTAATCTTTGGTCTAGTAGAACTTTTAAATGTAAAAGTATAAATATACAAGCAAATATAACATATTTTGATTTTTTGGGTAAATGGCCCCCTTAGTAAATCAAATACATATGTAAATACGTTAATAAAGGCAGCGATATGGCAGTTTTCGGACTTACGAATCCCAATGCACCCATCAATGAAGTCGAACAATTTCAAATGGGACGTTATATTAGCAGTAATGAAGCTGTATGGCGAATTCTTGGTTTCGACATTCATGAACGCTTTCCTGCTGTCATGCATCTCAGTGTTCACTTGGAAAACGGTCAACGAGTCTACTTCACGGAAGAGAACGCACCCAGAGAGCTGCAGATCCACCAAACACAACGACCGATTTTTTCCAATTGTGTGCAATGACGAATTCGCAAAAACATTGGTGTATCACGAAGTCCCGCACTATTACACTTGGAATCAATCGACGAAGAAATTTTGCAGAAGAAAACGAGGCGCCAGGCATTCTTCGATACCTGGCATATTTTCTACTGGCGCATTGGGACGAGTATATACTGTTCATCCGAATAATTGTGAATGCTACTATTTGCGAATGCTGCTTCACGTGGTCAAAGGACCGACATCGTTTCAAGCAATCAAAACCATCGATGGTCAAGTGTGTCAGACATACAGAGAAGAATGTTTCAAACTTGGTTTGCTTGAAAATGATCGACATTGGGACAACACATTGGCAGAGGCATCTGAAACACGTCATGCTCACCAAATACGAACCCTGTTCGCCATAATTTTGACAACCTTCTGATCCGAAATATCTATGGGAAAAACACAAAGAGAGTATGAGCGAAGACATACTTCTCCGAGCACGCAGAGACAACCCCGGCCTGGATGTACAGTATTCGGAAGACATTTTCAATGAAGCACTGATATCACTTGAGGATATGTGCATGTCGATTAACAACAAAATCCTCAATCAGCTTAGGCTATTTTCACCGGAACATGACAGAAACGATGTTGTCGATAGAGACGTATTGCGAGAAAAACAATACGACGTCGATGCGCTGCAAGATTATGTTGAGGCTCAGAAAAGGCTCTTAACAAACGACCAACGACTTGCGTACGACACAGTTATGGATAATGTACGAGGCGCAAATGGTGGACTTCTTTTTCTTGATGCACCAGGAAGCACAGGAAAAACATTTCTACTCAATTTCGTACTCACCGAAATTCGAATGAAGCATGAGATTGCTCTGGCTGTGGCATCATCGGGGATTGCAGCAACGCTACTCGATGGAGGACGCACAGCACATTTGGCTCTCAAGCTGCCGTTGAATTTAAATCTAGCTGCAGATCCTCTTTGCAACATTGGAAAAACATCTGGAATGGCAACTGTATTGAAAACATGCCAACTCATTATTTGGGATGAATGTACCATGGCCCATAAGAAAGGACTTGAGGCACTTGATCATACTCTGTGAGATTTCCGAAGCGATCAATGTCCAATGGGCGGAGCTCTGATACTGCTCGCCGGTGATTTCCATCAAACTTTGCCCGTCATTCCAAGATCAACACCAGCAGATGAGCTGAACGCATGCCTGAAGAATTCGGCTCTCTGGAGACATGTGAAGAAAATTACACTGTCGACCAATATGCGTGTGCATTTACTTGGACATGTTTCTGCACAAACATTTGCCAAGCAACTTTTGGATATGGGCGACGGCAAACTTCCGGTTGATCCTGCAACACAGGAGATATCGTTCCCACCGAACTTCTGTCATCAATTGAAGACCTTGAAAAGAAGGTTTTCCCGAACATCGCCAACAACTTCAGGAATCACGATTGGCTTTGCGAGCGAGCTATCTTAGCTCCAAAAAATGATGACGTCAATCGAATCAATAATAAGATTCAATTGAAAATTCCTGGTGCGGTTACGGAATACAAATCCATTGACACAGTTACAGAAGAGGATCAAGCTGTTATTTATCCAGTCGAATTTCTCAATTCATTGGAGACTCCTGGAATGCCACCGCACATATTGACCTTGAAAGTTGGCTCACCAATACTGCTCCTTCGGAATCTGAACACGCCAAAGTTGTGCAACGGAACCAGACTTTCCATGAAAAAACTGATGCCGAATGTGATTGAAGCAACAATAATTAACGGCAAATGTAAAGGAGAAGATGTGCTGATTCCGCGCATTCCAATGATTCCCACTGATTTGCCCTTCACATTCAAACGACTACACTTTCCTGTGCGTCTTGCTTTCGCGATGACAATCAACTCAGCTCAAGGGCAGTCGCTGCGCGTTGCCGGATTAAATTTAGAAAATCCATGTTTTTCGCATGGTCAACTATATGTTGCTTGCTCCAGAGTAGGAAATCCAGAAACTCTGTACATCTATACACCAAATCAGAAAACCAAAAATATTGTTTATCCACTTGCGTTACGCTAGATGTTAGTATTAGTTTCAATTATTTTAAGTTGATTCAATTATATAGCGAATGGAATAGTCAAAAGTATTGTTCATTCACGTGAATTATTCATAAAAAATTTATATAGTTCATCATCTATTTATACCAATAAAAATAATGGAATTTCATCAGTATGCGTCGTCTTTCATTTTTCCACATTTTTACACAACGCAATATAGATTCTAGATTACATACAGACCATCCATTTTTATATAAATAAATATACACAGGCAGGAAAACGTCAGCCGGGCTAGTAAAAATATAAAAACATAATAAAATATGGTTTCTCTAATTACCATTTATTTATGAGATTAATAAGTTTTATGTTCTTTGTTATAAATTATTATTCTCTGAACTTTTATTAATTATTCATTATGCAAATAAAAAATAATAAAGTTTATGTAAACTTGGATATGGAATCTAGAGCCTTCTTTTGATAGACCTCAGGGTCATTTATAAGATTGAATAAATGTCTGACTTCACCTGTATATTTTTGCAACCATTTAACTGTGTCGTTACCGTCATCTGGACTGTTGAGTTTTAGGATCCCCTTCCGGTATCACCTTCTCTGTCTCTGCGTCGTTTGGAATTATTCTCTCCGTCTAATGGATGCTGAGTTCTGACATGGACCTCTGGTCGTGATGATGTACGGCTGGATGTAGCTGCGTGTGGCTGTCCCTGCGTCCTCTAGTATATTGCTCTTGTGACGATTTAAATAAAAGAAATAATCAAGAGAATAAAAATTTTAAAAATTAAGGTTGCGAGCTCTTAAGCCATTTAAATCTCACTGTATTAATATAAAATACCTGTATGTACTCAGTATGAGAGGAAGCAGTAATTAATTAGTTATTTATAAGATACTCAAATAAAAAGATAAATTGTAAAGCGTTATTAATATCGTATTTAACCCTTTGCTTGTAAGCAGGCGCTTTCCTGTTGATTCCAGACTCGACATGCTTTCAGAGTCTTGTGTGAGTAAGAATAAGATAAAAAAAACTAATGTTAATAATAATAAAATCTGAAGACATAAAAAGTCGCTAAAACAACTGATTTAAATTATGTGTATATTTGTTTAGGGATAGTTTGCATAAATAAAAATGTTAACTTAAATATAGTTAGGAACTATATTCTCGCGCGGAAGTTGTCCCACTAACTTTTGTCCAGTACCTGGCGAAGGGAGCGTAAATTCTCTCTCTTGCAATGGTGACTCCGTACAGTGTAGACGTAAGAGCTATGCTCTTCAAATATGTGTATCATATTTGGTTTCATCTTCAGAAAGTGTACCAGCTGTAGTTTGTTAAAGCATCTGGATGTATTAATTAACGTAGTCATGTGAATAGACAATAAGTTTAAAGTTATGTAAAACAAAAAGTATTGAAACGTAACAAAAAAGTGTAACACAAGATGACTACGTACTTCAACGAATAACAACTATTCCAAAGTAATACCCGGAGATGTGAACTAGCAGAAGCCACAAACTCTACAGCACGTGACAGAATATGCAGATCAGGACATCCGAAAAACTACATGACCTATTGTTCTCCCTGCTAACTTTGGAGCCCTTTACAGAGGAAAGCCAGACCGAGATGACGACGTAGCTGTTCCTGTTTCCCAAGACTGATACCCCAGGAGGAGTCTTCTGCATACCAATTAAAAGGTGACTCGATAGCCTGTCTATCGAGGGTTAATAATATTTGTTACACAACACATCTTGAAAGAGACTTTTCAGAAATGATTAACTTTGTAAAGACTTATAAATTAAATCTAATGTTTATAAGATTATATCTTATTAATTAATATTTCATGTAACTATTCTAACTTCATACGTTGTAGCAGTTTATATGCTAATGTAGAGTAATATAATTCAAGCAATAATACCATTCTTCCAATGGTTGAATAAAAGAAAGTCTTGCAAGCTAATATCATGAAATGAGTATAATTAAAAGTCTTAATTACAGAAATACAGAAAGTTGACCCGGATCCGAGGTATAACTATATAGAATCTAGTTTGATGCCAAAGTTTAAAGAAACCTTTCGATAATTTAATAATTGAGTTAGTAATGTCATGGCATCTGTCAGTATATGTTTTTTTCTTAAATGTTGAATAAAGAGAAGTCTTCTTGTTACACACATATGAGGAGTGCTTAAATCAATTGTATACCTTGCCATTGTTTCCTTACACAGTTAGTAATTAATTTGTTACATTATTTATTTGTGATAAATTCTGTTACAACGTAGGCAGCCCATCTAATTAACGGAGTTTAATTACGAGGGGTTCCCTGGATTTGTAACGCGGCGAAAAGCAGTTACAAAAGTGCGCCACTCTGCTTAATTGTAAAAAAATAAAAGGGTAATTGTTTACAGAGTGTCACAAAAGTGCGGTACTCTGCTTAATAAAAAAAAAAAAATAAAGGAAACAAAGGAAAGAGTTTTAATTGTGTATATAGTGTCACAAACAAAATTGCATTCACTATGCGTGGATAAATAGTATGATTAATAACTAAATATTTAATATTGATATATGCACTCAGAAAGTTACTTTAAAAAAATGTAATGTTCGAAACATATTTAGTAATGTATTACGTTATGTAGATGGTAGTATGTATGAGTGAAATATCATTAGCGTCATACAATGCGAAATGCTATATGCAGGTTCCTACTGGCATTTCCTACAGAAACTGCATAATTCGATGTAAGTACTTGCAGACATGAATTGTGACCAAGCATAACAATTTTGGTCAACCGAACAATCTATAACAGGTTTGTTTACGACAAACTACGGCCTGTTGTCTCCTGAATCATTCTGCACAGTGTATGTCCAACTATCTAGCTTACATACACTAGTATGTGTTATAAAAAAAATTTGATTAAAAATAACTTTGTTAATAATAATAAAGTAATTAAGTAGAAGTTCGTGATTTAAAACTTGTGAACAAAGTAAGTAATTATTTAATTGAGAAAAGTTTATGAATGAACGGAGCCAAAGTGTTGTCTAAGCGGAATAATAATAAATGTGTTGCATAAGATAGCGCTCCCCTTTTCTCGTGTTTATACCGGTCGTTGGTGTTATTCACTCGCATTGTGTAGACAATAATATGTAAAAGCAAACACCCCATTGTCACACACGCTCAACCCTCCTTTGTTAACTAAATATGTAGGCCACCCTCTGACCTACATTCCAGTAAACAGCTGATCGGCTATTTAACATTGAAAGATATGTGTGTTTAATTTCTGTCTCTCCCTTAGAAGAGAAATTGTTCTTTTCTAATTTGTGTATTTATGTATTAATTTTATGAATTTATTATATTTATATATGTGTAATATGCTAGTATTAATTTTAAGTACGTGCTAATGTGTTAGAACAAAATGGCCCAATTTAACCCGGATTTGTTATTAAAAGACGAGCTGTCTTACGAAGCCCTTTTGCGTGGACTACCCCATGCGGATGTAACAGTCGCGGAATTAAGAAGTTCAATTCGCGAATGTGGATTTGATGCGCCCGTGGAATTAAACAATCTAAGCCAACTCGATTATGAAGGCGAGAAAGAAATTTGTAATGCCAAGTATAGTGAACTATACTTATTGTCTCAAACACTCCAAGACGAGAAATCTCCGGCAAAAAATTTTGCGGACTACCCAGAGAATAGAGCATTTAACCAGGCGAATAAAAAATTTGTCGATCTGGCCGAATCTCACAGAAATACCCGTTGATGTACAAAAGCTAGCAGACGAAGCTCTACGCCGCTTACCTTCAATTATCAACGATTTAAGACGAAAATCCGACTCATTCAGGATGGACGAAATAGAGAAATCATTAATGAAATTACACATCTCCCCAATACAATCCCCCACCACTGGTTTACCTCCGCCTAACTCGGATCGGAACTCACCTATCGTATCGCAAGTGCAAGCGAACCCAGAACAAAATACTGATACAGATGTAAATGTCCCTCCTCCCGAGCATTTTCAGTTTCGTCCCGGAAATAATGAATTGACCAACACCCCCAATGAATCAAATCGCCCTCATCGAGGAATTACGCCTATGAACTATAACGCAGATCTATACGGAAAAATGACTCACCCTGTGGAGAAGATTTTATCCGAAATCCCTTATACAGATGGTTTAAATGTTTCCAAGTTACTAACATTTATTAGTTATCTTCTTCAGATAAAGGATCTACAGCAGCTGAATGACTGGCAAATTTTACAAGTTCTGTTACCAAAGTGTAAACCCCCGTTAAAAAATCGTGTGCTAGAAGCCCTAACCTCTACTTTCCCAGTAGAAGAGCTACATAGCTCTTTAATAAAATACTTTATTCCCACCGGCATCTATGAGGAAATTAAAAGAAAGACAGTACTCCGAGTACAAGGACATCAGGAGAGATTAGCTCACTACATCTCCGATATTAGGGAGTCCTCTCGACTACTACGTGTAAGCTGGAATGAAACACAACTGGTGGACACCATTTTAATAGGAGTGTCACCTGAAGAAAGATCTCGACTATCATTGATGAATAGACCCAATACAATTGCTGATCTAGAACAGTGCAGTATCCGTTCTTCATATGTATGGTACTCAGATCAGAATAGAGAAGCAATGAAAACCTCTGGAACTAATAGACATCAATTGCGAGCACTACTGCCTGATGTAACAACCTCGTATGTAAGACAAGTTTCTAGTAGACCTCACCATGTGCGCAAAGCTGGTAAGTTAACTGTAAACCCAGATAAAGCGGAAACCAAGTACCCACCTCGCAGAAAACCCACCTGTTATAATTGTGGCAAATATGGGCACATAAGAAGAGAGTGCAAAAGTAAGCCATTGGAACGGAATAACCCCAATTCAAAAAACATGTAAGGCAGGGGGACCCGAAAACCTGTGTCTCCCGTAGCTACTCAAAATTGGGTAAACTAAAAGAAACCAGTAATAATAATAAGAATGAATTATTCTGTAACCAAGTGAAAAACAAAAAAGGTGCGAAAGAAATCGACCCCTGTGTGCGAGAATTTCGTGAAAAGTGTAATGCGATTAATAGATGTAAATGGAAAAAAAATTTACTACCATTAATACGAGTCGACTTAGGCGTTACATCCCCCATCGCCTTAATTGATTCGGGATCTAGTAGAAGCTTAATCAGCCAAGAATTAGCGGACAGATTAGCTAAACATCATCTAGTAAAACGGAGCCAACCTGTGAATATAAAGTGTGCTAAATAAATATGGTGATTAAATAGACGATAGTTCTAGGAGCGTTTCTTAAATCCCCAAAGTAGTTTAATAAATAATAAAGTGAATAATAATAATTGATTTAAATACTAGAGCTAAATAAATCCTAAGTTATACTAAAATAGTGTGAAGTGTAGCAGTAGAGAAAAAAAAAAAAAGAAATAATAATAAAAGTACAGTTACACATTGTAAACACTTTGCAGTGGTGGCAAGTTAGAAAAATAAAAGCGTGTTCAGTAAGGTAGTAAGCAGCCACCCACCCTCTCTATTGTGAGAAACCGATGCTAGCCTGAACAATTGAATACCACCCCTAGTGAGTATGACAATGCATTGTGAAGTGTCTCCTCTCCCGCATAGTTTGTTTAAGTATTGTAAAAAGAGATAAAAGAGAATCATATTCGTGAGATTCCGCTTCTCTCAAACCAGTGATCTAAAGTGGAGTATGGGATCCTCTTTAGATCACATTAGAAATAAGTTTATGAAATATAATCAAGTATTGATTATACATGTAACGTAACAGGTCACAACGGCGCCGACTGAAAGGGTAATGATAGGGCAGAAATGTGCCAAAGATCATTAATAATTGCTGAAAGCTAACTTGATCAGTTAGAGTAAGCTGGTGTCAGTCGGGCCGGGATGTTGTGAGTTACGGATAAGTAGGGATCATTCCAATCTAAGGTTTGGAAATTAGTATTAAGATTAAAATGTAAGTTAGTACTTAAGAAGTAAGAAAAAGGGAATTTCACGAAGGCGATCATTTAAATGAATAATGTCATTTAAAGGAAATTAGGTAAAACAAACTGTGCACTAATAATAAATAACTTCACACACTGACACTAATCGTACTCCCAGTCCCCAATTAGCACGAAGGTCACAAGTCGACCCCGTTCGAGTTACTATACAAGTATCGACCAAACCACCCTTTGTCCACAAGATGGAATATACACGATCTGCTGCCTCCGCAAATAACGGATAAGCAGATAAAGCGAATATGGAACAAAGCCCGCTCTAACTTAAGAGCAAGCTTGGAAAAATCCAGAAGATACCACGAGAAAGGAAATCATAGCAACTCAGTCAGGTACCAAGTAGGTGACTTGGTAATGTACAAGACTCACCCCATTAGTAGTGCGATTGATAAGACCACCTCGAAACTATCATTCAGATGGTGTGGCCCTTACCAAATCCAAAAGTACCTAACTCCAGTTACAGTAGCCCTGTGCGAACCTGCAACTCAGAAATATGTGCGGAGATCGCATATTTCGCAACTAAAGTTGTATAAGAAGAAGTGACGGTATAGTATAACCCAAAATAAAAAAGGGAATACTAGGCAGTAAAGAAAATTAATCCACGTAAGAAATGTAATACGTAGAGTTTGGAAACGAGGCCTGATCAACCTGAGTTCCAGTTCTGCGAAGCATGCATTAATGAATAATCATTAACTAGACGGGTACTAACACTCATTAACTACATGAGTTATATATATAGGACTCACAGAAGAAAAGATAGAATTCTAAATAGTAGAGATTTAGAAAGTTACTCTATAGAAGAGAGAGTAAGACAAACAAAAAACCGGTAGTAAAATTAAGTGATAGAGATAAGAAAGAGTTTTGTGTTTTAATTGTGTAAAGATTTAGTGTAAATAGTATGTAAAAAAAAAAAAGGTAGTTCAGAAGAATATAAAGTGTACTGTGCTGTAACTATAAGTAATAACTATGTGGAGAACGTTGTAAAGTGTACAAGAAAATATGTGAAAGAAATTACACACACTAACCCCATTCAATATCCCAGTGCCCAATAGTGAGTTAGACAAAAAAAAAAAGGCTTAACCGTAGCGTGCAATTCAAGCGGTGGAGTATGTGACGATTTAAATAAAAGAAATAATCAAGAGAATAAAAATTTTAAAAATTAAGGTTGCGAGCTCTTAAGCCATTTAAATCTCACTGTATTAATATAAAATACCTGTATGTACTCAGTATGAGAGGAAGCAGTAATTAATTAGTTATTTATAAGATACTCAAATAAAAAGATAAATTGTAAAGCGTTATTAATATCGTATTTAACCCTTTGCTTGTAAGCAGGCGCTTTCCTGTTGATTCCAGACTCGACATGCTTTCAGAGTCTTGTGTGAGTAAGAATAAGATAAAAAAAACTAATGTTAATAATAATAAAATCTGAAGACATAAAAAGTCGCTAAAACAACTGATTTAAATTATGTGTATATTTGTTTAGGGATAGTTTGCATAAATAAAAATGTTAACTTAAATATAGTTAGGAACTATATTCTCGCGCGGAAGTTGTCCCACTAACTTTTGTCCAGTACCTGGCGAAGGGAGCGTAAATTCTCTCTCTTGCAATGGTGACTCCGTACAGTGTAGACGTAAGAGTAGTACAGTGTAGACGTAATATGTGTATCATATTTGGTTTCATCTTCAGAAAGTGTACCAGCTGTAGTTTGTTAAAGCATCTGGATGTATTAATTAACGTAGTCATGTGAATAGACAATAAGTTTAAAGTTATGTAAAACAAAAAGTATTGAAACGTAACAAAAAAGTGTAACACAAGATGACTACGTACTTCAACGAATAACAACTATTCCAAAGTAATACCCGGAGATGTGAACTAGCAGAAGCCACAAACTCTACAGCACGTGACAGAATATGCAGATCAGGACATCCGAAAAACTACATGACCTATTGTTCTCCCTGCTAACTTTGGAGCCCTTTACAGAGGAAAGCCAGACCGAGATGACGACGTAGCTGTTCCTGTTTCCCAAGACTGATACCCCAGGAGGAGTCTTCTGCATACCAATTAAAAGGTGACTCGATAGCCTGTCTATCGAGGGTTAATAATATTTGTTACACAACACATCTTGAAAGAGACTTTTCAGAAATGATTAACTTTGTAAAGACTTATAAATTAAATCTAATGTTTATAAGATTATATCTTATTAATTAATATTTCATGTAACTATTCTAACTTCATACGTTGTAGCAGTTTATATGCTAATGTAGAGTAATATAATTCAAGCAATAATACCATTCTTCCAATGGTTGAATAAAAGAAAGTCTTGCAAGCTAATATCATGAAATGAGTATAATTAAAAGTCTTAATTACAGAAATACAGAAAGTTGACCCGGATCCGAGGTATAACTATATAGAATCTAGTTTGATGCCAAAGTTTAAAGAAACCTTTCGATAATTTAATAATTGAGTTAGTAATGTCATGGCATCTGTCAGTATATGTTTTTTTCTTAAATGTTGAATAAAGAGAAGTCTTCTTGTTACACACATATGAGGAGTGCTTAAATCAATTGTATACCTTGCCATTGTTTCCTTACACAGTTAGTAATTAATTTGTTACATTATTTATTTGTGATAAATTCTGTTACAACGTAGGCAGCCCATCTAATTAACGGAGTTTAATTACGAGGGGTTCCCTGGATTTGTAACGCGGCGAAAAGCAGTTACACTCTGTTTCCTCTCCTCTCCTCGTCTTTTCCCTCGTGGATATCTCGAAGTTCTACGTGGACTTCTTGAAGTTCATTGACGACGTTTCGACTCCTCGTAGTTTACGGTATTATTGTCTTTTACATCACTCGTGTATATCACTAATTACTTTCACCGACATACTGCCGGTTCCATCGCACTTTAAGTTACGTAATACGATTTAAAACATTACTTAAACTTTGTAAAATTTGCTGTGGCGAGATGCGTGGACTTCATGTACTGCCTGTTAATGATCTGAGAGAGAGTGTGTCGCTCGCTGGGGTTTTATACTCGTGCCGGCATTCAATTCCTGTTGAAAACTGTTCAGACAGAGTTGAACAAGTCAGCGCGTCTGTTTATTAACTAATTACAACCTACGCATCTTTCTATGAAGCGCACACTTTTTTATAAATATTATTTGACAAATCGTTAGGTACATTAATAAACTTACCCTATGAAAATTATGAACATTAAGGTGTGTAAACTATGGAAGTTATGGCAAAATTTCACATGGTAGCTGAACGGTTCCCACGATCATAGACCTCTTAGTATCTAATTGTAGCGCCAGGCGCCAGCTGTTTTTCTACATATGTCTCTGATTCATGTGACTTCTGGTTTTCGTTCAGCACTTAAAAAACTGTGTAAAATTTTCTACAATCGTATACATAATTCAACTTGTTCTTCATTTACATACTAACACACATACACACACACACACACACACACACACACACACACACACACACACACACACACACACACACACACACACACACACACACACACACACACACACACACACACACACACACACACACAAGCTGATACCACCCGGTTACATACATACATCCTCGGCGCTACAGCCCAGTCCGGGCCCTGGCCTCCAAAAGAAATCTTCCCCACTGGTCTCTACTCCCGGCCAATGTCCACCAGTTTGCTGCACCCAGCCTCACTGCCTCCTTACCAACCTGGTCCAGCCATCTTGTACGCGGTCTTCCCTTCCTTCTCCTTCCCATCGGCAAATAATTCATCACTCTTTTTGGGATTCTATCCTCCGCCATTCTCTGCACATGACCAGCCCAACGCAATCTGTTAATTTGTATGAGTTGCACGATCGGAAGATCTTTAAACCTTTCGTACAACTCTCGATTATGCAGTCGCCTCAAATGTCGTTTTCCCTCACAGGGCCATAGATTCTCCTCAGTACCCTCCTCTCAAAAACGGATAGTTTCTGCTCATCTAGTTTTTTTAACACCCAGCATTCCGAGCCATACATCAGGACTGGTCTAATCAAGGTCTTATGTAGGGTGTCTTTTGTATCTTTACTTATTAACTTTGACTTAAAATGTTTCACCAGTCCGTAGTAATACCTATTAGCAGATAATATCCGTTTTTCAATATCTCTAGAGGAGTCATTTCCAGAGTCCACATATGACCCGAGATATGGAAAACCCTGAACCTTTTCAAATTCATAATCGTTAATGCGCAGGGACAGGGCACGAGTGTTGGCACCTACAACCATATATTTGGTTTTGCTTTGGTTTATAACCAAGCCCATAGCCTTAGCGGACAACTCCAGTTCCTGAAAGGCTTCCTTTAAGCCAGATTCAGACCTACTTATGACGTCAATGTCATCGGCATAGGCCAGAAGCTATGACTTCCTATCCTATGCCAGAAGCTATTCCTTGTGAAATATGTGTCCGCTAGTTTGAATTCCTGAATCCCTGATGACCTTTTCTAGAGCTATGTTGAACAACAGACACGCTAAGGCATCTCCTTGTTTCAACCCATTCAATGTTTTTAAGGAGTTAGATATATTTGATTGTATTCTGATTTGGCACTTAGAATTGGACATAACTACTCCAACCATACGCACCAACTTAGATGGTATATTCAACTCCTTCATAGCTCTATATAGCATTTTCCGGTTGATTGAATCATATGCCGACTGGAAATCCACAAAGAGATGGTGAGTGGCCACTCCATATTCCAACGTTTTTTCCAGGATTTGCCTTGGTGTAAATATTTGGTCTGTTGTTGACCTATTCCTAGTGAATCCACACTGATATTCTTTTATGTTTTCCTCAGCGTAGGGAAGCAGCCTAGAATATTATGATGTTGGACAATACCTTATATGCTGTATTAAGTAGAGAGATGCCCCTATAATTTTTACATATGAGCGGATCACCCTTTTTATGTATTAAACACACCACCCCATTGTTCCACTCATCAGGCATTACCTCCTCCAGCCATATTCGCTCTATGAGATGGGCAAATTCCTTTATGAAATCTCCTCCTGCGCTCTTTAATAGTTCCCCTGGTAAACCATCGGAACCTGCTGCCTTGTTATTTTTAAGCTTTTCTAGAGCTTCATACACCTCGTCATAGGATAGCACCAACTCCTCTCTATCATCCTCAAATTCTCCTGCTTCCTCTTCATTCTCAGATGCCTCCATCGAAGCCTCCCCAACTGAGCCTAGCAACTCTTCGAAGTGTTCTGTCCATCTCCTGATTACGCTAGCATTATCACTCACAAGGCCACCAGTATTATCCCTACAGGCTTTTGTTCTAGGCTGAAATTCCTGTCTCATATCATTCACCTTCCTGTACATATCTCGGCTCAGCCTTTTACTCTTATATTCCTCTATCTTTTTCATCTGTCTCATCATATACTCCCTCTTTTTTCCTCTATGAATCTTCTTTTCCCTCCGCCTGGCCTTCCTGTATTCTTCTTGAACAGCCCTAGTGCATTTCCTTTGGATCATAAATTTGTATGTCTTGTTTTTGAAGTCAGTTGCCTCGTCACACTCCTTATCAAACCACTCATCTCGCCCATGTCTCTTCTTCAAACCAACGATTTCTTCTCCCGTGGTCACTAACATGTTTTTTAGATTAAGCCAGTGGTTTTCTATATCTTGTTCCTCACGGCATTCAAGTCTCCACTGTCTAATTTTCTCATTAGTAACTTCCTCGAACCTCTGTTTTATTTCTTCTTCCTTTAGTATTTCTGTATTGTATCTAACAGTCTTTATTCCTTTTTCATTTCTATTATTGGAGATTCTAGCTCTCAGTTTTGCAACTACGAGATAGTGATCGCCATCCATGTTGGCACTTCTATAAACTCTAACGTCTTGTAAGTCTGACTTATGGCGGGCCATCCAATAGGACATGATCTATTTGATTGACTGTTCTCCCGTCTGGAGAGATCCATGTGCCCTTATGTATGTCTTTGTGGTCGAAGAAAGTCCCTCCTATGATCATATTTTGACCAACTGCGAAGTTCAATAGTCGGAAACCATTGTCTGAGTGTTCAGAGTGTAAACTATACTTTCCTATATTACTACAAGCATGGCTGCTTCCCACTTTGGCATTTAAGTCACCTATGATTATTTGTATGTCATGTCTAGGGATGCTAGCATACGCATTCTCCAGCAAGTCATAAAAATCATCTTTCTCCTCCTCAGGCTTATCATCATTTGGGGCATGCACATTTATTATAGTATAATTAAAGAAGATTCCCCTAAGTCTTATTTTACACATTCTAGGTGTAAGGGGTTTAAAATCAATGATATTTGCTTTCATTCTACGGCTTACCAAGAAGCCAGTTCCAAGCACATGGTCCCGGTTCTGACAGCTGTAATACACCGAGTAGTCTCTTCGATCCATGATTCCAGCACCAGTCCACCTCATCTCCTGCATAGCCAAAACATCTATCTTATATTTGAGAACCTCTCCTATTAATATCTTCAAGGCTCCAGGTCTGTATAAGGAACGCAAGTTCCACGTCGCAAGTTTAAAATCTTTGTCCTTTTTCCACGATCCAGTCCCAATTCCATTAATCCGTCCGGCTTTTCCTTTTTCTCTTGGTTTCATAACAATATTATTTTATGGGGTGGGTTGTTAACCCTATGCCCAACTCCCAACCTGGAGGACCAGGGGTTTTATGTTTAGAGTTCCCGTCTCTTAGATGAGTTGCCTTCACTGAGCTAACGAGTCTCATCCACCCGTCTGCAGTAGACCATACTCACTAGATCTATGGGCACCGCCGTTGACATTTTTATGTTCTTCACCGCCAACCCCGCCGTGCATCCTGCTGCCAACACACTACAACTTGGTAAGTCGGGTCCCTGATTACCTCAGGGCCACCTCGCCCAGACCCCCATCTCTCGTTGGCTCGCCTACCCAAGCTGCCGAAGGGATTGGTTACCACAACCTTAGCATGGGTTGCTGATACCACCCGGTTGCCTGCCGCAATGACGTCACAGGTGCCAGTTGAGGCGTGTTTTGTCTCCCTTCGCTGTGTTTAAAACCAACAAGGCTTGGCAATTCCATATGCATGTTCACTTACAATTATTTCCTTATTTAAAATTAATTAATACGTTTGTTTCTTTTATTTATGTCTTATACCTAACGCTTAATTATTACATTATTTTCATTATTTACATCTTTTACACGACTTATACGTGCATTCGTATGTTCTCATACTGCAGTCAGGGGTTGATACGGAGACTTATGCTAAACGTATCATTGCAATATATATATATATAATAATGCAACAGTACAACCATTAAATAACACAGAAAGAAGCAAAGAAAGAAATATTATCCAACAAATAGCAGTTAAAAATGGATACAAAATAAAAACTATTAATAAATTAGAAAATAAAAATAAACATACAATCACTAATAAAATTCCCAAGAACACTACATTTAAAAATTCACCTATTAATAATAATATAAACTATACAACCTTTACTTATTACGGAAATATAACTCAAAAATAAAATAAAATATTTAAAGATACTAATTTAAAAATATCTTATAATACAGATAATATAATTTTTAATAAAATAAAACCTAAAACTAAATCCAATACTCACAATAAAAATGGAATATATAAAATAGAATGTCCAGATTGCAATAAATTCTACATGGGCCAGACAAAGAAAAAACTACTAGATAGATTCCTTCAACACCGCAATGCATATTTAAAACCAAATATTTATAAATCTAATTTAGCCACACATTGTCTAAATAATAACCACCAATTTCCAAACATTGAAAATATAAAATTAATTAAAAACATACAAAAAGGCCAAAAAATGAATATTTGGGAAAATCTTAACATTTACACACACAATAACAATAATTTATTAATTAAAGAACAAACCCAAATAAAAACAAAACAAGACGATCTATTTAAAATTATAAATTTACTAAAAAATAAAAATGAATAAAATATAAACAACAAATTTTCAAATATAACCGAGAAAACAGCTGCTGAAGAAAATAAACATTAAAACAATTGTTAACTAATTGACCTAAATTGATTATCAGTTATTTTACATTAAAATCGATACTAATTCGAGTATTCGTTAATTTTATATTAATAGAATTATTTCGATTGTTATTAATTTACTTAGAAACCTCTGATGATACTGATATTTTTCAGTGAAACGTGCGTCAGGTGTTAAAAAGAATATACGAATTATACTACTTGCAGAAGAAAGAAATTGAATAACATCACAAATTTAATATATATATATATATATATATTATAACAGCACCAAATATTAACTATTTGGGGTTATATGTTGCCCGCATACTGAAAGCAGATTTAAATAAAAAGTAACAGTCAAAACTCCATTTGAATGTAGCGCATTGAAAATAATGCTGTGTAAAGCAACGCACACGTGGTCATTATGTAATCAGTTCGCTGTACAAGGAAGCGACCACACCCAAACTGTTAATTGTTAATATCTCGGAAACTAATAAATAAAGGCGAAATCCAATATAGCCAAAATGTTTACCGAAATATTAATAATGACGTGTGCAAATTTGATGCAATATAATTAACAAATGAAAGAGTTAATTAAAATAATTGAATAACTTCTGTAAAAATAGAGTTACAGTAATGAGATTTTAGTATGTTATAAAAATAATAATTTCTGACAGATTGTATATTTTAGATTTCACACAACTTGGTTTGCAACCAAGTTATTGCAAAATTAAATAAGCACAGGATATCCGTAGCGGGAATTGGTTCCACCGGATAATTATAATAAGAATATTAGATAATAATATAAATTCTCCGTCTGTGGGAACCTAACTTCATTCTCACGGACCAAGGGAATTCAAAATTTTATGTGGTAGGGAGAGTGTGCCAGCCAATGAAATCATTTCACGCGAGCCCCGGCCAGTGCGGTGTTTTCTGGTTGAAAACTCACTCTTCTGTCAGTACTCACGAAGTTAAGACGTAGTCCTTCGATCGTCTAGTAACCAAAGTGGTGAAGATCAACAAGAAGACTCTACGTGGTCAACACACACGCAATTACGAACACACTAAGTACAGATCATCTGTATAGCTCGTAATTGTTGCGTAAAGGCGAGATACTCTTCAGTACATCAACCAAGCTTATTGTGTACTACCAGTTAGTCATAAGCACGCAAGAGATTCACCAGACTTCAAGACCAGACTTCAAGAAAACAGCAGAGAGGCCGTCTAAATCATTGGTGAACAGCTGACGAGCAGAGCGACCACCCGAACGAAGCACACACACACACACACACACACACGCTTACGTGCAACGTGCGAATCGACGAGGGACAAGAAGCAGTTCCAGCAGACGTTAAAATATTCACAAACAGCAAGGAAGCAGAGTGTTGCCGAATTTTGAACTCCACGACCGAATCCAGCAGTTCTAAGCAGATTACTTTCTCTAACCAAGGACTCGAATCGACGAGGGACAAATCGGAACGACATCCTCTTCAGTAACAGGAAAGCAAAATCCACTTATTTATTTTTCAGATCAAATTTTCTATTTTTCAATTAAAACATTGTAATTCAAATAATTCAGGTGCCAAACAAAAAGCAAAGACTCTAGTAATTAAAAAGTAAATTCGTTGTGATAATCTGTATAGCAGTTTAAGGCTTTAGTAAGTATAGTTAAGAAATAGAAGTAGTATAAAAGCGCTATACAAATCTTAACTGACAATCTAATCTTAGATCATACTGCAGTAGATCAGAAGTAGAATCACTAGAAATGAAATAACGTGAACTAGACTGTCACGTCTAATTTATTTTAATTAATTATTCTAATTAATTTCAGAGTTTTATATTTTGTTTCATGAACATTTAGATTCAATTAAATTAAATAAATTTAATTAAATTCAAATCAATTAATAAAGTAAAATTTAAATTGCAATTAACTCGCCAAAGAACGAGTTCAGTTTCTTTCAACTATTGACCAATCGAAAAACATCGATTCATTGTGTAGACTGTAAGAAATTCATAAGATAATAACCATTCTATTCTTGTGTGTTGTTGGTGTAATAAACAACGTTTTATTACCCCATATAACAGTGTTTTATTGTTGTACGATAAAGCCTACCAGTCTCACAAAACTCTCCCCCTTTAAAGTAACCTATTTTGTGTGTTGTTGTAATAAATTTGAGATTACTAGCTTGCGAACTTCAAATCCAAAATCCACACGCCCTAGTCGGAAGAATCTGCAAGATCAGACAGCAGGTGGGTACTCACACACAACACAACATAACAATAACGCATAGAAGTAGAGTTATAAATGGCGGCCAACGTGGGGCCCGGCAAACGTACATCAAATTAAATTCACGTTCAGAACGACATATAACTAAAGTTATAAATGTTGCCCGGAACGTGGGGCGCGATTGAATTAAATTAATTAAATCACAACGAGATTGAAACGCCACATTTGTAGTAAAGTTATAAATGGCGCTCCAATCTCGTGGGGCTCGAGAAAATTAATTAAATTTAATATAAATTTAATTTTCACTTTAAAACAAACTTTGCTGTTTTAATTCATAAAACAGCTGGCGTCCAACTAAACAATCCCCAAAGAGTTTTGTGACTGGTGTTCGTACAGCAGTAAAGGTATTGTGTGTATTGGAAACTGTTTTGTGTATTTTAAATTGTTTATATTTGAAATTGCTGTGTATTTAAAATGGATACGGAAAAAATGTTTAAACAGTTATTACAAGAAATGAAACAAAACGCGGCTAAAGCGGAACAAGCTAACGCGGATTTGACCGCTAAAATAGACGCGAAATTTGAACAGAGTGCAGCCAAAGCTGAGCTCAGTATAGCGGAATTAACTTCTAAAATCGAAGCGCAAAAAGTTAGTCTAACCGAAAAATTAGATCAAAGTAATGCTGACATAAACGCCGAGATTAAGCAAAGTAATAAAGAAAGTAGTAAAGAATGAACTGCGAAAATAGACGAAATCGCGGAAACCAATAAAAAAATCGAAGAGAGTAATAAAGAGCTAACGGAAAGAGTCGTTGAAATCGGTTAGAGTAATAAAGAGGTAACTGTGAAAGTCGCGGAAATCGCTGAAAGAGTAAATACGGTCGATACTAAAATCAATGAACGGTTTAAGGTTTTTGAGACCACTATGCAAAAATCGTTTATTGAACAAGTAACACGTATGGAAGGCCGGTTCAAGGATCACATAAGCCGTTGCGAGAAGCAAACCCTAGACGTCTCAAGGAAGGTCGAATCTCTAGAGGTAAAGATTCACGCGGACGTGACCGAAACGCAACGACGAGTAGATAAATTAGACGCTTCAATTGTAGAGACGCGATCTAACATTGACTCTAATAAAGAGAGTGTCTTACAAACGTTAAACGACGAGATTTTGAAAGTACGACAGGAGGTACGAAGGAGATCTGCTCCAAATATTTTGGTACAAGGTCCTGTCGACGAGAAAAATCGCGTGTATTTTACGGGGGAAAATAACGAAAACCCCATTGAATTTTTATTAGCGTGTGAGAGTGAAATGGCTAGAGTAGGTTCCCGACTAGAAGATCAAGACAAAATACAGTGGGTGGTTAACGCGATGCGTGATTCGGCGCGTAAGTGGTATAACATTGTACGCGATAGAGTGTCCACATACGCGGAGTTCAAACAAAAATTTGAAAGCCGCTACTGGAACTCGCATACCCAACGACTTCTGCGCAATGAACTGGAATATGGCCGATTTGATAAGAAAATGGGTATTACCGCCGAAAATTATATAATCCAGCAGGTCGAACGCGCGAAGCATTTAACCCCAGCATTTGCGGAGATTGACATAGTCACGAAGCTTGCCTACCATTTTAATCATAATATTAGAGTAGCTGTATTTACGCAGGGTATTCGCACGGTAAACGAACTCCTCATTCTAGTGTCCCAAAGTGAGACGGTTTTTGATTTTGGTGGGTGGCGTTATAATCCCGATTTTCGCCGAAATAATGAAGGGCAGAATACGCGACTACAGTACCATCAGCAAACGGATCAAAAACCGAGTACTAGTTCTACTCCACCCCAAACATCGTCAAAACCCCCAGATAAGACCTTTGAATACAAAGGCAAACAAAATATTGCTAGATCGAAAGGGCAATATAAGGGTAACGACGGGGCCCCGATTAGAGCTATGCAAACGGTTGAGATAGCTAGAACTGATACAATAGAGCAAGACAGCGATACTCCAAGTAATAAAGATCCCAACGAGAGGAGAAAGAACCGTAAGTTTCCAAAAAACTTGGAAACGGGCGCCTCCAGGGGGGAAGCGCCATAAATCATGCTAAAACCTATCGCAATAAAGTAGGTAAAAATAAGAAAAATGCTAGATTTAAGAAAAGTGATTTTTATACAGAAATTTGTACGCCAGTTGACAAAGTATTTCAACCGGAAGGCAAGGAACCGTGGTTGGCCGTCAACACAATGCAACAATGGGCACCTACAAATGTACGTCCGGTAGAGCAGGAAAGTGATGACGACGTTCCCACACAGTCAGCGTGGGAAGACGTAGAAATCATATCCGGGGACGCGTACGAATTCGACGAGTACATAGCGGAATATTGCCGAGCCACCCATAAAAATGCATACGATATACTGGATGCACTTTAAAGATAATGTAATTGGATAATAATAATAAAATTTAAAATAAATAACTTGTGATGTATAATATTATTAATAATAATTGTAGATAGCTTGTGTATTGATAATAATGTTTTTCTATCGCGGTAAATAATGAGCGTGTACAACAGAACGAGCACACAGCAGGAAATAGTTACGTCACGCGACAACTACCTGACCGACATTTGAAAACTAGGTCAAGCAATTAGCCGCGTGACGGGCGATAACGGTTCTAAATACTGTCAGCAAATTCTTTTGTACGCGTGCCACTGTTTACAAACAAAGATACTACCCGTTATAAAAACATTAATACGCAAATGATCGCAAATGTAATATTATTAACAAGAGTATGTAGAATTAAGTTGTATGTAATGAAATAATATTAACACACATGTATGTTTTTCTTTTGAATAAGTAATACAATGTATAGGTAATAAGAATAGTGATTACAGAATGTGTGTGTAATGATTAAGAAAAAAAAATAACTGTAATTATTACATTCATTTTTTTTTTAAAGCGGGTGTGGGAATATATAACAGCACCAAATATTAACTATTTGGGGTTATATGTTGCCCGCATACTGAAAGCAGATTTAAATAAAAATTAACAGTCAAAACTCCATTTGAATGTAGCGCATTGAAAATAATGCTGAGTAAAGCAACGCACACGTGGTCATTATGTAATCAGTTCGCTGTACAAGGAAGCGACCACACCCAAACTGTTAATTGTTAATATCTCGGAAACTAATAAATAAAGGCGAAATCCAATATAGCCAAAATGTTTACCGAAATATTAATAATGACGTGTGCAAATTTGATGCAATATAATTAACAAATGAAAGAGTTAATTAAAATAATTGAATAACTTCTGTAAAAATAGAGTTACAGTAATGAGATTTTAGTATGTTATAAAAATAATAATTTCTGACAGATTGTATATTTTAGATTTCACACAACTTGGTTTGCAACCAAGTTATTGCAAAATTAAATAAGCACAGGATATCCGTAGCGGGAAATTGGTTCCACCGGATAATTATAATAAGAATATTAGATAATAATATAAATTCTCCGTCTGTGGGAACCTAACTTCATTCTCACGGACCAAGGGAATTCAAAATTTTATGTGGTAGGGAGAGTGTGCCAGCCAATGAAATCATTTCACGCGAGCCCCGGCCAGTGCGGTGTTTTCTGGTTGAAAACTCACTCTTCTGTCAGTACTCACGAAGTTAAGACGTAGTCCTTCGATCGTCTAGTAACCAAAGTGGTGAAGATCAACAAGAAGACTCTACGTGGTCAACACACACGCAATTACGAACACACTAAGTACAGATCATCTGTATAGCTCGTAATTGTTGCGTAAAGGCGAGATACTCTTCAGTACATCAACCAAGCTTATTGTGTACTACCAGTTAGTCATAAGCACGCAAGAGATCCACCAGACTTCAAGACCAGACTTCAAGAATACAGCAGAGAGGCCGTCTAAATCATTGGTGAACAGCTGACGAGCAGAGCGACCACCCGAACGAAGCACACACACACACACGCTGACGTGCAACGTGCGAATCGACGAGGGACAAGAAGCAGTTCCAGCAGACAACAGCAGACGTTAAAATATTCACAAACAGCAAGGAAGCAGAGTGTTGCCGAATTTTGAACTCCACGACCGAATCCAGCAGTTCTAAGCAGATTACTTTCTCTAACCAAGGACTCGAATCGACGAGGGACAAATCGGAACGACATCCTCTTCAGTAACAGGAAAGCAAAATCCACTTATTTATTTTTCAGATCAAATTTTCTATTTTTCAATTAAAACATTGTAATTCAAATAATTCAGGTGCCAAACAAAAAGCAAAGACTCTAGTAATTAAAAAGTAAATTCGTTGTGATAATCTGTATAGCAGTTTAAGGCTTTAGTAAGTATAGTTAAGAAATAGAAGTAGTATAAAAGCGCTATACAAATCTTAACTGACAATCTAATTTTAGATCATACTGCAGTAGATCAGAAGTAGAATCACTAGAAATGAAATAACGTGAACTAGACTGTCACGTCTAATTTATTTTAATTAATTATTCTAATTAATTTCAGAGTTTTATATTTTGTTTCATGAACATTTAGATTCAATTAAATTAAATAAATTTAATTAAATTCAAATCAATTAATAAAGTAAAATTTAAATTGCAATTAACTCGCCAAAGAACGAGTTCAGTTTCTTTCAACTATTGACCAATCGAAAAACATCGATTCATTGTGTAGACTGTAAGAAATTCATAAGATAATAACCATTCTATTCTTGTGTGTTGTTGGTGTAATAAACAACGTTTTATTACCCCATACAACAGTGTTTTATTGTTGTACGATAAAGCCTACCAGTCTCACAAAACTCTCCCCCTTTAAAGTAACCTATTTTGTGTGTTGTTGTAATAAATTTGAGATTACTAGCTTGCGAACTTCAAATCCAAAATCCGCACGCCCTAGTCGGAAGAATCTGCAAGATCAGACAGCAGGTGGGTACTCACACACAACACAACATAACAATAACGCATAGAAGTAGAGTTATAAATGGCGGCCAACGTGGGGCCCGGCAAACGTACATCAAATTAAATTCACGTTCAGAACGACATATA
Organism: Magicicada septendecula; assembly: GCA_034769895.1. Classification (NCBI taxonomy): domain Eukaryota; kingdom Metazoa; phylum Arthropoda; class Insecta; order Hemiptera; family Cicadidae; genus Magicicada; species Magicicada septendecula. The sequence goes on from CM068367.1 coordinate 762,282,284, forward strand.
ACTAAAGTTATAAATGTTGCCCGGAACGTGGGGCGCGATTGAATTAAATTAATTAAATCACAACGAGATTGAAACGCCACATTTGTAGTAAAGTTATAAATGGCGCTCCAATCTCGTGGGGCTCGAGAAAATTAATTAAATTCAATTTAAATTTAATTTTCACTTTAAAACAAACTTTGCTGTTTTAATTCATAAAACAGCTGGCGTCCAACTAAACAATCCCCAAAGGGTTTTGTGACTGGTGTTCGTACAGCAGTAAAGTTATTGTGTGTATTGGAAACTGTTTTGTGTATTTTAAATTGTTTATATTTGAAATTGCTGTGTATTTAAAATGGATACGGAAAAATGTTTAAACAGTTATTACAAGAAATGAAACAAAACGAGGCTAAAGCGGAACAAGCTAACGCGGATTTGACCGCTAAAATAGACGCGAAATTTGAACAGAGTGCAGCCAAAGCTGAGCTCAGTATAGCGGAATTAACTTCTAAAATCGAAGCGCAAAAAGTTAGTCTAACCGAAAAATTAGATCAAAGTAATGCTGACATAAACGCCGAGATTAAGCAAAGTAATAAAGAAAGTAGTAAAGAATGAACTGCGAAAATAGACGAAATCGCGGAAACCAATAAAAAAATCGAAGAGAGTAATAAAGAGCTAACGGAAAGAGTCGTTGAAATCGGTTAGAGTAATAAAGAGCTAACTGTGAAAGTCGCGGAAATCGCTGAAAGAGTAAATATGGTCGATACTAAAATCAATGAACGGTTTAAGGTTTTTGAGACCACTATGCAAAAATCGTTTATTGAACAAGTAACACGTATGGAAGGCCGGTTCAAGGATCACATAAGCCGTTGCGAGAAGCAAACCCTAGACGTCTCAAGGAAGGTCGAATCTCTAGAGGTAAAGATTCACGCGGACGTGACCGAAACGCAACGACGAGTAGATAAATTAGACGCTTCAATTGTAGAGACGCGATCTAACATTGACTCTAATAAAGAGAGTGTCTTACAAACGTTAAACGACGAGATTTTGAAAGTACGACAGGAGGTACGAAGGAGATCTGCTCCAAATATTTTGGTACAAGGTCCTGTCGACGAGAAAAATCGCGTGTATTTTACGGGGGAAAATAACGAAAACCCCATTGAATTTTTATTAGCGTGTGAGAGTGAAATGGCTAGAGTAGGTTCCCGACTAGAAGATCAAGACAAAATACAGTGGGTGGTTAACGCGATGCGTGATTCGGCGCGTAAGTGGTATAACATTGTACGCGATAGAGTGTCCACATACGCGGAGTTCAAACAAAAATTTGAAAGCCGCTACTGGAACTCGCATACCCAACGACTTCTGCGCAATGAACTGGAATATGGCCGATTTGATAAGAAAATGGGTATTACCGCCGAAAATTATATAATCCAGCAGGTCGAACGCGCGAAGCATTTAACCCCAGCATTTGCGGAGATTGACATAGTCACGAAGCTTGCCTACCATTTTAATCATAATATTAGAGTAGCTGTATTTACGCAGGGTATTCGCACGGTAAACGAACTCCTCATTCTAGTGTCCCAAAGTGAGACGGTTTTTGATTTTGGTGGGTGGCGTTATAATCCCGATTTTCGCCGAAATAATGAAGGGCAGAATACGCGACTACAGTACCATCAGCAAACGGATCAAAAACCGAGTACTAGTTCTACTCCACCCCAAACATCGTCAAAACCCCCAGATAAGACCTTTGAATACAAAGGCAAACAAAATATTGCTAGATCGAAAGGGCAATATAAGGGTAACGACGGGGCCCCGATTAGAGCTATGCAAACGGTTGAGATAGCTAGAACTGATACAATAGAGCAAGACAGCGATACTCCAAGTAATAAAGATCCCAACGAGAGGAGAAAGAACCGTAAGTTTCCAAAAAACTTGGAAACGGGCGCCTCCAGGGGGGAAGCGCCATAAATCATGCTAAAACCTATCGCAATAAAGTAGGTAAAAATAAGAAAAATGCTAGATTTAAGAAAAGTGATTTTTATACAGAAATTTGTACGCCAGTTGACAAAGTATTTCAACCGGAAGGCAAGGAACCGTGGTTGGCCGTCAACACAATGCAACAATGGGCACCTACAAATGTACGTCCGGTAGAGCAGGAAAGTGATGAGGACGTTCCCACACAGTCAGCGTGGGAAGACGTAGAAATCATATCCGGGGACGCGTACGAATTCGACGAGTACATAGCGGAATATTGCCGAGCCACCCATAAAAATGCATACGATATACTGGATGCACTTTAAAGATAATGTAATTGGATAATAATAATAAAATTTAAAATAAATAACTTGTGATGTATAATATTATTAATAATAATTGTAGATAGCTTGTGTATTGATAATAATGTTTTTCTATCGCGGTAAATAATGAGCGTGTACAACAGAACGAGCACACAGCAGGAAATAGTTACGTCACGCGACAACTACCTGACCGACATTTGAAAACTAGGTCAAGCAATTAGCCGCGTGACGGGCGATAACGGTTCTAAATACTGTCAGCAAATTCTTTTGTACGCGTGCCACTGTTTACAAACAAAGATACTACCCGTTATAAAAACATTAATACGCAAATGATCGCAAATGTAATATTATTAACAAGAGTATGTAGAATTAAGTTGTATGTAATGAAATAATATTAACACACATGTATGTTTTTCTTTTGAATAAGTAATACAATGTATAGGTAATAAGAATAGTGATTACAGAATGTGTGTGTAATGATTAAGAAAAAAAAAATAACTGTAATTATTACATTCATTTTTTTTTTAAAGCGGGTGTGGGAATATATAACAGCACCAAATATTAACTATTTGGGGTTATATGTTGCCCGCATACTGAAAGCAGATTTAAATAAAAAGTAACAGTCAAAACTCCATTTGAATGTAGCGCATTGAAAATAATGCTGAGTAAAGCAACGCACACGTGGTCATTATGTAATCAGTTCGCTGTACAAGGAAGCGACCACACCCAAACTGTTAATTGTTAATATCTCGGAAACTAATAAATAAAGGCGAAATCCAATATAGCCAAAATGTTTACCGAAATATTAATAATGACGTGTGCAAATTTGATGCAATATAATTAACAAATGAAAGAGTTAATTAAAATAATTGAATAACTTCTGTAAAAATAGAGTTACAGTAATGAGATTTTAGTATGTTATAAAAATAATAATTTCTGACAGATTGTATATTTTAGATTTCACACAACTTGGTTTGCAACCAAGTTATTGCAAAATTAAATAAGCACAGGATATCCGTAGCGGGAAATTGGTTCCACCGGATAATTATAATAAGAATATTAGATAATAATATAAATTCTCCGTCTGTGGGAACCTAACTTCATTCTCACGGACCAAGGGAATTCAAAATTTTATGTGGTAGGGAGAGTGTGCCAGCCAATGAAATCATTTCACGCGAGCCCCGGCCAGTGCGGTGTTTTCTGGTTGAAAACTCACTCTTCTGTCAGTACTCACGAAGTTAAGACGTAGTCCTTCGATCGTCTAGTAACCAAAGTGGTGAAGATCAACAAGAAGACTCTACGTGGTCAACACACACGCAATTACGAACACACTAAGTACAGATCATCTGTATAGCTCGTAATTGTTGCGTAAAGGCGAGATACTCTTCAGTACATCAACCAAGCTTATTGTGTACTACCAGTTAGTCATAAGCACGCAAGAGATCCACCAGACTTCAAGACCAGACTTCAAGAATACAGCAGAGAGGCCGTCTAAATCATTGGTGAACAGCTGACGAGCAGAGCGACCACCCGAACGAAGCACACACACACACACGCTGACGTGCAACGTGCGAATCGACGAGGGACAAGAAGCAGTTCCAGCAGACAACAGCAGACGTTAAAATATTCACAAACAGCAAGGAAGCAGAGTGTTGCCGAATTTTGAACTCCACGACCGAATCCAGCAGTTCTAAGCAGATTACTTTCTCTAACCAAGGACTCGAATCGACGAGGGACAAATCGGAACGACATCCTCTTCAGTAACAGGAAAGCAAAATCCACTTATTTATTTTTCAGATCAAATTTTCTATTTTTCAATTAAAACATTGTAATTCAAATAATTCAGGTGCCAAACAAAAAGCAAAGACTCTAGTAATTAAAAAGTAAATTCGTTGTGATAATCTGTATAGCAGTTTAAGGCTTTAGTAAGTATAGTTAAGAAATAGAAGTAGTATAAAAGCGCTATACAAATCTTAACTGACAATCTAATTTTAGATCATACTGCAGTAGATCAGAAGTAGAATCACTAGAAATGAAATAACGTGAACTAGACTGTCACGTCTAATTTATTTTAATTAATTATTCTAATTAATTTCAGAGTTTTATATTTTGTTTCATGAACATTTAGATTCAATTAAATTAAATAAATTTAATTAAATTCAAATCAATTAATAAAGTAAAATTTAAATTGCAATTAACTCGCCAAAGAACGAGTTCAGTTTCTTTCAACTATTGACCAATCGAAAAACATCGATTCATTGTGTAGACTGTAAGAAATTCATAAGATAATAACCATTCTATTCTTGTGTGTTGTTGGTGTAATAAACAACGTTTTATTACCCCATACAACAGTGTTTTATTGTTGTACGATAAAGCCTACCAGTCTCACAAAACTCTCCCCCTTTAAAGTAACCTATTTTGTGTGTTGTTGTAATAAATTTGAGATTACTAGCTTGCGAACTTCAAATCCAAAATCCGCACGCCCTAGTCGGAAGAATCTGCAAGATCAGACAGCAGGTGGGTACTCACACACAACACAACATAACAATAACGCATAGAAGTAGAGTTATAAATGGCGGCCAACGTGGGGCCCGGCAAACGTACATCAAATTAAATTCACGTTCAGAACGACATATAACTAAAGTTATAAATGTTGCCCGGAACGTGGGGCGCGATTGAATTAAATTAATTAAATCACAACGAGATTGAAACGCCACATTTGTAGTAAAGTTATAAATGGCGCTCCAATCTCGTGGGGCTCGAGAAAATTAATTAAATTCAATTTAAATTTAATTTTCACTTTAAAACAAACTTTGCTGTTTTAATTCATAAAACAGCTGGCGTCCAACTAAACAATCCCCAAAGAGTTTTGTGACTGGTGTTCGTACAGCAGTAAAGTTATTGTGTGTATTGGAAACTGTTTTGTGTATTTTAAATTGTTTATATTTGAAATTGCTGTGTATTTAAAATGGATACGGAAAAATGTTTAAACAGTTATTACAAGAAATGAAACAAAACGAGGCTAAAGCGGAACAAGCTAACGCGGATTTGACCGCTAAAATAGACGCGAAATTTGAACAGAGTGCAGCCAAAGCTGAGCTCAGTATAGCGGAATTAACTTCTAAAATCGAAGCGCAAAAAGTTAGTCTAACCGAAAAATTAGATCAAAGTAATGCTGACATAAACGCCGAGATTAAGCAAAGTAATAAAGAAAGTAGTAAAGAATGAACTGCGAAAATAGACGAAATCGCGGAAACCAATAAAAAAATCGAAGAGAGTAATAAAGAGCTAACGGAAAGAGTCGTTGAAATCGGTTAGAGTAATAAAGAGCTAACTGTGAAAGTCGCGGAAATCGCTGAAAGAGTAAATATGGTCGATACTAAAATCAATGAACGGTTTAAGGTTTTTGAGACCACTATGCAAAAATCGTTTATTGAACAAGTAACACGTATGGAAGGCCGGTTCAAGGATCACATAAGCCGTTGCGAGAAGCAAACCCTAGACGTCTCAAGGAAGGTCGAATCTCTAGAGGTAAAGATTCACGCGGACGTGACCGAAACGCAACGACGAGTAGATAAATTAGACGCTTCAATTGTAGAGACGCGATCTAACATTGACTCTAATAAAGAGAGTGTCTTACAAACGTTAAACGACGAGATTTTGAAAGTACGACAGGAGGTACGAAGGAGATCTGCTCCAAATATTTTGGTACAAGGTCCTGTCGACGAGAAAAATCGCGTGTATTTTACGGGGGAAAATAACGAAAACCCCATTGAATTTTTATTAGCGTGTGAGAGTGAAATGGCTAGAGTAGGTTCCCGACTAGAAGATCAAGACAAAATACAGTGGGTGGTTAACGCGATGCGTGATTCGGCGCGTAAGTGGTATAACATTGTACGCGATAGAGTGTCCACATACGCGGAGTTCAAACAAAAATTTGAAAGCCGCTACTGGAACTCGCATACCCAACGACTTCTGCGCAATGAACTGGAATATGGCCGATTTGATAAGAAAATGGGTATTACCGCCGAAAATTATATAATCCAGCAGGTCGAACGCGCGAAGCATTTAACCCCAGCATTTGCGGAGATTGACATAGTCACGAAGCTTGCCTACCATTTTAATCATAATATTAGAGTAGCTGTATTTACGCAGGGTATTCGCACGGTAAACGAACTCCTCATTCTAGTGTCCCAAAGTGAGACGGTTTTTGATTTTGGTGGGTGGCGTTATAATCCCGATTTTCGCCGAAATAATGAAGGGCAGAATACGCGACTACAGTACCATCAGCAAACGGATCAAAAACCGAGTACTAGTTCTACTCCACCCCAAACATCGTCAAAACCCCCAGATAAGACCTTTGAATACAAAGGCAAACAAAATATTGCTAGATCGAAAGGGCAATATAAGGGTAACGACGGGGCCCCGATTAGAGCTATGCAAACGGTTGAGATAACTAGAACTGATACAATAGAGCAAGACAGCGATACTCCAAGTAATAAAGATCCCAACGAGAGGAGAAAGAACCGTAAGTTTCCAAAAAACTTGGAAACGGGCGCCTCCAGGGGGGAAGCGCCATAAATCATGCTAAAACCTATCGCAATAAAGTAGGTAAAAATAAGAAAAATGCTAGATTTAAGAAAAGTGATTTTTATACAGAAATTTGTACGCCAGTTGACAAAGTATTTCAACCGGAAGGCAAGGAACCGTGGTTGGCCGTCAACACAATGCAACAATGGGCACCTACAAATGTACGTCCGGTAGAGCAGGAAAGTGATGACGACGTTCCCACACAGTCAGCGTGGGAAGACGTAGAAATCATATCCGGGGACGCGTACGAATTCGACGAGTACATAACGGAATATTGCCGAGCCACCCATAAAAATGCATACGATATACTGGATGCACTTTAAAGATAATGTAATTGGATAATAATAATAAAATTTAAAATAAATAACTTGTGATGTATAATATTATTAATAATAATTGTAGATAGCTTGTGTATTGATAATAATGTTTTTCTATCGCGGTAAATAATGAGCGTGTACAACTGAACGAGCACACAGCAGGAAATAGTTACGTCACGCGACAACTACCTGACCGACATTTGAAAACTAGGTCAAGCAATTAGCCGCGTGACGGGCGATAACGGTTCTAAATACTGTCAGCAAATTCTTTTGTACGCGTGCCACTGTTTACAAACAAAGATACTACCCGTTATAAAAACATTAATACGCAAATGATCGCAAATGTAATATTATTAACAAGAGTATGTAGAATTAAGTTGTATGTAATGAAATAATATTAACACACATGTATGTTTTTCTTTTGAATAAGTAATACAATGTATAGGTAATAAGAATAGTGATTACAGAATGTGTGTGTAATGATTAAGAAAAAAAAAATAACTGTAATTATTACATTCATTTTTTTTTTTAAAGCGGGTGTGGGAATATATAACAGCACCAAATATTAACTATTTGGGGTTATATGTTGCCCGCATACTGAAAGCAGATTTAAATAAAAAGTAACAGTCAAAACTCCATTTGAATGTAGCGCATTGAAAATAATGCTGAGTAAAGCAACGCACACGTGGTCATTATGTAATCAGTTCGCTGTACAAGGAAGCGACCACACCCAAACTGTTAATTGTTAATATCTCGGAAACTAATAAATAAAGGCGAAATCCAATATAGCCAAAATGTTTACCGAAATATTAATAATGACGTGTGCAAATTTGATGCAATATAATTAACAAATGAAAGAGTTAATTAAAATAATTGAATAACTTCTGTAAAAATAGAGTTACAGTAATGAGATTTTAGTATGTTATAAAATAATAATTTCTGACAGATTGTATATTTTAGATTTCACACAACTTGGTTTGCAACCAAGTTATTGCAAAATTAAATAAGCACAGGATATCCGTAGCGGGAAATTGGTTCCACCGGATAATTATAATAAGAATATTAGATAATAATATAAATTCTCCGTCTGTGGGAACCTAACTTCATTCTCACGGACCAAGGGAATTCAAAATTTTATGTGGTAGGGAGAGTGTGCCAGCCAATGAAATCATTTCACGCGAGCCCCGGCCAGTGCGGTGTTTTCTGGTTGAAAACTCACTCTTCTGTCAGTACTCACGAAGTTAAGACGTAGTCCTTCGATCGTCTAGTAACCAAAGTGGTGAAGATCAACAAGAAGACTCTACGTGGTCAACACACACGCAATTACGAACACACTAAGTACAGATCATCTGTATAGCTCGTAATTGTTGCGTAAAGGCGAGATACTCTTCAGTACATCAACCAAGCTTATTGTGTACTACCAGTTAGTCATAAGCACGCAAGAGATCCACCAGACTTCAAGACCAGACTTCAAGAATACAGCAGAGAGGCCGTCTAAATCATTGGTGAACAGCTGACGAGCAGAGCGACCACCCGAACGAAGCACACACACACACACGCTGACGTGCAACGTGCGAATCGACGAGGGACAAGAAGCAGTTCCAGCAGACAACAGCAGACGTTAAAATATTCACAAACAGCAAGGAAGCAGAGTGTTGCCGAATTTTGAACTCCACGACCGAATCCAGCAGTTCTAAGCAGATTACTTTCTCTAACCAAGGACTCGAATCGACGAGGGACAAATCGGAACGACATCCTCTTCAGTAACAGGAAAGCAAAATCCACTTATTTATTTTTCAGATCAAATTTTCTATTTTTCAATTAAAACATTGTAATTCAAATAATTCAGGTGCCAAACAAAAAGCAAAGACTCTAGTAATTAAAAAGTAAATTCGTTGTGATAATCTGTATAGCAGTTTAAGGCTTTAGTAAGTATAGTTAAGAAATAGAAGTAGTATAAAAGCGCTATACAAATCTTAACTGACAATCTAATTTTAGATCATACTGCAGTAGATCAGAAGTAGAATCACTAGAAATGAAATAACGTGAACTAGACTGTCACGTCTAATTTATTTTAATTAATTATTCTAATTAATTTCAGAGTTTTATATTTTGTTTCATGAACATTTAGATTCAATTAAATTAAATAAATTTAATTAAATTCAAATCAATTAATAAAGTAAAATTTAAATTGCAATTAACTCGCCAAAGAACGAGTTCAGTTTCTTTCAACTATTGACCAATCGAAAAACATCGATTCATTGTGTAGACTGTAAGAAATTCATAAGATAATAACCATTCTATTCTTGTGTGTTGTTGGTGTAATAAACAACGTTTTATTACCCCATACAACAGTGTTTTATTGTTGTACGATAAAGCCTACCAGTCTCACAAAACTCTCCCCCTTTAAAGTAACCTATTTTGTGTGTTGTTGTAATAAATTTGAGATTACTAGCTTGCGAACTTCAAATCCAAAATCCGCACGCCCTAGTCGGAAGAATCTGCAAGATCAGACAGCAGGTGGGTACTCACACACAACACAACATAACAATAACGCATAGAAGTAGAGTTATAAATGGCGGCCAACGTGGGGCCCGGCAAACGTACATCAAATTAAATTCACGTTCAGAACGACATATAACTAAAGTTATAAATGTTGCCCGGAACGTGGGGCGCGATTGAATTAAATTAATTAAATCACAACGAGATTGAAACGCCACATTTGTAGTAAAGTTATAAATGGCGCTCCAATCTCGTGGGGCTCGAGAAAATTAATTAAATTCAATTTAAATTTAATTTTCACTTTAAAACAAACTTTGCTGTTTTAATTCATAAAACAGCTGGCGTCCAACTAAACAATCCCCAAAGAGTTTTGTGACTGGTGTTCGTACAGCAGTAAAGTTATTGTGTGTATTGGAAACTGTTTTGTGTATTTTAAATTGTTTATATTTGAAATTGCTGTGTATTTAAAATGGATACGGAAAAATGTTTAAACAGTTATTACAAGAAATGAAACAAAACGAGGCTAAAGCGGAACAAGCTAACGCGGATTTGACCGCTAAAATAGACGCGAAATTTGAACAGAGTGCAGCCAAAGCTGAGCTCAGTATAGCGGAATTAACTTCTAAAATCGAAGCGCAAAAAGTTAGTCTAACCGAAAAATTAGATCAAAGTAATGCTGACATAAACGCCGAGATTAAGCAAAGTAATAAAGAAAGTAGTAAAGAATGAACTGCGAAAATAGACGAAATCGCGGAAACCAATAAAAAAATCGAAGAGAGTAATAAAGAGCTAACGGAAAGAGTCGTTGAAATCGGTTAGAGTAATAAAGAGCTAACTGTGAAAGTCGCGGAAATCGCTGAAAGAGTAAATATGGTCGATACTAAAATCAATGAACGGTTTAAGGTTTTTGAGACCACTATGCAAAAATCGTTTATTGAACAAGTAACACGTATGGAAGGCCGGTTCAAGGATCACATAAGCCGTTGCGAGAAGCAAACCCTAGACGTCTCAAGGAAGGTCGAATCTCTAGAGGTAAAGATTCACGCGGACGTGACCGAAACGCAACGACGAGTAGATAAATTAGACGCTTCAATTGTAGAGACGCGATCTAACATTGACTCTAATAAAGAGAGTGTCTTACAAACGTTAAACGACGAGATTTTGAAAGTACGACAGGAGGTACGAAGGAGATCTGCTCCAAATATTTTGGTACAAGGTCCTGTCGACGAGAAAAATCGCGTGTATTTTACGGGGGAAAATAACGAAAACCCCATTGAATTTTTATTAGCGTGTGAGAGTGAAATGGCTAGAGTAGGTTCCCGACTAGAAGATCAAGACAAAATACAGTGGGTGGTTAACGCGATGCGTGATTCGGCGCGTAAGTGGTATAACATTGTACGCGATAGAGTGTCCACATACGCGGAGTTCAAACAAAAATTTGAAAGCCGCTACTGGAACTCGCATACCCAACGACTTCTGCGCAATGAACTGGAATATGGCCGATTTGATAAGAAAATGGGTATTACCGCCGAAAATTATATAATCCAGCAGGTCGAACGCGCGAAGCATTTAACCCCAGCATTTGCGGAGATTGACATAGTCACGAAGCTTGCCTACCATTTTAATCATAATATTAGAGTAGCTGTATTTACGCAGGGTATTCGCACGGTAAACGAACTCCTCATTCTAGTGTCCCAAAGTGAGACGGTTTTTGATTTTGGTGGGTGGCGTTATAATCCCGATTTTCGCCGAAATAATGAAGGGCAGAATACGCGACTACAGTACCATCAGCAAACGGATCAAAAACCGAGTACTAGTTCTACTCCACCCCAAACATCGTCAAAACCCCCAGATAAGACCTTTGAATACAAAGGCAAACAAAATATTGCTAGATCGAAAGGGCAATATAAGGGTAACGACGGGGCCCCGATTAGAGCTATGCAAACGGTTGAGATAACTAGAACTGATACAATAGAGCAAGACAGCGATACTCCAAGTAATAAAGATCCCAACGAGAGGAGAAAGAACCGTAAGTTTCCAAAAAACTTGGAAACGGGCGCCTCCAGGGGGGAAGCGCCATAAATCATGCTAAAACCTATCGCAATAAAGTAGGTAAAAATAAGAAAAATGCTAGATTTAAGAAAAGTGATTTTTATACAGAAATTTGTACGCCAGTTGACAAAGTATTTCAACCGGAAGGCAAGGAACCGTGGTTGGCCGTCAACACAATGCAACAATGGGCACCTACAAATGTACGTCCGGTAGAGCAGGAAAGTGATGACGACGTTCCCACACAGTCAGCGTGGGAAGACGTAGAAATCATATCCGGGGACGCGTACGAATTCGACGAGTACATAACGGAATATTGCCGAGCCACCCATAAAAATGCATACGATATACTGGATGCACTTTAAAGATAATGTAATTGGATAATAATAATAAAATTTAAAATAAATAACTTGTGATGTATAATATTATTAATAATAATTGTAGATAGCTTGTGTATTGATAATAATGTTTTTCTATCGCGGTAAATAATGAGCGTGTACAACTGAACGAGCACACAGCAGGAAATAGTTACGTCACGCGACAACTACCTGACCGACATTTGAAAACTAGGTCAAGCAATTAGCCGCGTGACGGGCGATAACGGTTCTAAATACTGTCAGCAAATTCTTTTGTACGCGTGCCACTGTTTACAAACAAAGATACTACCCGTTATAAAAACATTAATACGCAAATGATCGCAAATGTAATATTATTAACAAGAGTATGTAGAATTAAGTTGTATGTAATGAAATAATATTAACACACATGTATGTTTTTCTTTTGAATAAGTAATACAATGTATAGGTAATAAGAATAGTGATTACAGAATGTGTGTGTAATGATTAAGAAAAAAAAAATAACTGTAATTATTACATTCATTTTTTTTTTTAAAGCGGGTGTGGGAATATATAACAGCACCAAATATTAACTATTTGGGGTTATATGTTGCCCGCATACTGAAAGCAGATTTAAATAAAAAGTAACAGTCAAAACTCCATTTGAATGTAGCGCATTGAAAATAATGCTGAGTAAAGCAACGCACACGTGGTCATTATGTAATCAGTTCGCTGTACAAGGAAGCGACCACACCCAAACTGTTAATTGTTAATATCTCGGAAACTAATAAATAAAGGCGAAATCCAATATAGCCAAAATGTTTACCGAAATATTAATAATGACGTGTGCAAATTTGATGCAATATAATTAACAAATGAAAGAGTTAATTAAAATAATTGAATAACTTCTGTAAAAATAGAGTTACAGTAATGAGATTTTAGTATGTTATAAAAATAATAATTTCTGACAGATTGTATATTTTAGATTTCACACAACTTGGTTTGCAACCAAGTTATTGCAAAATTAAATAAGCACAGGATATCCGTAGCGGGAAATTGGTTCCACCGGATAATTATAATAAGAATATTAGATAATAATATAAATTCTCCGTCTGTGGGAACCTAACTTCATTCTCACGGACCAAGGGAATTCAAAATTTTATGTGGTAGGGAGAGTGTGCCAGCCAATGAAATCATTTCACGCGAGCCCCGGCCAGTGCGGTGTTTTCTGGTTGAAAACTCACTCTTCTGTCAGTACTCACGAAGTTAAGACGTAGTCCTTCGATCGTCTAGTAACCAAAGTGGTGAAGATCAACAAGAAGACTCTACGTGGTCAACACACACGCAATTACGAACACACTAAGTACAGATCATCTGTATAGCTCGTAATTGTTGCGTAAAGGCGAGATACTCTTCAGTACATCAACCAAGCTTATTGTGTACTACCAGTTAGTCATAAGCACGCAAGAGATCCACCAGACTTCAAGACCAGACTTCAAGAATACAGCAGAGAGGCCGTCTAAATCATTGGTGAACAGCTGACGAGCAGAGCGACCACCCGAACGAAGCACACACACACACACGCTGACGTGCAACGTGCGAATCGACGAGGGACAAGAAGCAGTTCCAGCAGACAACAGCAGACGTTAAAATATTCACAAACAGCAAGGAAGCAGAGTGTTGCCGAATTTTGAACTCCACGACCGAATCCAGCAGTTCTAAGCAGATTACTTTCTCTAACCAAGGACTCGAATCGACGAGGGACAAATCGGAACGACATCCTCTTCAGTAACAGGAAAGCAAAATCCACTTATTTATTTTTCAGATCAAATTTTCTATTTTTCAATTAAAACATTGTAATTCAAATAATTCAGGTGCCAAACAAAAAGCAAAGACTCTAGTAATTAAAAAGAAAATTCGTTGTGATAATCTGTATAGCAGTTTAAGGCTTTAGTAAGTATAGTTAAGAAATAGAAGTAGTATAAAAGCGCTATACAAATCTTAACTGACAATCTAATTTTAGATCATACTGCAGTAGATCAGAAGTAGAATCACTAGAAATGAAATAACGTGAACTAGACTGTCACGTCTAATTTATTTTAATTAATTATTCTAATTAATTTCAGAGTTTTATATTTTGTTTCATGAACATTTAGATTAAATTAAATTAAATAAATTTAATTAAATTCAAATCAATTAATAAAGTAAAATTTAAATTGCAATTAACTCGCCAAAGAACGAGTTCAGTTTCTTTCAACTATTGACCAATCGAAAAACATCGATTCATTGTGTAGACTGTAAGAAATTCATAAGATAATAACCATTCTATTCTTGTGTGTTGTTGGTGTAATAAACAACGTTTTATTACCCCATACAACAGTGTTTTATTGTTGTACGATAAAGCCTACCAGTCTCACAAAACTCTCCCCCTTTAAAGTAACCTATTTTGTGTGTTGTTGTAATAAATTTGAGATTACTAGCTTGCGAACTTCAAATCCAAAATCCGCACGCCCTAGTCGGAAGAATCTGCAAGATCAGACAGCAGGTGGGTACTCACACACAACACAACATAACAATAACGCATAGAAGTAGAGTTATAAATGGCGGCCAACGTGGGGCCCGGCACACGTACATCAAATTAAATTCACGTTCAGAACGACATATAACTAAAGTTATAAATGTTGCCCGGAACGTGGGGCGCGATTGAATTAAATTAATTAAATCACAACGAGATTGAAACGCCACATTTGTAGTAAAGTTATAAATGGCGCTCCAATCTCGTGGGGCTCGAGAAAATTAATTAAATTCAATTTAAATTTAATTTTCACTTTAAAACAAACTTTGCTGTTTTAATTCATAAAACAGCTGGCGTCCAACTAAACAATCCCCAAAGAGTTTTGTGACTGGTGTTCGTACAGCAGTAAAGTTATTGTGTGTATTGGAAACTGTTTTGTGTATTTTAAATTGTTTATATTTGAAATTGCTGTGTATTTAAAATGGATACGGAAAAAATGTTTAAACAGTTATTACAAGAAATGAAACAAAACGCGGCTAAAGCGGAACAAGCTAACGCGGATTTGACCGCTAAAATAGACGCGAAATTTGAACAGAGTGCAGCCAAAGCTGAGCTCAGTATAGCGGAATTAACTTCTAAAATCGAAGCGCAAAAAGTTAGTCTAACCGAAAAATTAGATCAAAGTAATGCTGACATAAACGCCGAGATTAAGCAAAGTAATAAAGAAAGTAGTAAAGAATGAACTGCGAAAATAGACGAAATCGCGGAAACCAATAAAAAAATCGAAGAGAGTAATAAAGAGCTAACGGAAAGAGTCGTTGAAATCGGTTAGAGTAATAAAGAGCTAACTGTGAAAGTCGCGGAAATCGCTGAAAGAGTAAATATGGTCGATACTAAAATCAATGAACGGTTTAAGGTTTTTGAGACCACTATGCAAAAATCGTTTATTGAACAAGTAACACGTATGGAAGGCCGGTTCAAGGATCACATAAGCCGTTGCGAGAAGCAAACCCTAGACGTCTCAAGGAAGGTCGAATCTCTAGAGGTAAAGATTCACGCGGACGTGACCGAAACGCAACGACGAGTAGATAAATTAGACGCTTCAATTGTAGAGACGCGATCTAACATTGACTCTAATAAAGAGAGTGTCTTACAAACGTTAAACGACGAGATTTTGAAAGTACGACAGGAGGTACGAAGGAGAGCTGCTCCAAATATTTTGGTACAAGGTCCTGTCGACGAGAAAAATCGCGTGTATTTTACGGGGGAAAATAACGAAAACCCCATTGAATTTTTATTAGCGTGTGAGAGTGAAATGGCTAGAGTAGGTTCCCGACTAGAAGATCAAGACAAAATACAGTGGGTGGTTAACGCGATGCGTGATTCGGCGCGTAAGTGGTATAACATTGTACGCGATAGAGTGTCCACATACGCGGAGTTCAAACAAAAATTTGAAAGCCGGTACTGGAACTCGCATACCCAACGACTTCTGCGCAATGAACTGGAATATGGCCGATTTGATAAGAAAATGGGTATTACCGCCGAAAATTATATAATCCAGCAGGTCGAACGCGCGAAGCATTTAACCCCAGCATTTGCGGAGATTGACATAGTCACGAAGCCTGCCTACCATTTTAATCATAATATTAGAGTAGCTGTATTTACGCAGGGTATTCGCACGGTAAACGAACTCCTCATTCTAGTGTCCCAAAGTGAGACGGTTTTTGATTTTGGTGGGTGGCGTTATAATCCCGATTTTCGCCGAAATAATGAAGGGCAGAATACGCGACTACAGTACCATCAGAAAACGGATCAAAAACCGAGTACTAGTTCTACTCCACCCCAAACATCGTCAAAACCCCCAGATAAGACCTTTGAATACAAAGGCAAACAAAATATTGCTAGATCGAAAGGGCAATATAAGGGTAACGACGGGGCCCCGATTAGAGCTATGCAAACGGTTGAGATAGCTAGAACTGATACAATAGAGCAAGACAGCGATACTCCAAGTAATAAAGATCCCAACGAGAGGAGAAAGAACCGTAAGTTTCCAAAAAACTTGGAACCGGCGCCTCCAGGGGGGAAGCGCCATAAATCATGCTAAAACCTATCGCAATAAAGTAGGTAAAAATAAGAAAAATGCTAGATTTAAGAAAAGTGATTTTTATACAGAAATTTGTACGCCAGTTGACAAAGTATTTCAACCGGAAGGCAAGGAACCGTGGTTGGCCGTCAACACAATGCAACAATGGGCACCTACAAATGTACGTCCGGTAGAGCAGGAAAGTGATGAGGACGTTCCCACACAGTCAGCGTGGGAAGACGTAGAAATCATATCCGGGGACGCGTACGAATTCGACGAGTACATAGCGGAATATTGCCGAGCCACCCATAAAAATGCATACGATATACTGGATGCACTTTAAAGATAATGTAATTGGATAATAATAATAAAATTTAAAATAAATAACTTGTGATGTATAATATTATTAATAATAATTGTAGATAGCTTGTGTATTGATAATAATGTTTTTCTATCGCGGTAAATAATGAGCGTGTACAACTGAACGAGCACACAGCAGGAAATAGTTACGTCACGCGACAACTACCTGACCGACATTTGAAAACTAGGTCAAGCAATTAGCCGCGTGACGGGCGATAACGGTTCTAAATACTGTCAGCAAATTCTTTTGTACGCGTGCCACTGTTTACAAACAAAGATACTACCCGTTATAAAAACATTAATACGCAAATGATCGCAAATGTAATATTATTAACAAGAGTATGTAGAATTAAGTTGTATGTAATGAAATAATATTAACACACATGTATGTTTTTCTTTTGAATAAGTAATACAATGTATAGGTAATAAGAATAGTGATTACAGAATGTGTGTGTAATGATTAAGAAAAAAAAAATAACTGTAATTATTACATTCATTTTTTTTTTAAAGCGGGTGTGGGAATATATAACAGCACCAAATATTAACTATTTGGGGTTATATGTTGCCCGCATACTGAAAGCAGATTTAAATAAAAAGTAACAGTCAAAACTCCATTTGAATGTAGCGCATTGAAAATAATGCTGAGTAAAGCAACGCACACGTGGTCATTATGTAATCAGTTCGCTGTACAAGGAAGCGACCACACCCAAACTGTTAATTGTTAATATCTCGGAAACTAATAAATAAAGGCGAAATCCAATATAGCCAAAATGTTTACCGAAATATTAATAATGACGTGTGCAAATTTGATGCAATATAATTAACAAATGAAAGAGTTAATTAAAATAATTGAATAACTTCTGTAAAAATAGAGTTACAGTAATGAGATTTTAGTATGTTATAAAAATAATAATTTCTGACAGATTGTATATTTTAGATTTCACACAACTTGGTTTGCAACCAAGTTATTGCAAAATTAAATAAGCACAGGATATCCGTAGCGGGAAATTGGTTCCACCGGATAATTATAATAAGAATATTAGATAATAATATAAATTCTCCGTCTGTGGGAACCTAACTTCATTCTCACGGACCAAGGGAATTCAAAATTTTATGTGGTAGGGAGAGTGTGCCAGCCAATGAAATCATTTCACGCGAGCCCCGGCCAGTGCGGTGTTTTCTGGTTGAAAACTCACTCTTCTGTCAGTACTCACGAAGTTAAGACGTAGTCCTTCGATCGTCTAGTAACCAAAGTGGTGAAGATCAACAAGAAGACTCTACGTGGTCAACACACACGCAATTACGAACACACTAAGTACAGATCATCTGTATAGCTCGTAATTGTTGCGTAAAGGCGAGATACTCTTCAGTACATCAACCAAGCTTATTGTGTACTACCAGTTAGTCATAAGCACGCAAGAGATCCACCAGACTTCAAGACCAGACTTCAAGAATACAGCAGAGAGGCCGTCTAAATCATTGGTGAACAGCTGACGAGCAGAGCGACCACCCGAACGAAGCACACACACACACACGCTGACGTGCAACGTGCGAATCGACGAGGGACAAGAAGCAGTTCCAGCAGACAACAGCAGACGTTAAAATATTCACAAACAGCAAGGAAGCAGAGTGTTGCCGAATTTTGAACTCCACGACCGAATCCAGCAGTTCTAAGCAGATTACTTTCTCTAACCAAGGACTCGAATCGACGAGGGACAAATCGGAACGACATCCTCTTCAGTAACAGGAAAGCAAAATCCACTTATTTATTTTTCAGATCAAATTTTCTATTTTTCAATTAAAACATTGTAATTCAAATAATTCAGGTGCCAAACAAAAAGCAAAGACTCTAGTAATTAAAAAGTAAATTCGTTGTGATAATCTGTATAGCAGTTTAAGGCTTTAGTAAGTATAGTTAAGAAATAGAAGTAGTATAAAAGCGCTATACAAATCTTAACTGACAATCTAATTTTAGATCATACTGCAGTAGATCAGAAGTAGAATCACTAGAAATGAAATAACGTGAACTAGACTGTCACGTCTAATTTATTTTAATTAATTATTCTAATTAATTTCAGAGTTTTATATTTTGTTTCATGAACATTTAGATTCAATTAAATTAAATAAATTTAATTAAATTCAAATCAATTAATAAAGTAAAATTTAAATTGCAATTAACTCGCCAAAGAACGAGTTCAGTTTCTTTCAACTATTGACCAATCGAAAAACATCGATTCATTGTGTAGACTGTAAGAAATTCATAAGATAATAACCATTCTATTCTTGTGTGTTGTTGGTGTAATAAACAACGTTTTATTACCCCATACAACAGTGTTTTATTGTTGTACGATAAAGCCTACCAGTCTCACAAAACTCTCCCCCTTTAAAGTAACCTATTTTGTGTGTTGTTGTAATAAATTTGAGATTACTAGCTTGCGAACTTCAAATCCAAAATCCGCACGCCCTAGTCGGAAGAATCTGCAAGATCAGACAGCAGGTGGGTACTCACACACAACACAACATAACAATAACGCATAGAAGTAGAGTTATAAATGGCGGCCAACGTGGGGCCCGGCAAACGTACATCAAATTAAATTCACGTTCAGAACGACATATAACTAAAGTTATAAATGTTGCCCGGAACGTGGGGCGCGATTGAATTAAATTAATTAAATCACAACGAGATTGAAACGCCACATTTGTAGTAAAGTTATAAATGGCGCTCCAATCTCGTGGGGCTCGAGAAAATTAATTAAATTCAATTTAAATTTAATTTTCACTTTAAAACAAACTTTGCTGTTTTAATTCATAAAACAGCTGGCGTCCAACTAAACAATCCCCAAAGAGTTTTGTGACTGGTGTTCGTACAGCAGTAAAGTTATTGTGTGTATTGGAAACTGTTTTGTGTATTTTAAATTGTTTATATTTGAAATTGCTGTGTATTTAAAATGGATACGGAAAAAATGTTTAAACAGTTATTACAAGAAATGAAACAAAACGCGGCTAAAGCGGAACAAGCTAACGCGGATTTGACCGCTAAAATAGACGCGAAATTTGAACAGAGTGCAGCCAAAGCTGAGCTCAGTATAGCGGAATTAACTTCTAAAATCGAAGCGCAAAAAGTTAGTCTAACCGAAAAATTAGATCAAAGTAATGCTGACATAAACGCCGAGATTAAGCAAAGTAATAAAGAAAGTAGTAAAGAATGAACTGCGAAAATAGACGAAATCGCGGAAACCAATAAAAAAATCGAAGAGAGTAATAAAGAGCTAACGGAAAGAGTCGTTGAAATCGGTTAGAGTAATAAAGAGCTAACTGTGAAAGTCGCGGAAATCGCTGAAAGAGTAAATATGGTCGATACTAAAATCAATGAACGGTTTAAGGTTTTTGAGACCACTATGCAAAAATCGTTTATTGAACAAGTAACACGTATGGAAGGCCGGTTCAAGGATCACATAAGCCGTTGCGAGAAGCAAACCCTAGACGTCTCAAGGAAGGTCGAATCTCTAGAGGTAAAGATTCACGCGGACGTGACCGAAACGCAACGACGAGTAGATAAATTAGACGCTTCAATTGTAGAGACGCGATCTAACATTGACTCTAATAAAGAGAGTGTCTTACAAACGTTAAACGACGAGATTTTGAAAGTACGACAGGAGGTACGAAGGAGATCTGCTCCAAATATTTTGGTACAAGGTCCTGTCGACGAGAAAAATCGCGTGTATTTTACGGGGGAAAATAACGAAAACCCCATTGAATTTTTATTAGCGTGTGAGAGTGAAATGGCTAGAGTAGGTTCCCGACTAGAAGATCAAGACAAAATACAGTGGGTGGTTAACGCGATGCGTGATTCGGCGCGTAAGTGGTATAACATTGTACGCGATAGAGTGTCCACATACGCGGAGTTCAAACAAAAATTTGAAAGCCGGTACTGGAACTCGCATACCCAACGACTTCTGCGCAATGAACTGGAATATGGCCGATTTGATAAGAAAATGGGTATTACCGCCGAAAATTATATAATCCAGCAGGTCGAACGCGCGAAGCATTTAACCCCAGCATTTGCGGAGATTGACATAGTCACGAAGCCTGCCTACCATTTTAATCATAATATTAGAGTATCTGTATTTACGCAGGGTATTCGCACGGTAAACGAACTCCTCATTCTAGTGTCCCAAAGTGAGACGGTTTTTGATTTTGGTGGGTGGCGTTATAATCCCGATTTTCGCCGAAATAATGAAGGGCAGAATACGCGACTACAGTACCATCAGCAAACGGATCAAAAACCGAGTACTAGTTCTACTCCACCCCAAACATCGTCAAAACCCCCAGATAAGACCTTTGAATACAAAGGCAAACAAAATATTGCTAGATCGAAAGGGCAATATAAGGGTAACGACGGGGCCCCGATTAGAGCTATGCAAACGGTTGAGATAGCTAGAACTGATACAATAGAGCAAGACAGCGATACTCCAAGTAATAAAGATCCCAACGAGAGGAGAAAGAACCGTAAGTTTCCAAAAAACTTGGAAACGGGCGCCTCCAGGGGGGAAGCGCCATAAATCATGCTAAAACCTATCGCAATAAAGTAGGTAAAAATAAGAAAAATGCTAGATTTAAGAAAAGTGATTTTTATACAGAAATTTGTACGCCAGTTGACAAAGTATTTCAACCGGAAGGCAAGGAACCGTGGTTGGCCGTCAACACAATGCAACAATGGGCACCTACAAATGTACGTCCGGTAGAGCAGGAAAGTGATGAGGACGTTCCCACACAGTCAGCGTGGGAAGACGTAGAAATCATATCCAGGGACGCGTACGAATTCGACGAGTACATAGCGGAATATTGCCGAGCCACCCATAAAAATGCATACGATATACTGGATGCACTTTAAAGATAATGTAATTGGATAATAATAATAAAATTTAAAATAAATAACTTGTGATGTATAATATTATTAATAATAATTGTAGATAGCTTGTGTATTGATAATAATGTTTTTCTATCGCGGTAAATAATGAGCGTGTACAACTGAACGAGCACACAGCAGGAAATAGTTACGTCACGCGACAACTACCTGACCGACATTTGAAAACTAGGTCAAGCAATTAGCCGCGTGACGGGCGATAACGGTTCTAAATACTGTCAGCAAATTCTTTTGTACGCGTGCCACTGTTTACAAACAAAGATACTACCCGTTATAAAAACATTAATACGCAAATGATCGCAAATGTAATATTATTAACAAGAGTATGTAGAATTAAGTTGTATGTAATGAAATAATATTAACACACATGTATGTTTTTCTTTTGAATAAGTAATACAATGTATAGGTAATAAGAATAGTGATTACAGAATGTGTGTGTAATGATTAAGAAAAAAAAAATAACTGTAATTATTACATTCATTTTTTGTTTAAAGCGGGTGTGGGAATATATAACAGCACCAAATATTAACTATTTGGGGTTATATGTTGCCCGCATACTGAAAGCAGATTTAAATAAAAAGTAACAGTCAAAACTCCATTTGAATGTAGCGCATTGAAAATAATGCTGAGTAAAGCAACGCACACGTGGTCATTATGTAATCAGTTCGCTGTACAAGGAAGCGACCACACCCAAACTGTTAATTGTTAATATCTCGGAAACTAATAAATAAAGGCGAAATCCAATATAGCCAAAATGTTTACCGAAATATTAATAATGACGTGTGCAAATTTGATGCAATATAATTAACAAATGAAAGAGTTAATTAAAATAATTGAATAACTTCTGTAAAAATAGAGTTACAGTAATGAGATTTTAGTATGTTATAAAAATAATAATTTCTGACAGATTGTATATTTTAGATTTCACACAACTTGGTTTGCAACCAAGTTATTGCAAAATTAAATAAGCACAGGATATCCGTAGCGGGAAATTGGTTCCACCGGATAATTATAATAAGAATATTAGATAATAATATAAATTCTCCGTCTGTGGGTACCTAACTTCATTCTCACGGACCAAGGGAATTCAAAATTTTATGTGGTAGGGAGAGTGTGCCAGCCAATGAAATCATTTCACGCGAGCCCCGGCCAGTGCGGTGTTTTCTGGTTGAAAACTCACTCTTCTGTCAGTACTCACGAAGTTAAGACGTAGTCCTTCGATCGTCTAGTAACCAAAGTGGTGAAGATCAACAAGAAGACTCTACGTGGTCAACACACACGCAATTACGAACACACTAAGTACAGATCATCTGTATAGCTCGTAATTGTTGCGTAAAGGCGAGATACTCTTCAGTACATCAACCAAGCTTATTGTGTACTACCAGTTAGTCATAAGCACGCAAGAGATCCACCAGACTTCAAGACCAGACTTCAAGAATACAGCAGAGAGGCCGTCTAAATCATTGGTGAACAGCTGACGAGCAGAGCGACCACCCGAACGAAGCACACACACACACACGCTGACGTGCAACGTGCGAATCGACGAGGGACAAGAAGCAGTTCCAGCAGACAACAGCAGACGTTAAAATATTCACAAACAGCAAGGAAGCAGAGTGTTGCCGAATTTTGAACTCCACGACCGAATCCAGCAGTTCTAAGCAGATTACTTTCTCTAACCAAGGACTCGAATCGACGAGGGACAAATCGGAACGACATCCTCTTCAGTAACAGGAAAGCAAAATCCACTTATTTATTTTTCAGATCAAATTTTCTATTTTTCAATTAAAACATTGTAATTCAAATAATTCAGGTGCCAAACAAAAAGCAAAGACTCTAGTAATTAAAAAGTAAATTCGTTGTGATAATCTGTATAGCAGTTTAAGGCTTTAGTAAGTATAGTTAAGAAATAGAAGTAGTATAAAAGCGCTATACAAATCTTAACTGACAATCTAATTTTAGATCATACTGCAGTAGATCAGAAGTAGAATCACTAGAAATGAAATAACGTGAACTAGACTGTCACGTCTAATTTATTTTAATTAATTATTCTAATTAATTTCAGAGTTTTATATTTTGTTTCATGAACATTTAGATTCAATTAAATTAAATAAATTTAATTAAATTCAAATCAATTAATAAAGTAAAATTTAAATTGCAATTAACTCGCCAAAGAACGAGTTTAGTTTCTTTCAACTATTGACCAATCGAAAAACATCGATTCATTGTGTAGACTGTAAGAAATTCATAAGATAATAACCATTCTATTCTTGTGTGTTGTTGGTGTAATAAACAACGTTTTATTACCCCATACAACAGTGTTTTATTGTTGTACGATAAAGCCTACCAGTCTCACAAAACTCTCCCCCTTTAAAGTAACCTATTTTGTGTGTTGTTGTAATAAATTTGAGATTACTAGCTTGCGAACTTCAAATCCAAAATCCACACGCCCTAGTCGGAAGAATCTGCAAGATCAGACAGCAGGTGGGTACTCACACACAACACAACATAACAATAACGCATAGAAGTAGAGTTATAAATGGCGGCCAACGTGGGGCCCGGCACACGTACATCAAATTAAATTCACGTTCAGAACGACATATAACTAAAGTTATAAATGTTGCCCGGAACGTGGGGCGCGATTGAATTAAATTAATTAAATCACAACGAGATTGAAACGCCACATTTGTAGTAAAGTTATAAATGGCGCTCCAATCTCGTGGGGCTCGAGAAAATTAATTAAATTCAATTTAAATTTAATTTTCACTTTAAAACAAACTTTGCTGTTTTAATTCATAAAACAGCTGGCGTCCAACTAAACAATCCCCAAAGAGTTTTGTGACTGGTGTTCGTACAGCAGTAAAGTTATTGTGTGTATTGGAAACTGTTTTGTGTATTTTAAATTGTTTATATTTGAAATTGCTGTGTATTTAAAATGGATACGGAAAAAATGTTTAAACAGTTATTACAAGAAATGAAACAAAACGCGGCTAAAGCGGAACAAGCTAACGCGGATTTGACCGCTAAAATAGACGCGAAATTTGAACAGAGTGCAGCCAAAGCTGAGCTCAGTATAGCGGAATTAACTTCTAAAATCGAAGCGCAAAAAGTTAGTCTAACCGAAAAATTAGATCAAAGTAATGCTGACATAAACGCCGAGATTAAGCAAAGTAATAAAGAAAGTAGTAAAGAATGAACTGCGAAAATAGACGAAATCGCGGAAACCAATAAAAAAATCGAAGAGAGTAATAAAGAGCTAACGGAAAGAGTCGTTGAAATCGGTTAGAGTAATAAAGAGCTAACTGTGAAAGTCGCGGAAATCGCTGAAAGAGTAAATATGGTCGATACTAAAATCAATGAACGGTTTAAGGTTTTTGAGACCACTATGCAAAAATCGTTTATTGAACAAGTAACACGTATGGAAGGCCGGTTCAAGGATCACATAAGCCGTTGCGAGAAGCAAACCCTAGACGTCTCAAGGAAGGTCGAATCTCTAGAGGTAAAGATTCACGCGGACGTGACCGAAACGCAACGACGAGTAGATAAATTAGACGCTTCAATTGTAGAGACGCGATCTAACATTGACTCTAATAAAGAGAGTGTCTTACAAACGTTAAACGACGAGATTTTGAAAGTACGACAGGAGGTACGAAGGAGATCTGCTCCAAATATTTTGGTACAAGGTCCTGTCGACGAGAAAAATCGCGTGTATTTTACGGGGGAAAATAACGAAAACCCCATTGAATTTTTATTAGCGTGTGAGAGTGAAATGGCTAGAGTAGGTTCCCGACTAGAAGATCAAGACAAAATACAGTGGGTGGTTAACGCGATGCGTGATTCGGCGCGTAAGTGGTATAACATTGTACGCGATAGAGTGTCCACATACGCGGAGTTCAAACAAAAATTTGAAAGCCGGTACTGGAACTCGCATACCCAACGACTTCTGCGCAATGAACTGGAATATGGCCGATTTGATAAGAAAATGGGTATTACCGCCGAAAATTATATAATCCAGCAGGTCGAACGCGCGAAGCATTTAACCCCAGCATTTGCGGAGATTGACATACTCACGAAGCCTGCCTACCATTTTAATCATAATATTAGAGTAGCTGTATTTACGCAGGGTATTCGCACGGTAAACGAACTCCTCATTCTAGTGTCCCAAAGTGAGACGGTTTTTGATTTTGGTGGGTGGCGTTATAATCCCGATTTTCGCCGAAATAATGAAGGGCAGAATACGCGACTACAGTACCATCAGCAAACGGATCAAAAACCGAGTACTAGTTCTACTCCACCCCAAACATCGTCAAAACCCCCAGATAAGACCTTTGAATACAAAGGCAAACAAAATATTGCTAGATCGAAAGGGCAATATAAGGGTAACGACGGGGCCCCGATTAGAGCTATGCAAACGGTTGAGATAGCTAGAACTGATACAATAGAGCAAGACAGCGATACTCCAAGTAATAAAGATCCCAACGAGAGGAGAAAGAACCGTAAGTTTCCAAAAAACTTGGAAACGGGCGCCTCCAGGGGGGAAGCGCCATAAATCATGCTAAAACCTATCGCAATAAAGTAGGTAAAAATAAGAAAAATGCTAGATTTAAGAAAAGTGATTTTTATACAGAAATTTGTACGCCAGTTGACAAAGTATTTCAACCGGAAGGCAAGGAACCGTGGTTGGCCGTCAACACAATGCAACAATGGGCACCTACAAATGTACGTCCGGTAGAGCAGGAAAGTGATGACGACGTTCCCACACAGTCAGCGTGGGAAGACGTAGAAATCATATCCGGGGACGCGTACGAATTCGACGAGTACATAGCGGAATATTGCCGAGCCACCCATAAAAATGCATACGATATACTGGATGCACTTTAAAGATAATGTAATTGGATAATAATAATAAAATTTAAAATAAATAACTTGTGATGTATAATATTATTAATAATAATTGTAGATAGCTTGTGTATTGATAATAATGTTTTTCTATCGCGGTAAATAATGAGCGTGTACAACTGAACGAGCACACAGCAGGAAATAGTTACGTCACGCGACAACTACCTGACCGACATTTGAAAACTAGGTCAAGCAATTAGCCGCGTGACGGGCGATAACGGTTCTAAATACTGTCAGCAAATTCTTTTGTACGCGTGCCACTGTTTACAAACAAAGATACTACCCGTTATAAAAACATTAATACGCAAATGATCGCAAATGTAATATTATTAACAAGAGTATGTAGAATTAAGTTGTATGTAATGAAATAATATTAACACACATGTATGTTTTTCTTTTGAATAAGTAATACAATGTATAGGTAATAAGAATAGTGATTACAGAATGTGTGTGTAATGATTAAAAAAAAAAATAACTGTAATTATTACATTCATTTTTTTTTTAAAGCGGGTGTGGGAATATATAACAGCACCAAATATTAACTATTTGGGGTTATATGTTGCCCGCATACTGAAAGCAGATTTAAATAAAAAGTAACAGTCAAAACTCCATTTGAATGTAGCGCATTGAAAATAATGCTGAGTAAAGCAACGCACACGTGGTCATTATGTAATCAGTTCGCTGTACAAGGAAGCGACCACACCCAAACTGTTAATTGTTAATATCTCGGAAACTAATAAATAAAGGCGAAATCCAATATAGCCAAAATGTTTACCGAAATATTAATAATGACGTGTGCAAATTTGATGCAATATAATTAACAAATGAAAGAGTTAATTAAAATAATTGAATAACTTCTGTAAAAATAGAGTTACAGTAATGAGATTTTAGTATGTTATAAAAATAATAATTTCTGACAGATTGTATATTTTAGATTTCACACAACTTGGTTTGCAACCAAGTTATTGCAAAATTAAATAAGCACAGGATATCCGTAGCGGGAGATTGGTTCCACCGGATAATTATAATAAGAATATTAGATAATAATATAAATTCTCCGTCTGTGGGAACCTAACTTCATTCTCACGGACCAAGGGATTTCAAAATTTTATGTGGTAGGGAGAGTGTGCCAGCCAATGAAATCATTTCACGCGAGCCCCGGCCAGTGCGGTGTTTTCTGGTTGAAAACTCACTCTTCTGTCAGTACTCACGAAGTTAAGACGTAGTCCTTCGATCGTCTAGTAACCAAAGTGGTGAAGATCAACAAGAAGACTCTACGTGGTCAACACACACGCAATTACGAACACACTAAGTACAGATCATCTGTATAGCTCGTAATTGTTGCGTAAAGGCGAGATACTCTTCAGTACATCAACCAAGCTTATTGTGTACTACCAGTTAGTCATAAGCACGCAAGAGATCCACCAGACTTCAAGACCAGACTTCAAGAATACAGCAGAGAGGCCGTCTAAATCATTGGTGAACAGCTGACGAGCAGAGCGACCACCCGAACGAAGCACACACACACACACGCTGACGTGCAACGTGCGAATCGACGAGGGACAAGAAGCAGTTCCAGCAGACAACAGCAGACGTTAAAATATTCACAAACAGCAAGGAAGCAGAGTGTTGCCGAATTTTGAACTCCACGACCGAATCCAGCAGTTCTAAGCAGATTACTTTCTCTAACCAAGGACTCGAATCGACGAGGGACAAATCGGAACGACATCCTCTTCAGTAACAGGAAAGCAAAATCCACTTATTTATTTTTCAGATCAAATTTTCTATTTTTCAATTAAAACATTGTAATTCAAATAATTCAGGTGCCAAACAAAAAGCAAAGACTCTAGTAATTAAAAAGTAAATTCGTTGTGATAATCTGTATAGCAGTTTAAGGCTTTAGTAAGTATAGTTAAGAAATAGAAGTAGTATAAAAGCGCTATACAAATCTTAACTGACAATCTAATTTTAGATCATACTGCAGTAGATCAGAAGTAGAATCACTAGAAATGAAATAACGTGAACTAGACTGTCACGTCTAATTTATTTTAATTAATTATTCTAATTAATTTCAGAGTTTTATATTTTGTTTCATGAACATTTAGATTCAATTAAATTAAATAAATTTAATTAAATTCAAATCAATTAATAAAGTAAAATTTAAATTGCAATTAACTCGCCAAAGAACGAGTTTAGTTTCTTTCAACTATTGACCAATCGAAAAACATCGATTCATTGTGTAGACTGTAAGAAATTCATAAGATAATAACCATTCTATTCTTGTGTGTTGTTGGTGTAATAAACAACGTTTTATTACCCCATACAACAGTGTTTTATTGTTGTACGATAAAGCCTACCAGTCTCACAAAACTCTCCCCCTTTAAAGTAACCTATTTTGTGTGTTGTTGTAATAAATTTGAGATTACTAGCTTGCGAACTTCAAATCCAAAATCCACACGCCCTAGTCGGAAGAATCTGCAAGATCAGACAGCAGGTGGGTACTCACACACAACACAACATAACAATAACGCATAGAAGTAGAGTTATAAATGGCGGCCAACGTGGGGCCCGGCACACGTACATCAAATTAAATTCACGTTCAGAACGACATATAACTAAAGTTATAAATGTTGCCCGGAACGTGGGGCGCGATTGAATTAAATTAATTAAATCACAACGAGATTGAAACGCCACATTTGTAGTAAAGTTATAAATGGCGCTCCAATCTCGTGGGGCTCGAGAAAATTAATTAAATTCAATTTAAATTTAATTTTCACTTTAAAACAAACTTTGCTGTTTTAATTCATAAAACAGCTGGCGTCCAACTAAACAATCCCCAAAGAGTTTTGTGACTGGTGTTCGTACAGCAGTAAAGTTATTGTGTGTATTGGAAACTGTTTTGTGTATTTTAAATTGTTTATATTTGAAATTGCTGTGTATTTAAAATGGATACGGAAAAAATGTTTAAACAGTTATTACAAGAAATGAAACAAAACGCGGCTAAAGCGGAACAAGCTAACGCGGATTTGACCGCTAAAATAGACGCGAAATTTGAACAGAGTGCAGCCAAAGCTGAGCTCAGTATAGCGGAATTAACTTCTAAAATCGAAGCGCAAAAAGTTAGTCTAACCGAAAAATTAGATCAAAGTAATGCTGACATAAACGCCGAGATTAAGCAAAGTAATAAAGAAAGTAGTAAAGAATGAACTGCGAAAATAGACGAAATCGCGGAAACCAATAAAAAAATCGAAGAGAGTAATAAAGAGCTAACGGAAAGAGTCGTTGAAATCGGTTAGAGTAATAAAGAGCTAACTGTGAAAGTCGCGGAAATCGCTGAAAGAGTAAATATGGTCGATACTAAAATCAATGAACGGTTTAAGGTTTTTGAGACCACTATGCAAAAATCGTTTATTGAACAAGTAACACGTATGGAAGGCCGGTTCAAGGATCACATAAGCCGTTGCGAGAAGCAAACCCTAGACGTCTCAAGGAAGGTCGAATCTCTAGAGGTAAAGATTCACGCGGACGTGACCGAAACGCAACGACGAGTAGATAAATTAGACGCTTCAATTGTAGAGACGCGATCTAACATTGACTCTAATAAAGAGAGTGTCTTACAAACGTTAAACGACGAGATTTTGAAAGTACGACAGGAGGTACGAAGGAGATCTGCTCCAAATATTTTGGTACAAGGTCCTGTCGACGAGAAAAATCGCGTGTATTTTACGGGGGAAAATAACGAAAACCCCATTGAATTTTTATTAGCGTGTGAGAGTGAAATGGCTAGAGTAGGTTCCCGACTAGAAGATCAAGACAAAATACAGTGGGTGGTTAACGCGATGCGTGATTCGGCGCGTAAGTGGTATAACATTGTACGCGATAGAGTGTCCACATACGCGGAGTTCAAACAAAAATTTGAAAGCCGGTACTGGAACTCGCATACCCAACGACTTCTGCGCAATGAACTGGAATATGGCCGATTTGATAAGAAAATGGGTATTACCGCCGAAAATTATATAATCCAGCAGGTCGAACGCGCGAAGCATTTAACCCCAGCATTTGCGGAGATTGACATACTCACGAAGCCTGCCTACCATTTTAATCATAATATTAGAGTAGCTGTATTTACGCAGGGTATTCGCACGGTAAACGAACTCCTCATTCTAGTGTCCCAAAGTGAGACGGTTTTTGATTTTGGTGGGTGGCGTTATAATCCCGATTTTCGCCGAAATAATGAAGGGCAGAATACGCGACTACAGTACCATCAGCAAACGGATCAAAAACCGAGTACTAGTTCTACTCCACCCCAAACATCGTCAAAACCCCCAGATAAGACCTTTGAATACAAAGGCAAACAAAATATTGCTAGATCGAAAGGGCAATATAAGGGTAACGACGGGGCCCCGATTAGAGCTATGCAAACGGTTGAGATAGCTAGAACTGATACAATAGAGCAAGACAGCGATACTCCAAGTAATAAAGATCCCAACGAGAGGAGAAAGAACCGTAAGTTTCCAAAAAACTTGGAAACGGGCGCCTCCAGGGGGGAAGCGCCATAAATCATGCTAAAACCTATCGCAATAAAGTAGGTAAAAATAAGAAAAATGCTAGATTTAAGAAAAGTGATTTTTATACAGAAATTTGTACGCCAGTTGACAAAGTATTTCAACCGGAAGGCAAGGAACCGTGGTTGGCCGTCAACACAATGCAACAATGGGCACCTACAAATGTACGTCCGGTAGAGCAGGAAAGTGATGACGACGTTCCCACACAGTCAGCGTGGGAAGACGTAGAAATCATATCCGGGGACGCGTACGAATTCGACGAGTACATAGCGGAATATTGCCGAGCCACCCATAAAAATGCATACGATATACTGGATGCACTTTAAAGATAATGTAATTGGATAATAATAATAAAATTTAAAATAAATAACTTGTGATGTATAATATTATTAATAATAATTGTAGATAGCTTGTGTATTGATAATAATGTTTTTCTATCGCGGTAAATAATGAGCGTGTACAACTGAACGAGCACACAGCAGGAAATAGTTACGTCACGCGACAACTACCTGACCGACATTTGAAAACTAGGTCAAGCAATTAGCCGCGTGACGGGCGATAACGGTTCTAAATACTGTCAGCAAATTCTTTTGTACGCGTGCCACTGTTTACAAACAAAGATACTACCCGTTATAAAAACATTAATACGCAAATGATCGCAAATGTAATATTATTAACAAGAGTATGTAGAATTAAGTTGTATGTAATGAAATAATATTAACACACATGTATGTTTTTCTTTTGAATAAGTAATACAATGTATAGGTAATAAGAATAGTGATTACAGAATGTGTGTGTAATGATTAAAAAAAAAAAATAACTGTAATTATTACATTCATTTTTTTTTTAAAGCGGGTGTGGGAATATATAACAGCACCAAATATTAACTATTTGGGGTTATATGTTGCCCGCATACTGAAAGCAGATTTAAATAAAAAGTAACAGTCAAAACTCCATTTGAATGTAGCGCATTGAAAATAATGCTGAGTAAAGCAACGCACACGTGGTCATTATGTAATCAGTTCGCTGTACAAGGAAGCGACCACACCCAAACTGTTAATTGTTAATATCTCGGAAACTAATAAATAAAGGCGAAATCCAATATAGCCAAAATGTTTACCGAAATATTAATAATGACGTGTGCAAATTTGATGCAATATAATTAACAAATGAAAGAGTTAATTAAAATAATTGAATAACTTCTGTAAAAATAGAGTTACAGTAATGAGATTTTAGTATGTTATAAAAATAATAATTTCTGACAGATTGTATATTTTAGATTTCACACAACTTGGTTTGCAACCAAGTTATTGCAAAATTAAATAAGCACAGGATATCCGTAGCGGGAGATTGGTTCCACCGGATAATTATAATAAGAATATTAGATAATAATATAAATTCTCCGTCTGTGGGAACCTAACTTCATTCTCACGGACCAAGGGATTTCAAAATTTTATGTGGTAGGGAGAGTGTGCCAGCCAATGAAATCATTTCACGCGAGCCCCGGCCAGTGCGGTGTTTTCTGGTTGAAAACTCACTCTTCTGTCAGTACTCACGAAGTTAAGACGTAGTCCTTCGATCGTCTAGTAACCAAAGTGGTGAAGATCAACAAGAAGACTCTACGTGGTCAACACACACGCAATTACGAACACACTAAGTACAGATCATCTGTATAGCTCGTAATTGTTGCGTAAAGGCGAGATACTCTTCAGTACATCAACCAAGCTTATTGTGTACTACCAGTTAGTCATAAGCACGCAAGAGATCCACCAGACTTCAAGACCAGACTTCAAGAATACAGCAGAGAGGCCGTCTAAATCATTGGTGAACAGCTGACGAGCAGAGCGACCACCCGAACGAAGCACACACACACACACGCTGACGTGCAACGTGCGAATCGACGAGGGACAAGAAGCAGTTCCAGCAGACAACAGCAGACGTTAAAATATTCACAAACAGCAAGGAAGCAGAGTGTTGCCGAATTTTGAACTCCACGACCGAATCCAGCAGTTCTAAGCAGATTACTTTCTCTAACCAAGGACTCGAATCGACGAGGGACAAATCGGAACGACATCCTCTTCAGTAACAGGAAAGCAAAATCCACTTATTTATTTTTCAGATCAAATTTTCTATTTTTCAATTAAAACATTGTAATTCAAATAATTCAGGTGCCAAACAAAAAGCAAAGACTCTAGTAATTAAAAAGTAAATTCGTTGTGATAATCTGTATAGCAGTTTAAGGCTTTAGTAAGTATAGTTAAGAAATAGAAGTAGTATAAAAGCGCTATACAAATCTTAACTGACAATCTAATTTTAGATCATACTGCAGTAGATCAGAAGTAGAATCACTAGAAATGAAATAACGTGAACTAGACTGTCACGTCTAATTTAGTTTAATTAATTATTCTAATTAATTTCAGAGTTTTATATTTTGTTTCATGAACATTTAGATTCAATTAAATAAAATAAATTTAATTAAATTCAAATCAATTAATAAAGTAAAATTTAAATTGCAATTAACTCGCCAAAGAACGAGTTCAGTTTCTTTCAACTATTGACCAATCGAAAAACATCGATTCATTGTGTAGACTGTAAGAAATTCATAAGATAATAACCATTCTATTCTTGTGTGTTGTTGGTGTAATAAACAACGTTTTATTACCCCATACAACAGTGTTTTATTGTTGTACGATAAAGCCTACCAGTCTCACAAAACTCTCCCCCTTTAAAGTAACCTATTTTGTGTGTTGTTGTAATAAATTTGAGATTACTAGCTTGCGAACTTCAAATCCAAAATCCGCACGCCCTAGTCGGAAGAATCTGCAAGATCAGACAGCAGGTGGGTACTCACACACAACACAACATAACAATAACGCATAGAAGTAGAGTTATAAATGGCGGCCAACGTGGGGCCCGGCACACGTACATCAAATTAAATTCACGTTCAGAACGACATATAACTAAAGTTATAAATGTTGCCCGGAACGTGGGGCGCGATTGAATTAAATTAATTAAATCACAACGAGATTGAAACGCCACATTTGTAGTAAAGTTATAAATGGCGCTCCAATCTCGTGGGGCTCGAGAAAATTAATTAAATTCAATTTAAATTTAATTTTCACTTTAAAACAAACTTTGCTGTTTTAATTCATAAAACAGCTGGCGTCCAACTAAACAATCCCCAAAGAGTTTTGTGACTGGTGTTCGTACAGCAGTAAAGTTATTGTGTGTATTGGAAACTGTTTTGTGTATTTTAAATTGTTTATATTTGAAATTGCTGTGTATTTAAAATGGATACGGAAAAAATGTTTAAACAGTTATTACAAGAAATGAAACAAAACGCGGCTAAAGCGGAACAAGCTAACGCGGATTTGACCGCTAAAATAGACGCGAAATTTGAACAGAGTGCAGCCAAAGCTGAGCTCAGTATAGCGGAATTAACTTCTAAAATCGAAGCGCAAAAAGTTAGTCTAACCGAAAAATTAGATCAAAGTAATGCT
The DNA here is from genome assembly GCA_034769895.1 of Magicicada septendecula. Taxonomy (NCBI): domain Eukaryota; kingdom Metazoa; phylum Arthropoda; class Insecta; order Hemiptera; family Cicadidae; genus Magicicada; species Magicicada septendecula. The sequence goes on from CM068367.1 coordinate 762,317,196, forward strand.
GACATAAACGCCGAGATTAAGCAAAGTAATAAAGAAAGTAGTAAAGAATGAACTGCGAAAATAGACGAAATCGCGGAAACCAATAAAAAAATCGAAGAGAGTAATAAAGAGCTAACGGAAAGAGTCGTTGAAATCGGTTAGAGTAATAAAGAGCTAACTGTGAAAGTCGCGGAAATCGCTGAAAGAGTAAATACGGTCGATACTAAAATCAATGAACGGTTTAAGGTTTTTGAGACCACTATGCAAAAATCGTTTATTGAACAAGTAACACGTATGGAAGGCCGGTTCAAGGATCACATAAGCCGTTGCGAGAAGCAAACCCTAGACGTCTCAAGGAAGGTCGAATCTCTAGAGGTAAAGATTCACGCGGACGTGACCGAAACGCAACGACGAGTAGATAAATTAGACGCTTCAATTGTAGAGACGCGATCTAACATTGACTCTAATAAAGAGAGTGTCTTACAAACGTTAAACGACGAGATTTTGAAAGTACGACAGGAGGTACGAAGGAGATCTGCTCCAAATATTTTGGTACAAGGTCCTGTCGACGAGAAAAATCGCGTGTATTTTACGGGGGAAAATAACGAAAACCCCATTGAATTTTTATTAGCGTGTGAGAGTGAAATGGCTAGAGTAGGTTCCCGACTAGAAGATCAAGACAAAATACAGTGGGTGGTTAACGCGATGCGTGATTCGGCGCGTAAGTGGTATAACATTGTACGCGATAGAGTGTCCACATACGCGGAGTTCAAACAAAAATTTGAAAGCCGCTACTGGAACTCGCATACCCAACGACTTCTGCGCAATGAACTGGAATATGGCCGATTTGATAAGAAAATGGGTATTACCGCCGAAAATTATATAATCCAGCAGGTCGAACGCGCGAAGCATTTAACCCCAGCATTTGCGGAGATTGACATAGTCACGAAGCTTGCCTACCATTTTAATCATAATATTAGAGTAGCTGTATTTACGCAGGGTATTCGCACGGTAAACGAACTCCTCATTCTAGTGTCCCAAAGTGAGACGGTTTTTGATTTTGGTGGGTGGCGTTATAATCCCGATTTTCGCCGAAATAATGAAGGGCAGAATACGCGACTACAGTACCATCAGCAAACGGATCAAAAACCGAGTACTAGTTCTACTCCACCCCAAACATCGTCAAAACCCCCAGATAAGACCTTTGAATACAAAGGCAAACAAAATATTGCTAGATCGAAAGGGCAATATAAGGGTAACGACGGGGCCCCGATTAGAGCTATGCAAACGGTTGAGATAGCTAGAACTGATACAATAGAGCAAGACAGCGATACTCCAAGTAATAAAGATCCCAACGAGAGGAGAAAGAACCGTAAGTTTCCAAAAAACTTGGAAACGGGCGCCTCCAGGGGGGAAGCGCCATAAATCATGCTAAAACCTATCGCAATAAAGTAGGTAAAAATAAGAAAAATGCTAGATTTAAGAAAAGTGATTTTTATACAGAAATTTGTACGCCAGTTGACAAAGTATTTCAACCGGAAGGCAAGGAACCGTGGTTGGCCGTCAACACAATGCAACAATGGGCACCGACAAATGTACGTCCGGTAGAGCAGGAAAGTGATGAGGACGTTCCCACACAGTCAGCGTGGGAAGACGTAGAAATCATATCCGGGGACGCGTACGAATTCGACGAGTACATAGCGGAATATTGCCGAGCCACCCATAAAAATGCATACGATATACTGGATGCACTTTAAAGATAATGTAATTGGATAATAATAATAAAATTTAAAATAAATAACTTGTGATGTATAATATTATTAATAATAATTGTAGATAGCTTGTGTATTGATAATAATGTTTTTCTATCGCGGTAAATAATGAGCGTGTACAACTGAACGAGCACACAGCAGGAAATAGTTACGTCACGCGACAACTACCTGACCGACATTTGAAAACTAGGTCAAGCAATTAGCCGCGTGACGGGCGATAACGGTTCTAAATACTGTCAGCAAATTCTTTTGTACGCGTGCCACTGTTTACAAACAAAGATACTACCCGTTATAAAAACATTAATACGCAAATGATCGCAAATGTAATATTATTAACAAGAGTATGTAGAATTAAGTTGTATGTAATGAAATAATATTAACACACATGTATGTTTTTCTTTTGAATAAGTAATACAATGTATAGGTAATAAGAATAGTGATTACAGAATGTGTGTGTAATGATTAAGAAAAAAAAAATAACTGTAATTATTACATTCATTTTTTTTTTAAAGCGGGTGTGGGAATATATAACAGCACCAAATATTAACTATTTGGGGTTATATGTTGCCCGCATACTGAAAGCAGATTTAAATAAAAAGTAACAGTCAAAACTCCATTTGAATGTAGCGCATTGAAAATAATGCTGAGTAAAGCAACGCACACGTGGTCATTATGTAATCAGTTCGCTGTACAAGGAAGCGACCACACCCAAACTGTTAATTGTTAATATCTCGGAAACTAATAAATAAAGGCGAAATCCAATATAGCCAAAATGTTTACCGAAATATTAATAATGACGTGTGCAAATTTGATGCAATATAATTAACAAATGAAAGAGTTAATTAAAATAATTGAATAACTTCTGTAAAAATAGAGTTACAGTAATGAGATTTTAGTATGTTATAAAAATAATAATTTCTGACAGATTGTATATTTTAGATTTCACACAACTTGGTTTGCAACCAAGTTATTGCAAAATTAAATAAGCACAGGATATCCGTAGCGGGAAATTGGTTCCACCGGATAATTATAATAAGAATATTAGATAATAATATAAATTCTCCGTCTGTGGGAACCTAACTTCATTCTCACGGACCAAGGGAATTCAAAATTTTATGTGGTAGGGAGAGTGTGCCAGCCAATGAAATCATTTCACGCGAGCCCCGGCCAGTGCGGTGTTTTCTGGTTGAAAACTCACTCTTCTGTCAGTACTCACGAAGTTAAGACGTAGTCCTTCGATCGTCTAGTAACCAAAGTGGTGAAGATCAACAAGAAGACTCTACGTGGTCAACACACACGCAATTACGAACACACTAAGTACAGATCATCTGTATAGCTCGTAATTGTTGCGTAAAGGCGAGATACTCTTCAGTACATCAACCAAGCTTATTGTGTACTACCAGTTAGTCATAAGCACGCAAGAGATCCACCAGACTTCAAGACCAGACTTCAAGAATACAGCAGAGAGGCCGTCTAAATCATTGGTGAACAGCTGACGAGCAGAGCGACCACCCGAACGAAGCACACACACACACACGCTGACGTGCAACGTGCGAATCGACGAGGGACAAGAAGCAGTTCCAGCAGACAACAGCAGACGTTAAAATATTCACAAACAGCAAGGAAGCAGAGTGTTGCCGAATTTTGAACTCCACGACCGAATCCAGCAGTTCTAAGCAGATTACTTTCTCTAACCAAGGACTCGAATCGACGAGGGACAAATCGGAACGACATCCTCTTCAGTAACAGGAAAGCAAAATCCACTTATTTATTTTTCAGATCAAATTTTCTATTTTTCAATTAAAACATTGTAATTCAAATAATTCAGGTGCCAAACAAAAAGCAAAGACTCTAGTAATTAAAAAGTAAATTCGTTGTGATAATCTGTATAGCAGTTTAAGGCTTTAGTAAGTATAGTTAAGAAATAGAAGTAGTATAAAAGCGCTATACAAATCTTAACTGACAATCTAATTTTAGATCATACTGCAGTAGATCAGAAGTAGAATCACTAGAAATGAAATAACGTGAACTAGACTGTCACGTCTAATTTATTTTAATTAATTATTCTAATTAATTTCAGAGTTTTATATTTTGTTTCATGAACATTTAGATTCAATTAAATTAAATAAATTTAATTAAATTCAAATCAATTAATAAAGTAAAATTTAAATTGCAATTAACTCGCCAAAGAACGAGTTCAGTTTCTTTCAACTATTGACCAATCGAAAAACATCGATTCATTGTGTAGACTGTAAGAAATTCATAAGATAATAACCATTCTATTCTTGTGTGTTGTTGGTGTAATAAACAACGTTTTATTACCCCATACAACAGTGTTTTATTGTTGTACGATAAAGCCTACCAGTCTCACAAAACTCTCCCCCTTTAAAGTAACCTATTTTGTGTGTTGTTGTAATAAATTTGAGATTACTAGCTTGCGAACTTCAAATCCAAAATCCGCACGCCCTAGTCGGAAGAATCTGCAAGATCAGACAGCAGGTGGGTACTCACACACAACACAACATAACAATAACGCATAGAAGTAGAGTTATAAATGGCGGCCAACGTGGGGCCCGGCAAACGTACATCAAATTAAATTCACGTTCAGAACGACATATAACTAAAGTTATAAATGTTGCCCGGAACGTGGGGCGCGATTGAATTAAATTAATTAAATCACAACGAGATTGAAACGCCACATTTGTAGTAAAGTTATAAATGGCGCTCCAATCTCGTGGGGCTCGAGAAAATTAATTAAATTCAATTTAAATTTAATTTTCACTTTAAAACAAACTTTGCTGTTTTAATTCATAAAACAGCTGGCGTCCAACTAAACAATCCCCAAAGAGTTTTGTGACTGGTGTTCGTACAGCAGTAAAGTTATTGTGTGTATTGGAAACTGTTTTGTGTATTTTAAATTGTTTATATTTGAAATTGCTGTGTATTTAAAATGGATACGGAAAAAATGTTTAAACAGTTATTACAAGAAATGAAACAAAACGCGGCTAAAGCGGAACAAGCTAACGCGGATTTGACCGCTAAAATAGACGCGAAATTTGAACAGAGTGCAGCCAAAGCTGAGCTCAGTATAGCGGAATTAACTTCTAAAATCGAAGCGCAAAAAGTTAGTCTAACCGAAAAATTAGATCAAAGTAATGCTGACATAAACGCCGAGATTAAGCAAAGTAATAAAGAAAGTAGTAAAGAATGAACTGCGAAAATAGACGAAATCGCGGAAACCAATAAAAAAATCGAAGAGAGTAATAAAGAGCTAACGGAAAGAGTCGTTGAAATCGGTTAGAGTAATAAAGAGCTAACTGTGAAAGTCGCGGAAATCGCTGAAAGAGTAAATACGGTCGATACTAAAATCAATGAACGGTTTAAGGTTTTTGAGACCACTATGCAAAAATCGTTTATTGAACAAGTAACACGTATGGAAGGCCGGTTCAAGGATCACATAAGCCGTTGCGAGAAGCAAACCCTAGACGTCTCAAGGAAGGTCGAATCTCTAGAGGTAAAGATTCACGCGGACGTGACCGAAACGCAACGACGAGTAGATAAATTAGACGCTTCAATTGTAGAGACGCGATCTAACATTGACTCTAATAAAGAGAGTGTCTTACAAACGTTAAACGACGAGATTTTGAAAGTACGACAGGAGGTACGAAGGAGATCTGCTCCAAATATTTTGGTACAAGGTCCTGTCGACGAGAAAAATCGCGTGTATTTTACGGGGGAAAATAACGAAAACCCCATTGAATTTTTATTAGCGTGTGAGAGTGAAATGGCTAGAGTAGGTTCCCGACTAGAAGATCAAGACAAAATACAGTGGGTGGTTAACGCGATGCGTGATTCGGCGCGTAAGTGGTATAACATTGTACGCGATAGAGTGTCCACATACGCGGAGTTCAAACAAAAATTTGAAAGCCGCTACTGGAACTCGCATACCCAACGACTTCTGCGCAATGAACTGGAATATGGCCGATTTGATAAGAAAATGGGTATTACCGCCGAAAATTATATAATCCAGCAGGTCGAACGCGCGAAGCATTTAACCCCAGCATTTGCGGAGATTGACATAGTCACGAAGCTTGCCTACCATTTTAATCATAATATTAGAGTAGCTGTATTTACGCAGGGTATTCGCACGGTAAACGAACTCCTCATTCTAGTGTCCCAAAGTGAGACGGTTTTTGATTTTGGTGGGTGGCGTTATAATCCCGATTTTCGCCGAAATAATGAAGGGCAAAATACGCGACTACAGTACCATCAGCAAACGGATCAAAAACCGAGTACTAGTTCTACTCCACCCCAAACATCGTCAAAACCCCCAGATAAGACCTTTGAATACAAAGGCAAACAAAATATTGCTAGATCGAAAGGGCAATATAAGGGTAACGACGGGGCCCCGATTAGAGCTATGCAAACGGTTGAGATAGCTAGAACTGATACAATAGAGCAAGACAGCGATACTCCAAGTAATAAAGATCCCAACGAGAGGAGAAAGAACCGTAAGTTTCCAAAAAACTTGGAAACGGGCGCCTCCAGGGGGGAAGCGCCATAAATCATGCTAAAACCTATCGCAATAAAGTAGGTAAAAATAAGAAAAATGCTAGATTTAAGAAAAGTGATTTTTATACAGAAATTTGTACGCCAGTTGACAAAGTATTTCAACCGGAAGGCAAGGAACCGTGGTTGGCCGTCAACACAATGCAACAATGGGCACCGACAAATGTACGTCCGGTAGAGCAGGAAAGTGATGAGGACGTTCCCACACAGTCAGCGTGGGAAGACGTAGAAATCATATCCGGGGACGCGTACGAATTCGACGAGTACATAGCGGAATATTGCCGAGCCACCCATAAAAATGCATACGATATACAGGATGCACTTTAAAGATAATGTAATTGGATAATAATAATAAAATTTAAAATAAATAACTTGTGATGTATAATATTATTAATAATAATTGTAGATAGCTTGTGTATTGATAATAATGTTTTTCTATCGCGGTAAATAATGAGCGTGTAGAACTGAACGAGCACACAGCAGGAAATAGTTACGTCACGCGACAACTACCTGACCGACATTTGAAAACTAGGTCAAGCAATTAGCCGCGTGACGGGCGATAACGGTTCTAAATACTGTCAGCAAATTCTTTTGTACGCGTGCCACTGTTTACAAACAAAGATACTACCCGTTATAAAAACATTAATACGCAAATGATCGCAAATGTAATATTATTAACAAGAGTATGTAGAATTAAGTTGTATGTAATGAAATAATATTAACACACATGTATGTTTTTCTTTTGAATAAGTAATACAATGTATAGGTAATAAGAATAGTGATTACAGAATATGTGTGTAATGATTAAGAAAAAAAAAAATAACTGTAATTATTACATTCATTTTTTTTTTAAAGCGGGTGTGGGAATATATAACAGCACCAAATATTAACTATTTGGGGTTATATGTTGCCCGCATACTGAAAGCAGATTTAAATAAAAAGTAACAGTCAAAACTCCATTTGAATGTAGCGCATTGAAAATAATGCTGTGTAAAGCAACGCACACGTGGTCATTATGTAATCAGTTCGCTGTACAAGGAAGCGACCACACCCAAACTGTTAATTGTTAATATCTCGGAAACTAATAAATAAAGGCGAAATCCAATATAGCCAAAATGTTTACCGAAATATTAATAATGACGTGTGCAAATTTGATGCAATATAATTAACAAATGAAAGAGTTAATTAAAATAATTGAATAACTTCTGTAAAAATAGAGTTACAGTAATGAGATTTTAGTATGTTATAAAAATAATAATTTCTGACAGATTGTATATTTTAGATTTCACACAACTTGGTTTGCAACCAAGTTATTGCAAAATTAAATAAGCACAGGATATCCGTAGAGGGAAATTGGTTCCACCGGATAATTATAATAAGAATATTAGATAATAATATAAATTCTCCGTCTGTGGGAACCTAACTTCATTCTCACGGACCAAGGGAATTCAAAATTTTATGTGGTAGGGAGAGTGTGCCAGCCAATGAAATCATTTCACGCGAGCCCCGGCCAGTGCGGTGTTTTCTGGTTGAAAACTCACTCTTCTGTCAGTACTCACGAAGTTAAGACGTAGTCCTTCGATCGTCTAGTAACCAAAGTGGTGAAGATCAACAAGAAGACTCTACGTGGTCAACACACACGCAATTACGAACACACTAAGTACAGATCATCTGTATAGCTCGTAATTGTTGCGTAAAGGCGAGATACTCTTCAGTACATCAACCAAGCTTATTGTGTACTACCAGTTAGTCATAAGCACGCAAGAGATCCACCAGACTTCAAGACCAGACTTCAAGAATACAGCAGAGAGGCCGTCTAAATCATTGGTGAACAGCTGACGAGCAGAGCGACCACCCGAACGAAGCACACACACACACACACGCTGACGTGCAACGTGCGAATCGACGAGGGACAAGAAGCAGTTCCAGCAGACAACAGCAGACGTTAAAATATTCACAAACAGCAAGGAAGCAGAGTGTTGCCGAATTTTGAACTCCACGACCGAATCCAGCAGTTCTAAGCAGATTACTTTCTCTAACCAAGGACTCGAATCGACGAGGGACAAATCGGAACGACATCCTCTTCAGTAACAGGAAAGCAAAATCCACTTATTTATTTTTCAGATCAAATTTTCTATTTTTCAATTAAAACATTGTAATTCAAATAATTCAGGTGCCAAACAAAAAGCAAAGACTCTAGTAATTAAAAAGTAAATTCGTTGTGATAATCTGTATAGCAGTTTAAGGCTTTAGTAAGTATAGTTAAGAAATAGAAGTAGTATAAAAGCGCTATACAAATCTTAACTGACAATCTAATTTTAGATCATACTGCAGTAGATCAGAAGTAGAATCACTAGAAATGAAATAACGTGAACTAGACTGTCACGTCTAATTTATTTTAATTAATTATTCTAATTAATTTCAGAGTTTTATATTTTGTTTCATGAACATTTAGATTCAATTAAATAAAATAAATTTAATTAAATTCAAATCAATTAATAAAGTAAAATTTAAATTGCAATTAACTCGCCAAAGAACGAGTTCAGTTTCTTTCAACTATTGACCAATCGAAAAACATCGATTCATTGTGTAGACTGTAAGAAATTCATAAGATAATAACCATTCTATTCTTGTGTGTTGTTGGTGTAATAAACAACGTTTTATTACCCCATACAACAGTGTTTTATTGTTGTACGATAAAGCCTACCAGTCTCACAAAACTCTCCCCCTTTAAAGTAACCTATTTTGTGTGTTGTTGTAATAAATTTGAGATTACTAGCTTGCGAACTTCAAATCCAAAATCCGCACGCCCTAGTCGGAAGAATCTGCAAGATCAGACAGCAGGTGGGTACTCACACACAACACAACATAACAATAACGCATAGAAGTAGAGTTATAAATGGCGGCCAACGTGGGGCCCGGCAAACGTACATCAAATTAAATTCACGTTCAGAACGACATATAACTAAAGTTATAAATGTTGCCCGGAACGTGGGGCGCGATTGAATTAAATTAATTAAATCACAACGAGATTGAAACGCCACATTTGTAGTAAAGTTATAAATGGCGCTCCAATCTCGTGGGGCTCGAGAAAATTAATTAAATTCAATTTAAATTTAATTTTCACTTTAAAACAAACTTTGCTGTTTTAATTCATAAAACAGCTGGCGTCCAACTAAACAATCCCCAAAGAGTTTTGTGACTGGTGTTCGTACAGCAGTAAAGTTATTGTGTGTATTGGAAACTGTTTTGTGTATTTTAAATTGTTTATATTTGAAATTGCTGTGTATTTAAAATGGATACGGAAAAAATGTTTAAACAGTTATTACAAGAAATGAAACAAAACGCGGCTAAAGCGGAACAAGCTAACGCGGATTTGACCGCTAAAATAGACGCGAAATTTGAACAGAGTGCAGCCAAAGCTGAGCTCAGTATAGCGGAATTAACTTCTAAAATCGAAGCGCAAAAAGTTAGTCTAACCGAAAAATTAGATCAAAGTAATGCTGACATAAACGCCGAGATTAAGCAAAGTAATAAAGAAAGTAGTAAAGAATGAACTGCGAAAATAGACGAAATCGCGGAAACCAATAAAAAAATCGAAGAGAGTAATAAAGAGCTAACGGAAAGAGTCGTTGAAATCGGTTAGAGTAATAAAGAGCTAACTGTGAAAGTCGCGGAAATCGCTGAAAGAGTAAATACGGTCGATACTAAAATCAATGAACGGTTTAAGGTTTTTGAGACCACTATGCAAAAATCGTTTATTGAACAAGTAACACGTATGGAAGGCCGGTTCAAGGATCACATAAGCCGTTGCGAGAAGCAAACCCTAGACGTCTCAAGGAAGGTCGAATCTCTAGAGGTAAAGATTCACGCGGACGTGACCGAAACGCAACGACGAGTAGATAAATTAGACGCTTCAATTGTAGAGACGCGATCTAACATTGACTCTAATAAAGAGAGTGTCTTACAAACGTTAAACGACGAGATTTTGAAAGTACGACAGGAGGTACGAAGGAGATCTGCTCCAAATATTTTGGTACAAGGTCCTGTCGACGAGAAAAATCGCGTGTATTTTACGGGGGAAAATAACGAAAACCCCATTGAATTTTTATTAGCGTGTGAGAGTGAAATGGCTAGAGTAGGTTCCCGACTAGAAGATCAAGACAAAATACAGTGGGTGGTTAACGCGATGCGTGATTCGGCGCGTAAGTGGTATAACATTGTACGCGATAGAGTGTCCACATACGCGGAGTTCAAACAAAAATTTGAAAGCCGCTACTGGAACTCGCATACCCAACGACTTCTGCGCAATGAACTGGAATATGGCCGATTTGATAAGAAAATGGGTATTACCGCCGAAAATTATATAATCCAGCAGGTCGAACGCGCGAAGCATTTAACCCCAGCATTTGCGGAGATTGACATAGTCACGAAGCTTGCCTACCATTTTAATCATAATATTAGAGTAGCTGTATTTACGCAGGGTATTCGCACGGTAAACGAACTCCTCATTCTAGTGTCCCAAAGTGAGACGGTTTTTGATTTTGGTGGGTGGCGTTATAATCCCGATTTTCGCCGAAATAATGAAGGGCAGAATACGCGACTACAGTACCATCAGCAAACGGATCAAAAACCGAGTACTAGTTCTACTCCACCCCAAACATCGTCAAAACCCCCAGATAAGACCTTTGAATACAAAGGCAAACAAAATATTGCTAGATCGAAAGGGCAATATAAGGGTAACGACGGGGCCCCGATTAGAGCTATGCAAACGGTTGAGATAGCTAGAACTGATACAATAGAGCAAGACAGCGATACTCCAAGTAATAAAGATCCCAACGAGAGGAGAAAGAACCGTAAGTTTCCAAAAAACTTGGAAACGGGCGCCTCCAGGGGGGAAGCGCCATAAATCATGCTAAAACCTATCGCAATAAAGTAGGTAAAAATAAGAAAAATGCTAGATTTAAGAAAAGTGATTTTTATACAGAAATTTGTACGCCAGTTGACAAAGTATTTCAACCGGAAGGCAAGGAACCGTGGTTGGCCGTCAACACAATGCAACAATGGGCACCGACAAATGTACGTCCGGTAGAGCAGGAAAGTGATGAGGACGGTCCCACACAGTCAGCGTGGGAAGACGTAGAAATCATATCCGGGGACGCGTACGAATTCGACGAGTACGTAGCGGAATATTGCCGAGCCACCCATAAAAATGCATACGATATACTGGATGCACTTTAAAGATAATGTAATTGGATAATAATAATAAAATTTAAAATAAATAACTTGTGATGTATAATATTATTAAGAATAATTGTAGATAGCTTGTGTATTGATAATAATGTTTTTCTATCGCGGTAAATAATGAGCGTGTAGAACTGAACGAGCACACAGCAGGAAATAGTTACGTCACGCGACAACTACCTGACCGACATTTGAAAACTAGGTCAAGCAATTAGCCGCGTGACGGGCGATAACGGTTCTAAATACTGTCAGCAAATTCTTTTGTACGCGTGCCACTGTTTACAAACAAAGATACTACCCGTTATAAAAACATTAATACGCAAATGATCGCAAATGTAATATTATTAACAAGAGTATGTAGAATTAAGTTGTATGTAATGAAATAATATTAACACACATGTATGTTTTTCTTCTGAATAAGTAATACAATGTATAGGTAATAAGAATAGTGATTACAGAATATGTGTGTAATGATTAAGAAAAAAAAATAACTGTAATTATTACATTCATTTTTTTTTTAAAGCGGGTGTGGGAATATATAACAGCACCAAATATTAACTATTTGGGGTTATATGTTGCCCGCATACTGAAAGCAGATTTAAATAAAAAGTAACAGTCAAAACTCCATTTGAATGTAGCGCATTGAAAATAATGCTGTGTAAAGCAACGCACACGTGGTCATTATGTAATCAGTTCGCTGTACAAGGAAGCGACCACACCCAAACTGTTAATTGTTAATATCTCGGAAACTAATAAATAAAGGCGAAATCCAATATAGCCAAAATGTTTACCGAAATATTAATAATGACGTGTGCAAATTTGATGCAATATAATTAACAAATGAAAGAGTTAATTAAAATAATTGAATAACTTCTGTAAAAATAGAGTTACAGTAATGAGATTTTAGTATGTTATAAAAATAATAATTTCTGACAGATTGTATATTTTAGATTTCACACAACTTGGTTTGCAACCAAGTTATTGCAAAATTAAATAAGCACAGGATATCCGTAGAGGGAAATTGGTTCCACCGGATAATTATAATAAGAATATTAGATAATAATATAAATTCTCCGTCTGTGGGAACCTAACTTCATTCTCACGGACCAAGGGAATTCAAAATTTTATGTGGTAGGGAGAGTGTGCCAGCCAATGAAATCATTTCACGCGAGCCCCGGCCAGTGCGGTGTTTTCTGGTTGAAAACTCACTCTTCTGTCAGTACTCACGAAGTTAAGACGTAGTCCTTCGATCGTCTAGTAACCAAAGTGGTGAAGATCAACAAGAAGACTCTACGTGGTCAACACACACGCAATTACGAACACACTAAGTACAGATCATCTGTATAGCTCGTAATTGTTGCGTAAAGGCGAGATACTCTTCAGTACATCAACCAAGCTTATTGTGTACTACCAGTTAGTCATAAGCACGCAAGAGATCCACCAGACTTCAAGACCAGACTTCAAGAATACAGCAGAGAGGCCGTCTAAATCATTGGTGAACAGCTGACGAGCAGAGCGACCACCCGAACGAAGCACACACACACACACACACACGCTGACGTGCAACGTGCGAATCGACGAGGGACAAGAAGCAGTTCCAGCAGACAACAGCAGACGTTAAAATATTCACAAACAGCAAGGAAGCAGTGTTGCCGAATTTTGAACTCCACGACCGAATCCAGCAGTTCTAAGCAGATTACTTTCTCTAACCAAGGACTCGAATCGACGAGGGACAAATCGGAACGACATCCTCTTCAGTAACAGGAAAGCAAAATCCACTTATTTATTTTTCAGATCAAATTTTCTATTTTTCAATTAAAACATTGTAATTCAAATAATTCAGGTGCCAAACAAAAAGCAAAGACTCTAGTAATTAAAAAGTAAATTCGTTGTGATAATCTGTATAGCAGTTTAAGGCTTTAGTAAGTATAGTTAAGAAATAGAAGTAGTATAAAAGCGCTATACAAATCTTAACTGACAATCTAATCTTAGATCATTCTGCAGTAGATCAGAAGTAGAATCACTAGAAATGAAATAACGTGAACTAGACTGTCACGTCTAATTTATTTTAATTAATTATTCTAATTAATTTCAGAGTTTTATATTTTGTTTCATGAACATTTAGATTCAATTAAATAAAATAAATTTAATTAAATTCAAATCAATTAATAAAGTAAAATTTAAATTGCAATTAACTCGCCAAAGAACGAGTTCAGTTTCTTTCAACTATTGACCAATCGAAAAACATCGATTCATTGTGTAGACTGTAAGAAATTCATAAGATAATAACCATTCTATTCTTGTGTGTTGTTGGTGTAATAAACAACGTTTTATTACCCCATACAACAGTGTTTTATTGTTGTACGATAAAGCCTACCAGTCTCACAAAACTCTCCCCCTTTAAAGTAACCTATTTTGTGTGTTGTTGTAATAAATTTGAGATTACTAGCTTGCGAACTTCAAATCCAAAATCCGCACGCCCTAGTCGGAAGAATCTGCAAGATCAGACAGCAGGTGGGTACTCACACACAACACAACATAACAATAACGCATAGAAGTAGAGTTATAAATGGCGGCCAACGTGGGGCCCGGCAAACGTACATCAAATTAAATTCACGTTCAGAACGACATATAACTAAAGTTATAAATGTTGCCCGGAACGTGGGGCGCGATTGAATTAAATTAATTAAATCACAACGAGATTGAAACGCCACATTTGTAGTAAAGTTATAAATGGCGCTCCAATCTCGTGGGGCTCGAGAAAATTAATTAAATTCAATTTAAATTTAATTTTCACTTTAAAACAAACTTTGCTGTTTTAATTCATAAAACAGCTGGCGTCCAACTAAACAATCCCCAAAGAGTTTTGTGACTGGTGTTCGTACAGCAGTAAAGTTATTGTGTGTATTGGAAACTGTTTTGTGTATTTTAAATTGTTTATATTTGAAATTGCTGTGTATTTGAAATGGATACGGAAAAAATGTTTAAACAGTTATTACAAGAAATGAAACAAAACGCGGCTAAAGCGGAACAAGCTAACGCGGATTTGACCGCTAAAATAGACGCGAAATTTGAACAGAGTGCAGCCAAAGCTGAGCTCAGTATAGCGGAATTAACTTCTAAAATCGAAGCGCAAAAAGTTAGTCTAACCGAAAAATTAGATCAAAGTAATGCTGACATAAACGCCGAGATTAAGCAAAGTAATAAAGAAAGTAGTAAAGAATGAACTGCGAAAATAGACGAAATCGCGGAAACCAATAAAAAAATCGAAGAGAGTAATAAAGAGCTAACGGAAAGAGTCGTTGAAATCGGTTAGAGTAATAAAGAGCTAACTGTGAAAGTCGCGGAAATCGCTGAAAGAGTAAATACGGTCGATACTAAAATCAATGAACGGTTTAAGGTTTTTGAGACCACTATGCAAAAATCGTTTATTGAACAAGTAACACGTATGGAAGGCCGGTTCAAGGATCACATAAGCCGTTGCGAGAAGCAAACCCTAGACGTCTCAAGGAAGGTCGAATCTCTAGAGGTAAAGATTCACGCGGACGTGACCGAAACGCAACGACGAGTAGATAAATTAGACGCTTCAATTGTAGAGACGCGATCTAACATTGACTCTAATAAAGAGAGTGTCTTACAAACGTTAAACGACGAGATTTTGAAAGTACGACAGGAGGTACGAAGGAGATCTGCTCCAAATATTTTGGTACAAGGTCCTGTCGACGAGAAAAATCGCGTGTATTTTACGGGGGAAAATAACGAAAACCCCATTGAATTTTTATTAGCGTGTGAGAGTGAAATGGCTAGAGTAGGTTCCCGACTAGAAGATCAAGACAAAATACAGTGGGTGGTTAACGCGATGCGTGATTCGGCGCGTAAGTGGTATAACATTGTACGCGATAGAGTGTCCACATACGCGGAGTTCAAACAAAAATTTGAAAGCCGCTACTGGAACTCGCATACCCAACGACTTCTGCGCAATGAACTGGAATATGGCCGATTTGATAAGAAAATGGGTATTACCGCCGAAAATTATATAATCCAGCAGGTCGAACGCGCGAAGCATTTAACCCCAGCATTTGCGGAGATTGACATAGTCACGAAGCTTGCCTACCATTTTAATCATAATATTAGAGTAGCTGTATTTACGCAGGGTATTCGCACGGTAAACGAACTCCTCATTCTAGTGTCCCAAAGTGAGACGGTTTTTGATTTTGGTGGGTGGCGTTATAATCCCGATTTTCGCCGAAATAATGAAGGGCAGAATACGCGACTACAGTACCATCAGCAAATGGATCAAAAACCGAGTACTAGTTCTACTCCACCCCAAACATCGTCAAAACCCCCAGATAAGACCTTTGAATACAAAGGCAAACAAAATATTGCTAGATCGAAAGGGCAATATAAGGGTAACGACGGGGCCCCGATTAGAGCTATGCAAACGGTTGAGATAGCTAGAACTGATACAATAGAGCAAGACAGCGATACTCCAAGTAATAAAGATCCCAACGAGAGGAGAAAAAACCGTAAGTTTCCAAAAAACTTGGAAACGGGCGCCTCCAGGGGGGAAGCGCCATAAATCATGCTAAAACCTATCGCAATAAAGTAGGTAAAAATAAGAAAAATGCTAGATTTAAGAAAAGTGATTTTTATACAGAAATTTGTACGCCAGTTGACAAAGTATTTCAACCGGAAGGCAAGGAACCGTGGTTGGCCGTCAACACAATGCAACAATGGGCACCGACAAATGTACGTCCGGTAGAGCAGGAAAGTGATGACGACGTTCCCACACAGTCAGCGTGGGAAGACGTAGAAATCATATCCGGGGACGCGTACGAATTCGACGAGTACATAGCGGAATATTGCCGAGCCACCCATAAAAATGCATACGATATACTGGATGCACTTTAAAGATAATGTAATTGGATAATAATAATAAAATTTAAAATAAATAACTTGTGATGTATAATATTATTAATAATAATTGTAGATAGCTTGTGTATTGATAATAATGTTTTTCTATCGCGGTAAATAATGAGCGTGTACAACTGAACGAGCACACAGCAGGAAATAGTTACGTCACGCGACAACTACCTGACCGACATTTGAAAACTAGGTCAAGCAATTAGCCGCGTGACGGGCGATAACGGTTCTAAATACTGTCAGCAAATTCTTTTGTACGCGTGCCACTGTTTACAAACAAAGATACTACCCATTATAAAAACATTAATACGCAAATGATCGCAAATGTAATATTATTAACAAGAGTATGTAGAATTAAGTTGTATGTAATGAAATAATATTAACACACATGTATGTTTTTCTTTTGAATAAGTAATACAATGTATAGGTAATAAGAATAGTGATTACAGAATATGTGTGTAATGATTAAGAAAAAAAAAATAACTGTAATTATTACATTCATTTTTTTTTAAAGCGGGTGTGGGAATATATAACAGCACCAAATATTAACTATTTGGGGTTATATGTTGCCCGCATACTGAAAGCAGATTTAAATAAAAAGTAACAGTCAAAACTCCATTTGAATGTAGCGCATTGAAAATAATGCTGTGTAAAGCAACGCACACGTGGTCATTATGTAATCAGTTCGCTGTACAAGGAAGCGACCACACCCAAACTGTTAATTGTTAATATCTCGGAAACTAATAAATAAAGGCGAAATCCAATATAGCCAAAATGTTTACCGAAATATTAATAATGACGTGTGCAAAATTTGATGCAATATAATTAACAAATGAAAGAGTTAATTAAAATAATTGAATAACTTCTGTAAAAATAGAGTTACAGTAATGAGATTTTAGTATGTTATAAAAATAATAATTTCTGACAGATTGTATATTTTAGATTTCACACAACTTGGTTTGCAACCATGTTATTGCAAAATTAAATAAGCACAGGAGATCCGTAGCGGGAAATTGGTTCCACCGGATAATTATAATAAGAATATTAGATAATAATATAAATTCTCCGTCTGTGGGAACCTAACTTCATTCTCACGGACCAAGGGAATTCAAAATTTTATGTGGTAGGGAGAGTGTGCCAGCCAATGAAATCATTTCACGCGAGCCCCGGCCAGTGCGGTGTTTTCTGGTTGAAAACTCACTCTTCTGTCAGTACTCACGAAGTTAAGACGTAGTCCTTCGATCGTCTAGTAACCAAAGTGGTGAAGATCAACAAGAAGACTCTACGTGGTCAACACACACGCAATTACGAACACACTAAGTACAGATCATCTGTATAGCTCGTAATTGTTGCGTAAAGGCGAGATACTCTTCAGTACATCAACCAAGCTTATTGTGTACTACCAGTTAGTCATAAGCACGCAAGAGATCCACCAGACTTCAAGACCAGACTTCAAGAATACAGCAGAGAGGCCGTCTAAATCATTGGTGAACAGCTGACGAGCAGAGCGACCACCCGAACGAAGCACACACACACACACACACACACGCTGGCGTGCAACGTGCGAATCGACGAGGGACAAGAAGCAGTTCCAGCAGACAACAGCAGACGTTAAAATATTCACAAACAGCAAGGAAGCAGAGTGTTGCCGAATTTTGAACTCCACGACCGAATCCAGCAGTTCTAAGCAGATTACTTTCTCTAACCAAGGACTCGAATCGACGAGGGACAAATCGGAACGACATCCTCTTCAGTAACAGGAAAGCAAAATCCACTTATTTATTTTTCAGATCAAATTTTCTATTTTTCAATTAAAACATTGTAATTCAAATAATTCAGGTGCCAAACAAAAAGCAAAGACTCTAGTAATTAAAAAGTAAATTCGTTGTGATAATCTGTATAGCAGTTTAAGGCTTTAGTAAGTATAGTTAAGAAATAGAAGTAGTATAAAAGCGCTATACAAATCTTAACTGACAATCTAATCTTAGATCATACTGCAGTAGATCAGAAGTAGAATCACTAGAAATGAAATAACGTGAACTAGACTGTCACGTCTAATTTATTTTAATTAATTATTCTAATTAATTTCAGAGTTTTATATTTTGTTTCATGAACATTTAGATTCAATTAAATTAAATAAATTTAATTAAATTCAAATCAATTAATAAAGTAAAATTTAAATTGCAATTAACTCGCCAAAGAACGAGTTCAGTTTCTTTCAACTATTGACCAATCGAAAAACATCGATTCATTGTGTAGACTGTAAGAAATTCATAAGATAATAACCATTCTATTCTTGTGTGTTGTTGGTGTAATAAACAACGTTTTATTACCCCATACAACAGTGTTTTATTGTTGTACGATAAAGCCTACCAGTCTCACAAAACTCTCCCCCTTTAAAGTAACCTATTTTGTGTGTTGTTGTAATAAATTTGAGATTACTAGCTTGCGAACTTCAAATCCAAAATCCGCACGCCCTAGTCGGAAGAATCTGCAAGATCAGACAGCAGGTGGGTACTCACACACAACACAACATAACAATAACGCATAGAAGTAGAGTTATAAATGGCGGCCAACGTGGGGCCCGGCAAACGTACATCAAATTAAATTCACGTTCAGAACGACATATAACTAAAGTTATAAATGTTGCCCGGAACGTGGGGCGCGATTGAATTAAATTAATTAAATCACAACGAGATTGAAACGCCACATTTGTAGTAAAGTTATAAATGGCGCTCCAATCTCGTGGGGCTCGAGAAAATTAATTAAATTCAATTTAAATTTAATTTTCACTTTAAAACAAACTTTGCTGTTTTAATTCATAAAACAGCTGGCGTCCAACTAAACAATCCCCAAAGAGTTTTGTGACTGGTGTTCGTACAGCAGTAAAGTTATTGTGTGTATTGGAAACTGTTTTGTGTATTTTAAATTGTTTATATTTGAAATTGCTGTGTATTTAAAATGGATACGGAAAAAATGTTTAAACAGTTATTACAAGAAATGAAACAAAACGCGGCTAAAGCGGAACAAGCTAACGCGGATTTGACCGCTAAAATAGACGCGAAATTTGAACAGAGTGCAGCCAAAGCTGAGCTCAGTATAGCGGAATTAACTTCTAAAATCGAAGCGCAAAAAGTTAGTCTAACCGAAAAATTAGATCAAAGTAATGCTGACATAAACGCCGAGATTAAGCAAAGTAATAAAGAAAGTAGTAAAGAATGAACTGCGAAAATAGACGAAATCGCGGAAACCAATAAAAAAATCGAAGAGAGTAATAAAGAGCTAACGGAAAGAGTCGTTGAAATCGGTTAGAGTAATAAAGAGCTAACTGTGAAAGTCGCGGAAATCGCTGAAAGAGTAAATACGGTCGATACTAAAATCAATGAACGGTTTAAGGTTTTTGAGACCACTATGCAAAAATCGTTTATTGAACAAGTAACACGTATGGAAGGCCGGTTCAAGGATCACATAAGCCGTTGCGAGAAGCAAACCCTAGACGTCTCAAGGAAGGTCGAATCTCTAGAGGTAAAGATTCACGCGGACGTGACCGAAACGCAACGACGAGTAGATAAATTAGACGCTTCAATTGTAGAGACGCGATCTAACATTGACTCTAATAAAGAGAGTGTCTTACAAACGTTAAACGACGAGATTTTGAAAGTACGACAGGAGGTACGAAGGAGATCTGCTCCAAATATTTTGGTACAAGGTCCTGTCGACGAGAAAAATCGCGTGTATTTTACGGGGGAAAATAACGAAAACCCCATTGAATTTTTATTAGCGTGTGAGAGTGAAATGGCTAGAGTAGGTTCCCGACTAGAAGATCAAGACAAAATACAGTGGGTGGTTAACGCGATGCGTGATTCGGCGCGTAAGTGGTATAACATTGTACGCGATAGAGTGTCCACATACGCGGAGTTCAAACAAAAATTTGAAAGCCGCTACTAGAACTCGCATACCCAACGACTTCTGCGCAATGAACTGGAATATGGCCGATTTGATAAGAAAATGGGTATTACCGCCGAAAATTATATAATCCAGCAGGTCGAACGCGCGAAGCATTTAACCCCAGCATTTGCGGAGATTGACATAGTCACGAAGCTTGCCTACCATTTTAATCATAATATTAGAGTAGCTGTATTTACGCAGGGTATTCGCACGGTAAACGAACTCCTCATTCTAGTGTCCCAAAGTGAGACGGTTTTTGATTTTGGTGAGTGGCGTTATAATCCCGATTTTCGCCGAAATAATGAAGGGCAGAATACGTGACTACAGTACCATCAGCAAACGGATCAAAAACCGAGTACTAGTTCTACTCAACCCCAAACATCGTCAAAACCCCCAGATAAGACCTTTGAATACAAAGGCAAACAAAATATTGCTAGATCGAAAGGGCAATATAAGGGTAACGACGGGGCCCCGATTAGAGCTATGCAAACGGTTGAGATAGCTAGAACTGATACAATAGAGCAAGACAGCGATACTCCAAGTAATAAAGATCCCAACGAGAGGAGAAAGAACTGTAAGTTTCCAAAAAACTTGGAAACGGGCGCCTCCAGGGGGGAAGCGCCATAAATCATGCTAAAACCTATCGCAATAAAGTAGGTAAAAATAAGAAAAATGCTAGATTTAAGAAAAGTGATTTTTATACAGAAATTTGTACGCCAGTTGACAAAGTATTTCAACCGGAAGGCAAGGAATCGTGGTTGGCCGTCAACACAATGCAACAATGGGCACCGACAAATGTACGTCCGGTAGAGCAGGAAAGTGACGACGACGTTCCCACACAGTCAGCGTGGGAAGACGTAGAAATCATATCCGGGGACGCGTACGAATTCGACGAGTACGTAGCGGAATATTGCCGAGCCACCCATAAAAATGCATACGATATACTGGATGCACTTTAAAGATAATGTAATTGGATAATAATAATAAAATTTAAAATAAATAACTTGTGATGTATAATATTATTAATAATAATTGTAGATAGCTTGTGTATTGATAATAATGTTTTTCTATCGCGGTAAATAATGAGCGTGTACAACTGAACGAGCACACAGCAGGAAATAGTTACGTCACGCGACAACTACCTGACCGACATTTGAAAACTAGGTCAAGCAATTAGCCGCGTGACGGGCGATAACGGTTCTAAATACTGTCAGCAAATTCTTTTGTACGCGTGCCACTGTTTACAAACAAAGATACTACCCGTTATAAAAACATTAATACGCAAATGATCGCAAATGTAATATTATTAACAAGAGTATGTAGAATTAAGTTGTATGTAATGAAATAATATTAACACACATGTATGTTTTTCTTCTGAATAAGTAATAAAATGTATAGGTAATAAGAATAGTGATTACAGAATATGTGTGTAATGATTAAGAAAAAAAAATAACTGTAATTATTACATTCATTTTTTTTTTAAAGCGGGTGTGGGAATATATAACAGCACCAAATATTAACTATTTGGGGTTATATGTTGCCCGCATACTGAAAGCAGATTTAAATAAAAAGTAACAGTCAAAACTCCATTTGAATGTAGCGCATTGAAAATAATGCTGTGTAAAGCAACGCACACGTGGTCATTATGTAATCAGTTCGCTGTACAAGGAAGCGACCACACCCAAACTGTTAATTGTTAATATCTCGGAAACTAATAAATAAAGGCGAAATCCAATATAGCCAAAATGTTTACCGAAATATTAATAATGACGTGTGCAAATTTGATGCAATATAATTAACAAATGAAAGAGTTAATTAAAATAATTGAATAACTTCTGTAAAAATAGAGTTACAGTAATGAGATTTTAGTATGTTATAAAAATAATAATTTCTGACAGATTGTATATTTTAGATTTCACACAACTTGGTTTGCAACCAAGTTATTGCAAAATTAAATAAGCACAGGATATCCGTAGAGGGAAATTGGTTCCACCGGATAATTATAATAAGAATATTAGATAATAATATAAATTCTCCGTCTGTGGGAACCTAACTTCATTCTCACGGACCAAGGGAATTCAAAATTTTATGTGGTAGGGAGAGTGTGCCAGCCAATGAAATCATTTCACGCGAGCCCCGGCCAGTGCGGTGTTTTCTGGTTGAAAACTCACTCTTCTGTCAGTACTCACGAAGTTAAGACGTAGTCCTTCGATCGTCTAGTAACCAAAGTGGTGAAGATCAACAAGAAGACTCTACGTGGTCAACACACACGCAATTACGAAGACACTAAGTACAGATCATCTGTATAGCTCGTAATTGTTGCGTAAAGGCGAGATACTCTTCAGTACATCAACCAAGCTTATTGTGTACTACCAGTTAGTCATAAGCACGCAAGAGATCCACCAGACTTCAAGACCAGACTTCAAGAATACAGCAGAGAGGCCGTCTAAATCATTGGTGAACAGCTGACGAGCAGAGCGACCACCCGAACGAAGCACACACACACACAGACACACGCTGACGTGCAACGTGCGAATCGACGAGGGACAAGAAGCAGTTCCAGCAGACAACAGCAGACGTTAAAATATTCACAAACAGCAAGGAAGCAGAGTGTTGCCGAATTTTGAACTCCACGACCGAATCCAGCAGTTCTAAGCAGATTACTTTCTCTAACCAAGGACTCGAATCGACGAGGGACAAATCGGAACGACATCCTCTTCAGTAACAGGAAAGCAAAATCCACTTATTTATTTTTCAGATCAAATTTTCTATTTTTCAATTAAAACATTGTAATTCAAATAATTCAGGTGCCAAACAAAAAGCAAAGACTCTAGTAATTAAAAAGTAAATTCGTTGTGATAATCTGTATAGCAGTTTAAGGCTTTAGTAAGTATAGTTAAGAAATAGAAGTAGTATAAAAGCGCTATACAAATCTTAACTGACAATCTAATCTTAGATCATTCTGCAGTAGATCAGAAGTAGAATCACTAGAAATGAAATAACGTGAACTAGACTGTCACGTCTAATTTATTTTAATTAATTATTCTAATTAATTTCAGAGTTTTATATTTTGTTTCATGAACATTTAGATTCAATTAAATAAAATAAATTTAATTAAATTCAAATCAATTAATAAAGTAAAATTTAAATTGCAATTAACTCGCCAAAGAACGAGTTCAGTTTCTTTCAACTATTGACCAATCGAAAAACATCGATTCATTGTGTAGACTGTAAGAAATTCATAAGATAATAACCATTCTATTCTTGTGTGTTGTTGGTGTAATAAACAACGTTTTATTACCCCATACAACAGTGTTTTATTGTTGTACGATAAAGCCTACCAGTCTCACAAAACTCTCCCCCTTTAAAGTAACCTATTTTGTGTTTTGTTGTAATAAATTTGAGATTACTAGCTTGCGAACTTCAAATCCAAAATCCGCACGCCCTAGTCGGAAGAATCTGCAAGATCAGACAGCAGGTGGGTACTCACACACAACACAACATAACAATAACGCATAGAAGTAGAGTTATAAATGGCGGCCAACGTGGGGCCCGGCAAACGTACATCAAATTAAATTCACGTTCAGAACGACATATAACTAAAGTTATAAATGTTGCCCGGAACGTGGGGCGCGATTGAATTAAATTAATTAAATCACAACGAGATTGAAACGCCACATTTGTAGTAAAGTTATAAATGGCGCTCCAATCTCGTGGGGCTCGAGAAAATTAATTAAATTCAATTTAAATTTAATTTTCACTTTAAAACAAACTTTGCTGTTTTAATTCATAAAACAGCTGGCGTCCAACTAAACAATCCCCAAAGAGTTTTGTGACTGGTGTTCGTACAGCAGTAAAGTTATTGTGTGTATTGGAAACTGTTTTGTGTATTTTAAATTGTTTATATTTGAAATTGCTGTGTATTTAAAATGGATACGGAAAAAATGTTTAAACAGTTATTACAAGAAATGAAACAAAACGCGGCTAAAGCGGAACAAGCTAACGCGGATTTGACCGCTAAAATAGACGCGAAATTTGAACAGAGTGCAGCCAAAGCTGAGCTCAGTATAGCGGAATTAACTTCTAAAATCGAAGCGCAAAAAGTTAGTCTAACCGAAAAATTAGATCAAAGTAATGCTGACATAAACGCCGAGATTAAGCAAAGTAATAAAGAAAGTAGTAAAGAATGAACTGCGAAAATAGACGAAATCGCGGAAACCAATAAAAAAATCGAAGAGAGTAATAAAGAGCTAACGGAAAGAGTCGTTGAAATCGGTTAGAGTAATAAAGAGCTAACTGTGAAAGTCGCGGAAATCGCTGAAAGAGTAAATACGGTCGATACTAAAATCAATGAACGGTTTAAGGTTTTTGAGACCACTATGCAAAAATCGTTTATTGAACAAGTAACACGTATGGAAGGCCGGTTCAAGGATCACATAAGCCGTTGCGAGAAGCAAACCCTAGACGTCTCAAGGAAGGTCGAATCTCTAGAGGTAAAGATTCACGCGGACGTGACCGAAACGCAACGACGAGTAGATAAATTAGACGCTTCAATTGTAGAGACGCGATCTAACATTGACTCTAATAAAGAGAGTGTCTTACAAACGTTAAACGACGAGATTTTGAAAGTACGACAGGAGGTACGAAGGAGATCTGCTCCAAATATTTTGGTACAAGGTCCTGTCGACGAGAAAAATCGCGTGTATTTTACGGGGGAAAATAACGAAAACCCCATTGAATTTTTATTAGCGTGTGAGAGTGAAATGGCTAGAGTAGGTTCCCGACTAGAAGATCAAGACAAAATACAGTGGGTGGTTAACGCGATGCGTGATTCGGCGCGTAAGTGGTATAACATTGTACGCGATAGAGTGTCCACATACGCGGAGTTCAAACAAAAATTTGAAAGCCGCTACTAGAACTCGCATACCCAACGACTTCTGCGCAATGAACTGGAATATGGCCGATTTGATAAGAAAATGGGTATTACCGCCGAAAATTATATAATCCAGCAGGTCGAACGCGCGAAGCATTTAACCCCAGCATTTGCGGAGATTGACATAGTCACGAAGCTTGCCTACCATTTTAATCATAATATTAGAGTAGCTGTATTTACGCAGGGTATTCGCACGGTAAACGAACTCCTCATTCTAGTGTCCCAAAGTGAGACGGTTTTTGATTTTGGTGAGTGGCGTTATAATCCCGATTTTCGCCGAAATAATGAAGGGCAGAATACGCGACTACAGTACCATCAGCAAACGGATCAAAAACCGAGTACTAGTTCTACTCAACCCCAAACATCGTCAAAACCCCCAGATAAGACCTTTGAATACAAAGGCAAACAAAATTTTGCTAGATCGAAAGGGCAATATAAGGGTAACGACGGGGCCCCGATTAGAGCTATGCAAACGGTTGAGATAGCTAGAACTGATACAATAGAGCAAGACAGCGATACTCCAAGTAATAAAGATCCCAACGAGAGGAGAAAGAACTGTAAGTTTCCAAAAAACTTGGAAACGGGCGCCTCCAGGGGGGAAGCGCCATAAATCATGCTAAAACCTATCGCAATAAAGTAGGTAAAAATAAGAAAAATGCTAGATTTAAGAAAAGTGATTTTTATACAGAAATTTGTACGCCAGTTGACAAAGTATTTCAACCGGAAGGCAAGGAACCGTGGTTGGCCGTCAACACAATGCAACAATGGGCACCGACAAATGTACGTCCGGTAGAGCAGGAAAGTGACGACGACGTTCCCACACAGTCAGCGTGGGAAGACGTAGAAATCATATCCGGGGACGCGTACGAATTCGACGAGTACGTAGCGGAATATTGCCGAGCCACCCATAAAAATGCATACGATATACTGGATGCACTTTAAAGATAATGTAATTGGATAATAATAATAAAATTTAAAATAAATAACTTGTGATGTATAATATTATTAATAATAATTGTAGATAGCTTGTGTATTGATAATAATGTTTTTCTATCGCGGTAAATAATGAGCGTGTACAACTGAACGAGCACACAGCAGGAAATAGTTACGTCACGCGACAACTACCTGACCGACATTTGAAAACTAGGTCAAGCAATTAGCCGCGTGACGGGCGATAACGGTTCTAAATACTGTCAGCAAATTCTTTTGTACGCGTGCCACTGTTTACAAACAAAGATACTACCCGTTATAAAAACATTAATACGCAAATGATCGCAAATGTAATATTATTAACAAGAGTATGTAGAATTAAGTTGTATGTAATGAAATAATATTAACACACATGTATGTTTTTCTTCTGAATAAGTAATAAAATGTATAGGTAATAAGAATAGTGATTACAGAATATGTGTGTAATGATTAAGAAAAAAAAATAACTGTAATTATTACATTCATTTTTTTTTTAAAGCGGGTGTGGGAATATATAACAGCACCAAATATTAACTATTTGGGGTTATATGTTGCCCGCATACTGAAAGCAGATTTAAATAAAAAGTAACAGTCAAAACTCCATTTGAATGTAGCGCATTGAAAATAATGCTGTGTAAAGCAACGCACACGTGGTCATTATGTAATCAGTTCGCTGTACAAGGAAGCGACCACACCCAAACTGTTAATTGTTAATATCTCGGAAACTAATAAATAAAGGCGAAATCCAATATAGCCAAAATGTTTACCGAAATATTAATAATGACGTGTGCAAATTTGATGCAATATAATTAACAAATGAAAGAGTTAATTAAAATAATTGAATAACTTCTGTAAAAATAGAGTTACAGTAATGAGATTTTAGTATGTTATAAAAATAATAATTTCTGACAGATTGTATATTTTAGATTTCACACAACTTGGTTTGCAACCAAGTTATTGCAAAATTAAATAAGCACAGGATATCCGTAGAGGGAAATTGGTTCCACCGGATAATTATAATAAGAATATTAGATAATAATATAAATTCTCCGTCTGTGGGAACCTAACTTCATTCTCACGGACCAAGGGAATTCAAAATTTTATGTGGTAGGGAGAGTGTGCCAGCCAATGAAATCATTTCACGCGAGCCCCGGCCAGTGCGGTGTTTTCTGGTTGAAAACTCACTCTTCTGTCAGTACTCACGAAGTTAAGACGTAGTCCTTCGATCGTCTAGTAACCAAAGTGGTGAAGATCAACAAGAAGACTCTACGTGGTCAACACACACGCAATTACGAAGACACTAAGTACAGATCATCTGTATAGCTCGTAATTGTTGCGTAAAGGCGAGATACTCTTCAGTACATCAACCAAGCTTATTGTGTACTACCAGTTAGTCATAAGCACGCAAGAGATCCACCAGACTTCAAGACCAGACTTCAAGAATACAGCAGAGAGGCCGTCTAAATCATTGGTGAACAGCTGACGAGCAGAGCGACCACCCGAACGAAGCACACACACACACAGACACACGCTGACGTGCAACGTGCGAATC
Organism: Magicicada septendecula; assembly: GCA_034769895.1. NCBI lineage: Eukaryota > Metazoa > Arthropoda > Insecta > Hemiptera > Cicadidae > Magicicada > Magicicada septendecula. The sequence goes on from CM068367.1 coordinate 762,345,085, forward strand.
GACGAGGGACAAGAAGCAGTTCCAGCAGACAACAGCAGACGTTAAAATATTCACAAACAGCAAGGAAGCAGAGTGTTGCCGAATTTTGAACTCCACGACCGAATCCAGCAGTTCTAAGCAGATTACTTTCTCTAACCAAGGACTCGAATCGACGAGGGACAAATCGGAACGACATCCTCTTCAGTAACAGGAAAGCAAAATCCACTTATTTATTTTTCAGATCAAATTTTCTATTTTTCAATTAAAACATTGTAATTCAAATAATTCAGGTGCCAAACAAAAAGCAAAGACTCTAGTAATTAAAAAGTAAATTCGTTGTGATAATCTGTATAGCAGTTTAAGGCTTTAGTAAGTATAGTTAAGAAATAGAAGTAGTATAAAAGCGCTATACAAATCTTAACTGACAATCTAATCTTAGATCATTCTGCAGTAGATCAGAAGTAGAATCACTAGAAATGAAATAACGTGAACTAGACTGTCACGTCTAATTTATTTTAATTAATTATTCTAATTAATTTCAGAGTTTTATATTTTGTTTCATGAACATTTAGATTCAATTAAATAAAATAAATTTAATTAAATTCAAATCAATTAATAAAGTAAAATTTAAATTGCAATTAACTCGCCAAAGAACGAGTTCAGTTTCTTTCAACTATTGACCAATCGAAAAACATCGATTCATTGTGTAGACTGTAAGAAATTCATAAGATAATAACCATTCTATTCTTGTGTGTTGTTGGTGTAATAAACAACGTTTTATTACCCCATACAACAGTGTTTTATTGTTGTACGATAAAGCCTACCAGTCTCACAAAACTCTCCCCCTTTAAAGTAACCTATTTTGTGTGTTGTTGTAATAAATTTGAGATTACTAGCTTGCGAACTTCAAATCCAAAATCCGCACGCCCTAGTCGGAAGAATCTGCAAGATCAGACAGCAGGTGGGTACTCACACACAACACAACATAACAATAACGCATAGAAGTAGAGTTATAAATGGCGGCCAACGTGGGGCCCGGCAAACGTACATCAAATTAAATTCACGTTCAGAACGACATATAACTAAAGTTATAAATGTTGCCCGGAACGTGGGGCGCGATTGAATTAAATTAATTAAATCACAACGAGATTGAAACGCCACATTTGTAGTAAAGTTATAAATGGCGCTCCAATCTCGTGGGGCTCGAGAAAATTAATTAAATTCAATTTAAATTTAATTTTCACTTTAAAACAAACTTTGCTGTTTTAATTCATAAAACAGCTGGCGTCCAACTAAACAATCCCCAAAGAGTTTTGTGACTGGTGTTCGTACAGCAGTAAAGTTATTGTGTGTATTGGAAACTGTTTTGTGTATTTTAAATTGTTTATATTTGAAATTGCTGTGTATTTGAAATGGATACGGAAAAAATGTTTAAACAGTTATTACAAGAAATGAAACAAAACGCGGCTAAAGCGGAACAAGCTAACGCGGATTTGACCGCTAAAATAGACGCGAAATTTGAACAGAGTGCAGCCAAAGCTGAGCTCAGTATAGCGGAATTAACTTCTAAAATCGAAGCGCAAAAAGTTAGTCTAACCGAAAAATTAGATCAAAGTAATGCTGACATAAACGCCGAGATTAAGCAAAGTAATAAAGAAAGTAGTAAAGAATGAACTGCGAAAATAGACGAAATCGCGGAAACCAATAAAAAAATCGAAGAGAGTAATAAAGAGCTAACGGAAAGAGTCGTTGAAATCGGTTAGAGTAATAAAGAGCTAACTGTGAAAGTCGCGGAAATCGCTGAAAGAGTAAATACGGTCGATACTAAAATCAATGAACGGTTTAAGGTTTTTGAGACCACTATGCAAAAATCGTTTATTGAACAAGTAACACGTATGGAAGGCCGGTTCAAGGATCACATAAGCCGTTGCGAGAAGCAAACCCTAGACGTCTCAAGGAAGGTCGAATCTCTAGAGGTAAAGATTCACGCGGACGTGACCGAAACGCAACGACGAGTAGATAAATTAGACGCTTCAATTGTAGAGACGCGATCTAACATTGACTCTAATAAAGAGAGTGTCTTACAAACGTTAAACGACGAGATTTTGAAAGTACGACAGGAGGTACGAAGGAGATCTGCTCCAAATATTTTGGTACAAGGTCCTGTCGACGAGAAAAATCGCGTGTATTTTACGGGGGAAAATAACGAAAACCCCATTGAATTTTTATTAGCGTGTGAGAGTGAAATGGCTAGAGTAGGTTCCCGACTAGAAGATCAAGACAAAATACAGTGGGTGGTTAACGCGATGCGTGATTCGGCGCGTAAGTGGTATAACATTGTACGCGATAGAGTGTCCACATACGCGGAGTTCAAACAAAAATTTGAAAGCCGCTACTGGAACTCGCATACCCAACGACTTCTGCGCAATGAACTGGAATATGGCCGATTTGATAAGAAAATGGGTATTGCCGCCGAAAATTATATAATCCAGCAGGTCGAACGCGCGAAGCATTTAACCCCAGCATTTGCGGAGATTGACATAGTCACGAAGCTTGCCTACCATTTTAATCATAATATTAGAGTAGCTGTATTTACGCAGGGTATTCGCACGGTAAACGAACTCCTCATTCTAGTGTCCCAAAGTGAGACGGTTTTTGATTTTGGTGGGTGGCGTTATAATCCCGATTTTCGCCGAAATAATGAAGGGCAGAATACGCGACTACAGTACCATCAGCAAACGGATCAAAAACCGAGTACTAGTTCTACTCCACCCCAAACATCGTCAAAACCCCCAGATAAGACCTTTGAATACAAAGGCAAACAAAATATTGCTAGATCGAAAGGGCAATATAAGGGTAACGACGGGGCCCCGATTAGAGCTATGCAAACGGTTGAGATAGCTAGAACTGATACAATAGAGCAAGACAGCGATACTCCAAGTAATAAAGATCCCAACGAGAGGAGAAAGAACCGTAAGTTTCCAAAAAACTTGGAAACGGGCGCCTCCAGGGGGGAAGCGCCATAAATCATGCTAAAACCTATCGCAATAAAGTAGGTAAAAATAAGAAAAATGCTAGATTTAAGAAAAGTGATTTTTATACAGAAATTTGTACGCCAGTTGACAAAGTATTTCAACCGGAAGGCAAGGAACCGTGGTTGGCCGTCAACACAATGCAACAATGGGCACCGACAAATGTACGTCCGGTAGAGCAGGAAAGTGACGACGACGTTCCCACACAGTCAGCGTGGGAAGACGTAGAAATCATATCCGGGGACGCGTACGAATTCGACGAGTACATAGCGGAATATTGCCGAGCCACGCATAAAAATGCATACGATATACTGGATGCACTTTAAAGATAATGTAATTGGATAATAATAATAAAATTTAAAATAAATAACTTGTGATGTATAATATTATTAATAATAATTGTAGATAGCTTGTGTATTGATAATAATGTTTTTCTATCGCGGTAAATAATGAGCGTGTACAACTGAACGAGCACACAGCAGGAAATAGTTACGTCACGCGACAACTACCTGACCGACATTTGAAAACTAGGTCAAGCAATTAGCCGCGTGACGGGCGATAACGGTTCTAAATACTGTCAGCAAATTCTTTTGTACGCGTGCCACTGTTTACAAACAAAGATACTACCCGTTATAAAAACATTAATACGCAAATGACGCAAATGTAATATTATTAACAAGAGTATGTAGAATTAAGTTGTATGTAATGAAATAATATTAACACACATGTATGTTTTTCTTTTGAATAAGTAATACAATGTATAGGTAATAAGAATAGTGATTACAGAATATGTGTGTAATGATTAAGAAAAAAAAAATAACTGTAATTATTACATTCATTTTTTTTTTAAAGCGGGTGTGGGAATATATAACAGCACCAAATATTAACTATTTGGGGTTATATGTTGCCCGCATACTGAAAGCAGATTTAAATAAAAAGTAACAGTCAAAACTCCATTTGAATGTAGCGCATTGAAAATAATGCTGTGTAAAGCAACGCACACGTGGTCATTATGTAATCAGTTCGCTGTACAAGGAAGCGACCACACCCAAACTGTTAATTGTTAATATCTCGGAAACTAATAAATAAAGGCGAAATCCAATATAGCCAAAATGTTTACCGAAATATTAATAATGACGTGTGCAAATTTGATGCAATATAATTAACAAATGAAAGAGTTAATTAAAATAATTGAATAACTTCTGTGAAAATAGAGTTACAGTAATGAGATTTTAGTATGTTATAAAAATAATAATTTCTGACAGATTGTATATTTTAGATTTCACACAACTTGGTTTGCAACCAAGTTATTGCAAAATTAAATAAGCACAGGATATCCGTAGCGGGAAATTGGTTCCACCGGATAATTATAATAAGAATATTAGATAATAAAAAAAATTCTCCGTCTGTGGGAACCTAACTTCATTCTCACGGACCAAGGGAATTCAAAATTTTATGTGGTAGGGAGAGTGTGCCAGCCAATGAAATCATTTCACGCGAGCCCCGGCCAGTGCGGTGTTTTCTGGTTGAAAACTCACTCTTCTGTCAGTACTCACGAAGTTAAGACGTAGTCCTTCGATCGTCTAGTAACCAAAGTGGTGAAGATCAACAAGAAGACTCTACGTGGTCAACACACACGCAATTACGAACACACTAAGTACAGATCATCTGTATAGCTCGTAATTGTTGCGTAAAGGCGAGATACTCTTCAGTACATCAACCAAGCTTATTGTGTACTACCAGTTAGTCATAAGCACGCAAGAGATCCACCAGACTTCAAGACCAGACTTCAAGAATACAGCAGAGAGGCCGTCTAAATCATTGGTGAACAGCTGACGAGCAGAGCGACCACCCGAACGAAGCACACACACACACACACACACACGCTGGCGTGCAACGTGCGAATCGACGAGGGACAAGAAGCAGTTCCAGCAGACAACAGCAGACGTTAAAATATTCACAAACAGCAAGGAAGCAGAGTGTTGCCGAATTTTGAACTCCACGACCGAATCCAGCAGTTCTAAGCAGATTACTTTCTCTAACCAAGGACTCGAATCGACAAGGGACAAATCGGAACGACATCCTCTTCAGTAACAGGAAAGCAAAATCCACTTATTTATTTTTCAGATCAAATTTTCTATTTTTCAATTAAAACATTGTAATTCAAATAATTCAGGTGCCAAACAAAAAGCAAAGACTCTAGTAATTAAAAAGTAAATTCGTTGTGATAATCTGTATAGCAGTTTAAGGCTTTAGTAAGTATAGTTAAGAAATAGAAGTAGTATAAAAGCGCTATACAAATCTTAACTGACAATCTAATCTTAGATCATACTGCAGTAGATCAGAAGTAGAATCACTAGAAATGAAATAACGTGAACTAGACTGTCACGTCTAATTTATTTTAATTAATTATTCTAATTAATTTCAGAGTTTTATATTTTGTTTCATGAACATTTAGATTCAATTAAATTAAATAAATTTAATTAAATTCAAATCAATTAATAAAGTAAAATTTAAATTGCAATTAACTCGCCAAAGAACGAGTTTAGTTTCTTTCAACTATTGACCAATCGAAAAACATCGATTCATTGTGTAGACTGTAAGAAATTCATAAGATAATAACCATTCTATTCTTGTGTGTTGTTGGTGTAATAAACAACGTTTTATTACCCCATATAACAGTGTTTTATTGTTGTACGATAAAGCCTACCAGTCTCACAAAACTCTCCCCCTTTAAAGTAACCTATTTTGTGTGTTGTTGTAATAAATTTGAGATTACTAGCTTGCGAACTTCAAATCCAAAATCCACACGCCCTAGTCGGAAGAATCTGCAAGATCAGACAGCAGGTGGGTACTCACACACAACACAACATAACAATAACGCATAGAAGTAGAGTTATAAATGGCGGCCAACGTGGGGCCCGGCAAACGTACATCAAATTAAATTCACGTTCAGAACGACATATAACTAAAGTTATAAATGTTGCCCGGAACGTGGGGCGCGATTGAATTAAATTAATTAAATCACAACGAGATTGAAACGCCACATTTGTAGTAAAGTTATAAATGGCGCTCCAATCTCGTGGGGCTCGAGAAAATTAATTAAATTCAATTTAAATTTAATTTTCACTTTAAAACAAACTTTGCTGTTTTAATTCATAAAACAGCTGGCGTCCAACTAAACAATCCCCAAAGAGTTTTGTGACTGGTGTTCGTACAGCAGTAAAGTTATTGTGTGTATTGGAAACTGTTTTGTGTATTTTAAATTGTTTATATTGAAATTGCTGTGTATTTAAAATGGATACGGAAAAAATGTTTAAACAGTTATTACAAGAAATGAAACAAAACGCGGCTAAAGCGGAACAAGCTAACGCGGATTTGACCGCTAAAATAGACGCGAAATTTGAACAGAGTGCAGCCAAAGCTGAGCTCAGTATAGCGGAATTAACTTCTAAAATCGAAGCGCAAAAAGTTAGTCTAACCGAAAAATTAGATCAAAGTAATGCTGACATAAACGCCGAGATTAAGCAAAGTAATAAAGAAAGTAGTAAAGAATGAACTGCGAAAATAGACGAAATCGCGGAAACCAATAAAAAAATCGAAGAGAGTAATAAAGAGCTAACGGAAAGAGTCGTTGAAATCGGTTAGAGTAATAAAGAGCTAACTGTGAAAGTCGCGGAAATCGCTGAAAGAGTAAATACGGTCGATACTAAAATCAATGAACGGTTTAAGGTTTTTGAGACCACTATGCAAAAATCGTTTATTGAACAAGTAACACGTATGGAAGGCCGGTTCAAGGATCACATAAGCCGTTGCGAGAAGCAAACCCTAGACGTCTCAAGGAAGGTCGAATCTCTAGAGGTAAAGATTCACGCGGACGTGACCGAAACGCAACGACGAGTAGATAAATTAGACGCTTCAATTGTAGAGACGCGATCTAACATTGACTCTAATAAAGAGAGTGTCTTACAAACGTTAAACGACGAGATTTTGAAAGTACGACAGGAGGTACGAAGGAGATCTGCTCCAAATATTTTGGTACAAGGTCCTGTCGACGAGAAAAATCGCGTGTATTTTACGGGGGAAAATAACGAAAACCCCATTGAATTTTTATTAGCGTGTGAGAGTGAAATGGCTAGAGTAGGTTCCCGACTAGAAGATCAAGACAAAATACAGTGGGTGGTTAACGCGATGCGTGATTCGGCGCGTAAGTGGTATAACATTGTACGCGATAGAGTGTCCACATACGCGGAGTTCAAACAAAAATTTGAAAGCCGCTACTGGAACTCGCATACCCAACGACTTCTGCGCAATGAACTGGAATATGGCCGATTTGATAAGAAAATGGGTATTACCGCCGAAAATTATATAATCCAGCAGGTCGAACGCGCGAAGCACTTAACCCCAGCATTTGCGGAGATTGACATAGTCACGAAGCTTGCCTACCATTTTAATCATAATATTAGAGTAGCTGTATTTACGCAGGGTATTCGCACGGTAAACGAACTCCTCATTCTAGTGTCCCAAAGTGAGACGGTTTTTGATTTTGGTGGGTGGCGTTATAATCCCGATTTTCGCCGAAATAATGAAGGGCAGAATACGCGACTACAGTACCATCAGCAAACGGATCAAAAACCGAGTACTAGTTCTACTCAACCCCAAACATCGTCAAAACCCCCAGATAAGACCTTTGAATACAAAGGCAAACAAAATATTGCTAGATCGAAAGGGCAATATAAGGGTAACGACGGGGCCCCGATTAGAGCTATGCAAACGGTTGAGATAGCTAGAACTGATACAATAGAGCAAGACAGCGATACTCCAAGTAATAAAGATCCCAACGAGAGGAGAAAGAACTGTAAGTTTCCAAAAAACTTGGAAACGGGCGCCTCCAGGGGGGAAGCGCCATAAATCATGCTAAAACCTATCGCAATAAAGTAGGTAAAAATAAGAAAAATGCTAGATTTAAGAAAAGTGATTTTTATACAGAAATTTGTACGCCAGTTGACAAAGTATTTCAACCGGAAGGCAAGGAACCGTGGTTGGCCGTCAACACAATGCAACAATGGGCACCGACAAATGTACGTCCGGTAGAGCAGGAAAGTGACGACGACGTTCCCACACAGTCAGCGTGGGAAGACGTAGAAATCATATCCGGGGACGCGTACGAATTCGACGAGTACATAGCGGAATATTGCCGAGCCACCCATAAAAATGCATACGATATACTGGATGCACTTTAAAGATAATGTAATTGGATAATAATAATAAAATTTAAAATAAATAACTTGTGATGTATAATATTATTAATAATAATTGTAGATAGCTTGTGTATTGATAATAATGTTTTTCTATCGCGGTAAATAATGAGCGTGTACAACTGAACGAGCACACAGCAGGAAATAGTTACGTCACGCGACAACTACCTGACCGACATTTGAAAACTAGGTCAAGCAATTAGCCGCGTGACAGGCGATAACGGTTCTAAATACTGTCAGCAAATTCTTTTGTACGCGTGCCACTGTTTACAAACAAAGATACTACCCGTTATAAAAACATTAATACGCAAATGATCGCAAATGTAATATTATTAACAAGAGTATGTAGAATTAAGTTGTATGTAATGAAATAATATTAACACACATGTATGTTTTTCTTTTGAATAAGTAATACAATGTATAGGTAATAAGAATAGTGATTACAGAATATGTGTGTAATGATTAAGAAAAAAAAAATAACTGTAATTATTACATTCATTTTTTTTTTAAAGCGGGTGTGGGAATATATAACAGCACCAAATATTAACTATTTGGGGTTATATGTTGCCCGCATACTGAAAGCAGATTTAAATAAAAAGTAACAGTCAAAACTCCATTTGAATGTAGCGCATTGAAAATAATGCTGTGTAAAGCAACGCACACGTGGTCATTATGTAATCAGTTCGCTGTACAAGGAAGCGACCACACCCAAACTGTTAATTGTTAATATCTCGGAAACTAATAAATAAAGGCGAAATCCAATATAGCCAAAATGTTTACCGAAATATTAATAATGACGTGTGCAAATTTGATGCAATATAATTAACAAATGAAAGAGTTAATTAAAATAATTGAATAACTTCTGTAAAAATAGAGTTACAGTAATGAGATTTTAGTATGTTATAAAAATAATAATTTCTGACAGATTGTATATTTTAGATTTCACACAACTTGGTTTGCAACCAAGTTATTGCAAAATTAAATAAGCACAGGATATCCGTAGCGGGAAATTGGTTCCACCGGATAATTATAATAAGAATATTAGATAATAATATAAATTCTCCGTCTGTGGGAACCTAACTTCATTCTCACGGACCAAGGGAATTCAAAATTTTATGTGGTAGGGAGAGTGTGCCAGCCAATGAAATCATTTCACGCGAGCCCCGGCCAGTGCGGTGTTTTCTGGTTGAAAACTCACTCTTCTGTCAGTACTCACGAAGTTAAGACGTAGTCCTTCGATCGTCTAGTAACCAAAGTGGTGAAGATCAACAAGAAGACTCTACGTGGTCAACACACACGCAATTACGAACACACTAAGTACAGATCATCTGTATAGCTCGTAATTGTTGCGTAAAGGCGAGATACTCTTCAGTACATCAACCAAGCTTATTGTGTACTACCAGTTAGTCATAAGCACGCAAGAGATCCACCAGACTTCAAGACCAGACTTCAAGAATACAGCAGAGAGGCCGTCTAAATCATTGGTGAACAGCTGACGAGCAGAGCGACCACCCGAACGAAGCACACACACACACACGCTGACGTGCAACGTGCGAATCGACGAGGGACAAGAAGCAGTTCCAGCAGACAACAGCAGACGTTAAAATATTCACAAACAGCAAGGAAGCAGAGTGTTGCCGAATTTTGAACTCCACGACCGAATCCAGCAGTTCTAAGCAGATTACTTTGCTCTAACCAAGGACTCGAATCGACGAGGGACAAATCGGAACGACATCCTCTTCAGTAACAGGAAAGCAAAATCCACTTATTTATTTTTCAGATCAAATTTTCTATTTTTCAATTAAAACATTGTAATTCAAATAATTCAGGTGCCAAACAAAAAGCAAAGACTCTAGTAATTAAAAAGTAAATTCGTTGTGATAATCTGTATAGCAGTTTAAGGCTTTAGTAAGTATAGTTAAGAAATAGAAGTAGTATAAAAGCGCTATACAAATCTTAACTGACAATCTAATCTTAGATCATACTGCAGTAGATCAGAAGTAGAATCACTAGAAATGAAATAACGTGAACTAGACTGTCACGTCTAATTTATTTTAATTAATTATTCTAATTAATTTCAGAGTTTTATATTTTGTTTCATGAACATTTAGATTCAATTAAATTAAATAAATTTAATTAAATTCAAATCAATTAATAAAGTAAAATTTAAATTGCAATTAACTCGCCAAAGAACGAGTTCAGTTTCTTTCAACTATTGACCAATCGAAAAACATCGATTCATTGTGTAGACTGTAAGAAATTCATAAGATAATAACCATTCTATTCTTGTGTGTTGTTGGTGTAATAAACAACGTTTTATTACCCCATATAACAGTGTTTTATTGTTGTACGATAAAGCCTACCAGTCTCACAAAACTCTCCCCCTTTAAAGTAACCTATTTTGTGTGTTGTTGTAATAAATTTGAGATTACTAGCTTGCGAACTTCAAATCCAAAATCCACACGCCCTAGTCGGAAGAATCTGCAAGATCAGACAGCAGGTGGGTACTCACACACAACACAACATAACAATAACGCATAGAAGTAGAGTTATAAATGGCGGCCAACGTGGGGCCGGCAAACGTACATCAAATTAAATTCACGTTCAGAACGACATATAACTAAAGTTATAAATGTTGCCCGGAACGTGGGGCGCGATTGAATTAAATTAATTAAATCACAACGAGATTGAAACGCCACGTTTGTAGTAAAGTTATAAATGGCGCTCCAATCTCGTGTGGCTCGAGAAAATTAATTAAATTCAATTTAAATTTAATTTCACTTTAAAACAAACTTTGCTGTTTTAATTCATAAAACAGCTGGCGTCCAACTAAACAATCCCCAAAGAGTTTTGTGACTGGTGTTCGTACAGCAGTAAAGTTATTGTGTGTATTGGAAACTGTTTTGTGTATTTTAAATTGTTTATATTTGAAATTGCTGTGTATTTAAAATGGATACGGAAAAAATGTTAAACAGTTATTACAAGAAATGAAACAAAACGCGGCTAAAGCGGAACAAGCTAACGCGGATTTGACCGCTAAAATAGACGCGAAATTTGAACAGAGTGCAGCCAAAGCTGAGCTCAGTATAGCGGAATTAACTTCTAAAATCGAAGCGCAAAAAGTTAGTCTAACCGAAAAATTAGATCAAAGTAATGCTGACATAAACGCCGAGATTAAGCAAAGTAATAAAGAAAGTAGTAAAGAATAAACTGCGAAAATAGACGAAATCGCGGAAACCAATAAAAAAATCGAAGAGAGTAATAAAGAGCTAACGGAAAGAGTCGTTGAAATCGGTTAGAGTAATAAAGAGCTAACTGTGAAAGTCGCGGAAATCGCTGAAAGAGTAAATACGGTCGATACTAAAATCAATGAACGGTTTAAGGTTTTTGAGACCCACTATGCAAAAATCGTTTATTGAACAAGTAACACGTATGGAAGGCCGGTTCAAGGATCACATAAGCCGTTGCGAGAAGCAAACCCTAGACGTCTCAAGGAAGGTCGAATCTCTAGAGGTAAAGATTCACGCGGACGTGACCGAAACGCAACGACGAGTAGATAAATTAGACGCTTCAATTGTAGAGACGCGATCTAACATTGACTCTAATAAAGAGAGTGTCTTACAAACGTTAAACGACGAGATTTTGAAAGTACGACAGGAGGTACGAAGGAGATCTGCTCCAAATATTTTGGTACAAGGTCCTGTCGACGAGAAAAATCGCGTGTATTTTACGGGGGAAAATAACGAAAACCCCATTGAATTTTTATTAGCGTGTGAGAGTGAAATGGCTAGAGTAGGTTCCCGACTAGAAGATCAAGACAAAATACAGTGGGTGGTTAACGCGATGCGTGATTCGGCGCGTAAGTGGTATAACATTGTACGCGATAGAGTGTCCACATACGCGGAGTTCAAACAAAAATTTGAAAGCCGGTACTGGAACTCGCATACCCAACGACTTCTGCGCAATGAACTGGAATATGGCCGATTTGATAAGAAAATGGGTATTACCGCCGAAAATTATATAATCCAGCAGGTCGAACGCGCGAAGCATTTAACCCCAGCATTTGCGGAGATTGACATAGTCACGAAGCTTGCCTACCATTTTAATCATAATATTAAAGTAGCTGTATTTACGCAGGGTATTCGCACGGTAAACGAACTCCTCATTCTAGTGTCCCAAAGTGAGACGGTTTTTGATTTTGGTGGGTGGCGTTATAATCCCGATTTTCGCGAAATAATGAAGGGCAGAATACGCGACTACAGTACCATCAGCAACGGATCAAAAACCGAGTACTAGTTCTACTCCACCCCAAACATCGTCAAAACCCCCAGATAAGACCTTTGAATACAAAGGCAAACAAAATATTGCTAGATCGAAAGGGCAATATAAGGGTAACGACGGGGCCCCGATTAGAGCTATGCAAACGGTTGAGATAGCTAGAACTGATACAATAGAGCAAGACAGCGATACTCCAAGTAATAAAGATCCCAACGAGAGGAGAAAGAACCGTAAGTTTCCAAAAAACTTGGAAACGGGCGCCTCCAGGGGGGAAGCGCCATAAATCATGCTAAAACCTATCGCAATAAAGTAGGTAAAAATAAGAAAAATGCTAGATTTAAAGAAAAGTGATTTTTATACAGAAATTTGTACGCCAGTTGACAAAGTATTTCAACCGGAAGGCAAGGAACCGTGGTTGGCCGTCAACACAATGCAACAATGGGCACCGACAAATGTACGTCCGGTAGAGCAGGAAAGTGACGACGACGTTCCCACACAGTCAGCGTGGGAAGACGTAGAAATCATATCCGGGGACGCGTACGAATTCGACGAGTACATAGCGGAATATTGCCGAGCCACCCATAAAAATGCATACGATATACTGGATGCACTTTAAAGATAATGTAATTGGATAATAATAATAAAATTTAAAATAAATAACTTGTGATGTATAATATTATTAATAATAATTGTAGATAGCTTGTGTATTGATAATAATGTTTTTCTATCGCGGTAAATAATGAGCGTGTACAACTGAACGAGCACACAGCAGGAAATAGTTACGTCACGCGACAACTACCTGACCGACATTTGAAAACTAGGTCAAGCAATTAGCCGCGTGACGGGCGATAACGGTTCTAAATACTGTCAGCAAATTCTTTTGTACGCGTGCCACTGTTTACAAGCAAAGATGCTACCCGTTATAAAAACATTAATACGCAAATGATCGCAAATGTAATATTATTAACAAGAGTATGTAGAATTAAGTTGTATGTAATGAAATAATATTAACATACATGTATGTTTTTCTTTTGAATAAGTAATACAATGTATAGGTAATAAGAATAGTGATTACAGAATATGTGTGTAATGATTAAGAAAAAAAAAATAACTGTAATTATTACATTCATTTTTTTTTTAAAGCGGGTGTGGGAATATATAACAGCACCAAATATTAACTATTTGGGGTTATATGTTGCCCGCATACTGAAAGCAGATTTAAATAAAAAGTAACAGTCAAAACTCCATTTGAATGTAGCGCATTGAAAATAATGCTGTGTAAAGCAACGCACACGTGGTCATTATGTAATCAGTTCGCTGTACAAGGAAGCGACCACACCCAAACTGTTAATTGTTAATATCTCGGAAACTAATAAATAAAGGCGAAATCCAATATAGCCAAAATGTTTACCGAAATATTAATAATGACGTGTGCAAATTTGATGCAATATAATTAACAAATGAAAGAGTTAATTAAAATAATTGAATAACTTCTGTAAAAATAGAGTTACAGTAATGAGATTTTAGTATGTTATAAAAATAATAATTTCTGACAGATTGTATATTTTAGATTTCACACAACTTGGTTTGCAACCAAGTTATTGCAAAATTAAATAAGCACAGGATATCCGTAGCGGGAAATTGGTTCCACCGGATAATTATAATAAGAATATTAGATAATAATATAAATTCTCCGTCTGTGGGAACCTAACTTCATTCTCACGGACCAAGGGAATTCAAAATTTTATGTGGTAGGGAGAGTGTGCCAGCCAATGAAATCATTTCACGCGAGCCCCGGCCAGTACGGTGTTTTCTGGTGAAAACTCACTCTTCTGTCAGTACTCACGAAGTTAAGACGTAGTCCTTCGATCGTCTAGTAACCAAAGTGGTGAAGATCAACAAGAAGACTCTACGTGGTCAACACACACGCAATTACGAACACACTAAGTACAGATCATCTGTATAGCTCGTAATTGTTGCGTAAAGGCGAGATACTCTTCAGTACATCAACCAAGCTTATTGTGTACTACCAGTTAGTCATAAGCACGCAAGAGATCCACCAGACTTCAAGACCAGACTTCAAGAATACAGCAGAGAGGCCGTCTAAATCATTGGTGAACAGCTGACGAGCAGAGCGACCACCCGAATGAAGCACACACACACACACGCTGACGTGCAACGTGCGAATCGACGAGGGACAAGAAGCAGTTCCAGCAGACAACAGCAGACGTTAAAATATTCACAAACAGCAAGGAAGCAGAGTGTTGCCGAATTTTGAACTCCACGACCGAATCCAGCAGTTCTAAGCAGATTACTTTCTCTAACCAAGGACTCGAATCGACGAGGGACAAATCGGAACGACATCCTCTTCAGTAACAGGAAAGCAAAATCCACTTATTTATTTTTCAGATCAAATTTTCTATTTTTCAATTAAAACATTGTAATTCAAATAATTCAGGTGCCAAACAAAAAGCAAAGACTCTAGTAATTAAAAAGTAAATTCGTTGTGATAATCTGTATAGCAGTTTAAGGCTTTAGTAAGTATAGTTAAGAAATAGAAGTAGTATAAAAAGCGCTATACAAATCTTAACTGACAATCTAATCTTAGATCATACTGCAGTAGATCAGAAGTAGAATCACTAGAAATGAAATAACGTGAACTAGACTGTCACGTCTAATTTATTTTAATTAATTATTCTAATTAATTTCAGAGTTTTATATTTTGTTTCATGAACATTTAGATTAAATTAAATAAAATAAATTTAATTAAATTCAAATCAATTAATAAAGTAAAATTTAAATTGCAATTAACTCGCCAAAGAACGAGTTCAGTTTTTTTCAACTATTGACCAATCGAAAAACATCGATTCATTGTGTAGACTGTAAGAAATTCATAAGATAATAACCATTCTATTCTTGTGTGTTGTTGGTGTAATAAACAACGTTTTATTACCCCATATAACAGTGTTTTATTGTTGTACGATAAAGCCTACCAGTCTCACAAAACTCTCCCCCTTTAAAGTAACCTATTTTGTGTGTTGTTGTAATAAATTTGAGATTACTAGCTTGCGAACTTCAAATCCAAAATCCACACGCCCTAGTCGGAAGAATCTGCAAGATCAGACAGCAGGTGGGTACTCACACACAACACAACATAACAATAACGCATAGAAGTAGAGTTATAAATGGCGGCCAACGTGGGGCCCGGCAAACGTACATCAAATTAAATTCACGTTCAGAACGACATATAACTAAAGTTATAAATGTTGCCCGGAACGTGGGGCGCGATTGAATTAAATTAATTAAATCACAACGAGATTGAAACGCCACATTTGTAGTAAAGTTATAAATGGCGCTCCAATCTCGTGGGGCTCGAGAAAATTAATTAAATTCAATTTAAATTTAATTTTCACTTTAAAACAAACTTTGCTGTTTTAATTCATAAAACAGCTGGCGTCCAACTAAACAATCCCCAAAGAGTTTTGTGACTGGTGTTCGTACAGCAGTAAAGTTATTGTGTGTATTGGAAACTGTTTTGTGTATTTTAAATTGTTTATATTTGAAATTGCTGTGTATTTAAAATGGATACGGAAAAAATGTTTAAACAGTTATTACAAGAAATGAAACAAAACGCGGCTAAAGCGGAACAAGCTAACGCGGATTTGACCGCTAAAATAGACGCGAAATTTGAACAGAGTGCAGCCAAAGCTGAGCTCAGTATAGCGGAATTAACTTCTAAAATCGAAGCGCAAAAGTTAGTCTAACCGAAAAATTAGATCAAAGTAATGCTGACATAAACGCCGATATTAAGCAAAGTAATAAAGAAAGTAGTAAAGAATGAACTGCGAAAATAGACGAAATCGCGGAAACCAATAAAAAAATCGAAGAGAGTAATAAAGAGCTAACGGAAAGAGTCGTTGAAATCGGTTAGAGTAATAAAGAGCTAACTGTGAAAGTCGCGGAAATCGCTGAAAGAGTAAATACGGTCGATACTAAAATCAATGAACGGTTTAAGGTTTTTGAGACCACTATGCAAAAATCGTTTATTGAACAAGTAACACGTATGGAAGGCCGGTTCAAGGATCACATAAGCCGTTGCGAGAAGCAAACCCTAGACGTCTCAAGGAAGGTCGAATCTCTAGAGGTAAAGATTCACGCGGACGTGACCGAAACGCAACGACGAGTAGATAAATTAGACGCTTCAATTGTAGAGACGCGATCTAACATTGACTCTAATAAAGAGAGTGTCTTACAAACGTTAAACGACGAGATTTTGAAAGTACGACAGGAGGTACGAAGGAGATCTGCTCCAAATATTTTGGTACAAGGTCCTGTCGACGAGAAAAATCGCGTGTATTTTACGGGGGAAAATAACGAAAACCCCATTGAATTTTTATTAGCGTGTGAGAGTGAAATGGCTGGAGTAGGTTCCCGACTAGAAGATCAAGACAAAATACAGTGGGTGGTTAACGCGATGCGTGATTCGGCGCGTAAGTGGTATAACATTGTACGCGATAGAGTGTCCACATACGCGGAGTTCAAACAAAAATTTGAAAGCCGGTACTGGAACTCGCATACCCAACGACTTCTGCGCAATGAACTGGAATATGGCCGATTTGATAAGAAAATGGGTATTACCGCCGAAAATTATATAATCCAGCAGGTCGAACGCGCGAAGCATTTAACCCCAGCATTTGCGGAGATTGACATAGTCACGAAGCTTGCCTACCATTTTAATCATAATATTAAAGTAGCTGTATTTACGCAGGGTATTCGCACGGTAAACGAACTCCTCATTCTAGTGTCCCAAATTGAGACGGTTTTTGATTTTGGTGGGTGGCGTTATAATCCCGATTTTCGCCGAAATAATGAAGGGCAGAATACGCGACTACAGTACCATCAGCAAACGGATCAAAAACCGAGTACTAGTTCTACTCCACCCCAAACATCGTCAAAACCCCCAGATAAGACCTTTGAATACAAAGGCAAACAAAATATTGCTAGATCGAAAGGGCAATATAAGGGTAACGACGGGGCCCCGATTAGAGCTATGCAAACGGTTGAGATAGCTAGAACTGATACAATAGAGCAAGACAGCGATACTCCAAGTAATAAAGATCCCAACGAGAGGAGAAAGAACCGTAAGTTTCCAAAAAACTTGGAAACGGGCGCCTCCAGGGGGGAAGCGCCATAAATCATGCTAAAACCTATCGCAATAAAGTAGGTAAAAATAAGAAAAATGCTAGATTTAAGAAAAGTGATTTTTATACAGAAATTTGTACGCCAGTTGACAAAGTATTTCAACCGGAAGGCAAGGAACCGTGGTTGGCCGTCAACACAATGCAACAATGGGCACCGACAAATGTACGTCCGGTAGAGCAGGAAAGTGACGACGACGTTCCCACACAGTCAGCGTGGGAAGACGTAGAAATCATATCCGGGGACGCGTACGAATTCGACGAGTACATAGCGGAATATTGCCGAGCCACCCATAAAAATTCATACGATATACTGGATGCACTTTAAAGATAATGTAATTGGATAATAATAATAAAATTTAAAATAAATAACTTGTGATGTATAATATTATTAATAATAATTGTAGATAGCTTGTGTATTGATAATAATGTTTTTCTATCGCGGTAAATAATGAGCGTGTACAACTGAACGAGCACACAGCAGGAAATAGTTACGTCACGCGACAACTACCTGACCGACATTTGAAAACTAGGTCAAGCAATTAGCCGCGTGACGGGCGATAACGGTTCTAAATACTGTCAGCAAATTCTTTTGTACGCGTGCCACTGTTTACAAGCAAAGATGCTACCGTTATAAAAACATTAATACGCAAATGATCGCAAATGTAATATTATTAACAAGAGTATGTAGAATTAAGTTGTATGTAATGAAATAATATTAACATACATGTATGTTTTTCTTTTGAATAAGTAATACAATGTATAGGTAATAAGAATAGTGATTACAGAATATGTGTGTAATGATTAAGAAAAAAAAAATAACTGTAATTATTACATTCATTTTTTTTTTAAAGCGGGTGTGGGAATATATAACAGCACCAAATATTAACTATTTGGGGTTATATGTTGCCCGCATACTGAAAGCAGATTTAAATAAAAAGTAACAGTCAAAACTCCATTTGAATGTAGCGCATTGAAAATAATGCTGTGTAAAGCAACGCACACGTGGTCATTATGTAATCAGTTCGCTGTACAAGGAAGCGACCACACCCAAACTGTTAATTGTTAATATCTCGGAAACTAATAAATAAAGGCGAAATCCAATATAGCCAAAATGTTTACCGAAATATTAATAATGACGTGTGCAAATTTGATGCAATATAATTAACAAATGAAAGAGTTAATTAAAATAATTGAATAACTTCTGTAAAAATAGAGTTACAGTAATGAGATTTTAGTATGTTATAAAAATAATAATTTCTGACAGATTGTATATTTTAGATTTCACACAACTTGGTTTGCAACCAAGTTATTGCAAAATTAAATAAGCACAGGATATCCGTAGCGGGAAATTGGTTCCACCGGATAATTATAATAAGAATATTAGATAATAATATAAATTCTCCGTCTGTGGGAACCTAACTTCATTCTCACGGACCAAGGGAATTCAAAATTTTATGTGGTAGGGAGAGTGTG
Source organism: Magicicada septendecula (assembly GCA_034769895.1). Lineage (NCBI taxonomy): Eukaryota > Metazoa > Arthropoda > Insecta > Hemiptera > Cicadidae > Magicicada > Magicicada septendecula. Next base: position 762,364,306 of record CM068367.1, read on the forward strand.
CCAGCCAATGAAATCATTTCACGCGAGCCCCGGCCAGTACGGTGTTTTCTGGTTGAAAACTCACTCTTCTGTCAGTACTCACGAAGTTAAGACGTAGTCCTTCGATCGTCTAGTAACCAAAGTGGTGAAGATCAACAAGAAGACTCTACGTGGTCAACACACACGCAATTACGAACACACTAAGTACAGATCATCTGTATAGCTCGTAATTGTTGCGTAAAGGCGAGATACTCTTCAGTACATCAACCAAGCTTATTGTGTACTACCAGTTAGTCATAAGCACGCAAGAGATCCACCAGACTTCAAGACCAGACTTCAAGAATACAGCAGAGAGGCCGTCTAAATCATTGGTGAACAGCTGACGAGCAGAGCGACCACCCGAATGAAGCACACACACACACACGCTGACGTGCAACGTGCGAATCGACGAGGGACAAGAAGCAGTTCCAGCAGACAACAGCAGACGTTAAAATATTCACAAACAGCAAGGAAGCAGAGTGTTGCCGAATTTTGAACTCCACGACCGAATCCAGCAGTTCTAAGCAGATTACTTTCTCTAACCAAGGACTCGAATCGACGAGGGACAAATCGGAACGACATCCTCTTCAGTAACAGGAAAGCAAAATCCACTTATTTATTTTTCAGATCAAATTTTCTATTTTTCAATTAAAACATTGTAATTCAAATAATTCAGGTGCCAAACAAAAAGCAAAGACTCTAGTAATTAAAAAGTAAATTCGTTGTGATAATCTGTATAGCAGTTTAAGGCTTTAGTAAGTATAGTTAAGAAATAGAAGTAGTATAAAAGCGCTATACAAATCTTAACTGACAATCTAATCTTAGATCATACTGCAGTAGATCAGAAGTAGAATCACTAGAAATGAAATAACGTGAACTAGACTGTCACGTCTAATTTATTTTAATTAATTATTCTAATTAATTTCAGAGTTTTATATTTTGTTTCATGAACATTTAGATTAAATTAAATAAAATAAATTTAATTAAATTCAAATCAATTAATAAAGTAAAATTTAAATTGCAATTAACTCGCCAAAGAACGAGTTCAGTTTTTTTCAACTATTGACCAATCGAAAAACATCGATTCATTGTGTAGACTGTAAGAAATTCATAAGATAATAACCATTCTATTCTTGTGTGTTGTTGGTGTAATAAACAACGTTTTATTACCCCATATAACAGTGTTTTATTGTTGTACGATAAAGCCTACCAGTCTCACAAAACTCTCCCCCTTTAAAGTAACCTATTTTGTGTGTTGTTGTAATAAATTTGAGATTACTAGCTTGCGAACTTCAAATCCAAAATCCACACGCCCTAGTCGGAAGAATCTGCAAGATCAGACAGCAGGTGGGTACTCACACACAACACAACATAACAATAACGCATAGAAGTAGAGTTATAAATGGCGGCCAACGTGGGGCCGGCAAACGTACATCAAATTAAATTCACGTTCAGAACGACATATAACTAAAGTTATAAATGTTGCCCGGAACGTGGGGCGCGATTGAATTAAATTAATTAAATCACAACGAGATTGAAACGCCACATTTGTAGTAAAGTTATAAATGGCGCTCCAATCTCG